>JAINUG010000023.1:0-1315000 GCA_029706075.1 Aldrovandia affinis
GAATAAGGTGCTGTGCCACCCTTCCTCTGTGGACTCCCTCTCCACCAGCGCTGCCACTGAAGACCACGTCTCGATGGGGGGCTGGGCGGCCAGAAAGGCCCTGATAGTGGTGGAGCACGTGGAGTACGGTGCGTTATCTGACATTCTGATGAAGGGGTCGGGGAGTCACAGATTATTATTGAAGCGAGTCACCCAAAAGACTGCCCTCTTTTACACAGCTTTCTCTTTCAGTCACAGGCAGTTGCATTTGATTTCAATGACACTTTCCCCCCTGTAGTCCTCGCCATCGAGCTGCTGGCTGCCTGTCAGGCCCTGGAGTTTCACCGCCCCCTGAAGACCACACCGCCTCTGGAGGCAGTCCATCAGCTGGTGCGCACGGTTGCCAGGTAAAACATTTGGTTGTCAGGAAAACGCTCAGTTGTCAGGTAAAGCCCGCAGTCCCTCTGACACTCCGGAACTCCGCTGAGTCTTCCAGAACTCTCCATGATTGTCCACCATCTTCTCTCCCATCAGGCCTTGGGATAAGGACCGATTCATGAGTCCTGACATCGAGGCAGTTCAAACACTCCTGCAGGAAGAGAAGGCAAGCGAGTTGCTCTCATGCCACACTGTCTTTACAGACTTCTCAGACCACCTTCATACATGTAAAAGCATGTCCCATAGTCCCAAAGCAGTATTTGAACAGGCTTCAGAAAAACAAAGTATAAATATGCTGGCGTTTCCACCCTTTTCACGGTGGACATAAAATCTATTTGCATTAAGGATTTTACAGTTATAATTGTTGCCATTTCTAACACCGACATCTGTGACACGACACCATGTTGACCTCCAACAGTGAGAATCTCTTAATTTCACAGTCCTCACATCTGTGGGGCACGAGCAAAGCATTCAGAATCAGTCCACGCCAAGATTTGTCCATGCCGAATACACCCTGCCCAGACCCTGGTCCCAGTAGGGCTTCAACCATTTTCTGCTTTTAACCAGCGTAGTTTCCCTGGGACTCTTGCTGTCAGAGAAGAGTAGCTCTGGCTGTTTGGAGTTAGTAGAGTTGAACATTATGGGGTTGTGACAGTGTTAAAGCACTGAGTCAGCCTCTGATCCCTGTGTCTGTGTTGTACTCCAGGTGTGGGAGGCAGTTGTGCCATACATGGAGCTGTATAGAGAGAGACTTGGACCCCAGCCCTCTGCTCTGGGGACAGACTGATGGAGCAGGCTCACTGAGGACACCTGATTCTGCTGTCTTTTGCATAGGAATGATACCACTCACATCTGTCTCTAATTTACCTTCACTACAAGACAAATCAACATGTGAATTAATCAATGGGTCATGATTAAGTTTTCATTGTTCAAAATAATTATGCAAAATAGTATACATGCATATCACTTCATAACTGTGACTTAAATAAATATGAATAAATAAAACCTCACAATGATTCAATTCATTATTGAGTTATCCATCTCATTGTTAATCCAAAAGATGACAAATACATTGCTATTTTGCATAATCTACATTTTCACTTTTTCCTACTGATAAACAAATGAGAGATTGTGCTGTGGTAATTGTCAATGCATGCAGGCTTGTAGTGCAAAGAAGAAAAAATAGACTTAAAATATTTAAAAAAAAGATGGTGACACAATGTTGAAACAATGCCACCTTCATCCTGTACAAGGTGTTTTCCCCTTGAGCAGGATGAAGGGGAAAAGGGATGCTGGGTGGCTCATCTTGTTAAGGCACTGTTCTAGTGTGTGAATGAGCCCCACGGTGTTGGTGTTGAATCGAGACGGTGACAGTGCCGACTGGCCAGCAGCCCCATGGGGCAACGCATCATTGGTGGTATCGCGTTATTGTCTACGCTCCCCGAATTGGTAGTGGGGGTTGCAGCGAGCGTGACTTCAGAATGTGATTGGCCATTCCAAATTAGGATAAAAACTTTTTCTTTTACACATAGTTTTTTTATTTGATTGTTTTTTCCTAGTGGAAACCAGGAGGAACTCCATGAGATTTTTAAGTGAGCAAGTTGTTGTTATTGTTGTCTTTCAAGCTGCTGGGATTGTACAAGCAACAAGGTTTATGGCTATAGGTGAGTGGAGAGAGGACATGGCCTGTGTGTAAAGGAACTGAACTGAGGATCAATGCCAATGGTCTCCAACCCTGGGCCTAGAGATTTACCCCAATTTCTTACTTTTACAGTGTCATGACACCAACTGACCCTCAAAGCTAGTTTTACAGGACTATTTTAGGGAATTGTTCCAATATCAGTGAAACAAGCCAGGATCTCTAGAAGAAGGTCAGAACATTTCCTAAATTAATCATGCTTACCTTTGAGTAAAAAAACCTCACCATGCACAGGTAATTTACTTATAAGAACATACAAATAACCATTCTAGGCTCATCATTTACCTACAGTCTAGAAAATACCCAATACTGCATCCAGCCAGGATTTCAATATCCCAAATGTCTCTGCTTCTACTACATGATCCTGGCAAGCTTTTCCACATATTGACACATCTCCTTGTCGTTAGCATGTAGGCATGTTGCTGGTAAAAGAGATGGGTGAACTAAATACCTTCAGTATATTCAGTCTCTGAGTGACAACCTAGTGACTTGAAGGCAATTTTCTATTCTTTGGCCATACAGTGCATACAATTTTTACATATTTTCATTCTGTTTCAAACCAAAATAATATTGACAAGTATTATTATACAGTAATTAATGTATTCAATGTGTATATTTCCATGATCTATTTGCCTATTAGTTATGGGGTGTGTTCTGAGACTCTGGGTCTTAGCTGAGTAGTGTCCATCATGGGAAAGTGATCTATTCTCTGAAATCTCAGTGGGAAAGTAATCTATTCTCTGAAATCTCATCCTCTGAAAGATAATTTCACATTTTTATTTGTTACACACATTTAGAACACCTAGGAGGTTTATTTCTTATACAGCAGGCTTTCTTCCTGTCTCTACAAAGTTTGAAGACCCAACACTGTATAAAAGGTACATTTTTAAGCCACTATTGTACACGTCACAATAACACCGAAATGGCACTCCCTAAAGTAGCTACTGTATGTGCGATGTGATATTGTAGAATGCGATTATCAACGTGAAGAAGAACTTCCATCTTAGAGACTGCAGATGGCAGTACTGAAGGTTTAGGAAAAAACTTCCGTCTCCTTTAGTATACAAAAGTCGCACAATTCATGACGTCATTGGCTATGGCAAATGACTGCTTTCAAAGAGACGTGACGCTATTTCCTCTCTGTTACTATTCGTCTTTGCTGCAGTATGACTATATACCCTCTAACTTGCTTAGCTAGTAAACTCAATTGTTGGGTTTTTGCCTTAGCTAAAATAAATCTTATGTTTGGTCCTTGGTTCAGCTTCAGTCCTTTCTGAGGGATCTACACAGCGATGGAAACGCGGCGTATCTCACAAAACACAGGTGATTAGCAATGAGTTAATTTACCTTGCCAGATAGCAAGTAGCTAGCTGTTATTTTGAAAACATAACTAACATTAACGTTACTTTAACGTCTTGAGAGATGGCTAGTTCAGGATCCTCTGACTCCTTAAACTAAGGTATGTCTTAATTTAATAAGAATTTTGGCTCATGTCGTAGCACTTTGAACTCATTATGGCATAGAGTGAATTCTTAGTACAGAACTTATGCAACAACATGTAGCTAGGTATAGTTGGGTAGCTAGCAGCTTTGGCTACGTTGTTTGGATGACTGCTTGTACTTGTGTCGCTGACGTTAAATTCTACATCCACTGGTTCATGCACTAGGACGAATTGGCTTTGAGGAGGCAGAAAGCTTTAAAAAATATATATATATATATAATTGTGTCACACTGCAAAAAAAAGCTTAGGAACTACTGCTACACTGCATAGCCAATCTATATCCATGTGTATAGTGTTATACCAATGTTTATGTCGAATATTTACATATTTCAGATCCTTCTCCTCCTCTCTCCTCACTGCGCCTCTTGGTTCCACCCCTGCGGCTCATCTCTGCAGCCATGTGGCAGGTGGCACAGCGACGGGACGTGATGGATTATGGGAAGCTGGAGGAGTTTGTGACGCTGGTGACCGAGACGGTTCCGGAGCTTCTGACTTACAGACAGAGGGCTCAGCTCATTCTCGGACTGCGAGCGAGGGTGAGAGGGGAAAAAAAAAAGAAAAGTAAGAATAGAACCAAAAAAAAGTATCTATGAATATCGGGAGTGTTGTGCTCCCATCAGCCACTGCTCTTTGAAGCCCCAGATCACCAATGACTTGAAAATGTGCAGGCAGTGAGATGGGATAGAGTACAGGTGTATTGACAGGAGGGGTAGAAATGAAACAGAGATGGTTACAGTAGAGACCGTGGGCAGGAGTTGCCGCCTTATTCCTGGCCCAGAGTCTTGACCTTGACTGGACCCATGTGGTTTCAGCTGATTCTGGAGTTGTGCCGTGGAGAGCAACCGGCCGACCTCCAGACCATTCAGCCCAAACTGGACAGGATGTGCCCCTCTGCAGAGACCCCCACTGACACAGAGGTACGTCATTATTTAGGCTGTATAAATGTACTGTTGATGGATTACAATGGGACCTTCTTATTATTTAGAATTAAAGTACATTTCTTTGTTTAGAAGAAAGAGGAAATATTTATCTTTATTTTCTTTGTTGAGGCTAAAGGGGAAACTTGCCTAATTATTATCAGTATATCAGTATTTCATTTGATGCATGAAACTTTTCATGTATTCATCAGCGTTCATGTGTGGAGGATATGAGTGAAGCACATTTTACCACCCTGTTACTTCTCTAGTGCTCGAGTCTGTCACTAGAACAGCAGACCTGCCAACGTGTATGCATTCTGCATACCAGGCACACGTTTTGAGGTCAAAATGCACGGGTATCACTTTAAACTATGCAAAAATAAAGCCTCAGTTACAATGCAGTTATGAGGCATAACTTGTTCTATTTGGCCTCGTTCTGAGGCAATCAAAGACAATAATAAGAGAAGAGGAGAGAGAATAAATATTTTCCGGCCCAGTTCAGTTCATTCAGAGACACCAACCCCTCACTCAATTTGTGACTCACGTGTCAGTATTGAGTGGTACTCGATACGAATGCCAAAGGTTGGCAGGTCTAGAACGGAGACAGTACTTGCCATAAAAATACTCTGATGTGGAACAAAAAGACACAATCAGCGCCACTGTGTTTACTTATCCCCTCTTCTTAAACTCAAGTCTGTGTGCTGTATTGCCAGGTGAATGATGCAGAGGTGGAGGCATCGGAGGCAAATTTTCTGGAACTGGTACAAACCCTGCTGAAAGACCCAGCTGAGAGAGAGCATTTCTTCCAGGTCAGATACTTTCTGTGTTTCGCTCTCTTTTCTCATTTCCTTTTTTCTAACAAAATTGTATTCCTGGGTCCACCTCTCTCAAATGCTATTTAACTTCTGTCAGTGGTGTCTGATGGATGCGGACATCAGGGAATCCATAGTATATATGTGTGTTCTTCATTGTACATGAATATTGAAACCACTTGTACTGGTGATACTAGATTCCCAATTCCCCACAGGGAATATTTTTCATTCTCTTTTTTCACCCTCCTCAGGAGGTGTTCCCAGTGGATTATGGCCCCAAGTATGACGCAGCTCTGCAGATGCTGGTGTGGGAGTTCCTCTCCAGACTAGAACATCTGCTGCCAGTACCAGATCTCACACAGGTACCAACTCAAGGACCAACAAATTGTTGTACAGAGGCCTATTCTATACGCTAATTCATTTTCGTAGAAGTCCTCCAAAGCATCAAAGCTTTAAATATATTTGCTTTAAATGCCCTAGATGTTTCTAAGGATATATTTGGTGATGTCCAGCCACATAATGATCCTTGCTTTTGGAATGCCTTTCAATTAATGATTTATTTTTGAAAATTGATTTGGTTCCCGTTTACCCTCTCTTCAGACAGTGTCCTGGCTCAGCGATGCCCCCTCAGGACTGGAGGATTGTGTGCAGCCTGTTTGTCATCCACAACAGCTGAAGAGCTTACTCCAGCACTTCAGATGTCGTGGACACTTGGACATGCAAGGTAGGCCTATATTGCAACTGATCTTTTTTTCTCTCTCCCAGTTACAACTTACAAACTAGTGCTGAATTGGTATGGCAATAAACAAATTGTGTCACTCTCTCAGAAACTCGGCCCACTGCTACAGATGACAGCATCCTCTCCTCCCTGTCCACCCCTCCCTGCCCAAGAGTTGTGATGTCCACTGAGCACACAGAACATTGCGCCCAATCAGAACCCGTGCATGACTCAATTAACTTTTCAGGCCCCACCACTGTTGGTGAAGAAGTTGTGATAGAATCAATGGTGGAGACCATGTATTGCACAGTGGAGCTAGATACAGGCCTGGACAGAAGTGAACACAGCGAGAGAGAAACACAAAATAGTTTAGGAAACACACAGGAAGAAGCAAGTAACCTTCTAGGAGAGGAAGAGAGTGCGGTGTCAGAATCTGACCGTAGGGAAATGAGTAGAGGTTTGCAGAGGCAGAGTGAAGGGAGGGAGGGTGGCTGGAGAGACGAAGAGCACATGGGAAGTAGGACCGAGCAAGAAAACCAGAGGGATGAACTGATGCACGGAGATAAGACCATTAAAACCACGCAAGTCGACAGAGATCTGGAGGATGGAGGAAAATCCAGATGCGATCAGCAGGAAGGGTCTCTGGTTGCTTCCTCTCTGCACCAACAGCCCAGTGTGTGCATCCACCGACTCACTGACCCCTGCAACCCTCATCACACAGCCAACACTGAGGACCAAAGAGGGGAAACTCTGTTACAAAAACAAAAGGAGACGGATGACTGCGCAGTCATGCCTGAGAAACAGCAGCCTGAGTCTTCACAGAAAGGGTAAGAGGAGAGGAGAGGAGGAGGAGGAGGAGGAGGAGGAGGAGGAGGAGGAGGAGGAGGAGGAGGAGGAGGAGGAGGAGGAGGAGGAGGAGGAGGAGGGGTGGTGGTGTGTATGACACTCCACTGTGTCCACACTGCAGTCCAACAAACCAATGTGCCTTTTTGCCATTCTCTTACAGGAACTGTGCTAAAGCCACCAATGAGTCATCCTTTTCCCCACAGAAAAAGAAAACAGGTGAAAAAGATTTCTATTTTTATTGGGGCATGTTGGGTCCAACTATGTCTTAGCAGGGCTACATCCAAAATGGTAACATCGATTCACACATTTCATGAATATCGTACTGAAGCCTGAGGTACACTGGTTATGTAATATGACTAAAGATTTGCCTTTTCTATTGTCAATCCATTATTTTTCTCAATTACATTTTTGAATGTATTTCTTCCTTTTTATTCCTTTCCCCCAGGGCATACAGATGAGGTGGTCACTAAGGTCTTCGCCTGCTCCAAGTGCCCGTTCTTTCATGTAGATAAAGTAGTTCTTCAGCAGCACGTGGAGGAACTTCACCCAAAGGAGTGCAGCAGGTTTCAGAGCTCTGGAGAAAATGGTGCGGAGAAGTCTGAGACTCTCAGAAACCCAGCCCAGTGTCCAGCCCAGCCCTCCCCACCAAATGCACTGACTAATGAGACAACTTCTGGCCCAGAATTTCGAGGCAGCCACAAATGCTCCCATTGCGGGAAGATTTTCAGGACGCCATCTGATCTGACGCGACACCAACGGACTCACGCAGCGAGCGCCCGTTCCCCTGCGCTCACTGTGACAAGAGCTTCAAGCACCCGTGGGACCGAACGCGACACCAGCGAACGCACACGGAGGACCTGTCTTTCCACTGCTCCGAGTGCGGGACCAGCTTCCGTCACTCTTGGTCTCTGACCTTACACCATCAGCGAACTCACAAAGGGGAAAGCCAGCATTGCTGCTCCCGATGTGGAAAGGGTTTCGAGTCCTTATCAGACCTGACCAGTCATAAGCAAACGCATGCGGCGACGCGCCACTACAGATGCCAGCAGTGCGGGAAGAGCTTCGAATCCTTATTGGAGCGTTCTGAACACCGGCAGTCCCACGCCGTTAAGCGGCTGTACAAGTGTCCTCAGTGCGACAAGTGTTACACCCGATCGTCAGATGTGAGGAGGCACCAGATCAATCATGCGGAGGAGCGCCCCTTCCAATGCACCGACTGCGGGAAGAGTTTCGCACTGTTGTCCATCCTGAATAAACACCAGCAAACTCACACCGGGGAGCGCCCTTATCCTTGTTCCCACTGTCAAAAGAGGTTTAATCGGTTATCTATACTGACTAGGCACGAGCGAATTCACACCGGGGAGAGACCATACCTTTGTTCCCAGTGTGGAAAGAGCTTTCTTTCATTTGGGGAGCTAACAAAGCACCAGAAGTGGCACACGGAGGAGAGACCTCACCTTTGTTCCCACTGCGGGAAGGGTTTTAAGATGAATGCCTCTCTGAAAAAACACCAGAAAACTCACACAGGGGAGCGGCCATACCGATGCTCCGTCTGCAACAGGGCTTTTACTGGAGTAACAGGCCTGTCCAGACATCAGCTCACTCACACAGGAGAGAGACCATACAGTTGCCCCCAGTGTGGGAAAACTTTCCTTTCCTCGGGGGAACTTTTGAAACACCAGAGGTTCCACACAGGGGAACGCCCATTCCAGTGCTCACAGTGCGGGAAAACCTACACTCAGTCGTGTTACCTGACCGTACACCAGAGAACTCACACAGGAGAGCGACCGTATCACTGCTCCCAGTGTAGGAAGAGTTTCTCTTGCTCCACTCAACTGAAGAGACACATGCGACTTCACACCGGCGAGAAACCGTTCCAATGTGCGGAATGCGGAAAGAGTTTTAATCGGTCGTGTCTTCTGAATATGCATCAGAAAACTCACACTGGGAAGAGTTGAGGCATATTATCTGTGTGCCACCTCATAGATAATTGGGAACTGAACTGCTCTTTGTGCTTGTATCGAGTATTCCCTTTGTGTGTGTTGAATGTACTACTACTTTCTGATCATTAAAATAAGGTTCAATATCTGTAGCTTCACAAAGAATGATAACATTTACATTTCTAATGCCCAGGAAACCACAGGCAGGATCAGCACAACTGCCCCACCCGTAGACCCTTCATGCTGCTCTCATATTCTGGTTTGAATTTTGACTGCTCCTTATTATTGCATTCATGTTTCACCTGAATGACTTTTGTTTAAACCTTTTTTACTTTTAAAGTTCAGAAATGAACTTTATTTAAAATGCAAATACTAACAACATTTCTGTATTTTTAAATTGAATTCTTAAAATGGAAACAAAAACAATGGTACATTAATTAAATTATGAAGGGAAAAAAATCAGGTGTCTGGACTGCATCATGAGGCAGTTATAAATAACTGGTCAACTTAATACAATGATCGATTAAAAGGGATTCACCACAAGACACTTAGAAAACATCAATTTAGTAAAAGTGTTAAATCATCCTAAAAATTGGTGGGTAGAATGTAGCAAATACTCACTTTTCCACCTTGGCTGTCCATAGCAGTGGCCAGGGGAGTGTGACTTGGTAGTAGAGATGCAGAAATGCAGGTCAGGTATGGTGAAAAATGTTTTCTTGAAACTCAAATGAGGCGCTACACATGATTGTAGCATCTAACCTGCGCCCAGGATTTTGGTCTAACTCCATTTCTCACTTAAAGGCTGACTGCACCCAAAATCTATATTCCATGTTTCCAATTATATAATCAATTATATATCCATAACCACGGTTTTGTAGACTTTGTTACTTGAATAAATCTTCTCACAATTTACATCATTTGGGAATGGGAGTTGGGGAAGAGATACAAAAATCCATGGCTAACTGCATTTGCGTTCCATTTTAGAACTATTTTGGGTTCAAGACTTGAAACGTGAATAAACCAAGTAGCGGACAATCTCATGCTAAACCAGTATCAACAAGCGGTTAAAGGTTGTTTGGAAAGTTCCAGTTTCAAGCTACTCTTCAGTGCTAAATAAATGTGCTTGTGCGGAATGGTGTGAGCTCACATCCCGACGAGAACTTTTATTTTGATATCTGCACACATCGCCACCACAGGAAGTACTTCTAACTGTGGCCATCTTTTTTTTATTTTTGGTTGTCATAAGACTGCTGTCATCCGTGGTCGTGGGCGAGCTTTTCAGTTGTAAAATCAATGTTATGCTTTGTTGAGTTGTATGGTTAGTACGCCTAAAAGGATCTGCAGGAATGGAAACGGAATGTTTCTCAGAGAAGGACAAAACAGGTAGAGAGCTAATATGCTACAACCTAATAGCTAGCTAGCTAACGCCAGGTAACGAATATCCGAGAACTACGTTACCTTGATGAACTTGGCTAGTTGGTCATTAACCGTCCAGAATTTGAGAACATCCGGAACCATGAATTTTGATGGTATTCCTCCATCCAGTGTAGTCTGTATTAAAACTATCTGTAGTCACTTGATTGTGATTACATTGTAGCTAGCTCTAGCTATCTGACACTGTCAGAGCGTATAGCCTAACGCTTAACTACGTTTGCCTGCTCATTTACTCTATTCAATGGCACTATGCAATGTCTGAAGGCAATGCTGCATGGTACTTATTCAGCTTGTGCTATATGGACCTGTCATGTATCATGGTTCGTGTAACTGCAGCGGGGAATGGGATGTATTTCAGATCTGGGCAAACGTTTTGGCTAAGTCAGAGGGAGGGACATGGTTTTTCTTTCCTGTATTAAACATGCCAGGGTGGCAGAATCGGCTATCTATATTACTTGACAGCTTTCATTAAGGAATCGTAAACAAACTTTTACGTTGATCGCCATATTCCTATAAAAGCTTAAGGTCAGTTAATTCATTAATTAGCTAATATGAAACTGGTTCACTTAAAAATGCCCTCATCTTAAACTCCGTTGCGATCTAAAGGGACTCATGTTAACTGTTGTTAACCTGTTTAGTGACAGTCAACCGAATTTACCTACAGTACAAGCCCTTTATATTTATGAATATCGTGTTTTTGCAGGCCACTTTTCTATACGTATCAATCACGTCAACGAAAATCACACATTTTATTGAAATTGGATTGTATTTGTTGATATCCATATGGTTTTTGACCCAAAAATCCAGTTATGGCAATAAAAATGGTAAATGGTAAAAAATGAGTGCTCTTTATGGCAGTGGCTTCCAAACTTTCCGAGTCCACAACCCACATAATGAGGGAATACATATTTTTCTGATCCATCCCTTTTCAAAAATAGCCGGACATTTTCAGATGGAATGTATTTTGAACATATGTTGAAAGAACTGCATGTACACTGGCTTATCTGAATTCCAATGCCATGTGTATTGTATACTTTTTTAACTTTATTTTTTCATGTGCCATCTCATAACCCACATTTTGGGAGCCACTGCTCTGTGGTATCAATAATATTGTTGTATAATAATAAGATTGTACCCTATTGTTCTAATATAATCTGCAGAACTATCAGTACCTAGCTACAGTCAAATATCCAACTGGTTTATAAATGACCAAATTTTGCATAGCTAGCTACTTCATAAAATAACAGATTCTACTGGAAACCTATATTTAGTTAGCATATCTTTGGTGTCTTACGATTTCATAAATAGTAACAAAACAAGTGTGTTTTCAAGGTACAAAAATAAGTTACCCACAATGCTGAAATTATGTTGTACTAAAGTGTCCATCTCATTCTCATTTTCAATGTTGTTTCCCATGCTTTGCCCCTTTTTTCTTTACAGATCCTTCTCTTCCTCTCTCCTCCCTGCGTCTCTTGGTTCCACCCTTGCGTCTGGCCTCTGCAGCCATGTGGCAAGTGGCGCAGAGGCGAGACATAATGCATTATGGGAAACTGGAGGAGTTCGTGACTTTGGTGACAGACACAGTCCCTGAACTTCTGACTTGCAGACAAAGGGCTCAGCTTATCCAGAGCCTGCGAACCAGGGTGAGAAATAGAGTGGAGAAGGGCTGGAGAAAAGACAAGAAAGGATAAGAATGGAGGGAGAAAATGTGAAAGATTGGGAGCGGGGTGCTACGATATAATGATTTAATGGTGTGTGAGGCCCTACGTTAGTCCATGCTTTTGAAACGATGGAGGCAAGTTTGGGGCATGAAAAATTAGAGAGGGAGTGAGTGTGATGGAGATGGAGGAGAGCTATGTTGAGCTATGACAGACGAGGAGGGGTAGGAGTTTAGAGAGCTGAATATTTCAACTGAATTGCAGTTTGTACATAGTACTGACTCTTGACTATCCAACTGCTCCAGTTTATTCTGGAGTTGTGCCGCGGTGAGCACCCAGCAGATCCACAGACCATCCAGACCCATGTAGACAGGATCCAGTCCCCCGACGCACTCCCCAATCCAGTAGGAGTAAGTTATTTTCAGTGTATCCTACAGTGTCCCCCGTGTGCCAATTAATGAGTGATGTTGTGAGAAGCTCATATCTGTATCTGTGCACTGTGAAAGATGCATGGGTATTGGAAGTGCAAAATACCTCAGAATGTATTTGGAGGGCCTGAGATGTGCTTCAACATCAGATGAATTTGTGGAGTTACAAAGCAATTTTAACTGAAAGAAAGTATTGGTAATAGTCAAATCTATGCAAAATACAGAGGCTAGCAAATTATCCATATAGTTGTAATTGAACCTTTGTTTTGAAAGTGTGTTTACCTGTGTGACCAATGTCCTGTGTTGCCAGGTGAATGATGCAGAGGTTGAGGCATCGGAGGCAAATTTTCTGGAACTGGTACAAACCCTGCTGAAAGACCCAGTTGAGAGAGAGCATTTCTTCCAGGTCAGACCATTGCTGTGTCCTCTCCTGTTTGTACTGTCGCATCTTTCCCACTGCATTTACACTCCATTGCTCAGTGATGTTTGTATGAACTCTCTCTCTCTCTCTCTCCCTGTTCCCCTCTCCTTCCCCCTCTCCCCGCTCCCCTCTCCCTCCCCCCATATCCTCAGGAGGTGTTCCCAGTGGATTATGGCCCCAAGTATGACGCCACTCTGCAGATGCTGGTGTGGGAGTTCCTCTCGAGACTAGAGCATCTACTGCCAGTACCTGATCTCACACAGGTGCCCCCAAACTCCACCACCATTCAAGCTTTAGCACTTTGAATATAAATAACCAAATTTGACAAGTTTATTTTCAATCAGACAGACCATGAAAACACATTTTAAGCACAAATATAACCTAAAAACAGAAACATTTTACATTTATTAAACAATAAAGCATTGGCATTCATACCAACACACTATAATACTTTTTTTTAAATGCTTTTAAAATAGCAATACAATTCTGGTTACAAAAAAAGGATTTGCACACAAAAGTGTTTATGCCTGTCACAGTTTCCATTACCAGTTCCGCCACATAAGTGAGTCTTATTTTACTTGTTTATTAAAACATGCTTTACAGCCCATATTTTATATTTAAACAGTATGCCCCCCATCCTCACCCTCTTCTCAATTTAATGAACGCAAGGATGAAAATGTGCTTTCCTTCTACTTAAGAATCATGTCTTGCCAGTAGACTTCATGAAATATGACTGAAGCACTGTGAGAAACACTTAAGACATTTTTTTTTTTTATTAACTCACATTCACAAGCACCAAAGGCGGCTAAAGTCTTGTTGACACTTTGATTCTCATGAACATGTGTCAAGGTATATGAGGAGAAGCAGGAGGGCTCATTTAATTCTCTCTCTCTCTCTCTCTCTCTCTTAGACTGCATCCTTGCTCACTGCTGCCCCCTCAATCCTAGAGGAGTGTGTGCAGTGTGTTTCTAACCAACATCAGCTCAAGACCTTGCTTCAGCACCGCAAATGTTTTGGACAATTAGTCCCAAATGGTAGGTCTTAATTACAGGATTTATTAAAACAGTGCCCTGGCAATGTATGTATGATATTTCAAGTCTTAACAAAATGTTGTTATGGAACAGGAGCACTTAGGAATTTGTCAGCAAAATCCAATATGGCAGCTAAAACATGTGACCTATTGGGAAATTGTTTGAGACAGCACATTTTATTTTACAAAACTGCAACATTTTGTGTTAGTGATTGTACATTTGTGGGTGCCAAGTTATAATATAATAATATAATATATAATATAATAATATACGCCATTTAGCAGATGCTTTTATCCAAAGCGACTTACAGTAGTGAATGCATACATTTTCAGTATATGTGGCCTCAGTGGGGCCTATATTACAGCTATGCACATTTTTGGCCTGCCTAAGAATATATAGGAAGCTGTTAAGCAGCAATAGGGATCAGTTAAGCTCCATTAATGAACTTTTCCTATATTTACACAGTATATGAATAGGTATGTAGTCTTGAATAATTTGTAACGGACATGAAAATAATTGAGGTAATTCTCTCTCTCAGCAGCTCTCCCTTCCATGGATGACTGCACTGTCTCTTCTCTGTCCCTCCCTCCATTGGCAGGAGTGGCGATCCCCTCTGAGCAGAGTGACCCTGGTGGTTATTCAGAATCTACTCACAACTGTATTACCACTTTAAGCCCCGCCTCTTTTAGCAAAGAGGTGGTGTCAGAGTGTGTGATTGACAGCACAGATTACGCAGGGGTGGAGGTGGAGCTGAGGACGAGTGTAGGCTTAAGTGAGGGCACAGAGGAGAGGGCAGAAAGCATTGTGCTGCACACAGTGACGCCAGGAGGGGCAGAGGAGAAATGTCTGGGAGATGAGGACGGCAGAGGGGTGGACCCCGAAGCTGGAGGATCGGAGCCTAAGGACGAAGAGATGGAGAACAGTAGACTAGGGCGTAGTCGGGCGAATGAGAATGTCGTGCAAGACGAAGAGGACCTGGGACTCGGGAGAGAGAGAGAACATGAGAGGAATGAAGCAAGTGGAAGTGATGAAAGTGGTCACACGCTCCAAACTGGCATGGTGGTCAAAGATGTGAGACTCTCCAGGTGGAAGGAGAAGGTCTTAACACACAAGATGGGGGACGACTTAGTGATCCAACTGAAACGGCTCCCCGAGTCACAGAGGAAAGAGTAAGAGAGAAGGGCGGAGATTGGGGAATGCTTATTTTAACACAGCTTTTCTCTATGCGCCAATCTGTTTTCAATTGAACAATATGCTGTTCTGTGCCATTCTATTCCAGGAACTTGGCTGAATTCCGCCATTTCTACCAGAGGAAGGCGAACACAGGTGAGGAAATTGTGATTTTTCTTTTCTTTTTTAAATATCAGCTCCATTCCTTTTTTATTTCTCTATTTCATTCTTGTCAATACATTTTTTTAAGTTTTTCTATATATTTCCCTAATGTGATATATTTCTTACAAGGGTGGACCACGGAGGCAAGCACACAGGTGTTCGCCTGCTCCAAGTGCCTAGTCTTTCATGCGGATGAAGGGTTCCTCCACCGGCACATCAAGACGGTTCACCCAGAAGAGTACAAGACGTTTCTGAGAGAACATGGTACAGAGAACCCAGTGCCTTCCAACAGCGCCTGTAACGACCCCACCCCGAAAAGCCACTCGTTCTCCCAGTCAAGTCCGAGATAGTCGGCCCACGATCCCACTCCTGCTCCCAGTGTGGCAAGAGCTTCAGATCGCCATCCGATCGGACAAGACACGAGCGGACTCACACAGGCGAACGCCCGTTCCACTGCTCTCAGTGCGGAAAGCGGTTCATAACGGCATGGGACCTGACGAGACACCAGCGAACTCACGCTGGCAAGTACCCATTCTACTGCACCCAGTGCGAAGAGAGCTTCAAGTCCTCGTCGGAGCTGTCGCAGCACAAGCAGACTCACCCCGTGAAACGGCAGTACAACTGCCGACAGTGCGGGAAGAGGTTCGATTCCCTGCTGGAGCGATCGAAACACCGACAGACCCACGCCGTGAGGCGTCAGTACAAGTGTCCGCAGTGCGAGAAGAGTTACACGCGACCGTCGGACATGAGGCGGCACCAGCGCAGTCACACGGGGGAGCGGCCCTTCCACTGCTCGCTGTGCGGGAAGACTTTCAGGTCATCGTCCGGCGAGAAAAAGCACCAGCAAACTCACACGGGCGAGCGGCCTTTCCCCTGCTCCTACTGTGGGAAGAGGTTCACGCGGTTACCGATCCTGACCAGGCACGAGCGAATTCACACCGGGGAGAGACCCTACCTTTGCTCCAAGTGCGGGAAGAGTTTCCTTTCCTTGGGCGAGCTGTCGAAGCACCAGAAATGTCACACAGAGGAGAGACCGTACCTTTGCTCCCACTGCGGCAAGGGTTTCAAGAGGGAGGGCACTCTGATGAAACACCGGAGGACTCACACGGGGGAGCGCCCCTACCATTGCCCCCACTGCGAAAAGACCTTTACGGATAAATCGGGCCTCAATAGGCACGAGCTGATTCACACGGGGGAGAGGCCGTACAGCTGCTCCCAGTGCGGCAAGACTTTCCTGTCCTCGGGGGAACTGCTGAAGCACCAGCGGTTCCACACAGGGGAGCGCCCGTTCCACTGCTCGCAGTGCGGAAAGAGCTTCACACAGTCTTGCTATCTGAAGAGACACGAGAGGAGTCACACCGGGGAGAGGCCGTACCAGTGCTTGCAGTGTAGGAAGAGTTTCTCTTGCTCCACTCAGCTGAAGAGACACGCCAAAATTCACACGGAGGAGAAGCCCTTCCTGTGTAAGGGAAGAGCTTCGGTCGTTCATGTCTTGTAAAGACTCTCGCAGTCAAACAGTGCTGTGGCATGTTATTCACTCTCTCTTGGGGATGGTAGGATATGCAATTGTTTGTTTGTTTAACTTTTTGTTAGGAGATCTTTAAAAAAATGCTCAGCACTTATCTTCCCCCCCCCCATATCATTTCCACTGACCAGGTTTTGCTTTGATAGATTCCGTTTCGGAGCAGACAAACTCACAGCGTGACAAAGGTACATATTGTTGTGGAAATTTAAAGTTCTTAATTTGTAAAGTACCTTCATAAAAACATACAGTGAATGCAAAATGCTCATTAAGATGTGTTTTAGCATATTTTAAAGGGCGATGCTTGAAATATAAGCCCCATTAAGATAAAGAAGGCAGTCTGAGATGTATTGGAACAACTTGCACTATTTCCCCTGTTGTCCATTTGGTAAACAAAGATCTTTAAAATCTATATAGACTTATATAGATGTCAACTAATTGTGGTGTTTTTAATCAAGAATAATATGTGAGCAGTGCAGGTAATCCCCCTGCTTTGTTTGTGAACAGAATACATTTGTACATAGATGTTAGCTGAAATTTGTGAGAATAAATGCAAGAATTTATAGCTTATGTAGTGGCATCACATTAAGATGCTGTAAGCTTGTGTGACAGTGATGAGTTTGCACCTTCTTGTAGCTGAATTAGAAGAGTTCATGCGGACTGTGAATTGCGTGCTTACTCTGCTAAGTGATGTGTCGGGGGTGACTGTTTGTATTGGGTTGAGTGAATTGGTTGTGTTGTTGGCTGGTCGGGAGTGGCAATGATCTTATGGCATTGTGGGACACAGTCTTGTGAAGAGCCTGCCAAAGTGAAATCAATACATTATCAATGAATATGAGTAAAGATACATACAATAATGAATCAATGGTTGGACATATAAAGTGAATTAATGATATTTGTTTGAGATAAATTGTTTAATTTTTTTCTTTCAAATGTGCACATTTTTCCATGCTTACAGAAAAATAAAATGTGAAGAGAAATAATGATCATAACAGATGAATTGCTAATATAGATCGCGTCAGCAGGCCGTTCCAGCAGTTCCACTGTAAGCAAATAAAAGGACAGTTTATAAATATATAATACATAAATAAATTTTTTTAAAGAGAATTCACTGCATTGTTTTCATTTTCTATTAATTTGTTTTGAATTTTTGCAAGTTGGGCCATCTAGAATTTAGGCAGCCTGTGCAATAAATGAGCTAGGAAAGTACATTTTCAAGTATTTATTATAATTATGGAGTGGCAGCAAGTGTGTGGTCATAGTACAGTTTGTAGCACATACCAAATACGTATGTATAATTACATTTGTTGTGTTTGTACCATGGCAGACCCCAAAAGTCCACTGACATTAAGTCTGTCGTTTGCTGGCCCTTCTACCAGGATGAATTGGATTACAATTGAATTACAATAATGTCCATTGAACTTTCGACCGATCACACAGGGGTTTAGGGTTGCGGTTAGTGTCTAGGGGGGTGCGGAGTACTCTGTGAAAATAAGTATTCATTATGGATATTGCTACTATATTGTATTGAATAAGTCATTACTTAAATTACTTAGTCTACTTAGAAGTACCACTTTTCTCCCAGTAAGAATAATACAGTCTCAAACTCGACAGACAAGCTTTCTGAAAGTTGAGTAAAAAGCTTAATCACCCCGCAGAAACGTCTTTGGGCAGCAGTCGGATAAAACCATTGTCACTCACCCAGGAAGGCTGTCTTTCACTTGATTTCTGATGTTGTGAAAGTTCTGTCAATCATATATGATCGCTTCCAATAAACTGAAAGCACTTTCCTGAGTTTTTGTCTTTGGCAGTTAATGACACTGCAGCAGACCAAAGTATTGTAAGAATGTTTTTTTTTTTTTTTACATAACGAATACAACAACGTGACTTCAAAAGAAAACGTCAGCAAGATATAACCAGTGGTTTTATGGCAATGGATGGCAAAATGTAAGCTACGCTGCCTTGGATAAGAGTTAGGGGAAAAAATGAGGAGAAAGCATAAATGAGAGACTGATAGCAGTGAAAGAGTAGGAGATCGGCACACTGGTTTACATGCCTCCATTTTTGCTGGCTGTTCCCCCTGCTCTAGAATTTTATTGAGGCATGTACTTCTATACAGTTGTTCTTCAGTTTATTAATAATCTGACAGCTATCCTTAAGGGTACTGGCCATTTCCTTCAGTTCCCTCTGCATTGCTTCTAGGATGTCGAGTTTTGAGAGTCTCTCGTCTATCGATGATAAGATCTTGTAATCCAGCTTGAGTAGTCCTCCATCGTCCCACGTTGGGGCGTTGCTGGAAGAGTGCGGCAGGGCCCTTCTCGTGCCATGACCCCGCTCAGTTTCCCCCGTAGTTGGGGACTGCACGGCACCGTCCCTCACCATTTCCAAGTAGGCATCAATGAACGATTCCAGCTCCTCTATGGTGCTGTTCTGGCCGTGCTTCTCAACAAGACTCTGGATGTCCCCGACACTTAAGTGGACCAACTCTTCGACTGTGCTCCTCTTCGGTGCCTCTGTGCAAGTAGCAGAACTTTCCCCCGTTCTCTCCAGTATCCTCCAGTTTACCGCTTTCCATTGGTCTGTGGGTATCACCAGGACCAGGGTTTGAGGTCTGGAGGAGGACGGAAAATCAGGAGACCAAACATTCTGTCCCGTGTCTCTCAGGGAACGTATGGGACCGAGCCAGTCCAGACTGCCTGCCTTAACCGCCCTACTCCTCGCATCCTCCCCTGTTCCTCTCTCACTCATTTCGGTTGGTCCAGGCGTACAGGCTTGGGACACTGCCTGCCCCCTGCTCAAGATGGCGTTTTCACCTTCGCCTTCAGCTCTGGCTGTCTCCTGCAACACCAGGCAAAGCGGTGGCACAATGCAGGACTTCAAGGAGTCTTGCTTGTGAATCTCAACTGAACTGCCCGTCTCAGTCACTGTAACACAAAGGTAAGCTTATTTGCAAAGAGCTGGTAAAGATTGGAGTGATCTGACTATATTGAGGAACTGTGGCACTACTGCTACTCATGTAATACTTTTGTGTTTTTGGCACCAAGTGTGGCCCTTCCACCCCAACCAAACATTTTTCCTGGGTGTCTTATTCTCAAAGAACTTCCCCTTTAGCCAATGGGTACAGAACAAAAAAAGAGGACACTTTTCATTATGTCAATGAACTCTTTTATATACATGCTATTCTGCATTTCCATTGGTCCAAATGACATACGATTATTTCCATTGATTTAAAATAATCTGTCACTAGGGAATTTGTATTTGTCATCTGCAATAATTTTTGTGGTGGAATAATAATTAAACCATAATAATTAAAATGTAAACAATACAGTGCCAATGGACAAACAGTACACTGCACCACCCCCTCATGATAAAAGTAGTAATCTGAACAACAACATTGGGACAAGTGCAATTAGCCTTAGCTTAGCATGCAGCTAACAACAGGCTCCCTAGTTTAAAAAAATGCACAAGGGTGATACCTGCCTCAAATGTAATTTACACAGAGTGTAATCACAGGGACTCCTCTCTGCTGCTACCTCACACACGGATGCACAAATAATTTGTGCATAGTTATTTCTTATTTAAAAAATTAAGCTTGGCATTAGGAAGAAAAGTGATACTGTGAAGTTTTACACTCACCATCATAAGGGAGGCTGCCAACAGATGACAATGGATTTTCATCCAGTTCTTTCTCCAGATGCTGTTTTTGGAGCTTCCTTACAATCTTCTCCATCCTTCTCTCTCCCGCCTCCATCTCCTCTATCTTCTCCAGTAGCCCCGCGACCTGAGAGTCATCGCTCCTGCTCTTATTGTTGAGAACATGGTACCTGTTCCCACATTTCTCAACAAGCCACTGGAGGGCCTTCCCTTCACTCTCAATGCGCTGCTCGATGGTTGTGTCTCCCAGCCAGTCCCCGTTGGTGAACAGCACTATAGTGAGACTCCAGACTCTCTCACCGAGAAGCTCCAGGTGTTCCTCCGCGGCTCTCCTGTGCCTCTCTGTGAATGATGAGCTCACGTTGACAACCAGAAGGAGAGCGTGGGGTCTCGGCAGGCACAGAGACAGGCTGCCCAAAATCGCCTGTCCATCCACATCTGTGGCGTCCAAATGACCAGTCCGCCAGCCCGGTGTGTCGACCACCGTGACCTTCCTCCCGCATCTTTGACCCTGTCCCTTCGAGCAGAATTCGGTCTTCTGTCCCGTGTCAAACTCCTCTCTGCCCAGGATGGTGTTTCCTGCCGAGCTCTTCCCTGAATTTCCACTCCCCAGCAGCACAAACCTCAGGTCTGAGACAGTGTGTACATCCCCTATTAGGTAAGAAACAGAACACCATGTATTCCTCTTCATGGAAGTAAGCATGTAGCCTCAGTAGAATTGCTAACAGGATATTGAGGATCCCTGTCAAATTAACAGATGAATTACCTCACTGGTGCAATGACACCCCAACTAGGGTCTTAAGTCACTACAGTTCACAGCAAATGGAACCCTGATTTACCAGAGGGGGGTCGCACAATGAGATAAATGTCCCACCTACAGATCCCACCCTTTCTTTATGACCTTGTAAAGGTCCAGCTACATAGAGTTGTAAAATGAAATCTATGTATGGAAATCTGGCATGTAAACCAGTAATCTGCAATAAGGATGAATGCAGATTAGCTAAATGATGTCATATAAAACACATAACGAGGTAAATATAAGACACACCCGGAGGTTTGGTTTAATGCACCAGGCACTTAAGGCATTCAATGTTATGTACGGAAGAAGGGAATGAACTCACCAGGGAAGAGTGATCTGAGGGCATTTCTTTCTTCCTGCACCTTCCTCATCCTCTCTTTTGCTCCCACTTCCACTGCCTTTTTCCTCTCCTTCACTTCCTGTAAAATCTCACGAGCGGTTTCAAAATGCAAACCGTTGTTTCCTGCCACCATCTCCTCTATCTTCTCCAACAGCTCTGTGACCTGAGTGCCTTCGCTGCTGTTCTTATTGTTCAGAACGTGGTACCTGTTTCCGCACTTGTCAACGAGCCACTGGAGGGACTTCCCTTCCTTCTCAATGTGGTGCTCGATGGTCATTCTACCCAGCCAGTCTCCGAATGTGAACACCACCATTGTGTGCCTCCATACGGTCTCGCCAAGAAGCTCCAGGTGTTCTGCCAATGCCCTGCTGTACGTTTCGTTGAACGATCTGTCGATGCGTATGACCAGGAGGAGAGCATGGGGACCGGGGGGGCACAGACATGCGCTTCGGCAAATCTCAAGTTTATCGTACTCAGGGGACTCACTCGCATAATAGTTCATCCACCATCCTGGGGTGTCAATCACTGTGATCTGCCTCCCGGCAACTTCACCCTGCCTGCACACACAGGTTGCCGTTCTCCTGCCAGTCTCAAACTCGCTCTGGCCCAGGATACAGTTTCCAGTTGAACTTTTTCCACCCTGCCGGCCCCCGAGAAGCACAATCCTCAGGTCAGAGAGACACCACACCACCTCTGCAAGACAGAAAGGACACAATTCATCACTCCTCTTCAGTGCCCGTCATTCAACACATTCAAATTCAGTGCAAACACCGCACTCTTGCAGAGCTAAATTAGCAGGTAAGGAATGTAGGCGGTCTACATTGGGCAGGTCTCTTATACACGGACCCAGGTCTCCTAGACCCAATATTTCTGGATCAAATGATTACTACTGCTGACAATAGTGGCTTGCTTACATAATTTGTCAAAATAAGCCAAATTAAGTGATAACATGAGTCTTTAGGTTATTAGCTCTGTCAGTTTGAGTTTATAAATTGGTCATTGTTGAATGCATTCAATTCGATCCATTGGGACCAAGTGAGATTGGATAAAGTGAGAGTCAATTGTTAGATGTGCCATGAGGCAGGGCCAGAAATGGACTCACCCATAAGGAGGGATCTCTGTTTCTGCACCTTTATCCGCCTCTGTTTCACTCTTCCTTCCACTACCTTCCTCCTTTCCTCCACCTCCTGTGAAGTTTTACTGTCAATTTCATAATGACAACCGCGGTTTCCAGCCACCATCTCATCAATCTTTGCCAGCAGCTCTGTGACCTGAGTGCCATCACCTCTGTTCACATTGTCGAGAACATGGTACCTGTTCCCACATTTCTTAACAAGCCACTGGAGGGCCTTCCCCTCAGTTTCAATGTGCTTCTCAATGGTTGTGTCT
Organism: Aldrovandia affinis; assembly: GCA_029706075.1. NCBI lineage: Eukaryota > Metazoa > Chordata > Actinopteri > Notacanthiformes > Halosauridae > Aldrovandia > Aldrovandia affinis. The sequence continues at coordinate 22,859 of JAINUG010000023.1, forward strand.
CCCAGCCATACTCCCCAGGTGAACAGCACTATGGTGTGTCTCCAGACTCTCTCACCGAGAAGCTGCAGGTGTTGCTCCACGGCTCTCCTGCGTTTCTCTGTGAACGCGGAGCTCACTTTGATGACCAGAATGAAAACATGGGGTCCCAGGGGACACAGAGACACACTCCTCCACACGATCTCCTGTTTGACCGACTCTGGGGTGTCCTTTGCGTAGAAGTCACACCACCAGCCAGGTGTATCAACCACAGCAACTCGCCTTGCGCCTACTTCACCCTGTCTCCTAAGGCACATGACGGTTCTTTCTCCAGAGGCAAACTCCTCTTTTCCCAGGATGGCGTTTCCTGCTGAAGTCTTCCCTGAACATTTCCCACCCAGCAGAACAATCCTCAGTTCAGAGAGATGGTGTTCCTGTCCTACCATGGAGAAGGAAAACAAGTTGTGCCTCAACATGGAATTGCTTTTAACCTTCAGTCTGGTTCAGGTGCTTCCTGCCTTTTCTACAGCTTTTTGGTAAGCTGGCTACATCACTATATTTACCTCCAAACCAAAAGACAATGCATCTTGCATGGATTCATTGATGGAATCATGGTTTCAATGCTCCTCAGCCCAACTCTGACAATAAATTTCAACATGAATAGATGCCACTTCTGCAAGATCACTAATCTGCCTAAATTTACAGAGAATGCAGTACATGCGCACCCATGTGCACCCACGTGTGTGGGAGAGAGTGAGGACGATTAATAACATCTTATTTTAATAGAAGCTATCATGTTGGTTTTACCGTAAGAAAGAGAGTAAAAAAAACTTACCACAAAAGGAAAATGAACCTCCGCAATCCATTTTTCTCTCTCCTGGTTTATTTTCTTTAACTGTGGATCAAAATCATATACATGTCTGTTTTAAAGTCCACCCTCAATCCCTCAAATTCAGTCTTTATTCAGTTGCTTACATTCATACATTAACTCCTAATGTTCAGATGGCATATGTGAGACATTCTGTCTTTTTCAATCAACACAAAAGGCGTGATTACATTTGATATGTTTATGGCTCTAAAGGTTAAGGTCCTACTATATAGCACCACGTTGCTCACCCTTAAGGGTGTGCGTCTGGATGCCATGAGTCAACATGGTCTCGTGGGGCAGGAGGGGGTGGGACCATTTTTTTCCGTTCCATGTTTAGATAGTTATGAGTTGGGATTGTGGGATTTTGTTGCTGTTGGTTACTACTTCACCTTTGTTCTGTATTCATGTTTTGGGCGGGCAGTACCAGTACTAATCTCTACTAATAGTCTCTCAATCTATGATTGGCTGCATTTGGCATGGATGTGACTGGATGTAAAATGGAAACTCTTTTGTTTGTGTTATGGCACAGAGATTACGACTAGTTTTGTGTGCTGGGTACTGTGGGTCAATGATCAATAAGCCTGCTGCTTCACTGTAGAAATAGCAGAGTACTGAGGGTCTAATGCTGTAACATGAGTGCGTAACATCTTGTTTGTTTTCTGGGCAGCAACAGTTAGTATTATACACATTTACAGTGTTTGATATTTTGGTGTTCTCCTATTCTTGCTTCCTTCTGTCACATTAATATTTTTAGCAACACATTTTGTGGCCATGCCGAGGCTGTTACCAGAAGCAGCGAGTGACATATTTAAGAATCTGTGTCATACTGGATGAATTACAGACACTATTTATAGGTCTGTGTGTACATATACGCTCGTTGTCACAATTCTGAAGGCAGGGGAGCAGAATTTTGTGGGTTTTTCCACAATATATTCACAGACATAAAACGTATCAAACTCACCCCACAATCCCACAACTTACTTAAGTAAGGTACGTCTCAGAGTCACTTGATTACAGGTGTGGTCCTTGAGCTCTGGCTCAGTTTTGGCATGGTGCTGTGCCTCCAGCAGAGGGAGCCGTTCCATCCTCACATAGTGCCCTTCATAGGCCTATTCATGTGAATGGTGTTATGCAGGAAATAAATAGCTCCCTCTGCTGGAGATGTGTACCAAACACATTTTCTGTTAACTAAATAACGTCAATAAAATTGTTAGATGTGAAATACAATTCATTTCTACAAGTGTCTTCCACTGTGAGCACAATTCTAGTAATTTAACAACTGAGATGAATTTACAATTCGGAGACACGCACTACCCTATCGACTCAGTCATGTCAAATGCTTTGACAAGCAGATTTGGGGATTATTGCACGGAAATCGTTTTAAGGAAGGCCTATATGCATAGGCCTATATATATATAACTCAGTGGTGGGCCGTCAGGGCCTGCAAGGCCTTCTCTGCTGGCCTAAAAAATATCTGAATCACAGACTGATGTTAATTATATTTTGTCCATGAATACTTATTAAATAATTCCAAATGGTCTGTCCGTTCCTTTCATAGCTTTTCCCTGGTTGCCTTTCCAGACGTGTATTTAAAGCATTTAACCAATCACATCATGGTCCAACCCGGTCCGCGAAATAAACTGGTCTCAGCTTTGTCTCGCGTGTCCCCCCGTCCGCGGAAAATGAAACCGGTGAAAGGTTGGGCTCCGTTACGTTACTGCGCTACGCCACTGGGCGGAGCACTACTGAAGGCCTAGGTGTGAAATGCACGGCCCGCCACTCTACTTGTAACTACTTACTACGCGCAGCTGCGCACATGAAAGCTTGTGATTGGTCAAAACCTCGTACTGCACGTGCTCTCGAGTGCGGGGTGTACCAAGCTAGCTAAATAAAAAGTGTCATCGTGGAAAAATTGTGCTGTGCTCGTTTTACATTCATATTTTGGTAATATCATTTTTGGATTAGCAAATTAAGAGGTTACCACGGAACATTTTACTTTTTTGTACCACTTAGCGTCCTTTAGAAACATGCTAGCTAGCGCACAATCGCACTAGCGCTACTGTCCCCAACCCCGGGAACTCGACTATGTGGCGATAATCGTCGAAGCCAGCTAGCCGACTTGGAACAGCAGCAGGTATGATGAGAACTGCGTAACTTACTTAACATACCATTTGAAGTTAAACAATTAAAACACAGCCAATACAATTGGGGTATCAATATGGAGACATTTTTTCATGCAACGCTGACAAAAGTTTTACACTAATGTTAGCTATAGCTGGCTAATGAATTCTAGCCAGCTAGCTGACGACGTTAGCTGGCTCGCTAGCCAAGCAGTTGAACTTCAAAGTGAAAGATAGTGTTGTACGGGTTGCAATTTGCAGAGTGGGGAGGGATGTGGCACGTCGAGAACAAACATTTATACAAGGAAACATACAATGATTTACACTAGTCAAAATCCAACCATGTATTGTAAGCAGGTAGCACAGAAGTCGACATAACGTAAAAATACCTTGACACAAAATACCGCAACAATTAGTCGCAACCTCAGTCAATATTTCATGTCTATAAGAAAAGGGCAGGTGGAAATTTCCACAGAATTTACCAACTTGAACAGTTTTGCAGAATCTTCAGTAGGCCTATATTTATTAACCAGCGTTGCCAGATGATTGACACAGTAGCCCCTGGTTACGGGGCCCTGCTTGAACGTGACCAGTGTGACCGCGGCCTTTGCCCGCCTACCATGTATGAGTTTTTTGTTTTGTTGAGTAACGGGTTTGTCTTAATTCCACTTTCAGCCCTTCAAGCGCGCTCACTATACACATTTCTTTATTGGAACTCCGCTCGTTCTCTCACGAATTCCGACCATAATCTTCGTTAATTCAGAGGACAGAAAAAGTAATGGGCAAGAAGAAATACTTTTTCACATTTGATCTGGTGGATTTTCGTGGCGGTCTGACACAATTTAAGTAGCCTACTTTACGAGTAGCACAACTTTTTTTTCAGCTTCACCACAATCGAAATTCGTATGCGATGAAGTACCCTATATAAAAATGCGGCTATAAAAAAAGTCTATAATGATCTAAAAACAATTTTGAGGTTGTAAAACATACCATAATCGCAGTATGAGAGCTGTAAACAATTGGAACACAAGTCTGCAATCATGATAGACCTATACCTAGGAGAGCATTAATATTGTATTATGTATTCACTTTATTAAGTGCCAATGTCTGACACGATGAGAAGTTTGACTCAGGATACTCCTAAACCCACTTATCTTGTTCAATGGATGGATTTAATTGTTATTGGTTAGTATGTAACGGGTGGGTTGCAACCTTTTGGAATTCTGTTTCATATACCTTTGAAAAACCTGCACAATGTTGGTAAAATAATCGCCAAATATCTACCCACCCAACGTAATTTTTGTCCTGACATTAAAAGAAGCGAAACGCCTAATCTGGCAACACTGTTATTGTATCTGATAAAATGTAATTTATTTTCTGCCACCACTAGATGCCAGCAAACGCATACCCTCCTATTCATTTTAGTATAATGTTTGTTGGCAAAGCAAGCTGTTTTAGTGTGTTTTTAAAAATACTTTTAAAAGTATATTTTTAACAGCTAGAACTAACTAGGCTGTTTTCAGTTAGCACGCTAGCTAACTTAAAGCCAGTGTTTGTTTTGTCAACAACAATTATGACAAATACCCTTTGACCACCTGTTCTTTGGAGACAATGAAAATGATCTGCAAGAACAATAACATTAACTAATTTATTTATCATTCTTACTGACGGAAATATGATGAGGAAAATGGCAAAAATAGTCGGCTCACTGAAATGTACCATGGGCAGAACAGAAAAGAAGAAATTGCTAAATGCAATCCTTTCATTGGCAGAATGGCTCTCCGCTTTAGCCAACTGCATCTGTTGGTTCCTGTCAATCTTGTCATTTTCATACGTCATAGGGAGGAGTGAGATATCAGTTATAGCAGAGAGGAATGGTGGCGTGCTCAAATCTGGCCAGAATCTGTTCCCTGTAGGGGCGCTATTCTACTGCTGTCTATGGAAACATTGTGGCAGAGTGGTAAATTTTTTTGTCACATGCTCACCAAAATGACCTTGCTTATGGCCAGTAACCCAATGTACATGTTCTGAAAAGCATTTTATTATACTCTGATTGCAAAAACGAAAGAGACAACAGCTTGAAAACATTTCCTGTGCAAGATGTATATGCGAATAACTTTTGGTTTTAGATGGTCAGGTTATTGTAGTAAGGTTTGATGGACCTGAAACCTTCTTAGCCATAGATGTCAAGCAAAATAAAATGTTGAAACTCCTAGAGGAAACAGATTTGGGCAACAGTGGTACATCGCTCTGGATAAGAGCGTCTGCCAAATGCCTGTAATGTAATAATGTAATGTAATGTAATGTAAAGAGGATGTTTTATCTAGCCTTCTAACTTTAGCTAATTTTACATATGAAAATCATTGAACCACCCTACTGTCTTTGCTGCAGTAAGTGGGACATTAGCTAACTACTATAGCTACTAGACAATAACTTAGTTTGTTTTGATTTGTGATCTCTTTCAGTTGCATTTTGCTCGCTTGCTGATGTCAATATCTGAGCATTTTAAATGTCATTTAAAATAAATTATTTAAGACAGGACATTTTTGACATTATTATTGTGCGCTTGTCTGTTACTTTAATTAGAATCACACAATGAATTAAGTCAAATTATGTTTATTTGACCATTAATTTTGAAATTCATTTTGAAAATGTGAAGGATTTTTGAGAGAATGTAAAAGTTAATGTTCGGGAATATAATTTTTTTTTTTTTTTACTGAGAAAATACGGAAAATACTGGCAATTGGCAATGGAACAGGATACAGCAAAAAACAATACAGCAAGTATTGGTCAAGTTGTAATAAAAATGTATTGTTTTAGGACTTGACTTAACAACATTCAATAGGTTATAATGAAATTAACTTCATACAAATGGTTTTGAGTTTTCCCTGCTCATGAGTTGTGCTTGGCAATTGACATATGAGTTTGACTACTGTTGGCGTGATGTCACTCAATTTAATGGGGGGATTTGAATGGATGTTATACTTACCTTATGTGCAGCAAATTTGGAGAGCCTGAGTGCATTGTGGGGTTTCGTAGCATGTGTATGGTTGTCCTGTATGTATAAAGATATTTACATCGCAATGACAACATCAACATTTCATTGCATTGTACTCAAGATGTAGAAAGATCATTTTATTGATTATTTTATTTCCCCCACTGTCTAATTTTCCCCGCAATGCGTGGTTTCTACCTTTTTGCGGTCGTGGCTAGATAGTAAACCTATTTTTACCTATTTTGTCCAACTCCCGCAAGGTTTGACTGAGTCCCCATAGTAACGATGGAAGCTGTCCAACACTCGTTCCAGCTGTCCTACACTTAGGGTTAGGGTTAGAGTTAGGGTTACCAGCTTGTCTTTGAAATGTACCACTTTAGCGCAAATGAGCATGTGCGAGATCTGGGGAAAAATAGGGTCCCTATCTAGCCACGACCCCTTTTTGCAGACACAAGAAAAATTAATGCATTATGGGAGGTTGTAGTTTTAGGAAGCCCAACAGGAAGTTGCAGAGAGAAATGTATTTTTGTCAGTTTTGGGGTGAATAATCATTGTATTTGCAAATAAATTGTTGTATACTGTTGTATGTGTACTACAATAAGGACTAATGACAACATGTAAAAAAAATTATATTGGCAAAATGTAGTCTTAAAATATAAAATAAGTTTGTTTAATCAAATTAAATAATGAATATAATTAAGGTGAGAAAAGTATTCTTGTCACAAGTGACAGTAGGTCTACAACTAATTATTTAGGTGATTATTTTTTATTTTTTTATAATAAAGTGTTCTAGAACATGAATTTGTTGTCTTTTGTCGGAAATCGAGTTAATTAATTACGCTTCCTAATTTAAAAGAACGTTCTTTTCCCTTACAGTTGTTGCTTTTTTCTATGGACCTCACGTCCAGACCTCAGTTCCTCATTTCCTTAACACACCCCTGTAACATGATCGGCAATTTCCTGGGTTGAGTTCCCCTTTAAGGGGGCAGCGCTCAGTGCTGGGAATTCACGTCATTTCGCCACTTAAATACCCAAATCAATGAGCAGTGCGTTGTCCGCCTTCCAGTGCCTGTCTTCCAGGAAGAAACTAGCCTAATCAACACAGCGCAAAATGTAGCCCGTCACACAAAAGGGAAAACAAAGAAGTTGCATTTATCTTCGACGTGCACGATTGCTTAACCGAAATATACATATTAAACTTGCGCGTGACTCCAATGGAAACCAGTGCAAGTACGGGAGTCGGATGCGGATGATTTTCTGGGTTATTTCACGGAAAAACGGGGGGAAGGAAAGTGGGAAAAGCAGAACTTCCTGGATTGACTGAGACATGTCCGAATCCCCGTTGCAGATTAAAATTAAGGTATTTACGGATTGTTTTCACTCCATTATATTATAAAAGCGGGACTCCTCGTGCGATACGCTTGATTGCATCCCATAGCCGAGAAACAATGCGTTTGTGTTTGTTATCATCTGTTGCCGACGGGCTTATTTCGGCGCCGTATATTGTGCATAGCACTCGGTAAGTGCCATGCTGTGCGATCCAATTCCGCTATGCACCAGAAGTAGCTTGCTAACTCTTACTGTACGCAATTTTGTTCACCACATTTGTATTTTGAACGTAGGCTACACTACAGTTTTGGAGATGTAACTTTGATGTGGCAATTCACGTAGGCTACGGTGGCTTCTAAATACAAATATTTAAGATATTCAAATGTAAACACATTTTGTAGCTTATAGTTGGACCCACTCTGTAGTCTAACAAAGTTGGCCAAATTGGTTTATTGTGCTTGCTTAAGCCATGCATACGAAAGTAATCGACTAGATACAAACGTAAGAGTGGCAGTTGTAATAAAGGAGACGACCAATCAAATGTCAGAGTTCTGGCTGCACACCAGTTTAAAATTATTATTTTTGGCCAAATCATTGAGTGACGTAACGAGCTACTGTGTTAATATAAACCGTGGACGAGTTACACTTTAAGTGCTGTTAATAGTTCGAATCGTTGGCAATGAGTGAAGTTTTTGTTTTGGACTTAAATTTGAACTTCATACTCGAGAACGTCCTCACGTTGTAGTTCGTGGTGTACGTTTTTTTTGTTGTTGCAGTTTTCCTTTAATTTTAATTTTAATTAACTCCGTTGATATGTACAAATGGAATGACCGGGAATGAAAAAGATCGTTGCTAATCTCATATGGAAAAACTCCCAACAATTTATTGTTATCAAAAGTAAACAAATCTTTACATTTGGTCAATTTGTCTTTCTCAGGACAGTGTAAATAATTAACTAAACAGGAAACTTTCTCTGGTTAAAAAATAATGAAATGTTGGCGAAAAAACTGAAGATATGTGCAACAGGGCCTGCTTCTTTGATAAATATATAAATAATAAATTCTGCAACAAAGTTGTTCCCAAGTAAATTTGCATTGCATCTCCCACAACTGACAGGAGAGAGCTTCAGTACATCCTGTAGGACTGATTTTGCCCCCTAAAAATGAGTCTACAAGGTTTTTGAATAATACAAATAATTAATAATGTATAATATGTGTAATGACATTGTAACACTATAATATCCTTCACAGTGGCTGCTATGCTCCCCAATTAAAGGGTAATTTATTAAGAAGTCTGATTTGTAAAAAAATAAGAATTTAGGGACTGGGGTCTATGGTAATGAATGATTGAGGCAAAAGATTGTTAAAGATTATTAACCCATAAGTACCTACATTGGTTCCATTGTTCCATATAGCTGTGGGCACTTTCTGACCTGGGCTCAGCTTCCCTCCCTTTAATTGTGACCACAATCATTTTGTATATAGAATTTAAACTGATTCTGGGCCAGTGTCCAGGGGCAGAACTTCTCTCCAACATAAAAAATAAAATAATAATAATGAGCCATTATGATTATTTGGCTTTCTGTTAGGGATTTTTTGTGCTTTGTTTGGCATCAGGGAGAGGTTGACGGAAGACTACTTCTAACCAACGTGAGCAGTTCATTAAATTAACTTGTGGATGGACTGCCGTGGTACCTACTGCAGGTGATGTGGTTCCCACTGCCAGTTCAGTAGCTTGTGTCACAAGGCCCAACCTTCAGCTTAGCAAGATGTCATGACCGAGCTAGCCAGTTCGCTGAATCTCACCTAGTAAAAAGTCTTGCCTTCAATATTTCCTCCTCTTAACTTGCTGCTGCTCCATGCATGGGGAGGAGGGCATTGACCCCTGTCCCCTTTAGGGTATAACAAACTTCAGTCCAGGTCGAATTCCATTTACATTTAGGTGTTTAGCAGACATCCTTATCCAGAGTGACTTACACAACTTATGTAAGCTTATTTATTTATTTTACGTACAGGCCATTTCTACAGCTGGATATTTACAGAAGAAATGTAGGTTCAGTACTTTGATCCAGGGTTCAAGGGTGCCCCACATGGGAACCCAAGCTCAGTTCCCCAACCATTCTACCACACTGTAACCCACAATGTGGAAGGGGGAGTAAGGACCCAGCAATCCCTGTGAACTTGTAAACCGCCATTTACTTCTGCATAATGAGTGGAGGAGAAACCAATGACAATGCAAATGCTTTGTGGTTCTAGGCCTGTAGAGTAGCACTAGGTTATCTAAACGATGTGTTCAACAGTATACAAATTCATGCAAATTTGTCCCAGCTGAAATTAGATTTATTTTTTTATTTTTTTGAGCACACAGGGAGAGGCTCAACTGTGGAAACGGCATGCAGCTATGACTGGGCCCATGGTGTTGGGGTGACTTTCAGGCCCTGTATTTCAGTCAGGCCTGATCAAGTCCTTAGTTTTACCACAAGGAACAAAGTTACTCTGTACTACTGGTTCAAAGACACCATTGCACATTAACCAAAATATGTGCATAGCAAACCCAAATGTGACCTCATTGTTTTACAGTTAACCCTTAACGAACCACACTGTTTATGCCTAAATTCAAAAATGGCTTTTACATTACATTACATTACAGGCATTTAGCAGATGCTCTTATCCAGAGCGACTTACAGTTTCACATTTCTTTACATACAATCCATTTATACAGCTGGATATTTTACTGAAGCAATCCAGGTTAAGTACCTTGATAAGATAAGATAAGATAGATAGCCTTTATTAATCCCGGGTGGGGGGGATTTGGTTTGTCACAGCAGCAATGATACAGGAGGCAGTGAAAGAACACACAAGACATACAGGACATCACAGTATACTGAATAATAAATACAAGATAAATATATTTGTATACTTGCTCAAGGGTACAACGGCAGTGCCCCACCTAGGATCGAACCTGCAACCTTGCGTTACAAGCCCAGTTCCTTAACCATTATGCTAACACTGCCGCCTAGTCTTTTCAGAACTAGGCTGAAGACCCCTGGAAAATATAAGGAAAAATCACATTTCATTTGTCTGCTTAGATGACATGTGTATGTAAATGGAAAATCTGCCCCTGGATTTGACCAGTTTCCTTTTAGATGTTTGTATTGTATATGGTAAAAAAAGTAATAAAGTTATTGTCTTCAGTTTGGGACAAAATCCATGCATTCATATTGTGTGCGCTGTGTGTTACTTTTCCAAGGATATTTTTGTTTTGATCATGTGTGACGATTATAAGATTATAATTAAATATTGTACTTGCGCGTTCCTGGTACAGACTTACAGTAAGCACCAGCAGTAAAAGTAACTTTTTGTTACAAGTGAACTAATTTCGAACACGAGTTTGCAGTTTATGCAATTAGTCAGGTTATCTAAATCAGTGGTTCTCAAACCTCTCCTCGGGAACCCCAGCCAGTCCATGTATTTGTTCAATTCCACTACCAGCACACCTGGTTCAACTCATTACTACTTAACGAGCATTGATTAGTTGAATCAGGTGTCCTGGTGGTGGAATTGAACAAATACATGGACTGGCTGGGGGTTCCCCGAGGAGAAGTGTGAGAACCACTGATCTAAATGACCTTGCACATGAATTGTCCTTCCCCCTTATACCAGCCTCTGCTCTACACCTGACCAGAACCACAAACATAACATTGTTTACAGATCACTTGTTCACAACTGAAAATGACTACTTCTACTACTACTATTACTTCTATTTTGCCTTGCTACTTCCACATTTTACAAGATTGCATGATCAAAACTGTGTTTTTCTTCTATTTTTAGAGCCCCTTCAAACACAATGAACTTTCACACCACCTGATTGTGAAATATTGAAGATTTTCAACAATTTAACAGGACTAATTTGTGTCCCTAAATAATTACAGGATCATTGTAGATCAATGTGTTGTACATAATTCAGAAGTTTCAATAGCATTAGCAGTATTAGCAGATGTTGCTTAGCAGATGCCCTTATCTAGGGAAAGATTTGTACGGATTCGATTTTCTACATTGTCAATTTATTCTGCTGGATGTTTACTGAATCAATTTGAGTTATGCGCCTTGCCTGAGGGAACGGTGGCAGTCCTCCGAATGAGATTCAAACCATCAACCTCCTGATTAAGAGATGAGTTCCTCATTGCAATGAGGTTTATTTCTGAATTAGTGATCATACCCAACCCCTATCATTGTACAGGTGCCAGGACCCCAGAAAAAAATATTAGGCCCCAAAATGACAAAAAAAAAATTGCCTACCTAGTTCTGATTGCGCATGGCAATGATGCCACTGCTATTCTTTTTGATTGTAATTTATATATATATATATATATATTTACAGTTTTTGTAATTGAATTCAACACTTCAGACAAACAAATTGACACTTCAGACAAACTATGGTTTTGGGTTTCGTCAATTCATGATGACTTGAATGGTGGGAAGCGGTTTGGGTTTGACCCCCAGCAGAGGCAGACCAATGATCCACTGCCTCTCTGCTTGACGTTCTGCAAGAAAGAGCTGGACTGTGGGTAATGAATCTCCTGTCCGGCGATGTGCTTTCAACTGGGTAATGTTAAACATGATCAACGATTGACATCGCCGTGTCCTTTCCTGTGTCGTGGGTGTGAAGTGTGGCAACACGCATTGTTTTCCACGTGTCGGTACACTTCTTCAAAGCACGTGATGTTTTGTCAGCTGCTGGAGTTTTGTTGCAGGATATTGTCCAGCTTACAACACACAAGTAAAGTGCCAGTAACTCAATACACTCTTTGTGTACAAGTATAATTGACCAACACAAGGGCAAACCCTGGAGGCTGCAGAAATGGACAGCATTTTTTTTTGGACAAATGACAAAGTATTCAAAGCATCTAACAGGCTTCCTACAGTAAGATCAACGTAAAGATTGTGGCTGTTGTGGCATGCTGCATGGGGACGTCATGCCTTTACCATGGAAACGTATTGGAACAATTCTGTATATCAACCCGTCTTAACTTGAGCTATTACGGTAGCGCTTTTCGCCCAGTTTCCAATGACTACAGGCCAATAAAACCCTTCTAATCACATTATAAAGTCATGTACTTGGTAAAAGTGTCAAATCTACAACGTTTTCCACACGTCTCGCATCATTACCTCCCAGTCTCGTTCTTCCAAGTTAATTTGGGTACGATAACAAAAGGGGTCTAGCGGAAATGTTTTTACTTGACTTCTCTGACACCAGTATCAGCAAGCATCTCAACATCCAACCATACACGTTTGTGTGTATGTGTGTGTGTGTGTGTGTGTGAAAGTGAACCTGCTTACGCATTTGTGTAATGCACAAATATTTATTGACACTGCGATTCATAGAAGTGGGGAAAAACCTATTAAGATGGATTGGTTTTATTCTTCCTGCTTGCAACGATAAGGTTGGCTGCGTTCACTCAGTCATGATATCATTTGTTGACTGAATGTACTGTGGCTTTTAAGGTATGTACTGTTTTCTGTGTCTATTCATAGCAGGAGAGGATCTCATTCAGTCCATCAGCGAGCCCTGTGCCAAACTCCACTTCCTCCCCTGTTCATGTTCCAACATCTCGGCAGGCCAGCAGGATGGAGGAAGAGCCAGGGCGCCTGCCCGCACACCTGCGTGAGTTACAGCGTGCTCATGCAAGCACATGCACGTGTACACACACAAAAGCCTGTGCAAACAAACACACATCCACACACATACCCACATATATGCATGCATACGAAACACACACACACACACACACGTATAAAGGGGCACACAAACACAAGTACGTGCGAACACACACAAGCATACGTAAGCATTCACACATGCGCTTTCATTTGGAGATGTAGGCACACAAATGTGTGCACACACCTCAAACACGCTCCATGCACACACATTCACACAGAGATATGCATGTGCACATGCACACACATTCACACAGACATACACAAGCTCACACACAATCCGTGTCAGGGATTTCTTTGTGGTGCACATACACACACACAAATGTATGCAAACTTACACACAGTAGCACACAATGACACACATCTGTACACGCTTTCACTCACTCACTCACTCACTCACTGATAGACTGCCCCCCTGTCTGCACACTTGCATGAATTTATAACACGCAACTAACAATGTCAGAAATGTCTTGGTGTAAGAGCTGATAAATGACAGCTTGAATATTAAGAAGCACTGACTCTGACTCGCTCAGTGTACACATCCAGTGATGTTATGCCTGTGTGGGCTCCCGAAGCAAAAGATGGATGACAAAGGAGACCCCTTTCACAGCTGAGGGAGTAATGGGGAAAATTCATTGTTTATATTGTATCCATATAATACAGCTGGCTCAGGGGGTAGGGCATCAGTCACTCCCCAGGGCTTTGAACCAACAACCTTCTGGTTACAAATCTCATCTACTGACCACTGTGGGTCAGGGCTGCACTTGAGCGGCTTTCTCCAGAGGCTTTTTGTTTAAGGAAAAACATCAGTCTTCACCTTATTGCCACACAGTCTGTGCAGTTGCTAAACCATTTAATGATCCCAACTGTCATGAGTCATTAAGTAATCCAAGGTTCCTGTGCCAACATGGGTATGGCGTTCTGTGATCATTCAGAGTTATGACTAGTTATGTGAATCTTCCAGATAACTGCCACTTGTGCTGGATATTAATGTTTGTCCTGGGGCCGGTTCTCCCAGTTTCTGCCTCATTGCCTTTTACTTTTGAGACATATAGCATCATCCCACGCTTCATTGAATCACAAGTCTACCGAACTGGCCTGTATATATTGAAGGTGATATTCCTGTAACCACCTTAAGACAGGAAAGGGGAGAGGCTTTGGATGCACTGGGTTTCTGTTTGACAATGACTCATTTAAAAGGAAACACTTGAGTAAATGAGGGATACAATGTATATTGAATTGAAAGCAGGTGCATGCACACCTGAGTTTATTAAGCAATTAACATCCCATCATGCTTAGGGTCATGTATAAAAATGCTGGGCAGGCCCAGATGACTAGACTAGAGGAAGAGATCTCAGTGTCTTTGAAAGAGGGGTGATTGTTGGGCCCCATTTGGCAGGAGCTTCACTGCTCAACTCTCAGATTTTTCACAAGGAACACTGACTAAGGTGACTCACACGTCACGTGACTATCCCTGGGTGTGAGAAGAGCAGCAGATGTTACAAGGAGTGGAGTTTGCTGGTCTTCGGACTAGATCTTTTTTCCATTTGTCTCCCAGACACGGAAGAGAGACACAGCGGGAGAGCAGGTTAAATAAAACAAACAAAACACTTCGCCCTACTTGCCGCAAAGCTAAAGCTCCACCCCTTCCGGGGATCCAACGACACTGAACAGTATGTCACGCTCACATTAAAGGACAACTCTCACGAAGGACACGCACGCATGAACAGTCAGACCAAGGCCGATTCCCCAGTCGCCCCACCCGCTTTTAAATGGGTTTCCTTCCTTACTTACTCAGGTGGGACTCGTGAGGCAATCACTTGTCTGCCATTCACACACCTAATCACAATCCATTAACACAATTCACATACAGCACACCCACTCACAGACACAAACCAAGTGCATTTCTCACTTGACATTCACCCCAATCAATAATGATTGATCAATTATGACCTTTGGAGCTAGCCTTCCGGGCACCTGCCAGCAATCTCACAAACCGCAAGATTGCCAAACCTGGCCTGGAAAGTCCCAAGTGCTCCAAAGGTCCTCCACAGCAATACTGTGGCAAAACACAGGCAACCCTACAACTCCCCTGTTGCCATGGAAGTGAGGGAAAGACCAACTATGGGCAACCATGGTGACTTAGTTCAAGATGCAAGGCATAACAAAAAAGCAACTCTGAATGAGTTGACAAATATCAATCTAGGGCATGAGCAGGCAGTTTCATCAAGAACAATCCATTGAGAACGTCACAGTGAGGGATACTATGGTTGAGTTGCAGTGCATAAACCCCATATTACACCTAAACATGCACGTTTGTGATTAAAGTGGTGCAAAGAACAGAGGCAGTAGTCTACTGAGCATTGGAAAAAAAAAAAGTGATATGGTGTCATCCAGCTCGATTGTTTGCAGTGCGATTTTCTTCAACGTTACGCCCTCTTCAGCAAGACCATGCCCATCATATTTGCATTTGGGTTTCCTAGCTCAACTTGTTGTTGAGCTAGGAAACACAAATGTAAACAAGAATGCTTTAGAATTATCATTGTGGCCATGTGTTTTGTACGTGGACAAGAAAATGGAAATGTAAACAGAGAAATGAAAAGGCAAACTATATTGCAATTCCATTTGAGTTTTGTCACACAAGATGCGTTTCCGTTTTCAACTTTGCAATTCTGGTTCAATTTTGACTGCTATATGCCATATGCATATTGCATGCAACCCGACAGCCCAGGACTTTTTCCATTTTGACCATGTCGCAGAAGCAGTGTTTCTACTCTGAAACCAATCGGGCCATAGGCCAATTTCACATTCTGTTACATCACGTTACATTATCACCTCAAAACCAGTCATGGACAGGGTAGCTTTCAAGATAATTCCCAAGGCATTTGAGTTTAAAATGTCGTCAAAATTATGTTTATTACCACCCACTTTCCATAACTCCTGGCTCCCTTGCGCTCTCCATAGCTACAGTGAAAATAATGAGAAGATGCTTCCACTTTGAAGCTGCTGATGTTTAAAGTGAGCGTCGGCCACTGGCGGCCACGGTGCGAATGAAACGTCCCGCTCACACTTCCTCCTTTTGTATTGTTGAAGAAAGGGGAAGTGTGCCTAACTGCTGGCACAGCGAGGGTTAGGCTCATGTGTACAAACCGGTTATCTTCAGGCTCAGTTCCTGGTGTGCGTGTTTGCGACTTGCCTGTGGGTCCTTTGAATCCACAGTGGGAATATTGGCCAGGCATTGAAATGCCTTGTTTAAATTGTGATGTCCCTTGGCTTTCATAAGTACTTGCTAAGAGAACATTTTTGAAGACCGGTGGTTTTTGCTTGCTTTGCCTAGTCTACAAAAATCTTCAGTAATGCGTCCCCTAATTTGTTCGCCTGCATGTCATTGTGCAGTGAAACGGTAATGACTAGTTTTGAAACGTGTACAATTTCACTCCTCACCTGAGTCAGGATTGTGGAGGTATTCAACGTACTGCTGTTGATTGACAGCCTGTAATTGCAACCTCATCCCTCATGTCCCAGGTATGTTTTGTCAGGCCTGTTTCAAGTTCAGAACTACTACCTGTGTTAAATAGCTTATAAATATGGAGTAGTATACACAGGTTTGTGGATTATAATGAATCCCTCTCTCCCTTTGCGTGTGTAGAAACCCTTCATTTTCTGTCAGTGATGCTGCATTTACACCCAGCTTTGATCAAATGTATAAGGAAAATATTCACCTGAATCAAAATGGCATATTCCTCTCATTTAAGCAACCCGTGGAGAAATACAGTATTCCCTCATTCCACTTATTTTGGTTCTTGGAAGTTGAACATATGCTCCAGTCCAAACAACATTCTCACACAACCAAATCCATATAAGGTCGATCCATATAAAGCGATTTCAGATTTTTATAAGGCTTTATTGGAATGTTTTCATGTCAATACCAATGGTCTTAAGAGAAGATGGGAACAAGATCTCGTGCTACAGATAAGCCCAGAAGGTCTCGTGTGTGTGGGAAACTTTTGCTTGATTAACTTAGACAAGCTCTCCCAATGTAAAGCCTTTCATAGAGCATACTATTCCCCAGAAGAGCTAAATAAGACTAAAGCTGATGTCCTTTCTTTGCTGGAGACGAACATAAGATGAACATAACCCTATTTCATGTCTTGTAGTCATGCAGTTTCATTATTTGGGCGCTCAGTTGTTGATATGGTTTATTCCATTATTGTTCCATTGTCACCTCCTTTATGTCTCTGTGGTACCAGTGAAGAGGACATGAGGGTCAAGTATCAAAGTCAATCTATTGATCTTGCTCAGGGGTGGCCAACGTTGGTCCTGGAGAGCCACAGGGTGCGCTGGTTTTTGTCTTCACTTTAATATCGGCAATTAATTTAGACCGAAGGAACCAGTCGAGGTGAGTTTGTTGTGTAATCAACCACTTTAATTGATCAATTAAGTGCTGAGTAACTCCAGCATACTATGCAGCTTCCGAGAGCCATGGTTGGCCAACCCTAATCTAGATGAGCAGAAGGAAAATGTACATATGCACTGGAAGTAAACTTAAGTATTTCCACTTAAAACCTGAACGTTTGGATAAGATCTACTATAGTATCATAGCATAACGTTACATAAACTGAAAGGTTTCTGGGAAATGAGGAGGCCCCATTTAGAATATACTGCAACCAGACCAACTGGAAATGAATGGGTAACAAAACCATAAGTTCTTATATTGGAGTTTTTGTAGCTTTTGCATTCATTCCCTTTGTGCATGAGGTTTGCGGTTGTTCGTGTCAATTACTATTTATATGAGGATACCTTGCAGCTCAAAGTAACACAAAAAAGCCCTGAACTACTACCTATATACAAACGCAAACGGGCGTTCGTTCGGGTGCAGCAGATGGGTTGGTTAGATGCGATTGAAACGGCCCTCCGTCGGACTCGGTATCGAAAAGAAATTCTGAAGGAAGTAGGGGGGAAAAGGGAAGGAAACTCGCCCTTTGCTTTATTTCCTGGAGAGGAAGTAGCTCGGATCAGCTGCCCATTACTCATTGGTCTTCAGACCAGAAGAATGCTGCTGTTTTTTTATGTTTGAGTCAATAATGTACCAGTGGATGCAGGTCCTGTCATATCTGGGTGTGGATATTGCCTACAGCAGTCTGCTATAAGGTTAATGCTGACAGTTTATTACTGTTTATTACTAGACTACATTTATGTATTTGTTTGTGGTTGTTGTGCATTGTACTGTGCCTAGTTGTTAATCAAAAAAGTTAAAGTGGTAAATATCGCAGTGATGGATGTAAAGAACATTAATGGTGCTGATTAATACAACGTTTTTTTATGTTTAAATAAAAGCCAACTGCACAATCTTTGCAGTTGCCTTTGCTGACTTCCCCTGATATTTATAGGGCACCTTGGGGTGTTATCTAGATATAGTCAGTAGGTCCTTGCAGTTTTTGAAAAATCATATATAGTATATCCATTTTGCACTACATATTGATTCTCAGTTTTCTTGAGAAAGTCTGGAGGTGAAATGCATAATTGGACTTGCCAAGGGCACTGCAGTTCCTGAGCTGGTTTATGAATGACTGGACCATCTGAGTGCTTTCCCAAGGCTTTTATGTAAAGACTATAGAGGCTGCATGGCTGAGGCAGTGGGAAACATTCAACATATAGGTTTAAAATACCAAAGAAAGAGAGGCATTTACTTTTTCCCTTTAACTTTTTAATCCCTATTTTGCTTTACACCCCCCCTCCCGGACAGTTTAAACTTGATGGACCAGCATCTAATTGTATCAAGATCAGCAAGGATGTAAAACTGTTGTAGGGACTTCACAAAATTATACGTTTGAAATGCAATTTCATTTTATGTAATTTAGTTTTCATCAAAAGACATCCACAAACGCTTGCCCGCAAAGACTTGAAACATGACCCACAGGAAATGACAGCAAAGTAAAGGCCCTTTGTGTCACTCGTTGTCACCTTCCCATAGGATACTGTAAACCCAAAAATACAGAACTCACGCGTAACTAATAAAACCAAAGAGCAATCGCCATTTTCTCTCTATTCATTTTTCTCTCAATCGCCAGCACCTCATAGCGCTGTTCTCGGTCTCACCAGCACCTCAAATGAGAGGCCGTGTGAAGAAACACATCAAGATAAGTTTTCTCTGAACAGCAGCGGAAACAAACAGAGGTCTATCTCCACAAACTTAGTCGCAAACAACGCTAATTCGTGAAGAGCTATGAAAGGATACAGCTACTAATATCGGACATCTCAGTGGTACAGAAGCGGCCAGCGGCGGCACGGTGGTGCAGTGTCGCAGCACAGCAAGAAGGTCCCAGGTTCAAGTCCCGGCCGGGGCCTTTCTGTGTTTGCATGTTCTCCCCGTGTCCGCGTGGGTTTCCTCCGGGTACTCCCAAAGACATGCACCTTAGGCTAATTGGAGAGTCTAGATTGCCCGTAGGTATGTGTGTGTGAGTGAATGGTGTATGTGCCCTGCGGTGGATTGGCAACCTCTCCAGGATGTATTCCTGCCTCTCACCCAATGCATGCTGGGATAGGCTCCAGCCCCCCTCCCGCGACCCTGACCAGGAATAAGCGGGTTAGATAATGAATGAATGAATGACTCCAGATGCCCTGGAAAAGGAACCGGAGACTTCACAGCAACCTTACATTGTGACGTCAACCTTTCTAGAAGGATAGCCCCTACACTGTTATAGTTTCTCTTCAACCACTCACCAGTCCAACCCATCTGCTTGCAGACCTGTGACCCTTGAACTTGTTGCCATGACGCTTGCATATCTTTCTACAAGGGAGTGCAATGCCAGTAGGATTGCACAGGCCATTCAACTATGGAAGCATATAGTAGCCAAAACTGAAATGGCGGAAATGCTCAATTTACTTAGCATTTTTGATGAGCATGAAACTGATGTACACAATTAGTCGCCAGATCTCAACCCAGCTGAGATCTCAACCCCACTTATGGGAGATTCTGGAGTGATGCCTGAGATGGCATTTTCAAATGCCACATTATTTCAAATACAATCTGGAATGGATGTTTGCAATGCAGTAGTATTCATTGGAGTGAATTAAAATTGCACTTTCATGGGTCCCTTTTGAGGTTGGGCTCTGGCGCAAGATGCCTCCTGGGTTCAGTAGAGACCCTGTTTTGTCCTGCACTTTGTAGGACAGGTCGGTCATTCACCTTGGAAAGGTCTGTTCACTTTTTCCCCTCCGGAGTCATTCTTCAGACTGATGACTGAGGATGAGTGTTTATTTAATAAAGGTTGCTGGAGCAATTTCAGTAGTTCCCCTGAACTGAATTATAGTGTGTGTGTGTCTTCTGTCTGGCTGTCTGTCTGTGTGTGTGTGTGTATATGTGTGTTTGCGCACGCATCTCTCTCTAGGGATATGTGTGCCTGTGTCTGTAGGGATGTGTGTGTGTGTGCACGCACGCACGCGTCTTTGTAGGGATGTGTGTGTGTGTGTGTGTGTGTGCATGTGCCTGTGTGTGCATAGGGATGTGTGTGTGTTTCAGAGGGGAAATTTCCTGCCCCTGGAAGCTGCTCTTTTCTTCAGGAATTTCCTGAGTGGGCAGACAGCACTTCCTGAATAAATGTTTTCTGAAAGGGAAACTGTTCTCCCATGCCAGAAGCCAAATAAAACGCAGACCATACTCTTCTCCAGAGAAACTGAGTCCCTGTTTTATCCATGGAAAAATGGACAAAACAAAACATGGAACAAACCATTGTGTCTTCAGAACAGCGGGGAAACTAAACACACTGAACAGAGATGGGCTCTGTCTTCTGAGATGCGTGGCCAGGGAAGCCTTTTAGATTCGCAATGTCTGTAAAATGTGTCTGTGGGACACCGTTTTTGGCCTCCCAACTGAAGGAGCTGTCCTATGGGGATGATGGGACAGTTCAGATAATTGCCCAAATGGATTGTCTAGCCTATGTTTTATATAGTGAAAAAGGAAAGCCACTTAAAATTGTTCAATGCAATATGGCTGGGCACACTGACATACACTCATGGTCATGATGTTGGTCTGTGCTGAGGCGTGTGGTCGTAGTAAATGAGGGAGATTTTAGAGAGACATGAGCAGAAGGATAGAGAGGGCACAGAGCTTATAGAGTCTTGAGTGTTTATACCGTCCTATCTGTAGAGTACGTCTGGTATTGCCTGCAGCTAGATTTCACATAAAAAAGCAAATTTTCTGGATATTTTAAAGGGAGTGGTGTCTGCAGTGGTGTAATCTTCATTAGGTGTACGGGTGCCGCCTTCCCCTAGTAAAAGTGTGGAATGCTGCTGTTAGTGAGGTGGAGCTGGATAGAAGGGTTTGTATGAACATTCCCCTACATGCACCGAGAGTGTACAGCACTCTGCCGAATGAAACACGGAACGAAAAGAACATAATTACGTGCCACAAACTTTTGCTTAGTAAATTCTTGCAGCTGCGTCATAATGTCAACACATTTCAATTGGCACTTGCACAGCTTCTTCGACGTGTCAGGCGTTCAACGTGTCTGTCGACTTTTTCGTAAACCCTGCTTTTCCTTTTTCCCCCGAAAGCGGAGTTGGCAGTCGTACTTCCAGGGCTCTGACATCATTGCAACGTCCTCTGTTGCTTCTGAGCGTAGACTGGCGTGCCTGTCCTCCAGAGCGCGTGCTGCTGCTGCTGCGTTTCGCTCTGCAGTCCTCAGGCCGAGCTGCGCGGTTCTTGTGTCACAGGACAATGACACGCGTGGCACTAAGACCCTGCCCAATTGACCCTTCGCTAAACCACGGCCCAAAACGCAAACTGGCCAATCACAGCGGCGTGTTTTACATACTCCGACAGTTCCTCCGACATTATTTTCCTGCCTTCCATTCAATTACACGCAAAAATTAGACATTTTCTTCATTTTCAAGCTGGTTTTGCGGATTTTTAGCAAATTATGGTTAAACGTTGTGCCTGGGGCAAGTGTAACAGTGACACTCGTTACCCAGACAGGTTTGAAGGAGATATACGTTTTTTTCCTTTATAAAACCTAAATCAAACCCTGAAAAGTGTAGGCTGAATTGCTCGCGTATACCTAAACGGTCCTAAACTTGCCTAATTCCAATCCTTTCGTAACTGAAATGCCCGAAACACCTGGCGAATCTCCATTCGTCCAAGCGGTGTTTTTAATCATAGCCTATATATATAATAATACGACAGCGCAAATATTTTACTGCAAGTTTGAGGCTTTGTGAAGTCTCGCGCGGCAGATGCCAAGCTATGCCTCGTTAATACCGACTTCCACATCGCGTTAGTAAACAGTATTACGTTATACTGGTCAATAGCGAATTTATATGTCGGTGACATCACCGTGTACGCTAAACTTGAGATATCTGCTTCACGTTGGCTAGCTAGCTAGCTACCGTGTTTAAGATCAGGCCATTGTCAAGTGAGCCAGGCTCATTACTAGCTAGCACTAAATAGCTTGCTAGTTAGGTAGTTGGCTGCGAAAATAGTTAACCAGCGAGCTAGCAAGCAAGCTGATTTAGTAAGTTCATGAGAGATCTGGTTGGCTAGCTAGCTAGAGGATAAGGTACAAGTTAAACAGAGTAATGTCGTTACAGCACACTATAGGCGACTAATGTTACGTTAGTTAGCTAATGCTAGCTAACTTACTACTGAATGTAACGTTATATAGGCCTACTGCTTTTGCTTTTTAATGATTGTAATAGTGAATAGAGACCTACCCAGCTTTACAGGAACAGTGTAACTTAATGTCGTTGTCCTCTGTCTTAATCGCCCGGTGATGCGGTGGTTCCCTTTACTCTGATCTGTAGGCTTTCGCTTCTATCTTAATTTTTTTACGTCATTTTGTTGCTGAGTCAGTGTGATATCTTGAATATAACCTTCAAATGCATATTGTATACCCTTCTGTCTGCTTCTATCTGAAATCGCTTTTTCTATTTTCCAAAAATTGGACAATATTTCTCCAGGGAGTGCAGTTAGTGACAGTGGGAGCGCCATGCTGGCTCCGAAAGCTTGACGTACATAGCAACAATAACTAAGGGGGGCGTGGTTTAGCAAAGGGTCAATTGACTCTTGGCTCTTGGGAGTCGGGTCTTACAGGATGAGGCTGAGGAAACCCTTCTGACTGAAATGCCCCCTCCTTGCCACTGACTGTCTGTACTGGCTTGATTAGGATGTGAGGAGCGGCTGGGGGGAGGGGGTGCCCAGAGACAGGTACTTATTTGGACATGTTAATTAACTAATGTCATTTATACTTCAGATCATGTTTGTAGACACCGACACGATTATGGAAACCTACAACGCATATGGTACAAGCAACACTTCTAAACTACTGAGATGCTGTTCCGCTGAGAGATTCAAATGAAATGTGATGCCCCAAGGGCGCCCAGTGTTCCACCCATGGTTAGAGGACAAAATCCTCTGGTCACTTGCCCTGTGGGCTCGTTGCCTAACAACTTATGGCCAAATCTCAGCAAATACCACTCCCATATGAACGACTACTGTGAAGAAGGCAATTAATACGGTCTTCCGCTTAAAAGTTTTATGTTGTGTAATGGTATACAGTCCTCGGCTTCCATCGCAGAGCCGCAGGAACTCTTGCCAAACTCGGGTGACAAGAAACGGCTTGCCTCCTGCCCGGTGCTGTGTCAGAACAGGTTTAGCCATTTCTTGGATATCGGAGGGGTGCTGGATCGTCATACTTTGACGCTTGTTTGACTAGATCAAGTCCAATTCCACAAGAATGCATTCCGAATGATTGTGGCAAAAAAATTCTAAGGAAAGAGAGGAGGAGAGACGTATTGCAAGAGCACCGGCAGGCCTGTGTTCCCAGCCGAAGCCCGTGGTGCAAAGGTAAGGTGCCCCACCCTAGCTGCAGTGCCTTGAGAAAAGAGGGCTGCTTCCCGGCCTCGGGTTTGTGTTGAGGAAATGTGAGCTGAAGTGCTGGCGAGTGACTCACTGGAGCATAAGTGTTCGTCGAGCAAACTTCCTCCTCCTCCTCCTCGATTAGAAAACGTGATGATTCAGTTCTTCGCCTCGCAGCTGGTTGAGTGCGACTGCAGATCCTGGGATTTTTTCCGGAAGAGAGCACAAACAAACAAACCCAACGAGGAAGTGCATATTTCAGCACCTTCAGCCAAGGGGAAGGAATGTTTTTGGACATGTTTCCTGAAGGTTAAGAGCAAGCACAGTCCCTTTTTGAGTGCATTACTGTCCCTGGGGCAAACGTCAGAGTTCTGAATGTGTACCGTCCCGGCGTGAAGCGGCTGAGGTACGGAGGAGGCCGATTGGACAAAGTGACACATCTGATGTTTACAATAGAACGGGCTCACAGTGCAGCCCGGGCTGTTAGCGACGCTGGGGAGAGGGGCACGGCGAAACAAGATATGAATGATCTCATCCTTTCCTGTTCATTGAAAGAGCCAGCGGGTTGCCTAGGCAACACAAAGCACCCTCTCGAGCGCGTCTCTCCAGCATGGACGTATAAATCCGCGCGAGGGGACGGGACGCGCACGCAGCCATTAAGCGTCGCTTTCAGTCCGACGCCGGAGCGGGAAAGATATTCTCCCCCGTCTGCGTGACGACTAATAAACACGCGCATTCCTCGGCCACGGAGGCTTCCCATAAAACCTGCGGACCGTAGCTGTGACGCACACAGGTGCCAGAAGGAGAGAGAAGGCCGTGAAACTTTGAGAGACGTGCGGCCGGTCGGACGTACGGTGGGCGTCCATGTGGAGATTTGAATGAGGAGCTGAGAGGATTGATTGAGGGCCTGTGTGGTACAGAGACTGTACTGTGGGTTGGTGCTATGATGACCCCCTCTCCACTCTCTTCACCTCCCTTCTCTGCTCCCACCCTCCCCCCATTCCTTCCCCATGCTGCATCTCTTTTGCTCTCTCTCCCTCTTTCTGCCGCCTCCTCTTTGTCTCTTCTCACTTTCCCTGCCCTCACTCTTTTGCACACTCTCTACTGTGTGTCATGCTCTCCACCTCTCACATTTCTCCTCCCCTTCTATCCCTCCCTCTGGTGTGTGTGTGTGTGTGTGTGTGTGTGTGTGTGTGTGTGTGTGTCACACCCCCCAGGCCCAGCCTGACCACAGGAAGTTTCCTTTGCTGGAAGGAGTTTGGTTTGGGGTGAAGGGGGACAGGGAGGGGGGCACTTCCTGCTGAACAGAGTGCGTTGTGGGAAGTTTTTGTGCTCCTTTCCTCCTCCGCTCAGCAGCTGCGTCGGGCCCTCGCAGATGGCCGCAACCGGTCCCCTGGGGGGGGGGGGGCAGCACTGGCAGTAGAAATTGCTGTTGGAAAGTGCACATAATAGACAATAGATAGGAAATGATACAGTGTTTACTGGAGCCTTCGAAGAAGGTTCTGTGAGGATGCATGCACAGGTGTGCAGGTGCACATATTTGAATAGGGTTTTGTGTGTAAATAGAGCCTTGCACTGCGCTTCTTTCGCAACACATACACAGCGTGTCACCATACCTTTAAAATGTTATGGTAGTCGGTGTACACGGGCTCTTAACTGGTGCTTGATTAGTAAAAACAAGCTAATTCCAGTCCTTCCACAGTTTCCCAGCCTACATCAGGCTGTCTAGCCCTCATACAAAATCTCAGAATGCACTGCTCCACCTCCTCTCTGGAATAACCCTATTTATGTTGATAGCACTTTTCCTTCCACATTAGTCTTCTCTTTGGACGTTAAGCTAGTTTGTATCCATTATAGCAGTGCTAAGGCACAAGGAGCACTTTCACAGTGTGCCCTGGGAACTGGGGGCAGACCACATCTACGTGAGGTGGAAGTACATTTTGTTTGCTAAGATTTGAGGAAATCAATTAATTAAAAAGATGCATGGCTTTAATGTTTCAGAACACAACTATTCATGTTTTCAAGCCTGATGTGAAGATTGGGAGATCTTGTCTTGTTGCAGTGAGTTGTCAATCAAGCACCATTCATTGCTCCTGAATTGGGGGGGGATGTCACCTGCTGGCATCATTGTGGAAAAATGGTGGGAATTTCTGCGCCATGAAGTCAATTCTCTGCTCTGTTCTGTAGGCGTGCCCGTTAAGGGTAAAGGAGGAAAATTATTACATTCATAGTAAAGTCGATCCCGTGCCTCTCATTACATGACAGTGTTTGTGTGCCTAGCAGCAGGCTGCCGCAGCACACGCTGCTGTTCAGGCCCATGTTACACTTCTCCCCCCTTGAAAATGGCTGGATGTTTACTGAAGCAGTTCAGGCGACTAAATACTTTGCCCAAGGGTACAACCGCAGCGCCCCACCTCAGAGTTGAACCAGTCACCCCTTTCCTCGCTCCTTGTCTCGGCTCACTCTGGGAGGAACGTTTGGACTTGTAACGTGGTGAATTGCTTCATAGGGAGGGTCATAAAGCCGGCGATGTAAAGACTCTGTAATGACTTGCGTGCTTTATCACCAGAATGTTGTGTGGAGTAGGGCAGGTCCCAGTTTTTTTTTTTTCTTTCTTTCTTTTCTCTTCTTTGTCAAAACCTTGCTGAATGAGAGCAGGGAGGCCAAGTACTTGTCACCCAGTGTGACCAAGGCAAAAGGGAAGCTGACAATTGGCAGTAGCTCCGAATGACAACTTCCTTTATTTGGCATTCAGTGGTAATGTATGCTCTGGAACTGGTTGAGCGTGCAATTACAACAGAGCGCAACACAAATGGCTTGTTTGTGCCGTTTCCTAGACCCGTTCTCATCTTTTGTTGTCGGACGAAAATAACAGCTGTCCAGCTTTGTGCGAAAAGGTATCGAGTGGTCCAGCGACGTTGAGACGCCAGACATCGTAAGGTCCCAACGATAGATGGCATTGCTCTGTTTTGAATAATGGTAAAAATGTATTTATTGTATTTGGTTCAACCAGTTAAATGCGCTGTGAATCTGTGATGGACACTGCTGAAGTATGTGTCCCGTCGATCAGAAGAAATAGGTTTATTTGATATTAAATTCCATTCAGAAAATAGGACCAGTATCTTGTGAAGCGCAGCTGAGGAAAGTTGAGTTTGTCCCTTCAATCGGGAAATGCGTCCGTTTCACCGAACAGTTGAACAAGATGCATGAACTTGAACATGAATAGGTGAAGCCATAAACTAGAGCGATTTTTACATTTGAAAAACCTCATAGCAGATGGCAGTTATGATACAAAGCATAGTGTAGACATTGTTGGAATTACTCCAGAAATAGAGGTCTACATTAGCCCACATTATTCACTCACATTTCTGCCCCCAGGAAAACATTTTCAAACAACCATGAAAATGTTTTTTAAAAATGTCCTTTTCTTCCCTTTTATTATAATATTTTTTTCCCTAGCATTATGATTCATGTGCATTATTCTGTCCCCACGCAGGAACATTGTTTCACTTCAGGGAGAATATTTTACGCCCACATAAACAAAAATGTTCTCCCTATTTGAGTTTTTTTTCCCTATCACATTTTGAAAGAGTGTCCTGCTGAATTGATTGTTACTTTTATCTGGAGGCAAATGATTGAACCACAACAAGAAAGCCCCCAACACATGAGCCTCCATTGAACTTTGACCCCTGTATAAAACGAATAAGTGGGAATATCGTGGTTTCCGTTCTGGGGCTAGTCTTCTGAAAAGTGAGTTGGGAGAAAACGGTTCCTGGTTTGTCCTTTTTGGATGGGTCACATGATCTTCAGATGGGGCTCCTTGTCACGTCAGGGCGTATGAGGTGGCTCCACACAATACCTGGGAGAAGCAATGCGATGCATGATTTATACTTCACTGGTTTTCTTTGCTTGCATTCTCTCTCCCAATTTGACGGAGGCCAATGAGACTAGCCTACAAATACAATCAGGCTTTCCAGATGATCAACACGTAAAGGCCATTAACATATAACGGCCTTGGCTACAGGAGACGTGATCAGCACTCATGCGCTTTCCTCCCTGCAGGTCTGCAGCCAGTGTTCTGGAGCAGAGAAGATGTCTCCCAGTGGCTAAAGTGGGCGGAGCGCGAGTTCTCTCTGCACCCCATCGCCAGCAGCACCTTCGAGATGAACGGCAAGGCCCTGCTTCTGCTCACCAAGGAGGACTTCCGCTACCGCTCGCCTCCCTCCGGTGAGCTCCAGGCCCAAAGCACTGTAATAACCATGTAACCTTTCACTCCCCGAGCTATAGTATAAAGCAGGGGTCACCAACCTTTTTGAAACTGAGAGCTACTTCATGGGTACTGAGGGCTACCAGTTTGATACACTCTTCTGAAATAACAAATTTGCTCAGTTTGCTTTTAGTTATATATTATTATTAATGATAAATGATACTCATCTATGTGAAGACACTGATCACGTTAATGATTTCTCACAATAATTATCAACAATGACTTAACAAGGTGGGAAACAGATAATATCAATATTCAACACTTTTAGACGCAGCTCTAAACTGGTGACCAGCTCTCACTGGTGAGTTGTGTTGTTTTTATAACAGGCCTGCGGGCAACTCATGTGGTCCTTGGGGGCGACCTGGTGCCCGCGGGCACCGTGTTGGTGACCCCTGGTATAAAGTATGAGATTGGCAGGATGTCTGGTGTGCAGGAGTTCTGATATTTTTACAATTTATTTTCCCCCTTCTCCCCCCCCCGGCCCGCCTCCCATTTACTGTATTTGTTTCCTTCCAGGGAAAGGGAATGGGGCCCTTTCCGAAAATGCTTGGAATGTACAATCAAACGCATTCCATGTTACTCATAGACCCACCCTAGGTGTCAAAATATCAGCATTTGTAGAAAAGACGAACAGGCAGCCTTTGGAATGAGTTACAAAGTCCACATTCTTACGGCCAGGTTATGGTTTTGGTGTAAGTGATGAAATTCTCCTGCACGGTCACCATGAAGATTGGTTATTTTGACCGTTTTGGGGAAGCAGCGTTGTGCTTTGGGGCTTCCATAGGTAGCCTATCAACTATTATTCATTGTTTATTGGCTTGGGATAGCAAATCAGTGTGTGAAACAACCTATAAATGTTGTGACCTATATAACTGTGCTCTCCACAGTTATCATGAATTATCAATTTTTTACATTAATATTGTATTTATGTAAGAAATAAGAATTGACAGAAGCTTTTCTGTGTTGCAGCTTGTTCAAAAGTCACTTGGAACAAATTGTACATTTTCTTGAACAATCCGCTGCAAGATTTGCTGTTCGTCTGTGCAGATATAGTATTGGAGGCTTAAGGAGAACTGGCCTTCAGCAGGTTAGGTTCAAGTTGAAGGTAATTCAAACAATAAGGCAATTCAAACAGCTGCTCTTGGGAGATGTTTTCTTTGAAGTTTGACAAAGGAAGTTAAAACTGGTGGGTAAACAGTCGATCAGGAAGTGCTAGCGAGTGCGCGGAGACCACATCACTCGCTTGTTATGTCAGGAATTTCCCAGCAGTCAAGTAGCGCCCGCTTGCCAATGCGAGCTGTGAATTGGTGATTGAGAAGTGAAAGGGGAAGATGATTTTCCTCACTTCCTTGATTGAAAATCGTTTCCTTGATTCTCTTACTGGAAGCCTTGACCGTGGTCACTTTTTACTTGCGCATTTATTTCATAAACCGAGGTGGCCCATGAATAGGCGTTTGTTTTCTGGAAAGTGTAAATGGTTTTGGCCAAAAAGAATGTACCATTATGTCACCCCTTAGAATTGGGAGGAGTCAATTGAAGGGTGTCATTTTAGGGTCCTCATTTTCTAGTGCTCCCCTCAAGTCCTCACAAAGATCAGTGTGTTCAACACTGGGAATCGTGCAAATGTCCTGCTGTCAGCAAAGATCTGCGGTCAGTTTGCGGTTCAGGGTGAGTTGGAAATGCAGCCCCTGATACCCTGAGACTGCTGCTGCTATATGAGAGAGGCGTGCAGGGTGGTAGATCACAGATCTGGTTTGGTTTGTGAATAGGTTGATTACAGGGCTGTGAATTCTGTCACACTTGGTGACTGTTTTTCCCTAAAAAGCTCTTTCTTTCTTTTTTCTGGTGGAAGAGTAAAAAAAAAAAAAAAATTGGTGGAATGCCAAAATGTATTTATTTATACTAAAGGGGGACACTCTGAGATGTGTTTTTCCTTACCTCAAAAAATGTGTTTTGATTTTTGCGGTGGTCTCACAACTGCTCCAGTAGCCAGAACTGTGATGTAGCGTCAAGCGTCATGTAGTTCAGACCAGGAAGTTCTGCCTGCTCCATGTGAGTTATGGCACGCACAGATATGCATGTTAAAAATAATTAATATTCTTAAGGACTTTTAATCAGTCAGTTCAGTTCTCCCACAATGAACCCTTTCATTGTCTTTAATGTGCTGTGACAAATGATTCCTTTTTGAAAGAGGTTACAGCATTGATATATACAGCTAATTGAGCCATTGGTACATTTTCATACACACTGGCCCTCCAAGAGTAGAATTACCCACCGCTGACATGGAATGTTGGATTGTGTGGTTTTAATACGGTGTAAACATAGCTTTTTATTGGGTGGTTTTAGTGCTGTGTAAACATAGAAGCTGTTGATTGGATTGTTTTCATGCTGTGTAAGCACAGAAGCTGTGGATTGGGTGGTTGTAATGCTGTATAAACATTGAAGCTGTTGATTGGCTGGTTTTAGTGCCGTATAAACATAGAAGCTGTTGATTTGGCGGTTGTAATGCCGTGTAAACATAGAAGCTGTTTCCTGACCTGCAGGTGATGTCCTGTACGAGCTGCTCCAGCACATCCTGAAGCAGAGGAAACCCCACGCCTTTTACCCCTCCATCTTCTTCCCTGGGAACTCCTTCCACTCGCCACCAGAGGGCACTATACAGCAGCTCAAACTTGAAGGTGAATTTTGGTGATTGGGCCACATTTGCAATTCTATCTCTTCCAGTTACTTTTTGTTATTAATAATTTATCAGATGACCCCTGCAACAACATCAAAGTTTCGTGATATAAATTGAATTTTCTTAACCATGTCTGAAGTTGCATTTGTAAAGTTAGCCTTTTAGCTACATTTTTCCAATGGTTGAAATTCCAGACTCTTGCTGACTTGGATGTGACAGTGGGAATATGGGGGCATAAATTCACATACCAGTAGGAAATGCACTCTGAGGTTCTCGCATGTGTTTTTTACTGTGATTTAGTTTGCTTTGAATGGGCTTGTTTTAATTTTCAAGCTTAGTTGGTGATGTCCTGGTGGCAACATTGCCATTCCAAAGTGAGGCTTAATTAGTGCTTGGAGTTAAAGCCCCACCCTCTTGCTGTGTCATGGTGGTCATGGAGTGTGTCTGTTTGAGATCCCGGGACGTGTGGAGATGGGACTTCCCTCTCGAAAACTATATTTAACATTTCTGAGGGTGAGGTGAAATTCCACACCTCTGTGACTAGTTTCCCTGGACGCGCCTGAGTAACGGAGTCTTGGACAATTTCAGTGTGAAAAGAATGCATTCAGTGCACTTCACATGGAGTTTGTTAGGCGGGGTGTTCATCCCAGGAATGACTTCAGCTTGCCATGCACTCTCTCCCATGGAGTGCGTAGCAGCCACCATGCCTGATTCAATCGAATTCCTATTCTGAAGAGCTAAAAACCAACCTCCTTTCATAGCTTTATTTGATCTTATTCTAATATAAAAAGTTTTAAAAAAAGATTGCCCCTCCCGGAGTTCACATTCTTGTGTGTAAATGTTGAACGATGAACAATTTCACATTTTTACTTGTCAAAATGGCCACACCTCGTGCACGTCTTGGAGCTGTTTACCGTTGTTCCTTTATGTCAATAACTCAATTGTTAATAATTCCAGTTGGACTCATCGGGGCAGTGCGGCTCATCCAGATGCACACACTCACAATATCTGCTCAAGATGTGAAAGTACAAAAACATGCTTTTAAGCTATGGTACAATGGTGTCACCAACTAAGGAGAAAAGCAGGGGAAGAGAATGGAGGTGCCAGTGTGGAGCAGTGTGTACCGCAAGCACATACCCAGAAGTAATTGGTTTAGTGTGTAAATTTGCATGACAAAGAGCCCCCCCCCCTGCATTGCAGTTGGCATTCCATTGTAAGTGCCTAAATATATAGCTTGGCTAACTTTAAAAAGTCTGAACAAGGGCTGCAATAAAGTCATTCACATTTCTGGACATTGCACCCTCAAGGTTACTCGGGTTAGTCTGCTGTCAGGTGAAGTTCTTTTGAAAACCCACAGGAAATGTGCGTCACAAGTACGCCTATTGGACTGTAGGTTGAAAGTAAGTCTTGTAGATACTTGTAGTGTGTATCTTATGGCCGTGGAAGTGGAATTCTTTCACTGAGGCTTGAGACTCGCTGGGTTTTTATACGTACGCAACCTGATCATGGATGTGGCTGCGGATAGTTTTTTGGTTGTAGCACGGGGAGTTTCCCAGTCTTCTTACGCTGCAGACTTTGGACTTTGTCTTCGAGGAGCAGTGAAAGCAGTGTGGCGTGCTGTGACTCAGCAAGAGCAGGATAACAGAGAAACAGCATTTTGCAGGGTATCCGCGGGGTCTTGAAAGGCTTGGAAAGTATTAAAAGTTGATAAATCAATTTAGTGAAAATTAAGACCCTTAAAAGGTATTAAATTTTGTAGGTATTTCTGAATTAGATTCTTTCCAAATAGTATCTGTCCTAAATACGTTCAGTAAAAGTTCGTGAATGTATTAGTTTTAGTAAAAAAATAAAAGTAAAAAAAGTTACGCCCATAGCGAAAGGTGAAAGAGAAGCCTGGAATGGCGAACGTGCTCCGCATGGAAAGCGTATTTCTCTGAATTAGCTAAGGGTAGAAAAACATGGGGAAGTGTAAATTTGCGCAGTTGTGGTTGGATGTGCCGGACTTTAAGCCATGGTTGCAGCCCGTCGCTGATGACATCAAGCAGGCATATTGTACACTATGTAAAAAGACGATAAGTGTTGCATCGATGGGGGTCAACGCGGTGAAGTCTCACATGCATAGCGCTAGCCACAAGGCCACTGTTGCTGCTCGCCGAGAGCGGCAGCTGTCCATTGCAAGTTTCTGTGCTACTGTTAACGACGTTGCACCACCACTGCCTAACGAAGGTAACGTTACTGCCGACGTTACACCGCCACCAGCCGCACCCAATGAAGCTAATGATATGACCATGGCTACTACTAGCGTTAGGACAGCCACCTCTGCCTCTCTTCTGCCGACATCAGAGTGGCTCTGGGCGGCACACCAACGCTGCGTGCGGAGGTTATCTGGTGTCTCGACACAGTGGTGAAACACCACTCCCTGAACTCGAATGAAAATATTTCAGATGTTTTCAAGGCAATGTTTCCAGATTCGGACATCGCCAAGACTTTCTCCTGTGGCAAGGACAAAACAGGATACATCATACGATTCGGGCTAGCACCATACTTTAAGCAGCAGCTTGTTGACATTATCAACGAGGCTGGCCAGTTTGTGTTGATGTTTGACGAGTCTCTGAACCACTCAACAAAGACGAAACAACTCGACGTCCACATTCGGTTTTGGGAGGATGACCGTGTCCAATCTAGGTATCTTGGCTCTCAATTCTTGGGACACGGAAAAGCTGTCGACCTGTTGCTTCACATCAAAGTAAGTTTATCTACTGACATTTAAATTGTTGATACTAATGGACAATCATGTCGCTAAAGTCTAGATTAATAGATGAGATTGGGATGTGGGTGACTGGACACAGGTTGTTGGGATTGGAGAGGAGGGAGCACGAGAGAGTGTGGTTGTCTGCCAGTGGTGTAATAAGGTTACTGTTGGATGTGTGATTTTGATTGTGTGTGTGTGTGTGTGTGTGTGTGTGTGTGTGTGTGTGTGTGTGTGTGTGTGCACGCGGGTCCAAAGAGATGCTGATCAGCTAGCCGAGCAGGCCGAGGGGAAATCTGGGTCATTAATGGCCCAGCTGATCACAAAATCAAACAGTCTGCGAAGAAGATGTAAAGAAAAACAGAACGAGTTGGCTCAAACTGAGACGCTGCTGGACTCTAAATCAAACATGCTGAGGCACATGTCATGATTAATATATACTGTGTACACAAGTGCAGCTCAGAAAATTAGAATAGTCTGAAAAAGCGGTTTGTTAGTTTGTTCATTTATACACTCAATACTTGGCAGGGTTTCCCAATTTATTTTTATTTTAGAGTGGAGCATGTCATGACCAAATCCAAACCTGTTTGAACACTGTAAGTGCAGTTATCTGTGGTTGGTTGCTTAGTCAGAGGATTGATGACGGATGTAGTAGAAAATATCTCACTATCAGTGTTATAAGTTAAGCCACTTAAACCCTAGAACATTGTTCAACCAATTGTTCAAACCCTAGAACAACCTTTGTCCAATCAATTCATTGGTTGAAACCAATGTTATATATATAATAAATAAACCTAACTTTTCCCAGCCTATTTGAAATTTGTATGATAGTGTTCTATAGCCCATCACAAACTAAAACTGTTCAGTGATAGGTGTCAGTGATGTAAACGGTTATAGCTCGAAGTGGCGGTGAGGTCTTAAAAAATATTGACAAGGTCTTTAAAAGGTATTAAAAAGGTATTGAAATCAACTTCAAGATTCCTGTATATACCCTGTTTTGGAGCAGGGACAGGAAAACCTGTTCTACAAGGAAGTGTGCTCGTTTTTGAACCAACCTAAGCCCAGGAGTACTTTAATCACTTTGTGTTTACAGGGAAGTCGTTAGGTGTTCTGTTTGGTGACTCACGACTTCCTTGTTTGTCAGGCTTGGCCCGACTGGTTTTCTTAGAATCTAGACAAGGGTTATTGTTGTAGGGCATGATGTTTTGTTCACAAGAAGTGTGATTCCCCTTACGAGGAGCAGATGCGTACATTATCATTTTCGTGTTGCTACTTTGTGCTTTCATAACCCTCCCAGTAGAGGGCAGCACCAATGTTTTTCGTATCACCTCTGATCAGAAGGCTGTCTATATCAACTGTGTGTTGTCGAGTTTGTTGTAGAGAAACAGTGACATCTGCTGGATATGTGTGGCAATGCCACCTAAACTTAGTATACACACAGACTGTCAGTAGTGGAGCAGAGGGCTCATTTAGGCTGATATTCAGTTAAATGTTAACTTTTGGTATCTATCTTGGTATACCAATTAAAGGTTTAAAAACAAATCAAATCTATTTTAAATTTTACTGCGAACCAATTCAATGATGCAGTTTACTGTTTTGATACATGTACTATTTTCCATTTTAGTCAATATTCTAGCTGCTAAATTCTGAAGAAGTGAAACATTCAATGGATCATTTATTTTTCCTGGAAAGTCCCATTAAATATGGAATCTCTTTTTTATGGGAGTGCTGGCCAAGAAGGCAGCATCAGATAAAATACCATAGAGGTTTTCCACATGCACTAAATCAAAATAGAATAACAGCATACCGTAAAATGAACATTTCTCAGTTCCAGAAGAGTGGACTAAGGATTGCTGCAGTGTAGTGTGTCTTGTCCTCTGCCATTCTCAGTGCCCTGACCTCCCGTGCGTTCGCTTCCCCACAGAAACGGTACGGCGGACCCCTCGAGGTACGGAGCCGCTCCCCCTCCACACTCCCACCATCGAGCTGCGGCACCGCCCCCGCTCCCCGCACCGCCGCTCGCCCCCGGAGCCCGTCCTCCACGAGGACCCTCTGCAGGCGGCCTCCCAGCTGCCCGACAGCAACCACCACTCCGAGGAGCACTACCCGCTGTCCGTCTCTCCGGCGGAGCACGGGAACGGCCGCTGCGCCACGCCGCACGAGGCGCCCCGCCCGGGCAGCCCCTGCGCCGAGGGCCCGCGGGTCATCCAGCTCATGCCCAGCGCCATCATGCACCCGCTCGTGCTCAACCCCCGGGGGGGCGCCATAGACTTCCGCCACTCGCGGGCGCCCCGCGAGAACGGCCGCGAGGCCAAGGGCCCCAGCCTCAACCTCGCCCCCCACCACCGGGAGGAGCTGCTGTACCGCAACCACATCATGATGCCCGTCTCGCCCCCCGAGGAGCAGGCCCTCCCCATCGGCCGGATAGCTGGTAAGGCCCGTACGAGTGCTCGACCGGGACATGTTTCTTACAGCGCAGAACTGACTTAATTCAAGCTTCATGCTTGTTGTGGCCGTCATTCTGAGCCAGGCTGGAAATATGTGGGAGAATAAATAGTGAGGAATCACCATTACTCAGTTACTAAAAACAAAATATGTTTTCACGTGCTTTAATGAACATTCGGTCAACGTTAATCTCCCTGATGTTTTGACCCGCCTTGAGACGGCATCAAAGTTGAAAAAGGGAGCCCTAGGCACCTTGCACGCCTCGCAAACCAAAGTTTGCCTTCGACAGTCCGGCAAAGATTGCACTGATTGTCGCATACCAGAACTGCATAGCTCAGGCGACTTTGTACTGAATGTACACTACCGGTCAAAGGTTTGTACCATTTTCCAGTTTTTACTGACATTTAAGCAGTTCAAGTCCAGTGAATAACCTGAAATGGTACAAAGGTAAGCGGTAAACTGCCAGAGGTTTAAAAAAAATGGTTTAGGTTATCAATAACTGAGAAAGAATGTACATTTCAGAGTTATTTTTTTTTAAAAGGCCCTTTTCAGGGAACAAGTAATGGGTTAACGTGGGTTAACAGTCACTCTGTGCAAGTCGCCGACTCTGGATCCAACAAAAGAGCCCCAGACCATCACGCTTCCTCCTCCATGTTTGACATTTGGTGTCACACACTGAGGAACCATCCTTTCGCCTACTCGACGGTGTACAAAAACCCTGTGTGATGAACCGAAGATTTCAAATTTGTATTCATCGGTCCATAAGACCTTCTTCCAGTCTTCAGTAGTCCACTGGCGGTGCTTCAAGCCTCTTTTTCTTATTTTGCCATCTTAGCAATGGCTTTCTTACTGCCACTCAACCTGTCAAATCTGCAGCTTGAAGTCTTCTCTTCACAGTTGAAACTGAGACTTCCTTACTTTGACCAGTGTTAAGCTGTGCTTGAAGCTGTTGTCCTGTGAGCAGTTGACTCTCAGAAACATGTCTTCTGATTTTGATGTGGCTTTGGGTCTGCCAGACTCCTGTCAGAGTTTCCTCCAGTTTCCAAGTGCCTTTTGGTGGTGTAGGAAACTACTCTACTGCTATTTTTCAGTTTTTGGTAACTTAAACTTTTTTTTTATTTTTTTTTTTTTTTTTTATAAACCTCTGGCAGTTTACCACTTACCTTTGTACCATTTCAGGTTATTCACTGGACTTGAACTGCTTAAATTTCAGTAAAAACTGGAAAATGGGGGTGTTCTAAAACTTCTCGACCGTGCTAGTTTGACATAAATCAAACTAGGAGTAGACACTGTTGACTGTAATGCAGTTCAGCTTTTTTTAACCTGGCAGAGATAGCCCCTGTGTATGGAAGGCGTATCACTCCCGATATTAAGGGAGGTGGTGGTCAAAGGAGGAAGTCAAAAGTGCAACAGTCACAACGTGTCCTTACAATGCGCCAATGTGCATTCATGTTGAGGGTTAATATTTTAACCAAGAACAATAAAAAAAGAATGTGAGGTGAGTTGCTTTTGCTTCTGTTATCATTGACAGGCCACATTGCTTCCTTACACTCCTGTACATTGCTGTAACATTTGCATAATATTAGTTGTATAAGTGTACATGGGGGGGAGGGGGTGGGGGCAGCTTGCGGACGCATTCAGTTACATATCATTGCATTGGACTTTGTTCAGTCTCTCTTTGATGCATTGTCACAGATGTATTACTTGCTGTCCTGTACGGTGGTGTTACTCCTCTTATGAAATTTGCTATATGCATTTTGCCGTGGCAGCCTTGTGAGTCACTCTGGAATAGTCTGCCAAGAAATCGCAACTTGTTGTTTTATTATTGTTTTACTACAACTACAAAGAAAAAGGCAAAAACTGATGAGAACGGTGTGTTCAGATTGCAGGCTGCTGTGGGACTATGTGTATCAGCTTCTTTCTGACACCCGGTACGAGAACTACATTCGCTGGGAGGACAGGGACACCAAAGTGTTCCGGATTGTGGATCCCAACGGTCTCGCTCGACTGTGGGGTAATCACAAGGTGACTAACCTGGCCCGAGCTCCATAGCGCCCCCTTCCCTCCCTTCATACATGCGCCATATGCCAGTGCACTCTCCATGTTTAGTGCATGCACTGTACACATCTTAAAGAGTGAATTTACTGTGGCTCATCTGCTAAAACGTGGTATTTGACAAAAAATGCCACCCCCCGGCCTCCCGCGTGGTCCAGTGGTTACAACGTCCGACGCTGGCCACGGAGACCGGGGTTCAATTCCCCGTCTCGCCAAGTGTCGGCTCTGGCCGGGAGAGCCACCAGGGGGCGGCGGATTGGCTGTCCGCCCCAGGGAGGGGGGAGGGAAGCTGACGTGACGTTCGCTGCGCATAAGAGTGGCCCTGTAGCACCGGGGTTACGGTCGACGGACGGCGAATGCCGTCTCGGAAGAGGCGTCACTTCGCTTCGTCACTACCGGTCGCAGGACTACGGCAGCGAACTCACATTACTAGGGGGGGATTGACGTAAAAATAGCGGGTCTAATTGGCTACCAAATTGGGAGAAAATGGGATAAAATCAGAAACGAAAAAAACAACAAACAAAAAAATAATGCCACCCCAATGAGGCACTGGTGGGTGTTTTGGTGTGACGTGGTGTGCTGAAAACATTTTGCTTTGATTCATTTTCACTCTGCTCTTGGTTGGGCATTCAGAACTGAATTTGAATTGTAAGATACCACAGTACCTGCGGTTGGTTCTATAACAAAATGAAACGCAGGGAAAGACTGGTTGGACTTTTTCAAATGACAACTTTGTTTTCTCCTAAAAACTAGATTTTCAAGTTCCAATTAGATACAAATGGTATTTTGCATTTTGAATGGAGCAAATTGGAAACTATACACGAGTATTTAGTTGTCAGATTACAGGTTAGATGGACCGTTGAGGTTAACCCTTTTGTTACATTGTTTT
This sequence comes from Aldrovandia affinis, assembly GCA_029706075.1. Taxonomy (NCBI): domain Eukaryota; kingdom Metazoa; phylum Chordata; class Actinopteri; order Notacanthiformes; family Halosauridae; genus Aldrovandia; species Aldrovandia affinis. Next base: position 61,798 of record JAINUG010000023.1, read on the forward strand.
AAATCAGAATTAGCCCTTTATGCATTGTTTGAAATAAGAATGGGTCTGTTTGAAATCAATGACTGTTTTTGTGTTGTCGTTGTTTAATATCAGAACAGGACCAACATGACGTATGAGAAGATGTCTCGAGCACTGAGGCACTACTACAAACTGAACATCATCAGGAAAGAGCCGGGACAGCGACTCCTGTTCAGGTAAAGGGTCTCCCGCTCACCAATCACGGCAGGGAAGTTCTCTGTATGTGTACCCATAAACAGGCCCCAACGAAGGGGCCCTTAAACATGTTGCTAGGTGATGGAGGTAATTATTAATCTTAACGTTTTGCTGTTTCTTCCAGGTTCATGAAAACCCCAGATGAAATTATGAGCGGGCAAACTGACAGGCTGGAACACCTGGAGTCCGATTTAGACGATCAAATGTACGTCAAGGAGGAATGCTGAGGGTGCGGGAGCAAATCTACAACAAACTAAAAAAAAGTTTAACAATGATCAAAAAACCTGGTTGGTACCTGGTGGGCTGCAGAATACACCCATCGTTCTGGACCAGGAGCCATGGAAGCACAAGGTGTCGGCTCGCTTGAACTGCGGGGGAACTTGCCATCACCAATTTGACTCAGAGCGCCAGGTTTTACTCGTTTGATCAAGATTTTAAGGAAATGTCCAAAATGTGATTAGAGTGGTATCAAACATTCCTTACGCGTCGTTCTGATTTTCCACACTGGCGGAAAGTTGTTTTCGATCGCGATTTTGGTGTTGGGATTTTTAACATAAGCCTTATTCATGGTTTTGCAGCCGTCCTGTGAAAGTATAGGGGTGACTAAGAGACAGACCTTTTCACTAAAGAGCAAATCGTTTTAGGTTCAGTGAAATTGGCATTTTATTTTTTTCTCTTTCTTCTTTTTATTGGGGTTTAAAGTGCATTTTGCAGACTTTCCTGGGGCGTAAATGGGACACATTCATACTGAGTTCTTGTCTTCGTAGAAGAGAAAACACACAAATGAAAGTGATATAAAAAGACGGAGATAAACGGATCGTTGTCGGTCTCTTTACTTCCTGCTTCTTATGCTTCCGTTTCATTTGAATTTCGATATTTTCTATGGGTTAAGGTGGAAACTGGGCTTGTACATTTGATGATGTAAATAGACTTTCTTTTTCAGGTAAAGAAATCGTTACAGCTCATAGTTGTGTATACAAGGACATTTTTTTGGTCAACACTACAAATCCACCTTGGTCCAACAGGGAAATATTTTGTACTTAGAGGTGAGTAAATGCAAAGGCCACATTGCAGCCTGCTCGTGAGTTCAGCAGGTCAAATGTATTCTACGGTGTAACATCGATGCGCATGGAAGTTGAAGTTCCGGACTTGAAATTGTGAACATTTGAACTCTGAACCTCCTCACTCTTCCCATCAGCCTGAATGCCTACGTTTGTTGAAGAATTTGCCTGTTGGACACACCCCTTAGTTAAAGTTCCATGCTTATTTCTCTGACCTCATTTCATCATATTAGTGGTCAGTCTCACTTTTGCCAGGACTGTGTTTCAGCAGCTTGACCAAGAAAAGACCATGGACACTACTGTATTCAATGGGCTCTTTTTACAGATTTATTTTAAATGGTATGACATGTTAACAGCACGTTAACAACTATTAATGGTAACTGTCTCTTCATCCCTGTGACAAAAAATAAAAGTGTAAACTGACAATGTACCCTGAAGTACTTTTAGGGCACCCAAGGCTGTTCCCTGAAAGCTTGGGTGTATTCCTGGGTTAATGCTACATCCCAGGTCAAACAGAATTTCAAGCCAGACATAACATTTATACCTGTTGCACCACCTGGACGTTACATTGTCCTTTCTCTTATGCCTAGAAGAGCGCAGGTGCAGGATGTACTGTATGGACTGTTCTCCACGGTAACACAAATATAAATTATGGATCACAGGTGTTATGTGTTTACTAAAAAAAAAAAAAATGTATCCAGGGGCTGGCGGATAGCCTAGCGGTCTAACGCACCACACTTTGGCTGGTCCAGTGTGGTGTGCGCTGCCTGTCAGGGACGCGGTTCGAAACCCGCATCTCTACCAGACCGGCCCTGGTCGTCAGCCCCGATCGGAGGCGGCATTTGGCTGTCCGCCTCCGGGGGAGGGGGGGGGGTGAGTCCGTCGAGGAGCAGGTAAAAGGTGTCCGTGGTAGAATAACGTCTCGGAACAATCGGCCCGGAAAGAGGGTCTCGACCCGGAGGACGGGCGGCGGACTCGTGGGGGAGGGTGAATCGAGATAAATAGAGGATGTAATTGGCAACCAAGAGAAAAACGGGAAAAAATGAGAAATACATCAAAATAAATAAATCCATTGATTATTTAAACTCTTTGGATTCGCAAATGAACATGTCCTTGATTAGGCTATGAGCTTCAACTTCCACTTTGACATTCCCTTAACTATTGAGATGGGCCAGTCCCCCAAATTGCACATCCTCAGCAGATAGATCCTTATCTCCCACACTGGTCTTTAACTCCCTCATTGATGTGCTCTGTGCTATGTGGTCCTTGACTCCCACATAGATGCTGTTAGGAATTCATTGGGTGGCATCACCTACACACTCCATTGCAGTGCAGTCTTGTTTGTTTTCCTTCTTTGATTTGGGTACGTTACTGCATGACATAGCCTAGTTGCTGCCCGTCGTGAGGGCTTTGAAGCGGAGATTCTGGAAGAAGGAAAGCAGGAGAAATGGTGGCGGCAGTTTGAAGGGGTGTTTGGCGTGTGAGCAAATGAGAGTGCTCGCTAACGAACCTCTTAAAAGACATTTATTAGTCCGAACGGCTTCCGGAAAGGGGTCGGTGTTCGGTTGTGGACTTTCAGTATATTTGTGAAAAAGGACTTTGAGTGACACCTGCTTTTTGTGCGTGTGCCTCCGTATTTTTTGTTTTGTGTTCATTATTTTCGCCAATTTATAAAACTAAACTAAAAAGAAGATAACCACGGGACCTTGGCCTGAGCTGGCTGAGGTCGGGTCTCACGTCTTACAGCTCCCACAACGACCTGGAGAAGATGACTCGTCTGCCCCATGGAAAGCTGACGTGTGTGGTGGGACTGGTGTGCATGCAGACGTGACCATTTGTTTTATTTACTCTGTTTGGCTTTCCTTTACCTAACGTTACAACTATCGCATAACATGCACCAGGTCAGGGCCTTATAATTCCTTCAGTTTTCCTAGTTGTAAGCAGACTGCGGTTGTTCCGGGGTTGGTAGTTCGCTAGGAGGGTTTGGCCTGGTACACGGCACCTGAGGACTGTGTCCGTAGCAATGTGTACTCCAGACCTACCATAATGCAGAACTACCATACTGACAATAACCACACTTACACCACTTATATAATGTATAATGTAAGAAATATGTAGTAACGTGATTGAACTGAATGTCAGCAATCACACTTTGCGACAGTGCAGTGTAATGGTTAGGGAACTGGACTTGTAACTCAGAGGTTGCTGGTTCAATTCCCAGGTAGAGCACTGCCATTGTACCCTTGAGCAAGGTAGGCTACTTATACTGAATTTGCTTCAGTAAAATATCCAGCTGTATAAAATGGATGGTATGTAAAGAAATGTGAACTGTGTGAGTCGCTCTGGATAAGAGCGTCTGCTAAATGCCTAAAATGTAAATGTAATGTAATGCACAGTTTCTGCTCCTCCTCCAGCGACAGCCAGTCCACAAGCTCCAGCATCCTCCACTGCAGAAGCAAAGACCCCCATCTCCACATGAGTGCGCATTATTCTCTCTCCCTCACACACTCCTTAACTGTGCAAACCTCTGGAAGATTAAAAATTAATGTTGATAAACACAAACGTTTGTTCATGACAAACATATCTGTACCTCACAAATATTAAAAAGATGGGGTATAATCACTAGTAATCATGCAGAGTGATAAAACGACTTGCAACGGCATTCCAGACCTGTGGAATAAGGTCTTGCTGAAATAATCAAGAGGTGTCTCGGGTACAGGAACAGAATACTATGGTATGATCAGTCTGAGGTTTAATCCTCCAGAATTACTTTAGTTTAAGATGGGTGACGTAAACCATGCACTTGTCAGGACAATTGCCACAGCGGCTAGCTATCTAGCAAACGCAGAATTTGGCGAATTGATTCATTTTCCGATGCTAGTTAGCTTGCTAGCTATCAAGATATTGCTTGCATGTCAACGTTAAATTAATTTAATTTGATAACATTACCTGTTTCGCATCTCGTTATGATGCTACTTAAACGTAGCTAACTTAGTTAACTTTATTTAGCTAAGTTATCTAATTTAGCTTATTTTCTAGCAATACAGCCATTAGCTAGTGCGGTGGTATCTAAACTCGGTCCTGGGGGGGACCCACTGTGTATGCTGGTTTTCGTTCCAACGATAGCCTACTTGCAAACTCAAAGCGTAACGAGCCGTTAATTATTCATAATTATACACTTTGAATGGCTATTGAAGGATTATTTACCCTCTTAATATTAGGTCAGAAATAGCTATGCATGCCATGAAGAATGTCCCATATTCACATCCCAGAACTGGCATCAGTCTGATCAACTAGGCCAGGGGTCAACCTCCCAGAACCCTGGCATCAAAATAAATAATAAGTATCCAATTGAATCAAAAATTGAAAAAAGCTGCTAATCGACAGAAAATGGTGCGTTTTTTCTTTTCCGTGTCCAAATGGCTCTTTGAGTGTTATGGGTTATAACTAGGAATCTAATGAATGTGCTATTTTATTATTTTACAACAGTGTTGTAACAAGGGCAGATCCGATCCGTGATTTTATGCAAACTTCTGTTTTTTATCATTTACCTTTTTAATAGTCAGGTTTTAATAGTGTCAGGTGCTACAGCTGCGAGCTGCACTTGTGTCCTTGGTGAAAACCTTTTACTTTGTTCCCATAAAGGAGTAAACCAGTGTGTACCGTTTAGAAAATTAAGCAATTGGCAAAAGTAATGGTTTGGAACAAAAAAAACATATGGCCAAACAGGTCCCGCCATACCAAACAGAGTTGTGCACCTCTTGATTTACCAAGGAGTTTGTTACATTTTCAGCTATTGAGATAAGGATGGCTTGGTGCAACTGCTGTCCATGGTATCGTTTTTTTGTGCGCCATTACATGAAGTAACACGGTAGTCGCCTATATGCGGAAGGGAAACGGCATTGGCCAGATGGTCGGGCAGATAAATGTTTCTTACCAACACAACACTATTATAATTATACCATTTTTTATTTCGTGCATAGTGTAGGTAATTAAAACTACCACCTTTTACATGAAAGGTTTTTCCACCACTTTATTTTCAATGTGACGCAAAGTATTTTATTCATTGTTAAATATGAACAGTTGTGCTAATCTCAAATATATAGCCCTGAAACAAATCCAATACGTTAACAACACCAAGATAGCATTGTAGAACATTTATGTTGTAGTTCTACTGTCTGTGCCATGAGAAGTGAGTATTTGTAAAATTATTTCTGGGTGCCTTTCATGGGCAGAATTATAAAAATGATATCTTCATATTACTATTACTTACATGATATTACCTTTCATATTGGGTACCCTGTAAACTCAATCTCTTTCGTGGTAGTCAATAAAACCTCGATGGAGAACACTTCCTTGTCTATTCCTTGATCCAATTTGATCATTTTTTACTATTGGATATCAGTGGCGGGCCGTGCATTTCACACCTAGGCCTTCAGCAGTGCTCCGTCTGAATCAATCCACCCCTCAATAACTATTTTATGGCTATAAAAGCCATCTTATTGTTATGTTTTGAGTGTCTGTTCGGTTTGTTTTTGCACTTTCTTTATTTATCTTTCTTCAGTCATGTTTCATTTTCGTGTTCTGTCATGCACTTCGGGAAATTCATTTTTTCGGTTTTTCCGTCTTCGTTTCTAATCTCGTTTTACTTCCTTCTTACTTTCTAATTACACTTTGTATATATTAGTTAGATGTATATAGTACTAACCAACTAATCTACTAACATTAGGGATTTAGATTAAGTTACTAACACTACTAATCACTAATTATCTCACGCTTCTAACTATCGCTGTCATTCTCTCTCGTCCTATCTCACGTTCCGCTTTATTCACACGCAGATTTCTTTATGCGTTCCTCTTCCTCCCTAAAAAAACGAAACATAGAATTTCCCGAAGTGCATGACAAGATAAGGAGAGGAACTCGAACAGGAACAATGACAGACGGGGAACAGAACGAGAATGAAACATGACTGAAGAAAGATAAATAAAGTGCAAAAACAAACCGAACAGACACCCGTTGCCGTTGCATCGCAGATAGATAACTCGTGTATCCAGAATAAATGCCTTTACTGAAGAAACAAACCCGGGGTGCTACAGCTGCGACACACATAAAAAGCATAAATAATAACCTCATAAAATTGCTATATTATTTAGGAAAATAGCAACATTTTACTCACCAAAAATCCCTATTATTTGTACACAAAATCCATCCTCCTTTCTTTCCTCAAAAAGAGTTCAATTACTCTGTCGTACAGATTATCCGTGTGTTTCAGTTCCATCAAGAAGTCCTTTTCTATCGCCATCGAAGCTAATGCTGAAAGTCGAGCCTGCCCTGTCGTATTTCTGGCATAAGTTTTAATTAGCTTTAGGGCTGAAAATGTCCGCTCAAATGTCTGAATCACAGACTGATGTTAATTATATTTTGTCCATGAATACTTATTAAATAATTCCAAATGGTCTGTCGCTTCCTTTCATAGCTTTTCCCCTGCTTGCGCTGCTTCCAGACGTGTATTTTCATATTAAAGCATTTAACCAATCACATTATATCATAGTCAGACACTCTCTGACTATCCAATCAAAGGGTGTGAATACGCTGACGTTACCTAGGCCTTCTAGAAGGCCTTCGTGTCCCCAACTCAAAATCTGATTGGTTGAAGCAACAGTTTGATCAACACTTATTTTGATATAAATTCGGCAGGATTACAATCATATCCCTCAGTAAATATAGCCCACGTGGCACAGAATAGAAGAACTGGGACGTAAATTACGCTTGACAAATTTACTTGGGACTGATTTGTTGTTTGGATGCTTCTCTTTAAAATGTATGTGTTGATTGTTGACATATTGGCCACCATAAACCAATCAGAATCTAGACTTTTGAAATCGATTTGGTATCTGCATTATTTGAGCTACAAGCCATGAAAATATATTCATTTGTACAGACCTTTAGGCAGTTTTATGTATTGTAATACATGTAACACACCGATTCTTTTATAACAATAGAGAGATGCGAACAACAATACAAGGTCCAGGCAATCAGTTCAGTAAATATACAAAATGCTTTATTAGTATAAAAGGACCACACGCACGCACGCGCCAAGGTGGTTTATTAAATTACTCCTCCTCTTTGCCTCAACTATGGGCCTCGTTGAGCTGCTAGGGGTGGGGACTGGCCGTTAACCCTGGCCAAATGGCTAAGCTGTACCCTGACCAATCAAATATTACACACAGATCTTGCCAACTGCAGTCGTCAAACTAAAACATTGTAATACTAGATTAAAACCAAAAGAGAGCAATCTGAACGGCTCAAGGCAGGTAACGCAGAACACTTATCTGTGCACTCAGAGGAATTCAGTCTCTGTGCAAGTCCATGATCTTCAACCCCTTTTCACAAACGGCAGAGCCCCTAGCCATCTTCAGTCTCAGCACCCCCCCAGCTCACAAAAGAGTCCCGCTTTTATTAGTCCAGTCCTGCTGTCTTGCAGGGCAATTAGTCCAGTCAGGTGCACTTAATTAGGCTGTGTGGGCATGGCAGGTAAACGACGCGGGCGTGACAGATAAACTCCATTCATCACATACATATATAGCGGCTGTGTCTTAAATTATGTCGTGTCAATTTCCTTATGGGGCTTGGCCCCTTGAATTGCTGCTTGGAAATATCTGTCAGTCAATGTGTATTCTACAGGGGTAGCAAACACGACATATTAAAACATACACTCTGTAATCTTAACCATTTTGGCATCTCTAAAATCAGAAATCCCAGACTAAAAATGGCATGACATTATGACATTAACAAAAAAGCCAGATTTTGTTTGTAGGGGGACCCAAGATGAGAGATTATCACTAAAATATTGTAACCCCGTCCATTTTTAGTGAATTGAAAACAATCCCTGAGTGGAAATAGGCCACATTGCACAAAGCAGTAAACCTGTTCTACAGGGCTATCAATGTGTCATTCACCTATGAGGGATTTTATTATAGGGATACTCATTAGTCGAGATTAGCGTCATTTTTCATGTATAATAGTTGATAGAAATGGCTCGATTTCTTGCAAAGAGATGAGAACTTGTCTACTGCAGATATAAAAATGATTTAATTACGTATGGGATGCACGCGGGAAATATACAGTTGTGTCCACCGTCTTGACGAACCGACTGCTGCTTATCAGTGTTGTAGGCAGCCAAACCATTTCTTCGAATTGCGTAACCAACGCGGTTTCACTTCCGCTCGTACAGACGATACTACCGTTGTATTTCGTGTAAATACGCCCAACAAATCGAAATGGCATTACCTTGACCGGAGTTCGTGACTTTTTCCATTCATATTACTATGATGACCGAATCAACTAAGGACTTTGCTTATGTTGTGGAAATTGGTAACCATGCAGTTGGTCAGAGCATTAGCTACGATTTAAAGTAACGGAGGAAAGGGTTAAGGGTTAAGTATCGGTTTCGATTCAGGTGAATGAGGCTGGTTTTACTCGACTCGGTGCGTGATTGTGCTTAGTTTAGGTGTTTCCCGAGCGGAAGTAGGACGTGTTGAACGACCACCTTAAGGCTCTAATATGGAAAAATCTGCTCTAATAAAATTGATTTGCGCCGATGATGGGGCAGTGGACTATGACGTTATTATTTCGCTGTTTATTTTAATCGGAGATAAAACCGCCGTGAAAAATTCTGACATTTTTCATGTCGCTCATACTAACGGCAAGAAACGGATAATTGCAAAAACCAAGGTTAGATTGTGTAAAGCCAGAGAATGTGATGGCTGCAACAATTTACACTTGTGCAAATTCTTCCTCTACGGGGTCTGCAAAAACAACAGACGGTAGGCCTATGTTTGTTTTGATGTGACGCTGTCCATTAAAGTTGTTATGATGTTGGGAATCTGCGCGTATAAATAGCTACCGATAAATAGACCACTGTCCGCTGGCTTTCAAATTCTTTACACAATTTTTAGTAAAACATGCAGTGTTTCCAATACATTAGCTGTAAACTACCCAGTCACTAATTAAGAATCGTGTATATTAGGCAAATGTACCAACTTGTTTGTTTGGTTGCTTGTTTGGAACGGTTTTGTTATGTGACCAGGGCAGGCCTGTTTGGCACATTGTTCATATGAAACGACAGTAGAAAGGTATTTTGTCTGTGCGTACTATATGTTATCTGGTCTGCAAGTATACTATCTTATACAGCTTAGTGTTCTACACGTTTTTAAGCGCAACACGCACAGATTAAATGTCAATGCATTTTGGATAACTTCCCCTTTGTCAGGGCACCCCTCCTTGCCTCCTAGCAACGTATGTTTATTTCCTTATTTTTCCCGTTCAGAACATACCGTTGCGTTTTTGTACAGTTAAATCGATAGGCTGTATTTTAGTTTTCAAGACGATACACCCATTTGCACACCAAATAATTTTTTCCTGTTATCCTACCGTCTCAAATTGTGCTGCTATTTTGTCTTGTTCTCTCATCTTCAGTGTCTTTGATGTACCGGAAACTTAAGGTGGTTTCGGCGTCATAGCAAGTTGACAACCTTAGTCTGGTCTTCAGATTCAGATATCTTGCTTAGGGTCTTTAAAAATTAAGCACCAGACCAGCAATGGGGGACATCATTTTTATTGAAGTATCAGTTATGTTTCTTACCAAAGTTCTTCAGGTCTAATAACATTGACATTTTGATTGAAATAATTAATGTTTAGGGTATTTCTGATCCCATTCTTTTGTCTGCAGGCGAGTTTGCCGCTTTGGTCATGACCTGACCACAGAGCACAACGCCAAGGTCTTGAATGACAACAACCTGCAGGAACTGGACAGAGGCGAGCTTTGCACATTGCTGCTACAGAATGACAACACCCTTTTACCTCCAGTAAGACTCCAGTAATGTTGTACTCCATGTTTTTAATAGGGCTGATGTAAAAGACTGGCACTGAATATAAACTGCCAGAATGAAAGGAGCCTCTAAGTTCTTTCCACCTCTTGATCAAAACTTGTATTTGGACACAGCCACCATTTTCTAGCTGTTATAACTGAAGTCCATTTATAGTGCTTATGAGTGCCTTTGGTTATATCTCCTTGTAAATGTAGGATACATCACAAGCTTACCAACTTGGGTCAGACCAGACTTTCTCATGAAAAAATACAGAAGTCTGTCAAGGTTAGGTGTGTCATATTAGATTAATTAAGGGGTGGACTTGTTGTAAGCCTTCAGAAATTTGGTAGCTATCCAGTGGTACTTCCTTGTATGACATTTAGCATATCAATCTTTTTGGAACTTGGAATTAACCTTTGACCCGATGTAAATAAGTTGAAAATTAAACACGGGTAAAGTGTCTGGTTGGAAGGCACATAACAAGTGGGTAATCACTTTGTGTGTAATGGAAACACCAAATGAAAAAGGACTCATATTTTGAAGTAACTGAATTGCGATTAAAAAGAAGTCCGCCCGTGTTTCATATTGTCAATACTAATTATCAATATGTTTCTGCTATTAGACATTTTAAAATCAACACTTTAACATGTGAGTTTCTAAAGCAGCATGAGATGTCTAACAGATTTTGAAGAGGTCAAATAGGGCGTGCCCAAATTGCAGGTGTGTCAGTCACAGAAATGGCAAAATTGTTCAATGTGTTGAGGGGCACAGTGTCAAATTATGACTGCATACGCCAAACAAGGAAAAATTACATCAGGACAGTGGAACAGTGGTCGCAAGTCAAACAGGGTAGGTGCTAGAAACCACAAAACAACCGCTTCAACCGCCGCAACAATGCTTAACCTGGCGTAATGAATACAAAACCTGGACTTCCTCAAGGTGGTCCTATATTCCAAAATGGTAATGCCCCATACGCACTTCCAAACGGATTCATGGTGGTTCCATGAACGCCATAATTAAGTGAAACACCTACCATGGCCTCCCCAATCTCCACATTTAAATATTCTTGTCAGGTGTGCTTCTCATACAACAGAGGCGACGGAGAGTATGGGAGCTGCCCTGATCAGGAGAGCTGCAGGAGGCTCCACATCTGTGACCGGTACCTCAGAGGTACCTGTAATTCAGGGAGGGCTGTCCTAGGTCACATGACTTCTTTGAGCCCCACCCACTGAAAACCCTGCAGGAGAGAGGAGTGCCCAATGAGCTGATCGGTTCCATGCTGTTCGTCTATCAGAACATACAGGCCATGAAGAACAATGATAACGGCGCAAGATACAAACAGCAAGCGTTATGCCGGAAATGCAAACACTAACAGGAAGGGCCCAGGTAGTAGACTTAATATGATATACAGAATTATTCAATTGAGTTGATGGTTTGAACTGGGAGTGATGATAAGACTTAAGGAGTACTGGGCACCTGTAGTTAAATACTCAGGCTCAGTGAAAGACATGAGTTGACTTCAAGAGATATACAGTGCATTATTGTTTGGCACTGTCACAATGCAAACAAGATACCAGACACTGGGCACAAATGCAAAAAGCAGCAAGACAATAAACAGCCTGAGAACTACAGGCATTATATTGTTTAACAAATCAGAATTTTCCAAGTTTTATATTATTTAACAGGGCTCCAGACTGTTATAGCACTGTATGTACATGTTATGCTATATATATATATACACATGCATACTGTCAGGTCCATAATTTTTGGCACCCCTGAAGAAAATGATTTAAAAAAGGCTGCATAAAATAAACAGTACAGGTTATGAGCTATATTGTATGCTTGATAGAGTAGCCGTCTGTTGGATGTGACACCATTTTTGTTGTGACATGATGTGAACTAAAAATATTGATTTATTTTCCATAGAAAAAAACGGAGATATGCATGTACTACATCCGGGGTAGCTGCAGACATGAAGGTAAGATCGATATATATATATATATATATACACACACACATTTTGAATAGAATGAATCCCTCTTTATGAAATATTCCACATATATTCCACATACATTCTATAGAAGCATTTATGCATTTTAAGAAGAATAACAATGACAATGAATAAAGGGCTTAAACTTGGCCTTCTATATTTAGATTCTTCATCTAAAATAACAAATAACAACCAAGCAGAAAAAGAGAAGACTCACATTTTTGTTTTATACTTAAGACAAGTGCTGGAAAGAACACTCCAAATTGCCATATAAGTGGGAGGTGAACGATGGCAATGGCTGGACAGCTCTCCCAGAAAACGAGCAGATTGAGAAAGACTTCTGTGATCCGGCCAATGTGTACAGGTACGTTGAATATTCGTAGACATGGTACAATGGTGAAGCAAGGACAACCTGATTGCACCTGACTGAGTTATTTTTCAATTAAGAATTGAAGTATACATTTCAAGTATGCCATGAGATTTTATGACCCCTGCCTTTGTAAAACTGTAGACAAGATATTCAAATCTCATATTCTAAGAACTAGGTATGCAAACAATCAGCACCACTCTGTTTCGTGTATATGCGAATGTTCCCAGTGCAAAACGTGCATAAAGTATGCATATGCTAAAGACTGTTGTGATATTATGGAGTGAGTAAAGACGGTGAGTTTTTTTACTCTGCATTAAACACGGTATGCTATTATCTAATATCCAGTTACTTCCTATCACCCTCTGTCATCCATAATGTCGATTAACTTAATGTCGTATTAATGTTTAATACATTTCTCTTATGGAGGAATGGGTGTCTGAAACATGTTTTATCAGCGTTTGTTTGGCCAATGATTTTTGTTGATTTTTTGGCCACTGATTTTATTGAATTTTTTTTTTTTTTTTATTCTACATTTACATTTACATTTCAATTAATTTGACACTACATGCCGGCCCCTAAGATATGGAACACAGTGCGATACTCTGTGTCTATGTGCTGGTTTCAGCCTAGGAGCCGTGCCCGTGCATTTTGATACCATGACCCGCGGGCGGCCCCGGTGAGGCGTCTCTCCACTGTTTCCTCTGTGGTTCAGCCCACCTTCATCCTCACCACAGAATGGGCCTGGTACTGGCAGGACGAGTACGGGAACTGGATCCAGTATGCATCACCGGTATGTGTCGGGCACCACGGTGTGATAAAGATCACGCTGTCCACATTTACATTTTAAATTTTAAGCATTTAGCAGATGCTCTTATCCAGAGCGACTAAATACATAGTAGGAACAATCATAGTTTGCGCAAGAGATCAGTGCAGTGATACAGCGATAGACATCATTGTAGGCAGCTGCATACCATACCTGTAACACTGGGAAGGAGAATGTTAGTAATTCAAAACATTTTATTTTTATTGAGTAAGCAGGGATACAAAGTTTTGAGCAAGTAGGCAGTGGTGATGACAATTAGATAGATGTACAGAATTCAGTGGTAGTGGAGTCTGAAAAGGTGGGTTTTGAGTCTCTTGCGGAAGATCTGATTCCGCAGGAAGATCAGGACATAGACATAGAAGGGATGGGACGAGTTTGCCAGAGAAGGCGGAGCGGCTCCCAGGCGCCTGGAGGGGGAGCATGGGACAGTCAGTTTAACCAAGAGTTTAGCTGGCGGAGGGTGGAGGGGTCTGGGAGGTGTGTAGGTAGTGATGAGTGACTGGAGGTATGGGGGAGCAGTACCTCTACCCACTTGAAAAGCAAGCACCAGTGATTTGAATCTGATGCGTGCTGCGATGGGGAGCCAGTGCAGAGAGGAGAGTAGAGGGGTGACGTGGGTGAACCTTGGTTGGTTGAACACCAAACGTGCGGCAGCTGTATTATTTATTACCACTCATCACCAATATATTATTTAAAAATACCAATATATTATCAATATTATACAAATATATTGTTTAGTCAACATTCTGAGTTTCCTAACGGCTCTGTATTTTACCCAATTGGCAGTCTGCAGGGCACAAAGCTTCATCTGTCACCTCCGAGCTTCTGGAACAGAGATACCAGGAGGACAGCAGCGCAGTGGTCGAGTTCACAGCAGGCTCGCAATCGTACGAACTCAGTTTCAAAGGTATTGGCACATAATCCAACCTTTCATGCATCAAGTGCAGTTCAACTGAAGCTATAGCTCAGTTCACCTCTATCTCAGACTGAAGTGTGCACAGCACGTAAGCGTTGAACATTTACGCAGGAAGGGTGCCATGTTGCGTTTTTGTTTGTGAACCGAACCCTCTCGGAAGGCTGAAGCCCATCTGATGCCCACCTTGCTCAGTTCCAAAACTGCATAGTTACCCCATACAAAGTGTTTCTTTGCGATAGCCATTTGCCAGTGGTAGGTGAAGATTATGGCTACTTCCCCTTTGTGTGTCATCTTCTTCAGGTGTTTCTCTTGTTTCACAGACATGATCCAGAAAAATAACCAGTACAGCACCAAAAAGCTCATCAAGAGGAGGCCTGTATTCGTCTCTTCAGCAGAGGCACAAACTATCAAAACAAGGTAATGGCGGATATGGCGTCACCCAGGGAGGTTCTCCAGCCTCGTAAGGGTTGTCTAGGTGATTGTGTGCCTGCAGCCTGCCCTGCACCAGCTGCATAAGAAGTGCAGTCCTCCTGCCCACTACCTGTGCAGCTCAGCTAGAGCGAAAAGAAGCGGCTGTGTGTTTGTGCTTTGGAGAGTGCCTGCACTCTCTCAAATTGATAAAGGACTTTGCAGTGATGAGACGGGTCTACAAATATGATTGGGCATTTGAAATTGTGAGAACAAGGGTAAAGGTGCCTGAAATTTATTTTATGAAGAACATTCCTGCCGGCTCCGTTAACAGGTGCTCAAAGTTGCATCGAGATACAAAGTATCAAACATTCCTGCCGGCTCCATTAACAGGTGCTTGCCTACGGGGTGACCACAGGGACACATTTTGTGAAGGCCTACTGGCTTCGAATTGGCCAATAGAATCCTGGTAAATTCCCACACATTTCAAGGCATACAAGTCATCATCATCGTCATCATCACCATCATCATAAATGTCAGAATATTATTAAGTAAATTACAAAGCATATTATCAAATCATTTGCATAAATAATATTTATCGATACCCCATGACACAGATGCAAATCTTAAAGTGGTCCTATACATGAAGAAAATAAAAGCCTTCTCCCTGTCAGACACTATGGCAATGGCAATACTTCGAAGTGATTATGCTCAGCTCTGTGATTCAAATATCCACCAGAATGGACGGACATACCAAACTGATTGCCTCCTCAATAAACTCTGTTTGCTAGTACAGTGGGTGTCTGGTGGTTGTGGTCTTAAGCTTGCAGCTTTAAGACAAACTATCCAATATCCACTCTGGAACACTAAAGGAGCAGGGAAAGGTTTAGATGTGTAGTGTACCGATGGGATATGTGCATTTAATTTTCATATCTCTTTCTGTCTCTTTCAGCAAAAAAGCACCCATTGGCCGATTTTCAAATTTCAAAGCTTTGCCGAGCCATTGGGACAAGTCCACAACACCAGAAACTGGATACAAGGTAATATATTATTATGTTATACTGTAGGTAAGAGCCTTCCATTGGATAATTACTGCAGTGATTAATATGTTTTAGCTGGCAACAAGTTATTTAACCCTAACTGATACAGTGAGTAGCTTCTCATTTCTTAAACAACTATGTCTGAAGACATATCCTGTGGTCGTGGAAAAGATGTTAATCTGTTTCAGAAGGGTCAAATTATTGGCCTGCATCAAGCAAAGAAAACAACTAAGGAGATTGCTGAAACTACTAAAATTGGGTTAAGAACTGTCCAACACATTATTAAAACCTGGAAGGATAGTGGTGAACCATCATCTTCAAGGAAGAAATGTGGTCGGAAAAAGATCTTGAATGATCGTGATCGGCGATCACTTAAACATTTGGTGAAATCATATTGTAAAAAATCAGTAGAACTCATGGCTATGTTTAATAGTGAAAGTAAGAGCATTTCCACATGCACAATGCGAATGTCAGTGAGGCTAATCGGAAAAAAAGGCTTCAATTTGCTAGGGAGCATAAAGATTGGACTGGAGCAATGGAAGAAGGTCATGTGGTCTGATGAGTCCAGATTGACCCTGTTCCAGAGTGATGGGCGCATCAGGGTAAGAAGAGAGGGGGATTAAGTGATGCACCCATCATGCCTAGTGCCTACCGTACAAGCCTGTGGGGGCAGTGTTATGATCTGGGGTTGCTGCAGTTGGTCAGGTTTAGGTTCAGCAACATTATGTGCCCAAAGAATGAGGTCAGCTGACTACCTGAATATACTGAATGACCAGGTTTTTCCATCAATGGATTTTTTCTTCCCTGATGGCACGGGCATATTCCAAGATGACAATGCCACGATTCATCGGGCTCAAATTGTGAAAGAGTGGTTCAGGGAGTGATTGGCCACCACAGAGTCCAGACCTTAACCCCATTGAGAATCTTTGGGATGTGCTGGAGAAGACTTTGCACAGCGGTCCGACTCTCCCATCATCAATACAAGATCTAGGCGAAAAATCTATGCAACTCTGGACGGAAATAAATGTTGTGACATTGCAGAAGCTTATCGAAACAATGCCACGGCGAATGCGTGCCGTAATCAAAGCTAAAGGCGGTCCAACTAAATATTACAGTGTGTGACTTTTTTTTGGACGGGCAGTGTATGTCCGTAAAATTTGGTTAATGCTTGGGGAAATTATATAACAGAACAAAGGTATTTTTATAGAACATTCCAAAAATCTAACTCCACAGTGGTGTTGACTGCCTTCCCACAGAGGGCACAGGACTGAATGATTCTGACCTTTGACCCTGGTTCTTTTGGTTGCCATTTGGTTCTGTTGATTGCCGACCGTTTGTTTGTTTTGTTTCTTAGTAGTTCTGACAATTTTGTATGGCTTCCTATTTCCCTTCTAGAGAATCTCTCTCCAGTCCAATACAAGTGAGTACCAGGAAATACTGGCCATTTTCAGCAAAACAATGTTGATTTCCGACATACGCCAAATTGAGAGAATTCAAAACCAGCCCCTGTGGGAAGTCTTTCAGTGGTGAGTTTTCCATGACAGTGCAGTTACCACAACTCTCATGCAGTAAACTAACTGTGTATTTTACAAGGGCTTTGGTCCCATAATTCTGACAGCTATGAAGACCAAACTCATTTTACCACTCTCTCAACATTGTAGTAATCTTTAAAGTTTAGAAAATGCTTCTAAACATTTGAGTGACATTCCATGTTAAAGGTAATGTATTAAAATGATAACTTTCTCATTTGAAAAACATTGTTTCAGCTAAAAGTGTATTTTTAATGTCTCCTTTCTACCATTGTATAACAAAGTGTACATCATTATAAGAGCTTTTGTATTCTGAAGAACTTTTGGGGGGGAACAGACATGTATGTTTTGAGCTCCTGTGGCTCAGCCTGGGCTGCAGATTTGAGCTGTGGTGATGTCGTTGGCTGCATATGACTGGGAGGCGAGACACAATTGCCCTAATCGTGGCAGTGGTAGACTGGGTTTAATTTGGCCAGGACTCTTCAGGATACCGCTACATTAGTTCCTCCCAACAACACACCAGATGCCCACAGCTACCAGTAGCTTCAATGAGAGACGCACCTGTCCTCTGGTCGGTGAGGGATATTTCCTGTAGTACTGTGTAGACTACAGGGTGTAAAATAGACACACTTCAGCTGCACTGCGCATGTGGGTGGCACAGTGGTAACTTGAGGGGCACAATTGGTGATTCCAAATTGGTGAGATATAGAAAAAATGAAAGTATATATTATGTTGTTTTTTTTCCCAGGCAAAAAGATTTGTTGAGAAAAAACAATGGTGGCAGAAGTATCGCTGAGAAACAGCTGTTCCACGGCACTGACTCCAAACACATTGATGCCATTTGCCTGAACAATTTTGATTGGAGTATCTGTGGAACACATGGAACGGCCTATGGGAAGGGTAGGTCCTAAATTTGTGTCTGAGGGGTATGCCAACTATATTAACATAATACAAATCAAACTCCAGATGGAGATGGCAAAATTAGAGCATAAAAGTATATTTCTTGATTGCTGAAATGATCTAGCATTTACCTGTACCATCCTACATTTTAATAATACTGCCCCAACCAATCAAAGGAGAGTATACATAAAATATGAAAATGTAGATTCAGTGGCTCTGTTTAAGGATGACTGTTTTAGGAAGGCTGGGAAACTCGGATATACTTGTTTAGAATGATGAAAAACAAACTGGACATCCAGCTCATTTGTTAGGTGCTGAACGGAGGATGATGAATGAAAAAGGGAGAGGATGCGCGCACACTAAAAATGCTCCCCAACAGACCTAAGGGCAACTTTTTGATCTCCCTGGGATCTGATGAATATCCAGTGAGATTGAACCGTTGTCATTAAATTTGTTTGGGAGCATACAGTACTTGTTTGCTTAGCCATTGGCAATGGCAGTTTCACCTTTCATACAGCGAATGCAGCTCAACACACAGAGCCAAGGTTTGCATGCGTACCCACAGGCCAGCATCGTTAACACCCCCTAATGGGGTCAATCTCACAAATGTTAAAGTGATATTCAAGGCATTTATTCCAGGTCTGGTTCTTCCAGGGAGTTACTTTGCTAGAGATGCCAAGTACTCAAACATGTTCACCGACTCTTCAGGAATGAAGACCATGTTTGTTTGCCGGGTGTTGGTTGGCAGCTACACAAAAGGAAACTCCAGCTACCTCCGCCCTCCATCCAAAGATGGCGGAGACGCCCTGCTCTACGACAGCTGTGTGGACAATGTCCATGATCCCTCCATTTTTGTTGTTTTCGAAAAACACCAGGTCTACCCTGAGTACCTGATCCAGTACTACGACGATTCACCTTTCAGTGCATATGTCCAGCCCACACCACAGCCAGCGTACGTCCAGACCACACCAAAGCCAGCGTAAGACCACACCAAAGCCAGCGTACGTCCAGACCACACCAAAGCCAGCGTACGTCCAGACCAAACCAAAGCCAGCGTACGTCCAGACCACACCAAAGCCAGCGTACGTCCAGACCAAACCAAAGCCAGCGTACGTCCAGACCAAACCAAAGCCAGCGTACGTGTACGTCCCACCTTACTCACCCCCAAGAGTGCATGTCCCACCCACACCGAAGCCAGCGTATGCCCAGCCCACACCAAAGCCAGCGTACACGTACGTCCCACCTTACTCACCCCCAAGAGTGCATGTCCCACCCACACCAAAGCCAGCGTATGCCCAGCCCACACCAAAGCCAGCGTACACGTACATCCCACCTTACTCACCCCCAAGAGTGCATGTCCCACCCACACCGAAGCCAAAAATGTATTCCAGCTCAACCACCAGGGATTCAAAGAAGTCTTGCACCATTAGTTAATTCAGCATTTTCCTTGTGACTTACATTAAATATGAGTTACAGGGGATGTGAGTGTTGGGACTCCCTGGTTATTGGGGAAATGTGCACAGGTAACGTCAACACTCTCCACTCAAATATACATGTGTCCGTGACCCTCTTATTACTGTGTAGCCTATAGTTTTGATTATTTCATGATTATTTGATTACTTGATTATTTTCCCCTTCTTAAATGTACTTTTTATACGGTTGATACTCCACTTCAAAAGCTGAGGACAGTTTAATAAGACTGAAACAAAAATTCTATGACCAGGGTGAAAAATCAGGTAAACTACTGGCTTGGAGAATTAAAAAACGTAATTCAGAAAGAGCAATCAATTCAATTAGAAATGAACAAGGGAAATAACTACAGACCCAATAGAAATTAATCAGACTTTTTTTTCATATTATAAGGCCCTATATCAGTCGGATTACCCAGAGGACACATCAACCCAGAAGAATTTTCTAGACAACCTAGTCATCCCTCATATTTCTGAACAAGTAAAGTGTGAGCTAGATAAGGAATTGGAAATACAGGACATTTCCGATGCTATTCTTAACATGAAGGGGGGTAAAACATCCGGTCCAGATGGACTTCCAATAGGTATCTATACATTTTTTAAAGGAAAACTAATAAGTCCTCTGTTGGATATGTATGTGGAATCATTTAATGAGGGTCTTCTCCCCCCTTCACTGCAGAGTGCCCTAATAACACTTATTCTGAAGCCAGATAAATCACCAATTGAATGCGGTTCCCATAGACCAATTTCGCTGATGAACACTGATGCTAAAATCATCGCAAAGGCTTTAGCAATGAGATTGGAGAATGTTTTGCCTACTGTAATCCATGAGGATCAAAATGGTTTTGTTAAAAATTGCCATGGGTTCAATAATATTAGGAGGGTACTCAATCTAATCCACATACGTGAAAGAACTCCAGACACAGCAATCCTGTCAATTGATGCAGAGAAGGCATTTGACAGAGTTGAGTGCCTCTACTTAATGGAGGTGCTTAAATGTTTTGGGTTTGGTAATTACTTTTGTAGGTGGATGGAAATCTTGTTTGCTGACTCCTCAGCAGAGGTCTGCACGAATAATCTAATATCTCAGCCCTTTAAATTTACACGAGGAACTAGGCAAGGTTCGCCAATCTCGCCTTTACTTTTTGTAATTGCCATAGAACCTCTTGCAATAGCGACCAGAGCTCACTCTTCTATTACAGGTATTAAAACAGGGGAGTTAGAACATCGCATTGCACTATATGCAGATGATACTATTTTTTTCCTTACAAAGCTTGAAAAATCAATACCTTCCCTCTTGGAGCTGATTACCAATTTTGGTGGATTCTCTGGCTTTAAAGTAAATACAACTAAATCATCTATTCTACTTCTGAATGAACAGGAGAGGAGAAATCCAGTGATACAATACCCATTCCGAAACGCAGCGGAAAGTTTTGAATACTTGGGCATTAGAATAACATCGGAAATAAATAGCCTTAGCTCGACTAATTACAAACCTATGGTGACTAAAACCACAGAAGATCTGGAAAGATGGGCAACATTGCCTTTATCCATTATTGGAAGAATAAATATAATTAAAATGAATATCTTACCTACATTTTTATATCTTTTTCAATCCATTCCCCTAGATCAGGGTTTCTCAAACTTTTTTACTCCACGACCCCATTTCACGGGTGGGAAAAAATCGCGACCCCATACATAAACGATGTGCAATTACAACGCTGAAAAACGTTAGTCCAGAAACATACAGGCTATTGGTGGTCTATTTCCAAAATAGTAGCAAATGCATTCACAGGCTATATCTTTATGAAAAACAAATAAAACAGGCTTAATAGTAGCAAATACAGTAGGCCTACATTCACAGGCTATATCTTTATGAAAAATAAAACGGACTGCTTAGCCTACTTAATGGGATGGATGTGCTTGGAGTGTTGAACACAGTTCATCGATGCGTGGCTGCGCTGGGCTGAGAAAGACGCGATCATCTCTCAGACGCGATCTATATTTATTTTTAATTAAAGTCAATGCCGAAAACTTTTTGTTTCCTCTGAAAGAAATCTAGCGCCTTTGCTTGTAATGCGCTGTGTTTAGTTTGCAAGTGGCGTTGCATTTTACATGGTTTAAAGCTCTCGTTAGCTAGAACTTCCCCACACACGACACATTGTGGTCTTGGGTCCTCCTCATGTCCATGTAAAGCCATAGGTGAGGAATTTCGTTTTTGTTTTATTTGTATTTTTATAATTTTCTGCTGGTCTTTTGCTAGAATTTGACTCACCTCCAGCACCACTCCTGACAACAAACTTGTCAATTTTCGTGACTGCTGTATTGGCGCGCTACAAATGCAATGGGGTAGTGCAGTAACGTTAAACGCATGCGTTGGATTAAACTCATGCATGTCGGTAGATTCAAAATAATCGGTCAGAAAAAACAGATTTTACGAAAAAACTGGCAATTTGTTTTTCATTTAAAAATGTTTAAGAAATGCTTATGGTTAAAAAAATAAAATAATATTTGACATTTTTTGCCGACCCCACCATGACCCTTTGGCGACCGCAAGTGGGGTCGCAACCCATAGTTTGAGAACCGCTGCCCTACATCCACCACATTCTTTTTTCCCAAAGGTTAGAAAGATTCTATCAAATTTCATTTGGAATAATAGGAAGCCAAGACTGAGACTTTCACTTTTGTATCTACCTTATGATAGAGGGGGGTTACAGCTACCAAATCTACACTGGTATTATTTGGCTGCTCAATTTCTAAAGAATCAACATTGCCCTGGTTACAAATTGAACTTTTAGCCTCAAAAGGTCTAGCCCTGGATAGTTTCTTATATTCTGCTCCCCCTAAGAAATTAAAAAGAACTACAGATAACCCTTTTGTGAGAAATGCAGTTAAAGTCTGGCATGAAGTACAGAAATATGTAGGTGACTCTCCTATGTTGTCTTGCCTCTCACCAATCTGGGGAATGAATATTTCAAACCAGCTAAGAATGATATGGGCTTTAAAACTTGGTCAACAAAAGGTATTGTAAGATTACGTGATCTTTACAATAATAATACTCTCATGTCATTTGATGAGCTCAAGCATAAATATGACTTACCCCAGCAACATTTTTTAAAATATTTACAGATTAGAAGCTTTATTCTGACACACCTAAAGAATTCTGTAATATTACCCCAAATGTCCATACTAGAAACATTTACAATGAAGAATTGTGAAGGGAGAGGTTTAATTACACAATTGTACAATGTGTTGGTGGAAAACCATAAGGACAACACTGAAAGGCAGAGACAGGCGTGGACAGGGGATTTACAAGAGGACATCCGAGAGGATGAATGGAGTACTATTTGCTCAAAAGCTCAAACACAAATGATTAATACTAGACTTCGATTAACACAATATAATTGGATAATGAGAACTTATATTTCTCCGGAAAAGTTGAACAAATTTGATCCTAATATCTCAGACGAGTGCTATAAGTGTAACACTCACTTAGGTACTTTACACCACTGCATGTGGGAATGTGTTGAAATTAAAAAGTTTTGGAACTCAATAGTACGGTATATCTCACGGCTCACATCTACTCCAATAACATTGAATCCTAAATTGTGCATTTGGGGCATTTATCCATCTAACCTCACTTCTGTCTAAACCTCTGTCTAAAACAGAGCGAAATATGGTTGACCTCTGCTTACTGCAAGCTAGACGCTTGATTGCTCTATATTGGAAGAATACTAATCCCCCCTCTCTTGCTCAGTGGCTGAAAGAACTATCAGGTAACTTGGCCCTTGAGAAACTCACTTACTCAGTGAAAGGTAAATCATCTGAATTCTATAACATTTGGGAGATGTTTTTGGATTTTGTAAGAAATGATAACATTGATGAAGCATTAGAATCCTAAGCTGCTAGGATTGTATCATTAAATATTCAATGCAACAATGTATAGTTGGCTATTTAATGCTTTACTGTACTGTATTTAATGTATTATTATTCAATTGTTTTTTAAATTTTTTTTTTATTATCTTTTTTTTTTTTTTTGTAGTGCCAACTATTTTAAGGGGGGAAGGGTTTAATTACTGTGGTGTTGTGCAGCTGTTACACACTTGTTTTGTTCCCAAGCTTGTGTTTTGTATACTGTATAAAAGCAATAAAAATATGTTAAAAAAAAAAAAAAAAAGAAAGTGTCTATTGTTCTATTAAGAACAATGAACAGCTAGTTACAATTTAGAGGTTGCAATTATGGTTTGAAAACCATAAATGAACCATAACGAAAAAACCAGCATAGTGGGTCCCCAGGACCGGGGATAGGAACCCCTGATCTGTTGGGAACCGCAGATTTCAAAATAAAATTCCTTCCATTACCTCATTTATCATGCTGAAAAAAGGAAAAATAGATTGTGGAGTGTTTAAAAGGCATGTTGGAGCCATTATGTCATTTTTGTTTGTTTTATTTTATCCTTATATAAGCTTGCCTAAAATATTATTTGTACATGCAGTTCCCCCATTGAACATTAGGTGGAGCATTTGGTTATTTAATGAGCTCCGGACTAATGAACCATAGGTGCGTGAATGGAGGAAGCCATACAGTTTTTGACCGCATATCAAGGTTCAATGAAATGTAGCGCGACTGGCGTGCTTAATTTGAAAGTATGAATGGAAACATACTAACTATGGACCTAACTGTTGTTATGAACTTATGCTAAGGTGAGCATGAATCAGCCTGTATTTGATGGGAATAAATGGAACACAGCGTCCAAAGATACGGATTGCATTGGACAATGTTTGTTTGTGAACCCTGATTACGCGTCGAAAAAGCTCACTCCGTCCGCCCCTCGGTGACTATCAAATTGGTTGAAAGTCGCTGAAACAAGGCATTTGAACGATTCTGTCCTGCGGGTTTTCATCACTACATTCAGGTATTATCTGATATCCGATACGCGAGTTGCACTATGTATCTTTAATTATTGAGAATTTTAAACCATGAGCACGAAGACATTCTCACCGGTCTCCATGTGGAGTCACGGTAACTCTCCTCAGCTCTCTCTGTCTTCTCCATAAAAATCACGTGTTCTCTTAGTGTGTGAAGTTAGATTTGATTGTATTCATTTGCTGAATTAAAAAATAATAATATATATTTTTTAATATTAAACCTTTTCTTTTCTTTTTTATCCAACGCTGTGGGGGCAGGTCATAAAAGTTAAAATGGCCAGTTTCCCCCCCAGGCCATAATTTGGGGAACGCATCTAACTTTGGCAATCATCCATTATTTCTTCTTGAATCTATGTACATATATAGTTATATTTACTATGTATGTACGTTTCAGATTTGCATAATTTGTGATCTGGACACTTGTACCAGTGGCTATATTTCACATGTAGCTCAAGATGAAATGGGGATAATGGTGAATTGTATAAGTTGTGAAATGATAATAAATTACACCCTACAGTGTACAAACGACTTCCAAGTATTAATTTTTAATTTTACCTTACCTTACAATCAGGTGGCGTAGCGGTCTAAGCATTTGCCCGTTGCCCACTGAAACCACGGTTCGAAATCCGACTGCACCAGTGCAGCTCTGGCCAATCTGACACATTTATTTTTAAAAATGTAAAAGAAACTTAAAGCACATCATTCCTTAATTGAGCAGCATAAACAAAAAAGTTTATATGTTTACTGTATAGCTATTTTTTATACCATGTTTTATCTGCTGTTTGTTGTATTTCTTTGTCATGTTTTAAATTGTCATCATGCATTATGTGTGCATGCAAACATACTATCTGTTTGAACTGTTCCTCTCAATTCGTTTTTTTCTTGTCAATCTACTTTTGTCATGTTGAAGTTATTTTTGAACTCATGGGAATGCAATTACTGATTACAGTTTAGCGATGTTGGTTTCGTTTATTTGCACCAAAAGTTTACAAAGTATAAAACACATGCATGTTGCAGGAGAGGTAAGGGCTGTAAAGGGCTTATGTGAGCACCTCCCCTCTAATATTACAAATGATAACTTTATAAAGACATAGAGACTAGAGGGGGGACATGACAAAGAAATGCAACAAACAAGCAAATAAAAACATGGTATGAAGAATATACAATAAATATAAAAACAACATATGACAATAATCATGAAAAAGCAAAAGAAAGACTATATTTAGTTTGAGGTGGTCGCGGTCCAAGAGACCCTCAAGTTCCCCTCGGACCCCAGATAGATAAGAGAAGGCACTCGCAGGTTGAACAACAGAAGTTTATTTAAACCAATGTGCACACACAGGGAGAGCCGTCACAGTCAAGCCAAAAATGCTCTTTATTAGACTTTATTATAGAAACATCGGCGGAATCTTCCCACAGCTCCCTGCTATGCCCTCCCATCTGTATTTATGATGCCACACCATCATAAATACATTTGCATACATATCTCATTGATGTGCTTATGGTCACCTTACACCATTAGCCTATATAGTGAATTATATAATTGTACAGAACAGTGGAGACAGACAGAGTAAGAATAAAAAATCAACTGAGGTAGCTTTGGTGTCCCATGTACTGTGTGTGCGTGATCTCTCATGTCCCACACATGTATCCCAATAGCCTATATGTTCCAGTAAATGTTTGTGCCTTCCAGTTCCACTACATCAAGTTCAATTACCCAATCAAACACTTCTCCAGTATGACCTTTACATACCTTTTTCACCAGTTGTAACTACACTGTCCAAAAAGCATTTTACCTGGTTTGGTTTTCTTATTGCAAGATTAAGAAATATATGCTTGAAAAGGACTGACGTACAGTACAGCGTCTCCTATGAAGTTGCACTACACTGCATTTCCCCCTCATTTTACGTCCTGTAATAAAGGTAACTTTACAAGATGGTCGAATTGTGCATTATTCCTGACGTCCATTGTCATATGTTCACTCCTGGAGCATTTTGGTTATTTTGCCCACAGATGCTTTACATTTGTACGAATTTTCCTGGAGCGAGGAAAATATTCCCACTATCAGCCAGAGAATCAAGGTCAGGTGTGTAGCAATATAATGTATTACATACAACGCATTCATTTCTGTCTTTCTTTTAAAAATTAAGCCAATTCCCCGAGACGGAACTCACCCACCTACTTTCTAGGGACGCCCTTCTGCACGTCGGCTAGCTCGTGACAGTTACACGTATTTTGGCATGGTTAACGGAAGCAAGCGCTTAGGTTTCGTTTCCCAGAGAACGCCTGGTGTATTGCATAGTATGTATTACAGCTGTTTACACAGTCAGTCGTCAGTCAGGCAGTGATGCGGATTGGGCGAAAGTACTAGGACCTGACTATAGCCATTAGTTCGTTTGAGTAGATCTGTTTGGAAATTTAGATTATGGCTGAGTCTGATGTGATAAAAGTTATTTGCGGTAATCATGGGGCAATGGATTACGGACAGCTAGTCGATATTGCCTTTGGGTTTCCGAAGTTAAAAGATGTTGTTGACATTGTGATTGGAAACACTGATTCGTTTTCCATCTCCATGTTAAACGGGAACAAACGAGTTGTCGCAAAAACTAAAGTACGACTGTGCAAAGCCAGAGAATGCACTGGTTGCAACAATTTGCACCTGTGCAAATTGTACGTTTATGGACACTGCAGGTACAGCAAGGGGAGGTAAGTTTAAAACATTTTTAACTTAAAAAATAAAATACCTATGACTTTGCACAAGGTAGGTTATTGTATTATCAAAAGGCAATCGAATGAAATGGGAATATATTACGATGAGAACTACCGTTTTCTGCCATTGCTGTACAAGAGGAGAGACAAATGTAGGCTATGTATTCACTTGTACAGATGATTACATTACCTAATAAAGAAAGCGAGACTGGGAATTTTACGTTGACATCGTCGGGGAACACTATACTACGAGCAGTACAAAGTGTCACGTGGTCTTTAATCATCTATGTATAATCTATAGCAGGGTTTCTCAAACTTTTTTACACCACGACCCCATTTCATGGGTGGGAAAAAATCGCGACCCCATACATAAATGATAACAACGCTGAAAAACTTTAGTCCAGAAACATATATTGGTGGTCTATTTCCAAAGTAGTAGCAAATGCATTCACAGGCTACATCTTTATGAAAAACAAATAAAACAGACTTAATAGTAGCAAATACAGTACATTCACAGACTATATCTTAATGAAAAATAAAACGGACTGCTTAGCCTACTTAATGGTATGGATGTGCTTGGAGTGTTGAACACAGTTAATCGATGCGTGGCTGCGCTGGGCTGAGAAAGAGGCGGAGATCCCCTTCAACTCTCAGACGCGATCTATATTTATTTTTAATTAAAGTCAATGCCGAAAACTTTTTGTTTCCTCTGAAAGAAATCTAGCGGCTTTGCTTATAATGCGCTGTTTAGTTTGCAAGTGGCGTTGCATTTTACATGGCTTAAAGGTCTCGTTAGCTAGAACTTCCCCACACACGAAAAATGTAAAGAAATGCTTATGGTTAAAAAAAATTACATTACATTTATTTTTATTTTTATTTTTTTGGCGACCCCACCATGACCCTTTGGCGACCCCAAGTGGGGTCGCGCCCCATAGTTTGAGAACCGTTGATCTATAGCATTTTGGTGAACCTCCTTGGATAAACAGGACACCACCGTGTCAGTTTTAGTATGCTAAATGTTTGGATTTTCCGCTGAAGCGTGTGGATAGTCATTCGTATTAAACCACAGTCAAGCAGCATATAGGATTCCTATACAGGGTGTCCGCGGATCCTTAAAAAGTATTAAAAAGTATTAAATTTGTTTATCAACAATAAAGGCCTTAATTGGTCTTAAAATGTCTTAAATCCATCTTTCAGAGGTCTTACAAATGCCATAGACAGGAAAGATAAAAATTGGGATTTGTCATTTTATGTTTCATTGTGAAATCTGGGGGAAAAACTGGTAACGGGAGATAAAGTCGGAGATTTTTATTTACCGTTTTGTAGCGTCACGCAGACCGGAATGAGCGGAACCAACAGAGGTCCTTATGTTTGCGGGGAACTATTTCAGCAACGGAGTCGACTCTCGAGCACAATATTCAAGTTCAACAAGCTAAGTTAGCTAACTTAATTTAAGCATTTGCACTCGTTATGGGAAAGTGCAAATTTAATGAGAACTGGCTCGATAACCCAGTGTTTGCGCCATGGTTGGTCCCAGTCAAAGACGACCATGAGGCCCGCTGCAAACTCTGCAAAAAAGATTTTAAATTCGAGACGATGGGGGCGAAAGCAGTCGAATCGCACATGCAGAGCGCCAACCATAAATCGGTTGATAAAACCCGCCTGCAAACGACTAGTATTTCGCATTTCTGTTCGGCCCCTGCCTCCACTTCAGCTGCGCCATCTCAGATAGGGCTATCTGCAACACCAACAACATCTGCAGGAACAGAAGTCCGGACAACATTCGGCTCCACGCCGACGCTTGAAGCTGAGGTACGGTGGGTTCTGAACACTGTCACGAAGCACCAGTCCTACAATGGCAATGACGGGGTAGGATAGGTATTCCGTGCTATGTTCCCTGACTCGGAAATCGCTAAAACATTCACAAGACAAAACGGCCTACATAGCAAGGTTTGGATTGGCCGTTTATCTCCGAAATAATCTAATCGCGGATGTAAACAAGGACACGTTTGTGTTGATGTTTGATGAGAGCCTCAACCAAACCACGAAAACAAAACAACTGGACCTTCATGTGCGCTACTGGGACAAAGATCAAGTTCGGTCCACATACCTGGGTTCGCAGTTCATGGGGCATGGAACAGCTCGAGATCTACTGCACCATTTCAAAGTAAGTTGTGAGAAATTATCTAACGTTAGCTAAAATATTGGAGCACTATAAGCTTGTAAAAAGACAGTACATAAATTGCTATAAATATGATCAGTGTATTATTAAGATGTTATATGCTTCATATATTATTCTCATTTAATCTTCAGGAATGTGCAGAGCAGATGGACATGCGAAAGCTCCTGTCAGTCTCAATGGACGGCCCAAATGTGAACTTTAAGTTTCTGGAACTATTGTAGCAGGAGCAATCTGAGAGAATTGGAGAAGAGGGCCACAGAACTGAGATACATGCCCCCCAAGTGACTACACATATGGCAGTCTCAATGCTAGGCCCATCAGTGGTCCCTATGCAGTGGTCCATAAGGCAAAAGAAAATCTGAAT
Organism: Aldrovandia affinis; assembly: GCA_029706075.1. Classification (NCBI taxonomy): domain Eukaryota; kingdom Metazoa; phylum Chordata; class Actinopteri; order Notacanthiformes; family Halosauridae; genus Aldrovandia; species Aldrovandia affinis. Next base: position 91,571 of record JAINUG010000023.1, read on the forward strand.
CGCAATAGGCTGCTGTTTCATTTTTACAATAAAGAATAGAAGCAGGGAAGAGACCACAGCCAGTGGGGGCACCAAGACCAGTGAGGTCACATTACGCTTTAATTTTTGCAGGGGCAGCAGGCCAGACACAATGTATTTGGATGTTTTAATTTATTATTTTCTATTTATGTTATTTATGTTTGTGTCACCCCTTTGTTTCATCCAATCCAGTTACCCCTTTATGTTTTAATAAACATCTTTGGACAAATTTGTCCCTAAATCTAAACTAATTGGTGTCGGTGCCATTTTGTTATCGTGAAATTGGTATTAAATTTCATTCTGAGTGGCATTAAAAAAGTATTAAAAAGCCTTAAATCTGACTTGGCTAAACCTGCAGATACCCTGCTATAATCATTCTGTCTACAGGCGAGGGTGCCGCTTCTGCCACGACATGAACTCCAGGCACAACGTTAAAGTCTTAAGAGACAATAACCTGCATGGACTGGACATGATGGAGCTTTCCACATTGCTGCTACAGAACGACCCCACCCTCTTACCTCCAGTAAGACCACCCTTAGAATACTCCTGCAGATTTGTTGTTATCACTGTTCTTAAGGTAATAAATGAATACAGTATTGCCATTATCTTATCCAGGGCAATGTGCAAGGCTGTCATGCCAAGATACTGTAAATGTCAAAGAGTGTATTCTGGATTTTATTTTAGATTTAGTCTAATGACACATATTTAGCACTTTAGATTTGATTGAGTGATACAAAAGGAAAAGTCCAACCTGTGTTACCGAAATGTTTCCAGGTAGGGGAGAAAGACTTGCATTGGTAGGCCACTACTGTGCTCCAGTGGTTTTCAGTTTTTTCAGGGAAATTTATTTTTTTAAAGAATCTGCGGGGCGGCGTATAGCGTAGCGGTCTAACACACCGTATCTTGGCTGGTCCGATACGAGTGTGGCTGCCTATCAGGGATTCGGTTCAAACCCGTCTATGCCTGACCGACCCTGGCCGTTAGCCCCAATCAGGGGCAGCATTTGGCTGTCTGCCCCAGGGGGAGGGGGAGGGTGAGCCGACTCGAGTTCGCCATGAAGCACATAAGGGTGTCTCCAGAACGTGGGTGTGCGAATCCTGTCTCGAAGGAGGCGGTGTTCGCTTCCCTTGGAGAATTAGCTTGCCTCATAGTGATGAGCGGCGGACTCGTGTCTCGTGTGGGAGGGTAAATCAAAACGAATAGAGGGTGTAATTGGCTACTCAATTGGGAGAAAAACGGAAAAAAAAATATATGAATGCAGGACGTGAGTGAGTCAAAATGCAGGACTGTCCCACATGGGACATCTGGTGATGCTATCTGCGACCTACTTATTACAGGTCTGGATCTCTCAGAAATGTAGACGCTGCCAAACTCCATCAGTATTTAATCCTGATGTATTGAACCTTACAATGTGATGTTTTTTGTTCTTGTCAGGTGTGCTTCTCATACAACAGAGGCGACGGAGAGTATGGGAGCTGCCCTGATCAGGAGAGCTGCAGGAGGCTCCACATCTGTGACCGGTACCTCAGAGGTACCTGTAATTCAGGGGCGGCCTGTCCTAGGTCACATGACTTCTTTGAGCCCCACCCACTGAAAACCCTGCAGGAGAGAGGAGTGCCCAATGAGCTGATTGGTTCCATGCTGTCCGTCTATCAGAACATACAGGCCATGAAGAACAATGATAACAGCACAAGCAACAAACAGCAAGCGTATGCCGGAAATGCAAACACTAACAGGACAGGCCAAGGTAGTAGACTTAATATGATATACAGAATTATTCAATTGAGTTGATGGTTTGAACCGGGAGTGATGATAAGACTTAAGGAGTACTGGGCACCCGTAGTTAAATACTCAGGCTCAGTGAAAGACATGAGTTGACTTTAAGGGATAAGCAGTGCATTGTTGTTTGGTACATGCGCATTGTACATGTGCCCTTACTTCTTTCAATCTTGGGGTATGCACAACGTTTATGAACATATGGAGTGTAGCAATTATTTTGTTGTCCTGCTAAGATCCAAGCTTCACAGTGACTCAGTTGATCCCTTTGATTACTAGTGCACTATGTAGCTCAGAGAGTGGAACAGCAATGATGGAACATGTCCCCTGTGGACCACTAAAGTCTATTGCAGTTTGGACAATTTAAATCCTGTTACGGGGGCTAGGTTTTACTGACTTCTTATTTATTGCAAATAAGGGCATTTTTTAAGCAAGCAATTTCCTACCATGTTTTAATGAAAAAAACACCTTTTTTTCAGAAAAGACTGAGATCTGTCTTTACTTTGTCAAGGGTAGCTGCAAACAAGAAGGTATGAAAACTTAAGGTGTGAGTGAGTGATTCATTAAGAGATTGTAGGTGTGTGTGTGTGTGTGTGTGTGTGTGTGTGTGTGTGTGTGTGTGTGTGAGAGAGAGAGAGAGATATACAGAGAGGGCGAGTGTGTGTGTGTGTGTTTCTCATAAAGGAAGTATACAAATTAAGGTGAAAATGGTAAGCAAAATGAAGGCCATAAAAAACAGAGTGCACTTTCAACCCAAGAAATACATGCTCAGATTTGACAGGCAGATTTTCCATTAATCATGATGCACACCTGGGGACTGAACCAAGCATTCAGCAGAATCTTCCCCAAACAAAGGAAATGTAAGCACCTTTATAAACTGTTAGTGCGTAGAGAAAATCCAACCCATTCTACCTCATTGGTTACAGATTATCACACCTTTAGGGTTTATTTGGTTACATGTGGACATACACTCCAGCCCACTACATTTGACTCTCTCCAAGGAAGGGCTTGTCCACCCAGACGGTCTCCCGAGGTTAGAGGGTATCCATTGATTAGACATAACAATTTATTTCCCACATTCCCAACTGGCGCAAACTACCCTCACTCCCTCCCAGCAGTGCCAAGGACGAGAGCAGATTTTGCTGCTCCCATAGTCCATAGACTCCCGGCCTAGGGAGCACAGAAGTGTATGGCATGTATGTATATCAGTCTCAATAATTGAAAGAACAAACAAGACAGATTTTAATCAGTTAAGTTGTCACATTGGTTAGCATTATGCTTTACAAGTTAGTCACAAGGAAAATTCCAAGAGTTGTCTCTCGATCTTGTCTGGTTCTGCCACCAGCTGCATACATTCCAAATGCTTATCTCCTTCAAAACAGCTATTATTCACACACACACACACACACACACACACACACACACACACACACACACACACACACACACACACACACACACACACACACACACACACAGCCTCAGGATCAGGAAAGAAGAAAGAGTGGAGAATAGACATTCACAATATAATTTCTAAAATGCAAGAATGAAATTGACAATAATAATATTACAATGATGGTTAGTAGTAATTATAATAACCATAATAATAAATATACACAAATATTTATTAATAAGCATAATAAACAATAATAAGAGTGATAATAATGATCACTGGTCATTTAGTCAATCCCTTCAACAAAAAGCTGACAATTTAAGTGGTATTACCATTTGAAACCTACAAAATCTAAAGGAGAAGTTTGTCTGGATATCTTCCTGACTGACACATCACAGGGGTCTCCATATGCCTATGGCCTTAAGCAGTCAGAAACACAAACACACACTCAACAGACGACAGAAGGCACCTGCAACACGATCCCGCGTAGCTTACCTATTGAAATCGTAACAGAATACATTTGGACACTTGAGTTTCACTTCAAGGGGTATTTCTCCCATTGAATAAATATCTGAAAAATCCTGATCACTAATAAGATGGACAGAAGTTGTATTAACATTTTGTTAACACAATTATTGTTATTGAAGACAACAATTAAAATGCAATTCTTCCTCTTAGCCAATGAAAGAGAAATCACTCACATTTTTTCTTTTTTACTTTAGACAAGTGCTGGAAATGCCACTACTTTATGCCATACAAATGGGAAGTGAGACGTCGAACAGAGTGGTCGCCTCTCCCACACAATGAGGAGATCGAGAGAGACTTCTGTAACCCTGCAAATGTGTGCAGGTACATTCAACTTTGTAAAAGTTAAATGCATATGCTCCACGTAGACTCCCAGTCTGTGAACCAGATGTGGTTCTGTGTGGCTTAGTAGGTAGAGCATGACGTTGACAGCGCTTAGGTTGTGGATTCGATTCCCATTGGGGCCACATACTGAAAAATGTATGCATTGAGTCAAGGCCGTAACCATGGAGTCAACATTGGGGGGGGACCAAATCAATTTATTTATATTTTTTATATCAGCTAGGCTATATATTGGGGGGGACATTTTGAGCATATCTGAATATTGGGGGGGATGTGTCCCCCCCAATATATATGGTAATTTCGGCCTTGCATTGAGTACTGTAAGTCACTTTGGATAAAAGCATCTGCTAAATGGTATATATACATATACATATAGCATTATTATCTGTATAGATTCTGTATTGTCTCTGGTCTGGTTTCAGTCCGGGAACCTTGGCCGTGAATTTCGATACCATGACCCGCGGGCCAGCCCCGGTGAGGCGTCTCTCCACTCCTTCCTCTGTGGTTCAGCCCACCTTCGTCCTCACCACAGAATGGGCCTGGTACTGGCAGGACGAGTACGGCAACTGGATCCAGTACGCATCACCGGTATGTGAGAAATCAAATGAAATAAACAGAGAAATTGAATCCAGCCTGGCCTCTGTACAAACCTTACATTGTTCCTTTCCATACAATGCTATACCCATATTTTCATGTTTTGAATCTAAACGGCATGCAACCATTATCTGAGCAATGTATGTAAAGGATGGTGCCTCCCTGGTTTATCTCAACACTGATGGGGAGGCAATCCTCCTCATTCACTCCCTGCCACACATTCATGACCTTGGCTCCATTCCTGCTTGGTAACCTTGCTCTCCCTGCACATATCCAGACCATTAAAGCATAACAGCATCAATACTGTCCTTCAGTACCTGTGAAAACACCACCTTCATGCAGACACATTTAAGACAAATTGACAACTTGAGCAAGGTTAATAAAACACAAAAGGATTAATGATAGCAATAAAGCACAAAGGATATAATTTTCATCCCTTCAGTGCAAACAGTCACCAAGAAATAAACACCATTGTTGCTAGTTCTGAGCAGTACAGCCCGTATCATAAATCCTGTCTTCAGCTAAAATATGTATTACATTACATTACATTACATTACATGTGCCAAGTGTACCTCGTAATATACTCTGACTGATTTTGCCACATATGTAAGCATTGGAGAAATTGCCTCCTTTGAGCCAGTGCCCGCCTAGGCCGAAGCCTGTCACCGAAGCACAACCACTCATATATGCAGAGTCTTTCCTTCAGCTTTTTATCCCTCCCCCCAGGGGCAAACAGCCAATTGCCATCCCTTAGTGGCACTCCCGGCCAGAGCCGAAGCTAGCGCCGAACACTCTTACCGCTAGACCACGTGGGAGGCCATGCAATTAAGATTTTAAATTATATCAAATGTAACTGAACTAATAACAACTTAAATATAAGTCTTAACTTAAGTATCACAAATGTATTTACATATTTAAATAACTTTTAAAATGACAACCTATAGAGCACACAAATATCAAAACATGTTTACATGATAAATATGAGGATGATCAGAACCACACAAATAAAATAATATTAATGATCAAATATGTTGTATCAAACTAAAATGGAGGCCTTGCAAAATAATCCCAGATCAATGGGTGTGTATGTTGTCATAATACAAAACCAATAATACATGTGCCTGGCACTAGTTGTCTCAACTGGTCAAAGTAACAAAAGATAAGAGAAAAGTAATATTAACCCTTTCATGTGATCCTGCCTTGTGAATACTACTCATATATTTACTAGATCAAGAGAACATACAGTGGTGATAAAAAGTTTGTGAACCCTTTAGAATTTTCTGCATAAATTTGACGTAAAATGTCATATACAGTAAGTCCTACAAATAGATAAACCCCCAAACCATGATACTGCCACCACCGTGTTTCACGGTTGGGATGAGGTTCTTATGTTGGAATGCAGTGTTTGGTTTTCTCCAAACATTGTTTCTCATTTAAGCCAAAAAGTTATTTTTATTTTTTAGTTTCAGGTTTTTATCCCATTTTCTCCCAGTTTGGTAGCCAATTAGACCCACTATGTCTATGTCAATCCCCCCCCAGTAATGTGAGTTCGCTGCCGTAGTCCTGCGACCGGTAGTGACGAAGGCGACCTGACGCCTCTTCTGAGACGGCACTCGCCAAGTGTCGACCGTAACCCGGTACTACAGGGCCATTCTTATGCGCAGCGATAATGTGGTGTCGGCTTCCCTCCCTCCTCCCTGGGGCGGACAGCCAATCGCTGCCCCTGGTGGCGCTCCCGGCCAGAGCCGACTCTGGCGAGACTGGGGAATTGAACCCCAGTTTCCGTGGCCAGCGTCGAACATTGTAACCACTGGGCCACGCGGGAGGCCCCAAAAGTTATTATTTTTGATCCATCCGTCCACAGAACATTCTTCCAATTGTCTTCTGGCACATCCAGGTGATCTTTAGCAAACTTTAGATGGGCAACAATGTTCTTTTTGGAGAGTAGTGGCTTCCTCCTTGCTATCCTCCCATGCACACCATTCTTGTTCAGTGTTTTCCTGATGTGGAACACTGACATTAGCCAATGCAAGAGAGGCCTGCAGATCCTTAGACGTTACCCTGGAGTTCTTTGTGACCTCCTTGAATATTGTACGCCTTGCTCTTGGAGTGATTTTGTTGGACGACCACTCCTGGGAAGAGTAACATTGGTGTTGAATTTTCTCCATTTGTACACTATCTGCCTATCTGTACACTATCTGTGGATTGGTGGAACCCCAAACTCTTTCGAAATGGTTTTGTAACCTTTTCCAGCCTGATGAGCATCGACAACTCATTTTCTGAGGTTCTCAGAAATCTCCTTTGATCGAGGCATGGCACGCTTCCACAAACCTCTGTGGTGAAGACCAGACTTTGATAGTGAAGACCCTGGTTTATGTTTCGGCAGGGCTGCCCAAACTCTCTCCTGATGGTCATCCCATTAATTGAAACAATTGACTTTAATTAGGTTCACATACGTTTTCCAACAAAGAATTTAGACGTTGTGTCATTTTGCTCAGTAAATACATTTTAAAAAATTTTGTGGGGTTTTTTGTGACAGATTCACAAACTTTTTCTCGCCACTGTACTGTACATTTCCCACCTAATATCTAATGAGTACTCATCATTATATGTGTGCTGAATAACAGTTAGATAAATTCTCAGAACTGCCATGTTTCTGTTAACAAATGATCTGCAGAGTGAGGCACCAGAGGAAACATGCAGCCTCCGTGTAAAATAAAATATGCCATTTAGCAGACGCTTTTATCCAAGGCAACTTACAGTAGTGAATGCATACATTTTTCAGTATATGTGGCCCCAATGGGAATCGAACCCACAACCTAAGCGTTGTCAGCACCATGCTCTACCTACTGAGCCACATAGAACCACATTTATTTATTTCTATATTGTATACATATATTGTATCTATATGTGCATTTATTTATTTATTAACTTGAAATTGAAATAGTTATTTTCAAATGTGAAGATTGGGTAAATCCTGCCCTACATGAGGTAGAGTCAGGAAACTTGATTCCTACTGTAGATCTCCCCTCACAAGGAACAATTTGGCCTCAAAGACCTATGCATACTTTTCATTATTTAATTATTCACCATTAGATCTTTTTTGAAAAACGTTAATCATGCTCAATCGTTATCTTCTCGTGAACCAGAAGTTCAACTGACATGCAATCGGTACACAGCATCATTGGCCCATGTTATATGTAAAAGTCCTACATACAATGACCTCAACAGGACCAGTCATTTGCATTTGATTGAATCTCATTTACAGCTGGGTATTCCATATATTCAAATGGAATTTGAATATATGGATATGATCTGATTAAAAATTGTGTACACAGCGTACATCTGAAAATTCACGGCAGCTGTGGGTTATTGAGTTAGTGAGTTAATGAATGAGTTAGTGTGGATTTATGATTAACTAGTGACATATGTATACAGGTCTACACTGGCTAGTTATTGATCTCGTGACATAGATACAACATTGCTTTTTTTCTTTTCATTTTATGTCAAAATAAAATAAATCCTGTAAAACAAAACTGTATGTGTTTAAATGATCACACTTGCAAGGGATGTTTTACTTACCACACCTCTGACGCCAGTTCTGGCCATTTTGTTCTTGGAACCCTTTCATTGCCACCTTGCAGCTATATTTGTATATGGAATTACTTACATAATTTAGTTACTTTATAATTGTAGTCCTTGTTGAATTTATATATGCAGTTTTTTTACAGGCAGGACAGCACAGGTTATCATCCATCACTAGTGAGGATCTGGAGAGGAAGTACCAAGAGGACAGCAATGCGGTGGTGGAGTACATTGCAGGGTCCCAGACATACAAGCTCAGTTTCCAAGGTATCGCTATGCACAATGTTGAAAAGCGAATAATAGGCTAATACGAAGTTGTTTACCAAATGAATTGAGTTAACTTGGTAAACAAACCAAATGAACGCAAAAAACACATTTAGACATGCCTCTGTGCTGAAAACCAGGGTGCATTTTAACCAGTTGGGAAATAATTAGCTTCTTGGTAACTCTGTCTCTAATTTTCTCGCAGACATGATACAGACAAATGTACGGTATGGCACAAAAAAGTTAGTCAGAAGACGACCTGTGTTTATCTCTTCAGAGGATGCTCAGAAAGCCAGAACAAGGTGGGATTGCCTTTGTTTTTTATTTTCCAAACAATGTTACTCCTCAGTTTTGCCTTTTGAGTGACAGCTGTGACACCCTGCTCAGGGGCTTCACTCCAGCGCATCCAATCCTCCGGTGTGCTGGTATGCGAGCCAGTGACTACTCTCCACAGTACTGGCCACAAAGTGTAACAGGAGAGATAGAATTAGAATGATTTAGAACTGAAGTGAAAGTACAGTCAAAAGACAATCAACCAACTCTTTTGATATTATTTGGATCTTGGTACTTTCAATATCTTAAAAAATTCAATTATTGGTATATCTTGAGAAATCATTACCGTAATATATCATATCAGAAAAATGTGAATACTCATAATCATGTTGCCAAAACTTCATTTAAAACAAAATTCAAAATGTTTTAATCTTATTTTTTTAAACAGACCATCTCATAATTTCAAAGACTTGCCTGGAAATTGGGACAAATCCAACATGCCGGACACTGGATACAAGGTACTGCACGACTACAACACATGGTAAACGTAATTAAGCTGTGCATACTCAAAAACATATGTTAATTTACCCACAAATCAAATAAATACAAAGGGATAATTGCATATTCTGTTTTGTGGTGTTCCCGCTATACAGAAACAGGCTTATTGGCCCCAAATGTTTGCAGACTGATGCCCTATGTTGCACGGAGCTGAATATCTGCTCAGTGTAATGGCATATCTGTGGAATGACTGCCCTTGGTATTCCTTCCTCTCCAGAAAGTCACTCTGCAGGATTCCTCAGATGAATACAGAAGGATCGTGGGTCTGTTCATGAAAACTCTGAGGGGATACAGAATATTGAGTGTCGAGAGGGTACAGAACAGAGCATTGTGGGAAGTCTTTCAGTGGTATGTCATTTCTCATGCCCGTACACCAACATGCATAATAAATTCAGTGAGTGATTGCAGTTGAAGTTGCAGGATATGGACAGGGTATTCAAGAAACCGCAAACTCAAAATCCCATGTTAAAATAATATCTAAATAGTATTTTGTGACATTCTAAATTTTGACCAATGACATTTGAATGGTCTGTATACACAGTAAAAAACGAGCTTCAACTTGCAACCACTATTCCTCTTCCCTGATGCATTTTTTCCTTGTTTGGCATACGTCAACATTATTTTAACCCTGTCCCCTTGACAAATTAAATAATCTTGATGTTTCTCTGACTGACGCACCTGCAATTTAGACACCAACTGTTTGACCTCTTTCGAAATCTGTTAGATCTCTCATGTTGCTTTAGAAACTCCCATATTAAAGAGTTTATTTTAAAACATCTTTTATAGCAGAAACATATTGGTAATTAGTATTGACATTGATATACCGTAAATATATGACTCCTTTTTAATTGCGATTTATTTCAAAATACTTACTTCAAAATACGAGTCCTTGTTCATTCCATTATTTTGTGTACCTCTGTATATATTTCAGGCAAAGGGATCAGATGATAAAAAATAATGTGGGCACAAATGTGAATGAAAAATGGCTGTTCCATGGTACTGACTCCAAACACATTGATGCCATTTGCAAGCAGAACTTTGATTGGAGAATCTGTGGAACGCATGGAACAGCCTATGGAAAAGGTAGGACCAGATCATTGTTTTTAGGCTGTGCTTTTGTTGGCAATTCGATTCAACACACAGAAATGATTAGGGCTTCAGACTGGAAAAGAGAAGGGTGTAGGTTTATTTTTATTTAGCAGGTTACTTTACATTACCAGAACTAGCAGTTCTTTCAAACTCAGGGACAGATTTAGTATGGAATAGTAGTTAAATTACCCCCCTGTAATATTTTAAGACTTAGTCATTCTTGACATTTTATTGTGATGACACAAGGCACGAATAATACCTGTTAAGCAGTCTAGTTGTAATCTAAGTTACATTTTGTTTTGTATAGATGGCACATCATCGTCTGTCTCACCCCCAGCCACACATACACATATTTATTAGGGGTGTAACGGTACACGTATTTGTACCGAACCGTTTGGTTCGGTATGCAATGTGAACTGAACGAATGCAATCTTGCTTTAACCACTAACGCATGTGCGGACCTTCATTCAAAACTCTGAGCTGTCCCCTCCCCCAAAGATACTACCAAATATTAGATAGCCCAACTTTAAAAGTGTATTACAGTGGAAAATTGTTTACATAGAGCCATAAAGAAAACTCAGATCACAGTGCATGTCCACAATGGAATGTCATAGACCATAGCAGTATTACCATTTGACAGGCTATATCTAATTTATGATGTGCGTTTCATCAGGCAAAATAGGCAGGCCTACTCACTTATGCCAGTAGGTGGTAGCATGCATTTTAAGGCCAGATACATTTTATAGTGACATTGTGTAATCCCACCCAATTGACTACTTCACAATGTCTCATGCAGGCACAGATAAGCCAGCTAGTTGATTTGTGGGCCTATCAGAGCGGCTAGATGGGGCCGTAGGCTCTTCCTGACAGAAAATAATGTTGCACAGTTTTCTTTTCAGCTTCAGCACTTTGGGCCAATAGGTAGCCAGATAGCTGACCAGTGTGCAATACTTTTTTTGTTTGTTGTAGGTTTCTTGTAGGTCACTGCTATTTTTCCACTATTGCCTTGTGAAAAATACATTTCACTCCTGTGACTTCCGGGTTCCTCCTAAAGACCATTCCTCCACACCACCTTTCGACACTGTAACTGTTGTTTTTTATGTTGAGTAATCAGAATCACGTACACATGTGGACATGAAGCTGAAATTGGAGGAGTGGTTAAGTAGCTGGGTTGAGAGAGCTGATGTGGAATTTGGCCTGGAAATCAAGCTCACAGCACCATTTTTAATGAGAGTCATGAGATCTCATATGGCCTGATGGTCATGAGCCATAACCTGATTTAATATTAACCTAACCTGTACACCCAGGAGAGGAATGAGATAAAGAGGGCTGTCATTCAGCTCCAGGGTACAGACTGCTGTCAATCTTGCCACACATCTCAACCCTCCATTTGAGACTGTTGTAATTTTAGCACTTAAGTAAGAGTGAGAGATTAATACATTTCCTTAACTTTGCTGTAAATGTTCTATATGATTTCTCAAAAGTGTTCAAAAATGAAAAAAGTGAATTAATAAAAATTGCTTACCTTCAGAAGCTAGCCTTCCCAAATCTCCACTATAATTCAGGGATTCAGTAAACATCACCCTCGACCATGCTACATCTGCAACTACGAAGGACATCCTACCCTGAAATTGCATTGGAAAATCTAAAGGCTGTAATGAAATGTTAAAATATCACTATTAAACCATGTCCCAACTGACGTTTTTGTGAAAAAAATACTTTTTTAACACATAAATGCTGTCTGTTGTCCGTCACTTGCACAATATTTTAAACACCTGAAATCACAACTGTAAGTGAGACACAACTACAAAATCCACTTATATTCTAACTACAAATTCCCTTTGGACTTGAAATGAGGAGTTTCTAGTCAGAAAACACCATACAGACTGAATAGTCAGTTTGATGCAATGTGACATTAATAAAGACCGAGTAGCCATGGCTCATATTGCTAGGTAGCTACCTAAACACAGCACTGTCAGAAACCTTAAATTCAGTTATTTTCAGTCATACTTTATAAATGATGCGAATAATTCATCTGAGTAGGAATATGTACGCTCAGATAATAATACAAATGTATGGTATGGCTAAATGAAGTGGTTTAAATTGCATGACACTGTTAGCTTGCTGTTACTACGATAGATACCAAGCTAGCTAGCTAGTAGTTATTGAACTCAACATTGTGATGTTTAAATGTGTCAACTGTCTGCACATTATATGTTAAATATGCCAAATTATAAATTATAATATAAATTATAATAAAATGTACCTCATGTTCTTATAGCAAACACTGTACACCATATTTGTAGCTATACAAGCCTAACAATCTATTCAAAACCCTGGTAGGGACCTAATACTTACCCGATGAGAGTGAGCCCATACAAATCTAAAATAGCTTAAATAGAAATCTCATTTCAGAGTCAAATTAAATAATTTGCAATGACACAATGTTTTTTCACAACATAATGTGTTAGTCTGATGTCTGTCTGGATTCTGACAGATCTGATTACAGGGAGCCAGTGAATATTTTGTATAAATGAGCAGCAATAAATGATGTCATATTTTTTTAATGCTTACTCTTCGCAAAGAATACCACAAAACACTACAAAATATGATGAGGAAATGGAACAGGGTCCATTCCATTTGACAAATTTAGCTAATCTTTGAAAATCTGCTACAATGTTTTTCATTAATAGTGTTATAAAGATTTTTTAACTATTCATGATAAGCTCTACTGGAATGAGCTGGAATGATGCAACATATAATGAAATTCTGTTGTATTGAATATACTGACAATACTTACCAAATTTTAGATAACATGGAATTGACGGTGTAGCTGGACAAGTATGTGTATATTTCTATGAATGTTTTATTTTTGCAACAATTTTGCAAATCAGATCATTTTTCTATTTTTACAGGGAGTTACTTTGCTAGAGATGCCAAGTACTCAGACAGCTACACCGACTCTTCAGGAATGAAGACCATGTTTGTTTGCCGGGTGTTGGTTGGCAGCTACACAAAAGGAAACTCCAGCTACCTCCGCCCTCCATCCAAAGACGGCGGCAATAGCGTGTTCTACGACAGCTGTGTAGATGACTTCAATGATCCCTCCATTTTTGTGGTGTTTGAAAAGCACCAGGTGTACCCTGAGTACCTCATTACATACGAGCCTCTCTCCACTGTAACCACTGTAACCACTGTATCATGGGGTGCACAAATGTCAGTGCCTGCTCCATTAGTGCCCAGTGCCCCCTCTTTGACGGCTGTGATCTCAAAGCCAACACAAGCTCCGCCCCCAGTCAGTAGCCCCTTGTGATCACAAAACCTGTGCACGCCCACAAATACCCTCCTCAAATTCCTCAAGAAAGACAAAAAAGTCCTTGACACATAATGTCTCAGACTCAACCAGTAGTGCCTCCTCTGTGATCTCAAAGTCAGCGCAGGCTCCGCCCCTACTCAGTACTTCCTCTGTGATCTCAAACCCAGCTCAAGCTCCAACCCCACCCCGCTACTCTTCTGTGATCTCAAAGCCAGCTCAATCTCCGCCCCCACTCAGCTACTCTTCTGTGATCTCAAAGCCAGCTCAATCTCCGCCCCCACTCAACACCTCCTCTGTGATGTCAACCCCAGCTCAGGCTCCACCCCCACTCAGCACTTCCTCTGTGATCTCAAAGCCAGCTCAATCTCTGGCCCCGCTCAGCTACTCTTCTGTGATCTCAGAGTCAGATCAATCTTGGCCCCCACTCAGCACTTCCTCTGTGATCTCAACCCCAGCTCAGGCTCCGCCCCCACTCAGCACTTCCTCTGTGATCTCAACCCCAGCTCAGGCTCCGCCCCCACTCAGCACTTCCTCTGTGATCTCAACCCCAGCTCAGGCTCCGCCCCCACTCAGCTACTCTTCTGTGATCTCAAAGCCAATGCAAGCTTCCATACCAAGTGCCACATCAGTGTCAAGTTCATCAAACCTGACAAACATATCCTCTAGCACACGTACCTTGAACTCATCCAGCACCTCTTTATCCACATCCTACCACACAAATTCCCAGAGCCCAACCCGTACATCTTCACCCGCATCACACGATGTAAGCTCCAAGAATTCAACAAGCACTATACCAGGCACATCTTCTCAGATTGGCCCAACAAGCACCATAACGCCCCCGTATTTTCACTGTGGTTCAGCTAGCCCCTTGAGTTGGTCACCACGCACTGGTAATAATTCTTTCTACCATCAACGGAGCAGGAAAAATGCGACAGACAAGGAATGTGTTCTGCTTTAACTTGTGTACATATTGATTATTTTTCAAGAGCTTATTAGGAGACACAGATGTTTTTAACAATGATGTCATTACATTCACGAGATACATATCACGATGATCTCATACACCACTCCCACTTCATCCCTTTAAATAAGGACAGCTTGCTGTCACACACAGTGCATTCTCCCACCTGATTCAACAAACCAACCAGTCAATCAAAATGTATTCACAGATATGATTATGCAGCCAGATTGAGAATGCTGGTATGAGTCAGTGATTCTTCTCATTGGGGTAAGTGCTATTGAATATCCACACGTTTGAGTTTTGGACAAATGGAAGCAGTGCCCTCTGCTGAAATGTCAACATCTTTGCCCATATCAAAGGGCTCCCGTTACTTTACATGCCCCATTCTGCTTAATTTATTATGTCTTTGATTCTAAAAACTATGAATAGTGTTGTATCATAACTGCCTCTTGATGTCCCAAAAAGCCATTAATCTGATTGTATTCTTCAGGAGCAGAGAACAGGTCTGTGTTCTGAGCCACAAGTGGCTGTTTTTGAATATTAGCTGCTGTTTATTAGCACATTTGGACAATTGGTTCATTATTAGTTACAGTTCATTATTATTATTATGTGCATTTTCTATCCTTACACTGATTTATGTTAACTATCCATATCATTAATCATCAATTGAGCTGTGGAAGTACAAAGCAAATGCTGTTTGACTTTTTATTTACATTTTACTACATATTATACTTGCGTAGGCGGATGCCAATGTGCTGTAGTGTCCAGCTGCACTATGTTGATTTATACTTTGTGAGATGATAACTTTCGCCAATGCAGTGAACATGTCAAAAATTGTTAACACTTTTTGAAAACTTTAAGACTTTGTTAACACGTCACAAATCCTCAATATATAGATGATTATACTTCAAAGGCTGTGTGATTAAATCATTTCCTATTTGAATCACTGTGATAATGCTTTTCTCATATTTGGCTGAATAAAATAAAGACCCCAATGAATGAGATTCATTATTCATTTTTTTTTCATTTTCTACTGATGCTAAACATAGTTCCAGGTTCAGTCCAACTGAAATTCCCATAGCTTTGTATAATATAACATGAAGCCCAACGAACATTCAAAGCAAATCTGAGAAAAGATTCTTCAAAAGCACCAATTGGGAAGGATATAAGATTTTAAATTGTGGGGCCATCGAACAATGCTTTGCAGTGACTCAATTTAGTGTGTGTGCATATATACAGTGGGGTCCACTACCGAGATCTGTTTGTTTTCATCATTCATCGAAAACGCACACAACATTTTTACTCGTATTTTTTATTCAAGAATGTCATAAAACACTGATACAAATGTAATAAATGTTTGTTTGAGAAATGGATGGTATGAAATTGAAATATCTATAAATATTTTGTTTTCACACCATTGCCTTTCATTTCCTCAAAATGTTGTGACACCTTATTTTTCATCTAAGTTTTAATACATGGACACTCCTAATACACAGTGTGAGTTATTTTGGTCTTGAAACAATTAATACCGGATATTGATGTAATTCATATGGTCCTCTATGTGTTCTTATGCTACTGCAGGTGCTTTAAAGTACACTTCCTTTGTAAACATTTTTCCAGCTGTTTGTAATTGTCAGCAGAGCTTAGTGAAGTAGTTAGAGGTCAAATTGTTCATCTGAGTACAAATGTTGTCTAAGTTTTTGATGAATGATGAAAACAAACAGAGCTTGGTAGTGGACTACATTTGGGAGAATATCTCCAAATCTGGCAACCCTGATCAAACCTTTACTAGTGGGGACACCACTCTTCCTCTCTTTTCTCAATGAAGACAGGACAGATCCCCCCACTTCAAAATCACAAGCGTGTGCCTTTTCTCCATTGAAAACAAATGACTTCCATTACTTTGTTGCTCCTGCGTGAATCAAGAGTTAAATCAGAAACATCTCAGTGGACTGCACCAGTGGTTGAACGACTGAAAATGCATAGAAAGGCAAACGAAAGCCACATCAATCTTATTCACCGGCGTCTTTATGATATTAGGCAGAGCAGAGAGCTAATCAATATAAATGGCTCTCTGAAATTAGATATTTCCATTAGGCATGACAAATAAACAGGGCTTTCCCCTCCTGTGAGCCGACAAAACGGATTTATGCTGGACGTTTTTTCCCAGGTCCCCCTTACCTCAAGCAGAATCTCTTATGAAATTGAAGGTCCTGGGTGGCATATATATAGTGGTTTGCGGTTGTTAAATCAAAATCTCTTCACAACAGAACAAATCACGCAAAACGTATGTTCCCACAAGCATTGCGGTCCTTAGTTGAAATTCAGTGCAGAGATAATGCAATGTATACTTCAGCTTTTCAGTGACAAACACACCCATTTATTTTTTGTTTGGTAGCATGTTTACTCTTCTCAGCAAAAAACTGAAGCTGTTGCATTTTACATTAACATTTTAAGCATTTAGCAGACGCTCTTATCCAGAGCGACTTTACAAGATGTGCATTAATACATAGTAGGAACAATCATAGTTCGCGCAAGAGATCAGTGCAGGAATACAGCGATAGACATCATTGCAGGCAGCTGCGTACCATACCTGTAACACTGGGGAGGAAAAGGTTAATGATAAAAAATTTTTTTAAAAGGAGTAAGCAGGGATACATAGTGTTCAGCAAGTAGGCAGTGGTGATGACAATTAGCTAGATGTACAGAATTCAGTGGTAGTGGAGTCTGATTAGGTGGGTTTTGAGTCTCTTGCGGAAGATCGCAAGTGATTCCGCGGTCCTGACCGATTGCGGAAGGTCGTTCCACCACTGAGGGGTCAGGACAGAGAAGAGACGAGACCGTGAGGAGCGGCTGCCAGGCGAACGAGAACAAGACGGAAGCAAAGATGGTTGGTAAACAAAAATGGATCTTTACTAGTGAAGAGAACAATAAAACACTGAAGAACAAAAGGAACACGGAGAAAATAACTGGGAGGCGAAGCTCCAAAAAACTAACTACACAAGTACAAACTTGAAAACAAACTAGAAAATGTAGCACAAATAAAACAAACGAGGAACGATGGGACTAGGGAAATACTCGAGAATAACAATACAGGAAAACTAGGTGAGAACAATCTCAAAACTAAGCAAAGGAAACACTACTTAAGTAGGGGGGAACTAAACTAGACACAGGTGACATTACTGAAACTAATAACCAAAAACTCATACTCATAAATCAAATAAGATACTTATTTTTTTAGATGATTAGTTGAGATACTGCATTGTAGCACATTTAAAAAAGGAAAAATGCGATTCCATGTTCCAAGTGGGGTTGCACAGTCTTATGGACAACATTCTTGTGGTATACAGCAGAGAATAAAGGAAGCCTAGCCATTATTTAATGTTATTCTAACAGACATTACCACTTTCGTAAGTTAATTTGTGATAAATACCACACAGGCCAGACTTCCTGCTATATTTGATTGGCAGGTGCCATGCACTGCATGCTTTCATTGGAAGCGTGGGTGGAGGGAGCTGTGTGTCTCTCCGGAGCAGTAGCGACAGCCCTAAAGAACAGCAGGCATCTCCTGTATTAATATTTAAATATATGTCACCCTTGGAGCTGGAGAATGTCCTGGATGGAGTCCTAATCAGTTGAGGATGAAACTCTTAAAGAGACAGCAGCAACAAAAATAATCTGTGAAGTTATATGTGTTTTCAGGGTTTTGGCTTTCCTTGGATTTCCTGTAGTTCAGTCTTAATGTATCTCTGAATTTAAAAAAACGTCCTGCATGAAATGGATTCTGACCATCTACGCATTTCTAAATAAAAACATGGGACAAAACCCAAAGATGGGTTATTATCTCTTTTTAACATTGCATGAGATACGAAATATACACGTCTTAGGGTCCTTAGTCCTTAGGGTTTCTTCTCAGTTGTGGGTCTCAGTTTGTAGACAGAGGCACTTAAATGACCACAGACATGTAAACAGGCAGGAAGTGTGGTATAATGGTTAGGGAACTGGGCTTGTAACGTTAAGGTTGCAGGTTCAATCCGCAGGTGCGACACTGCCGTTGTACCCTTGAGCAAGGTACTTAACCTGAATTGCTTCAGTTAATATCCAGCTGTATGAATGGATTGTAAAGAAATGTAAACTGTGTAAGTCGCTCTGGATAAGAGCGTCTGCTAAATGCCTGTAATGTAATGTAATGTAATGTAAACAGGATGCAAAGCCTGCAAGTGGGGTGGAGCTTGAGCTCTCATCATAGCGGCCATATTAGGTCTGCAGTGCTTTGGCAATCATTGGTTTCAGATTAATATAATGTGAGGGAGGCAAATCAATTCTGTCTCAGAATTGACCAGGCATTTAGATGGACACTGCAAGTGCAAAGTCCGAGAAACCACACCTGGTTGAAGAAGTTATGCATGTGTGTATTTATTTACGTGTCTATCTATTGATCTAGCTATTATTTATTATTTTGAGTATGTATAATGCTTGGGTGATAGCAGGCTCTCAAGATTTTCTTTCTGTTGGGCTGTACCAAGGAAACAATTGAGCAAGCCATTCAAATATACACCCTCCTTCACAACCCATTTTTCTGACAGCCGAGGGGCAGGGCAAGGAATTTCCTAAATTGTAAACTCTCTGCACGTAAATCCAAACACTTGGCAGGGTTTATTTTTTGTTTTATTGATGAACACTTGGTGCCCTTCAATTTTCACATTGCACTGTCTCCAATTTAGTAATAGCAACTGAATCTTAACTGAGGAGAAACCATTAATTCAGAACCAGCAGTTTGGATTTAGTTGCTATTTTCCATGGAGGATTAACTGTTAATCTTTTTAGCTGACATGTATACTATTTTGTGTCAAAATTGGGCATTATTAATATAAACCGATTATCTGGAAAATCAGGATGCAATTAGTTTTATTTTTCAGCTGTGCTACTGAAAGTTTATGCCTGTAGAATAATTACGTCAACGTCATTTGTGACAGCAGTGTGTGTATAGCAGAGAATACTATGCTGCCGACCTCTTGAAATATTAAAGTTCCTCTGTTCATACGAATGAAAGGAGGTGCTTTTTAATTCCAGGAACGATTCAGCCAATGGGGTATGAGGAGCGGCACAGAACGAAGCCAATATACTTCCTATATTCCCAGCATGCTTTGCTGTGCGGGGAGGCTGAGGGGGCTGTACACCGCGAGCTGCCTGAATGGTAGTACAGACGGGGAGTGCGGCAGTATCAAAACAGACTCACGACGAGGACCCGTGCCCAGGTAAAACATGTATATTAAACGGTTTACATTAGATTATTTGAAAGTACAAATTAAATCAATTTTCCAAAGATCATTCCGCTATTTGAGGTATTTTGTTTTTCGGCGCTGTTTTAAGCATTTTTTAATTAGCTACCCTACTGTCTCAACCGCTCCTTCATCTAGCACTATCACTTCACCATAAACAAAAGCGATTGATGTTAGCTAACGTTAGCTAGGTGATGCTCCGCTATGGAAAATTGGCAGAGTATTGACAAAGTACAATGTATATATTTTAACAGTTGAAGCAATGTTTGTTTTCCTCAGGAGAATGTTCTCTGGGCATTGCTGCAATAACTGTGTGTGAGTGTGCGCGTGCGGGCGTGCGTGTAATTCTCTTGGTTTATGTATTGATTTTGAAATAATGTTGGAATGGAAATGTTCTTGCTTTTCTATCTTAAGCACATCATAACGACAGTATCTTTACACCATTGACGCCAAAACGCCTTAATAAACGTCACGTCAAAAGTCGTGAGGTAAGCCTTTATTTCGCGATGTAATGTGTAAAATTAGCCCAAAGGGAGACGAATATGAAGGCTACGGTTAGCAAAACGCATGACTGGCGCTTGTTTGCGATGGTGCACTTGTTGAAAATGATAGTCGTCCACCCTCTCAACGACGGACCTTTCATTTAAATTTGAAACTAACTTCGTATAAACCAAGCTTGGCCCCCCCAGAGCGGAAAATAAACCACCATTAGAATCCGTTATAATAAGCGTTACCCAACCATGTCATTCCGCCTAGGGGGGAAAAACACTTGCTGGCGCATTGAGTATTTGTTCTAACGCAGTTTGGCAGATGGGCTCCCTTGTAGGCTACATTTAACTGAAGGAATTAAAGAAGGAAAGTCCTACACCGATATCACAGATTTTTAAACTCTCCCAACGTGTAATGAAGTGGTGAATTAGGCACCAAATAATACATTTGTTGTCCCGTTACACTTGAACATACCGTCAAGCGATTGGTTCTGGTACTTCATGGCGGTGATCCCAAACACTTAAAATTGAAACCCTTTGTACAAAATGCACGTGGCATATTTTTGTGATTTATGAGTAGCAAGGGGGTTAATTTTGGATTTGATCATAAAAAAAACAGCTTTCCTGGTGACGCTGTAGCGTTTGTTTCAACTTGAGAGGTAAATGATGGGTGGAAAAAAACAATTTGTTTGCATGAAATGAAGTAACTGACTCCTGTTTTACTGTTGTCTTGGATTATTGATGATGCAGTCTGTGTACTTGCGGCGGGAGGAGGTAATGCACAGCCACAATGGATTCAAAGGAAATGAGCAAAAGAAAAAGCATATTCAATAAGGACCTCCATAAACTACTTCTCATATATGACAGAATGTATTTAGGATCATAAGTAAGTTTCCTGTTCAGAGCAGTGTGTTTCATATTGAGTCCATTTTAACATGATTATTACGATTTAAATGTTAAGTTTGACAAAGTTTGATTAATATTCTACACTAATGTCGTGGTGCAAATTCCTACACTGACCGATACCTACACTTTAACGGTTGAATACAAAGATGGATTGCAACAAGGCAAAGCTAAAAAGCATCCCCGTAGAGAAGTGGCAGACAGTGTTGTTCATATCGTTCCTACCTTTGGTTACACCTCTTGGTGCTATGAAACAGATTTATAACCGCTCTTAATTGAGTGAAATGTAAAGGTTTATGCATTTGTGAAAAATGGAATTCCAGATGCTGCTAGACCAGTGGTTTCAAACTCAGTGCCACGGAGGGCCCTGTGTATGCTGGTTTTCACTGCAGCCTCCGCTTTTGATTAGATAATTAGTTCCATTATTTGCTAAATTATCATGTTGGCTTGCACATAATGTATATAAAGTGCAATTAAATATTTGTGTTATCTAAATAATAATTGTTGAGTATATTCTGTGCTTTAACTTCAAGAATGCACAGAGGTGCATGCATATGGCTAAATGAGTAGTTGAGCCAATTAAGGCAGCAGTAATTGGTTGGAATGAAACCCTGCATACACACGGCCCTTTGTGGCACTGAGTTTGAGACCACTGTGCTAGACTCTATGTCACGGTGCATACAGGCTGCACTTTGTTTTATGCTAAATAATAATTGTTGAGTATATTCTGTGCTCTAACTTCAAGAATGCACAGAGGTGCATGCATATGGCTAAATGAGTAGTTGAGCCAATTAAGGCAGCAGTAATTGGTTGGAATGAAACCCTGCATACACACGGCCCTTTGTGGCACTGAGTTTGAGACCGCTGTGCTAGACTCGATGTCACGGTGCATACAGGCTGCACTTTGTTTTATGCTAAATAATAATTGTTGAGTATATTCTGTGCTTTAACTTCAAGAATGCACAGAGGTGCATGCATATGGCTAAATGAGTAGTTGAGCCAATGAAGGCAGCAGTAATTGGTTGGAATGAAACCCTGCATACACACGGCCCTTTGTGGCACTGAGTTTGAGACCACTGTGCTAGACTCTGTCACGGTGCATACAGGCTGCACTTTGTTTTATGCTAAATAATAATTGTTGAGTATATTCTGTGCTTTAACTTCAAGAATGCACAGAGGTGCATGCATATGGCTAAATGAGTAGTTGAGCCAATTAAGGCAGCAGTAATTGGTTGGAATGAAACCCTGCATACACACGGCCCTTTGTGGCACTGAGTTTGAGACCACTGTGCTAGACTCTATGTCACGGTGCATACAGGCTGCACTTTGTTTTATGCTGTAGTCCCACCAGCAGCGATGCACAGTCTTTGCATTGGGAGAGTACACTTCATGCGCGGTTAGCGCAGATTGACTAGAGGAGTCACTCTTCAGCGAGATATCCGTAATCCAGTGTACCGAAACCCTCCCTCCCTGCTACGACCGGCTTCACTACACTCCGAGTCAGTGCTTTAACAAGTGCGCCACTCAACTGCCGGCCTTTCTTCACACTATGAGCACATACCTTTATTAGTTTGTGCTGCTTTGCAAATATCCATGCCTAGTATTCTCAGAGATCAACGCCTTCATTTCCTTACACTCCATGAACATTACCTGACACGGTAAGTTCCTAAAAATATACCTGCGGTGTAACTTGCTTATCAGCATGTCACTTAACACATTTATTTAGAATCCCAGTTGACTCTTGGTTCAGACAAATCAATCTTTTATTGCTGCCACGAAGGTCATTTACTGTGGCACTAATGCTGACATGCCTGGATCCAGTGTCGGACCCATGTTTTATGCATGCCCTTCAAATGCAGTTGACCTCGTTCCATTTTATACTTAACTTCAAGAAACAAATCTACGGTGGCTCTCCACCAAAAAAATCCGAAATTGAATAATCTTTCCCCAGCATTTAAAATGGTATAGAAGGTTTTCCATGTATTGACTGCCACTGAAAGGTAGCAAAAATCCTAGGTGTGAAAACAATCAACAAATTGACACCTAAAAGTATGAATGCATATCTTTTAGGAATGTAGTTGCTGAAAAGTGTTTTTGATGTATAACTCAAATAATAGTGATCGATTTTTATTGATTACTGATTTAATTTGAATTTTAAATGTATTGTTATAATTAGGCTACCTCCTAAGTCACTATGGATGTTGATTAATTATAACAACTTGGGTGGTTGGAACTTACGGTCATTTCAATATTTGATCTGTACACGCACTTTGCTCAATTTGACAAGCCTGACTTGAGTTAATTGGATCATATTAATCTTAAGCTGGTGTCATGGAGTTAACCAGCCAATGTGAATGAGCCTATCTTGGACCAGATAACTTGAATTGACTTAATTAATGTGGTGTTCAGTCAGAGGGCTCTACTGCAAGACTGAACAGATGATTGGGTTATTAACTGAATGGACGGGGCGACATTCTGCCCAAATAGTGATATACAGCCTTTATGGGGTGCAGAAAGCTCAAATAATTAAATGAAAAGCAATAGTGTCTTGCCCTTAAACAGAGTATTTGATTGTCTTATTTGTTATAGTGGGGAAGCACAGCTCATCAGTCGTTCATTTTGTGACAAAAGCATCAAATGTAGCACAGAGCAGCACTAATACATTGTAAAATGGCAGTGCTGGCAGTGTAGTGTAATGGTTAAGGAGCTGGGCTTGTAACTCAGAGGGTGCAGTTTCAAATCCCAGGTGGGGCACTGCTGTTGTACCCTTGAGCAAGGTACTTAACCTGAAATGCTTCAGTGAAATATCCAGCTGTATAAATGGATTGTATGTAAAGAAATACAATGTAAACTGTGTAACTGTGTAAGTCGCTCTGGATAAGAGCATCTGCTAAAATGTAAATGTAAATGAAAGATATGGATATTTGGGGATTGCAGGTTTGCCCCCTGGTACACTTAGTAGCCATCTTACAAAATGGCCACAGGGGTATTTTTTTACTTGTGAAACTGCTCAACCTAGAAGAACTAGGTGTGGATAATGGGCAATGCAAGCTTCCATGACAACTATTTAGATGAGTGCTTATTGGTTTCTGCACTAGGATCACAAATGGATATTTTAATAGCACATTGTTCAACAATGAAGAATGAATGTATATACTAAAATTATTATACGTTAAATGGTCACCCATGACATATTTCTCTTTAAAATATCTGTGTCGCCTACCTTTAGATGAGCTGAGATCGGCAAAATTCAGGTGGCCTTGTCATCCACTGGTGCATTATGGCCATGTATCTGACCTGTACAATTACATTTGTAACCAGAAACAGAAAAGAACACATATGAACACGGAACACACTGAAACAAATATTTACTTTTTCCAGTGTGGATCTGATTACGTGCCAGACACGTCTGATCAGACTGTGGTCACAGTCACAGTTCTGGTGAGAGTTATCAATACTGTGCATACTGTATAGGATATCAATACCGAGAACACTCGCACACACGCACAGCTGTGTATTCAAGTGCTGCTGCTTTGCACTTGCAGCATTTCACTCAACCGTTCTTGCAATTGCATAATACAAGCTCATAGCAGATTTTGGATGTCTTTTGGTGGTGTCTGTTCTCTGTCTTGATGCAGTCCCAACTGGTTGGCGAAGGTACTGCAGGTGCTGGTATTAGTGTCTGGCCCCGCACATGACCGCCCTGGTAGACTGCCCTCTTCACATGTTGTTCCAGATCTGCCCTTGTTGGTGGGATCTGCTGCACATTATTCCTCCACGCAAATAGTTTCTTTCATGTGTTTTCAAGGTCTGTACAGGTTCTGTCATAGAGCAGGATGACGAACCTCTCGATGGTTTGCATAATAACATCTGGAATGTCAATTGGTGCACAGGACAGTTTCAGCAGCACTGGTAGCACCTTCCTAGTTGTCCAGGCTGTCTTCTTACCATGCCCAGCAAGGATGGACACAGTGTCACACCCATTTAGAGCATGGAACATTGGGACGGTGCCTCTCTGGTCCAAGGCCACATGTTATTTTGTGGGTTGCTTGGTCCTGACAATTCTTGCCCATCTCACGTTTGTACAAGCCCACTAAGCATTTTGTGTGGTGTTTTCCCCAAGGTCAACACCAGTCGAGCCAGCAGTCGAGCCAGCAAGTCTGTGTCTGTAGAAACACTGCAGAGCTCTGAACGCAGTGCCCCATCTGGAATGTAGCTGCCTTACAGAGACTAGCGGTGGCAGCAGGATTTCCATAGAAAAAACACAGTGCTTCTTGGACAATTTTTTTTGCTACTTGATGAGTGTGAACTGGGCCTGATGCATTTGAACGCGGTTTGTTTGTTGCATTTTCTTTTATGCTCTGTGCAACATTTTAGTATTCTGTTGGAGCCTGCATGTTTGACGATATTGAATGTTGTTGGCAACCACGGCCACTTCAATGCCTCAGATCTCGTCTTTCCAACTGAAATGTTGTCAGAAGTTCTCCATGAATTTTGCTTTAAAGTCTCGTGTGTTAAAGAACTGTAGTCTCTTCCCTTGTTTTTCCTTTTAGATTGTGACGATGTCAGTAGCTCTTCTTTGTCTGCCAGTTGGTCTCAATTGGGTGCTGAGATGTTGATGGAGCTGGACACCCGGGGTCAACCAGCGTTAAAGCTTTTAGACATGAAATTAATGTCAATAAATGCCACTACTGTTAGTCTTAACATATCTTCCCTTCATGAGAAACCACAGCCATTACCTGGTTTATGTTGTGGGTCCACTTTCCCAGTGGTGGCCGGCCCAGCGTTGTAAGTGTTCAGTGATGTTATCGAAGCACTGGTCCAGTAGAGCTGGGCGGGGGAAGGTCCACGTCCTGTTGTAAAGTGGGCAGATGGTCTGAGAGATTGCAGGTGTTGAAGCCGCCCGGTATAAATACAGGCTGATGAGAGCAAGAGGGCACGTTGGTGTAGCTCTCCGTTATCCTGCCGCCAGGTCTCTCGTTGTCTGGACCAGGTACGGAGGCCAGAATGATGGTGATCAAGAGGCCAATTCTCATGGAAGATAAAAAGATCTGAATGACACCGATATTATTTCAAAGTCCGGGTGCACACACTCACCGGTGCAGAGTTGAGTTGGCTAGTTTTCATCAACAGAAATACATAGCCCGCCACCAACAGACTTCTGAGATTTACGTTCATTCTGAACTGCCCTGATTGTGGCGTAGCCTGTTGAAGCGAGGTTTGTTGCCTCCTCTTTGAGCCAGGTTTCAGTGAAACAGATGAGGTTGCTTCTCCTGAAATATTCAACTTTTGCTATCAGTTCATCCGTCTTACTGTTCAGCGACTGCACGTTTGATAATGTCATTACTGGCAGAGGGAATCTGCGGCTGCCCTATTTCTTTAATTTTGTTTTATTCCTGTGGTTCTTCCAAATTTGAAGGCAGTCCTCTGGAATAAATGTATCCAGGCAGTTGGCTTTTGCAGGTTATCAGATAGCAAATGCTCACGCGTGTAGGTGAGCATGCCCCGTTTTTCCATCAGTCCAGACATTACAGGAAACGGGAGCAAACAGGCAAAAACCCATCCGCATCTTTGAAAAGTTCACTTTTGTGGTCGTGAATTAAGTGTCTCTGTGTAAACACTGAGACTTGCATAAAGCAGGCAAACAAACCCGACAGGTGAAGCACAGGAGCACAAGGCAACAATGGCTAGCATGGCTGTAAGAGGAGAAGCCCTTTTTGTACACTAGTTGTGTGTGTCTAGAATGTATATAAAAATGTATCTACTATTTCTTTATTCGTAAATATATTGTTGTTACTGCTCAGTAGGTTTAATGCATGGAAAGCATCAGAAATACATTTTATTATTATTTTAGACATAAAGAAGTGATGAGCCAAGATGGGCTGTTCTCATTAGTGCGGTATTGTTCCTGTGTGAGCGTAATGAGAGCTGTAGACAATTGGCCACGCGGTCTAGCACCTGGTGGTCGCGCAGGCTCAGTGATCACCTGACCTTGAGAAGGGCTCGCTCCAGGACCCGGGAGGGGCCCCCCCGACACTGAAAGGTGCATTGTTTACGGGACGGCTCTGGGCCTGTCGCACGTCAGCACCCAGTCCCTGCTCTTCCTTTGCATCACTGGATATCACTACACTTTGGGATGCTTGCCATCTGCTGTGGAGAGCAACCCTGGGCCCTCCTGAGCCGTTTGTGCTGAGGGGCACTAACACAATGCCGCCTGTTGGACCTGAACCAGGATCCGTGACTCTGAACAAACATCCCCAGGCTATATATATATATTCATCTTCATTCATTATCTAACCTGCTTATTCCTGGTCAGGGTCGCGCGAGGGGGGCTGGAGCCTATCCCAGCATGCATAGGGGTGAGAGGCAGGAATACACCCTGGAGAGGTTGCCAATCCATTGCAGGGCACTACATACACCATTCACTCACACACTCATACCTACGGGCAGTTTAGACTCTCCAATTAGCCTAACGTGCATGTCTTTGGACTGTGGTAGGAAACCGGAGTACCCGGAGGAAAACCCTGTGGACATGGGGAGAACAAGCAAACCCACACAGAAGGCCCCGGCCCGGGATTCAAACCCAGGACTTTCTTGCTGTGCGGCGACAGTGCTATCCACGGCACCACCCCATATATATATATATACTGTATATATACACACTACAGGTCAAACATTTTAGAACACCCCCATTTTCCAGTTTTTAATTAAATGTAAGCAGTTCAAGTCCAGTGAATAACCTGAAATGGTACAACAGTAAGCGGTAAACTGCCAAAGGTTAATAAAAAAAGTTTAGGTTTCCAAAAACAGAAAAATAATGTACATTTCAGAGTTCTAAAAAAAGGCCCTTTTCAGGGAACAAGTAATGGGTTAACAGTCACTCTGTGCAAGTCACTGACTCTGGATCCAGCAAAATAACCCCAGACCATTACGCTTCCTCCTCCATGTTTGGCAGTTGGTGTCACGCACTGAGGAACCATCCTTTCACCTACTCGACGGCCTACAAAAACCTTTCAAAATGTCAAGATTTCACATTTTGATTTATTAGTCCACTGGCAGTGCTTCATAGCCCAGGCAAGCCTCTTTTTCTTATTTTGCCATCTTAGCAATGGCTTTCTTACTGCCACTCAACCTGTCAAACCAGCAGCTCGAAGTCTTCTCTTCACAGTTGAAACTGAGACTTCCTTACTTCGATTAGTGTTAAGCTGTGCTTGAAGCTGTTGCCCTGTGAGCCGCCTATCACGCAAGCTGCTGACTCTCAGAAACTTGCCTTTGATTTTGTTGTGGCTTTGGGTCTGCCAGACCTCTTCCTGTCAGAGTTTCCTCCAGTTTCCAAGTGCCTTTTGATGGTGTAGAAAACTACTCACTGCCAAAAAATGTGCATTCATTTTCATTTTTTGGTAGCCTAAACCTTTTTTTTAAAACCTCTGGCAGTTTACCGCTTACCTTTGTACCATTTCAGGTTATTTACTGGACTTGAACTGCTTAAATTTCAGTAAAAACTGGAAAATGGGGGTGTTCTAAAACTTTTGACCTGTAGTGTGTGTGTATATATACATATTTATTTTTATTTGTTAGATTTTTTTCCCAATTTGGTAGCCAATTATACCCTCTTTCTTTCGTGGATATGGCCTTGGATGTGAAGAGAACATACTGTACTTTTGCCTTACACTTGTACACACACACACACACACACACACACACACACACACACAATTGTCTCTAGGCCAGCTGCAATAGTTGCACAGCCTTTCAGCATAGCAGGTGAGTTGCCTAGTGGGAAAACGGCAGCGGCTGGCTGCACGTTTCAGACGGGGCTACAACAGTGTGCCTCCTCCAGAATTGATGGAGGATGTTGCGGCAATAGGACAGTCTAACAATTATGATTGGGCAATCCAAATTGGGGGAGAAAATAAAACTATGGAATAAAAAAAGACACTTTGTACTAGTTACCATTATATGATAAGTACTTTGAGTTATCAGGTTAATATTCAATACAATATTAGAAGATGTATCACAACTTAACGGAGACTTCGCACGGTTGACACGCATCATGATTTATTGAGCAATGAACCGTAACTTTGAGATAGTCACGTGACAATGGCGTCTGAAGAATTTTGCACAGTACTTCCCCGCATTAAAAGGTTGACACTGTTTTGATGCACAAGTTTAGATCCCAACATCTCTACGAGCCACTTTATGGTAGGTCAGTGCGTTTTATAGTTGGGAAATTCCCAGTAGCTCCGTGGGTTACATTTGGGACAGTACAGTAGGTCAGTGGGTCTTGCACATGGGATATTGTATTTACTCTGCATGTCTGACAACTGGGACATTACCGTAGGAAGATCGGAATATCGCACTAGGTCAGTGCTTCTTCTAAGGTGGCAAGTTTTTTAAGGAGCACATTTCTTACAGAAAAGAACTAAGTAAGTGGTTGCTAAGCGACTGGTATGGTGATGAGACTAGGCTACATGCATGCTTTCTCTCTCTACGTCCAATGTAGGCGCTGTGTGTACTGTTGTATTGCATGTGTGTACTCGGCATAACGCGCTCTCACGTTCAGTTTCATAATGCATTCTGCCCCAGGTTCAACATCGTTAGTTTCGGATAGGCGAGAGGTTCCAGTGTGATCACATGACACATTATAGTGCTCTCAGCTGTAGTTTTCATGTTAAGGGCAAGGTGGGTGATAGCCATTTAATAATAATGTATATGGCTGTATTATTATTTACAATTTAAAGCAATCGGGCAATTTCACGTCCTCAAAATAACGACCTCAGTAAATAATTTAGGCCCGTGAGAACCAGAAGCCCCGGGGCTCAAGGAAGACGCTCAAACGTGCCACCTTACCCATCTCAAAATTCGTTTTGCAACGCGATATTTGTCATCCTCTACAGTAAGTGGATATGGCTGCTCATATTTTGTTGGATGTTTTCTTTTTTTCAGGGGCTGACACTTGCAGGGAATGCCTTTTGTCATCGACTGTTTGCACAGCAAAATGCAGGGTAATGAAGAGCAGGAGAGACAGTGTAAACTCATGACCTAACCAGTTTCCCCAGCAAGGGGAATTTACCCACAATCCAGTGCTCCAGACTGGATTATTGATGTGAATGTGTGGCTAGGTTGTCCAGAGTCGGTACAGGATGCGCTTTTGTGCTGTTGGCATGACAGGAAATCGAACTCTAAAACGGAATATATTAGAATTGGTGAGTAGTTTTCTTTTGTCAGAGTCGTCATTTGGATTTGTCGAATCTCCTGCGTTATTTCTTGGTCCAAGTAACATTGAGCCAAACACAACAGGGCCATGTCTATGCTCTGACAGCTCATAAGGTTTCTGTTGACCCAGATATTGGCAGCGTGAGTCACAGCCAGACGCACAAGCGCCAGTTATGTCAGGCTGTTGCCGAACCAACTCCCGTTTCCATTGCGCCTACAGGGAAGGATTTCTCCAGTTTCTCAAGGCCATTTGTTCTTGAGGGGTATGTTTAAATACCTGTTGGTATCTCCTACACATGCGATCATTTAAAAGTAAATCTCTTGTATCGAGACATTAGCTTCTGCACTGATTACAGTGTAGAAGTGGAACGCGGGGTGATGCTAGTGCAGCTGGTGTGCTAGACTGTGCTCTTTATTATAGCAAAGGGAGCAATTAATGGGAGCTAGGAGGGTTCCTCTGGGCAACAGATTGAGCCTGAGACAAAGAATTGCCACTTTCAAGACCTTAATAATTACTGCTATCACAGGCTTCAGATGAAAGTCTCTGTGGTGGGGTAATCTTCGAAGAGCTGAGCTTTTTAGGTATACAGCGGCCAAGGCATGTTCAATGTTCTCGAGACGTTTGATGGACAAAAAAAGGCGGCCCTCAAAGACCTAATGGCTTGTGATCGACTGATATATCGGCTATCGGCCCAATGATCTGACGCTTTCAGATTATTAGCATTGGCCGATGGTGCCGATTATGGTCGATTTACAAAACTAATAAATAAATAAAATAATCCTTCATGAGATGTTAGCACTCCCCTGTGTGTCAATTCTTTCATCTGCAACCACCCCAAAAATATTACTTAGAAATAGTACACTCTATATTTTTGGAACCAACTTTTTTTGCTTTGGTTTAATAGATTTTCTTATTGGCAAAAATGTTTGCAGGAATGTTAATAGACTAGTTTGAAACAAAAGCTTTTCTTTGATTTATTTGTAATTTCTGATTTTTCCCATCTTGGTGACAAATTACACCCTATTTGTAATTCAACTACCCCCCTCATACTACCAGCTCTCCACTGCGACTCAGTGACACAGGCGCCAAGACTCATCAAGCCGACTGTAACTCAGACACACACAGCCATTTTTGCACGCAGTGATCTCATGTCAGCTTCCCTCCCTCCTCCCCCTGGGGGCAGACAGCCAATCGCCACCCCCGAATGAGACTCTCTGGCCAGGGCTGGGCTGTCACAGGCTACAGTGGGCAACCTGCACTTTGAACAAATGTCTTTGCTGTCACTACTGCAAAACCCATGAGTGTCCTTAAAAGATTTTTTTTTTTTTTTTGTGGCTCCTATCCTTATTTATGATTAGAGAAGAGTTATGTTAATATAAGTAATCATCAATGTAAAAATTAGGATTTCTTGCAGGCTGCTTATGTGTTTTGCGTTCCATTTTCACTGCTTAATCCAATTCAGTGTCACTTGGTGTTCAATAGCATTCTGCCCCCATAATATCCCTCTCTTGCTCATTTAGCAGAGTGCAATATTTTGCTTTTATGAGGTCCTCTTCAGATGCAGTATAAGAAAGACGTGCCAACCTTTGCTGCAATCTGACGTATTATTCCAAGGCATTCAACCATTTAGTGCTTTGTAGAGAAACTCCTGTGATATTCTCCCTTGATTGTCTTCCCTCCTGTGTGCAGAGCCCTGTAGCCCAAGCAGTAAGTGTATAAATAGGCAGACCAGCTAAGAACAAGGCTGCCAATTATGTGATGTCCCCTGGGGCTGTCTGTTTTCTCTCTCTATGTCTAGTACTACTGACTTTAAGGTTATGTAATCATGACCTATTCATGATCAGGTTCAGAAATGTTGAAGAGGGAATAGTGCATTTGAGCTTGTTACTTTTGAGCATTTTCTTGTTGCTGCTTTTTTCCTCATGTGTGGTTCTATCAAATATAAAAAGTACTGTTGTTTCTCAGGATCTTCATATTATTATTATTATTATTATTATTACTGGTAGTAGTAGTAGTAGTAATATGATTTCCTCACCGGTTTTACACCTAGCCAGTTACATAGCTTATTAAGAGATGGCTGTCTATGGCAGGCATATTCATTGACATCTGAGTTGTTTCCAGATAGCTCACACCATAGTGACTGTATGTACTAGCTTTAGTACGTCTCATCATTAATTTCACTTTCAAAATATGAGTTGGCTCTAAGAAAATTGAAAATTATATTAAAATAAGATGCATGTCCAGGAAAAAAGTCCACACCTCATCGGCGATGTGTTATATGTGATTTACACAAACAAATCCAACTGTAAAAACACAAAAAACTATTGTAGTAGTTATGACAAATAGTCTCCTGATGTCTTACTGCTAAAATATGAAACCATTATCAATGTAGTCATATATTGTTGATTTTATGCTTTTAATAATATATATTCTAAAATCAATTTGTCTGCCCATAACCTTTTTGTCTGTACTGGCTTTTAAAGTTCACTGAAATGGTTCAAAGAGAGAAAGAAAGCAATTCTAAGCTAATTAATTATAGATCATGTATGAGTTACGGACATATGGGGACCTCTTGTCCTTAGGACTAGCCAGTGGATGGTGCATGCTTTTACATTTTTGTACAATTTGGAGTGCACAGAACATGCTCTCTCTGCAGTCTGCTGGCTAGATATTTACCATGGGCTCAAACGTTTTCCCAAATGTTGCATGTTGATAATGGCTACTTATACCCTACCTTATGGTACCTTTATCCATCTGTCTGGTTAAAGACATTCATTCACCATTAACAAGTAAACTATAAAATAGATTTTAAATGTGTGTAGTGCAATATCTACTCATTCCTCTCACTGAGGTCAGAGCTGATCTCTGGAACACAGGCCTATTTATACTGGTTGTGTGCAATTGCATTTAAACTCAGTGAATGTTGAGCACAATACAAAGAGCAGGGATCAATTAGTAAGCGTAGTGTAACAGGATAACTAGACCTATACCTATTCATACCTATCCATTTTGTGATAATCACCTGGAACACCTGAAGGAAGATTCACGATTTGCAGAAACTACGAAGGCTTGGGGCGAATAAAACCCCTCAGTGACAAGCTGATGTAATTCTGCTTTCTGTTGGCAGGATGTTACCCCTCATCACACAACAGTGATTCCTCTGGTTGATTGGGTGACTGTTATCGGTCTATGGTTTTTCCAGAGTGTTAACCGTAGTTAAGAACAGTTTAGCTATAACTAACTAACTTTCGTGCTGTAACTAACTTTATTTGAAATAAATAAATGTGTTAAAACAGTACATTGTTAATAATGAATAATAATGAAGTTCTCAAAATCTGCCTCATCAAAAGGGAAGAGCATCCCAACTCATGAAAAAGTCGTGCCTTTGATTTGAACGGCATTTATATACAATTTAGCATTTCGTTTTAGCGATTATGCTTTTACAAATACCTGAGATTATAAACATTTATATAATTTATATGGAGTTATTTACACTCCATATACATATCTACAAGTTAGGTTCAATGCCATGTTTCAATCTGGCATTCAGATGGTTAAAACAATCAGACGACATGCAAATGCATTGTTTCCCCAAATATTGTTTCTGATTTTATCCCGTTTTTCTCCAAATTTGGTAGCCAATTACACCCACTATTTTCAGGTCAATCCCTGCCTCGTAGTTCGCTGCCGTAGCCCTATGACCGGTAGTGACAAAGGCGAAGTATCCGCCAGTCGCCGCCCCCGGTGGCACCCCTGGCCAGAGCCGACTCTGGCGCGGCTGGGGAATCGAACCCCGATTGCAATTGCCAGCGTCGGACATGGAAACCACTAGACCCCGCGGGAGGCCCCATTGTTGCTTATTTAAAAAAAATGAAAAAAGGATGAAAGTATGAGAGCTGGCTCCTAGGTGACCAATATATAATTTGCGGCCGGTACATGCTGTACTGGCACGTATTATTGTGTAAGTCTGTAAATCAGGCACGCATTCCTTTGACAGGTTGGGATGCCTGACAAGTGCTTTGCCAAGTTTGAGGTGTTGCATCCATCTCTTATTTCTATCCTCCTACACCATTTACACACTGGTCCGTTTAGGCCTATAAGCCTATATATAACCTCTGTAACCAGAAGCAGTTCAGGATTTGATACTGGAATGTCCAATGTGTCTGTTGTGTGAACTGTGCAATCTAGCACAATCTATGTCTATAGCTGCTAGGTTTTTACTCTGGTCTTTTAAATATATTTATCTTGTATTTATTATTCAGTATACTGTGATGTCCTGTATGTCTTGTGTGTTCTTTCACTGCCTCCTGTATCATTGCTGCTGTGACAAACCAAATTCCCTCCGGCCCCCCCGGGATTAATAAAGGCTATCTTATCTTATCTTAGCATAGCATAGGTGTTACGTAATTGAGACAAGAATGCTCGGCAGCAGTATCATCAGAAAGAGAGGAAAGTACATTTAATCTTGAAAAATGCTCGTCATGGTTTGCCCAGTTAAAGCAGTCAGCTAAAAATGATTTTTTTCAATTTTTTAATTTGTTTCAGATTTTCTCCCATTTTCTCCCAAATTAGACCCGCTATTTTCATTTCCCCCTAGTTGTTTCGCTGCCGTATCCTGCGACTGGTATATTCTTTGCACTCATTTGATAACCCCGTACTACAGGGCCACTCTGCCACAAGTCAGTATTGAACCCCCTCCCTGGGGCGGACAGCCAATCGCCGCCCCCTGGTGGCACTCCCGATAGAGCCGACTTGTGCAACACCCGGTCTCCGTGGCCAGCGTCGGACGTTGTATCCACTGGAACAAAAATGATTTTAAACATTTTTGAGGCAAGTTTTTAAATTTAAATTATTATTAAGATGAGCATGTATATTTTTTCATTTGATACCAAAAACTGATCAGTATTTGGATGTAATGAAACACTAGTGTGCAGTAACATTCACCAAATGTGTTTTGAAAGGATGGTAAATGAGCATGTCTTGAAAGTGATACATTTGGATGTAATGAAACAGTGAGTCACCCTGAAGAAGTCTGACTGTAAAATAATGCTGCTGACAGTGATTCTGATGCTGAAGATGGTGGTGATGCTGGGGATAGTGGTGAATGATGCTGGGGATAGTGGTGAATGATGCTGAGGATAGTGGTGATGCTGAGGATAGAGCTGAATGATGCTGAAGATGGTGGTGATGCTGGGGATAGTGGTGAATGATGCTGAAGATGGTGGTGATGCTGGGGATAGTGGTGAATGATGCTGAAGATGGTGGTGATGATGCTGAAGATAGTGGTGAATGATGCTGAAGATGGTGGTGAATGTGGTGAATGATGCTGAGGATAGTGGTGAATGATGCTGAAGATGGTGGTGATGCTGGGGATGATGCTGAGGATAGTGGTGAATGATGCTGAAGATGGTTGTGATGCTGGGATAGTGGTGAATGATGCTGAGGATAGTGGTGATGCTGGGGATAGTGGTGAATGATGCTGAAGATGGTGGTGAATGATGCTGAAGATGGTGGTGATGCTGAGTATAGTTGTGAATGATGCTGAAGATAGTGGTGAATGATGCTGAGGATAGTGGTGATGCTGAAGATGGTGGTGATGCTGGGGATAGTGGTGAATGATGCTGAAGATGGTGGTGATGATGCTGAAGATAGTGGTGAATGATGAAGATGGTGGTGAATGATGATGAGGATAGTGGTGAATGATGCTGAGGATAGTGGTGATGCTGGGGATAGTGGTGAATGATGCTGAAGATGGTGGTGATGCTGAGGAATGTGGTGAATGATGCTGAAGATGGTTGTGATGCTGAGGATAGTGGTGAATGATGCTGAGGATAGTGGTGATGCTGGGGATAGTGGTGAATGATGCTGAGGATAGTGGTGATGCTGGGGATAGTGGTGAATGATGCTGAAGATGGTGATGATGCTGAAGATAGTGGTGAATGATGCTGAGGATAGTGGTGATGCTGATGATGCTGGGGATAGTGGTGAATGATGCTGAGGATAGTGGTGATGCTGGGGATAGTGGTGAATGATGCTGAAGATGGTGGTGATGCTGAGGATAGTGGTGAATGATGCTGAAGATAGTGGTGAATGATGCTAGGGGTGGTGGTGCACTCTTGTAGAGTAGGCGTGAGGTTGATGTTGTCTGCAGTCTCGTCTCCTCTGTGATGGAGTGCCCGGCATGCACAGCCTGCAGTAAGTCTCCGCTCTCTCATGTGTCTCACGGCAGCATAAGCACACCTCTTTATTGCGTTATGGGTTTGCCTACTTGACAGATATTCTTATTGTGACAGTGGTTTTATTGACATATTGCCTGTGTACAGAGCTGCATTCTTTTTCATTTAACTTTCATTTAACCTCTGATAATGCTCATCAGAGGCGTTCTGCCCATGAGTCTGGCTTTAGCAAACGCAGGCATTCCCTTGTCCCTCGATGACGCATTGTAACAGGGCTGCGGAAACGCTCCGTCAAACTGACATCCTGAAAGGGTGACCTATCTCTCTCTCCCGTGCCCTGCAGGAGCGTCACCTCCACCCCGACCGTCCTCCTCGCTACACGTCACCTGCCAACATGAACTACCTGCGCAGACGCTTGTCCGACAGCAGCTTCGTGGCCAACCTCCCCAACGGCTACATGATGGACCTGCAGAGGCCCAGCAGCCCGTCCAGCTCGCCCGTGTCGCCGGCCGCCGAGAGGAGACAGCAGCAGCAGCCATCGGCCCCGGCGGCCCCGTCCGCCCCAGCCTCGTCTACCTCCGCCGGCTTCCTCAGCTCCCTGTCCAGCGTGGTGAAGAGCGCCCAGGCCGCCCAGACCTTCAGCGCGGCAGCTCACGCGCAGAGCGCCCCGCCCGCCGCCGCCGCCCCGCCGGCCCCGCCCGCGCAGCTCGTCCCCCGCAAGCCCAAGATCCTCCTGATCATTGACGACCCGCACACAGACTGGTGAGCGCACCTAACCCGTGCCTTTCTCATTACAGAGGAATGGAGCTTTGGGCTTTAGCTTTGGGGTTTGCTACATTTTCAGGTTATGTAGAATGCTCTCATTTTTCAGGTTATTTTCACAGCAGCAGGATTGAAAAAGCGTCTTTCCGTACAAAATAATTGCACCCATAAAAAAATGGCAGTACTTTCTTTTATAGGTCTCCCTCGGTTGCCCCTCTCTCTCTCTCTCTCCCGTGCCCCGCAGGAGCGTCACCTCCACCCCGACTGTCCTCCTCGCTACACGCCACCTGCCAACATGAACTACCTGCGCAGACGCTTGTCCGACAGCAGCTTCGTGGCCAACCTCCCCAACGGCTACATGATGGACCTGCAGAGGCCCAGCAGCCCATCCAGCTCACCCGTGTCGCCGGCCGCCGAGAGGAGACAGCAGCAGCCGGCAACGGCGCCATCAGCCCCGGCGGCCCCAGCCTCGTCTACCTCCGCCGGCTTCCTCAGCTCCCTGTCCAGTGTGGTGAAGAGCGCTCAGGCCGCCCAGACCTTCAGCGCGGCGGCTCACGCGCAGAGCGCCCCGCCCGCCGCCGCCGCCCCGCCGGCCCCGCCCGCGCAGCTCGTCCCCCGCAAGCCCAAGATCCTCCTGATCATCGACGACCCGCACACAGACTGGTGAGCGCACCTAACCGTGCCTTTCTCATTACAGAGGAATGAAGCTCGTCTGCTTTGGGCTTTAGCCGACATGTAGAATGCTACATTTTCAGGTTATTGCAAAAGCAGGAGGATTGAATTCCGTCTTTCCGTACAAAATAATTGCACCCATAAAAAAATGGCAGTACTTTCTTTTATAGGTCTCCCTCGGTTGCCCGACCGAATCTACTTTCTGTTTAAGTTCATACATTTTCTTTGCTTTTGAAGTACAGCAGTGCAGTGTGTATATGCAATCCTCGAATGTAGCCCAACTTCACATAGGGACACGTTAATATAAAATGTGAGCAAAGCAACTATAAAGAGCAACTACATTGCTTTCTTGACTGATGCCATAAGGACTGGAACACACTCTCTCTCTCTCTCTCTCTCTCTCTCTCTCTCTCTCTCTCTCTCTCTCTCTCTCTCTCTCTCTCTCTCTCTCTCTCTCTCTCTCTCTCTCCCTCTCCCTCTCTCTCTCTCTCCCTCTCTCTCTCTCTCTCTCCTCTCCCTCCCAGAAAGGAACAGCCAAGCTTCTCCCCCTCTGATCTTCTTGTCACACGAGCTTGCTGCTACTATTTTTAACCCACTCTTTAATTGTGGCTGGGATCACACTTCTAAATATGTTCCTTCATCTTTGTTACGGTGGAGCTCTGAGACGGAGCGCTGCGCTCTACCGCAGGGCTGGCAGACGGGCCTCCTGGGGCCCCCGCTTTGTGCCCGAGCTGCTGACACTGGGAAGGACCAACTTAAACCCGGGGAAGCATTTGGTCGTACATTTATTAATCAGTCATTACAGTGTGTGTGTGGGATCTGTATGTCTGACAAAAAAAACATTCCCTGACACTCATTTTAAGAGGCACTGACGGGGTGTACAGACTGTAATTAATTGGTGGCCACATAAACAACATGTACTTACATTTTAGGCATTAAGCAGATGCTCTTATCCAGAGCGACTTGCACAGTTTACATTTCTTTACATACAATCCATTTATACAGCTGGATATTTTACTGAAGCAATTCAGGTTAAGTACCTTGCTCAAGGGTACAACGGCAGTGCCTCGCCTGGGAACTGAACCAGCAACCTCTGAGTTCCAAGCCAACCATTACACTACACTGCTGCCTAAGGTGCTATAAGGTTCAGTGTTCTCCAGAAGTAAGTACGGCACTGTGTGAGGTCAAAATGTGGTGCTGGTGCGATCCAGTCAGGATCTCACTGATCATGTGGAAAAATGACCACTCTTTCTTTCCAAACACACTATGTTTTATACTGGGGCAAGACCTCTCTGAGGCCACAGTCTGACATTACATTGAATGACACAAATCCAAATGCACTTCCTGTGCAATCCAAATTAGAGTGGTATCACTCTAAACCAGAGTGGTTTTTTTTATTCTCAAATGTATGTATGCCTCAAGGCAAGTACATATATACTGTTTTATATATAGGCTGGTGAGATGTTTTCTGAAGGAAAAGTGTAAATGCAATAACTTACTTCAATAGGCCTCTTCAATAGAGTTACCAGTCCAGGTCCCAGGGAGCCTTTTTCACACCTCTTAGTGGTCTCCAAGGTATCACCTCAATACCTTTATGAGAATAAAAAGATATACATTCAAATATGAACCAATGCTTCAACAATTCCCTATTTTACCACAGGGTGGCAGTGTAGTCCAGATGCAAGGAAAGCAGATGTCTGTAAAATGTCTCTGTAAAAACGTATTCTCTGCTGTACAGCAGCATCAACAGCAGATGGAGCTGACTGATCATCCAAACACTCTGGTAATGCACTGCACAGGACAAGCCTATCAGAAAATGGAGATTGTTCCTTCATGATAAGATATTAAATGCACCATTGTTAATGTTAACCTTGAATTCACAATGGTTTTAAATGGCTACCTTCCACTCTAGGGACTGTGGAAGGGTTGCAGGGTGAAAACATGGGGTGTGGTATAGTGGTTAGTAGCACTGGATAAGGGCACCTGTTAATGCAAATAAATACTAATGATAATTAGCTTGTTGAATTCTGCAGGTATGCAGCTGGCTACATCCTTTACCTCTCATCTGTGTTACCCTGTGCTCTTTTGGCCTTCATTATACTCTAACATATGAACACTATATCTCATCAGAGATGTGTTCTACCATTGGCCAAAATGGTCAATAATTGAAGAATAGTGTAGATGGTACCCAAAGTTCCTAAGATGCTAGTACCTGCAGGGTTTGTCATACCTACGCACCTACTACATGCCTAAGATGGCTTCTTGGTTTCCAGCTATGTCCACTACAGACTATCACACCAGGAGAAGCAATAAGAATATCCCTTGGCTGGGTACCGAGGTCTTTAGCTGTGTGGTGGTGTTCCCCCTAGAAACCTGCAGTTGACCTACCCCTGTTACACCTGCTTAAGACAACGGGGACAAGCTAGTAAGACCGACATCCTTCACTGCCACCATTAACATGAAGACAATTTTAATGCAAAGTTGAATTGGGCCCCTTTCAGTTTTTTTTTTTTTTCCTCTGTCTCGTCATTGACCTCATTGGTGCTGACCCATTACATTTTGGGAGAACAATGCCATGTCTTGGGAAGTCATTTTTTCCCCATTTCTGGTTGTTTTGTTGAAAGAACACGGACAAGGACGTGAACCACCCTCTTCAATTTACCATGGTAAACAATGGAAGCCCACGGGGACAATGGCATGAGTTTGCGCTCGATGAAATGTGAAGTTCTCCGGCTTATCGGAGTTTCACAAAGCGTTGCGGTTCTTCGTTGTTTCAGGAAGACTTGGGACAATGTACAGCCGCACAGTTTTTTACATTACATTTTACATTACATTACAGGCATTTAGCAGACGCTCTTATCCAGAGCGACTTACAGTTTACATTTCTTTACAATCCATTTATACAGCTGGATATTAACTGTTAGCAATTCAGGTTAAGTACAAGGGTGCTCAAGGGTACAACGGCAGTGTCCCACCTGGGGATTGAACCTGCAACCTTAACGTTACAAGCCCAGTTCCCTAACCATTATACCACACTGCCTGCCTTCATTTTTGTCATTTTGACATTCATTCAATAGTGAGGCTTTACTGAGGCCCGTGTTGCAGTCTTCGATGGCATAGCCGATGTCCACGGACGCTGTCTGGTTAAGCTGTTGTAACCTTTGTGCAGCACTTTCTGTGCATTGCATTCGTTCACGTTGTTTTCGTGCCCACAGAGTTGGGAAAGTGGATGTGGTGGAAAATGTAGAATATAAAGCAGGATGCAACTCGCCGCTCCAGCGCGCCACAGTGGCACCTGTAGGGATACTTGATGACAGCATCACAGCATTCGCAGGGAAATCACTGCACCATCCTCTGCCAATCTGGAGAGCACAGCCCAGCTGCGTGCTGGCAGCCATTGCTTCTTTTCGCTCTGCGGTCCTCTAGCTGAGCTGTGTGGAGGCGAGGAGAACCAACACAAACTCCCTTCAGCCCTCTATGCTATGGCCAATCGTGTGCTATGGCCCTCTACGCTATGGCCAGTCGTGTGCTATGGCCCTCTGTGCTGTGGCTAATTGTCTGCTGCCCTACAGGACTCACAGTCAAGATTTCATCACTGTACCCAGGAGTAGTGCTGCAGCTGGAAATGACACCAAATACCGCTATTTTGTAAAGATATGGAACTACATATCAAAGGTTTATTTTCTGGTAAATGATAAGCTCCACTTTTTTTTAAAAGTGTGCAGCAATCAAAAAAATGTGATTGTTTTATCTGATTTCCCCAGAAGGCTTTATTTGTGTACTCAGAAGAAGGGAGAAATCACATTACCCATGAGTGATTGATCTGGCGATTTTACAGTGTACACAATGAAGGGCCACACTAGCATTGGGCAGGTGGTGCATATTGCCTTATGATAAATTGTTTTAGTTTTGAGGTGCTCTGTCCCTCTGACTCTGAAATTGCTGTGGTTATTTCAGGTGGCTTATTACAGATGTGTATAATTGCCTGTCAGATCTGGTTTGTTCCATCTCACAATGTTTTGGAACAATAGAGATCATGTATTCTTTTTCAAACGATGACCCTACCGCTGAGTTTTTGTTTTTGTTCCTGTCAATGCCAAAAAAAGTATTTTATCGGGAAGGAGAGCCTTTATAGATGATTGGATGCGTGTTAACGATACGGGATTGGCTCACGGAATAAATCACCTCAGTAAAATCTACCACATGACATTCATCTATTGCAGGGAATAATAAAAGCAGGCTTTGGATTCTTATTCCAACAAATGCTTACGCACTTAAAATTTCGCCGGTTTTTGTGGATAAACGGGGACTAGTAAAAGAAATCCATGTTCTCCCACGTTCTCTGTCAAGAATATAATCGTAGCCACTAGAAAATGTACGGTTTCACGTATCAGTTGAAATCCTGCAGTCACAAATGAACCGAAGCACCCTGGTTTCTTAAAAATTCATGTTAATTCAAATGCAGTGACTGCTATCTATGCATCATATTACTGTATAGATACAAAATAAAATGGAGATTAAAATGAATAATTAAGTAACTTACACAGCAGGATTTTCATCATGTATTTTTTGATCATCAGTGATTTACGAGGGCCTAAATATCTTTTGCTGTAGCTTGCAGCATGAGATAAACCATCTTATGATCTCTTCCCACTAGAGCCACTTGAAACAGGTTGAAACTGGCTGCAGTGAAACCACTTGTAAAAGAACCCCAAAACGGTTCTGTGAGCGTTCACAGCTAGTCCTATTGCCTGAGGAGAAAATGAGCTGTGTGCAAACTCAAACTCAGTCATGCACTTAGTACTGTGC
Organism: Aldrovandia affinis; assembly: GCA_029706075.1. Taxonomy (NCBI): domain Eukaryota; kingdom Metazoa; phylum Chordata; class Actinopteri; order Notacanthiformes; family Halosauridae; genus Aldrovandia; species Aldrovandia affinis. The sequence goes on from JAINUG010000023.1 coordinate 134,574, forward strand.
AAAACAGTATATATTCAAACTTCGAAGACCGAGTCCATTTTAAACAGCATTTGTTTGTTCTTGCAAGACAAAAGGACTTACGTGACAAACTAGGGATTTAATTTTAAATTTAACATTTGTAAACGTTTATCATAAATTGATCAATTCCATGTGACATAGCAGTTGTGGTAATGGTAACTGTGTAAATGGGGAAAAAAAGAAATATTTGCAAACATTTGTCAGACAAATAGATACTGGAAGAACATTTATTTAAGGGACAGATCCATGGTGCTTTTTGTCAGAACCATTTTGTCAATTTTGAAAGCACAGATCTAGGAGAATTGGCTGTGCCTGGTTTGCCAGACTTCATCTTCAGCTAGGGCAGTAGAGGTTTCCCACTGACACTGTAGTCCGTGACTTTCTGGTTCAAACCGGTCGCAACCCTGTAATGTAAACAGGTTGTTATACCGTACAGTGAGTTTAGCAAGTAGTTATCTCTATAGTTTAGTAGATCAGCTGAGGTGAGGCAACCGTGGATATCTTTGGATATCCAACATCCTGGATCAGAGATGCACCATTCTGCTTGTCCCACCCCCCACCCCCTTGAACCTTAAGGAATATTCCTGAATCTCAGTTTGGGGCCTTGAGTGAGGGGCTGCGGGCCACGAGCAGGAAAGCCCAAAACATCCCTGCGAAGCTGGAGTGTTTTTAGAACTTCAGCGGGGCATTCCAGAGGACAGCTTGTGTATCTCTGGGGAAACCCTCGGCCCCATGGCAGCCCTTTCTGAGAGGGGCACAAAGGGGGTACACAGCTCAGCTTTTGTGGGGACATTTCTCACTGGTGCCCCGACGCTGGACTTTGAGTGGGTCAGACCTTTCTTGGGAGGTCGACTCCCAGCGTCCCATGTGTGGGATGCGAGGTGCCATTCCGGGGGTGATCCATAGAGGGCGCTGTTTCCCCTCTGGACCTGTGAGCTACTAAAAGGGGAGGCAGGACATGTACAGTACCTTTTTATGCAACAATGTTTTCAGTAGGTTTAAAAAAACAAGACAACAGAACACAAGAAGCTCAGGCTAATACTTTTATATTACGTTACCGTTTTGATAGTCCAGTACTGGTTAGTGGGCACTTAGCAGAGAGAAGGGAGATAAGATGGTGATACAGAGGAGAAGGGGAGAGAGAGGGGGAAAGGAGGCTTGCACAGAAGGCAAAATGAACAGCTATGGGGAGGGTAGCAAACATGAGATAGGAGCCAATCGCAGCCAGCTGAAACTGTCCCTCTTATAGTACCTTTTAAGCTGATAACGGCCCTGAACCTGCTATTCATGATTAACTAGCATGGAAATAAGCAGCTGATTCCTTTTTATGTAGCTATTTCTCTGAATCGCTTTGCCTTTTGTGCAGTTCAAATGAAATAATACACATTGTAACATGGTGACATTGATTTAAAAATTTGACAAAGACTGAGAATGGTTTTGAACTAAAACCTTGTTTTTGGACAGTGCTTTGGTGTCCCTCCTGATGCAACGAAAACGACCAGGCCTGAATAAGGGCCTCCGCTGAGCAAATGCACCGCAAATATGAATCAGGCGGCCCAGAGCGCATCACAAACACACGCCAACGGGTGTGGTGACCAGTGCGCTACGATCAGGGGGCGAAGAAAGCTTTCCTTTCATTTCGACTGAAAATTGTCTTCAACCCGTTACAGACGGGCATGCTCTTAACCGAGCAAAATGACTTAAAAGGATCACCTGACTGCATCGAGCGCAGAGGCTGTGCCTTTGTTCACTTCAAATGAAAGTATTTTAACGCTAACCCCTGTCAGGAATTCACACCCATAAGCCTCCGGTCGCAGACTCCCTCCACTCCGCGGCCACCACCTGACATCGGTCTGACAGCTGTAAAACGAGGCCTCCTTCACATACGCATCCCTTGGCTCCACCAGTTGCACTCGGGTGCTGCTGAGCTGTGGTGTGTTCGCACATACTACACGAGTGACTGCATTCACTGTGCATGCTAATCATAGAACCCGCTCTCATTTCAGACGGCTGGGAGAGCTGTGCCAATGTAAGCGACGTGGACAGTGCTATCGGAGTGCATTGTTTGGAAGCTCATTTTTCTGCCCTCGTTGATGCACATTGGCTGACGATGGGAGTTGAAGAGTGATTGCAGACACCTCTTGCAGGCTTTGTTTTTGTTTTTTTATGTTGCTAATGATTGCTTTTAAATAAGCATGGATGGAATAGAGGAGGTGCGTGTCACAGTTGTTCACCATCACATTATTATTACAAGTAGTAATCAGCTATACTTGCTGGTCACACACACAAGTTAATGTTCATTGCCACACTAAGTGGCATGGACAACTGCCCTCACTACCTGCTTTGAGCAGGACTGACGGCTGCAGCCGTTGCTCACAATTGTAACTGGGCCGTTTGTGTACTTGATCGAAATAAATGAATGAAATCTCAATCAAACACAATCAATTGTGTGAACCCTACCTTAAGTGGGTGTAAATGGAGCCTGTTGTTTTAGTTGTTAATGTTGAAGATACACCAACTCTGTTCGAACCCTGCAGTTCTGTTGCCCCACACCTCATACTAAGCCCTCTGTGTTCTCATCTCCATTACACGTCCTCGCAAGCCGATGGAGAAATGTATGTAATTACATCCAATGTATATTTTTCATCTTATCAAAATGTGTGACTCATAATTAATTCATATGAACAAATCTTCCCGGCGATAACGATAACGATTATTTATCCTCTGGTAATGTGTTTGTACTGTGAAATTGGCACTTTTCAGTGTTTATACGTTATATTATATTTAAGTCCTGATAACAGAGCTACAGCCAATGCTTGCTGCTGTTTTAAATCCCTGTGTTTGCCAAACATGACTGTAAATAAATCAGACGGATCGTTGGAGGTGGTGATGTGTTCTGTGGTTTCAGGAACCTCCTCGTCAATGATAGTAGTCAGTAATTCACGGAGGCTATTTCATTTAGCCTGAAAAACAATAATGAAGGGGATCAGAATGTGGCCCAGGGTGATAATACATTTTACAGGTCAACAATAAAGAGAGCGCTGATGCATAAGTCTCCTCTCAACAGCTGGGAGATGTTCTGAGAAAGATGCCGAAATCGACAAGGAGGCAGCAAGCCTGGAGCCTAATGAACAGAGTTATTGCAACATCTGGAAAACAGAGCCCGTTTCAAAGGGAGAGAATTGCCTATGTAGATCTGCCGCTCTGGCCCCGGCGCAAACTGCCCCTTCGGCAGGCATAAGTGTTCAGCAGCAGAGATATATAGAGCACTAATTTTTGACAGCGTGATGCCAGCGCCTGCAGGGCCGAAAGGTCAACCCCGGGGTCCACAGAACACTGCCAGCGCACAGGCGCGTCAGTGTTTGGAGCGCATTCACTGCAGGAGAAGTGGGAGAGAGAGAGAGAGGCTGCCTTTTAAAACTGACGTCCCACGAGCAGGTCCCGTAACGCAGAGGCATGTTTGTTGAGGGCAGAGGTTTCTCATCCGTCTCGTCCAGTTTTGTTACAGCTCGCCCCGGGACGTGCTGTGGCGGAGCGCAGGAAATTTGGTTCAAATAGACATCTATGAAAAGGAGGACCGCAGTTGCGAAAAAAAATAAAAAATAAATATATATATGGATTTAGTGCGTGCATTTCACAGATCTGAAATTCAAGAGATTGCCTCATACATTCTTGGAGTTGAGTTATATTTCTGCATTCCCACAGGATCTCCCACACGCTGTCTTAGCAGTGGTGCTTAAGAGTTTAATAAATATGGGATGTGAATTTATGCCCAATTATTCCAAACATTCCAGCTTCAGAGTGACCGTCTGCTTACATAAGACCAAATAAGGAGTACGGAAAATGGGAAAAATATTCCGGGAGTTATTTAAAGTAAGGTGTGACAAACCAATTGATTGACCTTATTTAAATCCATTTACGGTGTACAAATTGATCACATGAATGAAACTGAGCGTTGTTTTGGGGTGAGACGTGGACGCACAGACCAGCAACTCGAGGGCACTATTCCTCCTTCTGTGAAGAGGAAATGATGAAGATGAATTTGATGTAGATGAATTTATGTGAAGCAAAAATGGACGAGCTTAACATGTCCCAAGGGTTTCTTGCCCAGTTTTGCACACAAATGAGAAGGTGATAAGCCATGCCAAAATAGGTACAATAAAATGAGGTGTGACATTGTTACCAGGACAGTTTAGATCTGCTCCGTCCTTTCGCTTGTATTCGGAATAAAGATCGCACCTGAGCAGTGTCCTGTTTAGATATATGTGTGTGAATTCAAGTCAGTGAATCCCTGTGTGATGCATTCACAGTGACTGAACTGTCATTGATCACTTACAATTTTCTCTTTTCTGTCTCACAGGGCAAAGTACTTCCGTGGGAAAAAGCTGAATGGGGAATATGAGATTCGACTGGAACAGGTTGGTAGCAGGCGTAGGGAAACGGGAAAGATGTTGGCAGTTTGGTCACGTGTGACATCACATTGCGCCAGTGTTACATTTTGAAGGAATGGGCCGTTAATACCGCTGGATTTCTGCTGGTGAAATCTCTGTGACCTTGTTTACGGGTATGATCCAGCTCCATGCCCTTAGGCTACTTATTGGCACACTGCTGCCCTGCGGCAAATAACTTGAGACAAGACCAAGTCAAGATTTGTTTTCCTTTCTGCATTCAAGAGACTCGTCGTCATATTTGACTAAATGCAAATAATAAAGTACTGCCGACCGTATAGGTGAGGGGATCAAAATCAAGCGTCAGCTAGCAGGATCGGCAGTACTCAACAGTGTGCTATTTGATTCCCATTTTCATCAATTCTTCATTTATTTTCCATTGCGATACACTTGCTTGCGACGCCTCCTCGCTGACCTATGACCTTCGATCAGCGCTCTACCAAAATATGTTATTTGTATTCCCCTTGTTATTTAAACGGAGACAGAGAGAAGTGTGACTGAAATGAAGCTTTGAGTAAGAGGCTTCAGCCACACAAGTGGAGCAGGGACCTGTTTATATCTGTTTATGTCTTCAGAGCCCGCCGATGTCGTCATTAATTGCGGCTTGGTTTTCTGGCGGGGCCTTTACAGGCTCCATTAGCTTGCGACTGAACCACTGCCCTCTGCATTTATCTGCTCAGTGTTTACAAAAGATACAGCGAGACCCTCATCCAAGAGGTAGGGAGAGGTGCTGAATACGTTGTGTGTGATCCCAAGAATACACCGAAGGCGTTCTCACAATTTAGCCTGCATTTGACCTGCGCGGAACGTTCTAGAATCCTGTGTTGTGTATGTATGAATTAATACACTGCCCGTCCCCAAAAAAAGTCACACACTTTAATATAATACCGCCTTTAGCTTTGATTACGGCACGCATTCGCCGTGGCATCATTTCGATAAGCTTCTGCAATGTCACAACATTTATTTCCGTCCAGAGTTGCATTAATTTTTCGCCAGGATCTTGTATTGATGATGGGAGAGTCGGACCTCTGAGCAAAGTCTTCTCCAGCACATCCCAAAGATTCTCAATGGGGTTAAGGTCTGGACTCTGTGGTGGCCAGTCCATGTGTGAAAATGATGTCTCATGCTCCCTGAACCACTCTTTCACAATTTGAGCCCGATGAATCGTGGCATTGTCATCTTGGAATATGCCCGTGCCATCAGGGAAGAAAAAAATCCATTGATGGAAAAACCTGGTCATTCAGTATATTCAGGTAGTCAGCTGACCTCATTCTTTGGGCACATAACGTTGCTGAACCTAGACCTGACCAACTGCAGCAACCCCAGATCATAACACTGCCCCCACAGGCTTGTACGGTAGGCACAAGGCATGATGGGTGCATCACTTCATCCGCCTCTCTTTTTACCCTGATGCGCCCATCACTCTGGAACAGGGTCAATCTGGGCTCATCAGACCACATGACCTTCTTCCATTGCTCCAGAGTCCAATCTTTATGCTCCCTAGCAAATTGAAGCCTTTTTTTCCAATTAGCCTCACTGACAAGTGGTTTTCTTAAGGCTACACAGCTGTTTAATCCCAATCCCTTGAGTTCCCTTCGCATTGTGCGTGTGGAAATGCTCTTACTTTCACTATTAAACATAGCCGTTCTACAGTAGAGTTCTACTGTTGATTTTTCACAATATGATTTCACCAAACGTTTAAGTGATCGCTGATCACGATCATTTAAGATTTTTTTCCGACCACATTTCTTCCTCAAAGATGATGGTTCACCACTATCCTTCCAGGTTTTAATAATGCGTTGGACAGTTCTTAACCCAATTTTAGTAGTTTCAGCAATCTCCTTAGTGGTTTTCTTTGCTTGATGCAGGCCAATAATTTGACCCTTCTGAAACAGATGAACATCTTTTCCACGACCACAGGATATGTCTTCCGACATGGTTGTTTAAGAAATGAGAAGCTACTCACTGCATCAGTTAGGGTTAAATAACTTGTTGCCAGCTAAAACATATTAATCACTGCAGTAATTATCCAATGGAAGGCTCTTACCTATTTGCCTAGTTAAATCCAGGTGGTGACTTTTGTTTTGGGCCAGGCAGTGTATTAAGGAATGGAGGGGGGAAGGAGTGGTGGGAGAAGATACAGATATGTATGTTAAATTATGTGAAGTCTAGACATACTGCACAGAGCTGATAACATCTTGTTATGTTTCATGTTAACATTTAGACTAATGGAAGGAAAAGAAAATAATTTATTGGAAAAGAAAGCCAATCACAGGCTCAAATGGGGTGGGTGTTTTGACCTAGTTCTGCTATTTCATTCACATTTTGACCTCAGAGTATAGAATTCAAGACGACTAATTAGAGGTAGGTAAAAGGCAGTTTAGCACCCCCCATGAACCCAAATAAACCATGTGGCCAGCCTAACAAGTAAAACTAAATCAACAGAAACAGACCACCACACCTGGAATCCCTTCACCCCTAAGTGTGGACCCGTTTCTTCTTTTACAGACCCTCTCTGTTTGCTCCAGTCTTTTTTTAACTTTCACCAGAATAATGACTGGCTAATTGCCCCCGGCAACTTTCAAGTCGTACGTCGGTCCCCCAAAGGCACTTGGTGTTTTTTATGTGCAATAGAAGGCTTCCACTCAAATATTGAACCAGTAATTGGATCCCTGTGTGAAAGGGTGCAGACGGGACGACCCGGCGAAATTCGAAGGATATTTTGCGGTCCGATTGTTAGTGTTCCCATCGCCTCGGTCGGTGGATTTGCAGCTCTCCCTCCCTCTCTCTCTCTCTTCTGAACCGTCGCCTGTGAGCCACCACCCAGCCCCCCCCCTCCGCACTCTGCTCTTGTCCTCTATTCGCACTGCCTTATAAGGTGCCAGCTGGAGGCTTGTGTGGCTGTGTCAGTGACAGGCCTCCTCGTGCCGCTGGCTTAAGGACTCCTATCTGTGTTTAAGTGCTCCAGATACAGTGAGAGCTGTAAAGAGAGGGGCTCTTCAGAGTCTGCCCCAGGTAAATATTTGACTTGTGAGCCCTGGTGTCGTAAGCTAAGTCTCCATGCTACCCAGGGAGGATTTTCGGGGTTGGCTTTTGCCAGGTTTCTTTAACAAATATAATAAAAAAAGCCAAGGGCGCAGACGCTGTTTAACCAGCGCTGCACTTTCATAGCAACCTTTCTGCAACTTCACGCAGAGCACAGCATGTACACAGAGCATCGCAAGGGCTCTGAAAGTTTTGTATTTGTTACTGGATAACAAAACTAAACTCCAGACATGGTATGACTTAGAAACTCAGTTATGTTGCTGGGTTTTTTGCTCGACAGCAGAGAAAGTCACCGTTACTCCTGAAATCCGGAATGGGCCAAGAACCCGCAGTGACCTGGTGACAGGTCTAACCACTGCTCCACTCTGCTGCCCTTATTCTTTTGATCTGCCAGTGTCTTTGTCTCCATGGCACGGTCCTATTGGCAGTGATGCCTGCTATCTGTGTACACACATGTAGCACACTCTACACTTTGTTTAAAAGAGGGTGTCTGTCATTGTAATCCTGCCAGCTATGTTGCTTGCAGCTGTGAGTTATCTGCCCAGCTGCCTAGCTGCCCTCTTTGAATGTTTTTTTCCTTTTTTGCTGTGCACTGCGACAATTCATTACAGAGGGCGCTCTAGCAAATCAAGATTAATCGACTGGGGTTTTGGGATTTACAGCAACTAGCTTTGACTGGTGTTCAGCATTTACAATTTTGGAAGGTCAACTGCTCCAATTATAGCTGTTAGCTCAGTTAAGTTTCCCGAACAGAACGCAAAGGCCTCAGCAAGACTGAAACTGCCATCTGAGAGCTGCCAAATCCTCTTCTTTCCATTGACCTCAAAGAACCCTGTGGGATGATCAGGGCAACATCTGTCCACCACGCGCGTGACCCACCCCTCCCCTCCCCCAACCAACCAAGGTTTTTCCTGCCGTAGTCAAGGCAACCATAGCTCATAGACCATTCCGTGCTCCTTTGTTCCTGCTCGTTCCCCTCCAGGTTGAGCACACCTGTTTGGACGTTCCGCGCGAGCAGGTAGAACCGGTCAGACGGTACGTGGCAGAATGACTCCGTGCCAGTCCGCCACCTGCTCCCCTGGCCAGCTCCAGCTGACGGCCCGACACAGGGCTGTCCATCACCTGTTGGCGGTGATGTAAGCAAGCTGGGAAAACCAACATGGGGGTCAAAGAAGGACACGTTCTGGGGCTCCCAACGGACAGCACACGTCCTGTTTTTCTGAGTATGTACTACCAAACGCTTTGCATTCATTGAGGACTGCTTCTAAATCAATGGAATTCCATGTCTGAAATTGCCCTTGGAATAAGGTGGCAGCCAGGAATTAACAGCGCCAGATGGTGGCTTTCACCAGATGGTGGTTTTGTAGGTAGGACCTGAGCTTGGTAAAAATGCTGCACAGGGAGGGCTCTCATTCCTCTTCTCTCCTTGGCTGTTCTTCTCATGGTCTTCCATAAGTATCACATTCAAATGATCAATAGTGGATCCTGACCATGACATACAATTTAAAGGACCCGCTCCACCAAATGAGGGGTCTAATGCCTGCCCACTGACTACTTACTGTTAGTTACTTACTTACTACTACTACTTACTGAGGCAGGATCGTTATTTTTTGTTTGTTTGTTTATTTATGAATTCAGGTATAAATGCTGCCCAGCTTTTGGATGAGTCTTTCTGGAGTTTTCACATACACCAAGCTTCCAGTTTAATAAAATAACTGAAATTATCTGAAATTAATCAAAGGTTTTGTTTGGTTTTTAATGCATATTTATGCAAGTAGGATAGTAAAAGACGGTGGAGAGGTCTGACTATTTTGTAGTGCTTTCCTGCTCTACAGAGAAAGAAAGATGGCAAGCAATTAGGGCTGTCCCTGACTCAAACAAATCTTGGTCGACCAACAGTCGAGTTTTTTTTTTTTCCGATTGGTCGAAACCTTTTTTCTTCTTCTATATGACACACCCTATTTGTTTGAATAAATACAACTATATGCACACTGCGCTTGTCTCATGTTTTATAACTTTCTTAAGTGAATGACACAAATTAGTAACAATAGGCTAATGACAGTCGTTTCATGTTATGGCACAGGAAGACTAGCTTGTCCACATTTTTTGACAAAAGGCTGCTCCTCGTTTTATTAACGATAAACCCTGCCTTGGAAAATACTCCAGTGACATTATGTTCTTAAAGTTTACATTCCACTTTTTGGGGATTAAAATCCGCGACCCTAAAACAAGAAATGCTGCCATACTCCAGTTTTTTTTTACTTTGACATTATGTTCTTAGGTTATATAATTACATGAGTAATTAAAAAAGTATGCCTATATCACTAATCTTAACTCTAGGCAAATCTTAGGCTACAATTAAAATGCACATTATTGGCCTGCATGCCTAAAACAGGAAGGATTCAATATAGGCTAACGCATTAAAAACCTGGGGTGTTCCATCATGTTAAAATATAAATACACTGCCTGGCCTCGGTGATCACTTAAACATCTGGTGAAATCATATCGTAAAAAATCAACAGTAGAACTCACGGCTATGTTTAATAGTGAAAGTAAGAGCATTTCCACACGCACAATGCAAAGGGAACTCAAGGGATTGGGACTAAACTGCTGTGTAGCCTTAAGAACACCACTTGTCAGTGAGGCTAATCGGAAAAAAAGGCTTCAATTTGCTAGGGAGCATAAAGATTGGACTCTGGAGCAATGGAAGAAGGTCATGTGGTCTGATGAGTCCAGATTTACCCTGTTCCAGAGTGATGGGCGCATCAGGGTAAGAAGAGAGGCGGATGAAGTGATGCACCCATCATGCCTAGTGCCTACCGTACAAGCCTGTGGGGGCAGTGTTATAATCTGGGGTTGCTGCAGTTGGTCAGGTCTAGGTTCAGCAACATTATGTGCCCAAAGAATGAGGTCAGCTGACTACCTGAATATACTGAATGACCAGGTTTTTCCATCAATGGATTTTTTCTTCCCTGATGGCACGTGCATATCCCAAGATGACAATGCCACGATTCATCGGGCTCAAATTGTGAAAGAGTGGTTCAGGGAGCATGAGACATCATTTTCACACATGGATTGGCCACCACAGAGTCCAGACCTTAACCCCATTGAGAATCTTTGGGATGTGCTGGAGGAGACTTTGCGCAGCAGTCCGACTCTCCCATCATCAATACAAGATCTTGGCGAAAAATTAATGCAACTCTGGACGGAAATAAATGTTGTGACATTGCAGAAGCTTATCTAAACGATGCCACAGCGAATGCGTGCCGTAATCAAAGCTAAAGGCGGTCCAAAGAAATATTAGAGTGTGTGACTTTTTTTTTGGACGGGCAGTGTATATAAACCATACAATTAGTAAAACACATTTATTATAAAATGTTACTTTTATTAGTTTTGCTGAATTATTCACAACATTACTATTACCTTAACTGCCTAATATAATTTAAAGAGAATATATATAGGCCTAGCTATGTTAAGAGTGAAGGACTGCCACTGCCATACCCGCAGCATCCATAATGGATTATTCTACTGACAAGCACGCTGAACTTTGGCGCAAATCTAGGTGTCTCATGCTGCGTGGAGAATTATTATTATTTATTTATTTTCGCGCGACTGCTCGACCAAAACAAATCTCGGTCGACCGACAGCACATCGACCAAACAATCGACCAGTCGACTAAATGGGGTCAGCCCTACAAGCGATGGTATCCAGCTAAGGCAGCTTGCTCTTAGTTCCATCACGTGCCCCTCAGTCCTGAACGAATGGCTAGATCCAGGGGCATGCTCCATATTTAAAATGGCCAAAACATTCAATCACAACTTCAACACTCAATCAGCTTTGGCACAGGGAGGGAGGATTTCAATCGCCATGGTATTCCCTGCCTCACCACACTATAGCGCCCCCTCTGGACAAGCAACCAATCTGCCTACACCAGTTCCGCAGTCCTCCGCCACTGCAACCGTGCAGAGTGAAAATAAACGCCAGCTGGCTGGGTTTGAGTGAGTCCTGTAGCAAGCGCATTCTGGTCAGGAAGTAGTCCACCGCTCTTCACTTGCTCCATTCCTTTCCCCCTTTTTTTGTTATTTTTGTTTCAGAAAAAGTCATTAATGAATCGTTATAATCATTGTATTTATCAAATTAATCAATTGAAGAGCCTGTATCTCCCAACCAGGCCCATGGAAAGAGTAGCAAAAGGAGTGAGAAATGGAGAAAGAGAGGGAGCGTGTCAAGGGGTAGAATAAGCTGGTGAAGTGAAAGGAAAGAAGAAAGGATGCTGTGGTGTTGGAGAGGAGAGCTGGATGTACAGTTCTGCTGCAGTAGGGTATCAGTGTGAGAACATAATTGCTTTGGGAGGAGAACAAAGTTACTGTAATTATTCTTGAAGGAGCCCAGGGATGGTGAGTCTAGAAGTGATACAGGCGCGGAGCTCCATATTGCGTATTTGTATTAGAAAGACCTCTGACCACATGCACTTTTATAGCTAGAAATCTGGTCATTGAGATGGGTTATTGATCCACTTGTTTTGTGATTGTGTGTAGGCAAAAGCCACAAACCGATGGGGTAATAGGCTCTTTTGTAATTGGAAGTGTGATTTTGATGGCCAGTGATACGGTATACATGTCATTGGAAATGCATGAGGTTGCTGTAGGCTTGTGCAGTTGCGAGTGCAATGGGAGAGATTTCTCTGGGTCTTAAAGATTTCCAAGGGGCTGGATGGCAAGCTTCTGCTGTGAGAGACCTTATCTGGAGACCGTATGCAGTCCTTGGCAGGAGAATGGCATTTAAGTGGGCGATGAACAGTGTGATTACTGAAATGATCTGAAATGAATCAAAGGTTTTGTTTGGTTTTTAATGCATATTTATGCAAGTAGGGTAGTAAAAGACAGTGGAGAGGTCTGACTATTTTGTAGTGCTTTCCTGCTCTACAGAGAAAGAAAGATGGCAAGCGATTAGGCTGTCCCCGACTCAAACAAATCTTGGTCGACCAACAGTCGTCCGTTTTTTCCGATTGGTCGATCGGTCAAAACTTATTTTCTTTCTGTATGACACACCCTATTTGTTTGAATAAATCCAACTATATGCACACTGCGCTTGTCTCATGTTTTATAACTTTCCTAAGTGAATGACACAAATGATTAACAGTAGGCTAATGACAGTCATTTCATGTAATGGCACAGGAAGACTAGCTTGTCCACATTTTTTGGCAAAAGGCTGCTCCTCGTTTTCTTAACGATAAACCCTGCGGCGATGAACAGTGTGATTTGAGCTATGTGTGCAAATAGTTTTTGCACTGAGATTTATTTGAATGAGTAATATGGTTCATATGTGTTTTTGTGGTTTGTAAGTCAGGAAATTGTCTTGATCCAAAGTGTTTCAGGTTAGTGATAGGGTTACACTCACCAAGATTTCACAGGAAATATTATAAGATACATTAGGGTAGGGCTGATAGTCAGTAATACAAAAATGGTGGTAATTAAAAAAATAATAATAATTTGGTCTGATTTTCATACTATTTTTATTTACAATCCTATGTCATTTATTATTCTGTGTCTGTTCTTTTGACTTTTTATGATAAATAATATTTGTTTTAAAAGCATGAGTCATAAAAGAAATGCCATATTTTCTTTTATACTGTATAATAAATGCATATTGTTTTAATGCATGAGTAAGGCCGTTATTGTTATTATTGTAGATATGAGGATACTGAAGTACTCATTTGAATGTTCTTATTTTCTTGTGCATGCTGTGTGTTCCCGCAGCGGTAATGTCATGAATTGCATTGTTTTTCCTATGACGGCACTTTGATATGAAAGTGTGGACATCGGCCTGACCCTGGGGAATGTTGAGGAGAAAGGAGCTTGAAACGTATCAAATGGTTCACAAGCTTATTGAAGGAGAAGAACAAAGTCTCAAAGCTGTGCTTTGATAGCGTCGACTGAACGCAAAAGCTCATCGGAGAGCAGAGCGGGCAGTGCCCTCCCAGCTAGGAAAAACTATTGTCTCTGCAAAACTGCTACTCTCATCAGAAATCAGTTGAAAATCACTATGTCGCCAAGTTAGGGAAAGCCTTTTGTCATCGTTTAGGTTTTCCATTGTGACAGCAATTTGGCAATTTTCACCAGGAAAAACGAGTGTTTGTTTTATTAAAGGGAGAGACGTGATAGTTTTAGTAACCGAAAAATTAGTGGAGAATCCTCCTCAGCATCTCTTGTTTACATCTTTCTATAAATTAGTAACTTTTGTCACATTTTGGACCCTCTGCTGAGTTAAAGTTTATTAATCATTGGACGATTGAAATGGCATTGCCAATATTTTTACCTCTTTGTTATTGCTAAAGCTGACGTTTTACTGGAACAATTTTAACAACGTTTAAAGGTTCAATTAAATAAGTCTTTACTGTCTCATTCTTGGGCAGTTTGTTTTGCAGCAGTATAAATATGCACCGTGCACACAGGCCAACACACCAAATACACAAATCCGCTATGAGCGACACAATATAAATAAACCATAAAAACAGTGAAGGACAATAAAAGTACAATACAATCTTGTATTTTTAAAAAAAATACAAATTACAGTGTTTAAATTAAAATGTAAACATAAATATTGAATGTGACCCTTAGACTCCCTCAATGTGGCCCTGCACTGTTTCTCAGTAGGTTAAAGTTGAATGAAATCCCATGGATCATTATATGCTTATTAACCTCTGCTTCTTCTCGTCTTCATGGTGGTTATAGGATTTTGGACTACCACTTTGGACTACTACTGCTTCATCTTGTTGTGCTACGTTCGCCACATGACTTGGCCAAGGGGCCTCGTGCACACTTGACTATCCCGGTTTCCCACCAGGAGAACTCCAGTGTCTTCACTGACTTGTCCATTTTTCCTAGGCTGGCTTGATGTACATGTAGCTACAGTTAAATAACTGAAAGTGCAAAGTCCTAGGTTCATCGAAGAGGCCATGTAATATATTTTATGTACGGATATCACCTTGAAACATTGATATTGGGTTAGCGGTGTTGTTTGCAATAATGTTAATCGATGTTAAAAAATGTGAGTTACAAAAACACACTTTATCTGACATTGAACATTTATTGAGACTTGCACTTAACATACTAGCCAGTGTTTGGAATTAGAATGCATTTCCCAGATTAAAAGGACACCAGGCTTACAAAAGCAGTGGCTAAACTTCTGACTCCACATCCTCAAAGAATTCACATGATGCGTTGAGGGAGTGGTGATTGGTGCAGATTGAACAGCTTATCGAACAAGAACAACAGACTGCCTCGTCTGGGCTTCAAAGCTGAACACAGAACACAAAGTTGGGTTCCCTCACTCCTGCGGGAGGTTGTTTGTCTGGAAGGACAGAGCGGGCGATGCCTTTCCAGTCAGAGGAAGCAATTATTTCAGCAAAAAATAGTCAGTCTCGGCACATTTAGCTGCAGGAAAACAAAACTTAAAAATATACCCAGGCTATCTTTTTCCATTTAGAACTACGGGCAACTGCATTTGAAAACATCCAGCAGGGAGGACAAGCGTTTACTTTCTGGGAAGGGAAAACCGTAATGGCTGGTTAAACGAGGAGGTTGTGAAACAGAGATAAAAACAGCTCAGTAATGTTGAAGTGTACATCGGAGCAGTAAAGAATCCCCTTTAATGTCCTTGCGCATTAATGATTTTGCTTACTTTACACTGGCATTTAACGAAGTTCCACTCCAGCTTTTATTGTTGTTCCTTAAAGACAAAACTTTAGTAAACATTTTTTCTGAGTAAATTAGACTTTGAGTGTGAAAGTTCATCCCTCCAAATTCAACCCTCAAAATTAAAAATGTAAAACTTGTATAAGAGCACAATGCATTTAAAGTTTAAAAAACAGGTGTGTGTATATCAAAATAATTTTAGAAACTTCTTCTTTTGCTTTTTTATCTGTAAGAGGCGCTCAGATTATTTTCTCTAAAGAACAGGGTTAAAGATTCAATAATTTGCGATACTCTGTACATCAGAAACCCTGTTGACATCTCTTTCTTGAAAGTATTCTCTGAACCCCATAAAATGAAATATTAATACTCATCAGTTGGGTTAGAATTTTAGCCAAGAATGTTTTAGAATGTTTAGTCAATTTCACAGGCAGGACACAGCCAGTTAGCAATAAATCAAGGAAATATACTCATAATGCAGTAATGGAAATATACGCATCCAGCGTATCCACTCTAGTCTTTTCACCTAGCCCCAAGCGGTTTGGAGAAAGGCACGTCAGCTGGGAAACAACCTGTAGTGGACCGAACTCAAACAAACTGTGACCGCTTACAAACTTGGTCTCGGCCCATTTTACAAACCGTGACCACTTAAAGAGTTGACCTCCATCCATTTGATGAGTGAGTGGGACCAGGACACTGTGGGAACATGAGGATGGCATTGGATCTGTCCCATGCAGGGAACAAACATTTTGAGTTCAGATGAGAGTTCTCCCATTGGGTTGTGTGTCTGACTTGGTACTGATAGGATGAAGCTTTTTTCTTCCACAAAATATGGAAAGAAAATTAATATACACCATTTAGCAGACACTTTTATCCAAAGCGACTTACAGTAGTGAATGCATACATTTTCAGTATATGTGGCCGCAGTGGGGATTGAACCCACAACCTAAGCGTTGCCAACGCTGTGCTCTACCAACTGAGCCACACAGAACCACAAATTGTTCCAAATGTAAAACTGTTGAAAAACAGGCGCCCACATATATTGAGGGATATGATGCAGTTTCATAACTGCAAGGACTGCCTCCTCAGACACGACTGTGTCTCAGTCTTAATTGTTCCCTCATGGTGACTATCGCATTGTGGTCACACATGAATCAAGCCCTGGGAAAAGCAAAGCCAATACTTTCAAGTGCACTTGGAGTGTTTGTGTGTTAACAAGTGTGAGTACTTACTGTCCAATTTTCCCCACTGTTGAATCTCGAATTATTCAAGCAATTTCTGCTTTATTTTCTTGCTCATATTTCACTTGCATTCAGAATTTTCATGGGCAATTCTTAATTCTTAAAAATTACTATTACTAAATTGTGGTCCTCTGTGGCTCAGTTGGTAGAGCACAGCGTTGGCAATGCTTAGGTTGTGGGTTCAATCCCCACTGGGGCCACATATACTGAAAATGTATGCATTCACTACTGTAAGTCGCTTTGGAGAAAAGCGTCTGCTAAATGGCGTATATTATTAAATTGAAACCTGATTTAGCAGAGGGATAACATAGTTTATCTTCTTTGTTATTGATCAAGCTGAGTTTTTACCGCAGCAGTTTAGGTTAAGTATGCACCTCCAGTACTCCAGGAACCCTCCCACGTGACCCTTAGGTCACGAGTCCACTAAACCCAGTACAGCCCCACACTGTTTCACAGTAGGTTATAGGTTTTCAAGTCCCGTGGCTCATTACAGGCAAATTAACCCCCGGTTTGTTCTCATATTCACAGTGGTTATATTGGGATTTTGGGCCACTGCTGCTTGTTCATTTTTTTAGCCCACATGCTCCCAGATGCCCCCTTGTGAACAGCAAAGCTGCATTAGCACACAAAAGATTAAACGATGTGACCATTTGCCGTGGTTTGATGGGGGGGGGGGTCTAGCACAAGGGCCTTGTGCACCTGACCCTCCACCACACCAATCAGGCGGACTCTAAAAATATCTAAAAGATTCCAGATGAGCTTTGCATTGGGAGAGGAAAAAAGCGCACTCGGGCAGCCCAGGGCACCATATTTGGTAACTGGTGCCTTAGATAAAATGCGCCTTGCCAGCCTCAGCCTTGCCAGGCAGCAGACTGCAGTATGTTTGGGGATGTGCTGTATGCACACCCAGTGCTTCCACTCTCCCCGCATATTAACGAGAGTCCAGTGTTTACCAAGTGCGAGGCAGAAGTCCTCTACGTTTAACTCTGTGAGACGCTGCACTGCGAATATGAAACAAGCGAGCAAAGCACTGTAGCGCTGCGGCCATCCTTTTGGCAGGGTTTGAAGGTCACACGCGCACAACCAAGGGTCGCAGGGTTTTAAATATTTCATTTACGTGCACCCCTTTTCACACATCGCATAGCCTTTCCTGTCATGGTTTGCATTCATAGTTTGAGAATCAAGTCTTCAAAATAAACACACGAGGGATGTCAAACTCACCCGTATTTGGCTGGTGCTGTACGAGTGTGAAATGCCCATCAGGGACGCGGTTCAAAACCTGTCTCTGCCAGACCGGCCCTGGTCGTTAGCACCGATCGGGGGCGTCATTTGGCTGTCCGCTCCCAAGGGAGGGGGAGGCTGGTCGCTGTGAACATGAATTCACTGTGAAGCACATAAGGGTCTCTCCAAAAAGGGGGGCGGTGAGTTCCATCTCGAAGGAGGCGGATCATCACTGGCCTCGGAGAGTAGCTTGCCCCATAGAGACGGGGTATAATTGGCTTCCGATTTGGATTTGAAAATCAGACACAAAATAAAACATATTTTTAAAAAGAAACACAGTTTAAGTGTCATTATAGATTCAAAGGGCAGCCAAGCATAGAGCTCTTGTATTGAAAGTAAAGGAGCATTTAAAGTTTACAGTTGGATTTAATTTTAACACTCATTGGAGAAAAAAGATAAATTCTGTTGAAAAGGCTTCTGAGAGCCATCTGACCATCTCCAGTGCCTGCATCAGTCTTGGCAGCTAAGAGATCCACTGTTGGATGACGTCTGTAGAGATATCACTGGGGGTGAAGGCTGGAACGGGACTGAGACATTTGTCCTGGTGACTGCTTCCTGTTTTCCTTTCCCAGGGTAGGAACTAATCCAAGCGGCCAAGTGCATTATCTGAACGGTAACCATGGCAGTCGGAAACATACAACGTTCTGTGTGCCTGCCGAGTACCCAACTGCTCATCCTCGGAGAGAGGGAGAGAGGGAGAGAGGGGGGGGGTGACTCCCCCTCTCAGTTTTATCTGGTAACAGCCATTGTCACTGCCAGCCCCTGGAGAGCAGAGTGTTTCTTCTCTGGGACTCTTGCCACAGATCTTACGAGCGCACTGTGGTTTAGGTTTTTTTTTTTTTTTTTTTTGGCACAGCAAGTGACATGCAGGACGCTGATGTTTCTTTCTGCGGAGAATCAGCGGGGCTGAATGAAGAAAGGAGGGGCCCAGAGACGAGGCTCGAGGAGCCAGGGCCAGCAAGGATTGGCTGCACCGCAGGGCTTCCAACACACAGTTCTGCAAATGAGATTACGGCATTTATCTGTCCCCGCTCCCCTTCGAGTTCACAAAAACAAACAACGGCTAAGGTTGTTTATTCTCCTCGCGGTCCGCTCGCGACCAACGTTTTCACTCTGAGGCTACAAACTCCTCCGCTGAGCCCAGTCTCGGCTTTCACCTGCCCCCGTGAAAGGGGAGCTGCGCTATAACGTTCGTACGGAATATTGTCCGCTGTATTTCAGTGGCACTGTAACCCTGGAGACGGTTGCTAACCTTACTGGAAAATGTAGTTTGGTGCTCGAATTGACTTTGAATAAGGCTGACGACCCAGCTGTCAATGAACATGGATCCACCAGAAACATTTCGAATTAGGAAATTCTTCCATATTTGAACTCTGAAGATCCAATCTCCTGGCATATATAATTCAATTTTCATAGTTTTGAGCCCTTACGGTACCGAAACAGAGAAACATATTGACTTGAAATCTGGGGCAATTTGTGCGTTATGGGGGAACTGTGGTTGTCATCCAAAGTTTGTAGGTTAGTTTCTTAATTGGGACATGTTTAGGTACTTGGCCTTTATTGATTCTGCACATATCCAGCTGTATTAATGGATAGAGTATAAAATGTAAGCAACGCATGTTGCCCATAACGTTTTTCTTTTTCCAATGCGAACACAATTCTTGTGATTTCATTTTGACAATCGCTGAACTTCCCAAACTGTATTTGTCATGAAAAAGACTTGCACTTGCATTAAATTGTAACTCAAAGTTCGATTTGATTGATTCCATGCCACATATGAGTTTTTTCACAGATAATCCACAGAAAATCCTAACTATGCTTGCGCCCTGGGCATAGAAGATAGTAGATGGGTCTAGTCCGCTGTTTTGTTCCCACAACCCTGCATAAATTGGACTCTCTGACACGCTGACCACTGTCCATTACCACCGGTGCCCCATTCCTGAGGCCCCCAGATCCCTGGGCAACACTTTTTGATTGAAACCATTGGTGTAAACCTGTGAGCCCCAGTGCATCCCTGGGGTCACTTTTTGAGCCCTGGTTTATATTCCCTCGGAGGGAGCATGTGAGAAACATGCTGTGCCTAAAGTAGGCCACATGACGACACCGCATCAGATCCACTCTGATGTTGTTTTGTGGCTGCTACGCTGGCCGCCGTCTATAAATGCGTTTTAGGACTGCGAAACATTGCAGTCCTATTTGCAATTTGAATGTAGCGTTTGTTATTTTTGACCTGCCAAAGAGTATGTCATGTGTATAAATATTATTCTCCAGGAAAGGGGAGCCGTTTCACAGCACAGAATATTCTTTGAGGTGATGCAACCTGCGTATTGTGAAGGAGTGAAAGATATGAGTAATGAAATTGCATTTGGTTTGGCGCTCTTTACAATCAGATTGACAAAGGGATGTGAATATTACAGTGCCCTATTACCACAAACGATAAAATATATCTATTTCCCATGAATGAGAAAAACTGAGACGATTGCTTCTCCCCTTCCAAAAGGCGATCAAGGTAAAATCCTGGAAGTAAGTGCGAGAGAGAATGTTATGTCGCATGTTATGTATGGTATGTTCTGTTATATGTAGAAATCGTTACGTCTCAGGTCAGTGATGGTCAGTAGAGTGTAGAGCAGGGGTGGGCAAAGAGGGCCATATCCGTTTCTGGATTTCACGCAAACTTCTGTTCCTAATCATTTAATTAGCCCAATCATTTACACGATCTGGCATTTTAGCTAGGTTTTCATGAATGACAGCTGAAGGCTGTTCTTGTGTCCCTGTATGAAATGTTTACTGTAATCTAGGACAGTAGACTATGCTCTGCAGGCCACCAGGTATGCAGGAATGAGAAATCATTCAGAACTATTGCACTCTGTTAACTAGCTAGCGGAGCACAGATGGGTGAATAAATAGTGCATTTTAATAAGGGAGATTGATCTGTCTTTATTAAGGTACTGTATAGGCAGGTCTTACCACAGATCAGCCATAGTGGAGTACCTGGCTCAGCCTCCTTTCGGTGCAGCAGAATGTCTCTCAGACAGGCTTATAAGCTTCTCAGTAAGCTTCTGTGTAATCCCCGGGAAAATATATTGCATTGTCTGGAGAAAAATGGAAAGCTGCATTGTACAGTGTTTGTTCTAGTTTGTCGTCCATTCTGGATGTGTGGTGTTTATGGCTTCCTTTACTCTCCTGCTACTTACTGATTTTAAGCACGCGTAGAGCATTGCTGGAAACGCTTGTGAAAAAACGAATATATGTAGGTACACAGCAAATGAGAAATATTCAATCCAAAGCGTAAGGAACATACATGTGTAAATGTGAATACATTTGGTGATTATTAACTGGACAATGAAAAAAAAGTCAGATAAAGTTATCTAGCTACCTGCTTAGGCTTTATTTGTCCGTGCGTGCGTGCTGGCTAGCCAGTTAACCTGCATCAAGCCCCTCCTCATTATCTCTGATCCACGACAGGAAAATTATTCATGCTCTTTTTTTTTTTTTTTTTTTTTTTTTTTTTTTTTTATTTCATTTTTCTTTTGTCTCCTCTGTTTCCCAGCAGTGGGTGTGTTTGTCAGATTATATGCTGCTTGTGGAGTTTTCCCCCACTATGATAGTCAACAACACAACATCTGACACTGTGTTCTTGTTTATCCTTCTACCAAGCTAGCAAGATTTTCTCCATATCCAGTTGGTCTATTTAGAGTGGCTGTTTGGCCTCTTTTTTATTTATTTTTATTGCCAAAAGGGCATTGCTTTCCTGGGACAAGGACATTAACATGCACACTACATTATTGCAATTCCTTTTTAGTTTTGTCACAAAAGAATTAGTTTCCACTGAGGAAATGAAAACGCAAAGCGAAGTTACCCTTTCCATTTTTGACTTTGCAATTCCCCTTCAATGTTGGCCAATAAGCCGTATATGAGCTAGGAAATGCAAACAGAAATGAGAACGCTTTAAATCAAATCAAATCAAGTTTATTTGTATAGCGCTTTTCACAATAGAATTGTCACAAAACGCTTAACAGAGGGGGAACCCAGGCCTAGACCCCCCCAAAAGCAAGCCTAACGGCAACAGTGGCAAGGAAAAACTCCTAGGTAGGGAGAAACCTTGGGAGGAACCAGACTAAAAAGGGGGAGCCCATCCTCTTCTGGCCGGCACAGGGTATGTCCAAAAAGACCATGTCATGGTCAGTCCAAGGTGGCTCAGGGCTGAAAGACTTTGCCCCTCCTGAGTTAGGTAGTCAGCGGGGGGCTAAACCACGCGGAGAGGGTCCAGATCCAGGAACTGGGGTTGGCGTGGGGGTGAGGGTTGATGGGGGCAGGATCATCATTGCGGCCATGCGTTTTGTACTCGGACGAGGACGTCTGGCAGCTACATGCTTCCGTACCTGAGTAGCTCCATAATGAGTGTGGGCTCATGCGTACTAAGTGCTGCAGTCCAATAGAGGAAAGACACTGTATGAACTTGGAAATGCTTGTCCAGCTTAAGGTTACGGAGGGTGGAGTGAGCCGCCTGCCACTCTGGTATCTTCAGACCAGCTGCGTGCATACCTGTTTGCCTTCATACACGTAGAGAGTGTCACTGACCGCCGGGTTCCTCTGCAACCTCGTCAGTCTCAGAGGTGTCTGACACTGTCCTCTCTCCAATTATTTGTAATATCACACCCGTCTCGGAGGCGTGACTGACACTGGCGCGGTGTCACGTGGGAAAGCTGTACACAAAAATCCAATTGTTTGTAATATGAATTTGAAAAGACATTATTTACATTGAAAGGAAACATTCGATCTGTACGTACAGCAGAATCGCTTTGTAGAAAGCCTTCCAGCACCTCTGAGGATTGACCATTACTCTACAAATATGATTAGATCCCATTTTTTTCTTATTTAATGGATTCGTTATTCTGGAGATTAAAAAATCTTAAGTGACTCCAATTTTACATCATTACTTTTTGTGGCCATGTCATAAGATCACCTTATGCCGTCTTCAATCCAGGAGGCTCTTTTTGTAGTCAATAGGACCTATTGAGTTCATTTTAGCTAGCAAACACAGTACATTTGCATACAGCGATGAGGAAATCAGAAGCTGGTGTGGCATTATTTATTTGTATCTGCCGCAAGGCCCTGATATTATATATTTTTCTTCTGTCCCTCGTCGCTTTGCCAGAATCCTGTTCTGTCTCTCAGCGCTTTCCCAGACAGCCCCGCCTCGGTATCACACAGAGTTTAATGAAGTCATGAGGTCACACCCAGTCACAAGGTCCTCACAGTGCAGGAGGGAATAGATGAGGGTAACTCGATGTGTCTCGCTCCCTGGGAGATGGGACAAAGGCCCAAATGGGAACTCGGTAGAATATAATTGAGGAAATGGTTCTTTTGGTTCTTTATTTCCTCGCATACGGTGCACTGAGAGATTGTGAGATGACCCCAGGTAATTTGAAAAGTGCTCCGAGGGGGCAGCTGCCACACACAGGCTGCGATGACACACCGTAAACAATTGTTTCTCCCGTGTTTGTGTTTGAAATATTTTGGACAGTTTCCATCCATCAGTTTCCACCGAATCGGTGAATGGAACTTCCCATGCAGCCTAATGAGCCAATCGTTTATACCAGGAAAGAAAACAAGACTTTAAAGCAAGTTCCTGGTTGCTCTTTGATGGTCAGTGACACATTTGGGGGAAACAGCAGGGAGCCACCCTGTACATAGTTGTTTTGATGACCATATTACCCTGGAATTATGTGGAGCAGCCCGATTGGCACAAAGAATGCATTTTTTTTTTTTAACATTGTCGTTTTGTTTTTGCAGGCAGAGTTCTCTGAGATAAACCTGGCGTCCTACGTCAACGGCGGCTGTGTGGTGGACATGCAGGCGGTGAGGGCCGGGACCAGGGTGGTCAGGTAAGATGGGACCTTTGGCACCGCGGCTCCTTCCTGTTCAGCGGTGGCCGCTTCGCTTCAGTTCACCTTGCGCACAGATTAGCAGTTCTTTCTCACCAGCGATGTCGGAAAAGAACCGTGACTTTAGTGGCACTGACAAAAGACCAGCCCGGCAGGAAACCGTCAAGCACGATTGCCTCTGCCCTTTCACTTGACCTTTCCTCCAACGCATATTTCCAGTACATAGTTCTCTAGCGTGTTCTACCGCTACCCAGTTGAAGCTGCACACCACTCTTACGCATGGCATGGCTACGTGCACTTTATAATGAGCTAAAGAAAGCGTCTTCCTTCTATTTTATTTTGATGTGTTTACAGTGTGGGGGTCAGCTGCCCTTGGGACTTGTTGTATATATATATATATATATATAACGGCAGAGTTCTGTTAATTTAGAATGGGACTCCAGGAAGTGCACATCGCTGGTGCTTCTGAACCCACAGGAATTTGGTCCCCGATTGGGTAATTGAATCAGCTAATTTGATACACTGTGTGGAGGTTGCTGTCCCTTGACTTTCACAACCTGCCACGGACGTGGACGTAATGCACTCCGTCTAGCACACACAGCCGCCTGCACATGCATGCATGCATTTGATGAGCAAAAACAAAGGATTTAGCACAAGAAATGCAAGTGCACAGTCTGAATTTATTTGCATAAGTAATTGAAAGTATTTAAATTGTAATACAGCTAACCGTTTCAAAAGCACAGGCACAGATTTGTCAGACCTGCGTAACAAATTCTAGAAAAACAAATCCTGTGAGTGTAACCCTCTAATAAGGTTCCGTTGTCTGGCAGTTCATATCCATCCATTGCTAGCTAGGTTAAAGTCAGAGAGCTGTCTGGACATTTCAGGCATATAAGAAAACATTGTCCATAAGTCTTGTGGTAACTGTAAATAATTCAAAAGAAGCTGAGCCTGTCAGTTCACACCTTAGTTTGTGTTATCAAGAAGTTCAGGGTTACTGTTGGGACAGCTGAGTTGGCCAATCCTGCTAAAGCACTGTGGAGCGGAGTACATGGTCTGGTATCAAATGATTTGATCATCAATCTGGCTGTTTCTGGACACCGTCTTTGTGAATCTTTCAAAAATATTTCTTATTATGTAAAAGTATACCAGTTCAAGTGTCTACCGGTACTGTCATATTCTGTATAATGTATGCCTGCTGTATTTCATATCACCATATTATTTATTTTCTTTATCCAATTGCTCAAGGTAAATGTAGTTTTTATATAGAGCCGGTTCAGAATTGATCTTGCCCCACCTGTGCTGGCTTAGTTTCACATAGCCCTCCAGGCTATTGTGGATTTGGATAGTCCACCTGTAGTGTAAGCCAAGTTAAGCTATGATTAAAAAAATATTCGTTTTTCTCCTCATGGAAAAGTATTTTAATCTTGGATCTAATCTCTACAGTAAAAAAGAAAAAACAACAACAAAAAAAAACATTTTTGAAAAAAGTTCAACTAGCAGCCACTTTTGCAGTGTGAGATGTACACTGTTCCACATGCACATGTTTTTTAGAGAAATAGAACATATCGCTCCTTTACACTGCAGGGCTATGTGACCAGGATTAAACCAAAGGTTACGGAATTAGCACCAGTTCGCTACACGTTAAACTCGTCCATGACCCCTCACCAGATGCCCCTGCCCCATCACCACTCTTTCTAATCCTGCGATGACATTCGACTCTGACGTTTCAACAGCGTTTACACTCTGTAATAAAGGTATCAAAGAAAAACACATTTCCCCCCCTGTTCTGTTTCCTGCTTAGAGGCGTCCACTGGTTGCCAATTATTTCTCTGCAAACTAGTCATACAATGCATGCGCAACGTGTGATTGACAGGCTCCTCCTGGTGTGATTATGTGCTCTGCTGAGGTTGTGGCTATGTGATGTTTCTACACAGAGCAGGCACTCTTGTTTATTCACATATGGCGTGTCCCTCCAGGTCTACAGCGGTTTGACAGTCTTGCCCAGTTGTCCCACTTTTGGGTTTTCTGAATATTTCTGCTTTATACAGAAGCCAGATGTTTATACGCAATGCAGGTTCACCATTTTCACATAAGTCTTTTGACTAAAAGCAGAGGTGTAAAGATCAAAATAATTTCAGAAAGTACATTCATAAATGATCCACAATTTGTGTCATCATACCCATCTTATAGCCTATAACTGTTTGATTTTGGGTCTTTTCTGAAGGATATACAAGGGTCTGCTTTGGTAAAGAAACCTTCTTTTGTAAGAAATGAGAACTTGTTGTTATTTTCTTCACGTACGTTTTAATACGCTCCTCTTCATAACTGTCACCCTTTTTGTTTTCAGTTTACATAACACTGAGACATGCCATACTGTCCCCTCCCTAAAGCATCACTCAGCACTCAGATTAAATTTATCCCAACGAGCCTTGACAGGAATAGGCAGGAGAGATGCGCATCGCAACTCCGCCATGTGAAGATTTTGGTTTATGGCGTAAGTGGATACAGAAGATCGGATGCAAGCAGTGAGCGAGCTCAGATGAGCACTAACCAGAGGTGGGATTGTTAATATAATACTCTAAAAGTATTACAGTGTGTAAAGCATAATACCTTGATTGCATGGCGGTCAGCCAGCTGTTGTTCACAGTTCAGTTTACCTGAGATTACTCCTGGATACTGGAAGACATTTTACATTTACATTTTAAGCATTTAGCAGACGCTCTTATCCAGAGCGACTTACAAGATGTGCATTAATACATGGTAGGAACAATCACAGTTAGCGCAAGAGATCAGTGCAGTAATACAGCAATAGACATCATTGCAGGCATCTGCGTACCATACCTGTAACACCGGGAAGGAAAAGGTTAGTGAAAATTTATATTTTTTATTTTTTTACACAAATAGAAGACTTTAAGATGGTCAATGCCCCAGAGATCAATCAATGCGTGAGATCTGACCGCACGACCTTCCAGTTTCGAGCCCAGGTCTCCAACTACGAGGGCTTACTTCCACCCCAATAAGTAAGGATGACTTGCCATAGGTTTTTTTTTCCAATTCTTTGTTACTTTACAGTCAGCATCAGACATCAGGCAAATAAACTGCCTGGTGCAGTACCTCACAACAGACATAAACAACGCTCGGGCAGACAAACACGCAAAGTCTAGTCTGGTCACGGCTCGTCGAGCCTTTTATCTTTCTTCCATTCCTAGGAACTGCAGCATACAGATGGAGGGGGATGATTGCAGTAGCAGATTGCTGATGTCTGATGCCTCCCCCCCCCCCGCCCCCTGTCACCCCCACCTTCCTCCCAAACACAAGTGGCTAGACTTGGCCAGACAAGATCGTCGGTTCTTCACAAAGATTATGCACTGCTCAAATTACCGCTTACCACCGCCTGCCACACGGGGCTCCCTTCCAGGCCAATGTCACGGAGGTTGTCTTAGCCAGGATATCCTCCTTAAGGGTAAATAAACAATCCCAGCTCTGCACAGACAGATGCACCGCTTCAGGACCCGAATAGCATTCACCAAAGCGCCGGGTCCCAGGGCTGAGAGCCAGGTGGTCAGGCCAATGTCCCTTTTTTGAATGTAGTAATAAAGCTCAGCAAAAATGTCTAACATAAAAAATCCAAATTGCTCATGATAATACTTTTAGGAGACTTGGGTTTAGCATTGCTGTGGAATAGTGCTTGTTTATGTGCTGTTAAACATATGGGTCAATGTGTTTGTTGTAAGTTGGCCTAATTTTGATATCAATTATTTGGTTGGTTGACTACTTTTAACAGGTGTGTATTTACAGATCTGTGTAGAGTATATGCTTTGTATATGTAACTTTATTTTTGTAATGTTTTGTAGAGACATCATATGTTTTTGTGATATGCTACAGGTAACTGCCAGAATAAAGGAAATATCAACATAAAGTGTTTTAATTGGGCTGCAACCTGACCATAGTATCCCTCTCTGTGAAATGTTTTTGGTGAAACTACCTCCTCATGCTCTAGATTGATATTTGCAGACAACTGATTCAGAATTGCCCGCCTTGGGGGCCTCTGATAGCGTAGGGGTCTAACGCATCTGTATTGGCTGGTCCTTTACGAGTGTGAGCTGCCTATCACGGTTGCGGTTTGGAACCTGATGTTTAAGACTGTGTTTAGGTGGGGAGTCCCGATCAGGGGAGGGGGGCTGGCCCCAGAGGGAGGGGGGAAGGGGGAGCCGTCATGAACTTGCTGAGAAGCACGTTAGGGTGTCACCAGATCACTTTGAATTCCGTCTCCAAGGAAGCGGAGTTCGCTGCCCTCAGAGAATTGGCTTGCCTCGTAGAGACGGGCGGTGAGTTTGTGTGGGGAGGGTAAATCTAAATAAATAGAGGGTATAATTGGCCACTAAATTGGCAGAAAAATAAAAAAAATAAAAAAATAAAAAAAAAATAATAATAATAATTGCCCACCTTGCATCTGGAACCAATGCACGGACATCACGGTCAAGGAGTATGCGCTTTCAAAAATCATCCCTCTTTCAAAATCACTGAGATCTCTTCTAGCAATGTTAGCCAGAATAATGGGCAACTAGGACTGCCCAGCATTTTTATACATGACCCTAAGCATAATGGGATGTTTAATTAACTCAGGAACCACACCTTTCAATATACTTCCATCCAAATCCATCACAGGGCACACACACCATTCACTCACACACTCATACCTACGGGCAATTTAGACTCTCCAATTAACCTAACGTGCATGTCTTTGGACTGTGGGAGGAAACCGGAGTACCCGGAGGAAACCCACGCGGACACGGGGAGAACATGCAAACTCCGCACAGAAAGGCCCCCGGCCTGGATTCGAACCCGAGACCTTCTTGCTGTGAGGCGACAGTGCTATCCACTGCACCACCGTGCCGCCCTCAATATACTTTGTATCCCTAATTTAGTCAAGTGTTTCCTTTATTTTCGCAGTTACCTGTATGGTTGGAGTGCAAGTTTAATATGTGTATGAATGTCTGAAGTGTAACAAACAGGAGTCCTGGCATTATCTGTAGTCTTTGAGGCTGTTTATCTTAAGCCTTCATAACCTGTGGAAATACAATGGTAAATGTTTCATTGTCAGGACATGAGTGCAGTCTTTCCTGAATGAAAACAAACTAGTAAACTGTATATAAGATAAGATAAGATATATTTTATTGTCCCCGTAGGGAAACAGTGTCGCTGCCTTACAAAAACCATAGACACGTATCAAGTTGTCTGTCTATGCTTGCATGCATAACTACAAACAAACATACATACATACATAGTGCCATCAGTAAAGCTGGAGCAACATATTGCACAACCCCGTTGCACATCATAAAACTATGTATTGTTTTATGTGTGTAATGTACTATACATTGCACTATATTACTACTGGTTTTACAGCAGCAATACCACCCTTTCAGTTTGTACTGCCTGATGGCTGAAGCTAAGCAGGAACAGCCTTGGTTAGTACTTGGATAGCAGACCTTGGAAAAAGTGCTGGAAGCGGTGTTGGTGAGCCACTAGGGCTAAGCAGAACAGCCAATGCCCCAGCCAATCCCCCACTGCAGTACTGGGAACACTGTGCCTTAGACTTAGAGGATGCCACGTTTCTCACAAATGAGATGCTAAACCAAGACTGACCATGGTCATTTTAATTATCCCAAGGCACTTATCGCAAAGAGTAGGGGGTTCCCTAGTGTCCTGGCCCAATTCCCAACCCGACTCGCTCAACCTGTCACCTAATCATCCCCCAGTATAACCGGCCAAATAATCTCCCCTTCTCCACTTCCACTGTGTGGTGAGTGTTGGTGCGGGTGTGAAAAACATTGGCTGCTACATATTGGTGATGGTTGAGTTTAGTTTACCTCCGTTCATAGCAAAGTGCTTTGAGATCCTGAAACAGCGCAATCCATTATTATTACTATTATATTATTGGGGAGTCAGCCAAAAAGGGCCAGCATCCTGTTTTTAAATTGAGCACTATACCAGTGGCTGTTCTAATCTAGTATACGGCTCCCGTTTCCTGCTCCGTCCAGGATAGCTTGCGGTACATCGCTTGGACGTGCTTGCAGTCTGGACCAGAGCCAAACCCAGGGGTCATTGCTGGCAGACCCGATGATGTCACCGCTCACAATCAGAGATTGAACTTGGTCTCTCGTGGGGGCCAGGCTGACCAGCCCTGTCCAGGAATAGCCACCAGCTCTTTCACACACAGAATAAATGACCCGAACAGGGCCTCTCCTCACCCACCCATTCTTACAAGCATGGCTGCCTGCACTGACGTTAACTGGTGTTTACTTGTGACCTTTGCATATCTATACTGTATGTACTGTATATATCTTTTTTGGACGTATAGTTTTTGTGTTTTTCCCACATAAATCTCCCCTAAAATCAGTTGAAGTTGCAAGTGTGTGGTGGAGCTGCTTCTGCTGTGGATTTGCCTTTGAGGCCGCTGCCTGTTGTTGTGGTTTTTTTTTGGGGGGGTTTTCAGGAAAATGACACAGCTTCTTTGTACGTGATTCAGGCCACATTTCATTGTTACGTGACACAAATCAAGGTTTTCCTCCCGGATTACTCGTTCAGTTGACGGAAAGTCAGATTTGGAAGATTAAATGCTGGTAATTGGAGCAGACTGGGCACAGAGGATTTTGAAAAGAAAACTCCTCATTGTGCTCAATCTTAAAGGAGGTGACGAAGGTTAAAGATGTTGAATGAATTGACGGAGGAAAAACAAAGAGTGTGTGTTTGTGCCAGGTGGGTCCTACACATCACCAGGCCTTGTGTGGCTCCCTCTCTCAAAACCCCTATTCAGCTGCAGTTGACTGATATTATTATTAACTATTTTAATTATGTTTGGGCGTCCTCTGAAAATGTGTCAATAGCTTACCTTGCCTAATTTTCATTTAACCTCAACTTTCAAGATTGAAATGAATTTGTATGTGAACAGCACTATCGCTTCTGCTGAATATGCAGCGATAATCCAGCTATAATATATGGATCAAATGTAGCCTATATCTCCCTGCCTGAGGACAACCGCTAAGCAAACAGCTAACTAATATAATGGGAGTGGTGTTTTGCCATCTTGCGTAACCTGAGCCTCACTGCTGCACTAAATCTAGAATGGCAAGTGGCCCAGTGCTAGAGCAATGCAGGATGGCACCTCTCCCAGATGGTTTGGGAAGAGCTCGGGGGTAGTGGGGTGGCAGAGGGATAAAGTGTCTCTCTCAGGGCTCCTCCCCACCAGCTCTTACTGGTCTAGGTCTTTGCAGCCCAGGGGGCGTTCACTCTCCCCGGGGGCAGATGTGTAAGGGCGCTCCTGTACGGGATGCCAGTCCGCTGCGGGGCTTTGGCCGTGGGCTCTGGAATGAAGAGGGCGGAGAGCGTAAACAAAGCCGTAACTACAGCTATCACTGTGCCGCTACCCTGACCTAGCAGCTGCTATTTTAAAGTTTTTGGTCAAATAAGTGTTTTCCTGTTCCTTGTCCCCCGTTTTGACATCGGCAGTCGTGCCCCTCAAGTCACTGCTGTGCCGCCCGCGCCCGCACCCGCTCAAAGAGCCCTGCCCCTCTGAAGAGTGTGCACCCCTCTGATGCACTCGGCCACAGGCCTGTGACTACTCTCCACACTGCACAACACTGCAGGAGAGCTTGTGCTGAAGGGAGAGGAGGCAGGTCTCTGACCTGGTTACCTGTGGGCACCGGGCAGGTAGCGAGGGGTTCGCCGATGCAGCGGTAACCTGAGGAACCCTGGCCGACTTCATGTCCACTCTGTCCCACCTCCGTGGACTGAGGGAGTGTTTATGTCTGTGAAATTAGATTTCACCTTTGAAAACCGTCAAACAAACAAAGTTGTTAAGTTGCAGGAATGTAAAAGGGTGAAATTGTCTGTGGCGCACCGACGTGCGTGCAGCATGGCTCGGTGTTAAAACCATAGAATCACTGTAAGGCCCTGAGCCGTCTTTAACTGCAGAGTGTTTTGAGAGGCTCGCAGAAGTTCAAAATGGCATGGCGGCTGCCAGATGAGAGAAGACGGCCTCCACATGATTCCGTGAAGATGGCATTCCACTGAGAATACCTGTCTGGGATCAGACCGTTGTTGTTAATCAAGTGCAGATGTAGCAAGGCGCTAGCAAATCTACGGGGTCAGTGCTCCGACTGGCTTGGCCCCGGTCCCAGAATACTTTGTAATGAGAAAGATTAAGCTGCATTAATTAGATAGATCGTCGAAAAGATTAGTTCTTGAACAAGTGCCCCCCACACCCCCCTTCCTTTCCCCTGAATAATCACCCCTTTTATGTAAACAGGCAGCTGAAATGTAACGTGTTAATGCGATGACAGATATAATTTGTTTGGTCTGAAAAGCAACAGCTGCTTTTGCAAGACGTCAACCCGTTTGAGAGGACAATGAAACTGGTTTTGTATCGACGTGATCTGTGGTGAGGCTCGGTTTAAAGGAACTTGGCAGCAGGAAGCATACCACGGTTCAGAATCAGTTCAAATGACCTTTTCGGTTATGCCCATGTCGATTGTAGTACAATCGTGCTGCTGTGTGGCGCAATGCGTTGAATGTACTGCTTCCCAGTCATACAAATGGGCTGTTTACAATCCCATCAAGAACACCATCTCATCAGATCTGAGTAATTGTAATTGTCGGTAACGTACACCGCCTATATTCAATCGTTTACCATTTCAACGGCTTCATTTCCTTTCTTGTGTTTTTGTGGCTTTCTCCAAAATTAACTGTGTACTTATTTATTTTTATTCATTCAAGTGTGGTCATACTAAAATGTGTTCTCTCTTTGCTTGAGTGAAGTTCTGCTTCCTCAGTTCTCACAGTCTTTCAGTCACATTGTGTAACACCAACACACAATCCCGTTTTTACCCATGTCAGGGGAATTGCAGTCCCTTATGTAATACCCTTAGTTCTAATGTTATATATTATATATGTGTGTGGGTGTGTATACTTTCACACACACACCATAATACATAACTGGTTGACATTATTTACATTATGTAGATTTGTAAGATTTAGTCACAATCACATCACAATCACATTAATCAGGCCCAATTCATGGCACATTCATGTTCAGTACTGTTTGATGTCATTCTGATCTTTATAGGAATAACATTTAGATTGAAGTCTTGATTATTTTCCAAGCTGATATCTTTTTTTAACTAACTTTTTTCCCCCCCAAATAACATAAAGCCCAGAAATGCACAGACAGCCTGTTTTATTTAGTGCCATCCTGTCTTGTTTTGTCTCTCAAGGTCTTTCAAGCCAGACTTCATTTTGATTCGCCAGCACGCCTACAGCATGACCCCGGGGGAGGACTTCCGCAGCCTGGTGATTGGTCTGCAGTTTGGGGGCGTGCCCAGCGTGAACTCTCTCCTCTCCATCTATAACTTCTGCAGCAAGCCCTGGGTGGTACGTCAGCTCGAAGCACACCGCCCGACCAGATTTCAAACTGATTTATTTTAGACAATTAAACAGAGCCTTAACATCTGTCTCTCAAAGTCATGGGAGAGTTGGTCTGCTGCAGGGGCCGCTTATTATTCGCACACACGTTTTATGGCCCGAGCTATCCAGGTGATTTCGCACCTAGTCGGGTTTCATTTCTGATGATTTGTTTCAGGTAGCATTCCAAGGGAAGAATGTGCTGGAAGTGGTGGTGTTGTGCCTTGTGGTTTGTTGCTTGCCAGCATTGTCCAACTCGCCGTCTCTGTCCTTTTATTTTCTTCTCCAGTTTTCTCACATGATCAGACTCTTCCATTCACTGGGCCCAGAGAAATTTCCCCTGAACGAGCAAACCTTTTACCCCAACCACAGACAGATGGTGAGTGCTTTCAGTGTGCGTTGCCAACCACCATTTCAGGTTGTTACCCTATTTGTTATCTTTATCATCGCACGACTTCATAATGAATGACCATATTGATATGCTGTTTGGTGTTTGGTGCTTGTTTTATATGTGGAAGTATGGAGAGGTGGTCAAGTCACTGCATTCCAGTCCCCAGCTGGGCACTGTGTGTGTAAGTCTGAACATGATGCTACTTTCTCCACTTATTTAATGGCGGATAGTGCAAATAAACATGCTATAAATCAGGGTGTTTGGTGAAAGAGTGAATGCAATATTATACTTTTTATAGTGGTTTGCACAATTCACATTTTTCCGTTTTTTGTTTCAAAAATATTTAAGTTATAGCATATTAAAACAAAACAGGCTGGAAGGTCCTTGGGGTTTTCATTAAATCTTTATTATAAAAATATAAAACACAAGAGATTAAAAGTCAAACATTTCTTTAATCCCTACTAGAATTGGTTGCTCTGGGAATCAGTGTATGCACACACACAGAGACTTTGCCAGCATTCTCAGTCTTCTGCTAATTTGTCCTACATGGAATTGATATGACCGGGACTTTTTTTTTTTTCTTGCAGTAAGCAGACAGTCTATTTACACAAACATGAACCACTAGAACCAAAACAAAGTTCTCCCATCGGTTTGTGAGAGCCACATGCTTCTGCACCTTTATCCTGCAGTTATGTGAAAACAGGCGGGTCTTTCTTTGACGATGGATGCCCTCATCAATGGCTTCCCTCACCTTTGTCTTGAATGGGAAAATGGATTTATTTACTTGTGCTCAAATTAGCTACAAATGAGCAAAATTCAGAATTAATTCATGTGCCTCTTTATGAAATCCATGAAAATGTATGCAATTCATGTAATGTTGTGCTGGAATTCCTTGGCGTTTTTCCTGCAGATTTTACAGCAGCATACTTATTTTATTTTATGGCCAAATCTTGAGGGATGAGTACAGAGGAGAGAGGTGACCAATTACTCTTCTCTTTTCTCACAGAAAAATCAAATCTCCTCACAGTAACGCATTTTAAAAGGTGCTAAAAATCATCGCGTCTTGCTGCTGAATCCCAGCCAGTGCTTATTGGTGCGTAAAATTTGAGATCCCCAACTTTTGGAGGAAGATCAGGCCAAAATGAAGCTACTCTCTGAAAGAAGCATGAACCATCGGCGGCCTCTCAAACCAATTGTCAACTTTGTCTCTACAGTGGAATGGATGGAACATACTGGAATCTCTTCCATTGGACAAAAAGACAGAAAAGAGTTTAATGACAACATTATCATCTTTATCCAACTTCTTTAAAACACTTAATACTTTAAACAAAAGAATCTGGAAATATTCTCTTTCCAGAACCCCCAGCTTGAATTCAGATCATGGCCTCTCTTTACTACAAAGATGTGAAGAAAGATGATTGAAGTACCATTAACAAAGACAGCAGAGGGTGCATCAGATTGACATTGTAAATACAACCACATTTGTAATGCATGTTTACTGCTTTCCTTCCTTCATCGAAACCAGGACCAGGGAAGGGGGGTTGGAAAAGTGTTGGCCAAATTAGTGTTTCAGGTCATTTTCCCTTTCAATTTGAGTTGTTGTAGATTTGTTGTTTTTTGTGAACTTCTCTCACCACGTATCAGTCTATGTTGTTTTAGGGGACTGGCTTGACCAATCTGGGTGCAATTTTCATTTCAGCGAAATTCATTTCTGTCATAGCTTATGTCATCGTGTACAGCATGAGAAAGATAAAAAGACAAAATAGTTTGCATCCATTTCTCTCCTATAGTGTATGCAGCCCCTGTGTTTTGCGGTAGGGTTCCTTGTTATATATGATGTGCTCATATGTGAATCTCAACCAATCTATTAACCAGGTAGTATATATTGAATACATTCTTATTAAGTGTGTTTTTAATGGTAAGGAAGAACTCTACAGCATGTACAGTAGGGGATGCAGAGATAAAACCATCAATAAATAGATATGTTACAGAATATACCGTGGACATGTACATACACATGTGTATACATACATATGCACTTTTATATAATTCAAAATCATTTTTAAATACCAATATTTTGACATAAAATACCAAGGTGACTGGAGTAAGAGGCAGTGTTTTCGTGAAGCGCACCTCGTGTTTGGCATTGTCCTCTTATCCACGACAATGCGTCTCGTAATTGTACGTTAACTGCGGAGGATAAACAAAAGGTCAAGTGTAGGAGCCGTAAGCTGACTGCGTCTGAAACCACGTGAATGTTACCTCCCTCACCGCGTAGACCGGCAGATTTCCAGGGTGACTTATTGCTTTTTAACCGTGGCGATGTGTGCTCACACCTCAGAGTTTCAGTGAAAAGGGGCGAAGCCTCTGTGATTACGTAGCTCTCGTGTTTTAGAAAGCACTTCACCGTGTCCCCAGCATGCTAGAGCTTCACCAGGCTCTTTGGGGTTCACGTTTACTTTAGTGGTTCCGTTATTCTCTGTCCATTAGTAAAGGTGTTTGTGGAGGGGGGGGGTCCTTAAAAACGAAATATACAGCATGGAGAAAATGAAAAAGTATTGTTTACATCTGAAGTGCTACCACTGTGAAGAGACAGGCACTAGTTTGTCATGGCATGGTCATAGTTTACAGTAAGAGTCCTACAGTGCTCTATGGGCATTGGGGAGCGGGGCGGGGTGGGCTCAGGGGTCAGTGGCATTGATGGTGGTTTTGTCGCGGGACGACATTCCTCGGTACCAGCTGCAGTAGCCCTCCTTTTGCTGGATACAGGCATAGTGTCGGGACTGGTACCCGGGGTATCCAAAGTAAGAAAGCATGTCCGTCCACAAGCACTCGTTCTTTGAAGTCACAAAGCAGGGCAGGTAGTGGCAGGGCTTAATCTACGAACACATAAGCAATACTACAGATAAAGAGTGGCGCAAAGTGAAAACAGTCGTACAATGAACAGAGAGAGAGCTGCACAGGTTTAGCTTTCAGAAAGGCTGAGGCAATGCATTTTTAAAGGGGTCTATTATTAATAAGAAATAACCTGACTGGGGGAGAAGGGACAAGCCCTCCCAAATCACTAAAAAGGCTCTTTATTGTTTAAGTTACATATTTCCCCTTGAATTAGGGTATAAGTATAAAATGTTTAAATTATTATTGTGTTTATGTAAAGCCATGCAGAATGTTGTATCTTAAAGCTGCACGTTTAAGTCCTCTCTATATATATTTTAGCAGTTTTGAAAAGCTTAATACTTGCAATATTCCAAACTGACTTCCACACAAGTGTGTTTTCTGTAGATAAATGAATGGAAGTCAACAATTAAGTGTCTATTAATAAAAATAAATGTATATTTTTCTGCACAGAGGCAAGTCAAAAGTTCATATTTGTCTTTATTCTTCCTTGGGGCATGGGCTAGAAAATAAATGAACAGAACCCCGCAGAGAATTAACTAAATACTCATTTAATTGCCCGTTCAGTTTTTCAAAATATTGTTTTTCCAGTGCACCACAAACACATGTTCCAGGTTATGTACACATGCTGTCCTATGGAGCGTGGAAAAACACGTCTTTACAGGCTACATATCAAACTTGGATAGCTTTAATTATTTAAAAAATACAGAATTTTAATCAAATATTATAGTGTTCTTTTGAGGGATTAAAACCTAAAACTTAGCATTTTGGCAAGAGCTGCAAGTGACAACAAGCATGAGGGGGAAAAGAAAAACAACAGCAAAGAACATCAAGAAACATGGGTTATGCAATAAGTGTTTTGTTTCAGGTAGATCCAGATCCAAGTTGTGTAAAGAGAAACCTTCAAATGTAAAATGTTGTGATCTAGGGAGGATCTAGAATGGTGTGTGAATGCCATGCAAATGGTAGACTTTCATCAAATTTGCTGTCGTATTTTCATATCAGTTTTTGTGTCAGGAAAATGTTCCCCTTGGAGAGAGTACGGGCAGACCCCCTCGGTAGAGAGGTCCTCTTAGGGAGTGTATGGGCCGATCCGCTCGGTAGAGTGGTCCTGTTCGGGAGCATTTGGGCTGACCCCCTCAGTAGAGTGGTCCTGTTAGGGAGCATTTGGGCTGACCCCCTCAGTAGAGTGGTCCTGTTAGGGAGAATATGGCCTGACCCATGCAGTAACCCTCCTTTAATGCAAAAGCAGAGCCACTTTGCACTGAAATTCCCAGACATCGCTTTCAGACAGGTAGCATACCGTTGCATGGGGGTGCAGACAATGGGTCACTGTAAAACACTGAAGTGTGCCCGTGTGTTTATCTTACAGTCTGCTGCGGGAACATTTGCGCGAAAGGAATTTGTTTCTCGCGTGAAAAAAGAGACTTGCCGCGGTTTGAATCAGGTGCTGTTAATGTAGCGTTGTTGAAGTGTAAAAACGTTCACGTTTAGATTGGAAGGCCAGAAAAGACCTAATGCTATCTGCTGTGTTTAGTCGTAGCTCGTCGTAACAGTATCTGTCAGCCTGCAAGAATGCCTCTTCTTCCAAAACACTATTAAGCCCCCTGGATACAGTTCCGAGGCCCTGCCTACGGAATGGATTGTATCTGGCAATGCACTTAATTTTATGCTGGAGCCAATTGTTGTAACAGATGTTTGCAGCTGCACTGTAAAATGAGATATTTATGGTTGCTGACAAGTGTGTATGGGAGCAGGTTGTACATAGAGAAGCCAGCTTGAGGTCTCGCACAATGGAATGCTGGGTTGAGACGAAAAAACAAAGTCTTTTTTAAATAATCCCCTCCCTAAAATATAAATATATTCCCTCTCTCTTTCTGCACTGGCTGGTTTACTTTCTGTATATATACATTATATACATTCTTTCAAAATGAAATGAATGTGACACTTGGACACGTGTTTGCTTTCAGTTCAAACTTGTCTCAGCTCTGCTTCACTGTTATTTTGTTGGATATCTATCATGCTTCTTGTGTAGTGATATTTGCTGACCAGTCTGGCTAAACTAGTTCAGAGCTTGCCCATGAAACTTTAGCTCTCTACCTATGGTTTCACGGGAAAAGTCGAAACCAGATCTTCCATTTCAAATACCAGTGCTTTGAAAAACTTACCTCAATTACTAAACTCTAAACCCTAAATGTCTGTAAAATTAAATAGAAAATTAAAACTGCACAGCGATTCGGATGTAATATTCTGTAGCCATAGATGTGACATCATCGTGTATAATTATGCACTGTCATGCTTGCGCAGCGGCTGCAGTTACTGTGTCTGCAGGCTTGTCTGCAGTTTATCACTGACTGTTCTGCGTAGCTTGGATCGTCACCATTGAAAATGGGGGGTGGGGTGGGTGGTTACAAATGCAGTAATGTGGATGGGTGTTTCAGCTCCTTGCCCTGCCCCTCTGAGTCTATCGGAGGATCATGTGCTTGAGCAGGGTGTTCTCTCTGGCCCTGGTCCTCTTGGTGCTGTGATTGCGGCGCTTGGCCCCTTTCCTGGCGCACGGCCCGCCACTCACCCTGCAGTTACAGCCCAGCTGGTAACGGTGGTTGATCCCCTTCTTCTGGGACAGGCTCAGACGCTCCCACTTCTCATTGAAGTTGCACAGCCCTGTGTAGACCTTGCCGTCGTACACACGACCTGATGGGGTGAGAGGGGGGGGGGGAGGGGAGGGGGGGCAGGTGTTCAGAAAGACGAAGAGGAGTTTTGCCATGGGCGGCAGTCAACCGCCGCGACCCTTGTGTAAATGCACAGACCGAGTGAGTCAAAGATGTGAACCTCTTTACAATGGTATAGCACGCGCTTATAAAACCAGCATCCCGTTTCTGAATGTCCAAAAGTCAAACGTCCATTTGGCTTCTATTTATAGGAGCCAGGCCCCTGGGGCTTACTACAGAAGTGAAGATCATAGCCCGGGGACAGGTGCACGGCTTCACTCTAAACATAGTTGGGGCATAGCAGCCCGATGCACGCGCATTACATATGGATGCGGCGGCAAACACCAATGAGTCAGAGCGCATTCGTCAGGATTATTTAGTCATGGGCGAACATGAAAAGAAAGTTATCAGGGAATTTCTATAAGCGGAGGCTCAGATGGAGTTAATCAGCACAGCGCACATTGATTGATCAAAGAGAATTTCTGAAGTTGTTCTCGTAAGACGTAGCGTATTTAAAGCCCGTAAAGACTGCAATATCCTCAGCCTGGGGATAAGACCCAATTATAGAATCCAACCAGAATGGGATGGCTCTGACATTACTGATACCGAGCTGCAATTAACATCAGTTTGTCGATTGGGACTATTGCCATGGTGACCAACTACTACCGTTCCTGCCAAGTAAACAAGTTTAGATTTGACAAATATATATTTAAGTTAAGAGCAAAAGGCTTGCCAGTGATTTGACAGTATCCCAGTATCCCTGTTTAAGAAATAAAAATACATGTTGTGGTAAACGCCTGTGAGATTTGCCAGCCTGTCCTACTGCAGTTAATAATAAGGGGATTCGTTTTTCCAATTTTCCAATTTGTAGTTGTCCTGGCACAGTTGAATGTGCAAAGTTATAAATAGTGGTAAAGATTGTGTCACTGCTATTGAGACGGCCTCTGGGAATTTAAAACAAACAAACAGAGGCTGTCGGTAGTGACACAGCCGTTGTGGTCGGGCGTACTGTAGAGCGGGAGCAGAGGAAAGCCGCAAGCTGGAATTTACCATCTGCCATTTCTCACGAATGATCTGTTAACGACCCCTCAATTTTTGTCAGTGCTGACACTGTAAATATTATAAAAAGGCAACAGGTTGCTTGACTTGAAGAGCTTTGAGGTCCCAGCGCTTGAGGACAGACTGGGTTTTATGGCAATGCGCTGAGCAACCTAACAGCAGCCCCATTCTGCCCAAAAGTCAAATAAAATGTCAATATGGCAGGGGATGCTGGGACTCTGATTGTATTTGCTTTCTCACCCCCGGCCACCGTTAACCCCATCATGAGGACAGCCGTTTCCTCATCCCTCCATGGCACAGTAACTTACCGGTGATTAGGTATTGGTACTTGTTTATATCGAACTTGACCCCACATAAGCTCTCGGAGGCGTCAGTGTAGATGTGCTGAACGTGCTGCATTTTGTTGAATCCTTTGTACATCTGCAAAGCAGGGAGAAGCACCACGTGTTAGAAACTGAAGACTGGATCTGAGTGGGTATATACGCAGCATATACCCAGGTGTATATATAAGAAAACATTTGAAAAAGCAGTTTTATCAGATTAGAACCACCATACAAGGCCGTGGTAAAGGGGAGGATCTGGTACTGGTGCATATTATATAATTACATTATGTAAGCGTGCTTGAAAGTTAGTGCTCTGAAATGTTGGCTGGGTAGAAACATTCCGTTTCACTAGAG
The DNA here is from genome assembly GCA_029706075.1 of Aldrovandia affinis. NCBI lineage: Eukaryota > Metazoa > Chordata > Actinopteri > Notacanthiformes > Halosauridae > Aldrovandia > Aldrovandia affinis. The sequence continues at coordinate 175,384 of JAINUG010000023.1, forward strand.
CTGCCCTTGGAGCATGAAAACGAAACGTGTCAAAAGGATTGTCGGGTAAAACAAGTATCTACGTTTAAGTCTGTATGTAACATTTCGTTCGTCACAATTTATTTGTTCTGTGGCAACGGGAAATGCATATCTTTTTAAAGATTTCCTATGGAATTATAAAAGAGTTTACAGAGGCAGTGGTAAAACAGTAGCAAACAGCAGCAAAAGGAAATACAAGACACCATAAACAGTACTGCTGGTATTTTCTCTGTGTTTAGGCCATTTCGGCACTAACGTACTGCAAGTCTTGGAACCGCTCTGCTCAGTTGTGCATGAATTCTGCCTTTTTAAAAACTGTCCTTCCGTGAGTCTACTACAGAGCGATGTTTTCCAGAGAGAGGTGGCACACTGGGGAGACGTGGCCTTGGCTTACCTTCATTTGCTTGACGGTGTAGCGCATGGTGCCAAAGGGCCCGTCCTTCAACAGCTTCTTCCCCACCACCTTGGCCCGGATCACTGACAAAACAAAAGGCACAGCCACGTTCACTCCAGTGCCTCAGCAGCTGCGATGAGGGCCACGGCCACGCTGATATGCACTTATACATTTCATATACATTATCAGTTATTGGCACCTTAATTTACTGTTTATTTGGGGGGTGGAGCATTAACAATTTTAACAAAATGAAGAATACGGACACAAACTGTCGGGGGAGGGGAGACCGTACACCACTAATAAAGTCTGTTCATCTACTTTGCATGACGCGTGCATATGTTCCGGAATGTACTGTAAAACTACGTACATTATTAAATATATTCCACTGCGTAAATATAAAATTGAATATGTGAAAGTGGCAGTACTTCATTGCTTTGCGATATATGTAGTCTATTTCAGATTTCTGTAACGTATGACTTCTTAGTGAGATCACGGTGGACTCAGAACTCGGCGGAAGGCCCCTGGCCAGCTGTAACTAAGCTCTCTGAGAAGCGTGTTTTATTCATCCAATTTTAGCGTCGTTTGTGTAGCCCCAGTGATTCCATTCACAACGCAAGCTTGAGGGGATTCTTTTCATCTTCTACAATTATGACGCAGGAAGCGAACTGGTTGTTCAAGTTAAATGTACTGCACACACTGCACATTTCTACATAAAGATTTCGTTCTCGCACTTTCCGTATCACGCTGTAAAAGCATGAATACTGAGAAAAAACGTGTGGCATTCCAAGACTCCGTAGGGGGGGTAGCTAATTGCTAGCAATCATTTCAAAATACGATTCATGCACGCTTCATCGTGACTCATCGTCCTAGGCAAGAATAGCATCATATGAGGCAGTGCTTTCAGAGTGGATTTCACGTTACGCTCATTCTATTCAAAGAGAGTGGGCACATTGGCGAGGGTCGGCCTGCAGTTGGAGCCTCGTCAGGGCCAGCGAATGGGAGTTCTCCAGAGTACCTGCACCAGTGTCTGACTTCAGGGAGCACTTTTGCATAGAGACACAGCGGAGTGCGAAGTTCACCTGCTTCCTTCATCTCGGTGCGGCCGGCCGGCCGCCGGGAGCACAGCTGGATGTTTGTGTTTGCGTGTGGAATTTCCTTCCCAGAATTATGTGGGGCTCACATTCCTGGGCCCGTCAAAAGGCTTGCTTTCTTCAGCCAAACAGTTGATTCTAGTGTCTTACTGTCAGCTTTTCATTGACTTTTACTGCTTATAGAGCTGTGTGCACAGGCAGCTGAAGGCTTACTCACAAGTATATGAATAAGCGAATAAAGAAAAAAAAAAGCGCTCAAAAACGAGAAGGTGCTGTTGCATATGATCTTATTCATTTTACGATGGAATGACGTTGTTTTGGGTTTATTTTACGCCATTGGCAGAAATCTTGAAAATAACATTGTGCTTCGTGTAGTGCTGCCCCTGCTTTTCCATGATAGCACGGGTGGAGCTTGTGAATCTGACCTTTGGTTTTCAAACAGAATTGTTCGATTTAAACAAGAATTCAAAACGGAATTGGAAATAGTCATTGCACACATTATGGCTTCCACATTACGAGTTACGTAATATGAGGAAGAACTCTTCAATAAAATGAGGAAGGGACGTACATATATTGACACGGACCCTTATGTTTCAGTGAGCACTGAGGCTACAGTCTTGAGGCTGCATGCAAAAATGCACTTCACTTTCAGACGAGTGAGACGGAGACAGACAGGAGAGATGGCACCTCAACCTGCTAGGAAAGCTGCAAAGGTCTGTTCCCAGGAGAGAGCATAAAAGAATATTAACTCCTGTCCAATATTATGCAGTCATGTATTGGAATACAGAAGATTTTTCAATTTACTAGTTTAATTTTAACTACAGAAAGTGTCTCTCAGTAGAGCTTTTAAACAATTTCAATGTATTTTATATGATGTATGCACATACTGATAGTATATGGGAGTTAAATGAAAGGGTAAAAAAGTGTACTTTTTTAAACTGTCCGATGAAAAGTATGAATTGAAAATGGAATGCAGAATTGGCAATTTGGCCAACACTGAAAGATCTGGACTGAATGTAAAACCTTAATGTGCATGAATCGCTTCCACTGTATATTATCTGTGGTCTCATCTAAGGGCTTGGATTGTCACAACTAACTGGGCCCAGTCGTATGAGTGCAACCATACTGTATGTTGCATTATGTACTTTACGTCACCTTTTATTCCCTACGTGACAAAGCACATTTACTGTAGCCCCAAGGCAACTGTCCTTGCATACCTACAAGCTCTCCCTTCTGCCAGTAAGCCTTACCAATGTGTAGCACTGAAAAATAAGTTTGTGGCAAAGCAGTTCACTGCAAGGTCTAAAAATGTAATCGCTGCTTTGGCCTTACACACTGTTGGTAAAGAGCTGGGTGAAAGGCCAAATATTTTATCTCCCTGGGGACAATTGGGACAATTATTTCAAATAAACCTTGTTGGTCCTGTATACTAAAATGCCAATTTTGCGTAAAATCGGTACAGCGATAAATTATTTAATCCCCTAATTTGCCTGGGGGGGTGTATTTGGCATATTGCTAAAGTTCTTAAGTCAACATTGCTTATCAGAAACATTTTGTCGGACCAAACTGCTCCAGGCAGTAAACAAAGATAGGACAACAAATGGTCATTAATTGGTAAGATTTGGATCTGTTGTACGACTCTCTGATAGGACGATAGTGATGCCATTGGTACGAGAATGTGTGAAATACAACACTTACTTGTGCTCTGGGAATTTTGTGATTTATTTGCTTAACCTTTTGGACCTCTTATACCCAGGACAAGTCATCTCATGATCATAGAGCTGTGTTTAACAAGCAGTTTTTGATTTCCTTTAAATATGTCAAGCTCCAAACCAAAAATCTAATTGGCAAAGCCTGAATATTTATGCAACAAATTACAAAAGACCAGTACTGCAGCTGATGTCTTCCTAACCACCAAAAACACAAAGTAACTTTGCAGTGGGCTCAGCAGGAGTCACTCTGGGTACCTGTGTCTACTTAATGAAGGGCTCTTCTCTGCGCGTTCCCAGCCATAATGGGCAGGCTTCATTATTGGTAAGTGCTGCCCTCCTCTTTGTGATGTACATATTTCTATTTGGACTTTACATGCATATTGTATCCCAGAGGAGGATAACTAGGGTAAAACAGAGACATTTAATTTCTGCAGTGATGGATTTCAGAGCGACTTGACAGCTCAAATGCTAATTTCTAACAATCCAACGGAACAATGTAAGCCTTCCCTCCCTTCTTTGAAGAATTGTGTGGGACACCCCAGGCTAAAATGCATGAATGAAAAACCCACACAGCCATGAGGTGAGGGGGACATCAGGCAGGAGAGCCTCCAAATCGACACGGTACGCTTCTTGTGCGTAACCCGCTTTGCTTGTTTGTATGCGCGCACCAGTTGGCGGGATTGCGAAATGCGAGGTGGGCAGCACGTGGCAGTGGAGATTACGGACGGTAAGCCCACAGTCCGTGGGCCCAGTGACTATCCGGTGGGAGCTGAGTGAGCCTCTGTGCCATGCTGTAACAGTGACGGGGGCACTCAAAACACACCGAATTACACTTGACCTGAATAAGGAGATGCAGGATACAATTGACTGGATGAATAGATGAAAGAAACATCTGAGTCTATCCTAGAGTCTATAGTCTAAACTGCATCAGGTAACATGAATGATGTGTTTCTTGAGCATTGGTTATGGGTACAGTAATGGATTTACGAACATACCCACTCTGCCTGGTGAGTTACGGTTGCCATAAATCTCACAAATGATGATCCACTGACCTACATAACAGCCAAGAGTGAGGAGGCCGGTAAAGGAGAGATGAGCTGGTCCTGCAACACATGACCGTCAGTGACATGGTCGGCAGCACAGGGCCTGTGTCTTTCCCAAAATGGTGGCCTTGCACCTCTGAGAGGCACCAGCTAATAACCAGCTAAGGTACGCCATATACAACAGTTGGTCCTTTGGTCCAGGCACATTGGCCACAGACTGTAAGATGGGATCACTGGGACTGATGTGGGCATTCGCTGGCTTTGCTGAGGGAATCGAAAGGGAGAATTCCTGCTGCACATCAGCAAGGGGCAAATCCACCTCCTCTACCTGGCACCACTGAATGACTACAAGGCCCACGACAGTGGCCAGCCTTCAGTTTGTGTCACCTGATCACATGAAAGTATGAAACGCCTGTAACTCTGCCTTGTTTTGGCACTCAGCTCCACTGACCTCAACTATCCCTCATTAGAAATCAGGCCTCTTTACTCTAACAGGGGACCCCAATGCATGAGAATCATGGGTGCCCAAAAAACAAAAACAAAAAACAATGGCTTGCTTTGTGTCCCTACATTCCGTTACGGTCTGCGTTATCTCAGTGTACTGGCACAAGTGCGCAGCTTTTCATTCCATTCTCAGCCAGCTTGCACATCCCTCTTTCTGCCAGAGGTAGGGGGGCCAGGGGTGGAGGAGCGTCCACAGCAGTGGGTCAGGGTTGCCCCTCACTGAGCCAGCCCGCACCTCTGCATCTGTTTCACAAAGCCACTTAGTGTCCAAAACCCCCGAACAAGATCCGAGTCACTCAACACAGGTCCCCTTTAATTAGCAGCGGGCTAATCTCCTGCAGTGAGATGGTACTGAGACGCGCTCGCATGGTACAGCCAGAGAAACCCACAGGTCTGCGTGAGCCTTGATCTCTGGGAATGTGCTTAGCTTCACCCATTGGGCCCTAAGTGGGCTATTAAACCCAAAGTGCGTTTTGGCTGACGCTAATCTGATGCATGAAAATCTTTAGAAGAAAGAAGGGGGAAAGCACTCGCCTCCAAGTGAATGACCTGCTTTATTAAATCCCATTTTGTGCAAAATTGCAGCAAAGTGGGTTTGATTGTGGAAGCAAAGCTGTGGCACACCGTACGCCACACTTTTCTAGGTACACTGAAAGGTATGTAATTATTGGGCAGCGCACATTGTCGTCTGGAAATGCAGACGGGTTCATTGAGGAAATGTATATCAAAAGCGTAAATTCACCACTAATTCTGTTGAACGCAGTTGTAAACCTTATGCAAGAACAATATGATGGTTACATATTCCACTTATGTTGTTTTACATTTTTATGTTTTGGCTGCAGCATCATTTACTCATTCCAAACGATTGTGTAATATGTCTTTTTTTCTTCTTCTTTTTTACGCCCAACACTTGCATTCTGTAACTAATTCATTTGTTAATGCTTATTTAAGTCATTTCTCAATGTGCAAAGGACAAAACAAACAAGCGGTAATCTTATACTTATTTACTTGAGAACAGTTCCTTTGGTCGTGTTTGGTTTGCTTGGTTCAAACATGTTAAAATGCTAACTGTATATCATGCATCAATCATTATACGAATTTCTGCCAAGTCCACAATGTGACACTCCCTCCAACTTAATAATGTGCAACTAAATTAGTCACAACTCCTCTCACTCCCGGCTGACGCTGCTGTGTTGGATAATTACTGACAAATGCTTTCCAGAAAATAATGCCACAAAGTCCATTTTAAGAGGGTCAACGAGTGAGCAAGGACATACAGTCTGCGTTGTATAAATCCCCCAAATAAATGTTAAGACTCCTATCTTCAGAAGAAATTGATTTGTTCTCTTTGTTTATTTAATGTTTCAGTGCACAACATCTGGCAAAAACATACCAAGCTGTAGAATAATACCAAGGGTATGGGGTAGTCAAATTGTATTGCTGGTTAAATGAAAATCACTTTTATGTGCCATTAGACTTCTTGCCCGAATATAGATTCAGTTATTGAAAATGTATGCCAAAGGTTTAAGAGCCATGAAATTATATACCAACTTGACATAATCGACAGTGATTATGAATACAAAGGCTTGTTACAGATTTGAAAACCTATAGCCAGTTTTAAGCCCATCTTTGAAAATTGTACAATAGGATAACATGCTTGGTGGTATGAAAGATTGCATTATAGCTTCATAGATCCATTGAACTGCAATTGATTGTTTCTTGGTATCATGTAAAAAAAAAAAACACTTCAGTAATGCAAATGTGTCTTAATTCCCTGTGATTCTAGCTGGGCGATTGCAAAAAGCATACACAAGTTTATACTCCTGGCTTTGAAAATAGAGAGGCAGCCATGTGCAAAGCAAGTATTCTGAGCTGCTTGGGAGGGATGACCTTGAAATAGGGATTTCATGGGGCTCAGCGGTTATGGGTTGTATGCATTGAAGTGGCGCCCAGTTTGCTGGATGCCATGTCATTTTTCATTTTGGTTTTTAATTTTTCCAGTTTTTCTCAGCATTTGGTAGCCAATTATACCCTCTAATTTTTTCAATTTACCCTCCCCCCATGACCCGCTCCTCCTCCTCGGAGGCAAGCCTGTTTCTCCCGTACAGGGACGCCTTTCCCACTTCTCAGCGAGCCTGTGCCGACTCACCCTCCCCCCTCCCTCTGGGTGGTCTGCCAATCATCACCCCCCTGTGGGGCTCTCGTCCAGAGTCGGACTGGCGCAGCCGGGTTTTGAACCACGGCTGCAGTAGGCAACTTGCATTCGGGGGCAAATGCTTTGACTGTTACACTACCAGAGGCCCCTCCCCATTCTTTTGGCGTTTGGATGAGTTGGTTTAGGAGAAATCAAATCTGCCAAGGGTCCCTCGTAGAACCACACTTGTTCTACACTGGAAAACACACATTGTTTCATCACATCAGGACCACAATGTAGTTTATTTGACAAAAATCGGTGCTGTGATCCCAACTTTAAAACTTGCAAAGATAATATTTTCAGGTAAAAACCGTGTCACTGCAGCCATGGGCACCGATAATCAGACTGAAGTCTGGTAACTTGACTATAGGTGCACACACTGTTATTTAATATGGAATTATGGAAAATAAAAAATAATTTGCTGTGTATTGTCAAATTAGCAAGTATTCAATCTGACCATATTATAGCTCAAGCAGGTCTTGCAGGTTTCAACAAAAGGTCATAAAAACCCCTATGATGTAATGGTCATTATCAAACCCCCTCCTCTTGCAGTGCAGCGGTTTGAAATTCCAAGCATTTAATGAAACCTCGATGCTGGCATAGCGCTGTTTTTGTGTGTATTGTATAATCTCCAGAAGATACGCTGGTAATAACAGCTGAGCTGCTCCCCGAGGTAACGTTTCTTTGTATAAACCACCTTCTGTTAAGAGTCTTGACTGAGCCTCCTGCCAATACATCTGAATTGACCTTTTTTCACCCTGCATTTCTTTCCTGCAGGAGCCTCTAGCCCCCAGTCATCATTTTGGTTTATCAGATAAAGCTTTGTTCCCCCTCGGAATGAGTTTCGACTCGCTGCAGCCAAAGCAAGTAACATCAGCCCATGGAACGCCAAAATAATGGCTTTATTGGGCCCGTAATGTTTATTAGTGGATGGTTTAAAGGCGTTCCTTGATAAGACGTTGGCTGAAATCAAGCATGTTATTTTTGGGAAAGGTATGAAAGCATGACCTAGTAGTATGCCTCACTCCACAAAGTCACTCTATATGCCAAGAAAATCATAGCAAAAAAGAGGAAGAGAATACTAGTACTGAAAGAAAATATGCCTGGAATTATTATAGAACGTACCACACACTTCATGCAGTGGATAGATCTAAGCAAAATCTACCCCAGGCTCAAGTTACTCTGATCCAATGCATGTCTTCTATGCCATAAATCAGACTTATTAAAACCTTAATGGCCAACGTGTCCAACCTAAATGCACAGCTACTGAGAGCTGACAAGCTCGGTCAAGAGCAGCATGTTTAAACCAATTAGACAAATTCCAAATATAGGATGGAGTAAACTGAACTCCATTTTACACAACTTCTCCGTTAACTCTGCGATTGCTACTTCAGAGGATGAATTTACTTCCTCAGGAGTTTCAGGAATTCCTGCCTTAAGAGTATGCACAAAGTCTACTGTTGGTATCCTCTGCACATGGAGGTGATCCACCCCCCCCTTAAACCCGCAGTAAAATACTTGGCCAGCTCCTGGCTGTCCGCTCTGTTTTATAGCTCAGCAAGTGGTCATTTGCCCAGAAAAACATAACACTCGCGGGGACCGGTTACCATGGCTACCATTAACTCTTCCCCTCACTCAAGAGAGGGCAAAAGAGGTGCACAGTATCTCTGGTTTACGGACACATACCGAGTTTACCCTTATTCCTATCAGAATAAACAGCTACACGATTTATTTCTAGCCTGTTGAAGAGTTTTTCGTTTTATTTATTTTTCCTTTTGGAAAACTTTAATCTGGCATACTTGAATACGGATACATAGTTTATAGAGTTTCGTTATTCTTATTGGAATAAACATCTGAATGCTTTCTTTCTAGCCTATTGATGAGGACGGTTTCGTTATACTTTTTTGGAAAACGTTCCAGTATATTGTGAGAAGTTTTGTATCATTATTCTTATTATTCGTATTATTATTGCAGTTTCAAGTCATAACGGAACTCGTCGCATAGCATATAATGTGATGCCGTTTTAAACGTGCCAAGCAAAGGTTAAAGCTATAGCCATTATCATGCAATCTTTACAGAAAAACAAAACTGCAAGGAATAATTAAGAATTATGTCATGATGTTAGCGGCGCATTTTAGCAATATTGTTTAAAGACAAAACCATTCAGATTTAAATATGATTGAATAAAAGGCAACGAAACATCTCTTTACAGTATGTAACGGACGTAATAGACTTACCTATATCAGAGTTGCAGTAAGCATCCTGTGGATGAGACAAGGCGCACGAGCAAGCCTCTGTGAACTGTCTGATCTGCAAGCTGCTGAGGACAATCAGCAGATTGAACAACGCGTAGTTAAACGACGGCATTCTCGCGCAAATTATGCCTCTACGAAAACCTTTTCACGAAATAAAGAAACGAAGTTTCAGCCGAGAGTGCAAACGTCTCCAATTTCCCTCCGCGCTGCTGATTAGTTCCACTCCGCTCGCGACGCCAGTCAAGGTTCGTCTGTCACTGCTCCTCAGCTCGTGAGTCACATATTAGATATAGAGCGCGAGAACGCCACCCACCAACCTCTTAGCGCGACGGCCAATCAGGGCGCGCGATGATTCCATTTCAATAACAGCAGCGTGAGATCTGACGTTGTCTTTACAAAGACGGTATTTTTCCTCATATTTCCTTTTTTTCTACAGGAAGATTTCAGTTTTATCAGGGCAATGGCATTCCACAATGAGTCAACACTGGGGGAAACCACTCATTAGATAAATAACCACAGAGGCTGGACCCAGATGTCATGTTACTTATTTAGATAGTGACATATGGGAATGTATGTATGTGTGTATATATATTTTTAATTTACTTGGTCATTCATTTATTCATTCATATAGGTCTATATCTTATCTGTCTACATTCATCTACAAACTGCATCTCTATGTCTGTCTGTGATATTTCTGTCTGCTTGGCTGTGTTCTGTCTATATGTCTATCTCCTGGAATTGTACCATTGGACAGTTGTGAATTGTGTTACTTTATTTTTATAATGTGATAATTAGATATCCCTACCATTTCTGACAGGACAGATGCGTATGTGTTTGAAACCTGCATTATTGCTCCAGTGAGAAAATGGCAATGACTGACGTTGGCACAGATGGTTTTGCAGCTTTTTTCCACAATGTTCCTCGAAACACGTCTGGAACCCGTCTCACAGAGTAATGTCAGTAGCCTTACTTTAGTAATTTGGGTGTGAAAGTTTGTACATTTTATTTAAATGAATTAAAAGGTTTGGGGAAAAAAAAAAAAAAAGGGGACCATATTTTAAGAGGTGGCTGGGCCACAGTGCACCTGATTTCACCTGTCTCCACGGGTTTCTTCTCTGAGATACCACACCCTGCATAAATGAGGGCTCGCCACATGGTCAAGACACATGACTGACTTTAGTGAAGAAAATGCTTTGATGGAGAGATTAGGGGGAACACTTCCAGGGGGGATAATATGTTTCAGTTTATGCAGATTACATTCTTCTATCAGCAAAAGTAGCCATGCTAGACGCATTAAGCCATTCGAGAAGATCAGGCGGGTACGGCTTTGTCACCTGTGCCCTGCTTTAAATCTAGGAAAGAGACAACACAACTGTAACCTTGACCAACATACACCACACCACCTCCAGAAAAAACTGTTTAAAAAAAAATAAAATAAAAATAATTTTAAAAATGCACTGTATATTTGGGATTCTGCTGTAAATGCTCACCTCTGCACAGTGGATGTTTCCTACTGTAGATACTTGATAAATTATAATTTATAGCGATATCGGTATCACTAGGAACATAGGCACTGTATCACATCGCAAGCCAATAAATCTAAAAAGTCTTAAATATCAAACAAAACCTCAGAGAGACTGAGAATACTGAAATTAGTCAAATTAAGCATAATCCATTTTTATATAACTGTTCAAAAATCCTGCCATGATATCATCCAGGATTAAAAAAATATAATAATTTTTTATTTATTTATTTAAAACCAAAACATCCCATCTAGCAAATTAAACCCTTCCTCCCTGGGTGACACTTTTGCCCATAATGTGCCTTTCCACGAGGCTCCCGGCCACAGTTGGCACTGGTGGGATCCAGGTTCGATCCTGATGGTGCCAAATGACCTCCACAGGGTGCACCACTGATCTCTGCAGGTGCGTCCGCTAGGTACACCACTCTGTGATGATATTGGGATAGGTTATTTAACATCTCCTTCCTGTTTTAATTAAGATTCAATTCAATCCATTCACAAACACTCATATATTTTGTTATATAAGTTTGAACAACTTGTTAATGTGTATATTGTATTAAAAAAAAAATACCAGTTTGAAGAATTTGCCAACTTCAACTGTTATTTCTATTTGGTTGTACACTTTGCTGTAAATTACCATTAGACTGAACTAATGCAATTCAGATAAAAGTTATCAAACATTTTTATAACATTAGTGTCTTTATGTGGGTGGGGTGCCACTTCAAACAGAACCAAAAGAGAAATTAAGTTATTGTTCAACACTGACATGCACAGTTTGTCCATTGTTTCAAACTGGGACAGAGAAATGGCTTGTCAAGACATTTGTTGCATTCTGTGCTATGCACATTTACAGGCAGGGGTTGCCAGTGGTGGATTGGGGCTAATTAAGAAATAAGAGCCAAGCTGCTAAACAGGATAAGGGTGGATTTCCTCCATTTCCTTCAGTCATCACAGTGACGTTGCTGGAACAGCAATTCAAGAACCCTTCAACAAAAGCTGTGGAAGCAGTGGAAAAAATCAACAACAATTATATGTCCTTGACCAACAACACCAAAAATATTTCTGACCTTGCATTGGAAGCCTATATCTAAAGCTTTATTAAGGTGAATTCATAATGAAACATTTATTATTTTTTAATTAATTAATTATCATTCATTCATTTGATAGATGATCCAACCCATTAGAAGATGTCCGGCATGCTATAATGATTCTAGATGATTTATAAATTTTCTTAGGGTTCTCTGAAGTGAGAATACGAACTTTAGAAAAGTAAAGCAACTCCAGCACTCAAACAGTATTGATACCTCATTTTCAATTAGCATCCATTGGCTCGACAACAAAAGTTAATATGGGACACACGTCGCTATTCTAACATTACTGATTTCATAAAATTAAAAAGAACATTTAATTATTCAGAAAACCTTTCTAAAGAAGACAACATGAAACAGAAGAATATTGGACCAATTTAGATGCTTGGAAACTATGATGGACAACAGTAGTCGAATAAACAGTAAACTGGCCCATTTAATCAAGTGCAATACTCATTTAAACTGTCTCACAATTAAAGACTGGGTGTGTCCGGCATATCTACCCAACAAGAAAAGGTTCCACATCTTATCAGTAAAAGGTGCCTAAGTGGGAATCGGGCTGCCAACGTTAGTTGAAAGGGTAGATGCAGAAAGAATAATGCAATGCAAGACAACACTTTTATATGAAGCCTAAGTGTAAAGTCTTAAGAATAGAAATATGTGTTTTTTTGTCCAGGTGACTTTGTTGTTTTGCGAGCTGCCTGTGGGGACCACTGGAAGGTGTTGTCAGCAAAAGGCGTTTGAAATCCGCATGGCTCCAAAGCGATAAAAAAAGACGGGGGTGGTGAATACCTTTCATCCGACTGACAACCCGCTAAATAGATACGGGCGGAAAAATGAGACAAAATCCTCCACCCTTCCGCCGATAGCAATGGAGAGGAATCCAATCTCAGTGTGAGTCACAGAGCAGTTACTGGCAATCACTCGAACATGTGATAGACAGAAAAAAACGGGAGATGAAAAAGGACTTTAATGAGTGATCCACACATGCGCTTGCCTAGAACTCCCTAGGTTTGGGAGTTGTTTGGGAGGTCCTGTGATGGTGAGTGAAGCTCACTGAATGTCACCAAGCAAGAATGATGAAGGCATAGTTTATTCCAGAAGGCACTGGAAGGAAGTGGACATGGTCGGTTGGACTGAGTGGTCTCCCATTCAGGTTCTGCCCTTCTTTGAGTTGCAGACTAATATTAATGGAAAGATCTCATTCCACCCTTCCTCTTTTTAGTCCCACTTCCAGTCCAAATCATAATCTCAGCTGAGCTCCCTGACATCCAGACCATTATTTATCTTATTTTCTTTCTTTGCTTTATTTGTGTCTCGGAGAAAATGCCGTGTGAGGCCTGATCTCACTATGCCTCTCGGCTGTCCTACACACTGTTGCCCACACATCAAATCTCTTTCCACCAGGCACTTTATAGTCCTAAATCCATTTATATCTGTGTTATCAAAAAATAAATGCACTGTGCTTGCCCTTGGTGCAATGATGCACCCCACAGTCCCAACTCGAACCTTAAACATGCCAGTGCCAAATGTGGAGTCCTGTGGGACAGTCATAGCATCACCCAGGGAGGCAGGGTGGAAGTCGCCCAGTTATTCCCCACCATGTTGCTCAATATTGACTCCTCCGTTTGATTGGGAAAGGGCATCTGCCTGTGCTCTCTGCATTAGCTGGGCAGTCCACTGGCACAACAGCTGTGGATCTCATTTTGAGATTCACAGAGTTAAAATGAGTGGCACCTGGCTGTTTGCAAGGGGATTCCAAATCGGGGAACGTTCTGCTCTCAAGTTTTGGCAGCACTTTGTGCGAATGACATTAATGTCAGATTAAAAGGATATATACACAAGCAATTGGCTCCCTTTCAATTGATGAGGGTTGCTCAACGTTAGCAATGCTGAATTACCAAAGACAGACACCCATGTGCAGCCCCACTACCCCTCCCCAGGGCTCAAGCAAGCATTTCACAAGTATTTACCAGTCAATGCTGTGGACTTTGATGTGATCACTAACAAATTGCACTTGTGCGCTCCTGCTTTTAGCTAAGATGTCCTTCCTGTTCCAGGAATGATGCCAAATCACCAATGTTCTGGCTTTTACTTAATTTACTGAGTAAACCTAATCTCAGCACTACATTTAATCCTGCACGTACACCAAGAAATTTAGTGCTACAGGTTTTTTAATGATGATGTTCCTTCAAGTGTGGGTGTGTGGGGTGTCCTCTGAGGCAACCATGTGTTTTGGCTTTCCTGTGTCTCTAAACATCTAAATTGGGATGTTTTTTTTGGATAAAGGGACAGGAGGTGAAAAGTTACTCTCACTAAGTGGACTCATTAAAGAAAACAGTCTGAAGGAGTGGAGTCTGGCGTCTGAAGTCCTTCTGGGAAAATGGCTTATGGGTTCTAACAAGCTGTCATTCAGCGTAGCAAACACCTTTCACTCCCACAGTAAACTTTATTATGATAGGTTTTTGCTTTATGTCATACTGCATCAGACTATGCACAGTATTATGTAACCCCCTTTTTCCAGTGGAAAATTCCCCAGGAATCTCCGAATGTGTCTTTCAAGTCACTGCTGTGCATTCATGCAAGGAGCACTACTGTGCTGAGGTGCGTGCACTTCTCATGCACTCCGCTATGAGCCAGTGAACGCTGTTCACAGGGTGCTACAGGAGAGTGAGTCAGATCAGTCTATCTTGACACCGATGACAACTGGTAGCCTGTGCGAGTGAATGTCCAGGGTGTGAATTCTGGATGTCCAGAATTCATTTGCAATCAGTATGCTTTCCTTCTCTCTTTATGTTTATCCATCATAGATTTTTAATTACTTTAAGGTAAAACAATCACATAAGGAATTTCCTAACACGTTGTCCATGTCACGAGAAAGGAAGCGATATCTCACATTTAATGATACGATATCAGTCTTTCGGAGTGTGAATGAAAATGAGACGAGCCCAAACACAGTCAAATATTCAATTCTGTTGGGCTGGAAAGGGAACATTTCTCCACAGAAATCTTTATCTCGCTTACAGTTACAATACAATGGTCTCCTAGAAATAAGCGATGACGTATGGGTGAAATTAGTTCATTTGTCTGTTCGCACCCAGACACCTCCCTCCAAAGTTCAGGCCACTAACTCCCAGCCCATTCCACTGCCCACATCTACATATTTGCTGTGCGGTCAGCAAATGATTACATTGCATTGCACTGCATTGCTGTGCTGTGAGACAGTATATAGCAAGTCAGGCCATGAGCGCATGATTCCTGTCTGATTGCGTAAACAGAACCGTAAAAAATGTCCTGTAAAGTTTCCGAAGGGCTTGTCCCAACGTGAGGCTTTATTTCCCCACGGGGTCCCGCAGTACAGGAGGAATGTTCTGGAATCCTGTTACCTTGGCGAAAGAATCCCCCCCCCCCCCCCCCCTCCCCCTCATTGTGATCGGACCGTAATTCGTTCCTGCCACGATTTCCTGTGGAAACAGGAGAGGGGAAGGTGTGGGAAAGGGTAATCGGAGGCAGGGGAGTGATTCACAGCACAGAGATGTGAAGAGTCAACAGGGGTCAGCGGGGGATCCACACTTCACCAGGGGGAGGCCCGGGAGTTTGTTTTTCTGCCCGTTATATTTAGTGATGACATCATGGACCTAATCTGCAGAGGAGGTACGCCCCCTGCTACTTTTTGCAGGAAGGAAAGGTATATTCCCTCACCTGTAACCCGGCTGATGTAGCACTTTTGAAATGGATACCCCGCCTCCGTAAATTGGTGAGAAAAAAATGGTCAAATCAGTCAAGAATAATGCAGATGTGAAAAAGGTTGTATGTGTACCACTGGGAAAATTGTTTTAATAAATAATAAGATGGGCATGTGTTTAGTTTTTTTCTCCCAATTTGGTGGCCAATTGTACCCTCTTCTAATTCAACTATCCCTTCTCCTGGTATTGTGATTTTGCCACCATAACCCTGGACCGGCAATGACAGACCCAGAACCGCCTCTCCTCCCTGATGGAACTTGTCAAGCCGTTGACCGTAACTCCTACACACAGAGCCTTGTTTACACATGGCAAACTGATGTTGGATTCCTTCCCCCCCGCCCCCTGAGGGTGGACTGCCCATCGCAGCCTGGGTTTGTGCAGTGGGCAACCAGAACTTAGAACAAGTGCTCTTACCGGCCATGCCACCCGGGGGGCCCTTCATGCCTGATCTGTTTTGTTTAATAACATTATCAGTACTACAGAATGATGATGACACCAGTGCTGACATTTTACATTTTATAATTTTTTAATTGACCGAGTGTTCAGTCATTCCTGTCTGATATTAAATCCTGACCGTGGCTGGCAGCCCTGAAGGTGGGGTGCATAATCCTGGCCTACTAGGCTTTTGTTCAGCCCTTTACGCACACCTGAGAAAATTCATTGCCTTGACGAGCAGTTGATTACCGTCAGGTGTGTTAGTGGATTGTTCTTGAAGGGCTGGAACAAAAGCCTGCACACCCAGCAGATCTCCAGAGCAACTTGACTCACTGAGCAATGACTCTGGCTGGTCAGGTGCCTGCAGTCTGCCTGCTCATGAAATGTACTCCTCCAACACAGTAACTGTACAACTCAGCCGACTGACTGCAGAGCCCGTGCTTCAGTGAAGAACGGAAGGAGTGTGAGACATGGCTTTTAATACTACCATTTCACATTTTTTTAAGAATCAGGGATAAAAAATTGGTTAAAAAAAATGCAGTATCTGCATCCAGGATTACACTTTACCCTTTACAGGGAGGCAGAATGTTTGTGGCCTTTGTCATTACAAAATTTATAGGTGCTCATTGCAGGACAAAGTCAAGTCTGCTTTTGAGCAGGTAGCAAAAGCATGACAGGTGTGCTAGATGCCTCTGAATCAACATGGCTTTTTTTCTTGGTGGAGTAGCATCGAAATGCATAGGCGTCCACCGGTTGAACCATGCAAACAGCTGTGGCAGGGGCCAATCCCATTAGTTTTTACTGCTGGAACATCCCTAAAGATGTTTACACAAATATGCACTTGGGGCATGGGAAACCGGTCATCTGTCTAATATTTTAAATCATTGTTGCATACCTTATCTCTCAATTCTAAAGTGAAGAGCGATATGTACTCTTGCCTTGACTTTGGCAGAGACCGTTGTTTCTACGCAAATTGTGAAACGCTGATCAACGTTGCACATTTGTCGCTGGGGTTCACTGTCAGTACAGCAGCACTGTTTATGCAGCATCATTATGGTAGAAATGTGGGTTGGGTTAGCATTTGAGTGGAGCTGCACTAAATAACTTTCCATTCAAACCGAATAACAGCCTTCAAACAAGTAACAGCTTTGTGACCATTTTGACTATATGAGACTCCCTGTTGGCCCCAGAAAGGGACCACTCCTCACAGACACATTCCTGTTTCACTAAACCTGAACCTGGATACCTGGGTAACTGGTACACCCGTTCACGGGCCTTTGTGACAACTAACCAAACTTTCATCTGGCTGGTTTGTGCCATTAATACAGGGGTGTTTAATCCTGCCCGAAAAGGGTCGGTGTGGGTGCAGGTTTTTGTTCTAGCCCAGCACTAAAACACCTGATTCAACGAATAATCTAATCATGAACTTCAATCAACATCTTGATTAGTTGGATCAGGTCTTTTAGTGCTGGGCTAGAACAAAAACCTGCACCCACACTGGCTCTCTTTGGATAGGATTGGACACCCCTGCATTAAATACTGATTTAGATTTGACAGCTCAATTCTCTGACAGTTACCAAAATCTTTTGCAAAATAAATGTGTTGTTGGAAGCTTGTATGGGGTTGGCCCTCACGGTGCATGAGTAATAGTGAGTCTTATTCAACTTGACTTGGTTAGGAGCCCAGCGTTAATGAAAACCAGCGTACTCGGATTGGGAAATTTGCCTGCCGTAAACACACACAGTGTGATGTGCACAGGATTGAGGTAGCTTAGAAAATCTGGCACAGGATCTCATAGTCCCCTTTGTGAACACATGGCACAATTTTCAATGCTGAATGTTATTAAAAAATAAATATCAAAACCTCTGGGCTCCACCATCAGAATCCACTGTCCTACAATAACCTCACATCACAAAGTGCCTCAAAGTGCCACTACTTTTTTTAAAATGTATTGCATGGACAAATTTCTCACCTACCCTTCATGGTTATCCCCAACATTGTTCTCTTAAACAAGAGGGAAATGTTCATGTATACTCAGTAACACCAGCCAAGCAGCCAAGAACTGGACCTGGAGTTTCCATTTGAGCATTGACCAACTCTCCAGGTAGGAAATGGCTGGGCCAGGTGCATCTGAGTCACCAGGACATTAGAGACTCCCAGCTTTCAATGCTGCCTGTAAATGCCCCCTTTGCACGTGCAGTATAAATAGTTGGGGTGTGCCGGAAGCGGCCATACTAAATATGTTCCCGTGAATTTCCCGTTGGACCTGAGCTTTATTGAATGTGATGCTGTGCTGAAACAGGGCTGTCCCGTGAGGGTCTGCTCAGACCATTTGAAGTCAGGCCCTTTCAACCTGTCAAAGCTTAAAACGCAGAACAGCCATTTGTTATTGTGTCTGCCCTGGCACACTTTTATACTTTTTACTGTTTGATCCAAATTGGTGCCGTTGCAGACTATAGCCATTCGTCACAATCGGTGATCGCATCTCCTAGGGAGGGAGACCTTCAATCAGCAGGATGACCCCTGCCTCTAGCAACCACACTAGCAGCCTTATGGTCATTCAGGCACCTGCAATCTGCCTGTGATATCACTGGATCTGCAAAGTCCTCTTGTTGTCCTCTTTTAAGATAGTTTTTATTGTTTTAAACACTATTTAATGTCATTGCCTCTATAATGTCTCTTGTCATTGTACTTTATGTTTTAACCCACAGAAGGAGAGCAGCTATGTGCTAAATTCAGTTTTGCTAGTAAAATATTAATATATTTCTCAACTTCCTGAGTTGCGGTTGAGTAGCAGTTGGCTGCCGTTCATATGACCAGCACAGTTGACCCTGTACAAGCGATCCCCAGTGTCAAGGCTGCTCTCATTTTAGTGTTTAGTTTCTTAAGGGGATTACATGTCCCTGCCGTTGAGCACATGGATATAAAATAGACAGAAAACCTGTGTTAATTATCTTCGCTTTGCGAGAAATCAAAGCAAAAAGCTAATTTGGTTCTGAGGGTCAGAATCACAGAGCCAATGGGCCTTGACCCAGCACTTTGTGACAATGCTGAATGGATGGTATTCATCAGGCCCACAGCATCTGCGGCACATAAGGGTTGAATTTGCATACAGTTTTTGTCCCTCATTGCCATTTGTGTCTCTGTGATTTGTGACTGTTTGCTGCCTGTAAATCTTTAATTCCCTCCAAAACGACTACTGTACCCCAATGCATCTTTGACAAGGACTGACAAATACAGTGATGCTTGAAAGTTTGGGAACCCCTTGTGCAATCATAGATCTATTGTTTTTACCACAAAATTCTTATTTAATCAGAACCAATCTTTTCTTAACTGAAATAAAGGGTCTATTTTTTTTTTACCAATTTCATAAATTTTTTGAGGAAATTGTGTATATAGCATAGTAGAGTAAAAATATGGAAAAAAGAAATGAGTGAAGGTGCAAAAATAAGTGAACCTCCTGTTGCATTAGTTAAATCAAGTAGGTAAGTAGAATCAGGTGGTTGTATAATTGGGTACCAAGTTAACCAATCAAAGGTCAGATCTTTAGGAAAGAGTTTGGGTGGCACTTCCATAAATACAGCTAAGAAACCTGGTCAGTTCAGTGTTACCCATAGGTGGTGAATGCAAAACAAAACGCACCATGCTGGGATCTAAGGAGACCTCAGAGGACCTCAGGAAGAGTGTAGTGAGTAGTGAGTCAGTTTGGAGAAGGATATAAAATCATATCAAAAAGACTTGGGCTCCATCAGTCCACTGTGAGACAAATAATATACAAATGGAGAGCGTTTAACATGACAGCCTAGAAGTGGGCGTCCTTCTAAAATATCACAACAAGTGCCACAAGAAAAATTATAAATCAAGTAAAAAGCAACCAAAGAATAACATCCAGGCATCTACAAGCCTCTCTGGCTACACCATGTGATTGTCCATCAACAATAAAAAAACGCTCAATATAACCATGCAAGGGTAGCCAGGAAGAAACCTCTGCTGAACCAAGCTGCCTGTCTTAAGTTTGCCAGACACCACCTGGACAAACCTGAAGGTTTCTGGAAGTCTGTTTTGTGGATGGATAAGTCCAAAATCAACCTTTTTAGTCACAATCAAAAATTCCATGTCTGGCGAAAACCCAACACTGCCCACCACCAAAATAACCTTATCCCTATGGTCAAGCATGGTGACGGGAGTGTCATGATCTGGGGCTGCTTTGCTTCTTCTGGGCCTGGACGACTCGACATCGTTAAGGGAACAATGAATTCTGAGGGATGTCAGAGAATTCTTGAACAGAACATCAGGCCATCAGTCTGAGACCTAAAACTTGGCTAAAAGTGAGTGTTCCAACAAGACAATGATCTGAAGCATTCAAGCAAATCTACCAAATAATGGCTCAGGAGAAAGAAGTTTTGTGTTTTGGATTGGCCAAGTCAAAGTCCTGACCAAAATCCAATCAAAATGCTGTGGCAGGACCTGAAGTGGCTGTTCATGCCAGACAGCCCTCAAACCTAACTGAGTTAGCTGGGTTCTGTAAGGAGGAGTGGGCAAGAATCCCTCAAAGAAGATGTCAGAGTCTGATCAGTGGCTATAGGAGATGTTTGCTTCAAGTCATCGCTGCTGAAGGAGGTGCCACAAGTTATTGATTGAAGGGGTTCACATATTTTTGCCCACAAGGATATCAGAATTTTTGTTAAATAAACCTGTTTTATTCAATTAACAATGAAAATATATCATATTTCTTTGTGTGTGTCCTTTATTTGGGATATCTTTGTTAAGAATTGAGATTTAGATAAAGATTTTATAGGGTTATTTTTCTATAATATATGGAAATAATGACCACCTCCTGCAGGGTTCACAAACTTTCAAACATCACTGTATGTAGTAAGCAGCAGTGGAATATTTATGGCAAATATTGGTTTCTAAATAGAGCAATTCATTGCAAATTAATGTTTCACAACAAGTAATATTAAAAGTATAAAAAAATAATATTTTTGCATATGACATCTGTAGTGCTACTTAGTTGTAAGAATATCTGTGTAATTTGTGAGACTGCTGAACTTGAAAAAGGGATGAAGCTCTGTATTACAGAAAAGCTACTTCTGTTGCCATGAATACCTATGAAAGTGGAACATAAATCTGCCCTTGTAAACAAGTGTGCTGCTTTGATCACAGCCTGTGAGGAGTATCTTTGGAGTAAAATGTGCTTGCCCGTGGTTACCAGCCAATTAAAGATGTTATTGCGGTTCAAATTTAAGGTTCGCAGTGGAAGCTCTGGAAAATTGCTTCCTTAATGGGCACCAACTCCGCGGGACATTGTTTAACTCGAACACGTCACCCTAGTCTGAAATCCGCTCCATGCTTTGGCTATTCAGACCATCCTGGCCCAACGTTGCAACAACATCTTACTCCTCGGCCTTTTAGAAAAGTCATATGATGGCTTAGAGCTTTGCAAAAGAGTTGCCTTCAATTGCTTGGTTCAGGTGTGTTGCACACTTGGTAAGTGATATATGTATCATTCGGATGTCATAGGTGATTGACTTAAAAGCATTTAGTTTTCCATATAGCTGCCTCATACACAGGAATGAGTTCTGTGTTAAATAACCAATTATTTACCTTCAATAAACTCTTCATGTTCATCGCAGTTGCTGCTCTTTGAATGTTTAAATAACATAGCAGGTAGTTAAAATGGTTTTAGTCCAACTGTATTCAAGTGCATGTTTTTCCATATCACACCATCACAGGAGTTGAGGTCTGTAAGTAGAAAAGGTCTGTAGGATGGCTGTATGAGAAGATAAAGCTCAACAAAATGAGCCTTGAGTCAGCCATTTTCTTGGTGTGCAATTTGTACAGCTAAGTAAACATTTACCTTGCGCCTCTGTTTTCTCAGAAAACTTCGAACTAAGTTGAATAGTAATTGTGGCCCTAGATCTTTTTCTAATAACATCCACAACGTTGAGTGTTGATTTAACACGTCTGGCAAATTGTACATCGGGCTTTCAAAGGCTATTCATTGCATCCAATCAATCCCTCTACAAGTAAATCTAAGAACAGGGAGGGCAGAACAGACACAGATGATGAACCTGGGATAGCTTATGAACAGAGTCATATTTATACGCACGAGTGAGCTCCCTTAAGGCTCATTCGATGCCTCTGTGAGTAGGTATGAACAGTGCTGTGCATCACAGACATTTGTTCCCTTATGCTTATCGAGTGTCACCCGGGACACTGCGCCGTGAAGTGGGGCAGGGGCAGGTTATTGTGTGAGAGATGTTCAAAAACTCAAGGCTACATTTTTTTAATGAGGTGTCCCATGGATTTGTCAGAGTAAATCCAAGCACCTTGGGCAGAAATGGTTTCAAAGATCCAGATTTTTTTCCCCACATCTAGCAGGAAATTTACTTTTGTAATTATAACTGCAGTTTGACTTACACTCAATATATGACAGAAATCTAACCTTTAATTGAAGTAAAATTATTCAGAGAGGGGAAAAAAGCCTTATCAAAAAATATAATTTTTTCTCAAAAACACGTCATAATTATTTGCACCCTTAGAAATTCTTATGAACAAAGTCTAAATGAAGTATATTCCCATTTATATATATCTATTTTTTTTTTAAGTTCACCTGAGTTCTTTAGGAACTCTTAAGTGGTCATCCATGACTTCCTGTTTCACTGGGGTATAAATATGAGGTGACACACAGGCCAAACTCTCTTAGTCATTCATCAACATGGGAAAGATCAGAGAATACACAAATAAGACAAAAGGTTGTTGACCTTCATAAATCAGGCAATGGCTATACAAAAATTGCTCCACGCCTGAAAATACCCATCTCCACTATTAGGGCAGTAATTAAGAAGTTAAAAACAACTCGAGCTGTGATTAACCTGCCTGGAAGAGGACGCAAGTGTATTTTGCCCCCACACACAGTGAGGAGGATGGTTCGAGAGGCAAACATTTCTCCAAGCATCACAGTTGGAGAATTGCAGAAGTTGGTTTCATCTTGGGATCACCAAGTCTCCAAAACTACAATTATACGCCACCTCCATGCCAATAAGCTATTTGGAAGACTTGCCAGTAGAAACCCTCTGCTGTCATCAAACCACAAACATAAGCGCCTGGAGTTTGCTAAACATCACTGGAACTTTGAGTGGAACCAGGTTCTATAGTCAGAAAAAAATAGAGCTTTTTGGCAACAAACACCAGAGGTGGGTTTGGCGTAAAAAGAGGGATGGTCATGCAGAAAAGAACCTAATCCCCACTGTGAAGTATGGTGGTGGATCTGTGATGTAGTGGGGATGTTTTACTTCCATATGCCCTGGGAACCTCCTTAGGATATGTGGCATCATGGACTCCATCAAGTATTTTCAAGATTTTAGATCAAACTCTGGCTGCCTCTGTCAGGAGGCTCAAACTGAGTCGTGGTTGGATCTTCCAGCAGGACAATGATCCAAAGCATACCTCCAAATCCACACAAAAACGGTTCACTAATCACAGAGTCAAGCTTTTGCAATGGCCATCCCAGTCCCCTGTCCTGAACCCCATTGAAAACCTGTGGGGTGAGCTGCAGAGGAGAGTCCACAAGCAAGAACCAAGGATCTAGAGAGATTCTGTATGGAGGAATGGTCTCAGATCCCTTGCTATGATTTCTCCCACCTCATCAAGTATTATAGGAGAAGACTCAGTGCTGTTGTCTTGACAAGGGGAGGGTGCACAAAGTACTAAATGCAGGGGTGCCAATAATTGTGACACATGTTTTTTAGAAAAATGTTTATTTTTGATAAGGATCTTTTTTTTTCTTTCTTTGAATAATTTTACCTCAATTAAAGGTTAGATTTCTCCCATATTTTGAGTGTAAGATCAAGCTGATGAACAAGAAATACTTTTTTTATAGTGTTTTTTGCTCATCTTCACCAAGGGTGGCAATAATTCTGGAGGGCACTGTATAGATGTATATACACAGTATGGGAAATTGAGGGGTTCATCACAGCATCACCACAATATGGTATGTCAAATGTATGAGTGAAACATAAAAAATCTTGACGTGGATCTGGATAAAACATGGATCTACACGTGTTACAGCGCAGTCAGTGACAGACCTTCTGAGGTCGAGCCGATTAAGTAACATTTGTGAGCCAAGTGTGAAGTTTGTCTCCAGCCGTTGTGTAGCTCACCGTTTTCTCCTTTCTTTTATCAGTGGATAAAACAAGTCAAATTTTGAATCAATCTGGAATGATCAAGAATCACATGGCCACACATGGCCACACATTGAGTCAGCGAGTGGACTACTAGCTAGATAACCTGGGCTGAGCACCAAAGAATTGGATCATTTTTTCCGGGTGCCCACAGAATCCCAGTCATCATCAGTGAGAGATGTGCCTCTCCTCCAATCAGAGCTAGCTCTCCCATAGTGCTAGTGGTCTGTTGTGAGTAAAATATACATACCGTTTTCTCCTTTCTTTTATCAGTGGATAAAACAAGTCAAATTTTGAATCAATCAGTCCTTTGTTTGTCTTGTCTACTGGAATGACCTCACATGGCCACACATGGCCACACATTGAGTCAGCGAGTGGACTACTAGCTAGATAACCTGGGCTGAGCACCAAAGAATTGGATCATTTTTTCCGGGTGCCCACAGAATCCCAGTCATCATCAGTGAGAGATGTGCCTCTCCTCCAATCAGAGCTAGCTCTCCCATAGTGCTAGTGGTCTGTTGTGAGTAAAATATACATATACGTATATATATATCAATTTTTTCACCTCAGATTCAACACCAGACTGTGGGGCTGAACCACACACTGTAACAGTGCCTTAACAGGAGTACAAGTGCATGCTCTTCAGCTGTGTGGTTCCTTTCATGGGAGCAAGAGGCCCAGTTGGTGAAACCATATTGGGAAGGAAAAAAATGGGGGAGTTTTTTTGGTCCTTTTTTAATGAACTTATCTGTTACTCTCTATTTTTAATTTAAGTCCGGCCATGAAAATGACACCATCCTGTTGTGCAGCGGCGGGCACTTCCTGTCGGGCCCACACGTCGTTTTATGCCGTCTCCGGATACGAGTCTGTGCCGTGAATGATAACGGAGGGCTCTGTGGCTCTGTTCAGTGTCCGGGTGCTTTCAGCTTCCCCTGTAAAAGAGTGAGCCCCCACAGCCGGGAGTTCCAGAATGTTCCACGCTCACTTTAGCAGCAGAGACACAGCCGTGCGAGACCTGGGTGGAAACTATTAGCACCTGCCTCGTGCTCTCAGTTCAAATCAAGCTGTTTTCCCTCTCTCTCCCTTTTCCCCTTCCTTTTAAATCCGACGGGCCATTCTCTTGATATATCCTCCATTGGGGACCTGGAAATGGATTCTGCCTGTGGAATTTCTGCTCTCATGTGAGGGTGCATACAGAGGGGGGGCACCAGCTCCACGTATCCATACATTACCCTGCCATGTTTTTCATCTGTTATGTTCTTTTCCCCTCTTACTTGTCCTGTTAATTAGAATATGGCAGACAGATTTTGTTTGTAATTTATTGCTGCTGTATAACCGGCCGTTTAGGTGTAGCAAAGGCAGATTTGATAAGCTTTTACCCAAAAATGTTTGGGTCGGTGATTAGCGCTTCCTTAGTTTAAATGGCATCCAGGGATTTCTTTCTCACAAATTCACAGTATTTTACAATAAGGTTGTTGTTTCTCAAGGGCCTGTAGTATAAACTTGAAATTACTTTGAGGCGTTGTGGAACAGTCTATGTTGGTGTTTGAAACCCCAGAAAAAGGGTTTTGAAAGGGTTTGTGAAGCACATAGCAAGTAAGTTCAAGGTCAGATCTGGGTCAAATAATTATTTTAAATAATCTAGCCCTTTACACACCCTTTAGTAATTGCAATTGCTGCAGATTACTGAGCAATTTCAATGAATTATCGATTTTCAACAATTTTACCCACCAATCGTTGTACGATTGTACGTTTTGGTTAGTAACATGTTTCGTAGAAAACATGTTTTTGAATTTTACCGCCATCAATCTACAGGCATCTAGTTGAACTATTTCAAATACATATTTGGCACCTTGTCTGTTCAATGTATGTCTATAAATACTTGTTTTGTCCCACCAAACCCTTTCCCAGGGTTCATTTTCATAGAGAACAGCCCCGGCTTCTGTTATCTCTCTTCTATACCTCACGCACTCGTGCTTAAGGGGTCCGTTCTTCCCAGAGATGCACAGTAAACAGAGTAACGATACAGGCAGTTTTCTATCAACAAGGGATACGACCATCTGCTCCATATTCGCCATGACAAATTGACTAATGAAACGTTTTATTTGCTCTTCTCCACATTACCATTTTGTAAAAATGAAAAACACATTAGAGCTTGGCAAAGACAAATTGCATTGCAATCTGTTGCTGTTCCTGCAAAATGTGTTTTATGGGAACTTATGGAAAAAAACCACCAAAAAATACAGTGTGGAGTTTTCAAAAGTCTTTGAAAGTTTTTGAAACTTGGGCTTCAACGAATAAATTACAGATGAGTTATAGTTTGCCTGTCGTTATGATTTTGGAACCAAATCTAAATCAAAATCCACTTAGATTATTTTACACATATAAGTTTGTGGAAAAAGTTATTTATGACAGGTAACATAAAACGAGAAATGCAGAAACTGCAACTTCTTCAAAGATTGTTAGTGATGGGGAGGGGGCTTTCAATGTGGCATTGTATTTGTTTGTCACATTCGGTGTTTAGCACCACCCTCAGTTTTCTAACGTCATAATTAGGCAAGATCATGGCGCGTATTTCATAACAAAGCATATGATTAATTGAATGTGCTGGCACAGCGTGCTAAAGAAAGTCATTACATTTGTGTGAGAAATGTATTTATTCATTTATTCCTCCCTTTCTCTGGTTAAAGTGTGATCATCGAGTATAATTCTGTAATACTCGTATCAACGTGTGGGATCGTGTTTCATTGCGCTCATAACTGATACACAGTGGGGGGTAAGAATATTGGGTTTCATCCTGTTTTCTTTACATGGCATGCAACCCCGTTTCTCTCACATTATTGTTCCAGTTCATAAACTGCATTTATGGCGATCTCCTTTTTAACAATATCAGCACCACTTGAGCCATGTAAACACAGTTTCTTGCATTCTCTGGATAATACATAACGCTGGTGAATTATTAATTGCCTAATTATTATTCAGTCTTGGAGGAAAAGCCATCGTGCGTGTCATGCTGTGACAATGTTTGGGATCAAAAAACAGATCTCAAAAAACTGAAATGGGTTGTTCATAACAGAATAGAATTTACCACTACAATGGAATTCAGCAACACTTGGCTGCTAAAGCTTGTGGCCTTAGATAGATCAAACCCGATGTCTAGTTTCGTTTGTTTCCATTAGCATTCCACAGATGTTACCCCAGCGAGCGTCTTTAACGCAATGTGTCATCTCACACTGTGTGCGTCATTGTGTCATTAATCTCAGTTTTTTCACCACAAATATTTTTTCCAAATATAAAGATCTACTTTGTTGTAAGTTATGAAAAATGGACTGAATATTGTTCCCGCTAAAGCTAATGCATCTGACCCATAGCGGTGGTGAGTGTGGCCGGAAGACCCACGGTGTGATCCAACACTGTAGACCAACTGGTGCATTGCAAATTGGAACAGAAACACCAGCTGACAGCAACCATTTCTCAGGATGCATAACGCAGGTCCCTCTCAAATTGACAGAGGGACTTGTAGTGATGGGACAGGCCTAGATATTGCATTTTCAGCCACCGTTTGTTTTCCACTCAAGAGGGAAGACTCGGGTGGGGTGGGGGGACCAGAGGGAATACATAACATAGGTCTTGAACATATGCGTATTACTCACCTCAGCTTGGAAGAAAAATAGGACTTCATGTCTGGCTTTCTACTTAGGCTAGCATAGGGAGCACTACTTCAGGGCACATGGATGTAGATCAAAGCCGAGTGGACTCTAATTACCTCAAATCATTTAGCATCTTGCTCAATGTGGCATTACAAAGCTGTCATTACAAAAATCTTTTTTTCTTGTTAGCGGTTTATAGATTGTACCCCCAAACGGCTGTCTTGAGTTGAAATCCAACATACAAAGCCTACTTGTTTTTTCATCATTCAGTGACTGTCGTATGTTGGGTAGGACCCTTTCTGTTTATTGCACTTTGTGGTCAATTGAAAAATGATTGCTTATACAACAAAGCCGTATACATTTGATGAGCCATGTGTGATCTGAACTGGCTTTAAGGAAAAAAAGGGAACTGACACACGCGAGGGTCTGAAAATATATTTGGATTTGGAGTTGGATTTGTCCTAGCAACCAAGCGAGAAACCAAAATAGAAAATGGGAAGGACACACTGACATCTTCAGTGTGTGGCGGCGTGTGTCTCATCACCTCACATGTTTAACGCTTCTCAGCAGCGACTCCCGCAGTGCCCTGTGGAATGCCCTCTGATCCGCCGTGGATGAATGCTGTTGGTGAAGGCGGCGGCCACCAGTTTGCACGCTCGTAAAGGCACAGTGTTTGCATTGTCAATTTCCACTCGCAAAAACGGACTCCTCTCCCAAGACCTTCTGTTTTATAAACGCACAGCACAATGGAAACCAGATGGATGCAAACTTCAGTGATTGCCGTACCTTTCGGGCATTGTTTAAAGGGTCTTAATGTGTACAGATAACAAACTGAAACATATCTAGGAGTTGTTGTGTAAGAGTACCGTAACCACGTAACAGCTGTTATGTTGTGTCTGGGACGTTTTATGAAGAGTCTGCCCTGTGTGGTGAACGAAGACGGGAATTAAACCCAACTTTGACCCACTGGTAATCACAGTGGTGCGTTTACTCATAAAAGGGCTGTTGGTATGGCAACAGACAGGATGTATTGTTAACTGTGAGTTTGTAGTACACTGTCTGACTAATGGGATATATCCACACTGTAAGTGTGCATAATATTCAGGAGCAGTTATGCTTTCCTGAGAGAGAGAGACCACACAATTCATATTGGCAGATAATAATAATAATGGCCTTTCGTCTAATGATCTCCAGTTGCTTTACAGTGAAGTGGGGATGACTCGCCTCAACCACCACCGATGTGTAGCACCCTCCTGGGTGATGCACGGTAGCCATTTTACACCGCAGTCACCACTCCTCAGCTGAGAGGGAAGAGGGAGCGATTCACTTAACCAATATAATTCAGCCAGTTTGGCCAGCTGACAGTAACCCTATCCAGCAGAAATCACTTACGAAATAGCGCAAGAAGTATTTATCTGTTTCTTCTGCACATGGACTTCACAGAGCCAATCAAAGTAAAAAGAAGTCTGCAGAATATATGTAAAGGTTTTTTTTGTATATATATTTAGCCATAAGTAAAACCTTGTGAATGGATCAGTGATTTCTTTGAGAATTCTACATTTATATGGTCTAGAACTGCCATGGGCTATGGTAGCAAAATGCATCTGCAAGTTGTGAACTAAGTGACATGACAAAAAAAGCATGGCTCTCGTGCTGCTGCAGGTATGTCTAGCCATCTGATTACAGGTGGCTGATTGAGATGTCAGGGGTGCTTTTTAAAGTTTGTGAGTTCTGTTAGGTGGGGGCGGGGTGGGGGGGTGGGGTGAGGGGGGGTTGTGCGAAGCACATTGGGTCAGGAACCCTCTGCTCTTGTCATCTGTTTAACTCATTGCTGAGTTGTGTTCCCCTTTATGTGGCTTCTTTGAACAACCATATTAACAATTAAAGGATTCTGAAGGCCAGATGGCGGTACCATGTGGGGGATTAGGTATGGATGGGCCCTACACAGTGATCACCTCTGGATTGAGAACTTAGGCCCAGATTTATTCTTACAGGACCAATGTGGTTTATCTTAACATTTGAGCAAACTGTTTTTCTTTCTTTTTATTTTGTCATCTGTAATTTGACAGAAATTAGTAAAATTGTTTGGAAAAGTTGGGAAAAAGGTGGTCTTGCCTTGACTTTGTTTGTTAATCGATTGAAATGTGCTCAGTTCAACACTATGGAGAGTTGCTGTTAAGATGCAAGTGTAAGTAGAGTTTAATTCAAATTATTCTGCCAGACACACATGACAGCTTTATTAAAATAATATATACTATATTTTATTGTAATGTATTATTTTATACAGTTTTATGTTGTTTTATTTATATTTTCTATGAATAATTTGTTTATTAAAATTAAAAAATGTGGTTAGTCAATAAGGATTGTCAGTATGTTTATGCACTCTCAATTTTTACAATTTGTTTCAGATTTTTCTCCCAACTTTTCTCCCAATTTAGTGGCCAATTATACTCTCTATTTCTTTCGATTTAACCTCCACCACGAACTCGCTGCCCTCCCCCACGGTACAAGCTAATACCTCAAGGCAATGATCCACCTCCTTCGAGACTGGACTTACCCAACTATGTTTACCAGGTCGTCTTACCACTCCTCGGTGATCCGTGCCGGCTCTCCCTTCCCCCTCCCTCTGGAGCGGCACTCCCGGTCACTCCTGGTCCCGGACTGATGCAGTCAGGTTTTCAACCGCAGCTGCAGTGGGCATCTTGTGTCCCAGTCGAGCATTTTTACCACTACACCACCCGGGAGGTCCATGCACTCTCAATTATAATTTGATATGATTTGGCCTCCCGGGTGGTCTAGTGTTCGATGCTGGCCACTGCAACCGGGGTTCAATTCCTCCCATCGCGCAGGTTTAGGCTCTGGCCGGGAGTGCCACTAGCGGGCGGCAATTGGCTGTCTGCCCCAGGGGGGAGGGATAAAAAGCAGAAGAAACTTGCTGCATATATGAGTGGTCCTGTGTGTTGGTGACAGGCTTCGGCTTAGGCGGGTACTGGCTCGGAGGAGGCAGTACAGCGCTGACTACTGGTCTTGGGACTACGGCAGCGAGTTCTCATATGAGGGAGGGCAAGAAAAAAGGGAGGGTATATTGGGATACTAAGAGTGGGGCGGCCTCCCGTGTGGTCTACGGGGTTCGATTCCCCGTCGCGCCAGAGTTGGCTCTGGTCGGGAGTGCCACGGCAATTGGTTGTCCACCCCAGGGAGGGGGGAGGGAAGCCGACACTGCCCACAGGAGTGGTTCTGGGGTGCCGGAATTACAGGCGACAGCATGACGAGTGCCGTCTCGGAGGAGGCAGCACTTCACCATTGTCACTGCCGGTCACAGGACTACGGCAGTGAACTACGAGTGAGGAGGGGATTGAACTAAGCACAGTGGGAGTAATTGGCTACCAAATTGGGAAAAAACTGGGTAAAATCGGAAAAATATATTTTTTTAAAGTGGGGGGAAAATATTGAAAATAATAAATAAAAATTGATATGATTTTACATCCCGCTCTTCTGCTACAAAGTCATAAACGGCCACAATCAAATGAAGGCAAGACCATGCTTGTAATTTAAGTAGTACATAGCTATAGTCTGAGTTACTAAAAAGGGTGGCTTCTCTCATTACTTTCAGCCCACCCATTTCCGATTCTGGTAAATTCCCCATGACCGGCAGACCATGACGAACATTTCAGGTGTCTGTTGAAATTCGGCAACTCACCCGTTTGCGTTGTGTTGTAGTTTTTTCCACAGGCCGCTGGAAGCTTGCTTTTATCCGAGGGGTCGGAATGTGACACGGCGGTGCCGCATGGTCAGAGGACCGTGGGGCTGACGCGCTGACTCACGCTCAGGGCCCGGCGCTTCAGTCCTCCTTTTTTCCACATGTTTGCACACACAGGACTGGCACACCAGCGCGACGATAGGAGATCCCTGAAGCATTTCCTCTCCCCGACAGGGCCGTCTGTCTGGGGCACTTACCGTAAGCGACGGAAAAACTCCCATTACGAAACAAAGCCAGACTGGTGAAATCATGCCCCATATAATTAGGATTTTTATGTTTCCGTACTTATATTACCATATGGAAAAAAATTTTACACGACAATTTGAAACAAATCAAAATTGAGGAGCACTGGAAATACTAAAGAATATTAAGTAAGAGCCTGGATTGGTTCAAAGGTTTAGATAAATTAAAAAAACACAACCAAATCTCAAAGGATGGGTTGTGTTTTGCGATTTCCTCTGTCTGCTCAGTAAAATGGTCAGAGTTTTAGTTTTTTTCTGGTCAACAGTTTCTAAGTATTTATATTTTGTTCCAAAAGGTAATTTAAGGGACTCGTAAATAGTGTTCATTTAGGTCTGGACATTTTCGTCCAGCAGAGGTGATGTAAGCTGCTTGCAATACGATATCATTCACCGGTGTATTATTTGTTCCTGGGATATGAAGTCCTCAGTACAGAGGGTGCGGTTGGCTACAGGAAACGGCGGGATAGTCATTTCTCACAGTCTCTCCAGTCCTCCTGCGGTGAGGAGCATGGCTGCAAGTTCACCGATAGACAGTGTGGGCAGCGCTCTCTCAGCTGTACGCACAAACCCTCTTACCCCGGGCTGGCTTCCCTTAGGGAAATCTCTGTCACGGTTTGGCAAGGAAACCACCACTTTCTCCAGCCGTCTCACAACCATTTACCAGTACCGGGTCTCTCAGTTGTCTGCTCACAAGGGTTGATGTCATTCGCGTTTTATGGATAAAAGAGAAATGAATCACTGTACAGCATAGGACTCTGCGATCGGATGTGATCCATGTGTGAGCGTTGTTCTTGACTTTGAGTACTGAATTTAACAATACCTTGGTTTCTCACAAGTTCAGCAGTCCAGATGAATTTTGGCCCAAAAAAGGCTATAGTTTGTTGCTATTCCTAAGAGCCTGCTCAGGAAGCCTCATTTATTGAAATGTAAATATTTCCAATGTCATCCTAGCTCTTGAAACAAAATCCCAGGGTCTGGATATTTCCTTTATCATATAAAATCTTTAGCACTTCAGAAGTACTGGCAGAGTTAGATGTACCCTTTTTTCATATTGGTTTTGTGTGGGGGATAGAGATTTCAGTCAACATCGTTTTTATATGACTTTATTCACATTTTACTGTGTAATACAAAACGGGAGAGGCCCGTGCCATTCTAAACCACATACGTGAGACATTGCAGGGCCTCCTAAGTTATGGGTATCCATTTCAGGCATTTGTAACTCCTGCAGTTACGCACCCCATGCTCTGGACATTGTGCAGCGATGTGCCCTGTGGTCCACGTTGTGCCAGAGCGGACTGTGGCTGGGAGTCTGGCAGGGTGTTCCATAATTGGCCATAGCATCGACAAGAGAGGGAGGTCGACAATCCCCATGTTGTCCACATTATGGAAAGATATATGAGTTACATAATGGATACAGTCCAACCTGAACATTCCCGTTGCTGTAACAATAACTCTCATTCATTATGCTGGTGTTGTATAATGTGTTTTTGCTTGAAGTGTTTTCCTTTTAACCTTCAGGGCGATTTCAAGATTAAGTGTTTGTTCCAGTCAATATTTAAATCATCTCTGTTTTTGAAAGAGGTCGGTTATTAATGATTACTGCTGCCATGCCAACAGCGCTCTCGAAACAAGCCTGTTTCGTCCTGTCTGGGACGTTGTGCTCGATACTGCAGTAATGGCGGCGATTGAACAAGGTGCAGTTGATTATTAGCTAGCACATTCCAGAGCATCACTGAAATTGTAGGGCTTTATTTTGTTCACATCTTGTGACCATTTCCATGTTAATCATTTATTTATCCTTTTCTTTTCCCTTCCCTTGCATTCAAAAGTTTAAAATAAAACTCTAGTATGCTTAATACAGTCCACAGGAAATTAACATTTGAGAAAAGAAGTGATCAGCATTACTTCTTCACTTCGTTGACACTTTACCGCCATCTCTTGTGGACATTCTTCCGCCGATATTTAAACCGCTGTAGGGTTTTCGACAGGAGTAGACCTGCTGTTTTTGTAAACTGAGGGAGATTGAATAAAGGAACACACATAAACTGTAGATTAGCCTTCTGCGTCTGATGAATAGCACCTCCAAGAGACAAAACAGCGATGAAATTAGTGGTGTGCTTCTCCGTCCAGTCACATGAGTGTTGTTTATTAAATGATTCCAGTTTTCTGAAAATTCTATCTGGAGATTGAGGTAATGGTCATGTGTCCTGGCTATATGCAAAGATGCATGTGTACAACTTCCTGTTGTGCTTCCTGAACCCCAGTGTGAGAATGAGGTATCCTAATCCAGAACATTAGACTCATATTGACATGAACCTTGCGGCTGTCGAGTGGTGAGTCCAGCTAAGGCCAGTAGCCAGCAGCAATACCACCACACACCTGCTGAGTGGCTGAAGCTAAGCAGGTGTGGGCTTGGATCTTACTCTGATTGGACATTTTCTGGGAAAAAGAAGAAGCTTCTGGAAGTAATGGTAGCGGGCCAGTAGGGGGCAGTCTTCCCTCTGGACCAAATTATACTCAATACCCCAGTGCAGTGGCGTTGTGGGACATTGTGTTGTGGGAGACGCCGTCTTTCGGATGAGGTGTTATTCCGAAGTCCTGACTCACTGTGGTCACAAAGATTAGAGAGTTCCCCAGTGTCCTGGCAAACTTCCAGTGTCACGTAATCATCCCCACTGGCTTAATAATTCCCCTCCTCAGAGTGGGTGGACAACAGCATTGTTGTATCTCTGTATCTCCACTACCTATCTCATCTGAACCGAATGACTCAATCAGTCTCACGTAATGAAAAGAGTTATTTTCTCTGTGGTCTGTAGATGCGTTCTACACACTTGTGCTGTAGAGTGATGGACAGTGTGCGCAAGGGGCTGAGGCAGCATGGTATCATCATCAGTCCGCACAGATCTTATTGTTTTGGTGCACCGAGATGACTATGAGACAGGGGGAGGGTTTATCTGCTGTATAGATGAGACTCCGAATGGAACAATTTAGACTTCTGCTTGTACTTTAACCAAGTGTGCTCTGCTGCTCAGGAGATTTGAAGACCTGTACCTGCCTGAATTCCTGACATCTCTTACTCACTGAAAACAACTCCAGGGAAAGGTTTTCCCCGACCACATTTTTTTCTGTATATTTGATTCATTGTGTTTTTTGTTAATAATGAAGCGATATTTATATTTTAATTTTATGCAAATTATGCTTTGCAGTGTACGTAGTGTAGTAACATATAGTGATGGGGTTTTCCCTTACGAAAAACCTACTAATAAGTATATCCAATGCTCTCTATGTTACTTTTCAATGACCAAAATATCATGGTATTTAAAATATCCAGTAAATTAGTTAAATTCACTTATCTGTAATATAAAAAAAACATTAGCAATTAAATAAGAATAATTTCTTAGTTACCCTTAGTTGATTAGTAATGAATGCCTGGTTCAATGACTAAGCACTACGTCCTTAAATGGAGCCTTTGTTTCCTTCAAAATGAAGTTAATGAATGTTCTGAACTGTTAGGCTCCCTTTTGAAATCTCAATGTTTCTTTGAAATGATGGGGTGTGCGCAATAAATATTAAAAACTTGTCTTGCTCTTTGTATTTTATTTTGCTGGTATGGGATGGGAAAATGCATGCAGACATACCAGAGAACTTAGGAGACCTGAGGCGCCACTTGATTGAACGTACTACCACGTGGAGGAGAGTCTACTCAGTATACAATGTATGTTGAGGTGACAGCAAGAAAGAAAAAAGATGAATGATGCTTCTGGATTACCACCCTTTTATTATCATGACAAGAGATTAATAGACCCTACGCCTTTCTCCAGGAACACATTAGTCATGTGTTGGTGTTGCGCAAGATACAGCCCATACAGTATGCAATCATGATATATTTCACTTATGCGGTCTTCTGCCTTTTGCCTTTCCCAGGCCCTTTTCCCAGAATCCCCAGCTTTTGTAATAAACCAATATTGTTTTTATTACATGCCTATGAAATTCTAGTGCATTGATCATGTCGTTATTATGGAAACGTTTGGACTCACTCTGAGATTATCCACAAAAACCCTTTCTCCACTGTTCATTTCTGCCGGTAGAACCAGACACCGCGAATACTGTGGCTTGATGTTTTGGCTGTGCATTAGTGGCCATTTGGAAAATGATATCCTG
Organism: Aldrovandia affinis; assembly: GCA_029706075.1. NCBI lineage: Eukaryota > Metazoa > Chordata > Actinopteri > Notacanthiformes > Halosauridae > Aldrovandia > Aldrovandia affinis. The sequence continues at coordinate 211,385 of JAINUG010000023.1, forward strand.
TGCCCCCATTTAAGTTTTAACTTTTAAGGCAGTGAGTCGTGAATTGCGTGGAATCGAAGATGTATTTGTCTGGATGTTGAGTACAGTATGAACTGCGCAGTCACTGGTCTGAAACAAGAGCCAAGTTCTCCGCCTACAGTGTTGTCATTATCATCTGCCCACTGTAGACGGAATGACTAGGCCACACGGAGCTGCTGCTGGCTCGGGGCCTCTTGTCACGACAACAGCCGCCTTGTGGTTTCCCGGGCGACGGTTAACACACTCTGCCATCGTGTCTCCCTCCAGCTGTCGACGCCGACGTTCCCGGTGGTGGTGAAGATGGGGCACGCCCATTCCGGCATGGGAAAGGTAAGGCCCGGGACGCCGTGGCGGGGTCAGACGGCTCCCGATGACGTCGTGACTCCCACTCGCACCCGTGCGCTCGGATGGCAGGGTCAGCCTGATTTACGGTGCGGGGCAACGAGCCCTGGAGTAGCACAGCCTCCACAGCTCCTCCCTGCTTGCCTCTGGGAACACCAGAGATGATGGAGTTCTTTGGAGGAGTAGAAGGAGGAGGAGGGCAATTAGCTGATCATTGGCTCCGGTACTGGTCGACGCCCATGATCTCAGCTCTGGATCGTGCTCGTGTAGATGTGCTAGCAGGCTGCTAAAGTGCCCACTGTACACGCAGCACAGCACAGGCTTCCTCAGCTCACAGTATAATGTTGTCAACCTCTCGGCTGTTTCACTCAAGGTTTAAGACTGCTGCGGTACACATTGATAGTAATGATTTATGTCCCATTTGTACTTACTTACTCTAAAGTACTTACTCTCCAAAGCTGTCATAATATTGTCGTAATAATTGAGATTACTCACTCTTCTCTGACATACAAGCTGTTTGCTTTTTTTTTTTCTTGGGGAAATTTTTTCTGTTTACATGGCAGCTGTTAACGTTGTGCAGAATACTAGGGCTTGAAAATTGGCCTGTAGTGGAGGTTTAGTCAGAAGATTTAGTCAGAAACTAAAAAGGGGAACATAGACGTATCTTATATGTTCTTATATGTTATATTTGATGTCTTGTATGTTTATCCCAGTGTTTTTGAAGCATGGCAACAGAGCAGGATTACGGCGATACTGCTAAAATTCTGCTAGTTGATTGTTGGTGCTGAAAGTAGCGCAGGACTGAGGAGATTGATGTATGGGCTCTTTTCATCGCTGTAGGACTGGGCAGCCCTGCTCGGGACTGTAAGCTCCTCTGTGTCCTTGTCCTCACAAGCCCGGAAGAGCCGTAACAGATTCAGGAGACATGCTTTTCTGCCATCAAGGCCGGTCTGGGTAAATCCCCACATGTCTATCCGAGGCAGTCCTTACTGAGTTCCTGACTGACCGGAGCCCTGGAATGTCTCGGATCTGTTGTTCTCACTGCTGTCTACGGACATGCCCCTCTTGGCAAGTGTACTCTGCTGGGCCCCACACTGTAGTCAAGTGGTGGAATCATAAACAACAGTCAACATAATGCAGTTCAAAAACAAAACCGCGTACAGTTCCAAGGATCAGATTGGTCATTCTCCCCGTACTCCCTAACCAAAACCAAGCCCACACAAATGACGTCATTGATTTCCGTACGTGGAAAAAATGGACGCACACTGGGTATCAGTTGGTCGTGACAAACACTTTTGTGATATGAATGTATAAGAACCCGTGGCTGTTCTCCGGAGTTTCTGGAGCAGCGGGGAAGAGGTTCAGGTCAGTTCGGCTGAGTAGGCCATTAGCGATTACAAGACGAGCGCAAAACCGGCGCACCTATGAGGCACAAACAAAGGTAGCGATGACTCTGGAAGACTACAAATGAGATTGTCCCATCCAGGACACAGTCTTCACACACTTGTCCCACCCCCTCGACGGGGCTCCGCGATGCTGAAGGACTTCCATCGGAGCACATTAGCACACAGTTCACCCCATTGTACAGAGGTCCTGATTTGGCCCACTCAACCTCTCTGAGGAGGTCTACAGCTGCCGATTATTGAAAAGAGCCCATAAAGTGTTCTGGAGTGAAGCCACGCACATTTTTGTCCATGGCGCTGCCCTGGTTATGGTAGGTCATGCTTTTGTACTGTAGCTTCAAGCACACATTGCGGAGGCGTTCTTGGATTAGCCCTCCAAGGCAAATTGACATTGTCTTCAACCCCCTGCTCGTGGCCCATTAAAACTAGGAATGTTTGCAAAAAGCTTTATTTTTTGCACATTTAACTGGCAATGGATATAAATGAAGAATAAAATAATTGCACTGTTAATTGCATATTAAAATTGCCATTATTTACACAGCTTTTTTGTTTATTTGAGCAAATATGTCATGGAAGCTTTATAAAAATGATGTTACAAAAAATATGTATGGTTGGTTCAATTATTTACGAAAGGTATTAGCACATGCAAAAACAAAATTCACACACCACTGTCTCTTTTCTTAAATATTTATTTATTTTTGCTTTCTAATTTCCAATTTGGTTCCCAGTTATACCCTATATTTATGTCAATTCACCCTCCCCCACGAGTCCGCCGCCCATTCTCCGGGTAACGAGCCAATTTTTCTGGGCCGGCATGTCCGCCTCCTGCGAGACAGAACCCGACCACGGACACCTTTCCGCTCCTCGACGAACTCATGCCCGCTCACCCTCCCCCTTCCCCCTGGGGCGGACAGCCAATGCAAATGTCGCCCCCGAATGGGGCTAGTGGGTCTGGCAGAGACGGGTTTCGAACCACATCCCTGATAGGCAGCCACAGTCGTATCGGACCAGCCAAGATACGGTGCACTAGACCGCTACACCATCCGCATCCACTGTCTAGACCAAAATATTGATTTTGCCAGAGCTAAAACTGCTAGAGCTGAATCTGGCTTCATTAGTGCAACTGGGCCCTATAGGGTCATCAGCTGACTGTGACGAGGATGCCGCAGCAGCAGGACACAACTGGCCTTAGCCCGGATTTAGGTTGTCAGGAATCAAATCACATCAAATCAAATCAAATCAAATCAAATCAAATCAAATCAAATCAAATTTATTTGTATAGCGCTTTTCACAATAGAATTGTCACAAAACGCTTAACAGAGGGGGAACCCAGGCCTAGACCCCCCCAAAAGCAAGCCTAAAGGCAACAGTGGCAAGGAAAAACTCCCTTGGTAGGGAGAAACCTTGGGAGGAACCAGACTAAAAAGGGGGAGCCCATCCTCTTCTGGCCGACACAGGGTATGTCCAAAAAAGACCATGTCATGGTCAGTCCAAGGTGGCAACCAAATCGATGGTTGAGTCCTTAACTCCTTTACTTATACTCACCTTAGCTAGCTAGCAGACACTGTAAACTCACGAGAATGATAGTTCATGTCCAAACCTTGCCATCAGCCACAATCTTATATTCTTGATCCTGAAAGTGCAACGCATGAGCCCCCTGTTAATAGAGGGGTTCTGGGACAGATCACAGCCATGACGTGGTGTGTGAGATACGTAGTCGTACTGCCACTCTTTCTCTGATGCTGTTCTGCTTTGGGACAAATCATCCTGTTGGGAGGAACACGTGTGGGAGAGATTATCCGACCACCCCTTCCCTCCGGAGTTCCCCTGCACTCCTACTGAGATGAATCATACAAATAATAACCAGCATGAAAGATGACTATATTTGGCTTTCGAGAATGTGAAAATATAACTTGTCACCATAGATTTTAATGACAGCCTATTTAGCATTAAGGGCAGCTCATTTTTGTGTTTTTATTTTTATCCATCCACTGGCCTTTTAATCACTGTTAAAACACTACCATTCATTACCTAAACCCCGTTTCCCATTAAGCATGTTAACAACGTGGGTTATTTGTGCAGTAGATCCTCTGTATTCAACATGCTAGGATCTAGTTGACCAGGCCAAGGACTTGGACAATTTATAATTGATCAATTATAAACCCGACAGTAAGGACGGTACTTTTCTATGAACCAAATGAAGTATTTAATGAAATATAAAACACCCAATTACAATTAGACTCTAGCTCCACACGAATGTTGCTCTGCATATACATATAATATAATAATATACATATAATATACTTCGGGCTGGTAAAAGATTGGCCTGAAAGAGGGCAATCTGAATGGAAAATATAGTCTGTCGTAAAAATCCATAAATACAGATACATTTCACAGGCTGGAAAACGACAGGTAATTCAGTATCTTTGAAGGGATGATGGATTCATTGGTCTCAAATCATGAGCTGAATAATATGCATAATGTGTAATTGGTGTACTCACTGTATTTTTAAAAACCCCTCATGTGATTAACAGATATGTATCTAGATTCTATCATTTTCTTGGAAAGTCTTAATGGCATTTTCATGGAAATGCTCATGAAATAATATTATCATCAACAATGTGTGGCTTTATTCATATTTATATCAATCTGAAATGTGAAGTACAAGTTGCATTTGAATAGCTTTAAAATTGAAATACATTTCTTTCATGAATTGTTTTCTCACTCTCTCTCTCTCTCCCTCTCGCTTCCTCCCCACCTCACCAGATAAAAGTTGAGAACCACTATGACTTCCAGGATATAACCAGCGTGGTCGCCCTGGCGAAAACATATGCCACTTCAGAGCCCTACATCGACTCCAAGTACGACATCAGGATCCAGAAAATCGGCAGCAATTACAAGGCCTACATGTAAGAGCTCCGTGGCCACATTTAACCCGGCTCTCCCCGGACCGGCCCGGTGAGGAAACCCTGCACTCCCCAGAGTGTGGAGCAGAGGCCTCGAGCCCTGGGCGCCTCAACAAAGTGGAGCGCTGCTATTATCCCCTCGAGTGATATGCTACGCCCAGATTGCCTCAGTGAAAACACAGCTGTGGAACTGGGGTACCAAACAAGGGAGGCTACAAAGCAATTGACTAATAACTGTGTGTGTTACAGGGCTGACTCGCTACTTTCAAAGGTGGCAGAGAGGAGAGGTTGCAGGGCCTCCTTTCATATCCCAGAACATTTAAAAAAGCTATTTTTTAATTGCTGCTATAATTATCAACAAAAATTCATGTTGACTTTCCATATTTATTTTCAATATTAACTAATGCCATTTGTTCTCTGACCGCCTAATCCTACTTGGAATGTGTTTATTCGCTTAGTCTAACTTTGTTGGGTTAAATATTGATGTAAATGTGAGAAGTAGGGCCCAGTGAAGGACCTAATCTATACCATAGGTCCTGCGTGTTACCCAGGGATTGTGTGCAGTATGTAGTGCACCACAGACTGTTTCACTGAGCTGGCTGGCTGATGAGAAGTGAAGTCTAACAAGCTCTGGACTTCATTTCCCATCAGCTCTTCTCTGTGAAAGGTTTTGTGGCACCCTGGTTTCCTTGAGAGGGGAGAACCCAGTACAGCGCGGTCTCTTAAGTGCCTGTGTCCCAGTAGCCAGGGTGCGGTGCTGGGAAATGGCAAACCCACCCAACCACACCCCAGTCCCGCTCACCTCACCACGGCGCTTCCTCTCCGGCGCCGTGGCAACCTCACTGGTCAGTGGCTTCTCTGCTCCTCCAGGGAAACGGGGGCGCCGCGCCCTTTCGCTCACATTCCCCCCGTCTTTGAGGAGGAGGCGGTGGAGTCGCAGAGATGAGATCGGATCATTTGCGTTTGTGCTGTATGCGTCTGCCACGAGGCCACTGCTGGAAAATCCTGGCGCTTTGGTCCTGTGAAGATGTGGGAAAGTGTTGCATTCGGTGCAGGGGGACCAGCTCAAGCCATTATAGACTAACACCTGCCCAGTATTTTAGAAGTGTAAATTGTAACTTTATTGAAATTACAATGGTAAAAACGATGTCCTAAAACACACCACTGTTTTTAAAACAGCTGGGGGACTTCTGTTGCAACAGTGTGGCGTAGTGGTGGACTAACAATGAGAAAGTTTGAATCCAGAGTTAAATAATACTGTTGTAATCCTTACGAGTCTGACACGTAAATTAAGCCGGCTCATAAATTAAATGATAATATGTCAGCTATATGTAATATAATAATAACGCATAATATATCATATGTATGGATAAGGGCCTATGCTAATGATAAAACATTGCATGGAGCCAGTAGCCTACAGCTTTGCAGCTGAGTTGTCTGTTGCCTTTGATACATTGAAACAAAGATCAGAGAAGTGAATGATGAGGAAGTCATATTATGTATGGCTTAATAGGTTTGATACATTTTTATTCTGTTCAATACAGTCTTGTGGGACGTTGTTAGTTTCTCCAAGTTCTTTGTCTGTATTCGCATGTCGTATACTGTTAGCTGCTCTGGATTGTGGTGCCATTTAAATGACGTTATGACGCTATTACATAATTATATATATTGATAATATTTGAGTATGTTCATAATACCTAATGGTCCATGACTTGTAAACTTCTAGAACTGTGTCTTATGTATCGAAAGACCTGGGCCTCAAGTGTTCTGATTGGCTCAAAGGATTTATGTCACTGCAGTGCACTCTGACTCACAGGGCCCTCTTACCATGGCAACATCCTTCTGAAATTAATTAGGGAAATTTTGTGACTTTTAAATCACCCTCATGACATCCACACACACCCATAGTTTCACTTTAATGGAATGCCGGCTGTAGCCATGCACATCAGGAACCAATGGAAAAGGCTGAGGGCCTCCTTCTAATCACCGTGATGTGTCTGTGTACAGTGCGAACACAGTGCAATTACCATTACTCAGAGCCACAGGATGCATTAATCCTGTGACCCTGTCATTAACCCTTTGATCGTTGCCTGCTTAGATGCCAGCCTGCTGAAAGTAATAGGTCGATTCACCTTCCCGCCCCTCCCCCTCTCCCTTTTAGGAGAACATCCATCTCAGGCAATTGGAAAGCCAACACAGGCTCTGCTATGCTAGAGCAGATAGCAATGACAGACAGGTATGTTACATCATCCGCCGTTTCTGTGCCGCTAAACCTTTGCGTAATCACGATTAATACATTTTCTTATGTAAGAGTCCACAATTCCCACAGTGTGATGTGCAGGCCAATACCGGTAGTCATCGAAGTCTAATGCTTCAAATAATACATTCAAATGGTAATAAATAATAAATATAATAGCTAAAAACTTTAATAAAGGCTGTATGCTTTTGAGATGTACTCTGTTTGTTTTTTACACATTGTTTTCAATTGATCAGGTTTTGGAAGTGTGTAATTACTCACCTAATATAATTACTGTTGTATTTTGTCACTTTTACCTATCAATGATTAACGCAAAGGTTTTTCCTACATTTAATGGAAGCAACATTTTTAATCATGAGAAAAACGTTTGGGTTCCATGGGGTTATGTTTGAGCCCGTTGTATGGTTTGCTCATTGAGTTGGTTGATGGTTTTGGTGGTGATCTAGATACCGTCTCTGGGTGGACTCCTGCGCAGAGATGTTCGGAGGCCTGGATATCTGCGCAGTCAAAGCCGTCCACGGGAAAGATGGCAGTGACTACATCATCGAGGTCTGTTTGTTTCTTCTTCCCTCTTCCAGGTCTATATTTGATTCTGAAATTGTGCCTGGAATCTGGCAACGCAAACATATGCTCAGAATGTGCAAGTGAATATATTTGCGTCTGTCAGACTGTCGGCACAGGAAATGTGAAGTCCCGCTTGTGTTTGGAGCGGTCCAGGTTATGTGAAATTACTGCCTTTTTGTCTCCATCTTCTTGTAGGTATACAAACAGAGACATCTGTTTCTGCGGTGATGCCAAGAAAAAGTGTCTGAGTGGCATTAAGTTAAACACGGGCAACAGGGATGAACTGCTCTCATTAGGCAGTCAAGCAACCCAAACAGTACAGACTACAATGGCATAGTGTAACTAAATAACTTTTTTTAGTCTATATAAGCTAATGTGAGGTTGCAAGGAAATGGTTATTTCACAGTAATTACAGTAAGTGCCTCCACAAGGTTGACTGTATTTTACAGTACAGTACTTTATTTAGTCCAACAAACGTCAATTGCTTTCTCAGCCTGAAAATATAATAGCTTGTGTTGAAAGACTAGCACAGATAAAGCAGGGTGGGGTATGGCGTTCTAAGAAAAGTCATCGTCAGACCTGCTCAGAACCAGAAACAATGCAAAATGTGCTCAGGAGCACAAAGATCATTGTAACCAAACTATGTTTTGATTCCTGGTTGGGACATTTGGGAGTAATGGTGAGGTCATATTAGTCTGCCAAACTATTATTGATGGAGATGTCTGCTGCTGTAGTGGCCGTACATTCCTGGAAAAATGGCGAATTTGAGCAGTGTGCATTGTTTATTGAAACACTTCTCCAGGATAAAGTCTGCACAAATCTGAAAGAGCAGTGGCGCCCTTACGCAATGTAACCAGCTCATTATTTCTGCTCTTCTGGCTGGCGGCACAAAAGGTCTGGTTGGGCCGCCCTGCTGGTGTAGCGGTCACAACGCCGCCAATTGCCGCCTCCTAGAGGCACTCCCTGCCAGAGCCGAACTGGTGCGACCTAGGTGAAATCGAACCCCACTGCGACCGGGGTTTGATTCCACCTAGGTCGTGCCAGTTCGGCTCTGGCAGGGAGTGCCTCTAGGAGGAGGGAAGCCGATACAAGCTCGCTGCGTATAAGAGTGGTTCTGTGTGTTACAGTGACCGTAGCAGGTCGGAGGAGGCGGTACAGGGCCTTCTACTGGTCTCAGGACAATGGCAGTGACCTCTCATATGAGGGTGGGGGTAATTGACGTGAAAAAGAGAGGGTATAATTGGCTAATAATAAAAGCAAAAACAGAAAATAAATAATAATAATAATAATTTAGAAAAAAGATCTGGTTAACAATACTCTTGAGTAGAGATGCACCGATTGCGATTTTCTTGGCCGATTCCGATTTCCAATTTTTGATTAGTCTGACCTGCCGATACCGATTTTGGCCGATTCCGATTTTTTTTCCTAAAAACAATAATTGACAACTTACACAAACATTTTTGTAACTTTGCTTTAATAGAAAATTAAGATTGACAATTCTGAGGTAGGTCAGAAGCATGAGGTAGGTCTCACTAAAACACATTTCAAAATAAAAAAAAGTGTTCCAGGTTACTGGACAGAGCTTTTCTTTTTTTGTGCAAATTAAATTCAATGATGAATAAAAGAGAATCCAACAACAGTGGCATGTAGCCTTTAAGTAATAAATAAAAAGAAACAAGAGTAGTTTAAATTTACTGACATGGTGACAGACCATTAGTCCGGAAATATTTTTTTAAACACTAACGTTATATTCTGATGACAGATGACACAAGCCCTTTTTTCCATTAAATAATTATATGGCTTCAACTTGATGTGCATCAGAAAGTTATTGCGACAATGCTAATGGAAAACAGGTTAGTTCGAACCTATGATGCGCTAGACTAATTTGTTTGCTAGAGGTGGATTAGAGTAGATCCCAATTCTATATAGTGCAATGGAAAACACTTGTAGCGATATAAGGGCGGATGTTTCAGTTGCGGAGCTTGTCAAAGGCATTGAAACAAGCCGCTCTTCAGCAGAATTTCGTTATTTGCGTGAGTCAGGTAGCCTAACGACTACGACTTTAACTAGCTTCAAAGCCTAGATAAAAATGTTTCAAACTAGGAGTAATTGGAAAAGAGGCGATGCTGCTGTTTCTGAGTTTGTTTGATAGTGGAAACGCACAGCTGGCACCTTCATGCACAACACAGTTAATACACCATTTGTGGTTTAGCTAGAAATCGTTAGATGAATTTATCATTAGGTCTAATAAGTTCGATTTGTATGAGTGAATAGCACTGTTTCATAACGTCACTCATTAGCGAACATAATGATTTCAGTGCAATTCAGTGCTTCAGCAGGGCATTATTACGTCAGGTTTATGCACTACCACTATGTTCTATTAATGGAAAATGGTTCAGAGGAACCGAACTAGCGCAACGGTTAATTGTTAACTACCTACGGTACTGTAGAAAACGACTATACCGTCACATTTTCAGAATTTGGGCATCGACTTGGTACCTGGGTGATGACTTTTCAAGTGTCTGATTAGGTTGGTCGCTCCGAACGTTTTCGAGGTTGTTCCTCCGCGGCTTATTTTCGATTGACATGTATGACAAACTGCAAGCTTTAAGTCGTCTTCACTGACTGTGAAAACGCCCATACTAAGGACATGTTGAGGCGTTTTCAGCGCTGCGCTCATCTGATCTGTTTGCATTGGCTCACGGGGTGCGCGCACGTCACGTGAAAAAGAGGGGGCGAGGAGCCAACCGCGCACAGAATCGGCTATGTGGAGTGATCGGGATTAAGTCACAGATTGAGGCCGATCAGCTGAAAATCGGCCATTTCCGGTCAGAGGCCGATCGATCGGTGCATCTCTACTCTTGAGGGATGAATGTGGTGTTGATTTAGAGTCCTAATACAGTACCTGAAAGGTCTTATGGATTAAGTTTTACAACCTGTGATTCTTTCCTGCATTGGTCCTGGATTAAACCCCTTATTTAATACCATAACATTGGATGCTTAAAGTTCAGGTATTTCCAGAAGAATATAAATGGAGGGAGAGAATAAATTAGTGCACGTTTGATGTTTCCATACTGTTAGATTCCATGGCAACAAACTATGAGGTAAAGGTTCATAGAATCAGCTTTTGATGTTTGATGGACCAATGGCCCCGGTAAGGTTTCATTTGGGGTACGGTGTGTTGCACACTTGTTACAGCACACATCTGTTTTAACAGGAACAAATGCAGCCCATCAGCCATTTCCTGTTGTTCTTGTGAGCTCATGCTGTTCATACAAGATCAGCGGGTGAGAGGGCAAACGGCCGGCTGGCGATAAGCAGGTCTGCCGCTCTCGCGCCGCGGCTCTTGTCTACGCGCGAGACGTAGCGCAGGCACTTCACAGCCGCAGCCTCTGCTCTCCCTGCTGATCCATTTGTTTCCTGTAGACAAGTCTGGCTTATCTCCACTTGGGCGGCCCACGGGCTCGTCTCAGCTGGGCCAGTGGGGAACAGCTCTGGAGGAGCAGCGCGGCCTGGCTAATGTTTGTTGGACATGTGTTCTCTAGGAGGAGGGAGATAAAACAGCAATACACTAATTCACACACAAACACACACGCACACAGACACATTTGTACAGTTGCCTCACCTGGCAGGTGGCAGCTTTGAATGAAATTTTACATGATGTCAGCTTGGGGGGCACCAATATTTAATCCTTTTAAAAATATATATTTTTTTACTTGAATGATTGTTTGCACCTGTTATTCCTTTCTTAAAAATAACAGTGTGGGCCTAAGGCAAAGCCGTGGGGTTAACCACCCTGAAGTGCTTTATTTTCATACAACTGCTCAGCCAGGAGTGGTTTATTCATATATATATATATATATATGCCATTTAGCGACTTACAGTAGTGAATGCATACATTTTTCAGTATATGTGGTCCCAGTGGGAATTGAACCCACAACCTAAGCCTTGTCAGCGCCGGGCTCTACCTACAGATTCCACTTACACCACTGTTAAAAAAAAAAAAAAATTTTACATTATTTTCAGTTGGAAATAGTATGTTCAACAGAGTGAACGGCTTGTGTATTAATTTAGAAGTTTACAGGAAAATAATTGACAAACCTGAATCAAGCATTTAACCAAGCCCTGATATGACAGGTGATAACTCCAGAGGAACTCAAAATGTTGACTCAAACTCTGTCAAATTCAGTTGACAGATGGATTGACTTTGTTTAAAAAAATTCCACAGAATATTTAACAAAATGGCATTCAGGATTCAATCAGGTGAATTTATAGAATGTTTTTGACCTTCTATGCAAAACAATGCTGTTCAGGCCCTCATTTCCCATGAGATCCCTGTGGCAATTTACATTGTCTTTGAGCATGTTGTTGTAGAGGCGGGGCGATGTCCTTATTTAGATTGAAAATGAAACTTTGTAATTCCACACATTTTTTGCGCACAGGTCATGCGCCGCTGTGAATACTCATTCTGAAACTTATCTCATTGTGCACACTATCACAGGAAATCTCTTCTCTCCCTGGAGACTTGGCGACAGACTGCGTTCTCTTTAAACGGACGGCGGCGGGAGACAGTGACCAGCATGAGTCAGTCCAGAAAGAATGTTTCAGACAAGAGCCATGCTGTTCCTCTGACCTCCACGCCGGATAGAATTTAATTAGCAAAGGGAACTTTATCATTCTTGTTGTCCTTTGTAATGGGAAAACAAAACAAACAAACAAGTGAGGCCATTCTGTTGCCAGAAGAAAAATTCAAGATGCCACACCTAATCTGGTGATGGAGGAAAATATATTTTTTTGTTATATACGTTATACTGTATATTCGCGGATGTCGATTACAGAGTGTTTTATGAAAATAGTTTTTCAACCAGGGTCATACAAAGTACATGAGTTGATCATCATAGTAATCTGTCAAAAGTGATGATGCTCATTAAAATCAAATATTGTAGTGGTGGCGCTTCGCAGTGGGCTTGTGCATTGAGAGGTCTACAGCTTGCTTGTTTTTTTGACAGCTGGCTACTGATTTCGGTGGTATCATTTTCAACTTACCTCTTTGTCAACTACAAGCAGTAACAAGCTAATTGTTTATTGAAATATACTGTACCGCAATATAGAGGTTCTTAAATTTCATTTAACTCAAGTTTTTCATTTATTTAATTAAATTCAAGTTCAGGGGCGGCGGATAGCGTAGTCACAGTCAGCTGATGACAAGGCCGAGGTCCTGGCTCGACCCTATAGGGGCCCAGTTGCACTCATGAGGCCAGATCCAGCTCTAGCAGTTTTAGCTCTGGCAAAACCAATATTTTGGTCAAGACAGTGGTTTGGGGGCAGCAGATACTGCTCCGTATCTTGGCTGGTCCGATACGAGCGTGGCTGCCTATCAGGGATGTGGTTCGAAACCCGTCTCTGCCAGACTGGCTCTGGCCATTAGCCCCGATCGGGGCTGCATTTAGCTGTCCACCCCAGTGGGAGGGTGAGCTGGCACGAGTTAATCGAGGAGCGGAAAGGCATCCGTGGTTGGGTTCTGTCTCGGAGGAGGCAGATTTGCCGGCGCAGAAATATTTGCTCGTTACCTGGAGGACGGGCGGCAGACTCATGGGGGAGGGTGAATTGACATAAATAGAGGGTATAATTGGCAACCAAATTGGGAGAAAAACGAGGGAAAATTAGAAAATTTCAGTGTGTATGAATTACATAAACCAAGCCCACTATATGTGAAGTACATAAATAAATATGTCACCTATACTTGTTCATTAGTTTCTGAATAACAAACACAATAATACATGTAACTTTAACCCAAACCATGTGGTCAACTTTGATTTGTGAGAACTCTCCAATGAAATGATATCATTCCTTGGGGGAAATGTTGAAATTAATAGCTTGTGTAGTATAAAACCTAACTACTCAAAAACCTCTCTTCTGGTTCCAGGCTGTGTATAGTCCTGAGGCTCATCTCACACTAGAACTGTTGTTGTTGAAGTACCTTTTGTTCAGAAGTTCAGGATTCAGACTGACCATTCCACAAAGTATTGCAGTCGTCCAAACCAAACCGAAAGGGAAGGAACACCGTGCCCCCCAATAAAAATGACAGTAACAACAACCCTTACAGCCCGGAGAGCAACACAACCATGTCATCTGCTAGATGACTTTATATTCCAGTAAATCGCAAGGGTGTACCCCGTCTCAGATTGAGACCACATGTATTTTGAAACCCGCCTTGTGGTGGCAGCCAGCTAAACAGACCTCCATCACTGTGGTTATGACTAACGGGCAACACCACCCTGTCTTCCCCAACTCCCATTCAGAAGGGTTTTCCTCTCCACGCTTGATCCGAGTTCTGTTTATGAGGGTTGCACATGCATGAAAGGCCCCTCTGTGTTTAAGGTTGACCAAATATATGCGCTTGGTACACTTTGAGACACCAATTCATTTGGCTTTGACTGGCAATGGGCTCATTTGGTTAGTTTTGTTTCTAATTTGAAGCAGCATGGCCTTTTCTGGTTTAGAAGCATGCCTTTTGGTGTACAAGAGGTCCATGAACTTGAAAGCATGTGTACCAGTGATTGAGGGGTTTTTTCATGTAAAACTTGGCTATTGCAGGATTGAGACACAGACATTTTTTGCGGTGACAGGTATGCCATTTGTCATGTTACAGGTTGGCAGGGTATACTAAACTGTGGTGAAAAACAAAACAGTTTTTCAATAAAAAAGTAAACGCTTCGTGTTTGCCGTGTATGTTTTGCCCTCTTAATAGATCAGACTTCTTAGACTGGTAATATTTTCATTGCATGCTCACTTTCCCTGTAGTATTTCTGAAGCCTTGGTCTCCACCCTATCTTAGAGTGATGAAATGCGTTTCAGCAGCAGTGTGTGTGCGCGCGTGCATGTGCACGTGCGTGTGTGTGCGCACGCACATGGGTTTATGTGGTGAGCATGTGCACACAGACCATGTGCGTTAGCTTTCAAGTACATGTGTCTGTGTGTGTACATACCTCTGCCTGCCGTTCACCGTGACTTTTCAGGAACTGCTCTTTGACTTTACCCCACTTTGCAGTCAGTACATAAACACAGAATTTTCCTCTTCAACCCAGTGCTGTTTGATTAATGATGATTCTCCTCATACAGAAATGCACAATGAAGATTTAAGGAGTGTTTTAATCCCTTTTACTGTAGAATTATTATGGGTTGGGTTTAGCTTGATGTGCATCAGAAAGTTATTGCGACAATGCTAATGGAAAACAGGTTAGTTCGAACCTATGATGCGCTAGACTAATTTGTTTGCTAGAGGTGGATTAGAGTAGATCCCAATTCTATATAGTGCAATGGAAAACACTTGTAGCGATATAAGGGCGGATGTTTCAGTCGCGGAGCTTGTCAAAGGCATTGAAACAAGCCGCTCTTCAGCAGAATTTCGTTATTTGCGTGAGTCAGGTAGCCTAACGACTACGACTTTAACTAGCTTCAAAGCCTAGATAAAAATGTTTCAAACTAGGAGTAATTGGAAAAGAGGCGATGCTGCTGTTTCTGAGTTTGTTTGATAGTGGAAACGCACAGCTGGCACCTTCATGCACAACACAGTTAATACACCATTTGTGGTTTAGCTAGAAATCGTTAGATGAATTTATCATTAGGTCTAATAAGTTCGATTTGTATGAGTGAATAGCACTGTTTCATAACGTCACTCATTAGCGAACATAATGATTTCAGTGCAATTCAGTGCTTCAGCAGGGCATTATTACGTCAAGTTTATGCACTACCACTATGTTCTATTAATGGAAAATGGTTCAGAGGAACCGAACTAGCGCAACGAAGTTAATTGTTAATTAACCCGGTACCTACGGTACTGTAGAAAACGACTACCGTCACATTTTTCAGAATTTGGGCATCGACTTGGTACCTGGGTGATGACTTTTCAAGTGTCTGATTAGGTTGGTCGTTCCGAACGTTTTCGAGGTTGTTCCTCCGCGGCTTATTTTCGATTGACATGTATGACAAACTGCAAGCTTTAAGTCGTCTTCACTGACTGTGAAAAACGCCCATACTAAGGACATGTTGAGGCGTTTTCAGCGCTGCGCTCATCTGATCTGTTTGCATTGGCTCACGGGTGCGCGCACGTCACGTGAAAAGAGGGGGCGAGGAGCCAACCGGCGCACAGAATCAGCTATGTGGAGTGATCGGGATCAAGTCACCGATTGAGGGTTGGGTTAACTCTCCTGGAGTACTACCCCCAATGTGTCGCAATCTCCCGGGCAATGCACAGCAGCTCGTATGCACCAGAATGCATACACATTACAGGAGGTGAAGAGGCAAGGATATATTGGGCCAATTAAACTGAGGAATGATTAAAGATGGATTTGGCCAGTAATAATATATAATATAATATATGCCATTTAGCAGACGCTTTTATCCAAAGCGACTTACAGTAGGGAATGCATACATTTTCAGTATATGTGGCCCCAGTGGGGCCAGTACACTGAGGACAATGCCCCCTCCACCTCTGCAATAAATGCCATGGAATATCCAATGACCACAGGGTGCCAGGACCTCAGTTTAATATTGCTATCTCCTACAGCACAGTGCCAACATTACTGCACTGGGGCATTGGTTCCAAAGGGAAACCTGTCCCCATTGGCCCACCAACATTTCTTCTAGCAGCAACCAGTTTTTCCAAGAGAAGGCAATATGGCTGCTGGCTGTGATAGCTTTTCTTAGAACAGGCCACTCCCCCTTCTTCTTCAGTGGTTCATCAGTAAATCTCTACTTTATTCAAACTCATCATCCACAAAACCTAAGGAGAGCAGCATTGTGTGATCATATAACAGGTCCAATACTACCCTCTACTGGCCAGACTTAAACAATGCTCCTTAATTTAAACCTTGGCCAGTTGGTCAATCTGAATATTCATTCGTGTCTTGAGCTAAAGTTACTTCTCTCTTTTTTATTTCTTATGTACATTTTTTCCATGTACATATTCCTCAGGATGAAGGAATGAATGGGTGTTGTGAACAGACTGGAGTACGTGGCAATAGAAAATAAAGTTTCAAAGTACTGTGAAGGCATGACTTGTTTATTATATGAGTCTAACACATGGTGTGCTTGTATTGGAGGAGTACTAAGAGCTAGAAAATAAGTTGTATAATTTATCACCAGAACTTTTTATTTTTTGGAGTGTTGTGTACATTTCCCGCCAAGATAGCATCCTGCCAGTGTGGCATCATAAAGGGCAGCCCAGGGAAATGGCTGTTTGCCCCTTTAAGTCTTGTGATCCACAGAGTCATCCCATCAGCCTGCAGTTCCACACCTGACCACTAGCTGAATTGAATCAAGCAATTGGGACTGCTGGCAGTTAACTCGAATTGTGGACTGAATAAAATGACTGATTGTGCCGCATAGAGGTTGGAGGGCAGCAAGCTATGCTGCAGGCCTCATGCCCTGGGTTTTGATGTTTGAGTTGTGGTTATTTTTTTGAGACGATTCTTGAGTTATTGGTGAAGATTTATTTGTTTACTTTATTTTGCATTTAGGAGAGTTCATTTATTAAATACAGTGTTTTGTGGGGGAATCCTGCCTCCTCTCTGCCTTTCTTCTATTGCCTACGCCCTCTGAAAAGGTCCTTGTGTGTCACCCATCCCCAGTGACACTACACAAGATATAAAAATCCACAGTAGGTAAATTAACTCTACAACCCTGCAAAGCACAGGCTGGATCCCAGCATTTTGAAACATGGTCATGTTCCATCCTGTTGTCTCCAGGTGATGGACAGCTCCATGCCTCTGATCGGAGAGCACGTGGAGGAAGACAAACAGCTCATCACAGACCTGGTGGTGAACAAGATGGCCACGTTATTGACTGGCGCCTCGTCGACTCCACTTACCTCAGCCACGGTGCCGTGCCAAACCTCCCCCTCTCTTCTCAGCCGCCAAGAGCTATTGTTTCAGAAGATTTAAATATATATAAATATATATATATATATTTCCATATTCGTTGATTTCCTGTGTACTGCCCTTTAACGGCTAACAAGCTCTACATTTTAGAACAAAGCTGGACTTTCCAAAGAGGTGTTCCACATACAATACAATACACAAACATGATGCAGGACTGCTGCATATACCATTAAGAATTTAAAGTCTTTGAAGAAAGGTTGTTTGTGTGTATTTTGAAGAGAAACACTGTTTACTGTCGCTCTTCTGAAATGTGCGAGCGCCCATTCTTACCAGACTTTAGAGAGCGAATACGAATATGTGAATATCATTATTTGACATAATTAACTGCATGTTATTTATATATTTGGCAAACATGCTTATCCATGGCATGTGTCACAGTTCACTGAATTTCTACTCCACATCCTGTAACACAGTTATATAGTTTCTTATTGTACCAGAGTAACAATAGTCTTTTGCTCAAAGAGTTCCACCTGGGTTTAAAACCCATGACCTGCCAGTCCAGTGTTGTCACTACACCATGTGACACCAGCATCAAGATATGAGATGAGATGAGCACTGTTGTTATTATTAACGTGATGACTGTGTCGACCAGCAGGCCCTGCCCGGACCTCTGACAACCCAGCCTCGACGGGCACAAGGTGAGTCTTCCTCTCCTCTCAATTCAAGTCAGCTTAATTAGCATGACAAACATTCTATATTGTATTGCCAAAGCACACAAATAATATTAGCACTGTTTTCAAGAGCAGCATGACATTGTGTACCAAAACACAGCACTAGTGGTTATTAAAGGCAGTGTCTATTTTGGGAAACCAGGTAATCTTGCAGTGTTGCAGAATTTTCTGAATGCATCAGTGTGGCAACTGCAGGTAACTGCCTAAATGAATGGTTTGATGAGCATGAAAATTATGTCAACTGTACGCCATAGCCATCTCAGTCAACCCGTGCAATCCCAACACTTTGGAAATTCTGGAGCAGCGCTTAAGACAGCGTTTTGCACCACCATCAACTAAACACCTAATGATCCAATCGAGTTCCGGACACTTGAAGAATCTATGCCAAGGCACATTGAAGCTGCTCTGAGAGCTCACGTTGGCCCAACAACCTGTTAAGACATTTTATGTTCGTGTTTCCTTTATTTTGGCAGTTAACTGTAGATATTTGGTTCAGGACGATCAGACTGAGACAGTGATGCCATTAGTTGAGATTAACTACATCACTGCAGTTGGTCTTTGGGTGTCAGGCATACTATACAGTACCAGTCAAAAGTTTGAGTACACCTGCTGGAAACTAGGTTTATCTCATAATTGACAATGTTTTACACCGTATACGTTTCCGTAAATACATGAAAATGCCAAAAATACATGTACCAATAAGAAAAAGGAACATCAAAACAAAGTTCAAGAAATTTTAATTGAAAATGTAATCTTGGATTCCTCAAAATAGCCACCCTTTGCCGTGATAACAGCCTCACAAACACAGGCCATTTGGTTATTACGTTTCAGCAGGAAATCACCTGACATGTCTTCCCAGCTCTCCTGCAGCAATTCCCAGAGACACTTGTGTGTTGCTTTGCTTTGACTCTTCTGTCCAGTTATTCCCATAAAAGTTCTATGGGATTGAGGTCTGGACACTGGGCAGGCCAGGTCATTAGTTTGAGCTGTCCTTCATGTTCCTCCTTCACCAGATAGTTCTGGCACAACTTCAAGGTGTGTTTCAAGTTGTTATCTTGCTAAAGAATGAAGGAGTGCCCAATTAGCCATAATCCAGATAGAATATGTACTCAAACTTTTGACTGGTACTATATTTTGGTCCTGGACTGGCATGTGCTTTTATTTCTGCAGGTGTTACCCGGTCAAGAGGGAGCTCCCCCTCCCAGTCAGCTCAGGGGTCGCCCCAGCGCGCACGGTCCGCCACAACCTCGCCCAGCCAGGCGTTCCAGCCCGGGCCAATCCCAGCATCCTCTGGGCCAGGCCCGGGCTCGCAGAAGCAGCCTCCTCAGCTCAAGTAGGTGCCCCCTCTGCTATGCTCATTTGTGTCCTAACATTCCCTTACAGAAATGCGACAGTCAGCTTCTGGCCTGCTCTACAGTGGCCTGCCTTTAATACGTCTGGAGGGTTGGCACTGGAGTGAAGAACTTCAGCTTCTTTCCCTAATTTTAATCCTTGGTAGAGACCTCTTGTGGCCAAAGAATGTAGTACATCTATATGTATGTAATGTGTAATACATATGTACATATAGCAGTCTATATTACAGTACTGGTCTGCTGTGCATACGTATAGCAGACCAGTACTGTAGTAAGGTGCATAATGGAGTGTGTTACACAGTTAGCATATTTAACATATTAAATATTGAAAGAAATCAATAAACTGCACTTTTATAGACAAATGTTATGTCAAACTGCTGAAGCTAAGCAGGGTTGGGCATTTTGGATGAGATGTTAAATCAAGGTCCTGAATTGTTGTGGTCGGTAAAGATCCCATGGCGCATTTCAAAAGAGTAAGAGCGTTAACCTCAGTGTGCCAGTCAAGTTCCCTCTAAACCTGGCTCTGCCTCACTTTTATATTTGCATGTCATTAATATGATGAATAAAATAATAAAAGCACTATGAAAGAAATACCATCTGCTCCTCTGGTGGTGTACTTAAACACAGGGGGAATATTATTGGTGTAGCACAAATCAATGTGAATGTGTACTTTTGTGCAGCTAGTTTGACTGATTAATAGAGTGAAATGTTCTTTATGAATTCAAATCATATTGCTGAATAGCACCAGCCCAGAGGATTTTTTTCTGGCAAGCCATTAGCATACATGCTCAAACTGTAATTAGCAATTAAGTTGCTATGGTAGTGTTTAAAAATAGAAGCTGTGTTTTACTGAATATTTGAATATTTGTGCATTTCTTCTCTTAAAATGTTAATTTCTGCAGCACAAATGTTACACCATTGCAGTGATAATTCAGACGCTACATTTATAAACGGTAAAAACTGCCATCGCACAAATTTTGTCAGAGAAATAGGTTCTAGCAGAAACATTTGTGAATTTTTTAGATGGTGTGTTACCTTCTGATTTTTAAGTGTTTTATTTACCTTGTTACTGAGCAGCAGTGCAGGTAGTAACTGAAAACCAATCAAAATTGATTTGGGTTCTGTCAGGCTGTGGCTTGATATGGAAAGTCATTAAATGAGCTTTTAGTCTAACAAGCTTTGCAAATTGTGCATCAGTATTATAGCCCTCAGTCAATTTTCCAAAGTTTCCATAAGAAACAATTATTCTGAATAGAAAGAATAGAATTTACATGATTATATGATTGATCAAGATTTATTATGTGCGGAATGCTTAAAAGATTAATATAAATTGCATTTGCATTTAGTAATGGACATTTACATTGAGAAATGCACCAAATAAATGTGCAATAAGTCATGTTTGCACTTTGAGGAAAAACTGATGAGAATAAACTAATTTACAATGTAGTAAGGCTATTTTTCAGTCATTCTGTAGCACCCCAACTTTTTACAAAGCTGGCAAATGTTTTTAATGACCAAAACCTGATTACCATATGATGATGAAATTCAGTTCAGTCTCATTTACACACTGGAGGAATTGCCATTGAGCTGTGAAGCAGGGGCATTCCTTGGTGACCGAATGTTGACTTTTAGATTAGAAACTGGAGCCAATAAGGCGATCACAGGAGGAGGTTTTTGTGGGAGGGGGTGGGCAGGGGAGTCCTTTCCCCCAAATATGTTTTTGTTTGTTCCTGCACTTTCATCCACACCCCAGAGGTTACTTTCCTTTATACTTACCTTTCACAAGGTAGAGCAGGGGATTCCTTTTCTGCAGTTTACTTTTGGATCCAGTTATATTAGTTAAAAATGAAGTTATTCAGTTAAAATTCACACTCTCTCACTCATAATTTAGTATCACAAAAAAAAAAAGAGTTTCAGCAGAGGCACATGTGTGTGCTGGCCACTCTCTCAATTTCTTTGAGCTTTTTCTTCTCTGTCAGTTGGATCAAGTACCAAAAATGATGCCATTTCAGCTGGAGCGCAAAATGTCTCAGACCGCTGCTCTCTTTTTATTCAGGTAACTGAGACAGCTCTGTCGCACCTGTGATGTGTGTGATCGATCGATGCAGCATCCTTTCAAACCGCAAGATCAACCGAAAGTTTAAATAACACATGTCAATAAGATAATAAATACATTCATCCATTTTTAATTTTTTTTGTGAAGGAATTACTGTCACACTTTCAGTCTACATTAAACATGGGCTTTGAATTCACATGATCACTTATGGATGTATGTTGAATCCTCTTTTAGCTACCCATTCCTTATAACAGCACATCAGCATCCTAACCATAGCACATCAGAACTTGAGAAAGTTGGTGGATCTCTAATGTAGCTCACCACCTACAGCTATGCACTTCCTCAGCAGAAATAAAATGCCTCCAATTCACAGAATATTTGCAGAATCCACATTCTGAGTGCAAACGGATGAGCATTCGGATGCGGTGGGTGTATGTGGAAGAGCTCTTTAACCGTCCTATTCCCAAGTTGGCAAATTCGTTTTTAACTTTCATCCTTCCTGTCCCTCCTTCCAGCAAATCTCAGTCACTCACCAATGCCTTCAGCATCGGAGAGGCCCTGCGGGGCAACGCCAGCGAGGACGAGGCCAAGGCCGAAACCATCCGCAGTCTCCGGCAGTCCTTCGCCAGCCTCTTCTCTGATTAGACCCCCCCCCCCACCACCACCACGATGCGGATGAGCCTTGAAAAACCGAAGGGGGCACCTGTTTCTGGGGCACCAAGATCTACAAAGAGGAAGCTTCCTGTCCTCTACATCCTGTACCCCCCTCACACCCGTACCCCCCCACACACACACCAGCCGGTAGGGTGCACCGCTCATTCTAGTCAGCAGGAAACCGAGACAGGCATAGAAAGTTTGGGGTGAGGCTGTTTCATACACACCAGCTGAATTCATCTGTCAGTTTTTCATAGTAGGTTTCAGTACAGTTACTCCATACATTGTTAATGGTAGTTAAAAATACAGTATGTGTAGATTTTCTGTTCATTCCCCATACTTAAATTGTTGATCAGATTCAAATACACGCACATGTATGTCCCCAGCAATGTAGACTATCTGTAGTATTGAACATTCACATTAAACAAAGATGGGCTAAATCAATATAATTTTCCAGTCACAAGATATAAACATTGCTCTGAAGTCATATTCTTTGGAGCACCAAATCTTATTTATTTTAGGGTGGATTAAGGCTTGATTGAATTCCAGTCTTGACATCAACTGTATTGTGCTTGGCTCCTCCGCGTAATCTGTTGGGTTATAATTTGTGTAGTATTTATAATTTGGGGTTCAAAGCTTGGCCAAGATATCTAAAGATATCCACACTGAGAATAGCTGTCCTTTTCTGTGCTTAACATAACCACTATTACAGAGAGACTCAGGCTTTCACTGCGTAAGGCAACTGAAAATGTTCTTAAACTTAGAATATGACGTGTGCAGTCTTCCATTTCAGGCCAATCTTCCCTTTATAAAACTGAAAATGTATGATAAATGATTGATATAGGCTGTAAATAATACTGGTCTGGTGAGCACCAAAAAATGTGAAATGCTCTACAACATTTTATCAACACAATACTGTAATGGTATAAGATTGGTTTTCATACTTAGGTTTGTTTTAAAAAAGAAAGATTTCTCACAAAAAAGTCAATGATGGTGACAATTTTATTGTTAAGAAATTAGGTATAAAATCTAGGCAATTAAAACAAAATTAGGAGAGGTAATAGAGGCCCACTCTGTGGCTGCCACCATATCTGAATCTGACGTACACTAGCTAGTCTGAAAGTGGGAGATTCAACCAGTGAAAATGCACATGTTGAACAGGATCAATAAGGAAATGTGGCTGCAGCCTCTACAATGGGCCTGTTATTTCTCCCCAGTTTAGTATTAGCTTAATTTGAGTTCCCTTTATTAGCTACTCAATGACCTTTTCTATACATTTCTTAAAAATTCAATAATAATCATGCACATGAAAAGACATCGCACTGTAAGGCTGGATTGCATTATTAACTGGATGTGGGGTTTTGGATTTAGGCTTGCAGAACATGGTTCAAAATATATTTTAAAATGCATCAAATTTCCAATATTTTGACTGGGCCCCCGCCCCCCTAAGATATTTATTTATTTATTTATTTATTTATTTACTTACTTATTTACTTATTTACTTTTCTTTGGTCACATCAATGTTTACATTTTCAGAACCTCCCAATTAAAAATGTACACAGGGCCTTAACATTGGCCTTAACCTACTTCCACAGCATTTGCTCGAACAATTCCATACACTTCCTTGTACAGTGTTTCTCATTGCAAATTGTTTGGTTTGTGCATTCACAAGAAACAGAAATTGAAATGAAATCCAGCTGCCAGTAAATTCTTGTATGTTATTCCCTTCTGGGTGACATGGGTGGGTGACTCTGCTCATCTCTTTTTATTCCCTCATTTATATCCTGTCCAGAAAGGCTGTGTGGGTCATTCAATGCCAACTCAACTCAACCCTCTCAGATTTTGCTGGAGTGGCAGTGGTAGGGGTGCATTGCAATTATTGGAAATTATGTATAATTGAAGAAAAAAAGCTTAGAAAATGTACAAATTCGGCCCATCCACATTCTGACTCCCAAAATTAGAGGCCCTTGGTTGAGTTGGCATGTTTAAACAGTTATTAAACATTATTTACTTTTTAACTAATATTGTTACTATTAAACACAGGTCAATTTCCTAGGTACATGGTATTTTTTCCCCAAGTTCTTTGTAGAAAACAAAGGATGATTTTAGAAAATGTTTGATGAATTTGGCTGCTTTAGCGTTCATTTGTAGCAATGGTTAAGTAATTTGAAAAACTGGTGGTAAATTACCTATGTGCCAGAGAATTTTATTCAAGAAAAAACACTTGAAAATTGTCCTTGATTGCGTTTCCTGCAGATAGGCCATACACATTTTATCTATGAACGTGTATTTGCAATTCATTTGTGAATTATTTGGAACATCACCGTACGTTCTCCGTGCTGCAAGAACATAATAATCATGGGCTATTTTTGATTCTTGTTTCTCTTGATGAGTTTATCAATTTAATGTCTTAAAATCAAAACTATGACTGTGATCATATTGATGAATGCTGAAAAGCAAGGCCATATTTGTCCTTAACTGATCTCAACACTTTCATTTATCATAGTGACAGTTGAACTTTTAAATGTATTGTTGATTTTCCAGTTCCTTCCATCAGTTATGTGAAATGAGTATGTTAACTCATGTGGAAATTGTTTTTAATAGGCGGCTATTTTAGAACATTTTATCCCTTGATTTTCCATACGATGTTTTAATCTTGTATGATTAACCACTATTATATTGGTTATTATTGATCATATTATTTGCTGAATTTCTGAGGTGCAGAAACGACTTTGTTGTTACTATTTGTCATTATTTGATTTTGAGGTGGTGTTGAATGGACCAAATTATGTGTTCCTGTCATAAAATGTACTGGAGTGATTTATTGCTTGATGCAATTATTTAAGAGAATGCGTTCATTTTCAATAGGCTTTCGATGTGTAAGATTCCTCTTCTTTGTCATGAAATTGGGTATACTGTTTACCATGAAAAGCCATAACAAAAAGATCTTAATGATTGCGATAATGTATTTTTATTACTTATACAGTTATGTCCCATTACTAATACTGCTCATTCATTTCCTGTTAAGTGATTACAGAATCACTACCGATGTGTAACATTTACAGTAAATGTGAGGATTACGATATATATTACTTTGCCGTCTTATATTTATTTAGGGGTTATTTAGGGAAATAAATCGTGGGGGTTTATTAAGGGATTCTACCTGAACACAAAATGTATTTTATTTATTTATTTATTTATTTATTTATTTATTTGAGTTTTCTATTCTACAATGGGTTTAAAAATACATTTATGGGTCTATTCATGTAGCGTTGAGTAAAACCCGCCAGTGCTGTAAAGAGGATGACCATTTACTGTAGGTAGCCTGGAAGTGCTGTTTACATGGAGATGGAAACTTAGTGTTGTTGAAGGCCTAGTTTCCTTGAGGTTGTATTAGATTGAGGAGTAGTGCACTTTGTAAACAAGAACAACCAGGAAACCCAATCGCAGATAAACTGAAACCAGCCTTGATTCAAACAACATTTGTCTTTAACTTTGGCTTACAAATAAATGCAAGTGTTAGTTATTTTCCTCACAAATACAGTTTGATGAGCTCAGAAACCACCAAAATTAATTCCCCGAACTGATTGTGAAGGAGAAAAAAAATGAACACTTGTATTAATTTGGAAGTCAAAGTTAAGGATAAATGTTGATTGAACCCAGGCCAACATCAGCAATGCCAAAGGAAATCTGCATCACACCAGCTCTACTGAAAAGTCTTCCGCCTCAATATAATATAAGTCAGAATCCTCGGCTCTCCAACCGAAAAACACCATTCACGACAGTTGTTATTCTTCTTTAGGCCGGTGGATATGTCTATTCCAGCCAACCTTCCAATTAGGAATGATACATTATTCCATAATTACTGTTTAATAGTCTTAATGGTGCTGCAGCAGTCCGTCCATCTGCTATTATTCTCATTTGACATTGATCAAGACAGCTGGAAACATTTTTTTTAATGAATAGACCCTTCTAAATCTTCTCACCACTTCATGCAAGATTCTCCATTATAGTGAAATTGATATTAAGTGGGCAATATCTCTCCTCAAGATGTGTTTTTAATGTAAGTGTGGCATGACAACAGAACTCCCTCTGTGCCTGTGATTCTGTATATTATCGTTCTTGTCTGGCTGCTAAACGTTTGATGTGTGATTCAGCACTTGTTTGTCATTGTAATACATACCACTTTGTTTTTGGAATTCAGCAATTAAAACGGACATTGTTTACTATAACCATTGCAAGTTTTTTTTCCCCCACTTCCCATACCTTCCATATTAGCTGAGATTCAATCGGTGGGATAATTGTGTCCCATGGCGCGTCCTCTGGTCTATCAGGTAACTGTCGTCTGCCTGCACACGCTGCTACTTCTCAGTTACAGTGGCTGTGCCAGGTCAACTGGATTGCAAAATAACTGGCGGTTCACAGTGGCAAATATTTCAGAGAAGAGCCTGTGCTGGTCTGCGCTCTTTCAAATTGATGAGGTTGCAGCGATGGGACCGGCTTAAGGGAAAAAAATGTAATGTTGGTTAAGAAATACATAAACAAGCTCACATATATGGTATAGCTAACTTTAAACTTTAAATAGATATGTATGTTGATGACAGAAAACTAATTGGAATGGTTCATTGGTGCATTTCTTGGTCCACGTACTTGATGAAACACACAATTTCACATTTTGAAATGAAAGTATATCAATGCATGTGTTATATTATTTAATAGTATATACGTATGTGAATAACCATGTCTTGAAACCCTTTTTACTTGAATTTTGAAGCTCCCCTTGGGCCAAACTATTACCTGTTGAAAATCAGTGGATAAACACAATTATGATTCCTCTTACAGCACATTACAGCTTACATTTGAGCTCTTACAGCTACAGATGTTTTAACTGCATGTTTACACGTAGTTCGTCCATTAAAATAAACAGTAAAACTGTAGTTTCCATAAAAAGTTTTCTTTGCCCCCCAATCTGAAGTGTAAGGCAGTTCTGTCCACATCTCAAATGATGATAGTCTCTGTGTAGTTGGCCTTTAAGTGTTGATGGCCGATAAATCCCCAAGATTAAGGGTAACATAAATTGATTCTCTTCCTTTTGATTTGAGTTCTCCATTTAAGGTCATTGTTCAAAGTCAATTTACTGCCTGTGTAAAATAATATAGCGGTCTCCATCAGGGGAGGTTTACTTGTAATCCCAAATTCCATCATCTTGGAAGAAACCTTTATTTAAATTGGCTGAAGAAACGCTTTTGAGAGAATGGAAATTTCAATAAACAGCTTCCACATGCTTCCTCTTCTTTCCCCCTTCTGCTGTGCTGCCGGAGGGGATGTGGAAAACAAGGATCCAATGGACCAAAATGAGGTGGATAAAGGAGAGGGTTTTATCAAGCCAATATCGCACGGGATCCATTCCAAATTTGACAAAAATGCCACGCGGGGGGTTCAGGGCTTGATCCGGTTAACATTCTTTTGATCCTCTGCCGCCCGCCCCCCCCTCCATCTTCAGACATCCTTAATGCGAGGTGAATCACAGTTCTTCGCACATCGCACTGGTCTCAGTGCGGTAAATTCACAAATGGCTTCTCAGAGCAATGACAATGTAATATTAAGACCAGGCCTTGCCTTAGGATGGCCAACTAGCGAACATATTATAATCGGACAGGAAATCTGATAGGATGGTCTTTGGTGTTATTGGAGTGAAACTTGCAATTGCAATCAATTTTCTATATGATATGGTAGTACTCAGTGGACGCATGAATTGTGTTATACGGGGTTATTGAAAATGGGGGCAATTGCAGCATTATGTGCTACAATTTCAGTTTCATATTTCCAGTGATGTACTGACCTAGGATATTCCTTTCTGCAGCACAAGGCACAGAATAATTTTTTTTCAGTTAACTTTTTTTTATTTTTACAATCCATTTTCCATTGTCTCCAAAGCAGAAACACAAGGAACGTTCCTCGTTTGGGCCGTACGACAACAGCAAATTTATACTCATGACCTTGAGGCCCAGGTGTCTTGTCTAAGGTTATGTCGCGTGCCACATCTGTATTCTAAAACAGTTGTATACTTTTTTTTGCCCTTGAGTTGGTGGAATGCTTAGCATTGATGAAAAGGCCCATTAGGGTCAAGTGTGCTTTAGACTAGCAGTGATAGACAAAGGGACTATTTGTGTATTTCTGTCAAAAGTCACACTAGTCATTAAACGTGCTGACAGATGCTCGCAGAGGTATTTGACGAACTTCGGCAGGTGGCATTTAAATGCACACAAAACATTCTTTGTTAATTCACTGTCCTGCTTAACCTCAGAGACCATGGTCTTCAACACCTGTGAAGAAATGCAACGTGCAATGTACGGCTCAAAATCAGGCTCAATTCAACAGTGGCACACAAACCTTAGCAAATAGACCTGCCCTGTGTAATAAATGTACTTTCCTCTCATGGCAAGCATTTTTATGGCATGAACGATTTTCCTATTCTAGATGCATTGACTCCATTCCCAATGGTTTCCGTGCATCCCCCCCCCCAAAACCTCCTCCATTTCAGAGATAACGTTGATCACATTCGATGTTCTTCTAGCACCTCTGGCACAAGATCAAACTAAGGTGGCTCACCGCATGTGAATTCCCTCTCCGGTTTTATGGCCATTTGTTGCCATAGTGACTGGCTGAAATGGCTCATAAGTCTGTCACAAGGCGAGAGCCCTTTATAACTGGTCAGGCCTGCTGCTGGGGGCAGGGCTGTGGGTTTTAGAGAGGCATTTCCATCTAGTTCCCCCAGCCTGTAGGGGATCCAGACAGAGAGTGTTTTCTGCCAGGATTTGTGATACAGGTGCGTGGGATGCAGTAGATTAACAGGGATAACAATGTAAGTGTGGGGGAAGGGGGGCCAACTCTATCCCCATCCCAAAACAACAAATTAAAATTAAAAAAAGAATTTGTTTTCTGATTTTATTCCCATTTTCTCCCAATTTAGTAGCCAATTACGCCCTCTATTTTTCATGTCAATCCCCCCTCGTATTGCGAGTTCTTTGCTGTAGCCCTGTGACTGGCAGTAACAACGGCAAAGTATCGTCTCCTCTGAGACAGCACTCGCTAAGCCTGTCGACCGTAACTCTGGTACTCCAGAGCCACTCCTATACGCAGCGGACTCATGTCGGCTTCCTTCCTCCCTTCCTGGGGTGGACAGCCAATTGCCACCCCCTAGTGGCACTCCCGGCCAGAGCCGACTCTGGCACGGCCGGTGGAATCGGACCCCGGTCGCAGTGGCCAGCGTCGAACGCTGTAACCGCTAGACCACCCAGGAGGCCCAAAACAACACCATTTGCTCAACTCCATTAGCAGACACCCTTTTCTGTAGTAGCTTTTTTGTCATTAATTACAAATACAAAACAGACAATAATTGATTCCAATAAGTATTCTTGACTTAATACTTGGTAGAAGCAACTTTAGCTGCAATTACAGCTATGGGTCTATTTTGGTAAGTCTACCAACTTTGTACATCTGGACACTGCAATTTTCACCCATTCTTCTTTACAAAATTGCTCGACCTCCATCAGGTTGAATAGTGTTCTTAGGATGATGCGCAATGTTAGGCTTGGGCCAATCAATCTTGGGGCCACGGGTAGTGTAACGGTCAAAGCATTTGCCCGAAATGCAAGTTGCCTACTGCAGCCATGGTTTGAAACCCGACTGTGCCAGTCTGGTCCTGGCTGGGAGTCCTGATCGGGGTGGCAGTTGGCTGTCCGGGAGGGGGGAGGGTGAGCCGGCACAAGCTCGCCGAGAAGTGCAGAGGGTGTCTCTAGAAAGTAGGTGGGGAAGGCGGATCATCGCCGGCCTCGGGGAATTAGCTTACCACGTAGTGAAGGGGGGCGGGTTCATGGGGGAGGGCGAAAGAAAGAAATAGAGGGTATAATTGGCTACCAAATTGGGAGAAAAATGTGGAAAAAAAAAAAGTATTGTTCTCATCAGACCATAGAATCTTCCTCCACTTGGTTTGAGTCTCCCACATGCCTTCTGCGAAACTCATGCAAGATTTCATGTGAGTTTTCTTCAAAGATTTAATTTTTGCCACCCTCCCATAAAGCACAGATTTGTGAAGCGCCTGGGCTATTGTCCCATGGACAGTTTCTCTCGTCTCTGCCATGGAAGACTGTAACTCCGTCAGAGTTGCCATAGGCTTCTTGGTGGCCTTCCTAACAAGTGCCTTTCTCACACGGATGCTCAGTTTTGTAGGATGGCCTGTTCTAGGCAAAATCACTCTTATGCCATAATCTCTCCATTTCATTATGATGGACTTAACGGTGCTCCGGGGGATATTCAAAATCTGAAATCTTCCTTCCCCTGTTTGGTGCTTTTGGAGAACCTTTTCTCTTCATGATGAAGCTCTTGTTTGGAAATGCACAAACCAACTCTCACAGACAGGTGTATTTAATCTGAAATCATTTGAAAAAACCATAATTGTACACAGGTGGACTCCAGTCAAATAATTACGTGACCTCTGAAGACAATTGATTGCACCAGAGTTTATTTAGGTGTGTCTTAGCAAAAGGGGTGAATACTTATGCAATAAATTATTGTCATTTTTGTTGTTGTTGTAATTAATTAACAAAAGGCTTTAGAGTTGTTGTTTTTATTTGACATTAAATCCGTTTTGATTCCATGAAGTAAGAAATGAAAAATCTGAAAAAGGGGGTGAATACTTTTTATACACACTGTAGCTATATTTTATTGGGGGTGGGAGTGTGAGCTGTAGACTGAGATCCAAGATGCTATCAAAAAGGATCAAAGGATTTCCAGAGACTGTCCAGCACCATGCAGAACTCAAGCAGACTCCTTACAATGCAGGAAGCGACACCACAGACATTCTCCTTCACTGCCAATCAGTGAGCCAGCAAAACTCTCACAATCTGAGGTGCCACGTTTGAGAATTAAAGCTAGGTTATTGCAACTTATTATGGCTATTGAATTATTGCAAGCTAATAGTGTAAATAATAATAGCTGTTATTATTTATATCATTACCCTGCAGCAATGGAGTTTCTTCAGGCTATTGGTTTACAAAATCATAACAGCTTGTTGGCTCACAGCTAAAATATCACTTGTTAAAGCCCATCTTTTGGCAAGAGAATTTATTTCATCGGAAAAACTCCATGACCCCATTCATGTAAATCTCATATGAATTGCGTGGAAGACCTGCATTTGTAATTTGGAGTAACACTCCTTATTCCCAACCTGTCATTACATAAATACATCAATGCATTATTATTAAAAATATACAAACTAATTGCCTGTGTATTACTGTGGGATATGTGTATAATGATGCTATGCATAGAGGTGACTGGATCTTGTTTGGAAATAATATTAAAGTTTCATTATGGATAATTGTGTAAGGAATCTGAAACATTTCTCTTTCCTTTCTGGACTGGACTCACGCTATGAAGTGTGAGAACAAAGAATAAGCCAGTGTATTAGGGCCTAAAACTGTTCATTTTATTAGTTTAATTCTGTAGGTATTTGATATAATTAAACTCACTGCATTTAGTGCATTGTGATCCTTGGAGGTGTTAGAGGTTTTAAAAATGCTGGGGTCCCATCTCAAAGGACATCTGAATGGTTCTAGCAAGTTCCTTTGCTAATGCAAAACACATATTGCAGCGTATCTTTTGACAAAACATAGCAGAAAATATTCCTCAAACATGAACCTCTTCTTAGCAGCCTTTACCCAATTTGACATATTTTCTTTTTGATTTAATGTCAGATTCCAAACCAAATTAAAAGATAAATCTGGTAATGGTAGGGAACACAGACAGATGTGTTCATATTCTCCACCCCTGTAGGGAACAGAAACTGCGTAACACATCTCTATGATTCATGCTCATGAACCCCTGATGTAGGGTTCAGTAAAACATGCTGCATGTAATGTGTCACGTGAAAATTCCCAAATCCAGTTGCCCAACCAGTCACTCAAGTTTCTCTCTCTCTCGAGCCCCTCATGTTAAAGCACATTTAAGCCTATGTTACAGCTAAAGGCCTCTTAATATCTATTTATAATATTAACAGAGGATCTAAGATAAGTAGGACCTTCACAGAAACTAGTTTCCTGTGAGAAAACAGCCTGTAATCTCCTGGAAATTATGTCTATCACCCTGCTGTCTTCCATTACATTCATTTTCATTCCATGCCATTGATTTATATGTGTATGAGGTTAGGGAAATAGACCTGTAACTGGCTGCAGTCATAGGACTTTGCCTGGTTTGATGAGACAACACAATTCCAGCACGCTTCCATGAGGTTGCCTTACATACAGCTGATATGCTTCTGTCCTTCCCTCATATATTCTTAAAGGGATGGCAAGCAGATGAAAGGTCTGGGTACCATGATATCTGTGTTAAATATGTATTTTCTAGGTACTGGCAGAAGCTGGCATTTTGGAAAAATTCATCACCATTTTACAGGATGTAGCTTTACAAAATTGTGAAAAGATGTTTGTCTCGCCTTCAAAGATAGGTTAAATGTGTAAAAAGAATGTTGCTGGTAATTGTACCTAAAAGTTTTAAAATAGAATGCTGAATTACAGCTATTTTGCAGTGTGTTTGTAGATCATAGATCTACTGCCAAAACAATATGTGCCCTTGTTCTTGGTCTCTTGGCAGCCATTATGCTGTAGAACACTCGACACACCTCAGCTGAGGTGCAGAGTTCGGGGAGGTGGTGGAAGTCCTAGTGGTGTAAAATTGGAGGTTGAGCAAAATGTAAAGAATGATATGGAAAAACAATGCTGAGCATCAAATACAGGACTGTTGTGGAGGTTCAGTACTGTTTATAGGCAAATGACCATTATCACTGTCTGAATTCACCTAAATCATCTCAATTCTGCATTTCCATTACTTACAATCATAATTCCTCATTATTGAATTATGCATATTTGATGTCCTTCAATGTAATCGCTGCCGTTCAATATGTTCGGGCAAACATATGCTACTGTAATCAACATAATACATCGAATGTATGTACTTTTATTTCAAATCGGGAATAGCATTCACAAAATGGATTCCTGTTGTAGAGGCACACATGTTGCAGGGAGAGTGAACTCTTCCAAGATCCAAACGTAAATCAGTTGGTAGGACAGCGTTGCAAAGCCAAGGCGATTCTCCTTCTACCTGGCGAGATATCAGTCGCTTTGAAATCCCCCCTATCCTTCTTTGATACGTCAGTAGAAAGTTCCAGAAGAATACCTGCAGACTACTGTAGCCGACTCAGCGCTTCTGAATGTTGCCTTTCACAATTCTATCATAGCTTATGTGATCCCTTTTTATCTCGCTCTGCGCACGGACAAAAGCCTGTGTGTGGTCTAAAAGAGCCGGCCCTCAGTGAATCCCCATCTAATCCTGCAAGGACGCCTTTCTTCTTTTTATCTTTACTGGCCAAATTGGAACCATTTGTTCATATAAAAGGCAATGCTTAAACATTGGTCAGACCGTAGATTCAAAGAGCAGTATGTGGGTGGACATTGGAGCATTGGTATGAAAGTATACACTTTAACAATGCTGGCCTTACAGATTTTCTTTTAACATCAGCCTTCAGACTTAACCCTGCTTGCCCTCATGAAATCCCATTTAAATGTATGCAATTTGACTTTCTTTCTTTCAAACGTAATTCAGCACAATAATTTTCTTACAGAAACTCAGCACAGTGAAGGCTCCAGTACAAAGGAATGTAATAGCTTTAGTGACCTTGGAGCTGTGACTTCTGTCATCACGTTGATGCACAATGTGCTTTTCTCACAAGGAGCATAGACTGGCTGAGCTGGCCATTCCTGTGAGAGGGCTGTCTGTGTCAGCGTTGCAGGAGAAACTGGGAGATCTGGTGAGGCCTCAGCAAAGATTGTTTATTTTTAATTGTGAATTAGCCTTTCTGGGATTTCTCCTTTTCTCTTAACCCTCTGCTCTTTTGCACTCTTGATGAAATAACAGCAGCTCCAGACCGCAAACACACACACACACACACACACATAGACCATCTCTCCACCTTTCATTATTTTAGATTCAATACATACTCAGGTGCCAGCTGCTATGGATTGCCCAGCTATGACATTATGGATTCATTTATAAACATTGTGCTTTAAGAACAGTTTCTTCTTTCCCCACCAGAGGTATTTCATTTTAAATCAGTCCACTGTGGTTGATTGGGGTGGGGATGATAGTCACTTGTAGTTCATAAAAGTTGATGTGACGAATCATATGTAAGCGAAATAGATTTTTAAAACACAATTGTTTATTTATTTATTGAGGGTAACATGTTTTCAGTTTTACCAGGTTTTTCAAAAAATACCAGATTGTTTAACTTAGAGGAGACTGTTGCCACTAGCTTGTTTTTCTTTTGTAGTCTTCTTGGAACTGGGACCAATATCCAAACTCTATGTAAGCCAATAAGATAATATCAGTATTCTGAAGAAGACCATTTCACAATGATCAATGGTTCTCCGTGGCTCAGTTGGTAGAGCACAGCGTTGGCAACGCTTAGGTTGTGGGTTCAATCCCCACTGGGGCCACTTATACTGAAAATGTATGCATTCACTACTGTATGTCGCTTTGGATAAAAGCGTCTGCTAAATGGCGTATATTATTATAAATCACCTGTTGGATTTTCGGAAATTTTGAGATTTCTGGTATTTTGAAAGGGATATTTCTCATTCTGTGCAAATATATGATTTCAGAATGAATAGCAATTAAAAAGGTAGGCAAACTCAATGTTTTAAATGACAGAATAAGGGATGAGGTAAGTTTGAGGTTAAAGCCATGGGTCAATGTTACAGACCATTTCAAATAGAAGGAAAAAGAAGCAGGGTTAAGTCTTGCATGTTAACTTTTGCATTTGGGACCAGTGTGTGTCCCTGGTCTTTGTTGCACTGTGCTGTTTTAGTTCCTGGGTTCACTTGATGCAAGCCTGTGTCTGGGCATCTTTGGAGACTTGATTTGTCTGCACTGCGAGTCACTCTCTGATTCGTGTCTGGACCTTGTGAATGGCTATCCAGAACTCACAGACCAGGATTCAGAACTCATGATTCAAAACTCATGTATGAGTGTCCAGGATCCACTGGCCCAGATACAGAATTGAGGGTGCTACATCCAGAGCCTCTCATACTCCTGGACACAGAGACGCCATGTCCACTCACTGTCAAATACGAACAAAATGCCTGGTCAGATGTTGGACTCAGCATTCCTTAATTATAGAAATATCACTTGCATCCTGCATAAACAAGCAAACTGACTGAGGACTATAATATTGTTAAAAATGCTATTCATAACTATGATGCACTGTATGGCATGTGCATTTTCACAGCGATGTTATACACTAGTCGTTGAACATGACCAGAAATGCTAAGTGTTGGCAGAATAACTGGTGGTAAGTTTGGGTTTCACAGTGGATTTGACTGGAGTAGATTTTCAGAGGCTCTCCCTTTTTTTCCCTACAGTGTGAGGATGCCAGGATCTCTCTGTTTGTTGAAATGTTGACATATGGCCTCAGAGTACATGTCCTTATTGGTGAAAATATGTTAAAATAATCAGAGGCAACAGACTCACAGTTTGGTGGATGGAACTTGCTCTTTCTCCTTCTGGAGGGCAGGCTGTGCTCCTCTGTCTCTATGGCTGGTGCCACCTCTGTTGGGCTGCTCACATCCCTCTCTTTCTCAGCACCTTGCATCAGGGTGCTGTTGACTGCAAAAAGATTCACTATTCCCTGCCACCATCTCCTCTATCTTCTCCAGCAACTCTGTAACTGAGTGGTATTGTCTCCTTTTCTGTTGTTGAGAAAAAGTCCCCAGACTTTCCTGCCAAGAATCTCCAGGTGTTCCTCCACCGAACTTCTGTGTGTCTCTGCGAAAGAGGTGCTCACATCAAGCACTAACAGGGTGACATGGGGGCCAGGGGCACACATAAACGATCTAAAATTTTTCAACACCAGGCGATTGGTGTAGAGTAGAATCGATCGCTCATCCTGGTGTGCCAATGATGGTTATCAGCTGTCTGTTGCCTGCTTCGCCCTGCCTCTTCACACACTGCATTGTTCCTCCTGTCACTCTGCAAATCTGTCACTCACCAGCGTGCTGTTGCACTAACCAATTCAAAATTTATAATTATCATTTGCATTTCTGTCTACTTTTTGCAGGTGCGCCTGAAATTGAATCCCTTCTAGCAGGATTTGAGGTAAAATGCCCCTCTCCCCCAACCCCTTACTCCAAGCACTATTTACATCTGACCATGTGGAAGCTGGCTTGAAAGCTACCAAAATATTAGTGTGTGGTATATGGGCCAGAACATGTGTTTAAGTATAGTGAATGGATGTGTGGTATAACAATATAATCTCACAGTGAGCTGATGAGCTGTCTTTGAAGTGCTGTGGTTAACCAGAAAGAATTCTATGCTTCATTAGGATCATAGCTATTGTTTTAAATCCCACTGTATTTCAGTATCTATGTATACTATGAATACAGTGTTTTGGCTGATACAGCCAGGGTCAGAAGTGCACTCACCCACGAGTGACCGGAGGGTCTTTCTCTGTGGCCTTCATCAGCCTCTCTTCTGCTCTCTGTTCCACACCATTCTTCCTCCTCGTGGAATAACATGCTCAGCACTTCATAATGGCTGCTGCTGTTCCCTGCCACCGACTCCTCTATCTTCTCCAGTAGCTCTGTGACCTGAGTGCCATTGCACCAGTTCTCATTGTTCAGAACATGCTACCTGTTTGCACATTTCTCAACCATCCATTGGAGGGCCTTTCTTTCCTCTGTGACCTGGTCTCAATGTCATTGCTGAACATGCTACCTGTTTGCACATTGTGGCCCTTTCTTTCAGCCAGTCTTCTTTCAGCCAGTCTTGCCAGGTGAACAGCACCATTGATAGTGTGGTTCCAGACTCTCCAGACTCTCTAGAGAAACTCCAGGTGTTCCTCCACTGATCTTCTGTGCATCTTCATGAAATAAGTGCTTACACCAATCTCCAACAGGAAGGACTGGAAGGGCACAAACAGATACTGTGGACAATTTCCCATTTTACCAGCTCTGAAGATTGATTGACAGAAGAATTACCAGCCCAGCTTGGTGTGCGGTGACCTGCCTCCCATTAGTTTCACCCTGTCTCTACACGCACTGTGCAGTTCTACCCTCTGTCACAAATTCTGCCAAGAATCGTGTTTTCAGTCAAACTCTTGCCTGTGCTTTCTGAACCCAGCAGCACAATCCTCACCTCTGAGAGGGGAGAAATCAGCAAATGCCCTTTAAATGCAGAGTCGGGAGGGTGAAACTTGGGGAATCAATTCAGCATCCGTGTGAAGTAAACACTGTCAGAAAAGTGCCACTTTTAACATTCATCGCCCCAAAAGGAAGTATATGATCTAATAAAAATATCTAAGTATAAATGAAGTATGTGAAGTTTGACCAAAACTATTTTTTCTTTTAATTACCTTGGATTGTGAAGCAAGGAATCTTCTTCGTTTTGATGAGGGACGTCTTTTCCAGAGGCAATCCAGAGTTTGAGAAAGAAGTCCTTTTCCTGCTGTAATGAATGGTGGCCTAACTAATATGAGGCTGTATATGTCTAGCTTGTCTCTAGCAGCTTGTGTGGGGAAGAGGTCATATCAGGCAGTTCTGATAACAAAACCCTCACTTGTATGTTTTTATTAATGGACTGGCCTGTTGAGAAATCATTCTCATCAGCTGATGACGGCTCCCTTCAGTAGAGGAATGTCCTGCACCAAGTTTAGTTCATCACAGGTCGGTATGAATCTATACTTCATATTCAGGTCCTATTCATTCACTGTCAAATCTTTCTTGGCCTCGAATAGCGTAGTGGTCTAACACACCCGCATTGACTGGCACTTTGCGAGTGTGAGCTACCTATCGAGGTCGCGGTTCGAAACCTGACTGTGTCAGTCCAGTTCTGTCTGGAAGCCCCAATCGGGGGTGGCATTTGACTGTCTGCCTCAGGGGATAGTGGGAGGGAAAGTCGGCACGAGCTCGCCGAGGAGCAGTAAGGGCGTTCCTAAAGAGCAGGTGGCCGAAGTTCTGTCTTGGAGGAGGCGGATCATTGCCGGCCTCGGGGATAATAGCTTGACCCGGAGGACAGGCAGCGGGCTCGTGAGGGGAGGGCGAATCAAAGTAAATAGAGAGTTGAATTGGCGACTAAATTGGGAGGAAAAACGGGGAAAAGATCAGAAACAAATTTTGTTTTTTAAATTGACATCAGATGTTTTAATAAGTCAAAGTATGAAAGGGAAAAATATTTAGTTACTTTTGTCAACAGATGACATGATAAAGAGGGGCATGGTTGGATGACAAACCCACAAAAATAGACCTAACTGTTTAAATCCTGTAGATGGTGCTGTAGCGGTCCTCAAGACCTGAATACTGTGGGCTTGCTTGTGTCCTCTGCTTTCTTAACCACGACAAGCAAAACCATGGCAAGCTAAATCTCAGATAGGGATTTAAACAGAAAATTATTTCTTGTGCCTGTCTTTGTAATATGCCTTGTAGATCTAAATAAACAAACCCATTGCATGGTGAGAACCCTAATGGCTGCTTCATCTTCTCATCACTCATAAGCTACATTTACATGGGTTGCTGAAAACAATTGCTTTGTTTGCTTGTGCTCAAAATAGCCACCAAGAGAGATGTTTCAAAATGGCTTTGTCAGGGGAAAACTTACTATGTCAGTTGATATCTTGTGATTAGCAATGACCAATTAATTATTAGCACATAAAGATGGTTTATTTCTTAATGTAGGCAAGGGTTGGGATAAGGTTTGAGCAAATTGCAACTGCTTCCATTTGCCTTAATGCACATTTCAAACAGTTATTTAGCATTTTCCAGAACTGTCGACTGTAAAGATATTTCTGTAATCGACTTTAATTTTATGTGTATAATGCTTATAATATGCATATTGATGTTCAAGAGCCTGATGGCAATACAATTACAAGATGCTAAAACTGCCTGTGATTGATAATAACCGACACAAAAATATCTCAGAAAATGTTGGTAGAATATGCTCTGAAAAGTAGTTCAGCAGGTACTACACTCAAATCAAAGAGCAAAAATTGTAGATGGTTACTTGTTTAAAGAACATCTAACATTATTGGGATACAATCTTTAAATTAAAAAAACTACTATTCAAACAGATGCAATCTGGGCTGGTGTGCATAAAACTTCTGAGAATAGTGCCTAAAAATGGTCTCAAACACCGACTTCGGTTTCTATAAATTCTCACCTCCGTTGCATGTATGACATTCTGAGGGTGCTGAGACAAACCTTTTGCAATGAATAAAACGTTTTCATTGAGTTATTGCTTAGGTTATCTACACTTACACACAATTTCTCATTAATTCTAATTTGAACAGACTATATATTGCTGGATATATACTATACCCTCCAAA
Organism: Aldrovandia affinis; assembly: GCA_029706075.1. Taxonomy (NCBI): domain Eukaryota; kingdom Metazoa; phylum Chordata; class Actinopteri; order Notacanthiformes; family Halosauridae; genus Aldrovandia; species Aldrovandia affinis. The sequence continues at coordinate 250,974 of JAINUG010000023.1, forward strand.
ACTATTCACAGCCTTAAAGATGAGCAAAGAAGCCTGTATAAAAGAAACAATACAGGTAAAGAATTGGTAAAAGCTAAATTTATGTAGTTTTTTTTTTGAGTAAGTGGTGTGGGTAAGTTATGCTTTTGGGATGGGAGGGGGCCCTGAAGAACAATTTTGAAACGGGGGGCCCCAAAATCCCTAAGTCCTCCCATGCCCCTTGCAGACAAATGGCGAGTTATTTCTCAATGCTGAGATCAGATATTAGGCCCACATACGTAATACACTTTTCACAACAGACATTAACTTTTCCAGTGGCTTTGTAATGTAATATCAGAATGTAACTCTATGCATTATATTTTCATCATTTTCTTATATTTTTCACAATTTTCAAGCCAGAACAGCAGTAACTATGTGTGCATGTGTCTGGCAGATGAAGTTCTGAGGAACAAGGCTACCTTTATTATTTTCCAATCATTGTATTAATGTTCTTTAAGTATAAAACTATGTTAAAAACATAACCAACACAAGCACGTGTTTTTTTTGTGTGCTTTTTTATTTCTTAATTACTCAAAATATGATTATCAGAGGGCCCTATGCACCAACAGGGCTTCATTTGTGTAACAAGACAAGTGTGTTAGTTGGCGTGGTGAAAAGTAGTCAATTTAATGGCAAACTACACATTACACCCCCAACTACATTTAATTATCACTTGAGGTTGGCATGTTGTATTGGTGTTCATGTTGCTTGTACTACTGAGAAGTGCTTGTGGCTTGTAGCCAAACTGTTTTACCTTAAATGGGTGTCGATCTTTTTCTTTCTTTGTCTTTTTTCATTAACTGCAGTGCATTGTGGCGTCGTGATACAAATCGTCAAAGTGTCCTTAAGCGAGTACTATATGTGCCTCTCTTATACACGGCTAGGATGCAGCACTCAGATCTAAATATATGTTTCTAAGTCTAACATGTTACGATTGTTTCACTTAACATCTACCATCATTTCAATGATTAGAACATCATATTTCACTCTTTGTAGTTATGTCCAACCTCAACCTTATGCCAGATAATGAACAAATGTGATGCCATTAGCGTTGAGTTGAAATTTGGATGGATAGGGATTTCCGGTATTAATAATATATATTTTTTTCATTTATAGAATAAAATACCGTAACCGTTAAATCGTTACCGTTAAAATAATGGGAAGCTGGGGAATGACAATCATTTTCGAGCAGCCAGTTTCTCTCGCAAGCTCAACACTTTGCGAGATGCGTTAGTAGACTGAAATTGTGAAATACTGTAAATAGAGTGACAAGTTATCGTATCTCACAGATATTTGCTTACACGTCGCACGTCAGCTTGCCCAGTGCACTGCCACAATTGATACAAGTGCAGTTCTCATTAAAATAGTGTTATGTTGTTACAGAAGCGCAGTATGTTTTTTATATGACATTTTTATGATATGACATCAGGGCTCGTGGGGAAAAAACAATGTTGAATCTGATAAACCTCTATCAGCACTGAAAAAGTAACATTTTCTAAATGTCATAATTTAAGTCTAATTTTCGAAGCATTTGGACTTTGTTGCTTTGTGTTTGTCTGACCATAGGGCCCTAGCCCTGACCGTTATTTGACTTGGCTTGATGAAAGGAAGAATGTTAAAGAGTGAATTTGTAGACCAACTTTATTGATTCATTCTTTTTAGTTTTTAAACAGCTTTTTCATCATTGACTATTGACAAAACTTGATGGTTGTCTTGAAAATCATGCCAGGAAGAATGTTATAGGGTTTGAATTGGTGCATTATAAAGCTGAAATTATGTGCAGATACCTCTCTGAATTTTGCATGTCATGTAAAAAGCTAATAAAATTGCAAATTGGGTTAAGCAGCCGTGCTTCACTGTAATCCAGAGCAGTGTCTAAATGTCTGTTTTGAAACTCATGCTTGATTGCTTTTACAGAAGGAGGGAATATCCCAGACTTGTTTATACTGGCAGACGTCAGTAAATGGTAAGGCAATCAGCGTTTTTGCCTGCAATGAGGGAACAGAATATATAGCCAACGTCTCAAATCCATCATAACAACAGATTTACAGCATACAGGTGACGTCACGGAAGGTCTACCCATGGGTTACTACCTTTTTTGGTACAAAAAGTAACCCATGAGTAGACCTATCAGTATAAGAGACTGAAATTTAGGGCAGCCTCTAAATATTGTGTGTGTCTGTGTCTTTCAAAATGAGTCACTGAACTCGATCACAGCAACATACATGTCTCGTGTCAGGGAAAGCCCACACAGATGGCAGGCAAAAAAGAGGTAACCCAGCATTTGTGTACAAAAGTGGTAGTTTGTTTCCATTGTAGTACAGTTGTTGTCATTTCAGTCATACAAACGGAACATGGGATATTCAATTGTGTGTTGTCAAAAATATTAAAGATTCGAATGCTTAGAATTACCAGCCTGCCAACAAAAAACTGGCCATCAAAGTGCATAGAAATAGTAACGGTCATGATAGTAAAAACCCTGCTGGGTGGCAACCCAAACTTGTGAGGTCTTTCTTGATGGTCTGAAGAAATTGCTCTGGTGGAAGCTAGCAGCCACAGATGTTCCCTATACCACCGTTCCTTTACTCTCTATATTACTCTCCCTTCAACTCAAGTTCAAATCATTGCAAGCATTGTGATCATAGAAAAGGCGGTTATCCTTTTGTGGCTGAACCCCTTAGACCCCAAAATGTGTGCAATACCATTCATTGCTATCCAAGGGGTGAGGCCTAGCAACGATGTGGATGTATAAATATGTTTTATTTTGGGCATGTGCTACAGTTGGTGTGTGTGTGTGTGTGAGAGAGAAAAATATGCAAATTTGTGGGGCTCCTGAGAGGGTCAGCTGCTACAGGCTGAGCTCTATAGCCTAGAATTAGTTAGTTTGAGTCTGGGGTATGTCTGCAAATGACTATGACCAGGAATCCACAGTGGTAGAACACAGTTGGATTCATTCTTCCAGGATAGGGAGGGCTTAAGTCAGCCTCGGTGGTAACTGCTTCTTGCAATGTGGAAAATTGTCACCGACTTGTATCAAAGGAATTCCTGTGCTTTAGTTGCAGTGCTCTCTGGATGGTTAAGGGTGGCATAGAAATTGTATGAGAGCATAGTACAGCTGGCAAGTCCAAATGGGAGAATTCTGAATGGCAGAGTTTGCCTGATTCATTGGCTGTTATGTAAACGCAACAAAACTGGCTAATTGGTGAAAAATATATATGGTTTCTGGGTTCTCGGCCATCCTAGGCCAATTTATGCTTTGTGTCCCGCGACCTTAACAGTTTTGAGCATTTATTCTCTCTGCATAATTAATAAATTATTCATATGTTATTTCACTCTGTGGTTCAGACTGTGTCTAGGTCTGGCTATTGGTTTTTGTTAGGAATTCCTAGGGTAACATCACCTACACACTCCATTGGTGCGGAGTTTTGTTCGTTTTCTTTCTTTGATTTGGGCACGTGACTGCATAACATAGTTCCTCCCCCTCGTGAGGGCTTTGAACCGGAGGTTCTGGAAGAAGGACAGGAGGAGAAATGGTGGCGGCAGTTTGAACAGGTGTTTGGCGTGTGAGTAAATGAAAAAGTGCTCTATAACGAGTTAACCAAAGACCTACAGACGGGTTTGTTATTCCTACGGCTTCCGGAAAGGGGGTCACTCCCCTAGCAGCGCCGTGGGTTGTTCGGTTGTGGACATTCCGTCTGTTTGTGAAAAAGGACTTTGAGTGACACCTGCTCTTTTGTGTTTGGCCGATCCTCCCCATTTCCTCGTGTGCATCCGTGTTTCGTTATTTATTTTTCTCCATTATAAAAATAAAAATAAAATAACCACCGTGTCGGCCACGCGTCTCCGATTGAGCTGGCCGAGGTCGGACCTCATGTCTTCCTCCTCTCACAACAACCTGGAGAAGGTGACTCGTCCGCCCCCTGGAAAGCTGGTAAGAGGGTGGGGGGACTTGTTGCATGCAGACGTGCATATTTGCCTTATTTAGTCTTTTCGGCTTTCCTTTACCTAACGTTACAACTATCGCCTAAAATACACCAGGGGGCTATTTCACGAAGCGCGATTAAGCTGTAAACCTGACTTATTTCAGCAAGTCTGGATAAGTTCTCGGATAACTCGGTTTCACGAAGCAAGCTTGACTAGATGCCATAAGGTACTATAGTGGTGCAGCTTAGCTAGAAATTCCATAAGGATTGTGCATTTTGTGATAAAAGCATGAAATTTGGTACACATATAGTTAAAGGCATTCCAAAAAGATTTAGATTTGGAGCCATCATGAATTTTCAATATGTCGCCTATGGCAACCAAAATGGCCGCCATTGGTCACTATTGATAATTTTTTCTGATAAATGTTCTTATCAGGGATGGAAATGTAATGATATTGAGGACATAAGCTCAATTTATCTAGTATACATAGTTCTTATGAATTGACATTTGGATAATACAATTTTCAAGATGGCGGCCATGACTGGTATGACAATTGTAATTGCAATAAAGTTGCATAGATTATTTTGATATGGATGATCTCGGGGTCAAATTATACATAGGCCTCCAATTTTATGATTCAGACTTCAAATTTGCAACTATAGAATTACAGAGAAGCTGCATTTTATCATATAATTCAAGAAGATCTTTTTTTTTTTTTTTTCCAACATAGAAATTGTAATTCCAATAAAATAACACGAAAGTCCAATAAACTCACAAGTCTGCAAAATGAAGAATAATTACTGTACATGTGGCTATGTTTTACAGAAAATAGTACAGTAATAGAGTGGATGTCGAAGCACAGCCAGGGCACACTGGTGACACCACTGCTGTGAAACTCAGCATGGGGTTCAGTGTCAGCTAAATACACTCTACTTTATGCTTTCTGTATCTGCATGCTGTGATAGTTTAGTAGTAGTGTAGTTTAGTTTCCTAAATGCTATCTAATTTTAGCCCCACATCTACAGTAGTTAATATTATGCATATTTAGATGTAGTTAGATAGCCGCACCTGAATTGACAGGATGTGCCAGCGTGGGAGAGCCGAGCCAAGGGTAACGGGCTTTACATGACTTTCATATAGTTACCCAGATGGTGTACAGATCGCACAGGAATTAAATGGCATTGGATGAACGATCGGGCTAGGTGTAGGTTAACTTTCACATCCGAACCTAGTTGTATCCCATACCTGAATGTGTTTCTCTAAGAAAGAAAAGAAAGGAAAGTGAAGAAGGTAAAATAGGGTAAAAGGAGATCCCTTCTGCCTTTACTGTAAGACATTATCAAAGAAAATGTCAAAGAATTTCAAACTTGTGGAACTTGATGGTCAAGGACCATCAACTTCTTGCCCAGACAAGACTGACTGGAAGCTCTGTATTATATGCCAAGAGCAAAAAGAGGAGGCATTGACATGTTCTTTGCAGTGCACGCGAACAGACAAGGGGAGTGGATACAGTTCAATTGCAGAGCATTTGATCCAGTTCAAAGAACTTGGCCAGCTCCCTTCAACATTTACACTTGAAAGACTAGATGAGGGCCATGGTATTGAAGCAGCCATGGTTGCAAACAAAGCTCAATACCACAAAACATGTAAGCTCAAGTACAATGCAACCAAGCTCCAAAGAGCACAAAAGCGGTACTGGGAACAGATAGTGAAAGTCCTGACCCACAGACAGACTGCAAGCGCACAAGGTCCCAATCATCAAGTACTTCTGAAATGAGACAAGACACCTGCTTCTTCTGCGGAGAGCCTGCTGGCCATGATGTCCTTCATGAAGCTGCAACATTTAAGTTGGACCAACGGGTGCGCAAACATGCAACCCTTCTTCAAGACACAGAACTACTACAGTGACTTAGTGCCGGGGACATGGTGGCCACTGAAGCAAAGTATCACACCAAATGCCTAGTACGTTGTATCGTATCCTTCTTTATGACCGAACCAGCACATGCAAAGAAATAGACAAGGCACGGAGGAAGATGTTTGCGAAGAGGCACAATGTGCTGTCAATCCCTCCAACAAAGGCTGCCTTAGAGGAGCATGTGAAGAGAGCAGTGTATCAAGGAGGCCATGTGTGGGGTCAGATGCTAGTGTCCACACCAAAACTACCTTCACTGTGTAGATGGGGATGGTCAAAGACATCTGAGGGGTACGAACCCTTCTGGACATGCCTACCAGATGCAGGCCATTCCAGCTATGAACTTGTCTCTTGCAAATGTAAGAAGGGTTGTGTTAGGCAGTGCAAGTGCAAAAAAGCTGCATTAGACTGCACAGCCCTCTGTTGCTGTGAAGGGGAGTGCTAAATAGACTTTGATGTGATAGACCCTATATTTGGCGGGTCATTGTTATCACTTATTTTGAGTCTTAAATTGTAGCTTCTGAGCAATTCTGAATTTCCAAATTCAAGTTCTGAATCATAAATCCTGATGATGGTCAAGGACCAAAACGTTGTTCTCAGCATGTGTAATTTGTATTAAAGTTCAGCACTCAGCAAGTTTAGACGCTTTGTGGGTGTCCTTCCCTTTTCAAGTTCTGAATCATAAAACAGGTATGATTTGACACCAAGATCATCCATATCAGACGAATCTACACAACTTTATTGCAATCACTATTTTTTTATTTATTTTTTTATTTTTTTTTTTTTTTATTTTTTTATTTTTTAAATATATATATATATATATATTTTTTTTTTTTTCTTGGACCTCATAACAAAAAAATAACAGAAAAATAATAAAATAATAATAAAAATAATATCAAAAAGAATCGGGGGAGACAAAGACAGCCTCTACGTGGCCTCCCCTACGAGTAGCTTAAAGGCCCAAAAGCCTACAAAAGTGAAACTAATGTCGTTAACACATCTGCAGACCGCAAAAAGCCAAGCTGGTTTAGCGCTACTGCAGCTCAACATTGAAGGCCTTCACGCTGCTAAGGTCAATGTTATCAAACAGATTGCCGGACCTGGACAATGACACAGTAGCCTGGCTCACCTCAAACGAACAGCAGGTCTAAAAGACGTACGACAGAAGAAGAAAATTGATAAGAAAACAGTTGTCACTGGTGCCCACTGGCGGCCAAAAAATGGTTGCATGGGTGACATATTGAAAATTCATGAAGACTCAACAACCAAATCTTTTTGGAATGTCTTTGGCTACATGTGTACCAAATTTGGTGCGTTTATCCAAAAATGCACAATCGTTGTGGTTAACTGGCGGCCATTTTGGAAAAATGGTTGCCATGGGCGACACATTGAAAATTCATGATGGCTCCACATCCAAATCTTTTTGGAATGTCTTTGGCTACATGTGTACCAAATTTGATGCTTTTATCACAAAATGCACAATCGTTGTGGTTATCTGCCCCACTACTACGGCAACATATGCTTTCGGGCTAGCCTGGTCGGGAGCAGGCTTGCCGTGTTTCAAGCTGGACTTATTTGCAAATATCCAGCCGGTGCTACAGTGACACCGACTCGGACGGACCACTGGCTTAGAAGGAAGACGTTCCAGACTGTTTTGTCAAGTAATTATTCTGGGTTGTCATATTATTAAAATATTTACAATTCAAGTTTTTGTCTTTGTATTTATTTGCAGTTTATGTTAAAATAAAATCATTTTTATGTCATATTATTAAACCATTTACAATTCATGTTTTTGTCTGGTTTTTATGTGCATTATATGTCAAAAAAGCCATTGTGAAACAGTATAAAAACCAATGTGTTTTGACTGGAGTTGTGTTAGAAACCGTTCACTCGTTCACTCATTCCCTATTCCCTATGTAGTGTTCCCTGAGTAGTGTTCCATGTAGTGAACGATTAAACTGTTTTTGGACACTACACTGAACGTCATTTGCGTTAAAAAAAAAAGTGCCGGATATTCAGGTGATGCAAGCGGACGCGCCCAGTATCACGTTTGCATGTTCAGTTTTGAATGTTAAATCCCAAATAAATTGTTGAAATTCGAATGATGTGCAAATGTGGTTTTGCCAACTGTCGTGCTGTCTGCTAGCCACTGCTTTAGCCACCAATAGCTACCGTTATGGAAGTCGTGAGCTAACTAAGACATGACCGCATTGCATTGTGGTATACGGGAGAAATCGTAGGGTACATTAGCTGTTCACTAGAAATCGCTGTGAATTGTGGGTATTTTATAGTGGATTATATAGTGAACGAAATTAACCGTTGAGAATTCGAACACCACTACAAAATGGCGAACACACTATATAGTGCACTATTTAGGGAATAGGGAACGGTTTCGAACACAGCCTGGGTCTTTTTCGATCATGGCGTGTCCGTTCTTAGACAATCCCGTAGATGAGGGGGGCACAAATAATCAGAAGAGTTTTTAAAGCGGAGAGGGCATTCCGAGATAGAGTTGATCCACTCAGTTTCTCAGAAGAGCACCTGTACGAACGCTATAGATTATTCCCGGCTATATTTGCGATTTGCTCGAGGTCGAAGTTGCAAACAACACGCATCGCAGCAAACAATCCATAGTGTAGTGCAAATGGTGTGCATTGGCTTGCCTTTTTTGGCAAGTGGCACCTTTCTGTACACTGTAGGGCAGGGGTCACTAACAGGCGGACCGCGCAAAAGCAACACCGCGTCCAAAACCGATAAATTATTGAGAATTACTACATTTTGACGGAGCATTTCAAACAATTTACCATCATTGTTCCGAGGGCGCAAATGTAAGAAAACGTAAAAACAAACCTTTTTTGCAAATGGTTCCGTGCACCCCCGTGCAGCTTGGGTCCGCGAAATAAATGATCTGGTCTCAGCTTTTTTCGCGCACCCCCCGTGGCACCTTTGGCTGGACCTCTTTGACACCCTGCTGTAGGGGATGCCGAGAACCTCAGCAAAGCCACTGTGTGCCGCGCTGTGCGTAAAGTGTGCCTTGCCCTGAAAATACTTCTAAATGTCTTTATTACATTTGGGGGTTACCCCACTGGAACCCATGGAAGAGATGCCGCTGCTCAATCCCATGCATTTGGACCACAGAAATGGCAGAGTTTAGCGTGATCTAATTGCGATTAATCACTTCCAATAAGTTATTTCTTATCTTCCACTTTTTGTTTTGTCTTGTTAAGGGGAGGTACCACAGGTGAACAGGAAAAACATTTTCCTTTCCTCCTATCAGAATGAAATTTGACCAGTTGAATATGCACACAAATACTAGATATCTTTGTATTATGACTGAATTTATTTTTATTAAAATATGCATATGAGGTACTCATTAAATATGCACTAATTTTCATGTTACTGCAATAATGTTTTAGACTCAGTGGATGAAGTCAGAATTAATTTCTTTGTTTTAATGTGATAAATCAATGGTTGTTAATTGTCAGAGCCATTTGTCAGAATATTGTTTTTTAAATTGGTTATAAAACCCCCCACTATTTTATTAAATTGAGGAGATGCAAAGCACATACTGTAGCACTGATTGCGCAATAGTACTAATTTACGCATTTATGCGCTCGGCAATCGATTCCCAAGCTGCGTCTCTCGCTTTGTTAATGATGGTGGTGTTGCCTTTTTTAGTGATGATTGTCTTGTAGTCTTCATAATATTCTATGATTAGTTGCTGCTCCCCCGCGGTAAACGACACTGCACGTTATTTTGCCATTTCTGTCTAATCGAATTTCAATCGACATTCACTTATTCACTGTTTAAATAGTTCATGAACGCGCACATAAGCGATTTCCCAAACCTGGCTTTCATCAGGCTTGGATTAGCTTGACCCCTTGAGCCGCAATCCAGTTTCGTGAAACGGAATTGACCTACAGTTCGTTAGCCCGCTAACTCAAGTCAGGTTTATTTGAGTAAACCCGGATTTTCTTAGCCAGCTTCGTGAAATACCCCCCAGGTCAGGGCCTTATTCTGTGCCGTCAGGTTTCCTAGCTGTAAGCAGACTGCGGTCTGTCTAGGAGGATGTGGCCAGATGTACACAAGACACCTGAGAATTTGGGTTCGTGACATTATTAACTTTGTCCTTAAATAAAATATATTTTACCACTTTTGCTTCATTGTCTTTAACAATCACATAAGCCCACAACATGAATGTCTGCCACAATATTAGTTCCCTTTGGTCAATCTCTAAACTTCTGTATTGTATTTTATAGACAATTTTGGCAGGGTGGTTCACAATGATAAAAGGGAAAAACCACATAATTGTTATGTGCAGGTCTCGTCCCTGGTGTTTCCCAAGCACGGCATGTAGCATCCTTTGAAATTTAAGTAACCTTTTTTCATTTCACATTTAACAAGCCCACTTCACCACATCTGCCATGTCATTGTCCGTTTTACATTGAACTTGCAGCTTATTTCCTTAGGAAAAAAATAAACAGGGTCTTGCAGGCCCCAAAAACAATGACATAACTACCTTAAATAGAAAGGCCTTCCTTTGAGACTACTTGTTTTTTTCAGTGCAATAATGGAAACACTCTGTTTCCAAGACACCCTGTCACCGCAAAATCTTCTGTGCCATCTTTACATTTGAAATGCTATCCCAATGCAGGAGGGGCTGTGGAAAAAAAATGCCAACTGTAGCCTTTTAAATGTATATACTTTCAGTGAGTGATTACTGTAATTTCTGTAAAAGGCACAGGTTATGATAATAGATCTGCAATGCCTTCATAAGTACTTACTTGCATAAGTAGCGATCTACATCACGTGTTCTCACAAGATGAAACATAATTACTGGCTATGTGAAACCTGCGTATACAAGGCAGTGGGCTAGAGAACCCATTGCTTGAGAGAGGGGAGATGAGAAAGAATAAAGATTGAGACAGAGAGAGGGAGAGAGGAGAGGAGAGGAGAGGAGAGGAGAGGAGAGGAGGGGGGGGTTGTTGTACATTCCTGGCTTTGCACACTCAATCTGCGATAATTATCACCTCCACGGCCAGTGTGGTCTTGCCCTTGCATTCTTGTAGGAGTATCTTGCGCTTCATCTGCTGTTGTGATGGCGGAGTCATGGCTTGGGCCCCCATGCCCTTTAGAAAAGGCCCTGCTGTGAAATTCCTCTGTGTACTGATTAAGGTCCTTCCCCCTTCGCTTTGCCTTGCTGTCAAATGTAGCATATTCAAGGGCTCGTGCTCATAGTCGAGACGCATGCGATTTACAAGATTAAAGGTCTAATCAAACAAACAGTTAAAAATGTTTTACAAAAAATGCTTAAGAAACCGTAGCCACTATGTAAAATAGCGGTTTACATTTCTGGTAACTGCCAAAATAAAGGAAACACCAACATAAAGTGTCGTAATAGGGTGTTGGGCCACCAGGGGTCCCGAGAACAGCTTCAATGCACCTTGGCACAGATTCTACAAGGGTCTGGAACTCTTGAAGGGATGCAACCATAGATCTGAAAACGTAGATACTGCCGCATTGGCTGCTGTTGCATGTTGCAGCGATACGTCTGCACGGCTGCCATATTGGCGCGGGCAAGATCCGCGTCTAAACACACGCATGTCTGTTGAGAGATGCAGACTTCCCCTGATAAAATTGACTTAATTCTCAACAAATTTTTGTGAAATCTGGCTTGTTGTAAAAATGAGAAATTTCTGCATAACGTGAGTTCAGACCAGCTATTTGTAAAATAGCTACAGTAGATTTTACGAGGGGAAATCTGCATCTCTCAATACACATGCATTTGTTTAGATGCAGATCTTGCCCGCGCCAATATGGTGGCTGCGTAGACGCATCTGAACAGGGTGAATGAGAAATCTACGTTTGTGGATGCAACACCATTCTTCGATGAGAAATGTCATCACTTGTTGTTTTGTTGTTGATGGTGGTGGAAAATGCTGTCTCAGGCGCCGCTCCAGAATCTCCACTCCGGAATCTCCCATAAGTGTTCAACTGGGATGAGATCTGGTGAGTGAGACTACCACAGCATATGGTCTACATCGTTTTCATGCTCATCAAACCGATTCAGTGGCCACTCGTACCCTGCGCGTGGGGCATTATCATCCGGGAAGAGACCACTCCCATCAGAATAGAAATGGTTCTCCATAGATTCACTCAGAATGGCTTTGAACTTATTGCCATTTACCTTGCACGATGTAGTAACATCCAGGTATAGTATTACTGTGGCATAGTAATATTATAACATGGTAATATGATGACATGGTAATATTATGAATGAATAGCGATGACAAGCCAATGCCGTGACCTACTGTAACAACATGAATGTCACTGTTTAGACCCAATGCCATCTGCACCACAGCCTCTGACTGTTCAGACTGTTTGTGTGTTTTCATACAGACCTAAACCGGGATGTTGTGGGACGAAATCTAAATTCCATTCAGAATGTCAGCTCTCAAAGCTATTTCTCCACTCTTGCAAGCATGAACTCCCCCTACCAAGGCGAGAAGATGAGATAAGGTATGTTTCTCAGTGTAACAGCAAAAATAAATAAATAGTTTTGGTTTGACATGTGCTTCAGTCAGTTGGGCAAATAATTGGTTCATTTATATAGTTTTAATTAGCTTATGTGATTCACGTTTACAATTTGGACTCCCGGTGGAAGCATTTTGTATGTTTTCCTGCATTTGCCTCAGAACAATCTGTTCTCATGTGATTTTTTTTTGTGTGTGCGACATCTGCATCCCTGCCTTGCATCAGCTGGGGTTATTTTTGAGATTCTCCCACTCTGAGGAACTGGTCGACCGCTTCGGCTCACAAACCTGCGTACCATTTCGGTCACCGAGCAGAAAGGGATGGGCAGTCACCTCGGATTGGAAACCAGGAAAAAGGCCTTGGTCACCATGGCAACTGCAATGCCTCACAGAACACGGGATGAGCTATTCACCTGGTTACCGCCACAGATCGAATCAACATTTCACATGAGGCTGTGTGAGTGAGGAGGAGGTATACATTGCCATGCACTTTCTGTTTCAAGGTTTTACTGATCAAGGTGGTGTTCTCCTTCATTGATTGTGCGTACAGTAAATCAAGTTTAAAAGTGTTGAACATAAAAGCTCATTCGTAGCTCTCGTATTGTGTTTAAGAATCAGTATGGAAAGCAAGCACTCCTGAACAGAGCAGCATGGTCATGCAGGCTGTTTGATTTTGATTGAAAGTCTTTAAAATCAGCTTGTTGGTGCTGTCTTGTTTGAAATTAAGATCTAATACAGGAAAAAGGTTTATAGGGCCATCAATACCAGCGAAGGAAACATGGTTCAAGAGTTCGCTACAGTCACACCTACTCATATTGTATCTTTTCCAGGAACGAAATCCGTCTGGATAGCATTTTCATTTCCTCTGCTATGCATTATTGGTTTTGCCACATTTCCCCCCAAACTTGTAGCAGAAAGTTATATTGTCAGGGATCAAAGTATGCTCCCACTCTTGTCCAAGGTTAATGGAAAAGAAAATGGTGGGTGGGTGTGTGTGTGCACATCTACTTTTGTTTTGAGAGAAAATGCAATTTGATATTATCGCATGCATTGTATTTATTGCATGAATTATATTAAAGGATTTAAGCAAAGGCTAGTTTCCGACAACAGAACCTAGATAAGCTTTTAAAATGAAAGAAAGTGCGTGCATGTGTGTCCGTGGATACAAGTGTCTTCATCAAACTCACTGCTAGTAGGATTAAAACCAAGTATAAACTATGTTTGCTGCTACTTGGTGCTATTGCCACAGAAGGAGAAACAACATTTTTCATTTTGTGTAAACACACAATTTTGCATGAATTTGTTTCACGACAATACACAATTACCTAAATAATTTTTTTTTTTTTTTTTGCAAAGCAAAAATCAAATAACATTTTTACATCTTGTGTTGCCGTTTCCAAAATGGCTGTGTTGGCATAACATACACACATATATATATTTTTTTAAATATTTTTATTTTATTATGTATATTTTTCTTCAGATGTTTTCCTTCCAATTTAGTAGCCAATTATACCCTCTATTTATTTCGATTTGCCCTCCCAACGAACCCAACGAACTTGGTATCCTCCAGGTCAAGCTAATTCCCTGAGGCCGACGATGATCCGCCTCCTCCGAGAAGGATCTCGCCCACCTACTCTCTAGGGATGCCCTTCTGCTCCTCGGCGAGCTTGTGCCGGCTCACCCCCCCTCCCCCTCCCCCTGTTCGACGGAAAGTCCAAAACCCCTCTCCCCCATATGTAATAGTCCTAGCCATTTGATTTGTTTCCTATGATGATAGATGGATCCCTTATCAACTCAGTAGTTGGTGTTGTTGCAAGGAAGCACTACATCTTCCCTTCAGAAATGCCACACACAGCCGTGCACTCACAGGATTAGGTCAATATCCAACCGGCTCCTGCTGTACATAAATCTGTCCTATAGGGCCTTTTTCTCTCTCCTTCTCACAGAATCCCGGAATAGATATCTGTAAAAAACTAGAGCCACTGTACTTCTGTGTCCATGTATGAGCATGTTTATGTATATGTTATAAGCATTATGCATTTATAAATAAGTGTGACATGTTAGCATACAGCATACTGTCCTCCTGCTGTGTGCTGGTCAGAGAGGGCAGAGGGGGGAGTGCTCCCTCTACTGTGGTAACCAAGGGGTATTTCTGGAGATCCGTCCCAGTAATTATCCAGCCTCGCCCAAGGGGCGCTTCCAGGAGCCTCCCAAAACCAGCATATGGAAATAGAATTTGTCCTCATCAGCAGTCTCTCTCTCTCTCCCGTAAACGGGCGCAGTGCTGGGAGAACAGCTGTCCCACAGTGGGCCCAGCTGGAAGCTCGCCTCGTCCCTGTCTCCACACGGGCGGTGCTGGAGCGTGGATAAGCCTGTCAACCTTCTCGAGGGTGGTGGGGTGAGCCAATCATTCGGTATAAGTAAGCTGTATTCTCAGAGGAAATGTGTATGTCTGTCTAGGCATGTGTCCCCTGTGTCTTACCTATCAATAAATTACATCTGGAGACTTTTATAAACCTGTCGGCGTGTGTACGTGTGTATGCAGCTGTTTCCTGTACTGTTTCCCTTACATTAGTATTGCACAGTAAGGCCCTTTCCACTTCACTTTTGGCATGGGATGCCAGTAATAGAGATGTGTTTTATGAAAGTCACTTGCTGATTTTCTCATCACCTCAAGGTAAATGTCAATAAATACAAAGCCATTCTGAGCCATCACCTTCATTCTGTGGTGAAGCATTTATATATTTATGGGAGTGGATCACAATGCCCCCATCCAAAGGGCACGAGTGGTCACTCAATGGTTTGATGAGCATCAAAACAATGAAAACCATGGCAGCCTCAGTTACCAGATCTCAACCCAATTGTGAACACTTCTGAGATTCTGGAGCAGCGCCTGAGATTGCGTTTTCCACCACCATCATGGAAAAATGGTGTTGCATCCCTTCAAAAGAGTTTGTAGAATCTATGCCAAGATGCATTGAAGCTGTTCCGGTGACTCATAGTGGCACAATTCCCTATCAGGACACTTTGTTCATGTTTCCTTTATTTTGGCAGTTACCTGTGTGTGTGCGCGTGTGTGGGTATGTATATATCTATATATATGTATATATGTACACACAATCACTGAACGTGTCTCCAAACATTCAATACTTCTATTGAAGTCCATTATAATGGGAGCCTGTACTGTAGACTGATCTGTATGCACACTGTTGTTGGTATTTCACAATGTAACGTGTTCAATTGACCACCACACTCTGGACAATGCACATCTCTCAAGCTCAACTAGTGACGTATTCACGCTGTTAAAATGCAACCTTGTTTCTCTGTCCTGCTCTGATAGAAATGACCAGCTTACATAACTGATCATCAACTTATATCACTAATGTACTGAACAACATTTTAGCACAACAAATGTCAACATCAATACCAGGATGGAAAAATAACATTTTACAAACCACTTGTTTTGTTCCCGTATATAGCGTTTAATTGCACTGCAGAAAATATACACTTATATTTACAAGTAAATATAAGTACAAGGAGAAGGACTTACCATTTGATTACAATACACTCATGTAGGGAATTTCTCTTCCTCTGCTTCTATTTCTATAACAATCCGAGTCTACAGACATAGGACAAAACATTCCACTCAGTGACTGAGGCAATAACAAACATACTTTACAATTCAAGGAACATTCTCCAGGAAACTTCAGAATTTAAATAGGAGGGATGACAAGAATAACAAGCTGGAATGTGGACTGTATGTATGAGCACACAAGCTACCGATGGCCTGCAGTTCTCTGGCCTCCCCCACCCCCCCCCCCTTCCCAGTGTGTAATTTATTAGGCAAGTATCATATCCACTGCTGTAATAGGTGATGCTCAGAGACTTCTGAATGTCAGCCCATTCCGACGTGTGACCAAAAACAAATCATTTTGAAATGCAGGTAGCTCATGGTTTATTTAACAGCCTGTTCCATGTTGGCTTTGCAGATCTCACAGTGATGTGATGACAATATTTTCATACTTCATATTTCTATGAAATATTCATATGGTTGAAAGAAGAAAAGTACTTAAACGTGGCATACGGCAAATCAAAACATTTGCCTATAAGTGGCAAATAATAAAGCCACAACAATAAGTGTGTGCATTGTGAGCCTCTGTTTACCGACGGATAAAGGTTTAGATTCATGCTGTACGATATATGCAAGTTTATATAATTTTTCAGTAACAGGATGGCTGCATTTGAAACCTGTCCCCCCACTCTTCTCATAGCCCCTGCGCCACAAGCCTTATGCCATAGTGAGGACATCCAAAAGCTTAGGAAGAGTATTTCAGCAAGGATCTAGGGATTTAAGATCCTTAAATACCCACAGAACCAGACACTTTGCTGGCAACGAAGCAAGGGATATCCTATCAATCTTGGCACGAGCACACTGGTGTTATGTTAGTGCAGGGAATTAAGAATGGGGCCAGGATCCAGGGATTTACAGATGTAATTCATTCTTTTTGCCCTGGGAAAAATCAGTGCGGAAACTGTTTAATCATTTTTGTGTTTAACAGCAGGGCTGTCTTGGTCCAAAAGTTTTGATTGACATTTAACCGTCATAATTGTAACCGTGGAAACCGTGACTAACCGTGGTTAAACCGCCCATTTTGGAATTGATTTATTTCATGCTCTTTGCCAAATATTAAACCTGCCATTTGTTGTCTTTTTTAATGCTATTCCAGAAGCCACAGCTAGAGGGAGTTCATACTTAGCGGGAGTCTTGCTTGCTTTTAGTAACCATATTGCTTGTGATTACTATATGGGGCAAGCCCCACCAACCTGTAACTTGGCGGAGATAATACTTGTCCTCCCAATATACATCTTCGAACACACAGGAATAACGCTTTATTCGTATTCCTGGTCATGATGGTCATTTGATTTTGACCACGGTCAGTGCTCATGACTGTCATTCGGGCAGTTCTACGGTTACCGTGACAGCTCTAGAGAGGTCGAGAATTTCTTTCTTGAAGGAGAGCATGTTTAATTAAACATGAGGACATCCAATCCAAAACAAACAGAGCCAATGGCTCTCCTGTACATTTTTATATGACAGGCTATCCGTGATATAAAGGTTTGTATGCGTTCGGCAGTGTGTAGAGCAATATTGGAAATGTAACCACCTGAAAATGTTTTTAAAAATGATTTCTGCAATTTGCCTTTTTTTCTCTCAATTTCCTCCTTTAAAGTAAGATATGGGCCTAGATTCAATCAACAATTGCCCATAACTGACTCAATTCAATTCAAGAGGTAGCCTTTTCTACACAAACACAGGTTGGCAAACACCAAAATTGGTTAAAAAAAATAGTGTACATTGAAAAAAGTAATACTTGCATTATATTGAGTTTAAGTTGGCGCATGTTGATTGAATCCAGGCCCTGGGCTATTATATTGAAAGTTAAGAATGAAGTGCCTCAAGCAAACATGAAACGTGTCTTGTTATGTCTTTATAATTTCCAGAACATTTTTCATAATAAAAGTTTTTAAATGTTACCTCTGGTTCCTCCCATCCTGGATTTCACCAGAGAGGTGTGAGTCCCTATTGTCAGAGACAACTCCAACCGTACAAAGATGGTGCTAGCAGAAGTTTATTGTGTATCCTAAATACTTGCTCTTAAACCCTCCTTGACTGGCCCTCACAATGATATCTTAAAAGTGTGCCTTCGGGGGCAAGGGGTGAGGGACACATTTTTGGGATGCAGCGGTTTGTAATAGTTCATTTACATACTTGACACTGCATTGTTCTGGAAGGAAGACTCAATTTCCCAGCATCCCTCAGAATCATATGAGGAGCATGCGCAGATGGTTACTTTTCATTTGATCTACAAGCTAGGTCAGCCGACCTACCAACATTTCAGCGTCAAACCACTCCGAGAATATGTAGAATCGTGAAATAAAGCCAAACATATTTTTCACTATTATATTTCTAGTTTTGACTATATACACTAATTGCCATGTATGACAACAAAGCTACCCCCCCCCACCCCCACCGCCCCAAAAACCAGTCAACACCCAAATGAGGATGGACAACACCCTCCGAATGTCCCTTTGATAACTGACATTAGTTCCATAAGTTAATTTGTGCTCTGTGAGTTTGCATGTTTCCTCTCAGCTCTCTCTCGGGGTGGAGCGCGCGGCGCCCCCCTAGCTGCTGATTTTGGTGAGCATCTTGTTGATGGCCTGCTTGACGTGGGTGGTGGAGCTCCGGCGGCGGGCCTTGCCCTGCACCGCGCGCCTCCGCCGCACCTCTCGGCAGAGCTCGTGGAAGGGCTCACCGACGCACCCCTCCCCCGTGCAGGCCGAGCACTCGTAGAAGGCGCAGGACAGTTCGGCCGCCAGGCGCTCGCCCTCCTCGGTGCTCACCTGCCGGGCGTGCTCCAGGTCCGCCTTGTTGCCCACGAGCACCAGCGTCACGTTCTTGGGCTTCTTCACCTCTTCCAGGAGGTTTTTCAGCGGCACCACGTCCTCGAAACTGCCCCGGTCGGTGATGTCGTAGACAACGATGAAGCCGTCGCCCCAGCGCATGTGGCCTTCCCTCTGAAGCATGTCCTCCTGTTGTGGGGGGGGTGGAACAAGGTGTATGTGATTAGCATGCACAGGACGGTGAGGAGCGCACACCCATGTGTGGTGAGCTGCTGACTAATGGTACACGCTTAATTAAAATAAAATAAAGGTACACATGTCTTCATCAGGTAATGATAGCATGTGATTAGCATTACTGTCACGACTGTCCCACCCTATTAGACCTCAGTGTTATTAATCAATACACTCTGACAGATGACTTCATTGTTAACAGCAAGCATTGTTGCTAAGAAACACATCTTTTTTATCATTGCACCAGTATTACACAGTAATAAATACCATAGCTGTGAAAAATGATGCTCTCCATGACTTTCGTACAATTCTCTTGTCTGTATCCTAAGAGTTGGGCAAACATGGGCAGACAGCCTTTATTTACAGAGCAAAATCAGAGAGTTGGAGGGTGTGACAACAGGGTTGTCTGATCTTCCTCGTGAAGCAAACACCGTAGCAGAAGTTGTACAGGTGGTGCCTTTACCGTCGTCGGGCCAGAAATGAAGGGAAGCAACCTGGATTTTGTCGGGCTTGTATCCATATGCTCAAATGGTAACGAAAGTACTGACAAACGTACGTGCTTAGGCTCCTATTTTAAGGATTCAACAGACCGCTATTGGAGCTAAACTTGAAAAGACATCTGGTGCACCACTTTGCCCACCATAAACTGAAGTATGGATGAAGTTGGCCCCTTTAGTTGGTACATGAATTGTTTAGATGAATGCAAAAAAGCCGCTTCTCTGCCTTCCAAAGCATTCATTTTGTTCTCCACAAACTCTTATGTAATTCTGGAGATGACACCTGTCCTGAGTGCCCTGGGTCTAGCACTGCAACTAATCGTCATCTAGTGGGAATCACCAAAGGTGGCCAGTGCTGGCTGGTTGGGCACCACCAGGTTGGTGTACAGAGCCTTTTTCATGTAAGCTGCCAAGGCCCAGTGATCCATATGTTACCCTGGTGTGTTGCAAAGCAGGTGGAAAAATGAGCCATCCAGTTAATTTAATCTAAATTAATCATTTGTCTAAGGTTGAAATGGACACTCTGCCACCAGAGTACCTGGATTGACTCCAAATGTGTCAAAAGATGGGAATATGAATATTGGGTACGGAGGTACGAATCATAACAGGTCCCCTGTGTGAAGCAGTGATTACTTAGTGCTGTAATTTAGGTTATTTCAGCAAGGTTGTTACTGTGGATAATCCTATAGTTTCACAATATATTCACCAAACGTCTGCACTTACCTGACCTGCTGTGTCTAAGATCTCCATGCTGACGACCTCATCGTCAACATTTGCTTGATGGCGATATGTTGACTCTGAAAGCAGACAATGGTATGAAAACAATCAACACGGATGTGTGTGAGACCTAGTTGTTAGAATAGCAGATATGTGGTGTAATAGTACCGTTACACCTGGAGGGAACCGTGGAAGTACTGGCTTTTGAACCTGTAGGGTACAGATCTTAACGGGGCCAGTCATGCTATACCTTGAAGCAATGCAATTTACTGGAATTGCTCCAGTAAAAGAATGCTGTGTAAAATATGCATGAGACATAAAAAGAGCAAGCTATCTTATTTGCTGTGGATGACAGCATTTTTCTTGACCTTTGTCTTACATGTGCTGCTGATCGAGGCATAACAATTTATTTTATAAACATTTTGGTCTCTTTCAGGTCAATAATGTCTCTTTCATATTTTTTTTCTGGTTTGTTTCATTATTACAAAATGTGCATTGTTTTTATTGGCTATTTTGTTTGTTTAAGCGAGCACATGCTAAATTGAACCTTGGATAATGAACTTCATCTTGTTGGGGCATAGATGTCTATTACAGAAGAAAAAAATTGCTTGTGTCATTTAGACATATCCTTTATGTTAGGCATTTCGTAAAAGATTAAGTGTTTATATATTTAGATTTTTTTCACATTTCCCAATTTGGTTGCCAATTACACCCTCTATTTATCTCAATTCCCCCTCCCCCACGAGTCCTCCGGGGCGAGACATTATCTCCGGGCCGAATTTATCCGCCTCTTCCGAGATGGAATTCTACCACGGACGCCTTTTTCCTACTCCTCGACGGACTCGTGCCGGCTCACCCTCCCCCCTCCCCCGGAGGCGGACAGCCAAACGCCGCCTCTGATTGGGGCTGACGACCAGGGCCAGTCTGGTAGAGATGCGGGTTTCGAACCGCGTCCCTGACAGGCAGCGCACACCACACTGGACTAGCCAAAGTGTGGTGCGTTAGACCGCTACGCTATCCGCCAGCCCTGATTAAGTGTTTTTGAATGAACTGAATCAGATGGATACTTTTGTCAATTAACCAGACACCTTTGAGCACAGTGGGTGGTTTCAAGTCTTGAACAGTGGTCTATTTTCAGAATGAACCCACACTAACTGGGCATATTATCAATACCATGGCCAGGCAGGCGGTGGGGTGTTAATTGTTGTTCCGTGCGTTCTACAGGAGATGGGCCAATATTAGCTGCAGGCAAAGGATGCCATTGATTTATGCCCCCCCTCGTGCTGTTGGACGCTCCTGTGAGGAACCAGACCTAAGTTTCGCATTGGCGCCTAGCAGAACATCCCATTAGTGCAGCCCCCACTCTGCATTTTGGTATCGCTTCTGGGCAGGGGGAAATTATTTAACGGTCCAGCAAATCTACTGTATCACAGAGGGGCAAAGAAAAGCTTTAGCATGTCTTCACCCATAACCTTCCTGACAGATCATAAGTCATTCCTTACTGCTTTGCAAAGTGCTGGCATTCCTGTTGTTGCCGTATGTAGAAAGAGCTTCATACCAGACAAGGAAAGTGCCTTCTTTGTGTCCAGTGATTTATCCTGCAAACAAAACGTAGGTCGATTGGCACCCAAGGAAGTTGGGACCTTTGTTTGTTTGGCCTAGTTTTCCCAGGCCTGTGCTATGGTCGGTCTTGGGGTCGCGCTTCATTTAGCTTTCCCGCGTTTGTCATCGATGTCGGAGGCTGTTATTGTATCTGGCTTGAAACTTCTTGCCTGCACGGAGTCTTCATTTATGTCACAGTACCTAGTCACTGAGAAGTAGCAAGGCTCCCAAGGCAGGATGTCTTGGTTGAAATGAGATTGGGCTCAAATGCGCACAATGTTCACGCTTTGCACACTTCACAACATAACTGAGCACGAAAGAAGCCCCTCTCTGGTGGCATTCCTGGTTTTCTCACATGCTTCCCATCCTGTAACGGTATTTTTCATTTTGTTTTACTTTTCTAGGTAAGCGGAACCTAAATTTACACAAGGAACTGCGCCACAGAACATGTGGTGGTCATGGTCATGGGCTCAAAGGATGTAATGCAGTGTAACCGATATTAATAGGTGGAAAGTGCTTTGTAGCAATGGGAATCAGTGACTCCCTTATGCTGCTATCCCATTCAGCAACTTTAAGGTTCTAATTCATTAGCTTATGAGTCCCCTTTAAATGCCACATTTAAAATGTATTATGGATAGGTACGTTTTTGTTGAATGCATGACGGAACATCAGCCAGGGCCTCTATAGACCATACATAAGGATGCACTCAGTTGAAACCCATATCTTCCTTTGCAGAACGCTGCTTGGGGAATCTCCCATCATTTACCATTTGCATAATACTTATGAATTTTGCTTCATAAATCATCATAAATCGTGAGCCATTATTGAGGACCCACAAGGCAAGCTGGTTTTCCTTTCAACTAAACGTATCCTCTTACTCAGTTTCAAAATGTTTCCACGGTCCAGATTTGATTTAACTTCAATGTCCCCTATGCTTAAATGTAGTGTCTTCAAGTGCTGTTTTTTATTCTACTGTCGCACAACATTTTACATTTCTCATCCATTTCTATACGTACTCATGTATGATTAGAATGCTTGCTTAAATTAGGCTAATTCCGAAAGACTAAGGAGAAAGCCTATTGTACCTGGATAGAATCCAGTACATTAAACAATGCAGATTAACAAAATATACAGTATATATTCCTCACTTTTATTCCTCTCTTTAACAAAGGACATATAGGAGAGGACCAATCTAGACCAGTATTCAGTCACCCACCCTAACAGTGATCGTGATCTGAGCAGTAGGGTTAAACTCAATGAATAAGCCTTTGGACGGTGGGTCTCTTGGGGCAGGTTTTGGTTGTTGATGGATATACATTGACTGCATAGCTGATATTCCTCACATTGTGTTCATACGCAAGTAGGCGGATAACACCTGTGGAGGTGACATAGAATAGGAAATTAAAGAGGGATTAATTTTCCTCAAACGCCACGCAACAAATACTCCTTAATAGGTGCCACGTTTTTTTTACCAACAGCTGGGTCTGGATTAAAAGAAAGGGCCGCCACCCAGGAATGTTGCCCTCTGCTTTTCCTCAATATAGCACGTAGTGCCCGGTGTGAAAGCTTGTGTATTATAAAAGTGCTTCCAGACCCTCAGTAGCTTCTCAAGTGAATCTGTCCTCCCACAGTAACTCAATGTTCTCATCACTGCTTGAGCACTGTGGATTCAGAAAGAGACCGTCATTCACCCCGTTTGACCATAGAATCAAGGGGATTTATAAACCTCAGTAGTATTAAAGGCATTTGTATCAGGGAATTTAAAAATTCAAATCATTTTTGTGCATTTTATTTGTATCAAGATCCTTTTGGTGACAGTAGTGCTCACCCTTCTTATGCCATTTGAGATGGAAAGAAAGGTAACCCACCACATTTTACGTTGGAGCTCAGTGGCATGGCAACCCGAACAGATTTTTGTTTTGTTTAGTTAAATGTTTGCTACGGATATCATGTGATTTAATAAAGGCATGAAAAACATGCTAAAAATAAAAACACAAATCTCTTTGCCCAGCAGATGACGCACATTAACACAGCCCTAAATAGGAGGGCATTTGATCAACGCCTGTGAAAGCCATTCGCCTTCCATGTCTGCCTCTTCCCCCAAGGTGATAAAACACACTAGCCATTAAAGATTGAACAATCAAACGGAAGTACTTAAGCTGCGCACAAGACACATTATTCCTTTCACTTTCACTTGCTCTGTTCTCGATCTGTCATCACCAATTCGTTGGAAATAAGGAAGCAAGCAGGTAAACATAGATTTGGCACAACAACCATTTGTTAAAAGGTTCCAGTTTGTTTTCCCCCATTAGTCTGGCATGAATGTTCACACCTTGAATGATTTGCTTATGTCTCAAGGTCTTTCGTCCTTCCAAGACCTAAAAGAGGCTCTCTCCCTGGTATTACTTCTTTCATTTATTTCATATCTTAGACTGCACTGCAAAGTTCGACCTTATGTTCCCTGGAACACTACATTACGCTCCCGTTCCACATTTTATCAGCAGTTAATTAGCGCTTGCTAATTGGCTTGCTTCATTTCACAATAAGTGAAAAATTCCTCTGGCTTTATTCATACTAGTTTATTAATAGCAAACTGGCTCCTGTAACATTTGAGTTAAACAAAAGTTGAGTGAAATGGTAAGCAAACAAACAGCCTATTTCTGCATTATGAAGGAGGTCTACTTTGCAACTGTATTTTCACAATTCTGTTTTATGGTACATTTTTGGAAACCATATTTTGTGAGCATTTGTATTTTGTAGCAAGATACTTTATGGTGTATTTTTGCCTGATTTCTCGCTCGCTCATTCAGTGCTTCATTAAGACTTGCATACCCAATAGAACTCTGGGGACAAACTTGAAGGTAGAAAACTACAATGTTAGTTTCTCTTGTTTACTTTGGTACCTGGAGGTTCATACATAGGGCCTGATGAAATATATTTATATAAATATATATTCTTTTCAATATTTTAAAAATATTTTTAACAATCTTGATTTATTTAGCATGGATTAAATTCCTGTTCTATTTCTGCAGTAGAAAAGGAAGAAAATATTGCATCGTAATTTTCACTTTTTTAAACTTAACATGTTAACAAGAAAAACAGAACAATGCCAAAGAAACAGAACTAATGTCAACTTAAATTATACACATCTGTTCAGTCCCATCTCCTGGACATACCTCAAAATATAAACTTAAATTAAATGCATCTATTTCAATTATTTTTAGCTTAATCAGAACAAGAGGCACTACGTTATATGATGGTTGAACCCTATTTCTAAGCTGCAGAGAGTGCGTTCATCTTGCTGTAAATGTAATAATGTTACCCTGCACTTAGTCATGTTCTCTCTCTTCTCTCATTGCTAGCTAATTATATGATCTGTGTTTGCGCATTTCCCCAATAACATATCAAGGCAATATGTATAATTTGGATTGGACTTTCTAATTCTGTCTGCTTTCCCTGTCTCACCAAAATCATTAGGTCCTACATATAGTTATGTAACATTGTTATATTGTAAAGGTTTGTATGCGTGTTTGTGAATGTGCCTGTTTGAGCTTGTGTTAGAATTAGCCCTTGCACAATGCATTAAAGCCCCCCAATGTTTTTTGGTCAAAAAGCAAAAAGCAAGCACTCAAAAGCTTTCAAATTCAAAACAAGCACTCCAAAGCTTTTAAATTGATGGGCAAACATATGCCTCTTCCATCCTTACACCATTATAACCAACGACTGGGAGTAAACGTAATTACCCTCTGGAATTACTACCGTCTGTACATTTGGGCGCACGCTTTTAAGGGCTCTTAACCGAGAGATACTGCAAATTCCCTGGATTTACCCAAGCATTCCACAGTTTCCTTCCGTAGGCAGAAACACATTTCTTTATATAGTTAGAGGTGTGAATGATGTTTCAAGTTAAAACCACCGTTTCCACTCCATGTAACATAAAACGGCAGTCATAAGGAGTGCACATGGTGAGCACACTGTTAAGGACTGCAGATCAATGGAAGCTTCAGTTAACACTGCGGGGACATGACTATTAAAACTAGTGATGAATTCAACAAATACCCACTTGCAAATTACCAATATGATACAGTTGGTATTTTTATTTTTTCTAATGCTGAAACCATTATAGCAGTTTGTGTTTGATCATGAAGCAGGTAAGAACATTTGACCAAATACAGACACAGGGGGGGCTAGTTCACACACTTCCAGTAAAAGAGAACAACATCCATAAAAGCCCATAAACTTTTACAATGAAGCTCTGATTTTTTTTTATAGGGAAATATGCCCCATGGAAAGGGGTACACAGCAAGCATACAAATCCTACCAGTGTAAAATCAAGTTCAAGCTTAAATTAGACATGTTGAGTGGCAATTGCACATTGCAAATTTTGCAATGTTACAAAGTTACAAATACTAGCTTTCACAGAGCAAACCTAATGTAGCCTGTCCTTTTAACGGCCTTAAAACATTTGGCTGTATGTGAGTAATAACAATGCAGCCGTTTCAAAAATGCAATGAATGGGGATCTGTGTGAGGGTACAGTACAGAGGGTACTGTGCTACCAAGCTCTCACCAATAATACGCCCCACGGGATGGTGGGTACAAAGAGGCTCCTGATCTGAGGTAGCGGTGTCACTTACCGAGAGTGGGGTCGTATTCCCAGATGAAGCGCCTGGTCAGAAAACGCACCACGAGAGCTGCAGGGAGATGGAGACAGGCATTATCAAAATTCTATTTAAAAACAAAAAACAAGTGTGCATCAATTTTGAGGCAACAGTGTGGTGTAGTGGTTAAAGAGCTGAACCCAAAGGTTGTAGGTTTGAGTGAGGTACTTGAGTGAGGCTCTTAGCCCGAATTACCTCTAAATGTTATTTTATATAAACAGATAATATGAAAAAAAAACTAAAAAAGGAAGCTTTTTTGCACTGGATGCGGATGTTGAAGTAATGATTTTAATGTTGCCTGGGGAGGGATTTTATTTCCGAAACACGAGGATGAGCACATTTGTGCTGCTGGATAACAGACCTGACAAATCAGGGCATTCACATCATGGGAAATAGTACTGAACTCAGGAGTACATTCCTTCATTCATTTGAGTCTTGGTGCATAAATTAATGACATGGCCTCCCGGGTGGTGTAGAAGAACTTTCGCTGCCCACTGCTACCAGGGTTCGATTCCACCTAAGTCGTGCCTGTTTGGCTCTGGCAGGGAGTCCCACTATGGGATGGCAATTGGCTGCCAGCCCCAGGGAGAGGGGAGGGAAGCCGATACGAGCTAGCTGCATATCTGAGTGGTGTGTGTATAACCTGTATGTTATGGTGACCGTGGCAGGTGCCGGCTCGGAGGAGGCGGTACAGCGCCCACTACCGGTCTCAGGACTACGGCAGTGGCCTCATACGAGGATGAGGATAATGGGGAATAAAAGCATAAACATAAAATAAAATAAAATAAAAATGAATTACATGTATGGTTATTAAACTGTAAACCACAATACATTACATTACAGGCATTTAGCAGACGCTCTTATCCAGAGCGACTTACACAATTTCACATTTCTTTACATACAATCCATTTATACAGCTGGATCTTTTACTGAAGCAATGCAGGTTACAACTCAAGGGTACAGTGCCCCACCTGGGATCGAACCTACAACCTTTGCGTTACAAGCCCAGTTCCTTAACACTATGCTAACATAGCTACCTATAACAGTATTAATGCCATCACATTTCATCCAGATATTTTTTTATCCCCTCCCCTTTCCCCTCAAGAGGCTAATTACCTCTTGCCAGGCCATCCTTGTAAATAAGAATTTGTTATTAAGCGACCTGCCTGGTTAAATAAAGGTAAAATAAAAATAAGCACATTTTATTGTATTTTGGAACTTTAATTCAAGCAAATAAATTCCCTTTGCCTTTAATATGGACTTCAGTTCAGTGGCCTAATTCATATACAAATGCGCCGTTGCACTTAAAACAGTTTATCAATTGTAGAATAGCATTAGAATAGGGAGTGTTCCCAGGATAAAATTGTAACGCGTTTCAAACATTCATTACAATCTTAATACATTCAATTCCCATTCAACATCCTAGTGGTGCATACCTGATATATATATCAATATGTGAATCATTACTCAGAGTTTGGTTGTTTCCTCCAATGGCGGCTCTGCTGATGACACTAAACTCTTTTGCTCACGTCCCACTCTGACACACAGGTTTCCTCTGGATCACAGTGTGCCTCTGTGAAATGTCCTCCCTGTCTCATTGTCTGCAGTGGGCTGAAGTTCTTTCATGTGGCCGTGTTGTGTTGTAGACTAAACAGTGTGCCTCGTATTTAAAACACAAGTAGCACAGTGAGACTCTTGGCACTGGCAGCCGGAGGTCCCAGAGATGGGCCTGTTACCTCCTGAGACTCCTCATTAACAAGTGTTTCAACAACAGTGCACTGCGACATCAGGCTCCAAGCAGTCTGTGCTAATTTTGTTGTGAAGTGTGATACACTACATATAATTTGATTTATTCAATCCCACTTTTTTTTTTCTTTAAACAACTTTTTTAAATCCCCATTTTTCTTTATGTCCCGTTTTGGGATTTCCAGTCTCATGTGTGAGCCCTTTCCCATCTGCTGTCATTTGGCTGAGCACAGACTAACATGCGTGCCCTCCAAAATACAGCTGGCTGCCTCTTATTGTCCCTGTTTATTATAGACCTGCGCACCCAATGCACCGAGCAACTGCTCATTTTATGCCCCTAATGCCTAATGCATGAGGAGGTGGCGAATAATAATTTTCCAGACTATATTTAAAATAATTTTCATGAATATGGCCCCTGGTGCGCTTGTCTATTAATTAATTAGATAATTATACTGTAACTACGCATGGTATACCTAGTTTAATCTTCAAAGAAAAGTGTCCTGCACACCACGATTGCCTGCCAGCAGCACACCCTTGATAATTTATTAGTTGTAAAAAAGAAAAAAAAAAGTTATACTTAAATTATATATATATAAAATAATACAAATGTTGTCTGAAGCCATCTTTAGCCTGCCAATTGACCGGTACAGATGCAGGCGGTGCCCTAGTTAGGACTAGCCATTCATCAATCTCCATTAACAGCCCTACTCCCTCCTTTTCCATCAGCCCAAAACCATGAGAAATGGATTGCCGCATTCCTGTGTCCAACTACAAGGCTGGGCTCATTCAGAGGTACATGAGGTACAGTTTTTGATATTGAAAACTGCTGACTTGGCCAAAAAAAATAGTTGTTTGGAGACTCCGCTCGATCGCCCTGTTATTTATTTATTTATTTAATTTTCTATTTTCTCTTTCTGTTTTTTCCCAAATATTTCTTCCAATTTAGTAGCCTATTATACCCTATTTTTCAATTATCAATACCATAATTTTCATATCAATGATCCCCTCCCTCATATTGAGCACTCACTGCCGTAGTCCTGAAACTGCCAATGACGTGACGGAGCACCGCCTCCTCCGAGCCAGAACCCACCAAGCCGTCACTGTAACTCCGGTATGAACACAGGGCCACTCCTTTGCGCAGCGAGCTCGTATCGGCTTCCCTCCCGCCTCCCTGGGGCGGACAGCCAATTTTCACCTCCTTGTGGCACTCCCAGCCAGAGCCGAAACTGGCTGGTGGAATCGAACCCCAGTCACAGTGGGCATGATTGGACTTTGATGCAAAACTGGCATTTTAGGATCCAGGACCAACATTCTGTGGTCAGTACATGGAATATCTCTGTTGAAATCTCCTATTAACAGATTCCAACTAGGGGTCACGTTCACATGACATCGAGGGCCACCGACATTGCGTCACAATGCACCGACAACATTGAGAAGAGACTGTTATGTGACAGTTGAGATGTGACATTCTGAATTGTGTATGCTGCAGCTGATCGCCACTGTTTTAGGACTTGGCTGTCGTGTGCCTGAATGATTTCAAATGAGCCTGACTGTACTCTACTTGGAACTCCTTAAGGGTGTTGGTTTCCTCATGTCGAGTGACTTCTTCTTCTTTCGTGTATCGCCATCACTGACGGACCTTGGTCTGCCAGCTTGGCGATTTGGTGATGACATTATTTTTCACGAGCTTTCTCGTTACTTGCAGGGGAGGCCCGCATGAAGGCTGTCGTCTTCTCCCCACTCACACACACACTCATACCTACGGGCAATTTAGACTCTCCAATTAGCCTACCGTGCATGTCTTTGGACTGTGGGAGGAAACCGGAGTACCCGGAGGAAACCCACGCTGACACGGGAGAACATGCAAACTCCACACAGAAAGGCCCCGGCCTGGATTCGAACCCGAGACCTTCATGTCGAGTGACAATGTGTTTTGTTGAAATGGACAATGGCGAAAAACTACTTTGCCTTTGAACTGGAAGGAACATCCATCTTCTGACTTTGTTTTCCCTCTGGAAATGAGCTTCACCAAAAGCGGTTACTCTCGACAGGGAACATCTGACACATGGAATTTAACCCTCCTGTGCCTGCTGTCTCCAATTTACGGTACAACTTTACAACTGCAATGCAGTATTGTTAACTGAAAATAATTTGCTTGTTTTTGAACTTTTTTGTGTTTTGTTTTGTTTTGTTTTCTTTGAACTTTGAATCTGCAATTGTGCCTCAGGCCACTGTTGTGCCACCAGAACCCATTTAAAATGAAGCATGTGCACTCCAGTGTTCTTGCCCACAAGACAGTGACTATATTCTTCACTACACGCCGATTGGAGGGGAGGTGTATTTCTTACTAACGACGAGTAATCTGTGGGTGCCTGGGGCATGTAGGGTGTAATATAGCAGTAACCTGAGGACCCCTGGGACAGAGCCAGTCGTGTTCAGTCACAGTCCAGGCTCCCAGTCATAGTGTTGGCTGATGATGCAGCCCAAGTTCAAACCTGCATTCTTAGGCTATAGGGCTTGGTATGCAAACGTGGGGCCTCTCAGGAGCCCAAGTCTGATGCTTTGTAATTGTCCACTTCCTTCACATATGTATTTAAGAATTACACTTGTTGGTGCTCAACAATGTGGAATTGATTCTGACTAACCTTTCTTGATGCCTTCCACGTTTCAGTAATGGTGTTGGCATTTTCATTCTTATTTCCTTCTGTAAATGCTTTCTTTTCAAATAGTGGTTATCTCCGCATACCTTTTCATGATTGCTCACAGAAAATAGTTCAGTTAGTTTGTCTTGCATGAACAAGTTATGCAGCCAGTAATTAATTTGAAATCTGCTTTTTTATCCAGATAATGAAGGGAATCACAGAAAACTAGGGCAGTTAACACTCAAAGAGCCATTTGGACTTTCCACGGAAAAGAAAACACTGGGAACAAAATGAATCTAAATGAAAACTCCAAATGAATTTATTTGAAATCTGCTTTTTTCTGTCAGGGGGTGGGGGATTTATTTTCCCAAGCCACGCAGTAAGGCTGAAAGAGCCGCATGCGGCTCCGGACAGAATGCCGACCCCTGCACCAGGGCCATGATGACTGTGCATTAATTCAAAGTTCAAGGCAAATCAGACAAGCAACCACTGACTGCAAATTTCAACCCGAGAGCAGCAAGTTTGATCAAAAACGGTGGTGGGCCAACACCCTGTTAAGAGACTTTACATTGGTGTTTCTCATTTTTTTGTTCACTACCTGCAATTATAGGTTTCTTCCTATAGTCTGATCTATAAAAAAGGCAGAAATGTAAAATTAACCTAGCACTGTGTACAAATGCCTTCCGCTGGGGAGACGACCCACTCATTTGCCACGACAGTTTAAAGCGAGCGATAAACATTTCTGGCGCAAATATCTGAGTCACATCCTCCAGGCTTGAGGTCAGGATCTCGGCTTCCAACAGAAGGTTTCCCAGACTCCCCTTCTCCCTGCCAGATGCTCTCTTTCTCCAAGTCCCATTTAAGTTCCCCAGGAAACATGTTCTGCATTATCGTGTTAACAAACAATCTAAAATTGTTTTAGCAAACAATTTGGCTGATCATCAGGGCAAAGCACTTGCTGAATCAACATGAACACGCGATAGAAGAGGGCCTAGGAAAACAACCTTGTTAAAGTGGTGCAGATGACCCACGTGAATCATCTCCAGATCACATCAACAGCAGCCCGCTGCTGTAAAACAATCAAACGCTGTGCAGCTGCCTTTGACAAATGCATTTCCAGATCCAATGATCCAATTACTTAGTGAATTATTATTGCTATGGCGGTTGTTACAGCGTTGTGTGCGTTGTCTTTCCACGTAATATTGGGTTATTCAGCGAAAGTCACATGCTTTTATTCATTGGATAATTAAATAAACAAACATAAATTGAATAAACAAACATACAATCTTTGTTGCTTCCTCTGAAGTAACTGGTTGTCAGTGTTCTGTAATGACCTAGAGATGTCATAACATTTACATATGGAATCAGGAACTAAACCAACTGGATGGTCAGACTGGGACATTTTGTGAGCATGTGCAGAACACACTTCTTGTGTGGCAACACTGCCATCGAAATGGAGAAATGTCTCCCACTCGCCAAGCAATGATCAGAGATCTGAGCAGATAAAGGCGTGTGCGACTTCCAGCAATTATGCAATGTTATTATACCCCTACTTTTGATTAGTAATATGATGATGACAAAGAAAGAGGATTTAAAACTGAATACATTTTTTAAAGTATTCTCTGAGTTAAATAAATTAGAAACACAATATGAACACCAGTCTGTTCTACCTCAAGCTGGTGGTAATGACACCATTGTATTCTACATACCAAACTGTATTTCAGTAAAGCATAAAATATGAAACCAAAATTCATATTTTTTATTAATGTCGTATATGGAGCACCATATGTTATAAGCCATTTAACTTCTTACCACTTTCATAAATGCATTTGAATGTACATTCTGTTTCTCAATGTCATATTCCAAAGTCCTATAGTGTATGTGTAAAGAAATGGGAATAATTTATGCATTTTTTAATATATGGCAGTAAAATATATTCCTTTAAGTTGCAGGTTTGATATTTTAATGTGCAAGATTTTCAGAAGAGCTCTGTTTTTACAGGAGGGGGTGGGGCTTGGGGGGGTGTTCAGTTGCTTGATTGATGTCCCCTACGGTCATGTTGGGGTCTGAAGAATTTGAAATGTTAAATTTGGTCTAAAATGAATCTGACATTGAAGCCCATGGGCCTTGGGACACAGTGGAATGAAACTCATTAAACCGCAGGACTGCCAATGAGAAGTTGCTGTTGAGAACACACTAAAACAACAGACTGCATAATCATTATGATGGAAGCCAGCCTTCCAGTCACAGAGAGTGCTTTTTTTTTTTTTTTTTTTTTTTTTACACAAACTACTTTAGTTGGCCACTCTGTTATGTTGACAGTTTCAAAATAAGTTTTCCACACTCTCAAATGGAGGAAAGATTTGTCGAAAGCCCTAAGCTGTGAATGGTCGAATATTCGCAGCAGGTTCACTAACCCTATGCACTACCATAATCACACTAATCTGTCTGAGCAAAGGCAATGCACATACGCGCACTCAGTCCTCATTTATCAGTCCTTTATTGGTTTTCACTCGTTCCTTTGCGGTCTTTTGGGTTTTGGATTCTACACTGTTGCCACCTGGATTCCCTCGTTAACGACAATCGTAAAATGATTATTTGACACAAGACGTCTGACTACTGTGAGATGGGGGGGGAAACGTGATATTTTAACATTTTAGGCATTTTAGCAGATGCTCTTATCCAGAGCGACTTACACAGTTTACATTTCTTTACATGCAATCCATTTATACAGCTGGATATTTTTTCTAAAGCAATTCAGGTTAAGTACCTTGCTCAAGGGTACAACAGCAGTGCCCCACCTGGGACTTTAACCTGCAAGCTCTGAGTTACAAGTCCAGCTCCCTAACCATTACACTACACTGCCAGCCTTGTGAAACAACTCCTCAGACTCAACAAATGAACCATTCATCGTTCCACAGTCCTCACGTCTACATTGTCCCAAGCCAAGGCCACTCTTGAAAGGCAGCATATTTATTTTGGGATATGTAATTCATTGGATTTGATTAATGTCTGCAACTGGAAGAATGACATTCATTTAATATTTTTTACAATTTGGTGATTGTGTCTCTCGAGTCACCGCTCTGCGAGCTACTGCTGTGCAAGAAGCAGGTGCAGCTGAGGCATGTGCACTCCTCCCATGCACTCATCCACATACCATTGACCGTTTTCCACACTCCAGGAGCGCTAGCACTAGTGCTCATTGACTGATTACTGGCTTGAGGGTACCTGGCACATGCTGAACGGATGCAGCCCTCACCCAAAGACTCCTAACCCATGAAGGGACAAAGCCATTTCTGTCCCAACGAGGCAAACTCCTGCCCAGCCCGCCCTTAATGGCTTTAACGCATGAGTCGACTCAAGAGCCCCCATTGAAGGAATCTGAAGGTCGTCTGCCTGTAGAATTCCCTGGGGCTCCTAGGCTCCGACAATGTTTCAACATGCGGTGCAGACCACATTGGTAATGGAGGCTACCACTTTGCAGCAAATTCATTCATGATTAATTGCAACCGGACAAATTGCCTACAATTGATTTAAAATATTTCCGCATTTCCAAATTCCCTGCCACACATTTTTCCATCGAATCTCTCTCCATGTTCAAGAATCCAAAATGCTAAGATGCAGAAACCCTTTTTCAATTGACCACAGACCTCGGAGCAGGAAATGTGATTTACGCATTATTTCTAAAAGCATAAATCCCCTGATTCACGGTTACCTCGCGGTTATCCGCAAATGAAGATTGCCTTCCATTGATTGAATAGGGTCACTGTATGAATGAGCTTCTCATATTCCCCCTGAAAGCCTGGAGTTTCCCACACTGACCTGTCTATAGCTGTAAATCTTCTTTGTGTCGGTCCCCCACCTTGTATAAACGCAAAACAATGGCGTGACAGTACTGTACTCTAAACGCCATTTATGGCAGCCACTGTGGGTGTTTTAAATGGGACACCTTTTGAGGGTTTAGTTTCATACGTTTCTAAAGGTGCAAAGGAAACTGGATTTGTGGGCTATGAAAGTCTTGTGTTTCTGATACTACACCGAACCTCTCGCATTCTGTCCCTGAAAAAGAGCTCTTCCAGTAGCTCTATGGGGGAAAAGAAGAAAGAAAAAAAAGAGAGAATCCCCACCCTAAATTAGTCCTAGCCTTATTGGGGTCTACCAGGAAGTTGTGTGCAGGCATGCTAATTTACAAGAGATTAAATAACAAATCTCTAGGCTGGGTGAACACCACCACTGCATGAGTTTGAAAAAATGAACAACCCAGGGACAGTGTTTGGTTAGCATTTATAAATCACCCTTGTAATGGGCATTGTCATGTTGCGGCACATCCGGCTGAAAACCTTCCCAAGGGTTCATTTTAAAATACGCGATCACTTTTCCCAAAAGTGTGATTAATTTTAAGTTTCAATTAGATGTCAGTGTTGAAAAACCATAGAGAAATGACTGCTTTATTTTTCAGAGACCTTCTCCAAGTACCCTTTTTAACAAATATTGACACGATTGATTACAGAAATGAATAATGAATCTAAGTCAATATATTTGATATCTGTCTTGCAAAGCAACTGAGATGTTCAGCCCTGTGTAACCACAGGCTTGTTTCAAATGATATCAAATGTAGATGTAGATGGAAGAAGAATATTTTAATATACAGTACTGTGCAAAAACCACCTGAGAAAATAGTTTAAAGCCATTTATCTGGGCAGGAAGTGTTTATTTGCTTGGAAAACCACTATATAATACAAATAAACATTAATACAATAAAAAGTAACAACAATTTCTTGTTTTCCAAAAGGTTATTGATATCTTGTGAGATGGCTAGAAGAACACAGGTTTGGTTCCCAAACCTCTCCTTGAGGCACTCCAGCCATTCCATGTATTTTGTCTAGTTTGAGAGACATAAAATCATAGTTTTACATTAACAAGGCAATTCTCAGTGAGCAATAGTCCGCCTAACCGGATTTTCAAGATGTGGTGTTCGGGCTGTCAAAAACATTTGAAGAAATGGCAAGTTGAAGACCGAAAACGCAGTGGAAGACCCAAAAAACTGTCTGCATCTGATTAACAGTATTTAAAGGTCACTTCCTTGAGGGACAGAAGGAAATCCAGTGAAGTGCTTGCTCAGCATCTGGCAGAGTCATCTGGCACCAAAGTACATGCTTCGACCGTGAGAAGAAGTCTTAGGAGAAATGTTCTTGTAGGACGTGTTGCAGCTAAGAAACCATTCTTGCGGAAAGGCAACAAGCAGAAGAGATTGCAATACGCAAAAGACCATAAAGCATGGAGTGACAACCAGTGGCAGAAAGTCTTCTGGAGTGATGAGTCCCAATTGGACATTTTTGGTTTACAAAGATGGCAGTATGTCAGAAGAAGAGTTGGTGAGAAGTACATTGATGCCTGTCTGCAGCCTTCTGTGAAGCACGGTTGTGGTTCTGTCATGGTCTGGGGGTGCATTTCAGCCAACAGTAGGGGATCTGGTCAAAATCAAAGGAATTATGAATGCTGATAAATATAAACCGATCTTGATTCATCATGCCGTACCTTCAGAAAAATGACTAATGACTAATGACACACTGCAAACGCTTGGAGCGGAAGTGTGCAGATGGAACACTCACAGTATTAGATTGGCTACCTTGGAACCCCGACCTCAACATAACTGAAGCTGTGCGGGATCACTTAGATAGGGAAAAGAACAAAAAACAGTCAAAAGTCAAAAGAAGAGTTATGGCAAATCCTGCAAGAAGCTTGGAAGAGTTTACCGCAGGACTATTTGAAAAAATGGCACGATAGTCTACAAAAGTGAATTGCCTCAGTTTTGCATTCTATTGGAGGCCACACAAAATACTGACTTGTTTTAAAAACACAAGAAGTTGTTACTTTTCAATGTATTAATGTTTCTTTGTGTTTGTTTCAATGTTCATATAGTGTTTTTTCGACCAAATAAACTCTTACTGCTCAGATAAATGGCTTTAATTCGAATTTTTCAGAGTGGCCTAAGACTGTTGCACAGTACTGTATGTGTGTATATATATATATATATATATACACACACGTAACTAAAAACTGATACAGGTAAGTGCCAAAATATAGGAAAGACTGGGGTTGAAATGAAGGGTTCTGGCAGCTCTAGTGTGGGGTACATTTTCCTGGCATGGTTTAGGTCCACTCAATCCCTTAGCAGCAAGGTAAAAGGCAATAAATAACAAAGTCATTCTGAGTGATCAGCTTCACCTGCAGATGTGAGTGGTCTCTTCCAGGATGGCAATGCCCCCATCCACAGTGGCCGCTGATGAGGATGACAATGATGTAAACATAAGGCTATCTCAGTCACTAGATCTCAACCAAATTGAACACTTATGGGAGATTTATGGGTTTGGAGCAGCGCCGGAGACAGTGTTTTCCACCGCCATCAACAAACCTCCAAACAATGGAATTTCTTGTGGAATACTGTTGCATCCCTCCAATAGAGTTCCAGACATTTGTAGAATCTATGCCAAGGCATACTGTTCTGGTGGCTAGTGGTGCCCCAACGCCCTTTAAGACACTTTATGTTGGCAGTTACTTGTATATACATTAAATATATAAATGAAATCTTGAAAAATGTATAAATGTAATATACATAGACAGGAAAAGCTCACACAATCATTCGATGGAAGCATTGCATCACTTTAAAATGCACACCAAAAGGCTGCTTCAGCCAACAAAAGGAGTTCTCTGAGTTTGTATGCAGGAGCATGAGTGCGACGCAGTGACGCATTGGGAGCCTC
This sequence comes from Aldrovandia affinis, assembly GCA_029706075.1. Taxonomy (NCBI): domain Eukaryota; kingdom Metazoa; phylum Chordata; class Actinopteri; order Notacanthiformes; family Halosauridae; genus Aldrovandia; species Aldrovandia affinis. Next base: position 288,625 of record JAINUG010000023.1, read on the forward strand.
TTAAAGCAACCTCAGCTGAATAACACCCACCCCGCTGAAGGCCAGAGAGGCTGTTTTTCAGAACAACATTAACCCAGGCATTTGCTTTCAACTTCAGGCCAGCAAAAAAAAAAAAAAAAAAAAACAATCCTTCATAGTCTCATGGTCCTGTCATTAAATTTTGAGTGCCTTCCAATCCTCGGGAGGGACGAGGGGAAGGTTGTTAAAAGGAAAATGAAAGCTATGACTCACACACCGGAGACCAGCATGAGAGCTAAGCACAGTGAAGGTAGGGGTGGGGGTGTAGAGAACAGTGAAGGGGTCTAAAAATAAAAACGCAGAAGCAGCCTTCCCCCTGACACGAATGCCCAGTTTCAGTCCGTTAAGACAGGGGGCATGTGGTGGCAGGTGAACGGGGGCTGGAGTGGACACGAACATACGTTGTCAGGCCAGGGCTATATAAATCCAAATGAGTAAGGCACATCCTGTTCTTAGGCCGGGACAAAGGATGTGCTGTGTAGGAGAACAATGCGCTGACAGTAAACCGGCTCACCACTCTCTCTGTGCTGAATAAGGCACCGAGGCCAGCCTACAGGCAGCATTCAGACATCCTTTCACTCCGAGACTCCCAATTAGCTCAGGACTGGATTAAACCCTGCTGCATTGCACCTTGTGCCCAGCTTAAATAGAACATTTTCAGAACGTGGTGCTTTTTTCCGTACTCACACAAACTTAGTAGTTTGAAAGTCAATTCACGTAGCCAAAAAATAATTATTCGTAGTCTGTTGAGGAGAAATCGCAATGTGGTAAAGAGTGAATGAATTGGGGCCTCCCGTGTGGTCTAGTGGTTTCAATGTCCGACGCTGGCCATGGCGACTGGGGTTCGATTCCCCATTGCGCCAGAGTTTGCTCTGGCCAGGAGTGCCATCGGGGCGGCAATTGGCTGTCCGCCCCAGGGAGGGGGGAGGGAAGCCGACACAGTTCGCTGCGCACAGGAGTGGTTCTGGGGGACCGGAATTACAGTCGACAGCTCGGTGAGTGTTGTCTCGGAGGAGGCAGCACTTTGCCTTTGTCACTGGCGGTCACAGGACTACGGCAGCGAACTACAAGAGATTGAACTAAGCACAGCGGGAGTAATTGGGAGAAAAACGGGGTAAAATCTGAAAAATATAAATAAAAAAGAGTGAATGAATTGAAATTGACTGTTTCACTGGTCACAGTGATTTTTGTCTGCAGTGCACTTGTAGAAGTAGTGCCCTTAAACTCCCATGGCGTAAACCGTGTCAATGTCTGACACCTTCCCATCCACCTCAAAATTGAGTGGCAAGACGGGACAGCGTTTTAAAAAAAAATCATGAATAAAATCATGACCTTACCAGAGCTGACCGTGGCCAGAAGTCCTATGAGGTGAAGCACTATGGGCCACGTTATCACCCAGTGAAGGAGGGGCTTAGTCGGCATGGCCTGAATTTTGAGTCTGCGTCGAATGACGAAGTCTGCAGGCTTGTCCCGCTGGGAGTTGCCCAAACCGCACGAACTCAAGGTGGAACTGACACAGGTCAGGCGTCCTCTGCCTGCAACATCAGCGCAAACATTTTAGATACAGATTGTAAACGCAGATGCCGACTTTCAAAATGAAGTAGCACGAGATCCCCCTGACTCATCACACAATGGTGACTCCTCCGGTCCAACTGCAGGATGACTCGGAAGATAAATAAATGTAATTTAAAAAGAGAAAAATACATTTTCTTCTTTGGTATTCCATGTTTTACGACATGGCTGCATATCAAAATCACTACATGGGGTTGAGTGTTCTATCGCTGAAAGAGTAAGTTGGGGTTTTTTAATGTAATTTTTTAAAAGGAGCATCCATTATATGTCTCAATAGTTTCTGCCTCAGCCTCTTAAACATCCATGCATGATGGTACATAAACAAAAAAATATTTATTACTGTGTCGAACATGGATTTGAAGTATTTAGGAGATAAAAAATGTGACTGTCAGTCAATGTACATCTATCTTACACAAATAGTCAATATGTGTAATTTGTCGTAATAGGTGTAATTCCACCCCTATTTGCTAAAAACATTTGCTATTTAGAAATGAACAGACCGTATTAAAAATGTATTCACTTAATGGTTATTTATGCTGCTTGATCTGTGCTTTGGATCATTACCCCTTTCTTACAATGTATTCTATGCAAAAAAAATGCATTTAATATTCCACCTGTCTCCTACAGTGAGATTCAAATAGAATGACTTTAATATGAACTGACACCTCGTCTTATTCTGTGCAGAGCAGAGGAAATTGGCATGTTGAAATGTCAACTTCTGTTACTGACATTTTAGGCTGTGGTGACATTGGGCCAAAAACATCTAGAAGGACCCCTGTGACCCAGCCTCTTGTTTTTCACCTAAGGAACGATAAAATTATTCATCTTTTTGGTCAGAAGGAGAATGGTGATGTGATTTATTGGGAAATGGGGAAAAAGACACATTTAGTGGTAATGTCATAAAGGAGATTCAGGTATTGGACTAGTGTCACCAGAGGACGTCTGGCAATGTAATTATTGTGTGAGCGCATCTGTAATAGCAGATATTTTAAGCCCTTGTAGTGCTTCAAATACATTCCAGTAGAAGAGAGCATGCCGGGCTCACACTTGGGGTGCATTTACACTACTCTTTCTCACCAGGAACAAATCCAGCTCAGAGCATGGTGTAAACGCTTTACCAATTTAACTCTCAACCGGCAGAACTAGAAAATCCTTGTCGAGGTCAATGGACGTTCTCTGAATCTTCATAGTACGCATGCGTTGCCTCTGAATTCGCCCGAACTGATGCGGTTCAAATTTCAGCGTAGACACGTCGGCGGTTCCAAGAGAAATGCAAACACACCTCTTTGATTGGCCCCAGTCTGTAAGTGAGTCACACATGGCAGATTGCCCAGTGGAAAATGAGCAGGTTAGTTCTGAACGCTTTCTAGGCTGTAATTATTCACAATCAGCGTGTAGAAGGTGGCCATCCTCCTCTCGCTGTTCTTCAGTCCTAAACTGACGGTCATGCAAAATGCATGTGGCCCATCCAGTTACAGTAATGGCACCGAGAATATATGCCTGTTCTATTATTGATGACATCATTGCAAACCTATTTTACAACGGCCAAAGCCTCCACTTTGAGCCACTTAGAAGCAACCAGCAAGAGTAAACAGACAAACGGCAATGAGCATTAGTGAGTGTGTGTGATCCTGTGCTTATTGCAGCTTGAGGCACATCGGAAACAAACAAACATCTTGACGAGAGCTGACGGCGCAACCCTTCAGCGTCTGATAACCCATTTCCCCCGGCTCTGAACCCTACATCCGCCAGTGTCCTTTTTCTGAGCGGCGTTGATTTTCTAGCAACTCAAACGATTGAATGTCTCCTGCGTATAACTTTAAAAAGAAAATCATGCATAGATTCCCCGGACAATGTTTTTACAGGATTGGAGGGATCCTATCTGTAAAATACACAGTTCCAACACAAGGATGTGCACACGTGGGCCGCTGGATAATGGAACCGATAAATCAGGGGCAGTCACAAAGCACGGCATCATGGGAAATCACATGAGGGCTGAACCCAGAAGGAACAAATCCCTCCATCGTCAAACCTCAACATGCCAAATGCAGGCAGGTACAGAAAGCAGGCAATATACTCATCCGTTATGGTGGTTAACCACCTGACATGCAAACTAAAAACAAGTTGACAGAATTGAATTATTAAAGAAAAATAAAATAATTTTCCTGACACTGAAATATTCACTACTTACAGGCAATGAGACCTACATACGAATAAATGCCATCAATTAACCAATAGCACTGATAATATAAAAATAACTTGTCCGTTCCAAGTCATTTTTAAACATCTTCTAAAACACTGCCATACCTTGCAAACTGTATTATAATTGGCATGGCCTGCTGACCCTATAACACTTACAACACCATTCCTATCATATTAACCTTTACCTTAGTTATCCTATTTACCCATGCCATAGTTTGCCAACTCTATTAAGTCAACCTTTACCATACCTGCTTATCCTACTTGCCATTGCCTAACTGAATATATTTACCCATAGTAAAGCATGGAAACTATATTAACCTGTGTATGACGTCTGCTTACCCTTGCTTTTCTTTCCATGCATCTTCATCCTAGCCGAACACATATTTGCTCCAATAAAATAAACATAAGTTATGTACTAAAATGATACCATACCCAGCAAAATATAAATAATTGTGTTTACATGGAGTTTCTAGTCTGAAACTCATCATGCAGGAACATGGTTTCATAATTATCATAACTAGATTTTGAGATGTATCTGTAAATTGGTTTCAGGAAGGATTACACAAAAGGAAAAGCTGATGGATCTAATCACAGATTAATTATTTACAATTTCCTGTGCTTTGCAATGGTGGCAATATATGATGTATTTGCATAATAGCTGTGGCTGTGATTTCGTAGGGTTTTATTTTTGAAGATTGCACACATCATGTGTGCATTGCTCTACAGTAATGCTGTTATTGGCCTGGTAGCAAGTTTTTTCTGAATGCCCTAGTTATAGTTTTTGCCTTTTGCTTGGTTTTTGCTTTGATTGAACCTGGATAGGTTAAATTAAAGCAATGTATCGGTTCACACAAATGAAATGCTAGAAAGCTATTTGACTGATGTGTTTGGTATTTTAGGCTTTTAATTAGGTAATGTTTCCTTTAAGGCAGGTTTAAGGGATCAGGACCTCAAGGAAAAAAGTGCACCAATGCCATGGGCGGAACCGTAAATGATCAAAAAATATTGTCAGTTTTGTGCGAAATGATGCACGGTGCAGAATGTATGAAAATGTCCGTTTAGCCTTGGCTACAGTTTCTTGGCTGCTTGAAATCTGAGTGGAATGTAAGCATGCCACATGTCGCTGAATGTTTTCACACACCACCTCCTCTCCCTGCCAAACATTGGTATAGATTCTGCACCCATCCGCTGATCCTGGATCAGCACCCACTGTTTACACAAAGGACTTGGTGGTTGGCACACTGATCCCAGTTCAGCTGTCAATGATGGAGAGCAGCCAGGGCTGCCGGCATAATCTCAAAACGTAGTCATTCAATCAGTCAGTCAGACCATCAGTCATCGCATGCTGTCGCTGGAGCAGCCGCTGAAATGAGCATAAATACTGTAAGGTGACGGAATATACAGAGAAATGCATTTTCTACAAAACTGGGACAAAAAAAAAACACAATTCTAAGAGATGGGTCTCTTGTTAGAAATATTTCTTAGGGGGTGACGGTCTGACATCTAATAACGGAAAGCAGCCCAACATGCAACAACTCATGTCTACCATTAAAGCTTCCTTTCAGCAAACATTGAAGTGGCAGGGCATCTATTTACCATCCCTGTGGGCACTGTATCTCACACTCGGATGCACATCAGTCCCAGTACTGTTTACATCTGCACTCTGAAAACAAAAAGCTGGTTTACATACCTCTGGCGCAAAACTCTTACACAGAACTGACTGATGGACAGAAACATTGTCACGACATGTAAACAACGGTATTTCTGAGGAAAAAAACCTGAGGGTTATTTCCATGTCTGTCGTACTTTCCCAGATTAGCCGTCAGTGGCCGCGTGTTCTGAACGCTGGAGATAGGCCCTTTTACGGCCTCGTTTTTGCACTCAATAAACGTCGTTTTCGCTCTCTTCCACGAGAGCCGTTTAATGTGCCGTGGCCTCCAAGACTGACGCTGTGGCTGGCCGCCAAGTGACAGGCTTATCAAAAGGATTTATGTCACTTTCAGGCCCTGCCAACTTGATAAACCACACGTACGGAGAGCCGGACCAACACAACGATCAATGCTTCTCACATGGGTGTAGATCTGTACCCTGCTGCAAAGGATGGCAAACTAACTCCAGACACAAACACATGACTGGAAATTATTTTCTTTCTTATGCAGTCTTACAAAGACTTGAAATAAGAATGGGAGTATTGAGGCTTGAGCCATGGTAGGACTGTTGGCTTACTCATACATATATGAGAAAATTACAATGATACACAAAATATAATACTAATGAGAAAATTTAGTTTGAATTTGAATTTATTTTGTTTGTGATGTGGAAATCGTTTTTTTACAAATTGAACATCAGGGGTTTGCGGTTTGAATTTGGATTGTGGACATTCCCTGATTATTATTAAAGATTTTTCTATTACATTGTTGTGTATTATAATCTCTAGTGATTTATACACATTTAAGACAAATATGGATGGTTTTCTTATTAATTTCGAAAAATGAACGGCCATCAATATTCCTCCTCCTCAATCCTTACTTGAAATAAGAATGGGAATCTAAGGCTTGAGCCTGGTCGTATTGTGAAGAACATGCTGGTTATCTGAAAATTGTCAATCTAAATACTAAATACAGACCTCCGTACTATAATTATGTAGGCTATATATTTTGGGAACATAGTTATGAACTCTGTTTAGCCTAACGTCAATGCATTTTGTTTTTAGCAGTGAGACACATTCTGTTATCACTATAGTCATTTGTCAGAACAAATAGTGCTGCAACTATTCATTTTATATTTATACAGTATACCGGTAGCAGCTGGACATTATTTTCAAAGATTGCTGTTCTCGTTTGATAAGCATCACAAAACAAAACTCAGTCTGTGTTTGGTCAGGTTTACCAAGCATGCATCAAGATAATGTCCTTGTTATAAATATTTAATATATCCAACCAAACATGCTTGTTTTGGTTTATTTTGTAGAGAGTCCTGGTGGTCCTTTAAGTAAGTCTTGTTTTTGTAGTTTCTTACACAATATCATGACCTCAGTTCCAGGATTAATGAAAAATCTCTTTGAAATAAAAAAAGGCTGAAGGCATGTAAAAACACACGGTTTATCACAGAATCATTCTGTCCTAATATGCTGAGAACACAGTATGCTCCTGTCGCATACATTCTACTGAAGATAATAGAATGTGTCCCACAAATCTGTTGCTCATCATTTTGCTATTCAATATTGTGATTTATTCGATACATGTTCAAAGTGGTCAACTTTATTATTCATTTTCCCCAGGACCAGAATTGCTTTGATTTTAATTAGTAGCATTTGTAAACTAAATGGATGATATTGTGGTTGAATCAAGCTTTTTCACATTCAGCATGGCAATCAAACAATTGATGGTATCGCTGTTTCTCAGCACAGTATATTAACATATTAATATTGCCAGGGGGAAAGACTGATTATAATATAATGGCTTCAGTTCCAGAGCACTTAAATCTAGTGCCAATTTGCAGAGTGAATCATACCCTTATGCTCTCTTTGCCAAATGCCAAAGACATTACTCATGCAAGTTACTGATTCTCCAGAGGTGAGGCAACGTTATCACACCTACTGATTTGCTCTCGCGTAGCTATAATAGATTGGTCACTTTTCTCCAACCTAGTTTACCAGTAATTCAGGAAATATACCCTGTATAACTAGATGTAGGAGACCTGGACTAAATTCACAATAATTCCAGAGACCCTTAATACTATAACAATAAAGATTGAATTAATTTTAATTGTATTTATGTACCATAACAGAAAGTGGCAGCAAATGTATCTGAAACACAAATGGAGTGATTAAAAGAACAGTCTTTGTGTAGTGTGATGCATCTCACCAATATGTGTCAGAAAAGCATGGCTAAGCAAAAACAAAACAATGCAACAATCTAAATTATTTGAACAGTATAATGTTCTGCCAGAAAAGACCACGGTCAAATGAAAACTCCATTATGCGATAAAATGATGAATGCTTTGCTTAAATGTAAACTCATTCATCCAGCCAGCTTTTCTGGCACTTTCTTCTCTCATCGTGGTGTTGTCAGCAGTGTGCAGGTTTTTTAACATTTTTAATAGGAAACCCTGTTGACACACTCTCAATAGAGAAAATAAGTGGGCAGATGCAGATCAGCTTAGTGTGAAATGAGGAGAAATGTGACTCTCCCTGATGGATGGTATTGCTGCCAGTGTTTGGGACGCTCCAACTGAGTGCGTCACGACATGCGCGATATCTCCAAAAACGCATCGTGCATAAAAATTCAACTGGCGACTCGTGAGGAGCTCAGTCTGTGAAGGCACTCGCCACAAGCACAAGCAGGGCCATGGCATATGCCGACTGTAACCAGGAGTACACAGTAATAATAATAATAACCCTCATTTATATAGCACTTTTCATCGCAGAGCGGTCTCAAAGTGCTTAACAGAAAAGCAATAGAAAAGAAAAACTGAAAACAAAGCAAAACTAAAATGTATTCAAATTAATATAATCAAAAAAACTGTGTATGTGTATGTATGTGTGTGCGTGCGCATACTTAAAATTTTGTGAATAAGTATGTTTTGAGTCTGGATTTAAAAACATCACAGTGGCGCGTGACTCAATTGGCTTTGTCACACCAAGGGTAGGGTCAATTTTTAGTTGGCCCGGGCTCCTCAAGGTTACTGCTGCATGAACTTCTTCTAATCACCAGGTGCCTATAGGCTACCAGTTCCCTGTCCTCCAATCGGTGCCAACTCTCCTGTAGTGTTGTGCGGCCTGTGGTGATTGATTCTGGCATCTGGGGAGTACGCACACTTTTGCTGTAGTGCTCTTTGTGTGGGTCGCTAAACTAAACAAAGTTAAACTGGTATATTGGGTAAAATTGTACATGTTGACAAATCCCTAGGCAAATTGAATCAAACCCATGCATTCTTCCTCTTCTTGGCAGAGAGAGGCAAGAGATGGCTCTGAATAACGTTTTTTTTTTAAAGACTGGAATTCGAGCTGGTCGATTCCTCACCTGGGAAATCAGCCATTTTTTGCAATGAGCATTTCATTTTAACAAGATTTGGCAAAGAAATGACTTCTCGACGTGCCCTTTCTGCAACCTGTCTTTCCTTTCCTGTTTTGATAACATTTTCATTAGCAATGGCTGTCGTTACCAATCCCTATTTTGCAATTGCTGTTTTCTAACACATTTGGCATATTAAGATTTTTTTTCCACATTTATCAATAATATTTTGTCCCTGATCTTGGAAGTACAACTATATTTAGTGAAGGCATCTTTTGCTGCCAAGTCCAACATCAGATTTCTGCCACAGCAGGCAATCTGGACTGGCTAGAAATCTTTGATGATTTATTGCCTTCTCTCTGAAGTTATCATTTTTGGAAAGCCAACCGTTTCCTTTACAGATACAGCTGCTTTGTGGCTTTTCAACATTTAGCCAAAGACTAGAATGACCTTTATTATCACATTTATTATATATATATATATACACACACACACACACAGTGGGTATAAAACATATTCACCCATATTTTTCACATTTTATTTTCTTTCTTCATGGAATCAACATGGATTTAATTGGGATTTCTTGCCACTGATTAACACAAAATATTCTACAATGTCCAATAAAAGAACAAATTAAAAAATACTTTTTATACCCACTGTGTGTGTGTGTGTGTGTGTGTGTGTGTGTGTGTGTGTGTGTGTGTGTGTGTGTGTGTGTGTGTGTGTGTGTGTGTGTGTGTGTGTATATATATATATATAATTATTTAATTTCAATATTTATTTCGGTATTCATTTCAATAAATTATAGAATTATTCATTTCAACATGTATTATTCAAGATAAATATGCCTTGAGGGCAGTACATTTAAGGGAGAGATGTTTTTCCATTGCTACACTCAAAAGCCAGCTTCTGATTGCATCTAGACGAGCTTTGTGAGCTCCGTGATTGACAAAACTGTTGAGTGTTCCCTGCTGACGATGAGTCTCCTTTCCTGGTTCTCCATCTTAGAGCCAATATTAGAATTGATTGCAATCCATCTAACTTTTGCAGTGCAATACAGGGCAAAAATAATCCGGTCTTGTTATGCAGTTGTTGGCAGCTCATTTGAGCAATAGTACAACACAGTACAGACCACTTAATTTACATGTTTATTTTTTATTTTAAGGTACAGGTAACTGTCTTAATAGGGCATTCGGCCACCATAAGCTACCAGAACAGCTGCAATGCACCTTGGCATAGATTCTACAAGTGTCTGGAACTCTGTATTTATTGGCATTTACCTTGCCCTCTAAGGGGTTGAGTGGACCTAAACCATGCCAGGAAAATGCACCCCACACCATAACAGAGCTGCCAGAACCCTTCAATGGGGGAAATAAGCACTCGGGCCTCTAGGTTTCTCTTGGCATGTGTGACACATGCACGCGTCCACTTGTAAAGAACAGGATGAACTCATCTGACCCTATTACTTTTTTTCCCCCACTGCTCAGTAGACCACTGCCTGTGTTCTGTGCACCACTATTACTTTCAAAAAATAAAAAATAAAATAAAATAAATAACTACTACATTTTTAGGTGTAATAAGTTTATGCACTGCAACCTGACCATCGTGTCCCTCTCTGTGAAGGACTGTTCTTGATGAAACTGCCTGCTAACACCCTAGATTGATATTTGCAGTCAATCGTTTCCGAGTTGCTCATCTGTTTTGCCTCGCATCTCGAACCAATGCAGGGACATCACGGTCGAGGAGTAGCCTATGCGCATTCGACCACATTTGCCCCAAGTTAATGTCTTACCCTCAGACTTCCGTGCCTACAAAACTGTAGCCACTATTCCTTGTGAAATCATAATGGTATAAATGATGGTCAGTTCTGAGCTCACTTGCAACAGTAGGATATTTGCGGCGCGATCCTTACCTGATTTCCCCACCCCGGCTCTGCCGAACACAGCCAGCTTCACCTCCGTACTCTTCGCCATGGCAGCCACGCCCTTACGCCCAAGCGCCGGAATCTCAGAGCTGCCGTATCCCACTGTGGCAAGCTGCGTCAAGCCTCAACATCTCATCTCCTGCTCCTGGTAATGGAACCTCTGGAAAATCCATCAAACACAGTGTAGTCACGGAGATGATGATTATATCCCCCTCCATCTCCATGTCATCATTCTCCTCCTGCGCTCCATTCTTTCTTTCTTTTTTTACATTTTAAATTTAGTCTAAAATGTAAAAAAAGGTATATGTTAAACACGAGTCTAAATCCTACAGACAGAATGATAGTCTTTGCATCACAAAGCAAAATTAATAAATAAAGCATTTTTTTGACATATTTAATGAAGGATGTTCGATGAAGGAGCTCAAATTGGACACTGAGATTAGGACTGTTACTCCAGGTGAGTAATTCCCTCACCTGCTGATAGTGAGCAGTTAAGAGAATTTAAAATCGGAATCTCTGTGTGAATTCAATTATTCATTCAAAAAATAAGACCAATAATATTCCTCTCTAAGCAATCCGTATGCTCTGCTGTAAACCAATTAGCTGGTCGCAAACTCACCAGCCCAGATGGAGGCCTTGTATTTAAGACAACACAGCTTGTCTCAAATTGAGGCTATTATTACTTCATCCAATTATGAAACGCATATTTTGTCTTGGGAGAGGAGTGATATATTAACTCATCAAAATGATGTTGCTAGCCTGCGAGAAAAATAATGAGCTCAAAGTGAGCAGTCGAGATGTGGTAGATTTTGCCACCATAGCTAGTGCCTAGCAAAACAATCAGAAGTACATATTCAAGGTGGAAGGTTATATTATCTATGGATAACCAGGTGATTATTTCAAAGGCCACGGATGTACATCTCAGCAGTGCAACTGCTGTGTCCCTGCAATGCCGGAACATTCTGAAAGCATTATGTTTTAGCATGGCGGTTTAGTGAGAGATTTCCAAAAATACATTTTAATATTTGCTGGTGGGAGACGCTCTTTAGTCTTGGGGTAACTCTCATTTTAAATCGCCAGTACCCCTTCCAGTGAAGTGCGCTCCTTTACGTCTTCCTCTTTGATTGTGCTCCAGATCTGAACCCATGACCTTCGGCTCCCAAGCCCACAGCCCCAAGAGTCTCTCCCTGCACCAGTGAGTCAGTCCACTGTTCTTTGAACTTCTCCACTGGCTGCCTTTAAACCAGTGGTTCTTAAACCTCTCCTCGGGGAACCCCAGCCAGTCCATGTATTTGTTCAGTTCCACCACCAGCACACCTGATTCAACTAATTTCTACTTAACGAGCGTTGATTAGTTGAATCAGGTGTGCTGGTGGTGGAATTGAACAAATACATGGACTGGCTGGGGTTCCCCGAGGAGAGGATTAAGAACCACTGCTTTAAACCCATCCACAGGGAGCCCTCTGCATCTGGGTCCTTATATGGCATCATGGCTGCTGCTGGCGCCCCTTGGCCTCCTCCCAGTGGGTGGAGTGGCAGTCGAATGCCTCCATCAGTGCTGCTGAGGTCACTGGGGGATTCTTCTGCCAACAGCAGAATGGGGTACTGGACCAGGCCAGAAGGTTCCAAAGCACAATGCTCTGAATTCAGCTGACCAAACCAGCTAGGTGACCAACTCCACCTGACTGTTTCTAAAATACACTACTCTTGAGTTCAGCTGCAGCTCCCCGACCAGCTCCATCTAGAAGGTTCCAAAACGAGCTGTTCTGAGATCAGCTGATACACACTACCAGGTGACCTACCCAATCTATAATATGGATGTGCAGGTCCTTTCCTGGAGGGGGCTGGGGTCCCACATGGCTTAGAGTTACCTTTCTAAACGGCAAACGATTAAGCAATCAGTCTTCAGTCAGTCTGTCTTTATTTTCTATTGGGCCATTTGCAATCAGATTGTCACACAGCCTTTCACACTGGGCCTTTTCCCAAAGGCCATAAAAAATGTCAGTCCACAATTCCCTGACCCCTTAATAGGAAATCAATTTGAACTCCTGGGAAGTTGTGCCAAAAAGAAAATAATGTTGAGGCACTGGACCTAAACAGAAGGAGAAAAAAATACAGCCAGAAATTCGTAAGATTAGAAAAATTAAAAATTAAGTTTGTTGTCTCCAAATGATCCACAAATAACTCAGTAATAAATAAAAAACCTGGCATACCAGATAAGGTATCTCCCTAAACAAATAATAACCGCCAACGTATTAAATTGATTTCCTTAATTAAACGTAATTAATAAATTAAGTACGAAATTAATACAGGCAGACCAGTGTTTCCGATCTGTGAAATGTAATGTTCCAGGACAAACAGCTGGGTTCCACTGCTCTTCACTGTTAAGACAGCAGCCCCACCAGCTCTCTCCTGCTTTGGGACCAGCAAATAAACAGAAGGTTCCAAAGGCACTCCTTCCAGTTCAACTGCTTTCTCTTTCTAGGGCGGGCAGGAAGACCTAGGTACCAGATTCCAGAACATACTATCCTGTACCATTCGTGTTGTGCCCCAATCTTGGTTTTCCCACGTTTGAGCAGGTTAGACCATACTCTGATACATTTTACTCTCTGAGAGAGAGAGAGAGAGAGAGGGCCAGAGAAATGCATTATCACCAGTGATTCATTAAATAGGTATCTGTAGTTATGTGTTAATAGCCCTGCAGGCACAATGGCCTGCTCTTTAAAAGGCCAGCACTGCTATCAGCTACTGGTGATGGGATAAAACCATAGGCATGCTATTAACCTATCTTATTCCATGTTCCTCTTAATCTGTATGCCAGTGAAGTGAGGGGTTGTTATTCTTAGGCAGAGAGGACGTCACTAGCTCCCACCTCCACTTGCTGAACTACCATTTTCGTACCAAAAAGTTAATCCCTTCTCGTGGTCATCCGTTCTGATTGGTTTAAGAACAGAAGTGTGCTTGTCTTCAGACAGTGTGAAAACACAAAATGGTGGGCAAGCTAGTGGGCAACAGCACTAATCATACATCAATAATACAAATCAAGAAATTTCCAAAGAGTCCTGTGATGCTTGTGTTCCTATTGATCTGTACCGTCAAGTGAAGTTGTTGGCTTCTGTTCTTTGGAGTTGGCAGCCTCGTTTCATAATACAGAGCCAAAGATTGCCAGCTGTTTTCTCGTGCTAAGAGCACCGTGAAGCAGGGTTTCTAACTGTTCTCTTTCTCTGTTCTCTCAAATTGCTTCATTACAATATTGAGTTGGCCTACATGAATGGATATGTACATTGTTTCTGTAAAATGGCATCTGGTGTTTTCAATGGTTTTTTAAATCCCAGGTAGATTGTTGGCATTACTTCACACAATAGAGAGTTATGACATTGAACACTCAAATTGTAAATTGTAGAAAAATGAAAGCTCTGCTCTATATGTTTCACAAATAAATATTTTTGGATGGGCCCAATATATTCTCCTATAATATTTCACAGTAAATAATTTTAGAATTACTTGACAGTCCTTAAACATTTTTATTTTCACAATCAATTGAATGTACATGCAATAATCGAATGTACATGCAAGGTTTTATTGGTTGTAAATACCTGCATATTCATGTATCGTGTAGCAGAAAGGCAGACTTGATGATAGGGATTATGCATGTTGTTTTCGTACATACAGTACCCGTATGTGTTCCGGTCCATGTAACACTTATCAACATTTGGTTTTTCATTTTTCAATGAACAGGAGTCAAATCAGAAGAATTTGACCGTTATAATGAGAGCAAAAAAAATACAATTAGAAAATTGAAACCAATTTTCCCGTTCTCTTGGCTGGAACCGAAGGTTTTACTGAGAAGCGTTTCACAGACCTATTTTATTTTTTTGGGTTACAATGTTTAACACTAGCCCACAGCAAGCCACAGCGTAATGTGTGTGTGTGTGTGTGTGTGTGTGTGTGTGTGTGTGTGTGTGTGTGTGTGTGTGTGTGTGTGTGTGTGTGTGTGTGTGTGTGTGTGTGTGTGTGTGTGTGCGCGCGTCTCGGTCACATAGGCAATGGCTAACGAGTATTTGAGACACAGAGATGGAGATTGATCGATGCTGATGACTTCAAATCAAACCGAAAAATCATTAGGTAGCTATGTAGGATATCATGAACAATGTGTGTTGGGTTCTTTGCTTTGAAATGGATGATGTTATCTCACTTTAGCAAGGTTTACATTTGAAAACATGCATTACAACCAATGTTTCCCCGTGAGCAATGCAAAGGCTGTAGAACTGGAGAACTAGCTAACTTTTTTCTCTTCTGGTGCACTTGCATACACATCAAAATAAGCCAGCCATAGCCTGCGTAATTAAAAAACGCAAACACCATTACATCTGTAGTCGGTAGCACGGAACCATGAACTACAACGTTAGCTAGCTACATATACTTACTCTCATTTCTAATTTTGCATATTGAAAACACTGCATTATGAACAGCAGTGACTGATTTGCTATAATAAAAAAACATTACTGCCTCCAGTCTTGTGTGGATAAGGAAATATATCACTATGTTCTCACAACGTAGCCTGTGGTGGAGTGAGGTGAAATCAGTGTGCTGACGGCGATGTTAAGGTGCTTATTGTAAACCGTGGCCGTGTTAAGGTGTGTATGAAGTCAAAATATGGCTCAAACTGAGCAAGGACAGTGACACTACCAAACAGACATGCACATTAGATAAGATGGAAACAAAACGAACGCCCCTGATTTGTAACAAGTCCCTGCCTGCGCGTTTGTTTTGGGGGCTAAATGGGGCTAAATACTGCGGCTGAGCTAACAAGAATGACTTGATGCATTATTTGTAAGGTTGGAAATTAGCACAGGAGTTCATGACTTTGTTCAAAGGATTATGACACCAGAAGGGGCGTTTTGCGACGGTAACCCGTGGGAACGCCTGGCCAACATCCCTGCAATCATTTTGTTTCTCCCCTCCACGCCTTTTTTCGCTTCGAGATCAAATGTACGTATTACAGTGCATCACAACGCGATGCAGCCACTCACCCCAACCTACTGAGATGAATACAAATGGGGAGCTATGGAGGGAGGGAGTCCAGAGCAGCGAGTGTACAGTATATGCAGCGCTTAATATCTTTCAAAAAGCCAGTTCTCACTAGTGTGCTCAGTCTAACGGAGTCTCCGTAGGCTATACAACTTTAGGAGGGATAGAATATCTGGAACAGGGGTCTGTGCGCACTGTGAAGTGTGTGACATCCCTTTTCTGCTCAGGAGACATTGACTCTAGCATCTGCATCGGGTGCATTTTAAATATTTATATTAAAGTATCATTATATACGCTGAACGCGCCCAATATCTTGCACTGGTCCCCGGTGCCGCAACAGACACAACATCCTCTCGTCAAATTCAGAGGCGTTAATGTTCGGCGTAAATTTACGCTGTTTTGTTTCCAATATCTTCTTATTTTAACAGAGTGTATCTGTCATTATATTTAGAAAATCCTCAAAAACGAAGCGACAATATGTAATCGTCCTAAGAACTGTCCTGCAAGCTATTCATTGAGCACTCTCGGACTTGGATCAGGAAAGCAACCGAATAAAATGTTATTTGCGCCCAAACATTTCTATTGTCTGATGCATACAATCACGTAAAACTTGTTTGTTGTCACTTAGCATGGTGCCCAGATTTGCAACAGGTTGATGTTTTGCCATCTCATTTTATTTGGCATTGACGTGGACACCCACTCGTCGGACTAAAAACAGAAACGATCTCAAAGGTACACATTTAATGAATACATATGAAGGACAGTAATTAATATAGGTACCGTATCCAGTACTGTAGTCACATATACATAAAGTTTGCTTGAGCCAATGCGAAACTCAAATATGGTCCGGCTGAGGCAAGTTATTTGTTGGGAAATGCCACAGCAACATCTTGATGCGGGGATGCGTATAAACATTTTAAAATGTCAACTTACCCAACAAGAAGGACGAAATATGAATTGTCCTGGGATTTGTAAAAATACCGCGAGTTATTGATGTTCTGCAGGTGGTGAAAATTGGGGGAATGATGTCCGCCCGTCTTAAGATAGCGCAGATCGAGACTGCGCGGACGAAGTGTTGGCTCCGTAAGAGGCAGCACTCCGGTGACTGTCCGATCAAAGCTGACTGAACTGCGGAGAGCCACAGACGTACAAGGGTTCTATGATTGAGGGTCGATCGCAATACACGGAGTGGAGTCGCCGCACTTGAGTTACGTAAAAGAGCGAATGTAACTGCACCGTGCGCTACTGTGCATACCACTGCAGTTATATTCAACGAAAGAAGCGAACTAGGGCCCTCTGGCGTAATTTCTGTAGAACGCAGATAAGACATTTGACGTGCCATGCCGTTTTTCCCCCGCTAGCATTTTTCAGTGTGGCACATTTACTGAAAAACAGAATTTCTGGAATATTACTTTGCGCAACTATTATACTAATCCACATTCGCGACTTTATGTATGCGTAATGCATTTATCATTATTATTATTATTAGCAAAGTTTACGGTAATTTACGCTAATTTCCAGTTAAATTACCTCTGCCTTTAATTCATTACCTTACATCCCTCAACCCAACCCGATTCTGAGGCATTGCTATTTCGTATAATCACAAATTATTTAATTAGATTTTTGAATCAACAATGGGGGGTAAAATAAGTAACGTTTTGTGTTTTATTGCCTATTTTACAGCAAATTATATAGAATTATACTTTTCAAGACCATTAAACCTGATACATGGGGTCCGGCTCAACACCAATATTTACATTTGTAGTGGAAATTGATCCCACACTTGTTATTAGCCTATTATTTACAAAAGACCCCAATATGAAAAGTTATCATGGCTGTGCGAACAGGCTTGATGAATTATTTATGTGTTTTAGCTGTTATTCGCACCCTGGACCACTAATTCCTGCAACAAATGGTCACCATATGTAGCGCAATATCAAAGGTAATGATTTACTGTATGTGCCGAGCCAGGAGTACCGTAAGTATGTAAACGATTTTTGTCATTATTGCCATTATCCAACAGAATCGATGGTTCGGTGTCAAAGTTGCAATCAAAGGTGAGCGCCACATAAAAGTATCCGTAAAAAATAAGCGCCCTCCCTTTCATGTTTAAGTGCTATGATATTTTATTTATTTATCCCACAACCATTTGAGTTCCATTGCCGCTGAAATACCCTACATGAATGAATTGTGTAAGAAACGATGAAACGTAATCGTTGCTTAAATTCTTAACCTAACGATATGGACAAAGTTGGATTGAATTTGCGTGAGTGTGCTAATTGTGGATTGCTATATCTACACGGCGAAAGGTGATTACACAGTAAATCATTAACACGTTCACACTGCCATTAGTTTCCCAACGATGTTTTTCGTTCCATTTGTGTATAGCCTACAGTATGTAACAGTATGATCACCGATCCGATGGTAAGCTCTCTTAAAAATGCAACAACACAGCATTATTGATGAAAAGAGACAAACGCCCAATGTATACGTTACGGTTAAGGAAGTAAATTAGACGTCTAAAATAAAACGAGCTCCTGAAGACGATGTCTGACTGAAGTGCCATGTTAAATTGACATAAGTGCAACAAAAACTTTTACCACTAAGGGGCAGCAAATACCTAAATCATTTTAAATGCAATGGCTACCTTGGATAGCGCACAAATAATTCGTTCTGTATTTTGGGTGGAAAAAAAGTATTCATCTTCTAATCAGTCATTTAAAAAAAAAACATAAATGTGCCTTAATTGCAGAGGTACAATTGCGTAGAGGAAAAGGGACCAAAGCAAGTAGAACGTAAAGCAAGTATTTTTATTAGAATTAAATGAACAGCATAGTTTTAATCCTTAAAAGACGTGTTTATTTACAATACGGCGTTAAATTAAGGGTGCCATGAATTACATTTGAAACACATATTCTTAACCCAATTCATATATAGTCAGTCAGCCTGTGAGATGGGGTTGTAGGTGGTCTAAATTCCAGATCGAATTGTTGATGTAATGTAAGCAGGGAACAACCAGATAGACCAATGACAGTGAGGATTTCGGGCATGGCCGAACGGTGGACTGTTATTGGTTGATTTGGTCATTCCCACTGAAAGCTGGACTATCATTGGTATACAGGGTTTTACCCCCCGTGTATGAACCATTTTGTTACTATCGGGAAGCTGGAGCTAAGTATTGGAGCCCGAAGCTTCTAATTCCGCTGCATTGTTTTGATTGTCGGGTGCACTACACATGCAGTGCGTCAGTGGTGGACATAAGGCCGTAAAACATGGACTGGAACTTCGCTTGGAACCCGGGTGGGCTTCCTTGGCTCGGTGTGTTGGGAGCTGTCTGGCACCCAGCTGTTTGATGATGAGAAAGACATTTTAGCGGCGTGCTAGTGGAAAGCTACGGTAAATATGACAGATATGTTAAGGAGCAGATTTGACAGAACTGGGTGTGCGTAATCGGAAGGTTGCAGGTGTGCATCTTGGGTGGCAATATGGATTGCCTCAAATTGCTTTATTATGAGTTGGATAATATGTCAATTGTAAGTTACATACGTTTCCCTGGGGAAAGTATCTGCTAACCATACTATATTGATTATAGGTATGGAAAGCTAATGGTGCCTCACAACTTCAAACTTGTGTCTGACTGGAAAGTAACATTGTTACAGTAGCCATGATGTAAAGGGATTATACCAATGTGCAGTTCAGTCCTCTCTCAATTGCATAATGTGAAAATTAGGCAGTGCTTTGCTTTTATATATTTCATCAGTGTAGTCCCATTTATTTTGCCATTTTAAATCTTTCATTTTTACATTTAACTCCTTACTTGGTCCATCCAATACCCGTAAAGTGAAAGTCAATGGCACAATTTTGGCTACCAAAAGCTCAAACAAATACTTAGGCTGTAAATTAGTTATGTACATGACATGTCTGGAGAGAGTATTGCCCTTAGATCTGAATATACAGTGGTTCTCTGTGGCTCAGTTGGTAGAGCACAGCGTTGGCAATGCTTAGGTTGTGGGTTCAATTCCCACTGGGACCACATATACTGAAAAATGTATGCATTCACTACTGTAAGTCGCTTTGGATAAAAGCGTCTGCTAAATGTCATATATTACAGTGCCACCACTGTAGACCCCCTATTTGGTTTGAAGAGTGGTGTCAAGACCATACTGTTTCCAGGCACTTATGCAAATTGCCTAAATGACAGAAACTCAAATCAAATATTATGAATGTTAAATTCCATGTGGTTGTAATGTACAGGTAACTGCCAAAATAAAGGAAACACCTGAGTAAATGTGCTTCCACACAGGTTCCTGAGTTAATTAAGCAATTGACATTTCATCACGCTTAGAGTCATGTATAAAAAAACTGGGCAGGCCCCGTAGCCCATTATTTTGGCTGCCATGGCTGGAAGAGATGTCAGTGACTTTAAAAGGGGGACGATTTTTGGGGCACGTTTGGCAGCAGCTTAAGTGATGAAGACAAAGTTAAACTTTCATGATGTTTCATGAGGAACAGTGGCTAAGGTGATGTTGGCATGGATGTCTGAAGGAAAGACACTAGGGGCAACAGTGATCGAAAGAACATAGTCTTCGACTGACATGTCCGTGCATTGGTTCGAGATACAGGGCAAAACAGACGAGCAACTCTGAATCAGTTGACCGCAAATATTAATCTGGGGCATGAGCAGGCAGTTTCATATAGAACAGCCTGTTGAGAACTTCGAAGAGGGATACAATGGTTGCGTTGCAGTCCATAAACCCCTTATTACACCTAAAAATGCATGATTGCAAGTTAAGTGGTGCAATGAACCTAGGCAGTGGTCTCCTGAGCAGTGGAAAAAAGTAATATGGTCAGATAAGTCATTCTTTACCCTGTTCTCAACAAGTGGATGAGTGTATGTGTTACACAAAACCAAAACCTACAGGCCTGAGTGCTTGTTTCCCATGGTGAAGGGTTTTGGCAGCTCTCTTATGGTGTGTGGTATTTTCCTGGCATGGTTTTGGTCCACCCAGAGGGCAATGTAAATGGAAATAAATACAAAGCCATTCTGAGTGATCACCTTCATCCTATGGTGAAACATTTCTTGAAGTGGTCTTGGGAGTGGTCTCTTCCAGGAAGACAATGCCCCCATCCGCAGGGCACGAGTGGCCATGGAATGGTTTGATGAGCATGAAAATGGTGTAAACCATATGCCATGGCTTTCTCAGTCACCAGATCTCAACCTAATTTTACACTTATGGGAGATACTGGAGTGGCGCCTCAGACAATGTTTTCCACCACCATCAACAAAACACCAAATAATGGAATTCCTCATGGAAGAATGGTGTTGTATCCCTCCAATAGAGTTCCAGACACTTGTAGAATATATGCCAAGGCACATTGAAGCTGTTTTGGCAACTTGTGGTGACCCAACACCCTTTGACGAAAGTTTATGTTGGTGTTTCCTTTGTTTTGGCAGTAACCTGTACATATTCTGACTGCCTTTTGGAATGGCATTTTCTCATGCCGTTCAATGTTATGGTTACTCTGAAGACTTTGGTTGGCTATATGAGAATAAAACAGAAGGGGACTGTGTAAACAATTAAGCATTTGTAAATCTTACCCTTTCAAGTCACTTACTGTGCATCTAATTAAACACTTTACATTCAGGTTCATTTTCAAATGGCTCAACTCACCAATTTTTTTTTTCCATCTGAAGAAAAAATTCCATAATGATTTTCAAGGCAATTTGATCTCCAATTTGAAATGTAAAATGTTAAGTACTGATAATGTTTTCAGATGACAGCCCTATGCAACCTGTAAATAGAGCACTATTGGCATTGTTGCTGAGGATCGTTTGTTCTGTTTAAATTCTTAGAAGGATTTCTATTTGTTAGAGATTAGATTATTTTTTTCATGGTGTTATGGTTTTCCTGTTTGGAGTTAAATCCATGACCGCCTATATTTTTCCACATAAGCATACAGGTATTGTACAGCATACAGGTAAACTGATTGAGCATACCCAAAGATATATTGCTGCATTGCTTGAGCTTTTTTGATTTAAATTGTGGAATGTTCCAGACATTTCTCCTGAACTGGACTTATTCTTAGGGTTTACAGTGGCAAAACCTGATAACTTGTAACTAAGTGCAGGTCTCTTTCCTGTCATTTGCTTTTCAATTCAATTCACTTAAGTTAATTTCATTTCAATGTATTATGCTTAACCCCTGGAACTGAATTGTGAAGATGAAAAAGTCAGTCAAATCACGTTTTGAATTGCTATAAGCCGATATGTGTCATTCACGGGTTTGTATGAATTTATATGTATTATCGATCATATCAATTGTTGCAATCTGGTATAGTAACGACTGTTAGCCTTTTGAGTCTCACTGTTTTTTGTGGATATGTGTGTCGGAATTCGGAAATACGGGAGCTGTCCGTCATTATGAAATTTGAAATGTCTCCCTACCTATGAACGCCTGGCGCACCAAGTACCATTTTCAAAGATGTTCTTTTAACCACTCTGTCATGTTGAAAACACACATGAGAATTTCCTTAACTCGATTCGAGCTGCGGTTGCCAAAGCAACAGTAGTAGTTAATACAATAATTCCATAAACAAAACAAGGAAATTCACTCGAGTTCTCCGTGAGAAGCCGAAGAGATGTGTGCAACACTGTGCAGTTGCTCAGAACAAGTTTGCTTGAAGCGCTCGTCACGTTCGAAAATATGCACAGATCACACAGCGGTCCACGACCGCCGTTAGTTGTGTTACTTTGTTTTGCTCGACGTGTTTGCTTTTCTCCAAAGAAGCCAAGCCCTTCCACAGCCGCCGCGCACCCGTTCATGTAAATGAATTCGCGCAGCAGAATAGGGTCTCTCACCCACGCAATGTAGTCCTTTAGTTAAGAAAATGACACCTCGCCACCACCGTAGCTAGAGGATTTGAGACGGAAAAGTAGGATGCAGTGTCCCCCGCCTCCTCCCCCTCCTGGCTGTGTGCAAGCCTTGTCCACTGGCTGCTGTTGGAGTCCCTGCTTCACGAGAGACTAGGGCGGGGCGTGAGAGGGGAGTGAGAATGTTGCCTCTGTGTGTCAGTCTCGTTCGGAAAGTGATGGGTAGCGCTTTATTTCCATTCATCACGCCGAGCTGTCGCGGAGACTAAAGCCTCGCGAGCCAAAACGATCATTATTCACAACCGATGGCCAAAATTCGAGGCCCTTGACAGAGGAACGCTGCCTATAGCGGCACATCCACGTATTGGTGAAACTGGGAGCACACTCTCGTTCGCCTTGGGTCGGGTTTGAGGGGGGACTGCCAGCGGTCTGATGCTGCAGAAAATTCGCCATTGTTTCGATGAGCCGGCGACTCAACGACAGTGAAATTAAAAAAAGTCCTCAAATCAATGTGCTGCCAAGGGTTCATCGGGATCATAACCTCAATGCTGCCTTACATAATATGTCTCCTCTGCAGCATCCAGGTAGGAAACCATCATTTTTGACTTGCCTTTAATTGAATGAGCTACCATACGGTCCGTTTGTCTGGGTTGCCGTACCAAGCATATCCATTTGTGTCTGGGGGTTTCGCGGAATACGGTTTAGTTCGCGGCATGCATTGGCCAATTTTTCGCAATTTTCTTAAAAGCAGTTATTTAAGTACAAACGTGTGTCTAATATTTAATCATTCGCGTCCTTTTGTTAGAAGTAACAAGCTCTGGCGTACGACGTCGGTTTCTGTGATGTTTCCTCAGGCGAAATGGGGGCATTTCGGCTGAGTGTATTCACTGTGTGATTCTCCTGCATCCCCCTGTCCGCACAATTAAGCCCTCGTTTTTGCCTCATGCAAATGTAGTGAAAACGGCATTGACTGTCAATGAAAATGGTTGAAATGCGCTGGGTGATTTATGTTTTTGTGCATTCCTGAACCAAGTTATGTATAAACTCACACTGTCAAAGCCTAAAGACAAATTTCCACCTGTAAATTTACCACACGCGCTCACAATCCGTTAATGGAAAGATCAGACAATGGATCTAGCTATATGTTACTGCTGGCCTACATGAAATTCACCTATTCAACTGGGCTTACAATAGGCTACCAGTTTCTGTTGATATATGTTTAAATTAAATCATTGCTATATTAAAGGTACAATTGAAATGCATTTTAACTCCGAATTTTTCGATCATTCAGCCATAACAGGAAAAATTGGTTGCCTTAACTTTAAAACCTAGCGGTTACTCAGCAACTATTTTTCAAATATTATTAATTATTCGTATTCTTGTGCTCGCGTCGAAGGGTTGTATTAAGTCGTTTACGTGTATTAAATACCAGGGACTATTTCGTGTGTTTTGCCAATGAGCTGTGAACACTGCGGATACTATAGTGGTATGAGCATGCAAACCTAGCACTGTTCACAGCCTCGCATGCAGTCGTGCTCGGACAGAAGGACAGAATGTGGTCATTTCTCCATGTTGATTGGGGTTCAGTAAATCCCCGTAAAAGTTGAGTAGTCCAATAACCGTGAAATTGGCCTTTACTTATAGATTTTGCATTGTGCACAGCAGTTGATGGGCACATCAAGTGCTCCGTGTAATATTGATATTTTGACAGGGAATGTAATGAGAAATGCCGATCTTATCTTTCAGCACTGATAAAGGACCGAAAGCGAGTTTAAGTTCCCCTTTATTAACATTCTGAAATACCTGTATTAATTAAAGTTAGACTGGCCGCTACAATTTAACGCCACGTTTAATTTAGTGGTTACCATGTAATCAATGGTTTCTTTGATCATTTCATTTTTACGTTAACACACAACTCCCTCTATAGTGTTTTATGAAACGATTGATTTTGTTTCACATATTCGTTGCTGTACATTTGTATTTGTTACTGCTACCCGAAATTTAGAGTTGGATTAATTATGTTTTTAAGAGACTACCTAATTTCTTATTTTGGCATTTTATTTTGCAGCTATAGTGCTGGAATTATTCCATCTTTACCGTGACTGTTTGTTTATATATTTATATATAAACAAACAGTACATTATTACTATTATGAGGGTGGGGGGTAAAAACATTATTAGATTTATTTTAAATCAAGTTTGAGAAGCTCTGAAATGTCCACATCTGGTTTTTGGTTGAGGTATATTATTTAAATAATTCATATTCCTAGCCATAATTTGAAAGGGACCATCTGTAGTCGATCGACATGTGGAATTATTTTAAGTCCGTCACTATGCAGTACCATTCAACATGCCATGCATCCTAGTGTGCATGTTCTAATTCATAGGCTGGGCTTACCTGTGGTTTTAGCAAACTATATTTAGTTTCTGTATGCAAATAATTTCACTTAACATATTTTACCTGTAACACCCTCAATACACCAAACTAATGTCCATTTGTTGGGAACTTCACTTCTTTTACAAGAGTATGTTTGAGCTCTGCTGCATTTAGTGGGCTTACATGGCTATTCTCTGAAGGAAAAATTAGATTGGTATACCTTGCTGCCTACATGTTCCGTAAATAAATACTGTATCTAATTAGAACTTGAAATTAATAAAATTCATGGTATTTACAAATTATATTTAGGGGCAGGGTTTAGTTGTAAGCACCACTCGATTACAAAGGCAATGGCCGGCACAAGGCTAATATACAGATGTTTGGTACAGAATGTCTAGTCAGTTATTTGAGGTCTATGAATCCTGGAGAACCAAACAACTTGGTCTGGCTTTCTCAAGCAAGTAGCATGTTTGAATACCTGGTGTTTAAACCTCTGATGTTCTATCCTTAAGGATAAGGGTGGCTGTTATGCAGATCACTGTTTACTGAACATCTAAGTGGCAGGTTACAGTGGTGACATTATTGAAGGGATTGGAAAAAGCACAGTGCGTAGCAATTTGAGCCATTCCTATTTTTACAAAGAGCTGTTACCACAACAGAATCTCTGCCTCTCTAGGATCAGGGCTGCTAGGCCGGAACATGGCTCTGGTGTAGACAGCATTCGGTACAGCTTAGCGGTTACGCTGAGCACTGGTATTTGGGGTGGCGTGCAGTGCAGTTGATTCAGGGCATAGCACGCTTGGAAGCAACCTCAGTCGGTCCAGGTTCAATACGACATGCTTTGGATTAAGCATTAAGCAGGACACTCCACGCTGTAAAGTCAACACGTGGATGTTGATGTCTTAGAAGGGCCACATTGAGGCTTAGTCAAAGCATTAAGTAAATTGTGAGCCATGGGCGGTTGCTGCACGGCCGCACGTGCTCTCGATGACTGAGTCAGGCGCGTATTAGGGTCAGCTCCATGGCGAGAGAGGCACAAATGTCACCTCCGTCTCTGACAGCATGGCATTGGTTGTTACTCAAGGTACCCGGTTGTGAACAGTAACCTGGTGCCCCCCTCTGTGTCATACATGTGTATATATAATAAAAGTCTGTTTATATAACTAGCACACCATTATCCAGAGTGGATTGCTGCTCTTGCTTTTTATTTTATTTTTTCCTCTTTTTTTTTTTTTTTTTTTTCTTACACCTTCTGTAACCCATATAGACCAAGCTCAAGGGCACGCCATCTGCGGTCCAGCTGGGATGCAAACCTAGAACCATTAGGCCTAGATCCAGAGCCCGTTGCTCACGCTCACACTTTATTGCACTGTAACTTCTACTACTCCCTCCGCCAACCTATTTCAGTCGTGTCAAAAACTATGGGCGAAAGGCTTGAAATGTCCTTGCAGCATCTCCTGTGGATTTGGAGGAAAAAAAAGTGCCATTCCAGATACAGCGGGGCTGTGGAGCCAGCAGAAATAGGCGACTGGAGTAATTCAAAGAGCCGTTGATCTACAGGAAATGGGACAGGTGACGTCCAGGTGTGGCGCCGGTGGGGAAATCACGAGCCAGAGCTCAGTCGGTGCGGATGCTGACGTAAGATGCCGAATCTTAATCTGCCTCGCTCCATGGATCGCATGCAGAACGAAGCCAGGAATCGCCGCACACACACGCGTAGAGAAAACGAAGCGCAGTTCTCTTCGGCGCGGATTAGCAGAACAAGGTTATTTTTGGCGTAGATTGGTGGAAACGCAAGGAAAAAGAAGGGATTATTTGCCAGCTTAAAATATCATGTGGCATCACTTGTAGGCGCTCTGATTAATTCTGTGAAGTGAAGAGAAAGAGTGGTGTTTCTTATTTTGATTGTAAGCAAATTCGGATCTCTTTTCGAATGCCTCTCTGTGCATAACCTTATATTTCTAACCTCAGGCTGTGAATGCCTTTCCTTTCCTTTCCTTACCTTGTGATAGGCCCTGCTTTTGTTTTACTTTATTTTATTTTATTTTGTAATTTTTTGGACAGAACAGGGGCGTTTCTGCTGTTGCAACTGGAGTCAGGGAGAATTGTGTGGTTGTGGTTCCACAGTCTTCTCTTTATTTTATATTGGGGACAACTAGAACCATGCAATGTATAACAATGCTATTGGAGCCCTATGAGCTCAGGCTAGCAAACACAAAGCTAACAGTGGGTACAGTTCTTGTGCCTGCTGCAAGCCACAGCCAATATGATGGGGGTGAGAACGATCAACTTCTTTAAAATGGCCTACTAGTAACAATCCATGAAGCGAATGGCATTAAAAAAAAATATTGGCTCAAATGGAGTATTCAGAACATTATCACTGATTTATGATATGATTGATTACCCAGCTCAAATTTGTGCTCATACATTGATAAAATCATAAAATAGCCATTCACTTGAAAAATCACTCAATCAGAAAAAAGCAGATCCTAAAGTTTCTCAGACGTTTCTGTACACTACGGCCCAGATTTAGTATAACCACATTGTGATTTGTCCTAAAATTTGAACACGCTTTTGATTTTTGAGAAGTCCACTTTGAACCATCTCCGTAATCAATAATAGTCAAATTGCATCACTGTAATCAGTGTGATAATGATCTAATCAACACCTAATTTGTCCGCCTCCTTTCTCTCCGACATTCTGATCATTTTTGTTGATTCAGAGAATTAAAGATCAACCATTCCTGGCATCTAATTTCCATGTTGTTTTGAGCTTCCACTACCCATGGTATAAACAGTCTAACAAGACTAAATCTGTTTAGTTTTTTTAATTTTAAAGAAAATTCATGATGCTAATTTACCATAATATATTCAGACCATTGCAGGCAAGCAGACCTAAATATTGTTTCATACTTATTAATCACCATGAATTATTTTTCCATCCTATGCAGCACATTTAGTGCCCAGAAGCCTTTAAGGCACATCGCTGAAACATCAGATTGCCTACTGATTCCACCAAGATAAAAAAAACTTCACAGAATTGACTTTGTAGCTTGATGGGATAACCGCTATATGCTGCTAAGCTAACACAATCTCTCGCAATGCTACGTTGTGACTTTGTTGAATGTCAGCTTGGGTAGGTGCTCCTAACACTGCATGGGGTAGATTTTTAAGTCATTTCATTGATTTGTTTTTCCAGATCCACTGTAACTGACAGCATACGTGTTATACATTGATACAACTGGATACTAATTTGAAGGGATGCAGATTAAAAACATGTTTTTCTCGTAGCTGTTGGGTGGCCCTCCCTTCTAATGGGGTCACAGGGTTTCAGTCAGCAGGGTTGTCCCTGTCTCATCGTGCAATAGAGACCGGTCAGCTGGGAATCTCCAGTCTGCCTGCAACAGCAGTGCACTCCTCCGCTGTTCACCAGCTGAGCTGCTCAGTCATTGCATCAGAGTGAGAAGAAGCAGAACTCAAATCGGAGCCCATTCTTTCCCGAGACGATGGAGGACATTTCTTGCAGTGATGGTACAGGACTGAGAATACAGTTGGGTTTTGCTAATTGGGAGAAAAAATAGAGCATTGTTCAAGCATACGACAGCTCCACCTGTGATTCAGACTGCTCTGAGTATAATTCCAGTGGTCTGACCAATTATCCTGACTGTCCATCTGTTCCCAGCATACCTGACATGTGAAGTACTCTGAAGTGCTTCCTGGTATCTAGAATTCACAAAATTAGAAGCTGTTAAATAACTCTTCAGTGATAATTTGCCAAATAATATTGGGTGTGTCATGGCAGTGTCATGGAAAGCAGAGAGATGCACCAGCTTCTCAACAGGAATTTAACCACGTGTTTGGTGGATACAGGAATATGATGGGTGACTGTGCTGCCTGGGCCTTTGCACACGTGCACTGCACTCACTTCTGCGTTCATTAGCTTGGCACGCACTGTTTCCACATCACCCTGTTTCAGACGTCGCCACTCCCCGCACTGGAAAGTCTGGTGGCTGGACGGGAAGTGCGCGGGAGCGGCCGGTCAGAGCTTGCCCTGCGACGGATTAATCTGCCCTTTCAGCTCCATTATTCCACTCTCCACATGGAAGGCCCTCTGATTTCTTGGCCTGCCTCCTCGTCATTCACTAAATACAGTAAATGCCCACTGTGTTCAACCAGGCTTGTCAGGGTGCATTATTTCTCCTGGCTTGACAAACCCTGCCTGCCTAAGCAAGAAAAAATGTTCTGTTGCTTGTCACCAGGCAGAAGGAGAAGAAGTTGGCAGGGTCTATCTCCGTGCAAGCCCCCCCCCACCCCCACCCCATGCTACCCTGCCCCTGGCTGCTGGTGTTGGAGAAACTGTTAAACGAGGTTTATTAGTAAACACAGAGATCTCACGACTGATTGAGCTGGAATACCACGCATCACACCCATGATGAATCTGTGTGGCGGCACAGGAAAATGGGTAACATTGGAATACTGAAGTTGTAAATGCTTAATTATCGAAAAATGCATTATATATGATGAAAAAAATACGTTGTTGAGGGTTAGTCAACATTACTAAATGTTAGTAAATGTGTTATTAATGAGGAGGCGAGGGTGGCCAGAAAATCCACGCAAAGGTTGCAATATGCACTGAGATGGAAGTTTATATTACGCATCAACAGTACAGATTGTAACCTTATTTTGAAACCGTGGCCTTTTTATTCATGTCATGTTTTCTAACGTTGATCCATTTTGGACTAAAAAGGAAAACAATGTCTTAAGAAAGTATAGTGTAGTTATTTGTGCATCATTAAGCATGAAGACTTGCACCATATTCTAACCTATTACTGGCTTAAGAGGCTGGAGTGGGATGAGTGAAATAAGTCTGCAAGAACTGGGACCAAACTTGCCGAAAAGAGCAGCTTCTGACAGTTTGTGCTGTGTGAAGCAGATTTCACAATTTCACATCGTCCTGACTGTAGTCATGGTGATATTGTGTGGGTGTATGTGCCACCTTTACCCCATATGCATTAAGTTGTTCTCAACCTCGGCCCCCATCCATCATCAAAATCAGTCCTTCATTTCATTCCTGAAATTTTCATTCCACTGAATTATTTTTAATTTTTAAAAAAATGTTATGGTGGAAATGGGATGTGGGTAGCATGAAAAAGTACAAACTGCAACTTAAAATCGACTTTCTAAAGGAAGCATGAAGCAAAAAGTCACATGACGTTGTCCTGCCTTTACATTAAAAGTAACCACCAACCTTCATGAAAATGCCATCTTTTGTTGCTGCAGCAAACAATGCAATTTGCTTTTCTTTTGTCAGCGATGCAGAATTATTGCATAACTCTCATAAATGATCTCATCGGACACTTCAACACACATTCAGCGCACACACACACACACACACACACTCACACACTGAATACTTTGAAGACTCATGTCACTGTGTCAGGGTAGAACCTTTGCTGGATGGGGACTTGAAGCTCTTTGGAGCAAAAACCCAGAGCAACTGAGCAAAAATGAACTTCGGAAATCATTTGATGAAATAACGTGCTCTGTTTAGGCCCTGTGTCATGGTCAGGTCTTACTGGTGAAACAGAGCACACACATAGATGGGAATTGGACAGTATTTACAACAGCACTTCTCATGCCTGGTGCCAAGGAACCACTGTGCTTTCTGGTTTTCCCTCTGACTGAGCTGAAATGATCCAGTTTGATCGAGCTGGGTTTCACATCTCCTACACAGTTGGCCTATATGCAGGAGAGTCCTCTGTTAGTCCTGTGTGTTGTCAGATGTATGCAAAAAGAAACAGGCCTGGATACCATCCACATTTTGTCTGGAACTTTGACGTACACATAAAAGCAGCCCTTCGTTTTTTCTTCATAAACAAAATTTGGCAAGTTAAATTGAACTCACCAAAAACTTGAAGCATTAAATTAAATGTAATACTTTCAGCAAGCATTACATTTTATTAAGATGAACTGTAGCGATGCAACAAAGTCTTCAAAGGTTTGAAGCTTCATCTGGTCCCCCAAGTCTTAAAAATTTCAAAAGGTTATGTTGTTGTTTTTTTTTACTTTCCCCCCCCATTTTCACCCAATTCAGTTGCCAATTGTACCCTCTTCTGATTCAAATGCCCATTACCAACATACTGTCACTGACTGGCAGTGATAACTATGCCGAACATATTGCTGCTAGAAGTCTTGTGTATGAGAAATAATTGCTGACAGGTTTTCTGTTTATAGCAGTGAAATTATATACTCAAATTGTGATTGAATTACTGCCTATAATTATTGCTGCTATAATGAGGTTTGGAAAAAAACATAACTAAATCAAAGTTTAGAGGGCAAGCTAATTAACTCTTTTTCCGAATTGAACAACCAATAATGATATCTTAACACAAAAACACAAAACCCACATCTATTTATCAATTTATTTTCACCAGATATCAGCAATAATTTAACTGATTAAGAGATGGCTAAATAAACAGCATATACAGTGGGTCCCGCAAGATTTGGAGGGGGGGATTGGGAGTGGTTGACTTTGACCAATGTTGAGTACTGCACAGTTTGCAACAGCTGCTTTTTAACTGTACTCCCAGTTAACTAGACTTATTCCTGTTATATTGACACTCTTGTTAAATACATACACTTACAGCAGTTATGGACATAAACTATAGCAGTGAGTAGATATACTTGAGCAGCACTCTATACGGAGTAGATTTATCTGTAACTTGTATTGCCTGTTTTAAAAAGAAGAAAATAAGTATCCTTACTCTCTGCCAATTTGGAATGCGCAGTTGTATTGATTCTCATAGCTGTACAACCTTCACTGTCAATTTGGGAGAGAACAGAAAAGCATGGACTCTCCGCTGAAACGTGATGTTAGCCACTGCTTCTATTCACACGGTTGTCCCACCGACTAAAATTCTTCCCTCCTTTGGCAACCTCAGGGGCAATTATGCACCGCACGGCTAGGCTGCTGGCCACAGTCGGCATTGGCATGGTCTGGATTCAATACCAGACCGTGGGGCTCATTCACACACTGGAACAGTGTCTTAACATGATGAGCCTCCCAGCAGCAATTTGGAGTAGCCAACACAGTTACAAAAAGATATGGGGGGCACTTCAGGACTAATGTGTCCCTGAGATTTGTAAAAAATGTGATGTCCTGATTTTAGAGATCTGTTCACCTTTTGAGAAAGTGTTTTGAAAATTCCATACGTTTTCCCGGACAGACAAAGGAAATTGCACCGCAGGAGCCAAAAGAACCCGATTTACGGCCGGCTCCATCTTGCAGTCTGGCAGCCTAATTAAAGTTGGAGGGTGCAAGGAGGCGTTGTGGTTTGGAATTCAGTTGGTTAGTGGGTGGGTACCGTGAGTGAAAGCTCATTGTCTTCTGAGTGGGTGTCTCTTGATCCGACTGTAAGCACCAGGTCCCATGTTTACTTTTAATTAAAAGCCCAAAGGGATGGAGCCCATCATCACTGACTCAAGTTTGAATTAAAACATCATACACCGAAGCCAGGGCAGTCATTGCCCTGCTGGCCAGTGTTATTGAAGCTTGCTTAATTATGATTCCAGCGCCTTTGGTTTTATAATTTTACGTTTCTGTGTGCTTTCTGAAGAGAAAGGCATGTGTTGTCCTAATTGGGGGTAGCAGAGGGAAGCTGTGTTTCTGGCACTAACCACATAATGTGTTTCCAGAATTTTCACTGCTTTTTGGATATATTTAAGATTTTTACCTCTTTGTTTTTTCCTTCCTATGAAAGTTGACAAGTCCTATTTATGGTATCTCATATACTTTCATCTGTCCTTGGAGCTTATGGTGTTCCCTGGAAGAGCGCATTACATTCAAGTTTTCTTGTTGAATCTCTTCAATGCTTCTGACTCCACTTGGGGTCTTTTCTTTATCTCTGATGTATAGTTGGTGAAAGTAACCCTCTTGTTGTAACTTTTGTTTTGGATAGGGAACTGATGTTACTTTAGATCAGGATGCTGTTTTGGAAAACATTTTTTCATCCTCTAAAAATGTCACCACCTCTAGTAGCCTACATTAAATAATTCTCCTTTTTCTTATTCTAGGTTTCTTATTCTTCTGTTCTTATTCTACATTTAAGACTCCTTATTATTCCTTGAAAAAAATGAATTTCTGATGACAACTTGTGGCAGGTACACTGGATGTTGCTGGATCCCTTCATGCACATTCTGGGAATGCCCAGTTATAGTGTGTTTGTGGACGTTTTTGGTAGGTGTACTGTTCTGTTTACTGGATGCATGGATGTGTCCCCATGGCTCTTCCTTTTAGGAATGATACCAGAAATGAGAGACCTCTTTTATTGGCGTGCTTGACTAGGAAATCAGTCCTGAAGAGCGAGATGGAGCCTGCCATTATTTAAAAATCAGTTTGGTTATGGTATTTCCTTGTTTAAGTTGTTGGTTTGAGGTTAACTCATAAAGTTGTTGATCTTCAATCTAATATGTAGTGCATAGATGTTTTTGATATGGAGTCACCCCCCCCACCTCCATTCTAGTTTGTTTCTGTTCTTAATTTTTATGAACATATCACATTTTTCACGCAAAAGAATCAATCCCTAATCCAAGTACCTTGAATTTACAAATATATGTATTTAAACAAAATAATATTTTCCTGTGCTGCCTTCACATTAGAATTGTTTCCATCTCAGAGACAAAAAATTAAAATCGAAATAATAGTACAAGTCCATCTAGCATGAGAGTTTTGGCATCGGTTTATCCAAGTGCAACACATTGTCTTCTTGTAGTTTCGAATCCTTATATTTCATTATTCATAACCCTGCATTTAAACTGCAAAGATACCAGCAAACCAATGCGGTCATATTCATTATGAGTTGGACTGTCAGGAAGATGGGTTATATGGGTAGAGCTTTATTATTTATTTATATCACCATATCCGCAGCATTAGAAAAAACATGAGCTGAAAAAAACAAAACAAAACACAGTCCCTAGCACAATGCACAATGACAAGCAGTAACCTATAAATATTACACAGTCTTGAGACACAAACACTAATTATACATTTAAAAACACATTTCTAGGTGCAGCAAGTCAAGGATGGACTAGAATTATCTATAGCAGTGACTTTAAAATTGCAGTTAAAGCATGCTTAAAAACAGAAAAGAGAAATAAATCAAATTAGATTTTACTGTGAATGCCATTTTTGCAAAGGATTTCTGTTTGTTGTGATCCATCCCATTGTCTCTGTTAAGCGATGTCTGAGTGGCATTCACAGGCAACATTTATGCAAAAACCATGTTTATGCCTTCCAAGCAACAACAAAAATGAGACCGTATTAGACTGAAAAATACAATGCCCCTGAGCGGGCATACTTAGAGAAGAAAAAACTTTAAGCTGGGGTACTTTCAGAGGAAAACCCTGCATCTGTACATGGCCACAAGCCCTCCATTTGAAAGGAAGCAACAAAAGATTTGTTTTTTTCCCCTCAGTAATTCATGCTGATTAAATATTGGCTTGCATGCTTGCATCTGCCAAGCCAAGTGCAACTAATCTGAGGCATTACTGAAGCCTGCTCCAATCCTGGTCCAGTATCGCTTCAGCAGTAGAGATTAGGAGCAATGTTCTTACTGCACTTTCACTTTTGGGATTATCACCAAACAGTGCTCCTAATTTGGGCTCAAAAGTGGTTTTAGCAAGTAATTTTGGGACATTATCAGTATAATTTCCTGTTATTGTGGATGAACCTAAATGGTAATAATGCCAATGCTGAAGTCAGAACCAAAAGGGTTTGGCCTTTTAGCTAGCCAGTCCAATATTTTGATCTTAATCTTAATTATAGGGTCCGAACTCCAGATTGCATAATTTTTGAGTTGCCAAGCTTTTAGAATGTCCCATGTCATTGCATTGTTTTGCAGTACATCTTAATTTTTAACATTCTTTTAAATATAATTTCTTGTTTAACCTACAGCATAATACAAGGAGATGGCATAGCGATTCAGATGTTTTGTCTGAAACCCGTTTTTGTCTGGTGACAGCTGGAACCCTATAAAGCTTGTCCAATTTCACTTTCTGGACCCAGGTCACTTTCATCTGTTTCTTGACACTATTTGAATCATGTTGTAAACCGTGCTCTCTCAATGTCTACTCTCGTCTCATGTTAGACACTTATTCAGGGCAATAAATAGCGCATAAAGGCGAGTGTGTCACATGATGCTTATGGGACAATATCAGATCATTTACCGAGAGCCGCAGGGCGGTAGGAAGTGGTCAGCTGACTCTAAATGCATCGACCCATCTGTTTTTACGGGGCTGATGCTTCAATGAGATTGCGTCTATGCACAGTGGTGGCTGTGCTGTACCGCGTAAAAGCGAATGTGTAGAAAAACAAAAGATCTCGCATTTAAATGAATGTTTATTTTTTGATAAGGATTTTTTTTTTTTCTTCTTTGAATAATTTTACTTCAATTAAAGGTTACATTTCTCTCATATTTTGAGTGTAAGATCAAGCTGATAAACAACAAATAAATTTTTTCATAGCCTTTTTTGCTCATCTTTACCAAGGGCGCCAATAATTCTGGAGGGCAATGTAGAGGTAGATGACTCAGACCATATCATTTTTTCCACTCCTCAGAAATCCAGGTTTTGTGCTTATTAAATAAGGTTATGCATTGTTGCGCATTGGCCTTGGTTACAAGTGGTTTATAAATGGCAGTCATACCATAAATATCAGCTTCGTGAAGCTCACAGCATAGTTTTTGTTGAGACTGGGTCACAAGGTGTAGGTAATTTGAGGCCGTTGTTGTTTGGTTTTTAGTAACTATCTTAAGTGTCCGTCTATCCCTGTCAGTGAGGTTTGACTTGCAACCGCTGTTCCTCTTTCCTGATGCAGTTTTTCCTTGTTTGGTGCATGCCATCACTGTAAATTAAATATGTTTGCTGTTTCTGTGACTGAAGCACCTGCAGTTCAGGTACCAACTAATTTACCTCTTTCAAAATGCTGTTAGATCTCTCATGTTGCTTTAGAAACTCACATATTAACATCTTTTATAGCAGAAACATATTAATAATATACGCCATTTAGCAGACGCTTTTATCCAAAGCGACTTACAGTAGTGAATGCATACATTTTCAGTACATGTGGCCCCAGTGGGGATTGAACCCACAACCTAAGCGTTGCCAACGCTGTGATCTACCAACTGAGCCACACAGAACCACACAATATTAGTAATTAGTATTGATATTAATATGAAACATGTTTTAATTGTGATTTAGTTACTTAAAAATCTGAGTTATTTTTCATGAGGTGTTTCTATTATCTTGGCTCCCCCCAGCAGAGGTCCTTTATGGCAGGAGCAGATATTCATAGGATAAACATATTGCATGAAAGGTTTGATTTAATAAGACTTTCTACTTCATTAATACTTATGATATAGAAAAGTCACCAAGTCTGATCCTTAATTGTGTATGCAGGATAATTTGCGATTTAGAGTCACCAAACTGCAGATTAAGGTGAAGCTGGCTGCCTAAAAAATAGTGTTAGAATAGCAACCATAGCTACAATTTCTCCATTTTGAAACCACTCTGTGTTTCAGAGGCTTTTGGGGTAACAGAAGTTTCAAAACACATTCTTGTTTATTTGGGCTCTGGACTCTCAGCTTTGATATAACATTTATGAATGTGCAGCCTCACCATAATATTTATGGATGCACACCCTTACCAGAACCCTTAAATTACCCTTAAAGTGTTTCCTTTTATTTTGGCAGTTACCTGTCATATAACCAGCTAGCCAATATCATGTCGTACTATACACTAAAGAAGCCATCACTGACCACCACCAGAAAGACAAATATGTCTTTGTGATTCACACCACAAATATAGGCTGCCAGTGTGTGTTCCAAAATGGTCACCCTTGCTCCCTGTTTGTCCTAATGTGAGAGAAGGCACACATTAGGAAAGGGTAACACAGCAACAGAGCATCAGGGCACGGAGTCCATTAAATTCTAGGTACGTGTTTGATGCACAGTGTTTAAATCTCCCTATGCCTCTGGTTGTCTTCTCGTTGCTAGCTCACAATCCTTTTGAGAGACAGGGACCAGAAAAGTTCACGGTTGGCTGTTCGTTCGGTTTAACTCCAGGGCTCACAAGGGCTTTTCACACATTTTTGGTGGAGGATTTGAGCGCGTGGCCTGGTTTTCCTTCTCCTCTTTCAGGATAATGAGTAGAGAGCCCCATGCCCCGTCCCTTAAACCACACCAGGCCACGAGGTTCACACCCACAGCTCTTACCACTGAAATTGGAAACTAACATACTGTTTTTTTTCTTGGTGGTTTGTGCACACAGTTGGAAAATAGCTCTGTCTCAAGGGCTTTGTTTCTGAAACATCCGTGTGAGTAGATTGTAAATTGGCAATATTTAGCATAATTTGGTCATCTTACAACATGCTGCCAGTCAGTTCAGCTGCAATATTTTATTTCAAAAGTCACAGCTACACAGTACTTTGAATTCAGGAAAGCAGATTCACCTGGATGCTTATCACAGCTTGCAGAGCTGCATATCTTCCGTCTTCCATCCGAAGCCGGTATAAAACAGGTGTCTGTTATAAAGGCTGGAGTCAGTTTTTGACCGTTTGCTGTATTGCCGGCTTTCTTGCATGCAGCTAAATATTAAACTGCTGGTACATTTGCATCATGCTAGTTGGCACAGCAATTTTTGAAAAGGAAATTGCAATCTGTTGGAGGCGACTTAACTTAGGGTGATAGAATTTTTAAAGATATAACTTTTCTTTCTGCAGGAGATGAAATCTTAATTCAATTTTTTGTCACAAAAAAAAGACATTCATACGCGGTTTTGAATAGTTTATTCCCTTCTGCCATGGAAAGAACCCAAACGTAAATCTTTTTACCCGTTTTCCGTTTACTGTGTTTCCCAATTAAATGTAGTACTTAACTTATTTTATTATAAAAGTATGTATTTACAGTTTCCTAACAGTGTACGTTAGCAATGCCCCTGGAAGTAGAAGTGAACATGGCCGTTAGAGAGTGGGAGGGATGTTGTTCTTGTGATGGAATGTAATCGGCGGAAGGCCTTACTTTGTCAATATTTCAGGCTCGAATGGAGCTAAGTCATCAGGGCATATTGACTAGTCAGCACATCGGACATTGTCTAGCGCCATGAAGGAACCATAAAGGGAACGAACGCAGAGTAGCATGTGAATCAGCAGTTGACGTGTTGAAAGTTGAGGATAGGCAGGCAGTGTGGTATAATGGTTAGGGAACTGGGCTTGTAATGTTAAGGTTGCAGGTTCAATCCCCAGGTGGGACACTGCTGTTGTACCCTTGAGCAAGGTACCTAACCTGAATTGCTTCAGTTAATATCCAGCTGTATAAATGGATTGTAAACTGTAAGTCGCTCTGGATAAGAGCGTCTGCTAAATGCCTGTAATGTAATGTAATGTACTTGCTTTTAAGTTCTGTTGCACACTAATTTATTGCCACGCATTTAGAAAGAACATCCAGGCTCGTGTAAATACACACATTTTTCTCTGTTTGATGAATAACCCAACCTGAAATCTTACCCAACCTTTATGTTGAAGTATGGACCGCGTTGGAAATGGCGGTTCGATTTTTTGGGGTGGAACCAGCTGCTATCTGAAAAGCAGTCTGTACCGACCCAGTGTCTAATATTGTCTGTGTTCATAATTGAAGCCTGGATTCCAAATTATTAAAGCTAAAAGTATTCTGAAAGGAAGGTATGTGCATTCTCGATCTGAATCTTCCTTCAAGCTAATCCTGTCATTTGACACTTGGGAAGAAAATAGGCCCATATTGTCATTATGAAACATTATGAAACATTATGAAACACATCAGTGACTGCATCACAATTCCTTTAATTTTGTATGCATATACATATCAGACTGAAAAATGGCATCAAACCAGACAGGACAAACAGACACACCCATAAGCTTCATGGCCTAAGCATTTAAACTATAATTATGCAATGTTTATTGCCTGTGTAATATCTGTTTGTGGTTGATATCAGCCTTCAGCCTCCTATCGATTTTAACCGTCCCAATATTTATTGCTTTGTTCCAGTTTTAACATGGAAAAGTAGTCTCAATACACTTACCAGACGGGCGGTTATTAAATTGATATAGACCTTGAAGTACCCTTTCTTAAGAGCAGAAATGCCCTTTGAAAATGCCTGCTTCACTCACTTTGAGTGAATTTAAAATGTCATAGTTTTATGAGTGGCGGTTGTACTCTGTGTGGCTGCTATATTGTGGTTTGGCAGTCAGAAGAGAGAGCGAGAGAGAGAGAGAGAGTGGAGTTGGCAGCAATGTCAGATTTCTTAGCAGGAAATCCTGAGCAGGTGGTAATTGGTAAATTGATAATACCGTCCTCTGTGACAACAGCTTTGTGCCGCAGGCAGCAACCACTCAGGAGCCTGGAAATTGAGGCGAGAAGATGGTCTTAGAACGACTGCACGAATCAAAGAATCCACCCCAAGCACCTGATTCTGTTGAGAGCAAGTTATTTTAAATTGAATCAAACCTGGACAATGTAATGATGACCACTTCCGAAATGGTCAGGCTACTCTGGGCCGAGCCTCAGCCTGGCTATATCATCAGCTGACTGTGATCGGGGAGTCCTGCGCAGGACACAGTGGGCCTTGCTCCTCCAGTGGGAAGGTGGGTGTAAGTCGGTCAGGGTTCCTTAAGTTACTGCTCTGGCAAGTCCATTCCCAGTGACACACCAGGCACCCGCAGGCCACCAGCTTTCTCCATCAGCCTTCATCATTGAGAGATGTGCCACTCTCCTCCAATCAGCATAGGCTCTCTCCTGTTGTACTATGCGGACTGTTGGGTCTGTTGGCTTGCAGGTGAGTGCACTGAACGAATGCACTTTAGCTAACTTTAGTGCTTCTCAAATGCAGCAGTTTGTGGCATAGCGCTAACTTGAGGCATAATTAGTTATTCCAGATTAGGGAGATTTTTTATTTTTTTATTGCCAAATAAACAATGAAATATATACAGTAGATGCCAGTTTAGCACAAGCCCAGGATGTAAACAAGAATGTGAATGCGTTATGGGGCAGGATAAATTAAATTGTGCATTTGTGTAAAGTTGTTTTAGTAGCCCCAGTGAAAGAGCTCAGTGAAAACTGTTTACTTGCTAATACACTAATGGACATCTAAGTTTATGTAACTGCAATAAACAAGCAGTCTGGGAAATATGCAGCCTTTATATGGTATTGGCATGTTTTTTGTTGAACTATAGTGATGTAGAAAAGTCAAAGAGAATGGACCCATCTGAACCACAGTGCACGTAGCCACTGCATGTACAGTAAATCACTCACTATCCACCGATAGCATCTCGGTCACAGCCTTCTCAGCTAGGAAACAGCTTCTCAGCAGTTTTTTTTAATGAAAAATTCTTTTTTAACAGCAACATGGGGGGGTTGTTAGTTTTACATTCTTAGTGTGTTAGGAGTACACTGTTCAGGAATGTCACTCTCTGCAGCATTCCAGTGCAGTACGAGGGTCGCAACGTTGACTTGCGTGACCTTAGCAATCCTCATTTCAAGACTTATGGAAACTCCTCCTTATTTCAAATTAATTTTGTGATTTTTCGACATGGTTATAGCCTTATACCTTTCTAAATGTCAATTTATGACAGTTTGACAGTTATTTGTACTTTAGTTGTGTAGTAAGGGTAGAATAATTATGATTTTTAATTATGATCTGCATCTTCCATTAGGAGTATTGGAGTGAAAGCCAGGGACTGTGACAATCTGTTCATCACATGATGTTTTTTTTTCAGGCAAGATGCAGAGGAGAGGCAAGATGCAGAGAAGAGAACTTTATTAAACAGCTAGCCTATAGCAACACAAACGGAGGCTGGGACCCTATATCAGTCTGCTCAATCAATGTTGATTGGCTCAGTGTGAACAGGAAGTCTGTCCCACATTCAGAGCTGTTGGTGTCAACTCTGACATCGCACAGAACAGTTTATGGGTCTCTTCCGTTACGCAGAGATTGGCTCCTCTTCATTACCCTTCATTTTGAGGAGATGGCGTTTGATATCACATACCAGTGTCTGATAATCCCCCATCCCGCTCCGCTGATGTCACGGTGACACGTGGTGATGTACGTGGTGAGGCCTGGCGATGCACACGGTGAGGCCTGGTGGTAGGCGTGGTGAGGCGTGGTGAGTGCGTCCATGGGGCATCCTACAATGCAGACACATGGCACATAGAGGGCTCTCACAGGTTGGTTAAACCCTCCAGTCCAGCACCATTATAAAAAAAAAAAGGGAAACGTCTTATATATTTATTTTTTTCTTTTATATTTATCATACCCAGTGGAAGTAAAGCACTCTGGGTAATGGCAATGTATTGTGATCCCGGAACGGGGCAGAAGAATTCTTTCAAGGGTCAGAATGCGTCCCCATTAGCCACAAACGAAATCTTAATTTCCCGCAAAATGACGGTGTGGTTTGTCGGCATTTTCCCAGGGCATTACTCCGTTTCAACAAACACAACACATCAGACCATACGGCATGTAGGAGTGTGGGCCCACGGGTCAAACTCTCCCACAGGATGGCCCTCGTGCAGCAATGAAGATGAAAAGAAATCAATGTGAAAGCTGCAGATCTTCAAAGATTCCCCTGACAGCTGGCTTCATGCTGCATAATTACTGGCAAAAAAGATCTGCTTAATGGGGTGTCCCCATTTAAGATGAAATATGTCTGCGCCGGGCTCCGGGTGTACTCGGGAGAGCCCCAGACGCAGAACCTCACAGATCCGAGACGCCCATTGATTGAGTAATTGAATTAATTGCTTGGAGTGGAGGGCAGTCACTTCGGAGATAGCGCTGATAAACTTCTATGTCTACCCGGGCACTGAGGGTTTCTCAGTCCGGGAGCAGAACCGTTCCGGAGATACATTATCTGTAGTGCTCCTGCAAACCTGGCAGGGAAATCGTGACATCTTTGTTTTAGACTAATTGACTGGCTGTATTGTTGTGGATGTGGAACCCAGTGCTGTGGTTGGTTTTGCAGTGCTCTAATGAGATTCAGTGGTTGTTCTTTGCTCCACTATATACAGTGGTTAAAAGCATTGCGACCACAGTGGTAATGTTTGTCAAAAATAAAAATGAGTTGTTTGTTGTTAGCTTTAGTTGGCACAATACACAAGCAATTACCTGTATGATAAAAATGCTTTAGCGCTGCTGACATTCAGGGGTCCACTTGCTGCTGGAGCTTGGGTGGTGGGGTTCAGTGTATAGGTAAGGCCACATCATTTACATTTACATTTTAAGCATTTAGAGTACATAGTTACAAGATGTGCATTAATACATGGTAGGAACAATCATAAAAAGATCAGTGCAGGAATACATTCATCATTGATTTACATATTCAAAAAAATACACATTCTGATTTACATATTCAAAAAAGTACAATATGTGATTTAAAGGTAGGCTTACGAGTTATTTACAAGTAGGCCTCTGAAATGTGATAGCTTTGGCATGAAATTAACGCCATATAGTCCTATTAAAATATGTTATCAATTCCAAAGCTTGCAGGTCCAAAAACACTCAAGCAATAGCAAAACAAAAGTCCTCCAACCTAAAGTATTTCTATGCCTGATACTATGTACGCCACGGAAGACAACCCTCCCTTCATGTGAAAAGATTAGTTAATAAAAAGGACATAATTCACCTTAATGTTTGTCCTTGCATGCTGTGAAACAGCCATTATTCTGCAACAATGCGCTCCGAAATGGAAATTTAAGTATAATACGCCTGATACAAAAGCAGCGAAAGGCAGACGATTCTTGCCGTGTTGGCAGGTGGTATTCGGCAAAACACGGGGAAACGCCGGGTTTATTAAATGTGGAGACGCAGGGCTTCACAACGTACAGGGCATTGTCTTGTCGAGATGAAGGCGGGCGCTGTCCCGCTCTTGCGGTGCATCGTCGCCATGGTGACAGAAACCAGGTGGGGCCACCGACCAGTCACCACCGGCTGTGGAGCAGAGGGACAGAGGGAAATGACGGGGGAGAGCTCGAAGATTAAAATGTAAATATCGGCATTTCACGGGAATGGGCCAAGTCAGGCTGAAAAGGAAGGGGAGAGTGAGTGCCCTTTTCTCTGTGGGAGGAGCAGCCCTGCCAGGAGGCGCTTCCCGCGGTGAGGAAGTAATGAGATTTAGCACTGGAAGCAGCATTTCAGCCCTGCTCATTACATGTGTTTGTGCCATAGAGGAATGCACCTTCAATTTAATCAGTCCTCCATATGCGT
This sequence comes from Aldrovandia affinis, assembly GCA_029706075.1. Classification (NCBI taxonomy): domain Eukaryota; kingdom Metazoa; phylum Chordata; class Actinopteri; order Notacanthiformes; family Halosauridae; genus Aldrovandia; species Aldrovandia affinis. The sequence continues at coordinate 331,915 of JAINUG010000023.1, forward strand.
GAAGGACAAGTCACAAATAAAGCCAGCTGTTACTTGTGATGCCTGAAGCGTCCACAAAAAGAGCCTCGCGTGCATGCATTCCTGAAACGCGCGCTACAAAGGAGTGCACAGTAAAAATCTGAGTAGCCATAAAATGTACAAATTGGCAAGTGATGTTTTGAAATTGCATGCTGTATACCACAGGCATTTATGGTGTGTGAGGTACCTTAGCGACAAATGTAGTGTTTTTGGAATAATGGAACATAGATTTCCAGAGCTCCAGAAATGTACCACAGATCATTATAATATTCTCTGAACACAGGAACGATGTCAAATGCTCCTATGGTGTGCCTGTACCGGAAACAGCACATCGAATTGTTAATACGGTGGGCAGGTTTCCAAACATAAATTCATCAATACTGTGGCCCCAGTGATGTCATGGACCCCACCACCCCCTGTGGATGTGGCTAACCGATGTCGAGAATGAAATAAAAATGTCTGTTTCTGAATCCAGTAGCCTTAACAGCGAAATGCCCATGTTTGAAGTCCAGCACTCTGAATACTGTAAATAAGTGATATTACATGTTAAAACCCCTGACTTATCCTACATGTAAAATATTATTTATTTTAATTTAATTTAATAGGATGGCAATTATCAATTAAATCATTGAAAGGATCCTATCCTGATGGTTATTGTGGTGACACCAAACACTGCTTATGTTGGGGTTTTGGTGAGCTACTGTGTGACAAGGCCAGTCGTGACACGCGGACCTCCACTTTTCTCTGATGTGGCCTGGAAAACATAGTGCTAAATAGGACCATATTCTGGATTGAGAATGAATGAATTTGATCAATTTTTCTTATCGTTTTAACAGAAAACCGAAAAGAAAAAATGGCCATTTAAATGTTAAGAAAAATTGTCCATTTGTCACATCAGCAGTGTTCTCTGAAACAGTTTGTGATTGGGCTATATTTTAATCTAAGGTAGTGATGCCGTGATGATGCATCCCTGTTTCCATTGTTGTTTCTGGTCAAGACTTGCTGATTCAATCTAGCAGGAATCGCCGGGAGCAAAATGTTCGAGCTTGGGGCCGTGAACAGAGCCGAGTGGAAGCAGAAGTCATGTGCCCACGAGCTGTCCCACCCCTAGCCAGCGTGGCATGACCAGGCCAAGTGCAGTCCAGGGACCCTCTTATGAGACAGAATGACATTTCTAAGTGCGCTATTGATCCCGTCTTCTCGTGTTACGGCCGCCCTCTCTGCGTTATTGCAGCACGTGTGATCTGGGAAGAGCTGCATCGCTCCTGTTTTTCTCTCCATCTTCCTGTCACACGTATTGTTAATTCCGTGGCGGGCTGGACTGACATCAACGTATAATCACGGAGAGATGTCCTCTGGCTAAATAGAAGGTCAAATACAGAGGTTTTCATTTTTACTATTTAGAATTTAGAATTAAGAATAAAGCTTTGAGAAGGCTTGACAAAAATCTAAGAACATATGCGCTGGAAGAGAGTAGGGGATCAGCAAAGATTGACTTGAAGAAGAAGCAGGGAAGTTTACTGCTGAATTGCCAATGAATCGCCTGAATGTAGTTGAATGGCTTTATGGGTAAGGCTGTAGGCGTTTTATCTCCTTGATAAATTTGACCTGACTAACATATTTATTGTATACATCAGTGCTCAGCATATCCCAATCCTTTTCATGAATGCGGTTTACAGCTACTGTACTGTTCTGTGGTCATTTCATTATATTTGAAATATATGTGCATTTCTCTGTACCATAATTTGCCAAGGAAGAATACCAACATGGTGGATATGGCTTTGATAAACAGAAACTGCTAACTCAGACTGCCAGCGTATATTTTTTTCCCCACAGAACAAAAATCCCCCCCCAAAAAAACAAGTCAATATCAACTTCGGCAGTGCCTGTGTTTTGCTGTGGGACTCGGCACTTGAGTCGATTGGCTTTTGGGAATTGTCCTCAAGTGTTCCCCGGTTGGAGACTTGCCATCTGCTGAATGCAAGCAAGTCATTATTCACTGCACACCAAGTTGAGTAACTCTCAGGGGCATATCAGTGCCTGAACCCTGTTGGCATTTCGTAATCACTGACAGTGAATATGAAGACGCGTAGGTAATCCTGCGGGACTCTGAACTGTCACACAGTCTCAGCCTCGCGTGTCTGTCACAGATGCCCGCTTGGATTTCACTTTCAATTTGAATCCATGACAGGATTACCAGTTTCTGCTCATTCTTTACATGCAGAGTTATTTAAAGCCCGCAGACTGCCTCTGGAATATTTAGACAATCCACAGCAATTTTCTGGGTCCATGGACGCCCCCGAGGCTGTGTCGATAAGGATAGCTTGTCTGCCATTTTTGGAGGCTGGGGGTTTTTGGTAAACAAGTTGGTTTCTTTATCGTTTCTTTTAACGTTCGAGAGGCCGGGTGCCGAACGAGGAAATCGCTCTCACGCGCTGCGCTGTGCTGGGGCGTGCGATTGATTCAGCTTCATTGGGACTTGCCACACGTGGAGCAGTTGGTCGCTCGGTGAAGTTTTTTCTTCTTTGGAGGCCTTTGCAGTATATGCCGAAATGACATCAATCATCATCAAAAAGAAAAATCACTATAAAATAAAATAAACAGTAGATAGAATGTTCAGCAGCTTTTTCATATTTCCGCCGTTTGTCTGTTGGCCAGTCGCGCAAAGGCGAATTCACGTTTGATGTTCAGTCATGCGTTCTTAGGCCTGCCGTTTCGTCTCTTTCTCTCTTCAGAGCGCCACGTGCTTCCAGGTGACCGTCAGAGATGACAACAGCCTCGCGATGTTCCTGGAGCCAGAGGACCTGGCGGAGAACGCCACGGTGTACGCGGTGAAGGTGTCCGGCGAGCCCGTCCCTCACGTGCTGCAGTTTCAGGACCTCGGCGGCCAGGCGCCCCCCCCTCTGCTCTTCAACGCCTCGTACCACGGCCTCTGCTACACGGTCAGCCTTGTGACCGACACTGGAACGCCGTGGCCAAAACCGGTCAAGACTGTGACCGTCCTCACGCGTGAGAGAGCTTTTTATCCGTGTCGTTTAATCTACGCCCGTTTGTGTCCCGACGGCTGTGGCGACGAGGTTATTTCCTGATAAAGATGTAGCCTTTTGCTGCTTGTGAAGAAGAGGATGCACGCTGTGCATTAAAATGGAGTTAATGGACTGTAAATAAATATAGGATATAGAGTATTACAGTTGGTTTAGAATTAACATCTTCGACCAGTCTGGAAAGTAATGCATTTCTAATCAGCGGGGTGGAAATGTTAATCAGGGTTTTATGTGTTTTTACCCAGAGCCTCTTCCGGTCGAAAGCGTGTCAATCCATGACTACCAGCCTTCTCCGGAGACGGGTGTGGTCTTTGAGATCAAGACGGCAGAGAAAACTATTTTCACCAGGGTAAACATAAGCTACCTGGAGGGGCGGGAGCAGAGGTCTATGCTGTACAAAGGTAGGTCCGCCTGTGCCATATCCTTGCTTACCTGCGCTTGTCTGATCAAGTCAAGGCCGTTATTTTCCCAGGAACAAAATTATTCAACATTTTTAAAACCATTTTAAATGATAAAAGAGTGCTGAACTAGAGAAGCAGTCAAGTGTTACATATTAACGTAGTGATCTTGCAGCTGAAAGTAAATAAAAGAATGGCAGCTAAATCATATTTAGGATTTAGGATTTAGGATTTTTCCCCCGTTTTTCTCTAATTTGGTGGCCAATTGTACCCTCTATTTCTTCAGTTCTCCCTCCCCCATGAGCCTGCTCTCCGCATCTGCGGGACAAGCTGCTACCCCGAGGCCAGTAATGAACTGCTTCCTCCGAGACGGAACTCGCCTATTTGTTTTGCCCACAGGGAAGCCCTCTGCGCTCCTCGGCGAGCTCGTGCCAGCTCTCCTTCCCCCCCCCCCTCCCCCTGGGGCGGACAGCCAATCGCCACCCCAAACAGGGTTCCTGTGCCAGAGCCGGGCTGGCGCAGCTGGGGATCAAACCCCGGCCGCAGTGGGCAACCTGCATTCCGGGCGAATGCTTTTACCGTTACACCACCCGAGGCCCCCAAAGAAATGTTTTTTATTGGCTAAAACCATGAATGGCTTCTGTGTGGTCGTAGCCTATGGCAAACAAATAACTTACAACAAAACAGTACATTTCCAGTGAGTTTGCTACTCATTGAACAGACCACCTCTGTAATCAAACACAGGCACAGTCTCACCAGGGTGCCCAGATCAAGAGAGCAAAACACGCCTTTTCCCTAGCGTTTACACCCCTGGATTAACCCCCATCCCAGGTTTGGCCAATCAGCCCAAGCAGGGCTGGACTTAACTACCCCGATCCCTGGTCCCCTGTAATTTAAAAATATATAAATATATATATATATTTTTTATTTTTTATTTTTTTTGTCATCTAACGGCCAATGGACAGCCACATTTTCTAGTGACACTGCTCACATGCAGAGTAAAATGGACAGCGGCCCATTTCAAGTGATTCCTGTGGAGCCAAATGGCAGGGCCTATTTTTTGTCCCAGTCCAGCCCTGGCCACAAGTATGCTAGCAGAGTAATATTTCAGATGAAACCAGTAGTAAAAAACCAGTAGTAAATGATGGTGACACATTTGCATTGATGCAGTGTGCTCGGTCATTATGTTTTAGCATACTCGCTGTTAGAGGTCTGACCAGTTGTCTTAACATAGGTTAGATATGTGCATTTATGTGCAAAATACAGTGGCTCAATATGGCTCTTGTTAGCCGTTTTGTTTAGAGCACATTCAAATAAATCAAGGGCTGTTACGTTTTTTATTGGTTATTTTATTCTGGCTTGTCTTAGAATATCCACTGCATGCTATAAAAACACTTGTTTAATGATGTACCTCAGCATTGATGTGTGTGTGTGTGTGTGTGTGTGTTTTAATCTATTAAGTGCTTTCAGTTTTGTTGTTATTTGTTTAAGGGATTAAAGCACGCTGGTTAAATGATCCCGGATAATTTACGGTGGCTAAATGAGGCTGACTAAGTGATATATGTAAAACCCTGCTCAACAGAGCAAACCTTAAATTATGATGATGTGTTATAATTATTCTTGTGCTAATTTGATTGACGCAGTTGATTCAGACTCCTCAGCTTTACCTTTAATTTCTGTGTATCGTCAGAATGTTTGCCGTTTGAGGGTCTGCCGTGGTGCGGTGGCAGCACTCGCTCACAAACTGGTTTGTTCTCTGGCCCAGATTTCTTCAGAGGGAAAACCGTCTTCAAGCACTGGCTCCCAGGCACCTGCTACAGCAACATCACGTTCCGGCTGGTGTCCGAAGCCACTGCCAACAGGACTACGCTGGTCCGCCAGAGTGGAGTGGGCCACGAGACGACCCATCACAGAACGGGTAAGATAAGATAAGATAGCCTTTATTAATCCCGAGGGGGGGGGGGATTTGGTTTGTCACAGCAGCAATGATACAGGAAAGATGCAGGGAAAGAACACACAAGACATACAGGACATCACAGTATACTGAATAATAAATACAAGATAAATATATTTAAAAAACCAGAGTAAAAACCTAGCAGCTATACAGACATACAGAACATCATAGTATATTGAAATACCAGATGCTAAAATACAAGAATAAAAAAATTAAAAATAAAAACCTAGCAGCGATCATACTGGAGGTAGTGCAGGTCCAGGATCTTTTAAGACCTGCACACCGAGATCTTTAAAAGATTGGGATGGCAGGAATGCCATCCGCCAAATTACAGGTTTACGGGCCACACCCCATACCTATACAGCACAGAGAGTTTTCAGGCACTATTCAGGGTTTCCGACAGAAACAACCACTATGTACCCTTGCAAACATATGGCCACACAACAAAGCTCCAAACTTTGGTTATTTTGAGTTTCTTTCTTACCGTTTTCAGTTTGCCTGCCAATTACATTATCACAAATTGCTCCATTGTTTGTTTCTGCCTAGATAGCCTGGATGTTTCTGGTTCAAATCATTCTCTTGAGATGGCAAAATAAAATACAGGGCCAAGATGTGTTAACAAATGTAGGAAACATGGGTAGCATTGCTTTGTAATGGTGCTTGTTTAGTTTCTGCAATATGTGTGAAAGTGTTTGTTGTAACTTTTTGATGTCATTAATTTGTTCAGCAAAACAGATATTCTTTGTATGTGTGAGTAACTTGCCTTTTTTACAATGAAAACATTTTATTTAGATGCAGAATTGCTCGATTGAGCATGTCGTTGGAATCAGTGTGTGAACCTGGCAGCCATATTGTTCAACAAGGGTCTTCAGTGTTTATGGTGGAATCATGCTTGGGCTTAGTGTAAGCAGCCTGAACAAAACAGCCTTTGTCTTTATATTTCTTTATGTGTGTGTGTGTGTGTATATACACATATATATATATATATATATATATATATATATATATGAATTAGATATAATACACCACAAACACATACGCATGTCTGTGTCTTGCCACCTCTTGAGAATTCTGGTACCACTTTCTTGCATAAAGAGTAATCGATCAGGTTTTTTTTTTGTTTGTTTGATCACTCTCTGGGCAATATCTAATCAATTTGTGTGGCTATGGATGATATCAGTCATGATGAAAAAGAGACCTACAGAGCATAAATCATGGATGATTCAGTTATCCAGTGGTTCTGATTTATATTTCATAGGCGTAACATTAAGTCTGTTGGGTTGTTGATTCAGAAACTGGATCGTTGGCAACAACCCCGTGGGTCAGCACCTGCAGGGCCATTAATTATTCAAAGCTTTAAATACTACCATTGACGGTTTGAAGGCAATCAAATTTAATTCTAAATGGCACTCTTAACAAGGAAGTGTCAGTTATACTGGAGAGCGCTTCACAGAGCTCAGACCATAGAAGCAATGGGAGCCGTAGGGGATGGACCTTAAAGAGCAGTGAGGCTTTGGAAACAGAACGCCAATCACTGATGATCAACTATGCTTATTCAATGGCAGCTTGCAGTTACATACTGTGTACATATCGATGTATTCTGTTATTCTGTGCATGATTTGGAAAATAAAACATATTACATTACATTACATTACAGGCATTTGGCAGACGATCTTATCCAGAGCGACATACAACAAAGTGTTAACCGTAGTCAAGAACAGTTTAGCTGAAAGCCACCCTAGTGGGAAGTACAGTTCCTGGGTTCCTGGGTGCTAGGAGCAACCACATAGTTAAACAATATTTTAGCATAGTTACTAAAGATACCGTTTTTGAGCAAATTCCCTTTGTATATTTCCACAGAACATAGATATTGAACTAAGCTGACAAGCAACTAAGCTGTGACAAATGCACACGTTATCACAATTTATTATTATTGTTATGGCTGTATTATAAATTATTATCAGAAGCAGCCTTGTGAGAGTCTTGTAGCCCATGTCACATGCTCTCTGCCCGTTCCTCTACAGTGCCCAACCCCCCCCTCAACGTCTCCCTGAAGATTGTTCACCTCACCAGCGTGACCCCGGCGGGGTGTCCGCGGCGGGCCCCATCCCCGCAGGGCCCGTGACTTCCCCTTGATGGAGGAACAAGACGAGTCAGAGGCTCAGGAGGAAGAGGAGGAGAACGCCGAGGAGGCCGGGGATGGCCTCGCCCCGAGGTGGAACGAGACCGACGGCTCCGTGGACGGGGCCCAGGACCAGAGCGTGACGGCGTCCTACTGGCCGCCGGCCACAGGGAGTCCCGCCCCCACGGAGGAGGAGTTTGTGAACGCAGTGGTGCCGGAGTACGAGGACTCCAACGAGCCAGGCTCTGCCATGAGCGTGCCCCTGACCCCCATGCCCTCTGTCACCCCTACCCACCTGCCCCCCATCCTGCTGGAGTTGCGCTGGCAACCCCCCCGACCGCCCACCACCTTTGACGGCTTCAGCGTCTACATCTACAGGGATGGTATGTTTCTGCCCGCAGAATGAAGTGGGATTAATAAAGTGGATTATGGGAGCTATTTCAGGCTGATTCTGACTGTGGAACAAAAGGGTGTAGGTGGAATTCAGTCGAGGTAAACACTGACAATGGTAAGCATTGTTTCACACAGTTAATGCCGTAGTCGAATCCCAGACCTTGGAAGAGTTCAAGACCAGACTGAAGCTTGCTGAATTGCTTGTTCGAAGCCTTGTTATGTCATATCCATATAAATTATTCAAACTTATAACAAAAGAACCGTGAGTCAGGCCTTGTCAGAAATGTGACATGTGCAAGCCATTAAGTACCACATGTTCCACCTTAATGCAGCGTTGTGAAATGGGAACCCTTAGATTTCTGATGTTTGTTCCAAAATGATCAACTTTCTTAGGTCTTAATTGTATTGTGCAGGGCCATTGATTGGATAGGAACTCAAATGATCCATTGGTCCAGATTTCAACAAACTGCTGTTTGAGGAGAATGGAATTCTCCCGGACAGGGAGTTTACACCAGTGTCTTATGTTATTATTAGCACCCTGCATTTCCTGCGGCCTTGTTTTTAAACCTGTCATTTGTTGTAAAATCACCAGGTGTCTCTATAACTGATCAAATTGATCAATAAACAAGGTAATTGGCTGTGATTAAGCAAAAACCTTATACAAACCTGTTTGGCAATACCAACCTGGTGAGCTTTATACAGATGAATACAATGTGTTCAACCTGCAATGTATCCTTGAATCACACCAAAAAGTCTATTATAGATGAGCACTTAACAACAAAAAAACATGCAAAACAAAAGACACCGAGTTTGAGTGTACTCAATAAATAAAAACTATGATAAATGATTTAACGGAAGCATCTGTATCTGCAAACGTTGACAACCCCAACGCGATTCCAACAGCAAATCATTTGAGACGGGAATATGTCGCGCGAAAAAATCCACTCGCACAAGAAAATAATTAAAGAACAGCTTAAAACAGCTGACAGCATCTTGACTGATCCACCGATGCAAAAGACCAATACGTTTTAGACACTTTGTTTGTTGTGCAGGGACTATCAAGGCCATCATAACATCATTTTATTTTAGCAGATGCAGTTTATTTTTCATCTGTCAATTACAGCTGGCGCCGGTAATTGTGAGACTCAAACTCATTTCGAATAGATTTCAGAAATATAAATGGCTTGGTCACAGACACTGCCAGCTACATGCTCCAGACATACGTTGCCATTCTTTGTGGCAAATTTCCCAATTCAGTCCATTTACTGCACAATTCACACATCATAGCCCTTGCCAGTAATATGTGGCCAACTCATTTCCCGAAAGTGGACAAGACCATATACAAGAGGGAATCCACCAGGAGGACTGTATGCTGCCTGTAAATCTCCCACCGGAGTCTTGTAAAACCTGATGGGCCACTTGGTATTCTGCAGCAGAGTACCACTCCAGGTACTTATCTTTTCACCCAGGCGTTGTGGTAAAGGAAATGCCAATTACACCGAATCCAATGGTGTTGAAGGACCTACAACAATTATTAAAAGATACAACCTTACAAGCCCAACTCTGACTGATGATCGCGATCTATGGAAAAGGACTTTCCAGCAGAAATAATTATTTGCAATTGAATGTGCAAGGCAAGGATGTGTCTGTTTCATAGCCAAATATATGTGCCAGACCTTTATTTTTTCATTGTACAGTGTATTACTGAGGCATCATGTGGCTAATATTTAGACACTATTCAGAGAAATGTGTCTGAAGAAACATGGAATGACAGGAAGACATTCAAGTTCTAACATTTTTTTCAGTTCTATTTAAAAAATATAATTCAATAAAAAATGTGTCTAAATCTGCGCAACGTTGCTGTCTTTTATTCTATTCCAACAACAGATTACACAATTACCAGTTTACAAATAAAATGTTTTTGGTAGTAATCACCAGTAATGTAATTAATTGGCTATTCTAACAAGAGATTATATGAAATACTGCTCAATAAAATGTGACCAGTAGACAAACGGGTCCTTTAATGGGCGCACAAGGGCACAAAAGTAATTAAATTACTAATTGAAATCATTAAGTTACCTTAATTGAATGATTGTGTCCAATTTGGCTTTATGAGGAGGCTGTATCAGCACCTTGGTGTGGAAGACTGAGTTACAGGTTTTAAAATCAAACAGCGGGAAACGCAGGGCCCTAGTTATTATGTAATTACCTATTATACAAAGTGTAATATGACTAATTTTTTTTTAAGGCAACTGCACAGAGATGGCCACCGTGGATGAGAACACTCACGAGTTCTTTGTGGAGCTTACTGAACCGGGCATCTACAGGGCAGCGGTGACAACGCTCAGCTCCTCCGGGGACTGTGAGCCCCGAGAGAGCACCAGTGACACCAGCTTCACCTTCTACCTCAGTAAGCTCGCCTCACTCCTCTCCTCTCCTCTCCTTCTCACACTCACCTTCACTGCTCATTTACAGGTAGCAGTGTGTTCTCTCTGAAGCAATTGTTGTCTGAGTGATTTCCTTCTGAAAAGATGCTACCTTTTTTAATGAACTCCCCTGTCCTTGGCAAATGCTTTGTTCATGACTTGTGTGAGCATCACATGATGCACTGGTACATCTATACTTGCCATGCTATAAGAGGGACCTTGCATTAGTGTACAGAAATTAGCTTGTTAAAGTGGCTGAACAAGCTAATGTCAGGGATGTGTTACATGCACCAGTGCTTTGTACAGTGTCATATGTGTTTAATCTTAACTGCTTTGAGGAATGGATCTAAACAGTACAGTGTTATACATCAGTGCTTTAGGGAACTGATCAGGATACCAGTGTGTAGACAAAGTTATCAAAGCACAATGCTCTCAGGGGTTTGGTAGGAGTTCAGTCTCAGCGTTGAAAGGAACTGATTTTGTTTCATGTGCAATTATTTAGTCGATGAATTGAATGTCAGGCCTGTGTCGCAGGCCTATGTGTTCAGGTGAACTGGTCTCAAGCCTGTATTTCAGGCCCAAGTGTCCAGATGAACTGATCTCAGGTCTGTGTCGCAGGCCCCAGCGGCGAGTGGTTCGAGCAGCCAAAGGAGAGGCCACAGGCGGTCAGCGTGAGGATGCTGGGGTCCAGCACGGCAGTCGTGTCCTGGGCTTTGTCCTCGGAGAGTCACAACGGCTCTGTAGTGTCAGTGCTGTCCCTGACCTGCCTCAAACCCAGCCTCAGCCAGAGGATGGAGAACACGTACTGCAGCGAGGTGGGAACTGAACACACACCTGCCCTAACACACTACTGAACACACACCTGCCCTAACACACTACTGAACACACACCTGCCCTAACACACTACTGAACACACACCTGCCCTAACACACTACTGAACACACACCTGCCCTAACACACTACTGAACACACACCTGCCCTAACACACTACTGAACACACACCTGCCCTAACACACTACTGAACACACACCTGCCCTAACACACTACTGAACACATACCTGCCCTAACACACTACTGAACACGCATGCACCTACTGCAGCGAGGTGGGAACTCAACACACACTACTGAACACATACCTGCCCTAACACACTACTGAACACATACCTGCCCTAATAAATTACTGAGTACACCTGCAGGGGAAAGAAAACCAAGGTGATTCCTGTCTGTTCCAGCCATATGCATGCCTATTTTTATTGAGTATAGACCCACCCTCAAACTCTGTATGGTGGCCACCATGTTATGTTCTCCCTCCAAAATTTGTAAAATCCCTCCGAGCCTCGTTATCCTGTTGTTTTTCAACCTCAAACAGTGGTTAGAAAATGGAGAATACCCTCTGCATAATTTTGAGCTGTGATTATTGCAATTTCTTTCTTGCCTTTTAACTTGATATTTAGTGTTACGTGGTGCCTTTGAAGTAACAGTAATGAGACGTAAGATATACTTAAGATATGGATATTGCTGTAGTTATTAATATATGTGTTGTTAAGCAACTTAGACGGTGTCTTATGGATATTGTGATGTGTCCTACAGGAAAATTCCACTAGTGACATCATCACGAATTTGACCCCTGGGGCGCAGTACCGAGTGATGGTCTATCACACCAACGGGCCTCTTGTCAGCCCCCCATCTGAACCTGTCATCATCGGAATAGGTACACCCCACGCTATTTCCTCGCTACAGACTGGAGCAAGGTGGCTGGAACAAACCCAATGCTGTCACATTGCTTTTTAAAATCTTGATAAAGACCTCCCACCCTCCCGCAGTGGCTGGACCCAGTTGGTTTAGTCTTGATGGGTTGATGTAATATTGTGCGTGTCAATCATCTAGGGCTTCTGGGATTACTGTTGCATAATATCTCCCTGCATAATCAAGTTGTTTACCCGTTACCCATGTGGGCTCAACGGCCCCATTCGCTTTCAGTAAACATGCTTGTTTTTGTGTGTTTCTAAAGGGGTGATGTACTAAACAAAATTGCGTATATTAACGAATTGGCTGATTTTGATTGGCTGTCCACCCTCCTGCTTGTCAGAGCCGACCGGGGTGCGAGACCTGGTGGTGTACTCGCTGAGCCCCACCGCGGTCATCCTCCGATGGCAGCGTCCGTACCACGTGGCCTTCCGCAAGTACATCCTGCAGACCTTCTTCTTCAACCCCCTCACCCTCACCTCCGAGTGGACCACCTACTACGAGATCGCCGCCACGGCTTCCGTCTCCGCCTCCGTGGTAACGGCCGCCGCTCCTCTGCCTCGACGCTTACGAGCTTATCGAGACTAGTGAAGGATGTTTATCCGGGAGTTGTCACTTCCTTGATCGCCTAAATTTCTCTTCATATCACAATCCTGACGTATTAGACGAATGCACAAGTCGTGAAAGGAGTTCAATAGCACTCTTTTGCACGGTACGTAGGTGTATTTCCTCTGAGGGAAGATGCACACCTAGCGGCTGAGGACACCGTGTACGGCCCTGACTACCACTGTGCCATATCAGTGTCTTTATAGATTCTGATTGCATTATAATTGTAATTCATTAGATTGTACTTAGAGCCTATGGGTGTGATGGCTTTAGGCCGCAGTGCGCAGTTGTGGAAACTATTTCCAGATGGAGCACTATTGCTGTGCTTTAATCCATGTGCTTTACCTTGAGTAAATTGCTCCAGACGAGCTTATTTGGGCTTGAATGTATGCCTTTTGTTATCTGAAAATAAACAAATACTGAAAATGTATGCATTCACTATCTTAAAAAGCGTGTAAATGCCCTTATATATTATCTTTTTTTCAAGTATCTATTTGTGTGGGATGCAATCTGGAACTTAGTGGAGTACCCTGCATGGTATTTTCTGCTTCCTGTCATCTTTTACTTCTATTTGCTTCATTTTTGGATCTCCCTGTTGTTGTGACTCATGACTCACCAATGAAATGTCACATTCATCGGGCCATCTGTCCACCCCTCCCCCGCCCTCCCCCCAGTCTCTTGGACCCCAGCTCAGTGGCGCTCAGCCAGTGGAGGATCAAGGCCTCTGGGAAAGTGGGGGCTAGTAAACACACGCCCGGACTCTTAACGGGTAGACACGTGACCGCACAGGCCACTGGGGAGCTCTTACTGACGCGATGCCCTTTAAATGGACTGTATAAGATGGAGGACTGAGTGTCGCTGGTTGACTCTCCCCTTTGTAGCGAGTGACCGATCTGCTGCCGGCCTGGTACTACAACTTCCGCGTTACCATGGTAACCTGGGGCGAGCCGACCCTCACCTGCTGCGACGGTTCTACTGTGAGCTTCATCACAGGTACTGCTCATTGATGTACGAGACATTCCTATGGATGTTTACGAATGTTCACGAACTGATGTCACAAGCTGTAACGTCCCTTTCCTGATGCTCTCTCTCCATCTCTAGAGTGTCGGGTCTAGACTAGTACTAGTTACATGCCATTTATGGTGGTGTACCAGCATGTACTAAATACCAGTTTGTAATTAATCTAATTATTTCTGTCAGTGAGATTTATCTCTTGACTCCTCTCTTTTGGTTATTTCATGTACATATATATATATAGTATGTTTGTGTGCAAATTATAATAATAATAATAATACATTTTATTTGTTATGCGCCTTTCAAGAAACCCAAGGTCGCAATATAGTGGGAAGAGTGATAGTAGATGCTAAACATTTGATATTAATTTTGACATTTATAGCATTTTGAATAAAGTGTAGGGAATATTGTCAAATTGTATGCTCTTGATTGTGATCTGAAAGCTCAAGAAAGTATTCTATAGTGTCAGATGCTCTATAATGTCAAAATATATGCTAAATGACTGACAATATATACTAAATGACATCAGATGGCTTTTATTCAAATGTTTAAAAAATTCAACATGAAAAGCAAAGTAAAACTCCCCTCTCTGTGGCATAGGAATGGTCCAAAAGAATCCATTTGCATTCACAAAGCATCCTGAATGATGAAAAGGGAAAGTCTGGGTGTATCAGTTGGCCTCAGACTGTGCCACCGATAAAGAATGCCTTTTGGTCTGTCCAGCCCCAGAGGCGCCACACATATCCTCAGCGGACTACTCCAACAGCCTGCTGTACGTCAGGTGGACCTACGGGGACATCTTCACCGACCTCTCCCACTCCAGGATGTTGCACTGGCTGCTGGTGGCAGAGGGCAAGAAGGGATCGAAGAAGCGCATCTCCGCTGACGTGAGTCGCTCCCGGAGGGGACTCCCTAATGTTCTCACAACAGCAGGAGCTTTCGCTCTCGCTCGTTTCCCATCAGCCCGAGCTGAGCTCAGAAGACGGAGGGCGGTTAATTAGGCCATTTGAGATGCGATATTGACGCCGCTGTCTGTGCCCGTTTGAAACCTAATTAAAAGCGGGCAGGTATGGAGCGAACGGCATCGTGCCCAGCTCCTGCAGGGCCGTAATGTCTGCTGTGTCCTCCTCTCGATTCTGCTCGGAGACTCTTAATGAGTCCCCCCTGTTTCATTCAGCTGGCAATATTCTACAAAAAGGGAGCTTAATTAATGAATATTTCACAGAATAAATACTGTATGTGGAGACCCCGGTGGATACAGATGGGATCTGACTAATTACCTTCCGATGCAAAGCCTTCCGCGCAGGAACTAGAACATTACAACGACGTTGTGAGGACATTGTGCTGTTGCTCTGTCGGTTCCTGCTGCATCACACTGGAGCAACTAAAGACAAAGTTTAAAACCACTGTAGATAAAGACGCCTGTCATCGAGTAGCTTATAGACACCTGGAACAGCAGTTGCTTTGAGTTCAGATTGAATTATTGGCATCAATTGGCAGTAAATTATTTTAATATAAGTTTTGGAGTTTGGCCAATTCAGTTTGTATTGTTTATTCCACTGCTGCCAACTGGCTTCGTGGGACTAAAACAAGTGTAGTGAATATAGTCAAAACGTTTAATTTAATACGCCACATTTTTCACATTTCTATTGGTGCAGATCATTTTCTGCTTGCCACTAGTTGTCAAGTGTTATATAGTAATCCCCCTTAAAGGTGAGTGGTGTATAGATTGATTGACAGGTCCTTTCTCCTCCCCCAGGTGACACGCACAGTCATGATGGCAACGCTGGCTCTTCCGCCCGGAGACATCTACAACCTGACAGTCACTGCCTGCACAGAGCATGGCAAGAACACCTCCATGCCATACATCATCAAACTGGGTCAGTGCCACCCACAGGGGGATTCTGGGATACTTTGCTTTGTGCATACTCTTACATCTGTAGTGACTTTTTTTATATATATTTATGTATATAGCGGTTATAGTGGTAGATTCACCCCCCCATCCCAGACTTGCCCCTTCCCTCCGGGCGCCTGGCAGCCACTCCTCGCGGTCTCGTCTCTTCTCTGTCCTGACCCCTCGGTGGTGGAACGACCTTCTGCAATTGGTCAGGACCGCGGAATCACTTGCGATCTTCCGCAAGAGACTCAAAGCCCACCTTTTCAGACTCCACTACCACTGAATTCTGTACATCTAGCTAATTGTCATCACCACTGCCTACTTGCTCAACACTATGTATCCCTGCTTAATTTAATTTTTTTAAATTTATTTTTTATTAAAAATGTAATAACCTTTTCCTTCCCAGTGTTACAGGTATGGTACGCAGCTGCCTGCAATGATGTCTATCACTGTATTACTGCACTGATCTCTTGCGTGAACTATGATTGTTCCTGCCATGTATTTATGCACATCTTGTAAGTCGCTCTGGATAAGAGCATCTGCTAAATGCTTAAAATGTAATGTAAATGTAAAATGTACTTAAATCTACATTAGTGTAGAGCATGTAGGGATTATGGAAGTAAACTCAAATCAACAGTAATATGGACTATATAAGGGTCAGGTCTGTTTACTCTTAAACCAGTAAGGGTTAGGGAGTCGGGCTTGTGACCAGATGGTTTTGGGTTTAAATCCCAAAGCCCTTATGCTGTAGCAAGGATATCATATGAGACTGAAACATACTGTATCACAGTAGTACTGTATTTAAACGGCTAAAGCTAAACAGCTGTTTGACTAGATTATATTCAATTATATTAGATTTTGATTGCCAGCTAGATTTAAATATACCGGTGATTTAAAAGTTCCGAATCCCAGTGTAATGCATAGCTAGCGTTTACGTCCAGTTGCAAAATATGAACAGTGAACTATTCTGCGAGCTCACCTACCCCTTGTCTTGTGTGGTGACATCATCCTGTTTGTGCATTCACATGACATTTGCACACTCGTAACTAAAATAAGTATAAAAACTTGAACAGAAGTGTTGAACAGAACCCCTGGGCCATTAAGAAACGGTCAGCAGACCCCTCCTCCACCCCCTCCCAAAGATGAGACAGAGAGCTATTAAAGTACATCGTACTCCCTATGATCAGATATCCAGTGTTGTGCAAATCTCATGGAAAAGGAATAGATTCAATATGTTATTGTAATGGATTTGTCTAATTATGCTGTGTACTAATATAGAGCTAGACATACTAATAAATATACGTCATATTTTTTTTAATGATGCAGATATTTTGAGAGAAAAAATGTGCTCTATTTGGACAGAAAAATATTTTTTGCATATACAATATTGGTTTATCAAAATGTCATTTGTATCACTGAAATCCTTTTGTAATCCACTGTATCCAAATACTTGCTCCAATCTAGATACAAATGTCCTCCTTATTGATCTTGATACAAATCGTATAAATATGCAATAAAATAAGCCCTCAAAGCATGACTTTCTTTGACAAGTGACCAGAATAAGATATGTTCTCCTTTTTTTTATATGGAAAGTGATTCTAGCACATTCTTCATTAAGAGGAAGTTATCTGGCTAATACAAGGCGATGCATGAGGGCTAGATTCCCTGCTTTGGTCTGTGGGCTGCAGTGACATTTCTCTCGTGATTTTCGCACAGAACCGGCACCTCCGAAGTCGCTGTATGCTGTGAATGCCACTCACACCTCCGTGACCCTGCTCTGGGTGGAAGAGGGAGTGGTGGACTTCTACCAGGTGCTCTGCAAGCAGGTCCGGCCCGGCAGAGAGCTGAAAGTAAGACGCCGCCGTCGCGCGAGGGCACCGGGAATGAACACAGACACTGATGCTGCAATTAACTTGTTGAACAGGAAAGGCACGAGGTGGTCGTTTTTATACAGACAGTGCTGGAGCATGAGGCAATTACGTGAGAATGTTTCCGGAGAGTGCAACGAGTCTAATTCTTTTCTTCTTGCGAAAAGTGGCACTTTCAATGAAATACAGTATTTCCTCTGGAGTCTAGATTAGTCCCACACATAG
Organism: Aldrovandia affinis; assembly: GCA_029706075.1. Taxonomy (NCBI): domain Eukaryota; kingdom Metazoa; phylum Chordata; class Actinopteri; order Notacanthiformes; family Halosauridae; genus Aldrovandia; species Aldrovandia affinis. The sequence goes on from JAINUG010000023.1 coordinate 349,626, forward strand.
CTCCAGCCCTGCTGGAATCTGCTGATTAGTGAAAAGCACTAATCCTAGTGCTAATGAAAAAACATGATTTTTTAAATGTATTTTAAATGCATTGTGTCCAAGTCTGTGTTAATGCTAGAGCAGCAGAGTGGGTTTTTCTTAGGACTGTGTAGGACTAATCTTCTTTCTTCCACTTTTTTGGGGCATACAATTACACCTCCTGTGCCTTTTTACAATTTTATTAAAATTGTTTTTTTAATCCTGCTCGCATAATCACTAAGCTCAAGATAGTGTTGTTTTTGGATGTATGTGAGGCTCTATTTCACAGTGTTTCTACAGTATTTATTCTGGAGCTTTTACCAACCAGTGCCAAGTTTCTTAATAATTAAAAAGTGGCTGAGATGATTACAGAGATGATAGTGTATGAGTAAAGGCAGGCATATGTACAAGATTACTTTTTATTTAACGTTTTGGGATTTAGTTTGCATAGTGTGAAACAGAGGTTTCTTCCCACCAGGAAGTGTGTGTCTTTCCAAAACAAACCATGTCAGCCTTTTTTTTTTAGATTGTCAGAAATGCAAACTGTTCACAAAAACATACATTGAAATGTCAAACTTTGCAACATGGCCAGAACATTTTCTTGGTCCTCTGGACAGGAGCCTCCTACACCGATTTGACACAGTGTGCATCAAATCATTGTCTTATTATCCGGTGAAACGCAGCTAGGGTGTCAGCAAACCGAATCCTAGCCTAGAGAAAGAGGCAGGTAATTTGTTTGGTTTAGTGTAGTCTCGGGGGTTTGTCCTATTTTTATGAAGAGCATATAGTGACAGCTGTTAAATTGTGTTTGTATAATTAGAGTAATTTTGTTTTTAAAGGAGGAAGCTAAACAAGGCTTCACAGGTCTGGCACGGGGATGTAAAACATATTTCCTTCAGGGTCACTGTGAATGTTTTTTTTCTTTCCAGGCCATTCTCCAGTGTATAAATTAGACAAGTGGTGCAATTAGCCTGGCTCAGCTGGGCCAGATTTATTTGGCAAAAGGTTTTTAAGCCAGGGGCACCTTTTTAGATCAACAGCTATAAATCCCTTGGCCAAGGACCAAAGATAAATGAAGCAAACATCTATGAACTCTTTTCCAAAACTTTTGTTTTAAAAATTATTTTAACATAGAATTGTATATTATTATTATTTTATTCTAGAAACTTTTCTTATCATATTTAAATTACAGATGTGTCTTCCTTGTGAGACATGATTACCATTTATGACCAAGTACAGTTTAATCACCTTAATTGGGAGAAGATATTATTATTGTTATGTTTGCCTCTGTCTAACTGTATGGCCGTGGTGGACAAACCCTATTCCTGCTTACAGCACGTTTCATGTTTGATAAAACCACCATACCACCAACCACCATGTTGGGCCACCCTATTAAGTGACTAAATTGGTGTCTCCATTAGTTTTGTACTCTGCCAGTATGACAGATTTAAGACCCCGCACAATGACATCAGTTTTCCTGGGGTGGTTTCCAGGGGCAACGGTGTACATTTCAGATTATGTGTATTCTAAATTCTAAGTTCTAAATTCAAATCCAGAATAGAGACAAAAAGTTTAAAAAAAAAGCAAACTGAATCTCTCAGAATTGTCCGAAAGGCAATCTGTGGATCGTGTCACAAACGGGGGTCGTCTTATGTCCTGCAGGTGAGGGAACCCCAGGCCATCCACTCGCACGTGGCAACAATCGCTGACCTGCAGCCTTCCACCGCCTACAACTGCAGTGTGACCAGCTACAGCTACAGCACCCCCAGCGAGCCTTCTTACATCACAGTCTCCACCCCAGGTATCACGCACCATTAATATGGTCCACACTGCACACAGACCCACACACACTCTTTACATTTTCATGGCCAATTGGAAATAATAAATATTAATGATGCAGCTGATTTTAAAAGGGGCTGAAGGGTTCTTTGGCATCTTTTAAATCCAAAATTATGGCAATATGTTTTTATTTTTTTGTCAGTTTGTTAGCCCTTGACGTCACTGTCCTGCAGGCTTAAAGTTTCAATAGCAATTGGACAAACTCAAGTACTTTTCTGAATTGTACTGTACTGCATGTGGCTTCATTTCAAACAGTATTTGCTCAGCTCTGGGAAGGTCAGTGGGATGGGTTGCTAAGGATTCAGACGTTTTCTCAAATACTAAATTCTGCGATATTTTCCAGCTTTCTGCTTTCTGTTTTCCACCATTAATCAGGGGTTTGTCCCCATGTAAAAATAATTTTGTTCAGTGCTTTGTGACAATTTAATGGTAGAAATGCATTATAACATATACATTTTGTGTTGGTTGATAGATAGATAGATTGATTGATTGAGCTGTATGAATGGACAACCAGCAAAATGTGAGCCGTGTAAGTTATCCTGGATAGGGACACAATCTGTAATGTCTGACGTCACTACAGTTCTGAGTAGCCCCATAGGCCGTAAGATTTTCTGTGGTCCTGTTGGAAAGTCTGTCTGGGTGTGCAGGCACAGGGAACCCGCGGCCTGTTGAGTCAGTTGAGTTTGGGTCACGCGGCCCCGTGTCATTTCAGCCCGAGAGATGAACCCCAGCGTGGCGGCCATTTCGGCTCTGGCCATCCTCAGCGTCCTCCTCGTCAGCCTTCTGGTGCTCATCTTCCTCGTGCTCCGCAAGAAGCACCTGCAGATGGCCAGGTAACTGGCAGCAGTGTCCCTTTACTGCTGCTGCAGTGCAGCAGTGACGCAAACAAGTCAACGTAACATTACAGGAACACTGTGAAACCGTGTGTGTTGTGCTGGGGTGTGAGGTTCCATCCAGCTACCTTACAAATAGCTGGGTGAAATACTGCACAGTAGCAGGCTGAACATGTCACCTGTGGGGCTTTCAGTCGTCTTTGACATTTAGTGATGTCAGTGTGGGCAACCCTGTTTTTGGACTGCTTCAATTACACCAATTCTGGATGTGAAAAGTACAGGCTTAATCCATTGAGGATCTGGCCATTAATTACACTGCATTAGATCAGCCTAATCATTGATTTAGTCATTGTGATTAGATGTGAAAAGTGATTTGTAATTCAATTCAGATTGACTAAGGCCATAAGCATTTCTAGCACTCCAGAAACACGGTTGCTCTACCCCTGGAATAACATTCATATACCTGGTCATCTCACCCTTTTCAACATTAATGGTTAGACTAGTCTAACTGGCTTTGATTTGTTTGAGAGTTTCATGCTTTTTGTTTGTCATTATGGCTTCATGATGACTCAGCCCACTAGAGATTCTACACCACCTTACAGTATATGTATAGACAGCTGTGTACCGCACTGTACAGTCCGCAATACTCAGCATAAGTGGTTTCCTCTGAAAAGAGGAAGCAGGGACCACTGCTCCCAAATGAAAGCTGAAAATTGTTTGTTCCGTTAGCAATTTTGAAACTTCTTTTGCCCCATGGAATGCTTTTAACTGTTTTCCAAACCTGGTTGATGTTTGTCTTTGAGGGCTGCAGTGGCTTTTGTTCCAGCAAGGCTCTTAACCACCTGGTTGAAGTAATCACTGCTGATTTAAGCATCCTTCCTCAGCTCTGAGAATGAAGAGAGAATGTTCTTAATTCAGACTTAATTTTGTTCTTAATTCTTAAATCAGAATGTTAAGTGGACCTGAGGTAGCCAGTGCTAAGCATTATATGTCTGTATTTTATGTATATGAATGTGCTTCATATGATGGAGTTGAACTAGAAATTCTAAAATGTAAGGCGTAAAAACCTGCTTTTAGGCTTAAGCTAGGAAGTCAGAGTGTGGTGAATTTTTATTGTCTTTGCTGGTATATTGGCATGCAACTATAGTATATTTATTTCCCTAAATGGATAATGGTATAGAGCGTTGGACAAAGTATTGCTGTTGGCATTTATATAGGTTGGAACTCATTGTTTAGCATTAAATTGATGCTTCTTTACTACTTTTCAGGGAGTGTGGGGCTGGAACCTTCGTTAATTTCGCCTCGTTTGAGAGGGACGGGAAACTGCCATATAACTGGTAGGAGCTCATCTCTCATTTTAAGGAATTCTTTCAAACGACCCACCCTGCAAGGTGGAGCAGTGATAATAAGCGTTCAGGATCCAGACATAAAGCGATTATGAATTCGGGAAGCGTCCCTCGAATTGCAGGTTTTCCTTTCGCGTGAGAAGGATGCGTGAGACTTTCCAGCTGGGCCCATTCAGGCGGATACACATTTCAGCCCCTAAAATGACACTGGAGATTACAGTGGCATGCAATTCAGTAGCCGCTCTCATCAGCCCAGACATGGAGAGTCAAATTTTCTGCAAGATTAGCGCAAAGGATTGGAGAGATTAGGGATTTGACTGCAGTACTTTGCTTGCATACTGCTCACACACTACATACTTTGGCCTTCATTTCTACCAACAGACAGAGTGGTATTTATTGACTTTACAATTTTTTTAATTGACATTATTTAAAATGAATGACAAATTTTGTGTTTGTTATTAAAATACAAGCGGCAATTTCTTAAAGGAACGGTTCACCCATTTGTAAAAAGATTCCTTTACCTTATGTGTCTCCTATAGTTGGCCAGAGCCTCAGAACCTCGATTTCTGTTTGTTTATGCCGGGAGAGAGAATGGTAATGTGAGCCAAGTCTTGACTGAATGAAGCCCATTTCCTCCACTAGCGTTTCTTGCATGCATATTAAAATCCAATCCATCCAAATCCATGGCTAAAATCCAACTTCAACAATATGTTTCTCACTGGTATGGGTTGAAGTTTTTTTTTTTTAATAGTGGGGGCAATAGGTTTGACTGTCTGGTGGCTAGGCTCGTTGATCTATCATCATCTCATATTTGTATCGTAATGTTTATATCGTTGTGCAATAAAAGCAAACAGAAATAAAAATCCTGATTTTGACTTAGACTGTAGGAAACCTTTTAAGGTAAATAAAGTGTAATTGGGTGAACTGTTCATTCCTTTAAGTCAGAATGTAGGCCAAACTGCTGTGCAGGATGATCGAATTCCGTCCTATATGTTAAAAAATATTGATCACAATGCCGCGGTTATTAATAAAACGTTCAAACATCTGTCGGGATATTGAGGAACGTGTCATCGGATCAACATGGGCCGATACTGCTCGCATAACATATCTTAATATCCCAATCGAACATATTCAGTTTCTACAGGCAATTAAACAATGCAAGTTACACCTATGAAGTACAGTCATTAATGCAATAATTCCTTTTGACAAAGTAGAAATGAAAAGACTTGAATAACGATAATCCAACAGGGTTAATATAACGGCTTAAAGACGGCCAGTTATGGCAGACATTGGATTCCCAGTGACCTTGTAAAACCTTGGCCATACCATGATCTCAAAACTATGGGGGAGGGGGGACCTTAGGAAACTTGTTTTTGAAAAGATTAAGAATGTTCCACATTGGCATGTATTGAGTGTCTGCTCAGTGTGTTTTTGTCGTTAAGCCAGATGGCACCTCTTGGTGTGATTACAACACATTTTGGCTTTTTGAAGATATTTTTTGAAGTTTCATTACATTTCAATTTACTGAAGTTTTTTTAAAGATATCTTAAAAATATATATATGGAAGTGAGAAAAAAACACTTCCTAAAAAACAGCCTTTTTAGAAATCTGGATCATAATTCAGCCATGTCTATTTACTAGTACTAGTCTTAGCAGTTGGCATGAATGTTTTCAGAAAGGGATTTAAAGCACGCAAATGAATTGCCAGAGAAAAAACCCAAAACACTGCCCATCTGATTTCCATGAAACTTCCATAAAAACAAAATAATTACAATTCACGCACCAGCACAAAATTAAACCACGCAATTATGAAGAGGAGTGCCACTGGCTAGCAGGATGGCATCGTGTCAGAAAAATGCCCGCTTTCACCACAAATACATGAACCATGATCTCGTTAGGGAGGACTGACCTCGCTAAATGGCTTCCCCTGGACAGAGCTCTGAGGTTGCAACTCCATTCTGTCCCGCTCCCCCCCCCCGTGACGATTAAAGAGCTGCATGACAAAATAACGCCTAATGAACCACTAATTGAGTATTCTTAAGCACTGTCTGCCGGCACTTACTAACCGAGCACATGTTTTGTCCCTATCTGTACCCCGTTTTGGAACTCCTCAGGCGAAGAAGCCTTTTTGCCTTCCTTACACTTCTGCCATCCTGCCTATGGACTGACTATCTTTTGGCTTTTTATATTAATCCTTGGTAAGTAGCACTGACAGCCACCCGCTGCATCATGGGACATGTTAGGAAAGCAACCGCTTGTTACTATAACCATAGAAATAGAATTTATAGAATGGTTCTGCTCATTAATGTGCTGCTTGCCAGCAGTGCTGGTGGACAGTTACCCTTTTGGTCGAGTCTTTGTTCAGATCCAAACAGAATTTGACATTTATAGCAGAAGTGGCCGTGATTCTGTTCCGTCGGGCAGTGCACCCCGGCAGGGAGCCACAGTGCATGTAACAGTGAAGCTAGAAACCAGCTAGCAACGCTATATCTATGGTTATAAAGCTATGAGCAACAGGTGGAGACACAAGTGAGCATGTAATGAGACGTACCTACTAATGGCAAGGCACTAATAAGAGCAAGGCTTTTGCTTAAACCCTCACATGGTGCTTGCATGTGCGTGAAGCATTGCAGCGCAGCTTCTGAATTGTTTGAGAACGCACAATAAGAGTCTGCATTACCAGGTTAGTTGGTACCACTTTAGCCTTAGTTGATGCGCCAAGTCTACATCATGCCCAGTATACTTTTGTTTCCCTGATAATTTTCCTTGTGTAGATGCTCTCAAATACATGTTTTGAATTGCTGGATACATTCTTAACCAGGGGTTCTTTATGAGAAAATAAAACCCATAATAAGCATCATAAGGGTCTTTGACTGGGTACATTCACCTACACACTCCTTGGTTTTTTTTGTTAAAACACACACAAAAAAACTTGGTGACTTTTTTTTTTTTCCCCAGAAAACTTCAAATGAATTTGGTAAAGACCTGGGAATGCTTTAAGGTCATGCAGCACTAAAGATGTCACGATTGCCGATTGCCTTAAGAGCAATGAGCCAATGAGCTGAATTTCTGTGCTTGCATGCTTGTTGTTCCGAGCACAGAATTATTTTAGCCTGTTCATCATTCTGTGCAAAAGTGCAGCTAACCTGGGCTGCTGAAATAGGTGTCCTCAGCTGTTAATGGATGCCTCTTTATTTACTGTAAGTGTTTCTTGAGTAGATTTGAAATGCATCTTCGCTCTGCATGTAACAGTGATGTTGAGGCAGGATACTGGAATGGAAAGGAATCTCGTGGGCAAGATTGTCTTCCACCACACAGTTTATTTGGCTGTACTGTGGGACCCTGTTTTATGTGCATTCACTCAACAAGGTATATTTGTTGTTTGTTTTGTAGGAGCAAGACTGCTTTAAAGAAAAGGAAACTGACAAGGTAAAATTACAGGGGTGTGTGTGTGTGTGTGTGTGTGTGCGTGTGTGCGTGCGTGTGCGTGTGCGTGTGCATGTGCGTGTGCGAGAGAGATCACAATACCTTTACCAGTAACATCACTTGCAACCTGGCAGTCCAACACAAACCAGGCGGAATTCAATGCTCACTGATTCAGCGGAGTTCACAGTGCCCTCTAAATAATAATAACTAGTCTGTACCATATTGTAGTATGACATTTAAAAAGTTGCCTGCTGACCATTCACACAGAAACAGCTGGCGTTCCACGGTATCAGTGTTACGTGACAGCACATTGCTAGAAGAAAGAGCCATTAAGGAATTTGTTTCGTTAGCTTAGCATATTTGGCTTTGGGAAATGAACGCATTGGAATGAGCGTAGTTCACAGCAGGCCCAATCACGGGGGTTCAGCCTCGCCTGTGGATGGAATCACGCTACGCTGTCATTTTGGCCTTGGATCACCCGGCAGACACCCACTCAGAGTAGTTTTGTCCACGAAAGCAGCCGAGACAAAGTCTGGTCTCCAAGCTTGCAGATCAGCTGATCTCTATTATAATGGTAATGAGTTGAACTTTAGCCCCTTTCAAGCATCTTAAAGGGCTTTATGCTGAAGAGGGATGGGTTGCTGAAATCCCACTCTTGAGTCTGGTGCTTTTACACTCATAGCAGATCGGGAAATCAAATGCAAATCAAGCAATCAATCACTCAATCAGTAAAGTGAGGGGACAGGGATGTGATTGTATCAAACAGACACACAGGCCTGGATTCAGCCATGATTAGTCCTCAACGCTGAGGACTTCCAGATCACTGGCACCAAGGTGATGCAAAGTTTCTAGCAAGTGATAGTAGAGTACTTAGCCATGGGCTTCACCTCCTTTAAGCACCGATGTGAAATGTGATGAAAGGTTTTGTCCGTTTAACAATGCTCTGGAGTATTCTATGTTGGCACACCCACCACTTTCATTTCCTGTTTTTGGGAGATTTGAATTTTTTTTACATTTACTGTCAGCAAGAATGTTATTCTAACAGCATTCTATCTTTAGAGCAAGGGTGCCTTATATGGTACATGTCCTGAATACTTAAAGACCAAAAACCCTTGGTATTTAAACTTTGATAAACTTGCTACCCACAAATGTAACATTGGTACCACTACTGGGGTTTTCACCTTTCAGAACTGTTCAAGTAGGTTAGGTAAGTCAAATATCCAAAAGTGTAATTTCCTTAAAACAAACCTATCAAGTGAGAGTCATCAGATCTTCAAGATCTACAACCTTCAACAAAACACCACCCATCAACAGTTGATCACTGGCAGCTTAGAACCATAAACTAATCTAATGTCCAGACCTGACTGTTCATAAAACCTGAGTTACTAGCATTGGTAAATGTTTTGAGTTCACTGGAAAGCCCACAGAATATCCAGGTGTATTCCAGAAGCAGTAGGCTTAACAATGCAGTCTGAATGAAGTTGTATTCTATAGAGAGTCTTATTTTCCTTTCTTCTCTCTGCCTCCAGTCCTGTCCAGCTGGATGACTTTGACGCCTACATCAAAGACATGAGCAAAGACTCTGCCTACAAATTCTCTCTACAGTTTGAGGTAAAGCACGCTTGCAGGTTTTCATGGGCCAACCCAGGCACATCAGCATTACCCCTCCGTTGTGTTTACTCAGACACAATCCCCGAAACAAAGTCCCCGCTGCTGTATTTGTAGTTCAGTTCATGTCCTGAAAGTCTTTTGATGTGTTGAAGCTTTCCTAGCTTCCCTAGCTTCACTTTCCTTAGCTAGCTTTTCCTCCTTCACTGAGCCAATCAAACTACACCCAATGGTTAAAGGGTTATACTTTTACCTCCAACAAAGTATCACTGAATTGTACCAACTGAATACTCTGAATACTGGTCACTTCAGTAATAACTGGCAAATATTGATGCATAGTCTAACGGGACTCAACAGGGCTTCAGGTAGTGATTGACAAGCAGAGAGCTTGATTCAGCGAATGGAATGTGCTTGATTGTACAAAAATCGGCAAAAAAAAAAAATATCATATCGTAATAAAAAAAAGGATACTGCTTTGCATCCAGGCAGAGTGAAAGAGTGTAGGCCCTATATGTCGTATATCACAGATCAGAGGCTAGCCCCCTCCAGGTTTGTTTATTTAGTTTTTACTTTGCTCTCCTCACAGGGAATTGCTAACCAGAGTGTGCACCCCGCGCAGGCGTAGGTTTCATAGTCTGATTCATAGTGGGAGAGCTAACTATAGCTTATCATAGGGAGGAAAACAAACTGTCACACTTCCAACTTGTTGAGCTTTCTATCGGGATTGATAAAGATACAAATGAATAATTAATTGCTTCTAGAATTTAGCAGGCTTGGCCTCCTAAACATCATCATAAAAACGGCACTGTTTAAAACTGTATCCTTAAATCTAGGCCATAGGTCTTTGTCAAAAATCTCTGTGGCACAGACAGGATATATGAAATTTCAACCATGGACCACATAGAAATCACTACCCCTCAGAATCCGTTTGAACACAAAACTCGTACTGTTTCACATACGTAGGTCACCTCTGGGTGATTTCACCTGGTTTCCATGGTGTCTTTCTGTTTCCAGGAGCTCAAAAGTGTGGGTCTGGACCTGCCCCACGAGGCCGCCGACCTGCCCGTCAACCGAGCTAAGAACCGCTACACCAACATCCTGCCCTGTGAGTGCATGTGCACGTCAAACAGATCTGCACCACAATGTACTATACAAACACAAATGTACTCAAAATGTACCCCTTCTGGGGCTGGTGGGTAGCATAGCGGTCTAACGCACCACACTTTGGCTGGTCCGGTGTGGTGTGCGCTGCCTGTCGGGGACGCGGTTCGAAACTCGCGTCTCTACCAGATCGGCCCTGGTCGTCAGCCCGATCGGAGGCGGCGTTTGGCTGTCCGCCTCCGGGGAAGGGGGGAGGGTGAGCCGGCACGAGTCCGTCGAGGAGCAGGAAAAAGGCGTCCATGGTAGAATTCCGTCTCGGAAGAGGCAGATAAATTCGGCCCGGAAATAATGTCTCGCCCCGGAGGACGGGCGGCAGACTCATGGGGGAGGGGGAATTGAGATAAATAGAGGGTATAATTGGCAACCAAATTGGGAGAAAAACCGGGGGGAAAATTTGAAATAAATTTATTATGTACCCCTTCTGTAACAAGTTTCTGGGATCCACAGGAAACGCAGGCACATCACATCTGTATATCATTCAACCATTTGGCCATTTCCATGCTTCGGTTTATTGTTGACCACTGCTCGCTCATGCTCTCTCTCTGTCTGTATCTGTGGCGTCCAACATTAAATCACATTTAACACATTTAACAAATAATAAAAAATGTAACAAACTAACTAGGAGTATAGCAGTGGTTGTGGAGTAATCTTGGCATATCTGGTGTACGATGGCAATTTGCACCCGATTGGGAAATGCCCACTGAAGCTGTTCTTCACCTTGTGATAATGGAGTGGGCACGATTCAACACAAACTCAGATCCCTGTCCTTCACAGACGACTTCAGCCGCGTGATGCTGGTCTCAATGCATAACGACGAAGGGTCGGATTACATCAACGCCAACTACATTCCTGTGAGTACTCCAGCTGTGCCATCCCCTGTTCTGAGTACCAGTACAGAAACTGGCACACTTGTCATTGCTGAAGGTGGGATAATTCCTCATAATTGCTCTGAATCCTGCTCTTAATGACTTACTGTAATTGGCTTCACATTTTACACTGTGACAAATGATAAACGACAGCTAAAGATTATATCTGTGCTTTGTATTCAAGAGGTGTCACAATTCAGTGCATTTTGACACATGAGGTGGTGTGAACGTAAGCGTTAAATTAACTGTTTTAATAGTTCGCTGTTGGAAGTGGTTTGGATTTAAAAAGAGATTGAGAGAGACAGCAAGAGACAGAAGTGAGGAGAGATGGAAAGAGATGATAAGAGATACGGAGACAGATGAAGAGAGAATAGAGCGATCAAATCTGATCTCTAATCTGTGCAACATCGCCATTGGCCCCGCCTCTGTGATCTCCACTGTTTGCAGCAGCCTCATTGGCCCCGCCTCTGTGATATTTACAGTGTGCAGTAGTCTCATTGGCCCCTTTTGGGGGGCCAATGAGACTTTTGCTATATTTTTAAGATGGAAAAATGATGTTTTCGTCACCTTGTTGATTTGGGACTTGAAACTTATATCTGAGTCTAGGATAACACCAAGACTTGTGACTTCAGGTTTGATCCAAGAAGTCAATTTCCCCAGAGAACTCGGCAGCGTATTGCTCCGCAAGTTATTAAAAACGACTTCCCTTTTGTCTTTTGGGCCAAGTAAAAAAACTTCAGTTTTGTCCTCATTAAGTTTTAAAAAGTTTTTACTCATCCATTGTTCTACGGCAGACAGACAGGCAGTCAAGGAGCACAAAGCAACTGAGTCATTTGGCTCCATTGCGATGTATAATTGTATGTCGTCTGTGAAAGTCGACGTTATGATCTCTAATTATGTGACCTAACGGTAACATGTACAATGAAAAAAGCAGAGGGCCAAGACAGCTTCCTTGTGCAACCCCAAAAGCCATGTTGTATATCTCTGATGTGTGAGCTCCAAGACTAACATAACATTTTCTTTGTGTGAGATACGTTCGAAACCAATTTAGAGCACAATCGGATACACCAACCCAGTTTTCCAGTCGATTCAGTAGTATACCGTGATCAAGAGTATCAAAGGCAGCGCTCAAGTCCAGCAGAACAAGAACTGAGACCCTTCCGACGTCAGCACTAAGTCTGAGATCATTGATTATTTTGACCAGTGCCGTCTCTGTACTGTGGCCGGACCTAAAGCCTGACTGGAATTTTTCCAAAATGTCATTTTCATTTAGAAAGTAATTTAATTGGTTAAAGACTACCTATTGGCTCGAGAACCTTACTTATAAACAGTAGTCTCATTGGCCCTGCCTCTGTGATATTTACTGTGTGCAGTAGTCTCATTGGCCCTGCCTCTGTGATCTCACTGGGCAGCAGTGTAGCTTAATGGTTAGGGAACTGGACTTGTAACTCAGAGGTTGCTGGTTAAATTCCCAGGTGGGGGCACTGCTGTTGTACCATTGAGCAAGGTACTTAACCTGAATTGCTTCAGTGAAATATCCAGCTATATGAATGGATTGTATGTAAAGACATGTAAACTGTATAAGTCGCTCTGGATAAGAGTGTCTGCTAAACATGCCTAAAATGTAAAAATCTCTACTGTGTGCAGCAGCCTCATTGGTCATTCGTCTCTGCTCTCCACTGTGTGCAGCAGCCTCATTGGTCATTCATCTGTCTCCCCAGGGTTACAAATCTTCCCGTGAGTACATCGCCACGCAGGGCCCGTTACCTGAGACCCGCAATGACTTCTGGAAGATGGTGCTGCAGCAGAAATGCCGCGTCATCGTCATGCTGACGCAGTGCAACGAGCGCCGGAGGGTAGGGCCGTCAGCCTGTCACTCTGTCCATCGGGTGGTCTTTCTGTCTGTGAACCGGTCTGTCCTTTCCACCTAATAGGTAGACTTTATTTGAAATGGAGCCGTTAGATTTGAAGTGCCACAGAGTATTGGATTTAGAGTAAAGGCTGTCTGCAATAGATCATGATTCAAGGGAGAGGACAGTGGAGCGGAGTGCAGTGCTGTGGAGAGGCTGAAACTGGATTTAGAGTAAACTCCACTACCACTGAACACTGTCCATCTAGTCAATCTGTCGTTACCACTGTTTACTTGTTCTACACTATTTAAAAAAACACAAAAAAAAAAAAAAAAACCCACTAACCTTTTCTTTCCCAGTGTTACAGGTATGATACGCAGACGCCTGCAACGATGTCTATTGCTGTATTACTGCACTGATCTTGTGCACTAACTATGATTGTTCTTACCTTGTATTAATGCACATCTTGTAAGTCGCTCTGGATAAGAGCGTCTGCTAAATGCTTAAAATGTAAATGTAAAATGTAAACTGTGTCTATACTCCGGGTCTGTTCTTACAGTAGGCTTTTCTATAAACAAGCAGCAATGTGTGGATTTCAAAGTAAACACTTAAAGCATCTAATTCAGTTAATGCAAGTTATTTCCTGTATTATTTACAGAATAAGGCAGAGAAAAGGGCTAGCAGCATTAAGCACAAAGAGTCACGCGGATGCATGAGCGCGTGTATGCCTCATCTCTCTATGACCTTTTCCATCTGAACAAACAATACTGTCATGTATAATGAGGACCAAACTGGAATTAATATCAAGCTCTTCATTCCAAATGATTAGTTTAAAGCCTAAAAATAGAACTCTGATCACATGACTCACTAAAGGGATTCTGGGATACGGTTGCAGGTAAAGTGCGACCACTACTGGCCTTTCACGGACGAGCCAGTGGCCTATGGGGAGATCTCCGTGGAGATGATGTCTGAAAAAGAGGCCCCTGAGTGGACCCTTAGGAACTTCAGGCTGGGCTACGTGAGTTCAGACACACTTCGACGCTCCTATAACAATTACACCGGAAGTGCTGTTAACTGAAATGCTACAAATGCTACATGATGTCATTGCTTTTATGCATTTGTTGATTGCAAGGACTCGCTCACGCTAAAAAGGGAAGTGGCGCCATGAACCAAGTCGTAAATGTTCACTGCCTGTATCGGTAACTTGAGCTCATAATGTATTTACAGTAAGGAGACATGACATGGACTGTGGGTGGTGGCTTTTAAGTAGTCGGTAAGACTTGGTCGTCAAGAATGGTTCCAAGTGTTATTATTGTACCCCGCTTGAGTGAAACATGCGCCCTCTGGTGGATGTTCGGGGCTCTGCCAGATCATCATATTGTGCAGCATGATCTGGTTTCCTGTCATTAGTGGCGCTGCTGCACTGCAGTCAGAGGTGGTGGCGGTGGCGGTGGCCAGCGGTGATCACGTTGCTCAAATTGCCCCCCGGCAGGCGGATGAGACGCAGGACGTCCTGCACCTGAACTACACGTCCTGGCCGGACCACGGCGTCCCCACGGTCAACGCCATCGAGAGCATCCTGCAGTTTGTGCAGATCGTCCGGCAGCAGGCGGCGAGGACAAAAGGGCCCGTCGTGGTTCACTGCAGGTAGGACCGTGACCGTGACCGTGACCGTGAACGCCCGCCTCCCCGTTGTGGTACACCCAAACCATAGCGACGGTACCAGCTGTGCCCATGACCAAAATTTAAAATTCTGGAAACATGGACATGGCAGTTACCATAGTGGAAGTTCAAGTCAAAAACGTGTGTGTAGAGGTAGCCCTGGAGTTTTGGCTTTTGATTTGTGCCCTTGAGCAAGGTATTTTAAACAAAGGGGCTGTTCCAGCAAGACTCTGCTGTTTAAATCAGGTATAGATTGTATAAAAAAAACTGGAGCCAATATTTTACACACAGGACCTTTTATTGGCGTGTCTCCTATGTAACTAAGTGAATATACCACTCAAGGCACTTAAATACTGTGACGCAAAAGTGTTGGATCTGTTGTGGCTGCACTGCCCGAACAAAGCGGCCCACTCTGAATCCATCACTGTCGCCATGACGAACCGATGCCAACCAATGCAATTTACCATTCCAAAATGAGATGAAAATAAAAAAAGGGAGCACTGGCATGGAAGTGACTCCACATTTAAAGGTTTTTATTCGCCCTTGACTGTCTTCTGGACTACATTTACATTTTTACATTACTCTTATTATCATTCATCTTTACAAAAGAAAAAATAATCTATCCATCAGCTTTTTTAAGAGCCTCCTTGATTTTGTTGCTCTTTTTGCCCTTAAAATGCACAGTTTACAAATATATTTGGATCGATCGATTGATTGATTGATTGACAGACCTGACATGTAAGTGTCTTTTCCCCCAGCGCGGGTGTGGGGCGGACGGGGACGTTCATCGCCCTGGATCGCCTGATGCAGCACATCCGAGAGCACGAGTACGCCGACATCTTGGGCCTGGTGTCGGAGATGCGCTCCCACCGGCTCTCCATGGTGCAGACGGAGGTGAGAGATGCAGCATTCCCATAATGCATTGCTCACACGCAATGGCCCCTCACGCCGTGGGAGGGGTCCACACTGACATTACGTTCTGCGTCAAACTGACACATAGGTACTGATGCACATACATTTTTTGTTTTGATGTCGGCGTGTTCGCGATTCGCTCGTATGCTAACTTTACCTAGGTAACTACGTTACTATGTCAGAGTATACTCCATCAAAAGCTAAACTCCGGTGAACCTTTTTTAACAGATCGTTGTTTTAACACCATGCCATGTGCTGCTCTCTGTCGTCCGTCGATGCACGACTGTGATTGAAAAATATTTTTTTTGATACATACCAAAATGGCAGCATCAACCCCCTTAATTCACATCAGGCAGAATAAAAGAGATGCGTTTACCCATCTCTCGCACTGTCACGTACATCCCCCATTTCACCCATTTTCATCAAAATAAATGAATTGTAGTTGCCATCTTATGTGTATTAAAGGGTGTGAATATGTCAGCGTGATAAAATGTATTCATTCATTCATTATCTAACCCGCTTATTCCTGGTCAACGTCGCGGGGGGCTGGAGCCTATCCCAGCATGCATTGAGCGAGAGGCAGGAATATATCCGTCGCCAATCCATCGCAGGGCAGCGTGATAACAGTATTGCCATAATACCTATCATGCATTATGTACGGTATCATTTACACGCCCCTCTCCTCCTCAGGAGCAGTATGTGTTTATCCACCAGTGCGTCCAGCTGATGTGGAGGAAGAAGAAACAGCAGTCCATCACCAACGACGTCATCTACGAGAACGTCACCAAGTCCTAACCGTGCAGTGTAAGTGCGGGCCTCAAAGCTGCACAAAGCTTCTATCCAGTCGCCAACACACAACACTAGACTTTTCCCATGTTTTAAAAATATTTTCCAACCTCCCGCATGGTCCAGTGGTTACAACGTCCGACGCTGGCCACGGAGACCGGGGTTCAATTCCCCGTCTCGCCAAGTGTCGGCTCTGGCCCGGAGTGCCACCAGGGGGCGGCGGATTGGCTGTCCGCCCCAGGGAGGGGGGAGGGAAGCCGACATTACGTTCGCTGCGCATAAGAGTGGCCCTGTAGTACCGGGTTACGGTCGACGGCCTGGCGAGTGCCATCTCGGAGGAGGCGTAACCTTGCCTTCATCACTACAGCGAACTCACATTACTAGGGGGGGATTGACATAAAAATAGCAGGTCTAATTGGCTACCAAATTGGGAGAAAATGGGATAAAATCAGAAACAAAAATGTTAAATATATATGTTTTTTTTCCATGTTCCAATTTAATGCATTTGACTCTTATCCGGAGGAACTGACAATAAGTGCATTTAAAATGTCTAATTGCTGTGATGAAAGTCCCAACTGCATCACACAATTTGTTAATTTCACAATTTCGTTAATCAGCCCAAACCCCTGGTTGTTGAAGGTGCTTTGTAGATGTAGGATGTAGATTTGTAGGTCTGCTGCTCTTAATGACTTATTTGAAACAATTAGTAGAGTTGTTTTTTCTTTCCAAGTACAAAACTAAAGGTGTTATGAACAGACTGAATCAATGATGATATATGCTCTGGGGATGTAGATAGGCTTAGATGCTTATTTCAAAGGTTTTAAGGAAAAGGAGTGGGTTGAACAATGATTTTGCCCAGATTCAGACGCAGTGAATCTGAGTCTACATCGAGCTAAAGATCACAAATGTAAAGAACCCTTTTGAGGTCGGCTGTCTCAGATGTCTCAGATCAGTCTCTGACCTACCTCTGTTTTAGATGGATGAGCACATTATAGGTATTGTATTGGACAATGGTTGGAGGGAGAATAACTGATCTCTTTCTCTCTCCCCCCCAAAAAAATCTCCCCTGCCCTTTCCAAAAATGCAGGTCAAAAGCAATTCACCCATCCTCCCTTGCTTCAGGCTCTGTTCTCTGAGATATTTGTTCCATCGTTGATACCAAAAAGTCAACACAATTAAAAAAAACAAAGCAGAACATTTTTCGTTTGAGAGGTGTAAGCACGGGACGGAACTTTGCCTTAAAGAGTTCACTGACCGACCACGTTCCACACGGAGCCAGCGATTTCGTGCTGATCTTCACCGGACCAAGTGGACACTCGCCAAACAAACTGAAACGGGGGGAGAGGGGGGTGGGTGGTGGGGGAGGTTTTTCCCCCGCTCCCCCCGGAGGGCCGTTTCTTTCAACGAACAGCAACAAGCGACACATCTGGCACAGGAAGCCGTCCCTCTAGTGGCGGAATGGAGGAACTGATGGTTGGTCGGCGACAAAAAATTGAGCATCATTAGTTTATGTTGATCTCAGGATTAGCTGGAACGTGGCTAACAGATAACTTTCTCTCGCTTCCCTGTGTTTTATCCCAGCCGTCACGCTGCCATGGTACAAAATCACAGGGCGATTGAAGACATTTTGAGGGAGGGGTTACATGTTAGCTAGGAATAGTTCACAGGGAGCTGACCGTCTTTCACACATCGTAAGCCATTCACAAGGTAGCTTTAGTTTTCACACATTTTTAGCAGCTACAATGAGTTGTTACCCATACTGCCACAGCGAAGTGAGTACTGCTAATGGGGGACGGCGTCAGTCAAGTCACACTGCCACCCAGCGTGGGTCATGTATGTAATCTGTGTATAACTCTATACTGTACAAACAGCTCGAAAGACTCATATTTTCCCATGCATTGTGTGCACACTGTGGATCTTCTGGGATTGAGAAAACACTGGAGAGTGTGAAATCTTTGCGCCCCCGTACCAAGTTTCCTGTCCGGTTCCCTTTGGCTACCACTGCTTCAGCATGCCAAATATATCGCGTGAGGTTTACAGTCACGTATTTTTAACCTGTAGGGGTCATATGGCTCTTAAGCAAGATTTGCACGGAGGAATCGCTGTCGGAACGAAGGGTGTGAATCACGTTACGGCCCTTGACAGGAATTTGAAGACCAGGGGATAGAATAGGCCACATGTAATGTGCATATTGTAAATATGCCGATTAAGCACTTATACGGTACCTTATCCATATCAAAATATTGCGCCACCGAATTGTCAAGAAAGGCAAACATTAACAACTGCTGTAATGTTGCTGCGCTATAAGAGTAGAACCTATAGCAGCAGGTCATCAGCAGGTGTCAATTTGGTTTTGCAGTGGGTTTCAAGTTTGCTTTTCCAAGTTCTCTCTTGTTGGTGAACTCCTTTTCCTATCCATTTTGTGGTCATCCCTCTGGTAGAATCCAGACCGGAATTATCATTATTCCTGTATATCTCATTTTAGCCACCCTACATTTTCCTTTTTCTTTTGTTATTTTCAGTAGAAGTGGGTTGTGCTTTTTTTAAGCCTATGGGTTAAAACAGAGGTCAATCAAACTGCTGCGGTTTATGGCAGTAATGAGCTGAACTCATATATTATTTTGTTATAAATATGAGGCTATTGATTCAATATTTTCAGCATACTGCCTTCATTAGTGAAATTACGCTGTCGTATTGGCAGCCTTTTATGTACCTAACTAAAAAAATGTCACCACAGGTATACATGCTAATTAGAGGGATATTGCCAATTAATTCCGTACCCATGACTGTAAATCCAAAATTATTTCTCGTTTTCAGAAAGGGCTTAAAAAATGTGTTTTCCTTTTCTTTATAAGAAAATATTGGAATGAGAAAATAAGGAAAGGATTTTGATAGTCAGGTATCATACAGGGCTGACAGAGCAAACATTTACATTTCCTGCAACAAGTTCCTGAAAACATTTATTCAGCTGGTTTCTTACAGGGGAATAGTGGTGAGCTCCCTGCCCTGAGGTAATGGATCAGTGTTCCACGTGGGATTTGAATACACAATATTCTGATGCGCCGGCACCCGTGAGTCACAGCCCCAGCCATTGCCACACAGTCTCTCTCAACCCAGGGTTTTACCTGGGAGTGATCTCAGTATGTTTCTCATAACAAAAATGTATGTTTTTGCATTATGAACACAAAATGGACAGTAGCGAACAGACTTTGGCCCCTCTTCTCACTTCTCACCTTTTAAACCATGTAGGATTTCATCAGGGGTGTCGCGCTGTACTGAGCATGAACAGAAACAGACTACTTTATTGATGTGTGTGGTTCGAGAAGAAAAACAGTTTGTACTTGCAGTATGTACGTATTGTGGCAAATTGACTTTGGATTATTTGAAACAATTGCTTTTATTTTTGCGCAAACAACCCAGGAAGCAGGTGTTTCTGAGCTTTTTGTTGGGAAAAATGTTGGTATATGATTTTAGCAAGTCCCACATGTTGTGGTCATGTGAGAAATGGTGAATCTGGTTTCAAACTGCCTTCCTTAATGTGCATTTACAGCAGTTATTTTGTGAATTTTTTGTTATTTTATTGAACTCTGGATTTAGTCAATTTAGAATTTAGATTTTTTATTTATTTAGTGAACCAATTCATTTTTATGAACACAATGCTTGTTTCCATTTGGTTTGTTGCACCAAATGGAAAATTGACATTCAAAATTTTCATAAATTCTAATAATGTAAAGATGTAGCTAATCAAATTGACATCAAAAACAGTTATTGACTTACACTCGTGCAAATCCCAAACTGCATTTCTGGACAATATTCCCAAATAATATGGACTTACACTGGTTTTTGTTCTTAATCACTCTAAAGTAGCCTGACCATTTACTGTTTGACATTTTTGCCAATTATGACAATTTTTAAGGCTTGGAGTTCAATAAACCAGGGGTAAACTCATTCAAATTTGCCTGTTGCAAGCAATTTTCAATTAGTTCCCCTCCTTGGTTGAAGATCATTAAAATCACCTGGCTTGGAGTTCTAATGGTCTGGAATGAGTTTGACACCCTGGTCTCCACAAAAAAAGTAAAAGCAATCGCTAAACCCAGAACAAAATCTATTTAAAATAAGACTTATTGAGAAGGAAGCCAGGGCATCAGTCCTCCTTTTCAAGGTGAGACTTCACACAGGAACAGCTCTTCTTCAGAGTGCAGTTAACCCTTCCTTTGAGGTTGATAGTTTGTTCACTTCCCAACCACACCCCATTGGTGGCAAAGAACCCTCAAATCTATTAGTTTTTTTGCTGGTGTACTGAGGTCCTCTGAAAACACAATCTGGTGATACTTTGATGTTCCCCCACCCAGGACGAAAGCAGTTCCTAAGGACGGTCGCTGTTTTAGGAGTATTTGAGCCTCACAATAAAACCATGTCCACCTACCAAGAGGAGACCTACTTAAATCTCCAAAGAGGACCTTGTTGTGATGTTTGCTGCATAGAAAAGCACCCATAAAGTAAACACACAGCCTTGCACCAGGCGTACTTACTTGTGGTGGATTCGGAAACAGGTATGTGTGGTCTGCAACACCGTTTCTGACTTGAGGCCAGGGGGAACATTGAGCACCCTGAGGAATCTGTAAACATCCAAAACGGCATCTCGTTGGAACTGTCATGAAAGCACACCCAACATTTATGGCATAACTAGGCAAAAACAATTAAAGTTGGTAGCAGTAGGTGCAGGACCAAAAAATGACCAGACACAGAAAAAAGAAACAGCTTGCACACTACTCTTGTGCTCCAGTGATCCATTTTATTTGCAGGCTCACAGGGCAATATTTAAATTCAAAAGGACCTCTGTGAGTGTGGAAACACTTTAACACCATTACAGATGGGCTAAGAAATTGCAGGCAAAATGCCACCACCTTTGTCCTGTTGACATCGTTTTTGGCTATGTAGTGGAGACACAGTCCAGTGTCACGGTAACACAATTCAGGATTGATGAAGGATCTGCTCCTTGTCGAGTGGCCTCTTTGTTGAGAGTGCAGTAGTGCGGACGGAACTCTCTCCAGCCTTTTCTCAGACCAGGAAGAAAACGAGTGTCATGTATTGGTAGGTAACCCTTTTTCACGGTTCTCTCTTGTTCAGCGTGTGTCCAGTCCACTGTTCTTCATTGGTGCCATTCGTGTGCATTTTTTGTCACTTACTAGAAGGATGACTGTGTACTGCTGGAACAGCAGGGCTGGGTCATTGTCACAGTTTTAATGTGCGTGTTCCAAAAATAAAAGTTTTCAGTATCTATCCCAGTGACCTCCGAGCTGAGTCTCTTTTCATGTTTCAATGCAACTTACTGGTTGGCTTTGCCTACGTGTGGTCTGGCAATAAGCAGGTGTATTGCCGTATGTACAGTAAATGTGTATGCAGGTCATGCATACTGTAAGCTATATAAGGTGAGCATGTGCTGGGAGTTCCGCAGCCCTCAATGTCCTGCAGTCCATCTCTTTCAGCATTGGCTTTCAGCATTACTTTATGGTTAAACTGGCTGTGCCGTTAAGGTTGCAGGTTCAATCATGCACACTGTCATTTCTTGAGTAATCAACCTATAAATATCCAGCTGTATAAATGGATTGTAAAGAAATTTAAACTGTAATATAAGAGCGTCTGCTAAATGTAATGTAAAAATGTAGCATTGGCCTGTTTAAAATTAGTTCAGTTTTAAAATAACCCTTCTTGGTAATCAATATAAATAACTTCGGTTTTACCATTACTAGAGATTAATGAAGTCCTTGTTTTCTGTGTGGTCACACCTGAAGGCCTGCTAAACAAATGGTTCATTTAAACAAGGGTGTAATTGTGGACTGGCCATATGATAGCTGGGAACTTTACTGTTGAGGGGGTTTTACAAGTGAGGGATTTGTCTCCCTCTGCTGGACATAAAACGCTTCTTACAGCGAAGCTGTAATCAACTACCAGACAATACACCTGGAAATTGCTGTTCTCAATGGTAACTACAAAGTACTACACGTCGTGAGCAAGATCACCTTGAAGCAAGCCCAAGCAAACACTGCATTTCGGTGAGTAAACTGGCTATATATAATATAAAATATGGTAGGACAGCTATCTACATGGTTCGTTAGTAAGACGAAATTAATATAACGTTAATGGCTGGTTCATGCCAATTCAAGCTTTGAATAATTTAGCAACGTAACTAACGTTAGCCAAGTGATGACCTGAAAATGAAGCAAGGTAGATTGGTGGCTAACATGCTAGCTTATGAAATGTATTCGCTACGTAACTATTTACCAATGCATTTAACAAATTAATATATGCCATTTGGGAGACGCTTTTATCCAAAGCGACTTACAGTAATGAATGCATACATTCGGCTTTTAACGGTTCATATGCAACAAATGTAATTTCGCTGTACCTCGTTTCGGCTTTAATTGTCAATCAGCATGCTAATATTTAGCAGGTGTCCGTTTTGCTGATCGCACAATCGGTACTTGATCTAACATTCTGTTTAGATATGTTAGCCATGCCTGTTTGATTTCCTGTCGGAATCTTTTACATAATTGTGAATTTCTACGTTAAATTATAGAAAGGACAGCTGTGCTCAGTCTATGGTTGTTTCTCTTTGTTGATTTTCACAACAGTGTGGTGTGTTTTGCAATTTACCCTGAACCAATCACTGCAATAAGTCTTAAAAAGGTGAATTTAACTCGCAATTCTCACCCACTCTGGTGCGACTCTGAATACAGTTTCATCTGTGGACTACAACATCTAGCAATCGTCCTAAAGTGACCAGTGCTAGTCACAATGGTATTTAGGCAGCTCTGACTTCAGTTCGTTAGCTTTGGAGTTATGGAGATGTAACGTTACTGTACAATTTCAATTTGTTAAATTCGGTTTATTTATTTATTCATCGTTTTTTTTATACATTTGTTTGTCGTGATACCGTAACTACTAATTACTTTGTTCGTAATTTAGCTATGTGTACACAAAATCTATGTCAGCTAGCTTATTACTAGCCAGGTATCATAAGTAGCTATTGTCAGTTCATCATTCAGAATGTTCAGTTATAAATATTCCAAATACACACGTGTTCGTCCGCCAAAAATAAGATGTGCTGGGATATTATGCTATAAAGTCGCTGGCGCGTCTATCAATAGCCCAAGTTAGGGGAATTTCCGTGACAAAGCGACGTTCCGGAAACAATTCATGCAACTCCCCTCAACAAATTGCAGTATGATAACACGGATGTATATTTGTGAGCCTGCTATTTTCAAAGTCCAAGCATAACATTTAGTTAGTTTTGATGAAACAGATTTTGTCCCAGAAATGGATATCATATGGTGTGACACTATAATGTGATATTTAAATGGACAATTATTTGGACACCCTTGTGGAGGAAGGGTCCTTGCTCAACCAGGAAGTACAGAAAACATCTCAGAAGGACATTTAGGGGTCACAAGGTGAGTTTTCTCTTGTCATTTTTTCAATAAATCTAATATTTTTTGCACTCCCACTTTAGTACCCTTTCCGCTTGTCTTTTAGTGTGACGCTCTTTACACAAATGCCAAAGATAAAATAACTTTTTTTCATTAATACGCAGAAATCTATGTTACCATGTTACAGTGGGTATGCTATTTGGATGCTAGCTTATAAGCACAAGGCCCAATATTGTGCTAAGTGCATGAAACATCATACGGTGTGACACTACATCATGTTGTGTGACAGTTTTTGCTTGTCACTCCATATGATCCATTTGTCACACCATATGATATGAACTGTGTTTTCCTACATACAGAATGATTATTTATTTGAGTTAACAATTTATTCTTGTATTTTATAACTAATTAAGTTTTATCTGAAGTTTTTGCTATTTTTTCTCAATATCACATGATAAAAAATGGATACCTACTCCACTCAGGGAAATCCATACAAAGCAGATGTACGTATCGTGTTTATTCAAATGAAAACTATCTCCTTCTGTCATACTTACTCACACAACAGAGGACATCATGATCGGTGAGAAAACCTAAAAAAATTGGGTTAAAAAAACGAAAAGAGGGACACTAGGGGAGTTGCAAGAAGTCTTCCAGAAGGGGCTGGAGGAGATTGCCAGTCACCAGTATAACTGGCTTCACCAGGTGCAGCAATTCAGGCATGTCAAAGAGAACATGGAAAAGCAATTAGATGGTGTTGCACATAGACTTCTCAGAAAATTATGCCTGTAAACTCAACAGTGAGATTCAGGCATTTCACTTTGGTGGCAATAGGCAACAGGCAACAATACACACTGGAGTTGCCTACTCGGTCAATGGCTCCCAGTGCTATGCCACAATTTCTAAGTCCTTAAGACATGGTGAACGAGCAGTGTGGGCACACATTAAGCCAGTTATAGATGATTTCCGGAAAATAAATCACCATGCAATCGACACCCTGCATGTCCTGAGTGATGGCCCAGCAACTCAGTATCGCAATCGAGCAAACCAGTATTCCCTATACATGGGGATTCAAGCGGGTCACCTGGAACTTTTCGGAGCATTCTCATGGCAAGGGTGCACCTGATGGTGTTGGGGGAGTGTTGAAGCGTACATGTCCTTGGAGGCAGTGACCTTAAAACCCCAATGGATCTGTATAACTATTTACAGAAGAGCTCTGAAAACGTCACAGTCAAGTGGATCGAAGAAGAAGATATCTCTGCCATGGATGAAATGCTGCCTCCTTCAGTGCGTCCAGTGACTGGGATCAGTAATACACACCAGGTTCTGTCTTTTTCCCCAGGGAAAATATTTTACAGAGCTCTAAGCTGTTTCTGCAAGTACCCAGAGATCTGCCCTTGCCACAAGCTGAGCAAACTTGAGTTTGACCATGTCTCCGCTGCTGAGGTGCCCTGTGCCCAGTCAAGTGACTGTGGCTCTTCTGCTGAGATGCCCAATGCCCAGTTAAGCCACCCTGGCTCTCCCACTGGTGAGCCCCATGCCCAGTCAGAAGATGCCACACCATGTGAACCTGACCTCGGGACAAGTTCAGATGAACAGGAGAAGTACATGGAGGGAATTTTGTCATTGTTAAATATGATGGCAAACCATATGTGGGACAGATCATGGGGATACATGGTGAGGAGGAGGAGGAGCTGGAGGTGAACTGTATGCAACAACTTGGGGAGAAAAATGCTTTTGTCTGGCCAAGCAAATCAGACTGCATTTTCTACCATCACAATCAAATAGTCTGTATAATATCAGAACCCAAGTCATGCAGTCGGTTTGCCATGCTCTCGAATTATGACTGGCTTGTGTATACACACACACACACACACACACACACACATAGACACAAAAACTTCAGCTAACATAGCAAAGATATCCAGACAATACTATACCTGTAATACTATTCTTTACTAGTGTGTTCTTCACTAGAAATACTGTTCTTCACCAGTCCTGTGTCAGATACCCAAGTACTATGTTAAGTGGCACAATGTTTCACACGTGTGATTTTTCTTCAACTGTTCTTGAATGTTTTAAATGCAATGCTTTTCAGTCATGTGATTTCATAACATGCTGCTATAATACACTTTTTTTTGCATAAAAAAGTTGACACGTTTCATTTGTGGTGTGGTTCATCCTATGGTGTGACACTATATCATTTGGTGTGACATTCAAAATTGTGACCATAAAAAGGCTTTTTTAGTGATAAATAGTAAAACTCTTACTGGAACATATGTAAAATAGTATAGTTGTGAGTCACAAGCATTTTGTTAGATTTATAACAGGGTTTGTCAGAATGAATCTAAAACTTATTGAAAGATAGAGGGGAGATGTCTTACTCTGCACCATGATTAAGAAAAATAATACAAAATATAATGAATTTGGACAAGGATATGCTGGATTTCAAGAAAGTAATGATAAAGAATTATGATAAAGTAAGTTACTTGAGAAAAGAATACCCCATTTAAATTTTATATACAATCATTTTAATGTCACACCATATGACAGTTTTAGGCACTAATACACAAAACAGTGAATAAATTCAGATTTACATTTTTTTTTTTCAGGCTTATACGTCAACCACCCAGGTATGAAACGTTGCGCTCTCGCGGGAGTTGTAGTACTATATTGATATCGGTGTTTTACTTTTACGTGATCGTTTGATTCTTCAATGAAAGGGGCTGATTAACAGCAAATAATTCAAAGAACAGACCCCATGTTTTCAGCTTTTTAATTGTTACTTCAATATGATGAAGGAACATTTGCTTCCCATTAAAAACGAATGGCTTCGAAATTGAGTTTCTTCCTGGAAGTTACAAAACTTTAGTTTCCGCTTTCCGAGAGTATCCACCACTTCCTGCGTGTCGCTATGCCACTCGACACATTTCCGGGACGGTTACTAACTTCCGTTAGCCCCAAAGGCAAGTTGCTAGCTAAATGTAGCTAACGTTTACAATTCTCACCTGATAGATAATATCTTCGGGCTCAACTTGCCGTTCGCGAGTGCCCAAATAACTCCTGAAAACTTAAAAGATTTTATGAATGGAGCCTGTTTTAAGCACCATCAGACTGGCAAAACATGTTCTTGTCTGGCACCCTAAGTGCTACAGTCCAGTCTTTCCACTAACCACTGCATTCTGGACCTGAGTCAAGAAAAATAATTATTGTTTTTCAAACTCAAGGTATCTTTACATTAAAACCCTGAATAAATACATAAACAAGTCATTATTATTGTATGGTATGTTTATTGTTTGACAGAATTTGTATAGACTGCATGAAAATGGTTATGCTTCACTAACCTAGCTTTTGCTATTTAGACATGCTAATGTTACCTAATCATGTTACTCAGGGTTTCTGCATGCTCGAAGGACAACAACACGACAGCAAAACAACCAGGGCTCTGCAACATCAACGCAGCCTTTGCGACCTAAGGCCTCTACATGCTTCTACATAACTTGTGCGACTTATTCACGGTTTGCGCAGTGCAACAATGTCTCAAGCACTCTGCAATTTATATGTCTGCAAAGGCTATGTGCAGCCTATGCAACATGGTGTCCTTACATTTCTGTACACTATCGATCTTGTTCAATACATTGACACGTAAAGTTTTCATAAAGGAGGGAAACTCCTGTACCTTTGAACTTCTTCAGCTAATCTTCCCTGACGCTGGTTCATTTTATACCGTGTCGAATGAATGATGCTAGCTATCTATATCGTTAGCTACTAGCTTGATGAACTGTGACCTATAAACTATTACTATGATAGCTCCACCTCCATTCGCTAACCAACCAATCAATGATGCACAACATCTACGTGAACGGTTGCGCTGTGGTCGCGAGTTAGATTTTTGTGCTAGGTACGCGACACCCTCTGAAACCCCTCTGTGTAGGTTGCATTGATGTTGCAGAGCCCTGGTTGTGTTTCTGTCGTGTTGTCCTTCGAGCATGTAGAGGCCTCTACGCAGAGGGGGTTTCAGAGGGTGTTGCGTACCAAGCACAAAAATCTAACTCGCGACCACAGCGCAACCGTTCACGTAGATGTTGCGCATCATTGATTGGTTGGTTAGCGAATGGAGGCGAAGCTGTCATAGTCCATAGGTCACAGTTCAAAGTGGTCAATAGAATGGCCACCATAGGTGGACACGGGCTGTGTGCACTAATGTGTTCGCCAATTTGTTCAACACACTATATAGTGCACTATTTAGGGAATAGGGAACGGTTTCGAACACAGCCACGGTCGTGGCTAGATAGTAACCCTATTTTTTTTTTACCATATCTCGCGAATGCGCATTTGCCGCTAAAGTGGTACGTTTCAAAGACGAGCTGGTAACCCTAACCCTAAGTGTAAGACATTTGGAACAAAGGTTGGATGCTTTCCGCCATTACTGTGGGGACTCAGTTAAACCTTGCGGAAGTTGGACAAAACGGAAAAATAGGGTTGCTATCTAGCCATGACCGGTGGACACACTGGTGTGAACTGTTTGATTTTGTTCTGACCTACCTCTATATGAAACACTTGACGTTCCTGCATTATTTAGAAATAGAGCTAAGACGTGCCACTTTTTTTATTTTTTAAACGGTGTGAAAAAATCTGAAATTCCTGACTTCCTCCCACCACTATGAGGTCGCTATAGTCTCTTCTCAAGCCGCTTGTTAAACAACAATCCCATTTCAGAACAATGCTCATCTCAATTAATCCTGTAACTACCCCAAATTAATCTTACAAGGATTCACTTGTGGATTTACTTTAAAGTCAATGTGTGCCTACACTTTATCATTTACTGTTAAACGCAACAGTAGGGTCTGGCAATCCAAGAAGGTTTTTTAAGTTGATTAACAATTAAAAGGAACGGGTAGTTTTAAAAACGCATATTATTCATTGTGCAAATGAAATGTTAAAAATAAAAATCGTTATGCCATTTCTCACGTTGCACTAAACAAATTCAATTAATCGGTGTGGAGTTAAGCAGGTGGATATTTTTGCACTAATATTTTTTTGTTGTAGTTGGAACGTCCATATTTCACTTTGTTGACACTTCCCTTAAACTGCATCATAATATTAACTTGTGCTGACAAACTTTTTTGAATGAATCCTTTGTGGTATAATTGGTGACTCATATGTTGTATTTATCTAATGATTTCTTTGATCAATAATGAGTACCCACAGTGAACTGTTGAGGATTCGGGTTGAAATACTGGTCACATGCATGTCATATGATCAGGTATTTCAATGGGCACCAGTCAGGACAACCAAACAATAAACTAGCAGTTAACGTTTTGTAACGGTACAACTGAAATTACAATGCATTTTTTAGAATACTGTTTATTGCAGAATTTCAGCAGATTCATGTGAAAAAGGCACCATGAAGACTATGCACGTACAATTATGAATCATCTAAACGTACAGTATCCGACACACACACACACACAATTAATCAGCAATTGCACATCTTTTTCAAAACAAAATAAAACCATCTATTTCATCAAGACATTTTCTACATTCTTTATGCATGTCAGAAAAATATAAAAGTGAAGAGTGGACATTTTGCACCGTAAACTCCAAACATTTATAAGCTGTTTTTTATTTGCTCTACGAAAATGCAGATGCACGAAGCCACAAATGTATTTATAAATATACACTTTCATGTGCTTTATTTGTACAGTATTAAAAGTTCAGCCAAACCATCTTAACGTTGTGTACATTACAATATAACATTACTTCAGGTGGACTCAACCTTCAACCTTCTTTGGCTGTTGCTAAACTACAGTAATGTTTAGAGTAGCTCTGCTAAATGGCATTGCCTACCTGTATGCAACCAGTCCCTGGTGTTTGAGTGCACAGCGTTTTACAATGCTGCCAACTGCACACAACCTTTGGCCTCATCAACATTGTCCTACCCAGAACCATCGCTAATATTGGCAAATGGTTATCCACAAAGAGGTGTACAGTTAGATCATGGTTTGTTTTTATTCAGTAGAAATGTTTCACGGCGATACCCTGCTTGTGATGTCATGTTGTTTTCCGTCCCTTTTTTACATTCACTGACAGCTGCCCGTTTGCTGAATGTGAGCTCTCCGTCAACATTTCAACATGCGGTGGTGTTGGTGTAACAGCACGTGGAGTATTGACCTATTGGGACTGTGCAGGTGAGACGATACCCAGCATGTTTTGTCTCCACAAGTCAGGGCTTGAAAGGATGAGCTTAAGTGGTACCTAAACAGATTCCCTCTAACTCTCTCTAAAGCATTTGGGGATCTGGACAAAATACCTAGCCAGAGCTGTTCTTTACTTTGATTGATAAAGGTCAAGTCGACAATATCTGTGTTGTAGGTAGTTCAAGGTCTTGAAATGATTTGGGGAAGACTAAAAATAACAATAGTTTTTGGCTATATGTAAATGAAACTGGATAGTGTTCACCACATGGTGTTTGTATACAAGGTCATTTTAACACTAAAATGACTGAATTCTTGATAAAACATGGGCCAAAAAAAAGCTTTTTTAATGCTCATTTATTTGATAAACTTGAAATGTACAATTGTATATCAGTAAGCAATTTCCATTCGTTGGTTTATGGGTTTTGCAAAATGGTGCTGACAGCACAACAATATTCTTCCTTATTTCAGTTCGCTACCGAACAGCCAAAGGAAATTGTCAAATGTGTGCAGGGAACGCTTGCCAGCAACGCTAACTACACTGCACTTCTGCATCTAACAGAGAGTGCCACAGGCACCAACTAGTTAGACAGCTGTCTACTGAAAAATCAACCTGCTGTGGCAAACTGATACAAGAATCCAAATTAATTAGTAAATAACCCTGACATATAATTAAACAGAATACAATGCCTCGTTCAGTTTTGTTATCATTTCTATTGTTTTGGCATTACAATTAAATAAAATGTATAAATATTGTATCCTCTTTGCCAGCCAAAAAAAATAATATATCCCAGAATTACTTATACATAATCCTTCAAATACTTTACAGCAACAATTGTCCATCTCCACTCTCCGACTCCTCAAAGCTACGCCCCCGTGCTTCCGTTCCTTGAGTGAGGACAGGCCGGGTCCACACCAGTTGATTTCTTTGTTGATGATAACTTATCTGCAGCCACACAAATTTCCACCTATTCACTTTCATAAACTTGCAAGGATTTTTTTGTCAGCAAAGGACTCACTATGTAAGAAAGCTACACATTTATAACATGCTGCATTTGCCATGCTATGCCTTTGGCCTGTGCAAATGTCAGCTTTGTTCCAATCAGAATTTCATTATAACCATACCGTATTCCGGAACTATACACAATCTGAACACAGGGATTTGTTTCCTGTGAGCATTAGCTCGATGTCGGCGCCAGACCGTCCCGTTAGCACAATGGTGGTGTCACTGCTCCAAGAGCTCCTGGCGTCGGCGCAAGATCTCTGCAAGGTGGGCCTGATCGGAGGCGTCCTGGAAAGACAACGCAACAGGAAGGGGGGGCGGAGTTTAGCAGCAAGCGAACGACTCAGTGGCCACTGCTCTCGTCGAAGGACTCCACCCCCGAGTCGCTGGCCCCCGCAGTGAGCTTCTCCTGCCGCCTCCGCATGATCTCCTGCAGCTCGGAGCCAGAGCACCGCTGGAACAGAGAGAGACACAGAGGAAGAGTCAGGATGGGTGAGTGGGGCTGGGGGGCCTCCCACTCCAGTACCTTACAGGAGATGGTGGTGTGCGGGCGGTGGGGGCTTTCATTTTGCCAAAATGGTTTTATTTGATCTGCATAACCCAGGGCAGGGGTTCCCTGATCTTGCCAAAGGGAAGACCACTCTCCAGTGGGTTTCCCTTGAATTGGGAACCCTTGCTCTAGGAATAATGGTTCTCAGCATTGTTTATGGAATACCTCGGTGTCCCTTATGCTCCCTACATACGATGGAACTCATTCAATATCAACCAGTGATTAGGCAAACGTGTGTCGAGTCAGTAGATTAGTGCTGAGCAGGAACACGCTTCACTATAAACAGGTATATCACAGTCAGGGCTGAGAACCTCTGGTTTATTCACCATGCAAGAGTGTGGGTCAGAACTCTTGCATACCCTTTGCATGAGTGCAGATAGGAAATTAAATCCTACCAGACTGAAAAAAAAATATATAATAATTAGAATGGCAAAATTTGTGACCCATTCTCACCGCTACCCCTGTTAAAACAGTGATCCCATTGTACAGACAGGCAAAGGGTAAGAACTCAAGTGGGCTAAGTGACCCTGACGTACTGCAGTTATCAAATGGAGCATGAGGATGTGTATTAAAAAGCAAACAAAAAGAAGCAACACTTAGCCCAGCAACTTCGATCTTTTAGTATTTTGGGATGGGGGGGAAAGGGAAACATTTTTCTCTTCAGAGCAGAAAAACAATGCTACCAAACTAGGGTTCTCGCCTAGCTTAAGCAGGTTAAAACACAGCCAGTAATTTCTGCACTAAGTTTTGGTGAGGAACGGATTAGTAAGGGGTTTTGAGGTCTTTGGTGATGTAAAGCAATGCAAGTCATCTAGTGGGATTTGCTAAACAACCATATCATTAAAATAAGTACTCTGTGTGCCAGATTCATTTAGACAAGCAGAGGCCATTTAATCATAACTATATCTGTGAAAATGGAACTGACATTTGTTTTACTTCTAGGTGTGCAATATTCAAAAGTCTGCATATATAGTGTTAAAGAATGCATACATTAATTGTATTAATGTTGCATCAGTTTGGACAGGCAATCACTGGAGATTCAACTATTAAATATCTCTTGCCAATTTAAGTAAATTTTCACCAGACATCCAAACAAACTGAAACCAATTCTATTCTCACAGGGTCCACTGACTGGCCCCTGAGGTACATCAACAGAGATGTATGATAAGCAGCCGAGAACCTGCCCATGTGTGGTACAGTACATGTTAGTCAAGTGTCTGCATGAAACCTGGCCAACAGAGACTGACTACCTGACTTTATACACAAAATACCTTAACGCGATTGCGATCGAAAATCAGGAGAGGAAGATTGGGGGAGTCAGAAGAACACCTGCGGTAGGAAATAGAAAAAAAACAAAAACGCAACCTTGCCAGAGCTGGGGAGCATTAGCTTGGCTTCCAGTAGATTTGCATGCATGGCAAGAAGACATTGAACCTGCCCTGAGTATAGCACTGTTGTTATCACACATTGTCAAGCTTGCTCAATCTAATAGGAAACAGTGAGTGCCACAATCCTTCAAGCACTGTACACAATTAACCTCTTGAGGCCTCACACAATCAGTAGACCCCTCTTAAAAGGGATCCAAGGAAATGCAGCAACCTAAATTCATTTGTGTCAGTGGCAACGAAACACGACACAATATTTAATGCCCGAGGCGTCCTTGTGGTTACCCAACTACACTCCCCTCTTAAATAGCCTTGCCCAGCTACGCTACACCCTGTCCAAGCAGTTGAGCTTCCGGTTTGAGCCGGTCTCAGTGTGTGCTGCAGTCATGTGGACTCCTACCTCGAGGGCGGCCTTCTGCACGGTGACCTGGCTGTACACCCGAGCCCCGTCGTCCGGACACACGGTCTTCAGCTCGTCCTTGTTGAGGGAGAAGAGCTGGGCGCCGGTCAGAACACCCAGGCTGTTGATGGTGCTGCAGAGAGGGACACACAGGAGCACAGTGAGGTCAAGGTCCAGGGTCTCGTCCCCCGTCCCTCGCCACTCGCAACAGACCTGCTGTCACTTACTGTCTGTCCTCCACAAGGACTTTCACAACCTGTATATACAGGGGAGCACTTATGGGAGCTTTCGGGTGGGGCATGCAGCTAAAGCACTTGATTTCAGGGCAGTAATTATGCCATCAGTCTGGAATCAAGTGGCCAGCGCTGTAGGGTGGGGCACCATCGGCCATCGCATTGTCCAGTGATGGACGGTTTCCAGTCGGCAGGGTGCTCCCCGCCTCATCTGGTTGTTTGGGGAACAGCTGTGTGAGTAATGCAGTCCTCCATTGCAATGACTGCACAGCTCACAAACATTTAAAACGAACTGGCATTCGGATCAGCGCACTCGCAAATCATTGGAGGATGTCGCAGCAATGGGTTGAGTACACAAATACGATTGGGCACTCTAAAAAGACAAAGGGTATAAAAAGGACACTGCCATTTTAGGATCAGTTTAAAGTCAGTAAATGTTAATGGAATAAGCAAGAATCCATTCCTAATTTGGTTTATTGTGCCTCCATAAAATCTGTTTGCAATTCTTCACTAAGGAATTAGTTTATCTATCGTATATGGTCTTGTAATTTGTGTATTCTCTGGGCAATGGCAAAAAGTTTTGGTGCATTTAATCCTAAACTAAATGTGTGTGAAAATGACCAGGCCCAACTTACACGGCGCTGAAACCCTTGGCCTGCAGCCAGGCCTTGACGTCTTCAGGGGAGGAGTCATAGGTGATGTTGACGGCCGGCATGTTGGCGCTCCGTGGCGCGACCTGGAACTTCTTCTGTGCGCTGCGGCCGAGAGTGAGCCGCTGCTGCAGCTCGTCGTGCACCTCCTCCATGTTGGACTTCCTGCCTGCAGACCGCGCAGGGCACAGCGGTGAGTGTGCACGCCGCTTTCTGCCACACACACTCCACTATGATCGGGCACACTGCAGGTACCAGTGTCCCGGGTATCTTTCCATGGATGAGACCGTTACAACAAACAATATCGAGCATGACGCACAGTATGACTGTAAAGGTGGACTATAATTACTGTAGATGCGTGACAGGTCAGAATAAATCTCACCATTACGCCACTTGTAGCATTATGTCAAGTGTTTTTTGTTTTTTTAAGATAAGTGAGGTCAGTAGAACAAGAGGCCACAGGTGGAAATGAGTTCAAGGCAAATTCCGCACAGATATTAGGACGTTTTTCTTTACACAGAGAGTTGTCAATGCCTGGAACAGCTTGCCAGGTCGGGTAGTAAAGGCAGAAAAACTTGGGCTATTCAAGTCCAGGCTAGATGTGGTTCTCTGTGGCTCAGTTGGTAGAGCACAGCGTTGGCAACGCTTAGGTTGTGGGTTCAATCCCCACTGAGGCCGCATATACTGAAAATGTATGCATTGACTACTGTAAGTCGCTTTGGAGAAAAGCGTCTGCTAAATGGCGTATATTATAATATTATATTACTAGATACTCTTTAGATTAGGACATGACGAGCCTAGGTGGGCCGAACGGCCCATTCTCGAATTATGTATTCTTATGTTCTTATGTGTTCAGCAGTTGTTGTTTTTTATTCTCTTCCCTGAATCAGGCTTGTAGTGTGAGCTCACAGCTGCAGATGGAGGAGATGAGACAGGCTGGGCTGTGGGAGGAGCTCACAGCTGCAGATGGAGGAGATGAGACGGGCTGGGCTGTGGGAGGAACTCACGGTTGCCGGGCGCTGGGCGCTCCCTCTGAGGATCCCTCATGGTCACGCTGCCAGCCTCGCTGGAGGCGCTGCTGTTCTGCCGGCTGACGTTGGTGGGGGGCGACGCCCTGGGCTCCGCTGGGGAAGGGGCCGCGGCCGGGGGCAGGGGCGGCGTGGGGAGCCGGACGGGGTCTGGAGCGGGCCGGGGCATCGGGGAAGACGGCGTAGGGCTCACCGTGGGTTTGGGGGCGTAGTCCGGGTGCTGCTTCTTTGGATCAGGGAGGGAGAAGACATCAAGGAGAATGTCGAAACCACTGGCCCTCAAAGCTCTCCCAAATGAAATGTGCTTAATAGCCGGTTAATCCTTTTAGTTAAAGTTTGAGTACTGACTAAAATACCTAGTTACCTAATAAAAAGAATGGTCACATTTGTGGCTTCATAAGCTTTATCGTGTCGCAACCTTGCTCAAGTATGCACATAACTTCACACACACAAATGGTAATCTAAAAAATAACATCAAGCAAACCCGATAAAAAATATTTCTGCAAATTAGAGGCATGCAAGTTATTTAATTATATTCATACTAATGTCCAAAAGCAGATCAATTCCATACGTACCAAGCAGTGCATTATAATAAAGCAGTTTAACTAAACTATACTATTACACAATACTCAGTGTTTTAGTCATGCGGTTTTGTTTTGTTTTCATTCAATTTGTTGCCCACATTGCTGTTTGTGCCTCGAGTCCAAGGCCTATATAAAGTACGAGCATGGCCTATGTGCAATATAGCTACATTAGTCAGCACTGTACGATCTCCGTTACCTCGTTTAACTCTCCAAGCATTTGCTTTCAGGGAAAAATGAAAAGACAGCGTGATTGGTACAACAGAGCTGCAAACACACTCGAATACAAACCATAACCAAGGCAACCTCAACGAGAAGCAGTGAGCAGGCAAACTGATTCGGAAGGCATTTTTAGAGAATAAAGAAGCGGAGAGGTTAATAGCGCCCAAACAAGCATTTAAAAATCACTGGAGAAGACATTTGTACGGTTTTGTATCCTTTAAGGCCTGAACACAGATATGGGGTAATATCAGAGAATCTCTCACAGATGTGGCTAAACGAAAAAGTGAGTGAAAGCATAGACACATCAGACTTTGTACTACCAAAAGAGATTAACCACTGCAAAAACATAAATGACAGACATGAGGTTCTACGGTTCTGTAAACCGCTGACTAGTGCACAGTGCAGTAGTTCAAGTAGCTACAAGGAACCAGCATTGGACAGGACAAACTAATAGGCACCTACAGGTGGTGGTGGAGGAAAAGAAAACCCTTTGGACACTCCCAGCATTTATAAACCAGCCTTGTGTGGGTACATCAAGAGTAACATTTTCCCTGGGGTTATTATTATTATTTTTTTAAATTTATTTCAAGATCCAATTAAATAAACTGCTCTAATGATACCAGAGTGGTAATGTATGGATATGTTCTCAGACAAGAGCCCTAGATCAGGGTTCCCACTTAAATCAGATTTATATTTTCCATTACTTTTCAATTATGTTTTAAGGATGATGATCACGGATTTACCACCCTGCTTTGGTGAATTTCTATTTTGCGGTGCCATGCCATTTATTATAAACTTCTAATAAAAGTTTGATATATACAGATATACAACATATTGACTTATTTGTACATCAGCAATGTGCAGCATTCAACTACTGGCCAATAGGCCAATTTAACCATGATTTAAATTGGGGGATGCATTTGAACATGGCTAACGCTATGCTAATTTCTCACTAACACCGCTCTGATAGATTTCCACTTGCATCAATATGTCATTGACTTTGTGTAGCTAGAACTCAACTTTTACTTTCAAACCCCAGGGCAAATATCAGAATCCCTTTCTGGAAACCACAGGAGCAGCAACAACCTTCAGCACAAGCCCGTATGTTCTTCAAGCAAAGGAACAATGCAATTACTAGTCACACAGTCCATAAAAATAAGCCACCGGGTCAGTACTGGTACTCTCTAGCCTACAAAAACTATATGAACTACTATATCATCAAAGAGGAAGGTCAAAAAAAGGTGGAATAAGAGTAAACTAGAAGCACACGAGTAGCACACAGTCACCCCTACCTTAAACAACTCAAATTCCTTCTTTGGCATCATTAGCTTTTAACATCAAAGAAAATGAAATAAAGGGAAATGTTGGAGGGTATTTGAAAAGAGTGAAATATGCATATTGGCAACAGTACACAACATTCTCAATCATCTTATGAATATACACCACTCAGAAAGAAGTACATTTAAGAAATACAGAGAGCCACTCTGTTTCCTTGGTGATGACCTCTGACCCACCTGGATGGTGTGGCTGTAGACGGGATCGCCCCTTGGGCCGTTGATGTCCACGACCCGCGTGATCTCCAGGATGTTGTTTGGCACGTACCCAGCAGCCCCGCTGGTATTTCTGACCTTCCACCATTGCTTCCTGTCATCCAGCACCTATGGGACATATTGTAGTGTAGTGCATTTTATTGCATTATTGTAGTGTTGTATTGAATTATTGTATGATATTATATTGCATTGTTTTCTTTCTTTCACTAGAGGCAGTACTAGATACTCTTTAGATTAGGACATGATAGGCTGAATGTCTCATTATGTGTTATGTCCACACTCTTTCTTTCCACATTACCTCCACAATTTCATCCTTTACCACCGACAGCTCTGTGTTGTTTCTAGCCACAAAATCGTACTTGGATTTGGCATAGTTCTTTGCTTGGGCCCGATTGTGAACTTCATGGTTTCTGCAAGGAGTACCCAGTTAACATGGACACACAGTGCAACATGAAAACAGTAGAGCAAATTCTCTTCACTCTCAAACACTGTGAAACTAGCCGATCAGCTGAATTTCATTTCAGAGAGTAAAACATGGCATGGATTGTGCTTAAGTTTGCTATGGTTACATGCATGGTGAAACCACTATGTGATGAGATGTCAGGATCCAAGACGTTCCATTTGTCAAAATATCAGTTACACACTACAACAGACCAAGATGGGTGAATGTTAACACATTGAGGACAAGAGTTGGCTAATAACTAATTTACAGACTGTCACAGCCACGGAGAAGTGTCCCAGTTTTAAATCGGAGGGAAATATAGAGAAGAAAAAAAACGAAGCAAGGTTCTTCTTCCACTGAAAAGTTTGTTTTAGGGAAGCACCACCACCCAGAGGTAAAGTAGTTTCATGAACACTTAGGCAAAGATGAGACTGGATTTTGAACCCAATAGACAAAGCAGGATCAGTGCAGAAAAGGGGGGTTGCATCAGTGAAACCCGACAGTTCTCCGTGGCCTGCCGCACAGTCACATGACCAGTGTTACCTATCTACATGGCGGCTGACCGCCTGTTTAAAGGCCGCCACAGTCATATCCTGGTCCAGCAGTTGCATTCGTTTGTACGCCGTGTTACCGAAAGCGTACCCGTCGGCAGAGGGAAAGGCCTGGACATTGGGTTGCTGAAAATAAAAAAGAAGAAGAAAAGAAAAAGTCACCTAAAGGTCAAGCAGTGGACCACATGCAGGTAGGCCTCTGATGCCACTCTGCACCTCCTCACCACTCTGTGATTTCCCATCCACTGAGCACTCACATCCAGGGACAGCCTGTGTGCCACCTGCTCTTGCCACTGGATGTCGGCGTGGGCCAGGGACTGGGCCAGCTGGGTGATCTCCGGCTCCCGTGAGGGACCCACGTAGGCCAGCACTGGCGGCTCCCAGCCGTCCCGGAAACGGGGCGTGTACGGGGGGAAGTGATGGTCTTTCGGCCACTCCAGCCTGCAGGAGGAAGCAGGGAGAGTTAAACAGGGCGCAGGGTCCCACCCCACGGGCCTGAACGACAGCATGATCCCACACTGCTCAAGCAGCTACATCGGCGTAAATATTTCAACGGCTGTGTAAAGGAGATTCTTGTGTTTCGAGCACCGGCCTGATAAGGCTTCAACTTTGACAAGGATAGCAAGAAAATCCACCATCTACATGAATACATATGTCACAATGGTGTGCTGAGCAGAGCTCTTGATTAAAGTATCGATACCTCTTCAGTAAACACAGAGCTTTAGCACAAGGGTAGTCTGGGCAATGTAAGTCACCCTACATAAAGGCACCCGCTCTCGTAGCAGGCAACAGTGAAGCGCTGTACGCTAGCATCACATCCCACTGACACCGGAACAGGCCGTCACCCTGCACGGCGTGCTGACCCAGATGTGGCCTCCACATCGCTCCCGGACCCTAGCCGAACCCACCTGCACTTTGTCCAGCCGTCGCCCAGCGATACCCACAGGTGCCTCTCCTCCGCAGTGCCCGCAGAGTGCAGGAAGTCGATGGCCTCTCTGGTGAGCAAGGGGCCGAGGACACTCCTGGCCAGGTCCACTCCCCCGGACGTCTGAACCACCTGGAAGGGGCAGTCGAGAAGAGAGGGTTGGGACAGACAGGGTCCATTTGCCTCAATAGGATAAATCTCACTCCTGACAGCTAGGCTTCAGTCTGCTGTGTCTGCAGGACTTCATTCAGATAGACTGGAAGGCAGCCCAAGTGCTCATCTTTATCTGATTTGTTCAATTTGCCTCATGCATTATCTATGATACTGTGTATATATAAATATAAAACTTGTTTCCTAACGGCTGATTATCACTGTTTGTATTTATATTCATGAATGAATACTCTGTGAATGTACCGAATATATGCTGCTTGGCAATATGGACAAGAATGTCTGCTAAATTACTTCAGTTTGCAGATCACAATGTTGCATGAGTACTACAATCTTTGGTAATGTGACATTTTCAGTTCTGGGCTGGATGGAGCATCAATATTTGATACGAATAGATACATACACACCCATACCAAATAGTAAGCTGTGACAGTAACAGAACAGAATTTCCCTTTCTGACAAAGTAATAAGTAATCTCAAAAATTTGCGAGGCAAATCATGATGCCCAGACAGGAAATATTTATTGAGAGGCAGTCCTTAGTGAGTGGGCAGATACCCACCATTATTAAGTATGAGCTCAGAATAGAGAACATAACTAAGACAGTGCAATTTAGAAAATATTGTATAATTATCAACTTCATTTAATACAGATTAAGTGATCAGAAACTAGGTAAGTAAGGGACCTATATTTGGGCAATTTTTGTACAGAACAAATAGGACTTTGCGGTAAGGTGAGAACAACATTTGCTTCACGTTTCATCAAGAATTGGACAATTCTAAAAACAAAACAACTTGAGAATATTCAGCAGCTTCTATGACCTCAGTTTAGACCTGAAAGTTAAAGGTTTCAAAGGAAAACAGGCTTGTGTTCTGGCCAAGTATAATACACAGGAGCACAGAAAGACTGCTTGAAAACAAAGTGCCTGTCAAAAGTGGCATTAAAATGTGTGGCAGTGATGTTTTGGTGTCTTTCTTCAGCTTTACCTGACTGACTAGCATTCTTTATCTGCCCAGGACAGGAAGGGATTATCAGGTCATTTTGCAATGAAACAATAGCCATTACTACAGCAGAAGCCAAACATTGTCACCTACCATGTTCAGTGGTGTGAACAGGAAGTGGACCAACTCCTCAGCACTTGGATTCTGAATGTGTGCTCTTAATTTCCCCTGCAAACAAGAACAGCTGGTCACTGAGCAAAATATAATACATTAATCAGGGTGGGCAGCAAGTGGTGTGATGTAATGATGAGAGAAAACTGGGTGGAGCCACCACATACTATCAATGACTCGTTGATTTTTTTGAAAGAAAAATCATTTGATCGTTTCAAACAAGTCAATGATTGATGGCTCTGTTTAGCTCCACCCATTATGGAGTTGATGAAAGCTCACTCTCCCATCACTATGGTGTAATGGTCACATCAATGGACCTGAGGTGTGTTATAGGTCTGAATCTGAAATGGGAGATGGACGTTCTGCTCTTCAGCAAGGAAATGTCATTTCGCTATCATAGAAACAAAACAATGCATTTAAATTGTAGGTATCCGTTTGGAAAATGTTAATAAAATAAAAACACATTTTCCAAACAGATCCCTAAGATGCATTCATAAAATGCTCTTAATTCAATATAACTATAGTTTTTACATACTATGTAATTTGATATTTTCATAATTCATAAAAATTCCAAACTTTTAAAGTTGCATTTCTATGCATGTCTATAATATCCATCTAAGCCAGCTGGTAAGCAAGGTCACATTTTGAAAAGTAGAATGTTGAAGAATAAAAAATATCATATATCATACTATTGTATGCAGGCAAAGCAAGCAAGAAAAAACAAAGCTGTTTTCTTATTTTCCTAAAAGAATACTATCCTTCAAAAAGATATGATTTAAATGTATAAATACAATTCCTGACAATAGCCAGACCATTTTTACCAGTAAGTTGAAAGCGTGCTTGAACTTCTGGAAACAGTCAACAAATTCCTCCTGAGAAGGTGGCTTTGATCGCAGTGTCAGTACACCCTCTGATGGAAAAATATGAAAAACAGGGAGATGCTGTTGAATACAGGACCAAACAGGATTCTGAGAATCAATAACCTCATGGTTAATTACAGACCTTTCTACAGGCTCTGAATAAGACTGAGACGAGGACATTCTCTGTCGATAAAATTAATTTAGCTAAATAAATACAGGTATAGCAAAAATGTCTGAGTCAATTTGACAGCGGACAACAAGCCCCTGACCCATATAGCAAATTATGGCTTTTCATTTAGACTAAATGCCAACCATGGAATAAAATCAATTCCTACCTCCTGGCCCTTTCTTTTTGCTCTTTTTCGATTTCTTCCTCTTTGAAAGCTCAGTAAATGCCTCAGCTGCTTTTTGGAGTTTGGTGACAAAATATTCAATGTCATCAAGGATGTGGTTCAGGATTTGCTGAAATGAAAAGGCAGCAATAATACAATTTTCATTTTTGCTGCTCATCATTGGGGTCATTTACGCATTCATGACTTTGCTACTTGCTGATATCAAACAAGGGTGTAATCAGTTTCGAATTATGAAGGAAGTACGACTCATATTTGTACACTTAATTGTATTTGTTAAGGACAAACCGTAACGCTGTTCGTTGCAATCCCATCAGAATCATGACAGACAGACCTCTTATAATCCAATTTAAACAAATGAAGGCGGAGAGTAATGCACAGATAATTTCAGGTACAAGACGTAAGCGCAGTAAACGGATTTGGCCGCCCCAGTGAATGGAAACGCTGCCACAGTCAAGTAAGCAGTAGACAATGATTACGTGACAGACTGCTAACTCCTTCAGGAAGAAATCTTTCCATTATCTTTTCAGCCCCTGCGCTTTATTTGCTCTGCTTTAGAAAATATTTTCTAAAGATAAAACCAAAATAACGACGGAAGCCAGGCCTTGCATTTCTCTGTGCAAACAGCATGACCAACGACGTGGCATGCTCACATGTACGCTGGAAGAGCTGGCGCTAACCTACGATGTTGGACAGTGGCTATTTTTAATTCACATCTTAGTAAACACATGTCAACCAAGTCTAAGACATGTGTTCGCTTATAGTAGCAGGGGTGTTGAGAGTACTTTATCTCTTGTTGAAAAGGTGTCACAGCAGACTATATTGTATGACCATTAGTGAAATTTAGAACTGATATGATCAGATGGTACACTATATTAATATGCACTGGTTTTTTCAAACATTTTGATTCTACCTGATAATATTAAATTGCCATCGTAATTATGACGATAAATGGTACACTTATTGTAAATACTTTTAGAAAAAATATTATTTGCAATAGTAGTACCAGTAGTCTGCAAACACCATCATTGAGGACATTTTTCCCTACTCTGGCTGCAGTGAGAGACAGTGTCTGGGTTATCATTTTGTTATAGTCTATAACTATACCCTCTTGGAATTATAGAAAATACTCCAATTCCCTACAGGATATTTTAAAATGCTAGTGTTTTACTATTACCCTCTGGAATGAATGAAAATAGTATAATATGTTATTATACCCCCTGAAATAAGTGAACATTTTACAGTCTGAAGCCCCCACCTCAGAGGGAGTTAAAATGATAGTCTGTTATTAACACCCTTGAATAAATTTAAATATTGAAGTCCTGAAAGCAGAAAATCTGGATCTGAAGATAAACCTTTCACAGAAAGTGTTGACAGCCTGCAGCATTGACACCGCAGCTGCTATACCAGAGAGAAGCACAAGAGAAGGGCCTTGACCACTCCAGCTCAAGATGGATGTCCTGATCTGGACGTCACTACCTCTTCTAATGAACTGCACTTATATAGCACTTTACAGTCAAGGGGGGGACATTCACCTCAACCACCAGCAATGTGTAGCACCCACCTGGGTGATGCACGGCAGCCATTTTGCTCCAGAACACTCACCACACATCAGCTTGAGGTAAAGAGGCAGGGAGTTAATGGAGCCAATTCAATTGGGGGATGCTTAGGTGGCAGATTGAAAGAGGCATGTTGCTCATTTTTTCAGAACACCAGGGTACTCCCTACTCTTTGTGATAAGTCCCAGGGGACCTTCAATGGCCACGGTGAGTCAGGACTTTGAAAGACTGATCAGACACTTCTGCACATGCAAGCATAACTCTGCAGGCAATCAAGATCATCACCACAACCGAGATTGTTACCAAACACATTTGAGAGAGACAAACCAAAACTCAATCCATTCTCAAGCCCAAGACACTAAATTGGAGGCCTGGTGACGAAGTCTGGGTCCAGGTCTACATTGTCTTTGGAGCACATGAGCGGTCTTCCGGGAAGATTTTGCCTTATTGTTGTGCAAATACAACAGTACATACATATTTTTTGTACATATAATTATTCTAGATAAAATGAACCTGTTTATTCGGTCTACAACCTCCCATAATTCATTTAGGTGTGGAAAATAAAATAGTGGATGACTGTCAGACTTCTCTGTTTCGTGTAAAATATAACTAAATATATTTACTAATTCTGATGTAATTCCGCTTAATACATCCAGGACAACGTGCACACAGCACTGGACTGCAGAGATGGT
Organism: Aldrovandia affinis; assembly: GCA_029706075.1. Lineage (NCBI taxonomy): Eukaryota > Metazoa > Chordata > Actinopteri > Notacanthiformes > Halosauridae > Aldrovandia > Aldrovandia affinis. The sequence goes on from JAINUG010000023.1 coordinate 393,816, forward strand.
AAAAAATAAATAAATATATATATATATACATTTTTAAATGCCGTTCCAATCTGTATCTCTTTGCAGGCTTGAAGGGTTAAAATGCCACATTTCTCCTTTAAATCGGTAACTTGCTAATACGATATCAAGTTGTATGGTGCATCTAACAACCTTTTTTCCTCACACGTATATATCATGGGTTGATAAAAAATAAAATAATGAAAGTTAGATTTTTGGGTAAATTTTGCCCTTTAAAAGACACACAACACAATCATGCCTCTGAATAGTCCTGCTGGACAGGCTAAACAAGCAACAGCCTGGGAAAGGAAGCGTCGTGTCTGATATGTCCGGTCCAGAGAGAGAAGGTTGAGTCACTCACCACATCGCGGTCAACCCTGGCCGCCATCATCTCTGGAGCCTCGTCCTGTGCCGAGTAAGGGCCGTCGTCTAACAGAGGGGACACGTCACGGGGACACTGAGCTGAGGATTCACAGCTTACGCATCAAACTTTGTTTTCTGACACTCCAGCTACTCCTGTACATCGAGGTTTTAACAGTTCCGTCGTTTTTAATCCACCAACTCATTTCAATGGAATTCATGCTTTCGCAGTTTTTTTTTTATGGTGTAAAATTATTTGCACATAAGTTTTGTTTTATTCATTTTTGTCATCAAAAATCTAAAAGTAAGAAAATGATGGGTGGCACATCCAGCTGAAGCACTAGAGTTGCACGCCCCACGGTGTGGGAGTTAAGCCTGGCCATGCCGGTGTGACAGGGGTCAGGAGGCCCAGGGGAGATGGGACACAGTGTGACCCAGACAGGGAGGGTTCAGTTAGCAGGATATCCACCACCTCATCGCACAGCAGCGACTCCTCTGTTCCCTCGGGCACCGGTGGTCTGCCTGTGCAGCTCAGCTGGTGAACAGCAGAGTAAAAGAGTGGCAGCTGGCTGCACTAGTCTAGGGTCTTCCAGACAGAGGACATTGCAGCGATGATGAGAAATGCATTTCCCTCCAGTGCTCTACTAGTCAGGTGTGACAGAGCTGCTGAATCTCCACACCTGAAGAGCCAGTATAGCGTGTGTGTGTGTGTGTGTGTGTGTGTGTGTACACGCAGATGTTCTTACCAGCCAAGCTCTTGCCACCTGATTCAACCTACTGTATTGAGTTTAGCTTTCTTCTGGATTAAAACTACTGGACTGAGTTAGGTAGCTATGCTCTCAATTGTGATATCTATTCATAGCTGGGTGCATCGGGGTTCATTATGCAGGACGTTAAAAAACACAATTGGACCACAGGATTTGGTTGTGTTTTTTGGCTACTGATTGCATCTCTTGATCCTTTGCGTGACCGCTGGCTCCACCATCAGGGTGTTGTGCTGTCAGCAGGGGGAGAGGGTTACAGCTGTGCTGGTGTACTCACACTCCGGCTGTCCGCTGGCTGTCCAGGCTGACCAGGCGGCCACTCGGCTCTTCACATCCACCTGAGTGACTGAGGCCGGGGGGCAGGGGCCGGGGCCGAGGGGGGCGGGGGTATGACGCCATCACTCTTCAGGATCATCCTGTAAGGGGGTGGGTGGGCACTTTAACATGTACTACTTTACTTTAATAACCAACTTAAGTTACTTTAACAATTAACAATCTATTTTGCACCCTATTTCCCCACTTGAGCAAAGTCTTCCATACTGATATCCACTGGTAAATGTGCCGTATATTTCCTACCACCACTAGAGGAAGCATTTACTCCACTATTCATTTTAGTTCAGCGTTGACTGTAGATGATAGAGATAAATGAATACATATACGAGTTTGAGTGTTAAATGAGTTGAGTGTTAAATCACTCCCACAGAATTCCACGGAATACACAATTATTGAGATAATTTAGAAGATCAATGAGTAGATCCATTTAGTATCCATTACTTACATATATGCAGGGTTGGGGAGTAAAAATGTTTTTTTTAAATGTACTGTAATCCGTTACAGTTACAGAAAAAAAGCAGTAATCAGAATACAGATACTTTGGAAAAATATGATGATTACTTGTGGATGAGTTTCAAATTTATGAAGAGAATAAAAATCTCCAGACTAGAGCAATAATTATTTTTAAGTGATAAACTCCCCCCATTCCACAATACACCTCAATGAACAAGGTGAAGAGGAAAAGAAGACAATGCGAAACGTGATGTTACAGTAAGCATGACCTCCGATAGAAATGCATTCACTGTGTGGAAATTCAGCCAACATTTTATTTTCAAAGATGAAAAAGGCAAGAACATTACTGTGCAATTCAAGTTATGATTTCCTGCGGTGAAACTACTATCACATTCAAAGGATTCCACATCTAACTTCAGAAAATATTTGGAGGTAAGATGTCCAGACTTGTCTTGGCTAGTTAGTGGTAGCGTTAGCAAGCTACAATTGATGATTAGGTGTGGCTGACATGCACTGAATATAAGAAGAGTGCCGTTGGTCAACTTACTTAGCTAGCTAGCTACATAGATCATTCTGTGTGTGCGCCCATGTGTCTGAGAGATCATTTTTCAGAGATGGTCAAAATTTAAAGCAATGCCGTTGAGTTGGCTAGCTAATTTAGCTATCGATAGCTATCTAGATTGCAGCTAATAACCTAGCTAATCTACCGCAACTAAACTAAGCTAGCTGCTAGTGTCTGCAACAAGATGAGAGTGGATTTACAGTCATGGAAGTTTCAGTCTACACTCAACTCACAGGGACATCAATATTGTGTTGTATAGTAGCTAGCAGGGTGGTGGAGGGTAAAGTAAACTCAGTTTACCCACCTTTTTGAATTAGTCTGAGAGGTTACGCACCTATTTGCAGATCAACTGTACTGGCCAATGAGGGTAAAATGTTGGGTAAACACTGTCTCTCCACTGACTTAGGGTTTACCCACCTATTGTTTTTTCACTGATAAATAGTGTACAGTATCTATCAAATTCCATACTTATCTACCCTGATGTATTTACTCCTCTTTTGTATAGGCTATCCAAATGGTAGAACTGCTATTTGACTTTGCAAAATAATAACTAGGCCTACTTAATGGTTTTATGTTGCCTTGTTTCATAGTAGGCCTATAGTACAATCTGTAGAAAATGTGATAAAAAACAGCATCTGTTTTTGCTGAACCCAGTAACTAATGAACTAACTAACTCGCTCACTCACTCACTCAGACAGTTGGTCCGGAGAGCAAGAAAGGGTCCAGCTCGACTAGGCAAGCCTAGTCCTGTTTATTTATATTATTTTATAATTGCATACTTTAGTTATGCGATTCTGTGCTGGTTTGATTTTAAATTGATATTGGCCTTCTTTTACAGAAGATTTTTTGTGTGTGTGTTTATTTCAATATATGTCTTTTGAATGGAAAGTAATCTAAAAGTAATGAAAAGTAATCAGATTACATTACTGAGATTGAGTAAATCATTCGATTACATTACTGATTGCAATTTTAATGAGGTAATCTGTAACGGAATACATTTTCAAAGTAACCTTCCCAACACTGCATACATGTTTGCCAATCTATACTAATAAACATCAGTAACAATAGTAGTAACTAGTAAATTACAAAAAAACAAATACAAATCACAAAACCAAACACAGTACCAATTATAAAAAGAAAAGACCTTGACGTATGTCCCCCAAAATAAACCATTACGAGCTGTCGGAGTCCCATAGTTCTGGCACTTTTTCAAGGTTTCACATAATCGATTATTGAATACCCTGAACAACTGTCACCTGTACAAACAGAGTAACAATGGATCCCACTGGACAATCAAGGGTTTGGAGCAAAATCCAGAATAAATCCATCTTACAAGATGCACTTCCTCAGTCTTTCCTCCAACTGAAAAGTGTATCACTGTTACGGGGAGGAAAGGAAAGTATTTACCTCAGTGCTTCCGGACGTTTCTTCACCTTCCCACCTTTGTGGTCACTGATGGCACTTTCTATATCTGCGTGGATCAGGTTCGCCTTGAACAAGACAAGCACCAAGTCAGCGTTGTCTTCTCGTAAATGTTTCAAACGACATGACACGCTGTTTGTGTGCGGGGGAAAAAACCTTTCAGTGAGCTACCATATCCTCAAAGGCAATAAAAGCATAAACACATTAAACGATGACTAATTAACGTATGGGTAAAACCACAGGATATCCTTCTCACTTGTTTTTTCAGTAACAAGCACATCATCCATTGTGGCCAGATCAAAGTGATTCAGCAATGTAAAGTGTCTGGTACACAGAGATGTGTTGGGAGTTTCACATGCTTCTTTTCTGAGGGAGCTGGTTATTACAGCCTTAACCCTTCACTGTGCAGGTTGCCAAAGTAGGTTTTGTGTTTTGTTTTGTGTTTTTTCCTGCAAGTTTATTCATTGTAACCTCAGATCAACCCAATTGTGGGGCAATAAAAATCATCTGAAATTAAGTGGCAGCATTGTACATGCAAATCAAAGTGGTATGAACCCCCAATTCAGGCCCCAACAATCAAACATTGCCAATTTAATCAGGTGTCAGAGGGAGGGGGAACCTTTTATACTGGATGCCCTCTGACAGGGGGGTGCAAAACTGTTGCGTTGCCTACACTCCCTTAATGGCGAAACTGTTGCAGTACACCACATGTCTGTCAAAATACTATACCTTGATCTCATCGCATTGGAAGAGATGCAGGTCGGGCTTGCCCTGGCCCGTCTCCTTACACACCAGTGCCAGGATGGAGTCGTAGCTGCAGGCGTTCATCACGGCCTGGCAGTGCTGGATGGTGCCGATTGGGAAGTTCTCCAGCTCATTCTGAAATCCAACGGAGAAATCCACCAATCAAAATCAATGTCACTGGTGAGTTACAGCACCGGCTCAATGCCAGATGAGATTAAACTTGTTTTTGTCAAAGAAGACACCAACATTAGTATCTCTGAACATCTGAAGATATACATACAGCTGTCGCTTAAAATGTATCTAAAGTGCTATGGAAAGTAACAAGTATTTGAAAACTAAACCCAGGTACAAAGTTTGGTTGGACACCACTTGAACAAGCTGCTCAAAGTTCTGTCAAATAGCTGGTGGTGCCTAAATTCCAGTTAAATTTCCCATGGTAAAATTACCACTGGGAATTTATGGGCACTGTCAATCACTCAATTTAAACCCTAATAATGAGCTTGGTGTACTGAAATGAAATGAACAGTTGGAAGCCCTGTAAGCACAGTATACATAAGCAAAAATGTTAAATCGCATTCTTTTTCTGAAAGCTGGAGATAAGCTTCTTAAAGAAAAGTCCACTGTTTGGAGTTGAGCTCCCGTTTTAACAAGCTGACTAAAAATATGTAACACTTCTTGCAGCTGCGATTAATAGCTATGGGTCAGAGGAAAGTGTAGTCACCTAAAACAAAACGTACAAAAAACAGCAAAGACACTCATTCAAGTAAAGCCTGTAGTCAGAGAGTAATGTCAGTGCTTATTAACCACTAAACCTAACTACAGTGGGTAAAGACTATAGCAATCAGGTGAAAGCACTAGCAGTGTACAAGTACGTGTTTAGCCATACTAGTCCAAACACTGCCAGTACTCAATACGGCCAACCAGTGGCCAGGAATCAGCAACAACGTTCTTAGCCTAACCTCAACCGTTTGGAGTGAAAGGTTAATACTGATCTGTGTAGCGTATATAAATGACAATTCAATCTGAACTTCAAGATGCGGGACGCTTTGAAAATCCTGTTCAAAGTGCTTCAAACTTCAAACTTCAAACCAAAGGTGTGCAGGGCAGACACAAAGGAATATTTATACGCCACCTGCGCTCTCCCAAAATCACGCAGGTGGTTGCAGCAATGAGACTAGCTTCCGAATACATTTGGATGTTCTAAATTGGGAGGAAAAAAGAAATCGGGCCTCACCTTGGTCTCTGCGTCGATGAGGCTGACCGCACGCTCCTCCACCTGCAGCAGCATGTCCTGGGTCCACACCTTGCCCTTGGCGTCCAGCAGGCGGAGTTTTCGGATGCCATCGTCAATGGTGATCACGGCCTCCTTCCGGTCCATCACAAAGGTGGTCAGGTGCTGGGGGAGGGGACAGAGGAGGCAGGACTTGATCCGGTCATCTCTTATGAAAATGTCATTCACATCCAACCCAGCGAATATCATGACAAGAAACAGGATTAAAACTGAATATAAAACTTTAAAATGTACTTCTTTGAATAACTTAATTATCGTCAAGTATAAGCTTTCTATTAGCATTTGTTCTGCAATTGCATTATTTGAATTATGTCCTGAGAAAGGCCAGGAGGCCAAATAGACCATTTTCATTTCTATAAAAATAAAATAGCATGCATTTAAAAATATTGATAATAATGTTAGTAGTTTTACAATATAATGTTAAACATGGCTGTTAAAGCACATACATTCTTAGTAACTTTCATGCAATACAATATTTACATTGTATTTTGTCATACATTAAAGCACATTTCTTATATTTTGGATGTTGCTTTTTAAACAACATCAGATCCACAAATGCCCCCCAGAACAGCAAAACCACAGTGAAATCTGTCATTCCATTCCGGAACACGCTCTCTTACCTCTACGTGGTACTGCGATGTGTCAGTCATGCTGTTGATGGTGGTCTTCGCGTAGGTCTTCCTTTGCTCTGGAAGAGACAGACACACAATCAGCCGTTCGGACGGAGCAGTCATTTCACAAGTACATTCATTTATGGTTATTCCTCCACGCGTTATGCCCATGTACCCAATCTCAATTTTATGGCATGTTGGTAAAGAAGAGACAACTTTCCTTAATTCAACATCAATTTTTAACCCAGAATTTTTTTTTCTTTCCCCCTCACAATATGGAATGCCCAGGTGGATTTGTAGGTCCATCTCATTGCTGCAACGTCCTCTGTAAATTCAGGAGAGCGCAGACACGTGTACTCATCCTCTGAACCGCATGCTGCCTCAGCTGGCACCTCTTTTCACTCTGCGGTCCGCCAGCTCAGCTGCGCAGTCACTGCATCAGAGGAGTGCCCTTCATGCGCAGCTGGTGCAGGCAAATGCAGGCGCCCAAATGACCAGAGGATTCGCTGGCGCGTGATGAGACCAGGACCATCCCACTGACTAATACCCTACTTCACTGTGCATGATGAGACCAGGACTATCCCACTGACTAATACCCTACTTCACTGTGCATGATGAGACCAGGACTATCCCGCTGACTAATACCCTACTTCACTGTGCATGATGAGACCAGGACTGTCCCGCTGACTAACATCCTACTTCACTGTACGACTCAACACCTAAATATGGGCACATCCCTAGTCTGCACTGGAACTCACACCATAGGGCATCCCTACGAACCCAGCCACCCCAGCTGCCCATCAGGTTTTCATCATGTTTCACTCCTACAACATGAAACAAACTGATATAATGGCATCAAGACATCACTGGCAGTGGAATACATTCATAAGATACGCCAACATGTGTTCGTGGCTACCCTGTAGCTATTGCAGAGTTCTGAATGCTATAACTGCAAAACAAGTCTACAGTAATTTGTGTCCTTTTTATTCAATGTTAAGGGGAGTCAAGAGGATTAAAACAGCACATCAGAAGGCAAAGTCGTTTCACACTGAAGTACATTCTCCAAGTGTGTTCCTAATATTTCTTCCCATTTTCCCCCTAAAACTAATAAGCATAGACACATTTATTTCATGAGTATATTCCTGTAAAATGCAGATCAAATCACTTTGTTTCAATTTTTTTATCTTTAATTGAAGTTGGGCTTAAGGACAGGGCATGCAAGAGTTGGAAGACTGGACTGTAGACCAGAAGGACATTGGCTCAAATTCTATACTTGAGCATGGTACTTTACTTCTGTCGGTACAGTGGGACAGGAAACTAAAATACGGTAGACAATAATACATGTACTAACCTAATACTATAAACACACACACACAATCAATCACTGCATACAGATTTCCTGGAAAGTATAGTCAGGGCTGTGGGAGCTGGTTAAGCTTTGTCTTGAGAAATAGACAGCATTCTAAAGGGCACAACAGAATCAAACCATCAGTTCTGCAGAGCCAATGAAACCATTTTTGGAGTTCTGTAAAGTCCAGACATTACATTCTACAAAATTCTACTTAGAATATAGTTTCTGATAGACACGGTGGCCATATTCTCATCATACTACCTTGACGTTTGCAGCTGGAAAAACCTGAATTTCTTTGGCTGTGCAGATATTTTGGAAACAAGCGCATGAAAAAGCAACAGCAAAACCACCAAACACACAGAGCTCAATTTCACCTTTCTTTTTGTGTTTGGCAGATGTTCGGAGGAAATAAAATCCATCAGTCCCTGAGTGCAATGGAGGAAAAAACAATTCTAGTAACTGACACACCAGTGGAAAAACGTGGGTGTAACTCTCTACATAAAAGAAGCCTTAACTGTGCATATCTGGATTAGATTACTGGGGAAAAATGACAAGGGCCCTAATGCAGACTGTGATGACAGCAACATAAACACTGTGCTCTTTGAAAACATAAAAGGTTTTAAACATTAATAATCAGTGACTTCAATAACCCCTCTATTAACTGAGAAACCGTGACAGGACAGGGAAAATCTGTTCTTGTTCTTGTTGTAAATTTGGCAGTTTGTTAACCATAAGTATAAATAATATAATTAAAAGTATAGACTATAGACAAATTCTTGATTGCAAAAGAAATGGCGCTGCCAAGGGTGTAAATTCAAAAAAGGATTTTTGATGTATAAATTCATTTCAAAATGAAGGAAACATTTATTGAAAAGGCAGTCTCCATAGCGATAAATCTCCACAGTGTGGAGGCGGATAGTGTAGCGGTCCAAAGCACCGTATTTTGGCTGGTCCGATAAGGTGTGCGCTGCCTGTCAGAGACGCGGTTTGAAACCCGCATCTCTACCAGACCGGCCCTGGTCGTCAGCCCTGATTGGGGGTGGTATTTGGCTGTCCACCCCAGGGGGAGGGGGAGGGTGAGCCGGCTCAAGTCTGCTGTGAAGCACGTAAGGGTGTCTCCAGAAGCTGGGTGGGCAAATTCTGTCTCGAAGGAAGCGGAGTTCGCTGCCCTCTTAGGATTAGCTTACCTTGTAGAGACGAGCAGCGGACTCGTGTGGGGGGGGGGTAAATCGAAATAAATTGAGGGTATAATTGGCTACTAAATTGGGAGAAAAATTGGAAAAATCTGAAACAAATATAAAAATAAAAATACAAATTTAAAATCTCCACAGTGAGAAATAGAATATACTGTAATGTATGCAAAAAATAATTCCAAGTGTTTTTCAGTATTATAGTAGAGAAAGAGGTAATGTGCATTAAAAATAAGATAAGAAGAAGAAGAAGGAAGAAAATATATTGCGGACACCCTAAACAGTTACTTTGTTACAGTTACTTCAGGGAAAGGGTTGCAAGTATGTCTACAAGTATATCCAATATCCAGGACATTTTAGAGGATATCGAGATAAGGCATTATGAAATACAATAAATATTACAAAAACCTATGACAAATAAAGCAGCAGGCCCCTGATGGCATATATCCAAGAGTACTAAAAGAACTAAGGGAGATGTTTATAAACCACTTACAAGTATTTTTATACAACCCCTAAAAGCTGCAGAAACACCAGATGACTAGAAGCAAGTCAGTATACCATAGCTGGGATTGATTCCAGACAGAATATTGTATATATGAACTACTTCTTACAGTTCTAGTCCTGCTGGCATGTGTGGTCAATTCAGAGGGAATACATCTGGACATTGCATTACCCATATTTACTAAAGTGCTAAATTGCATATAAAATAGACTGGATTAGCTTTCAAATTAAAATTGAACTAAGATTAACCTTCTGGCCCAACTAACCTTGTGGTCCAACAAAATGAAATCCTTTTTTTTTAACCTGCTTGCCTATAGCATTGATTTAACATTGATTCTGGCATAGATCCCCGCAGTGCTAGGATAACAAATAAATGATAACAGATGGAAAATGCATGAAAAAGCTGTGTTTACAGTATCAGATTGCTTCATAGTATAAATGAATCTCAAACCTGCAGGAAAAACATCAGAAGCTTATATTATACCCAGCATGCTTTGCTAGGAAGATCTTAAGAGACAAACACTGCAAACCTGAGTCCCTGTCACTGTGCTCAATCGTAAAAACACAGCTGGGTCTGTAATAGCTGTAACAGGAATCAAGGGGGGGGAACGCATGCAGGCAGGCCCGTATCATGGCGACCGCTGTGCACTGATAATCTGACGCAGCAGGGATCCTCTGCTCTATCAATCACAGTCTGGATCGTCGCCCATTGGGTATGGAAGCCACAGCCACACCCCCCAAACAGGAACTCTAGGCTGGCAGTGTATTCATCTCTGCAGCATGTCACAAAGGCATTCTTTCTCCTGACCGAAAAAAGGCTCGCAAAACCATCATATTTGTGGCGTGTTAGGTTAGGTGTGGCCGTTTCAAATGCAGCTGGCTGTGCCATACACAGCCGGACGCAGTGCACTGCTGGCTGATTGTAGATTTTTGTAAGTGGTATTTTCAGGGTACAAAATGAATGCCATTAGCAAGTACTTGGCAAAACAATGATGCGCCACAAACATATGACTCTCTCTTTAGTTGGTAAGCTGCACCTTGGAAATGAGAAACACTTCCAAGACCACGCCATGCTAATTACTTTTGTTAAATAAGCAAGGTTATGCTAACTCAGTAAATAGAGTTTATAGCTATAGACCATGACACATGGAATTTGCTAGTTATACTAACTCGTTCCACCTATCATGACCCATGCTTCTAAAGATCCCAAGGTGAACTAATCAGATTTCGCCCGCTCATCAGAAAAAGGACATGGTCAAAGATTCTCCTAATCTCAAGCAGAGGATAACTGTTCTAACTTTAAGACAGTGCTCCCCCAAAGGCAAGTCAGTAATGTTTTTAGTCTCTTAACAGCAGTGGCAGACTGGCTTATTAGGGTAAGACTCTCAGCACTGGCATGATCTGGATTGGTGGCCAGAAGCCCCAAACATCGACTGTAGCATCATCCACATCTCATCGAGCACCAGTGACCACCCCTGATTGATTGGGTGCCAGTTGTCTGCTTGCATCAGCGACACATGATGTGTACTCTTCCGACGCATTGACTGTGCCTGCTCAACTAGTGGACTGTGGACAATAAGCATGTTTCTGAGGAGAGAGCGTGCTTGTCTGAATTCTCCCAAACTAATGGAGGGGGGTTCAGCGATGAGACCAGCTTATAAATACAAACTGATCATCCTAAATCGGGAGAAAAAGGGACAAAAATAAATAAATACAGAATTAATGTCTGGCCAATAATCGATGCCAAAGCGAAGAGAGAACTTGTTCCATTACGTACCATACAAAGCTTTAGCACTGGAATTTGAGGGTGGGTTGTTGTTGTGTGGAAGCTCAGGAGACTGTGAACTGTGTCCACTGTACAAAAAACAGAAGTTTAAGGGTAGTTAGAACATCCTTGGATATGGCATTCGTCATTGTTGAACACTTGTAATTCTACTGTATGTCTAATATTACTCTAAGTATCTTGGTTAGCCAACCCCAGGTATAAAACCCTACCAAATAAACATTTGGCCACTTGATTACCCTACAAATTAAGTCAGTTTAACAACAAGGGAGAGCACTTGCTAAAGTACAGCTATCAAGTGGGTAAACATTTGTATTGGTTTAACCTGACTAGTGTTCAAGAGCAGCACCACCTTTGTCCAATGTGATTTGATTCTTACAAATGGCTTAGAAATCATTGAAAATCGATTTGTAGGTTTGTCCAAATGTTTTGGTCAGCATGAATGCTTCTTTTGGTCAGAGACTGCAGACGATGTACAATGTAGAAGAGTCCACTCACTTTTGCCGGGAGGCGTATGACCCGAACCCGCCTGATGGGTAGGTGGGTGGAGCGTATCCATTCATTTTGAGCCTTGCAGAGTTACCTGGAATGAAACAACCACAATCAAAGCCCGCTGAATCAAACACCCACCAAAACCACAGAACTCCCAAATATCAAATGCTCCAGGTTGAAATTACATCAAATCTTCACCCACAACCAAAGGAAAAGTAATGATCTGTGATTATTATACTGTATTCTTTTTTTCTTTTATATTTTCTTTCTCCCTTATAGGAAAGGGCAAGGGGTGTATGTGCATACTAGTTCTATGACATACTAGTTCTATGACATACTAGTTCTACATTTAAAGCCGTGTAAAGTGTCTGAAATGCCCCCTTCTGATGGATTGGGCATTGGGCCTATGGCATAGGGCCTCATCAGTCATTGCTTTTATTAAATATAACTTCCAGAGGCTGCCCTGGGATTTAAACCTGGAACATTCCAGGTACAAGTCATGTTCCAGGAGCACAACGCATACAAGCGAGTGATGAAGCAACCTTTTCAGAAGCGACAGCCTTTTATTCATCAACAAAAGCCCAAACTTTCAGATCTTATTCAAAACGTTCCATTGTTCATGTCAGAACACAACACACAAGCATGGTTACAGCCCTCTACTGTTGTATTTAAGTTAAATGTGGTTCCTGCACATATTTCCCACTTGTTTCAAAGTTATTATTGACGCACATAGTTGTCCAACCCGAGACTGGCAAATAAATAAATTATTTATTTATTTTCAACAACACATTAGGCCTATTGCTTGCTCACAGCTGCTGTGCTTTCATTTAGCCCTTTACAATAGAGGTGACAAAAGCACTCGATCGCAGGTGCCAAGCTTTTTTTTTCCTCCTCCACCACACTACACCACACCGCACCAGTTGTTGAATGGAAAAAGGCCTCTAGACTCGGTGAAGCATAATACATTGCTCCATAGCAGCTGGTAACGCTGGCCAAAACTAATTAGCTAGCACAGAAAAACATTCATCATTTAATTGTGGCCTGAAATGATGGAACAGTACCCTGTGACTAAATCGGACCTCGTGTCTCACCTCTGAACTGAAAAATGCTGCTCAACAACTACAGTTTTGTTTCTTCCCATCTTTTACTACCTACCACCTTTTTACTACATTTAATACCTGCCATTCATTGGCACTACATTTAAGACTTGCCATTTTCAGGCAATACAGTGGCACTCCCTGTTGAAATTTAGACCTTTAGTGGACCTTTAGTTGAATTAAGTTCAATAACAAATGACAGCACAAATATTCCATTCCATATGCATTCCATATGCATTCCAAGACTTTTCTAACCTAATCAAACTGCTAGTCTTAGGTTGAGACAGTGGTACACATTACAGTTTTTGCAGGTACCTACTTAGGTTATGCTGATGGGAGTTCCCTGTCCGTTCAATAATTGGTCTGGCTCCTCATCAGACCGCATCTGTCTCAGAGGGCAACAATTAAGGCTTGCCGTTCCTCCATGTCAGTGTCATGCTTAATCGTGTGACAACTGAGTGAGGGTAACTGGGCTAACAAAGGCACACAGAAGGGTGAGGCAGGGACAGTAGCCTTATAGAGAACTCTGCTCTGACTCATCAAATAAAAAGTGATTCCTGTTTACGGACTGCCCCCAATACTACAATGCAATACATTCTGCAACAACAGGCTGTTTGGAAGACTGTTGCCCCGGTTATCTCCCCCTCCTATCTCCAGATACAGAGAAGAGAAGCGTGTGGTTCATTAGTCCCTCCTTCAACAGGGCAGAGAAAACGGTATGTTTGTGTGTGCAGTGTGACAATCATGCAAAGTCAATAAGGAGCTTCGGGAAGAACACCTAATCTCAACTTAATCTGAACAGGCGCTGCCACATACAGCGTAACAAGGTTTCGCGGCTAGGAAACATTGAAGTCAATCTGCGTTGCAGCTTATAAAAGCTCAGTCTCCACAGCACTCGTGTTTTCTCATTCACTTCTCCACTGTTTCCCTTTCAACTGAAATTCAGACAGATTAGTCCTGACGTGGTCTCGAATGGCGTTCTCGAACTCTCTGCTCTTTCACTACAAAGCCAGGTATTTTTCTCTGCTCTGCTTTTGGCAGAAAAACACTAACATGAAGTACAGCACGGTACAGAACACGACACCCCACCCAGCACTTAATGGCACTGTCGACACATATGAACAAACGCTGGTTATCCTTTGATCCTGTGATTTCTCCTTGCAATTCTCACATTGAATGTCAAGGATCTGTCACTCTGGAGCGCTGGAAAGTGCACTTTCCACTCTAGATAAGCATCAGGGGAAAGTCTTCTGACTTTGCCCGCCCTTGGAAAAAAAACCAAAAAAAACACAGAGGCTCATTACGTCCCACTGCTACTGCGTCAACGACGTTCTGGCCCGACTGCAGCTTGGTGCTTTGACTGGATCGGGCTGCAGGGTAGCAAAAACATATCAACCTCGGAGCCGGCTCCAGACGGGCACTGCAGTACGCAGAAGCCTGGGTGTCATGCGGACCCGTGTGCACACACCACATCTGTTTTTTATTCCGTTCTCCACGGTGCACACTGTAACCTCCAAGCATGACATATCGCACTGTATGCCATGGTCTTCAAAAGTTACCAAAGGTTGGTCAGGACATCCAAGCAACTTTTTGCCACTTTGCGTTGACCAGAAATCGGTGCATTATACGGTCGCCCAAAAACTGCAGGCATTTTTCTTTCAATCTGTTTTAATGGTCAGCTGTCATTTGCATTTTGAAAGAGCAGCATTTCATATTTCAATCTGTGAGGCTGATGGGGGATCACAGGTTCATCATGAAGAGGGTTTTGGGATTTCAAAGTGCATGGAGCATACTAGAAAAACCAGCTAGTTTTAGAAGGGGGTTCTTGTGATCTCCAACATTATTGTGATATAAATCCCTCTCATACAGACTCAAACCCCCGCATCCTCGAGCATTACTACAACATGCTTGGACAGCACAGAATCACGGCTCCATTTTATCAACTCAGATCAGACTCTGCGGTCATTCCTGTCAAGAGGCTGTCTTCCCTAGCCAAGCAACGTCTTGGCACAAACGTGTCCTTGAGCTTCCCAAAAGACGGGCCACTCAACGAGGCAGAAGGCGGTGGGAACGTTTCCCACGCTTGCGAAACGCGCGTTGGCACAGGCGCGCGTACGGGACGCAACGCGCACACGCTCAGCTCCTCCTCATCAAAGTCTCAAATTCCACATGAGACCCGCTTCCCGAGGCCCCATAGTAATGCCAAGTCATTATATCTTCTGCAGTCATTAAAAGATGATTAAAAGCAGCCCAGGAATCACAGGGGAATGCCTGAAACAATCTTGGAGGAGGTTCTGAAATTAAAAGCCCCCGGCACATAAAATCCCAAGGTAATTTATAAGGACCTGACTGTTAGGGGCCTGGCTGAAATAAAGCTGGTCTGGCAGCTGTAGAAGTCAGCATTACCCCAGGATATGAAGCCAGTCACAATCATGCCATTGCTGTATATACAGTAAGACCCTGTGATTACTTTTCCCAGGCTGCTTTTACATGGCTTAATCAGAGGGGTATATTTACCCAGAATGCCCCACTTGAGTCAATCTCTCAGCAGAACAATGGCCTACACTCAAGTTGTTTTCTCAGCCTGTACAGCATAAGATGAGGCAATATCTCTCGTTCTGTGGGAGTGATAGTTTGGTACACATCTCATGAACTAGACTCAGAAACCACAGTTTTAGCCAAGCTCTCTCAGTGTTGCGGAGGGTCTTTGAAAGAGGTTTTTGAAACTAGAAACCAGTTTGCGGAAAAGAAGCAACATACGCAGAACATTAAAAATATCCTAACTGCTTTAGAGCTCCATGACCTTGAACAAAGCACTCTTTATGAGATATAACAGACCTAGAGGGAAAAACATTACCTTGGGCCTGGGATTCTTTAATGCATTTATATATATCACTTCCATGCAAAAAAAGATTATAAAAAACTCAACATTAGCACAGGGCTGGTACATTCCATTGTCACAGAGCTTGACTGTTTTTATGTATTATTCAAAGACCTGTGCCTGTGCTTGATAGTTTAGATTGTGTGGTAAGATCATGTATGACTTCACACCAGCCCCCCCGGCCATGCATCTAGTGACTCCCACATGATGTTTGATTTAATTGAATCACTGCTCCCCCCCCAGATAGCCCCTCCCTTCACATGCACATGTAGTGACTCGTACTAGCAGGAGCAGTATGATCCCATGGCCAGGAACTCAATACAAACCAACGGATTGATAGCGAGAACTGTAAATAATTGCCGGTGATGTTTTGGCTAGTGCGAGGAACTGATCATGTGGAATGTGGAAGTGACATGGCGCCATGACTCTCACAAAAAGCGTGACGGGAAATTGAAAATAAGGGAACTACAAAATTAGGACGCAGGCCTGACCGGGCCAGTGGCATAATGGCTCCGCCATAGCGCTCTTCTGGCTGGTCCCAGCCCCAACGTAGATTGAGTGCAGCTATTATTTTAGTGTGCACGGCCCAGTAGGAGTGCCTTTGGGAGTCTGCCATGTCTGGAGGCTCACACATTTTGAAGGTGTGGGAGCAGCCAGGAATAGGGCATGCTATAAAGATTCAGAATAAGGGAATGCCTGCCAGCGCTGAAACAGTGCTGCTTCCATAGTTAGTTATTTCTCACACTGTACTCTGTATAGGCATTGAAAGGTTCCTTTTACTTTGGTTATTCTTAGCCAACCATTGTAATTGTTCATTTTAATGTACAAAGCACACACACATCTCTTTTTTACATGTACCCAAAGATTTAATCTTTGTATTAAAGCTTTTTATTTCCTTGTATAATTACAGAAGAATCAACTGTTTCCTAAACCTAATCACATTGAGCGAATGGGATTCTCCTAAACAGCTACACAGGTGAAGATAAATATTTGTGTCCATTTAAGAGATTGGACCTTCAAAATAACACAGGTATAAAAAATTATTTAATATATTATTTAATCTATATCAAAATGAAATCAAACATATTTTAAAAAAAATAATTGTAAATCTATTTTTTTTTTTAAATACACATATGAAGAAATATCTGCAAATGTATTGTATGACGTATAAAACATGTTTGTTTTTTTATGGCGTTATATGCAAATAAATGGCTTGTATCAGGGCACATTGCTCAACACCCATGGCACACAGGAGGTATTTCCCTCCACAGAGACAACTCGCTTCCTGGTGTCAAAGCCAATTCTAAAACGAGCCTCTCGCAGGTCAGAAGGGCCCCGGTGTTCAGCAGGTGATTTGGGCTAATCTCCGGGAAGGGCCAGGTGAATCAGACGGCGGCTTTGCCTCCTACGTAAAGCCATTTGCAAATATCCCCCCTCTCTGGTATGGAGCTGGGATTCCATAGGGAAAATTGTGTTTCCATGGCCTTGGTTAAAGCTTCACATCAGTCACCCATCCGAGTCATTCAGACTGAGGTATCTCCATAGTCTTTATTGGTTAGTACATACTATTGTCCACATATAATGTGTCCTGTATTTATCCATAGCTATGATGCTAGTTTCTGTGTAGTTGAGGTTCTAAACTATCGAAACTATCACCGTGCTGTTAACCACACACAGACACGCACACGCACACGCACACGCACAGAGCTGAATTAAACAAAGCAAAATGTACATATTTGAAATGTGTAATGTGTCCATGGGATGGGCGAGCCTGTTTTATTGAGCAAAGCCTTGCACAAACACAGCACAAATCAGCTGGCTTCATATTACAGCTACTATTTTCATTTCTTTTTTGGGGGGGGAGGTAATCTTCTCAAAGGCTAATCTTACATATATCACATCTCACTACATATAGTTCTACAAGTGTCTTTTCAGGGCTCCTCGTACACAAAACAATATACCTTCAATATCTCTCACTGTATTATACAATCTCTCCAGGTGAATTGCTCTTTGCCGTCACTAAATAAAGCTCTCCTTCTTCCATTCATTTCCTGTTACATGTTATGACTTGTACGGTTTCTATAATGCACTCCCGTGTTACTTTAAACGTGCAATAAGCCCGGTACGAAAACCAGTTTATACTTAAATTGACAAAAGCGGACATGTAAATGAACCATGTGTCTCCAGATGCAGTGTTTGTTTTCCATATTTTTTCCATTCCAATTCATTGAGCATCCACACCTACAGTACAACCACTAGTTCTGGCTGGTTATGGCACACATACATAACAATACATTTAATACAGCATTTTTTTAAAGAAAAGAAAAGATGCTTTGTTCTGATTGTGTTAGGGTCCATTTTTGTACAGGTACTGAACAAAATAAATGTACACACCACTGTAAAGTCACTTAATAGGGTATTGGGGCCACCACATATGGAATTCCGCAGGAGGAATAAGACACCAGTCTTCCATCTTGGGCGTTGTTGCAGAATATCCCATAAATGCTTAATTGGGTTCAGAAGCGGTGAGTGAGAAGGCTATGACGTATTGATAAAGTCAGTGTCACGCTGTTTAAATCACTAGGCAACCCACTTGTTCTCCATGGATGGGGGTTGGGGGACACCGCTCTCTGCAGAATATAAATACTTTAACATGGGGTGAAAGTGATCACGGTTGTGTTTCCGTTTTTAGTTCACTCCCTGTATCTCTAGCGGTGTTCATCAAACCTTAGGGTATGTACTATGTTGCAAGCCGCTCTGGATAAGAGCCTCTGTTAAAAGAAATATAAATATCCAATTCAGATGGAATATTCCCCAAAAAACTGGAGTAGTCCAAATTTTCGATATACTCAGGAGGAGATTTGTGGTGACGAGGGGCACGGCAGCCCAAAAGTAGGTTGCCATAAGTGAGTGAGTGGAGTGAGGCTTTTAAGGCCTACGGGGCCTGGCTTGGGCCCAACTGGCACCCCTCCAGGAGACTGTTTGTCCTCCAGGACAGCATTTGTTTGGGTGGGTGGCCTCAGCTTCTGCCTGGAATGAACTATGGCGATGGAGTGCCTAACTGTCACCGGGTCATTGTGCCCATTGGCTGCAGCTGATCTGGCAATTCGTTTTTAGTATATGAATGGACAGACTACAAAGGGAGGGCTATCTCCCAGGGGGTAAATATCAAACAAGAAATGCTATTGTATGAATAATCTGTGTGGAAACTATTCTGGTACATAACTCCGCATGAATCCTTTCCTTGAATAGTATTAAAGCTGGGGCGTCAAATTAACCTAGACGGGTTCATGCGAGAACATTTCCTGTGGCACACGGTATTAACACAAACAAGGTCATAGTCATAACTGTCATTTTCTGTCCCTCGACAATCCTGTAAAACGGTTTCAATTTCATTTACTCCATTGTGTACAAGGGATGAGACAATACACCCAGCTCAGATACAATATGGATCACGGGATGGAAGGTAAAAAATTGTCAATATGAGGTCTATGCAACAACTAAATAGGATGTTAATCTGAAAGAAGGTCAACTGATATCCTGGTCAATATGCATGGTAAACAATGCCCCAAGAATGCTTTGTTTCACAATAAACCTGCAAATCCCCCATGTAGGGGGTTGAGGTTGCGGTCTAAAAAAAGAAATTGCCTGGTAAAGACAAAAAAATCTTTTAAAAGGTATAATTTGCAAGAGTGTAGGTCTTACATTGCCCAAATAATCATTTCTCATCCATCAGCTTCTCAAATGCAAAATAGTAACATGTCAAGAATAGTCAAAGCGATTAAAGGCTATTCAAATACGTGTCTCACTCCAGGCGGCAGAGCCACGACTTCTCAATCAAATCCAAGAGGAAGTGGAACAGACGAGGGCTAATGATAGAAGAGTAAGCAGACCCTCCCCACTCAGACTCGCTGAGTGACGGACATGAATGATTGATGCCCTGGTGACGCTATGTGGGTCAGGGGGAAAGGCAGCCCTGTGTGCCTTTAGCGGCCCTAGCTTCAACAAAGGACAAGCCCATCGATCTTCAAAAGCAGCTCACACCTCACATTCTGCAACACTTTCAAAGATCATGTTAGGCAACAGGTGGTTCTTCTTGAAGAAAAGTTTTCAATAAGAAATAGTTTTTGTCACTGTGTGAAAATTTGGTTATGATGTGAAGCAGCACTGTCGTCAGGGTAGCATGTTTACTTAGAGACACACTCAAGCATTTGATGAAGTTCTCAGTGTCACAGCTTCACTCGAAAATTACTGAAATATATTTTCGATCCTCTGATCTGATGCATTTCTGCATTTCACATACTGTCTGTGCACTCCTGGCCCAAATTGCGATTTTCCAGCAGAACTAGAGACCTCGGTAACTACTGAGGCTTGCAACGGATTCAAAACCATATATTAATTCAATCCCCATGAATCATTAGCAGACATGAAGTGAACAAATAACAAAACGGTCACACAGAATGTCACCTACACACAACCCAGAAGTTGCTGTGTCATTTCCCACAGTGCAAAGTGGCTGGTTGCTGAAGTATTCAGTGCAATCAGCAGGCTACAATCTGACCTCATCTGATCTTCCAGAGCATCAGACCACAGTTTGCATCTTTGTAATCCCAGCATCCATATGCAAATACACAATTATTTAGAACAAAATGTACTCTACACCTAATGTACATT
Organism: Aldrovandia affinis; assembly: GCA_029706075.1. Lineage (NCBI taxonomy): Eukaryota > Metazoa > Chordata > Actinopteri > Notacanthiformes > Halosauridae > Aldrovandia > Aldrovandia affinis. The sequence continues at coordinate 414,322 of JAINUG010000023.1, forward strand.
ATACTAACAGGAGTGACGTGTATATTCAGAAGTCCCTGACACTGTAGACTAATAAATAATAATAATAATAATTTAGATTCAGAAATTAGTGAGGCTTTGCGCAATCAAAGCTATTTCTTTCACGTAGAGTTAGGGCTTTATTTCTTTGGAGCTTAAAAACAGGTGTGCTATCCATTGATGTAACTGACATATTGCCAATAGTAAAAACCTACATTGTTAGGAAATGGCCATTCCTTTGACCAATCATTAACAGCAAAAGTGATGAGTGATGAGTTGCGAAACGCCTACAGTATCAATCCTGAAGTTTACCGTGCGCTGCAATAAAATCCAAACTCATATTTACACCATCTACAAACTTTTCAACTGGAAAATTCAGCATGAACAAGTGTGGATGGAAGTTTCATGATGGGCAGGTGAGGCAGAAATTAAGAGGGGATACCCCCTTCACCCTCAACATCCCTCAGGGAGCATCACTGTGTTGAAATACGAGATAAAAAAAACTAAAACGTGCACGCATATTGTTTTCCATTCTGAAGGGGGCGATTGATTGCTGACAATTGATCAGGCTGGGACATTGTGTAACAGGGAAAGCAGATGATCAGAACGTCTTTTAAAAGGTTAATGAGCAACCAGCTGTCCCTTATCTTGTTTAGCTTGGGCTGGGCTCTCCCGGCACAGAACGCAACAATGTGCACTTTGTTTAGCTCCTCCTCGCCTCTGCCCCTCCCTCCAGGAATATCAAAGGGATTTATGGTTCACTGCGATGACAGAGAAAGTACAACACAAAACGGTCATCTGAAACAATTTACACTGTGAATGAATTGTTCCAAAAGTCAAGTGTGCATTCCTGATGTACAGACACATGTCAGTTCCTATGTTGCTCACATAAATAAAATCATAACATGCATATCGCACACATGGCTCAATTGGATTACTATGTGACCGACCCCTAAATCTAAACTTTAAACACAAGCCTATTTAAATCAATAGCAGACAAGGGCTAACTTCCCAACTTGCATGAAACACTCATACCATTTAACACTGTAGTTATGTTTCCAGAATACTGCGATGGAGGAAAAAAAGCCATGAAATAACTTTGTTATATCAATAATAATATGACTGTATTCAAATTCAATGTGGCTTAATAGCTGCAAAAAATATTATTATGTTTTGCTATATAAAACTATGCGTGTTCCCATTCTTCCAGAAACCTATAAATAATACTTTAGTTCCCACCACTTTGTCAGATATCTTCCTCTCGGCCAGCTATTAGCAAGCTGATTTACCACAAACCAAATGTATTACTGCAAGCAAAGTGATAACACGATTTCTGATTGATTTCATTTACTGGGGCATGTAAACATAAAGCTGGAGAAGATCAGTAATTATCGACTCTAACTGATAAACAACCCTCAAAGCCTCAGATGTTTTGCATTAGAATTGGCATGCGTATAATTTAATATTTAACTTACAAATCTGGACTCTTACACAGGTGGAGAGTCTGTGAAACGAACACATTCGGATACTCCCAATTTTGTCTGTTTCACTCTGGCTAACATTCTAGTGTTGCAAGTTTAAGAAAACATAATGTCCAGAAAATGTTATGTGCACTGCGGATTCATATCAAGTTCTGCCAGGAAAAGGGCTAAGCTGAAGCCAAGAAAATCAGTGCAGGTCCCAACTGACAATCTTTTCCTAAGTGTGGACAAATTCTGCTCTTTGTTATCTAGAAACTTGTCATCTGAAAATGTTCGCAGCTGAACTTCAGTGATTCTGCTGTCCACAAAAGCCCAAGATTGTCTTGAATAACACCCTTTCACTTCCAGATCTTCTATGTGTTCAATTACTTAAAGAAACCCTTTCAAGTGCACTTCAGAAGTCATCTAGTTCCTGACTTTCCCATATCAATAGGTCCCACTCACACACACTGTACCACTGATATGTTCTTCAATAACGGAGTAATTCAGTTCTTATTGTTTTCACAACATGGCTGGACTTATTCACAATATTTATCTCTATAACTTTTCCAAAGGGCAGCTTGACTGGGACTCAAACCAGTTTAAGAGGTGCATGTCAATGGCTCGACCCCTCCCTCCAGTGAGAAAACACTGTATCTGCCTGTTGCCATTAACAGCAGTTCTAGCTACATTATGAAATGTGAATTGTAAACAGTATCTTATGCACATTCAATCATTCTAAACGGTATGACCTTACTCCCACTTCTACCCACGCTGTGTCTAAAAATAACAAATGATCCATTAAGAGGAAGTGTTGGGTGAATTCCCCCTAACAAGTCACTCCAGGAAATAGACTGACATTTCATGACCAAAGCTGAAATGTCTTTTTGAAAACAGAAAACTTAAAAATGTGTAAAAATAAAGACAATAATTAAAGGTGAACTGAAGACCCAGACCAGAATCCCAATAAAGAATGTGTAGTCCTATGCAAGTAGGCCACATAAGAAATAAAACTGAGACCTAGGCCTATGACTGAAGAAATATAGCAATATGTATACACAAGAATAGATTTGAAAGTAGTTTTCCTATTAGGCTAATATTTGTAAAAGTGAACATGACTACTATCCCAAAAATTTGCTTTTCACAAATTATCCTGTGTGCCTGTTAACTGCAACATATAACCCAAATCTCCTTGCATGACCAACTAGGTATAATCCAATCTGCCTTGTATCTTTTATCACACCCTGTCTTGTGTTTGACCTCCAGAGATTATAACCTCCCCTTGCTCTTCTCCTGATCTTAACTGGTTGTGCTGATATTCCTTTTCTTGCAGCTGCAGTACAATGGTGTAAGTAGTGGGTTTCAAATCCCACCCCCACCCGCCTCACTCTTGGAGCACAAAAGAGGATTTGTAAGGCGATTTACATCCACACACTCACTCTTCTCTGTCATAATCCACCTCTGGAGCAAAGGATTCTGGGATATGCCATGACAGACCCATGTATCAGACATGTGCATCAGACTGGATCCTGTCTCACATGTTACTGGGTAAATTGCATCCAATCACCTCAACTCCATAATATTTAGGCTAATTGGCAGTTGCTATTCATGGGAATTAAATCGCCCACGGCTAGTGAATCGACTAAACCGCTAAAGGTTAACCAAGAACTAATTTCTCATTTACAATGAACATATTGGGGGGAAAAATGGTTAAGGAATGGAAGGGATTATGTAGCCAATCATATGTAAGGGTGACAATTAGGGTGTCCAGATTGAGAGAGCCAGTTGGGTAGTCTGACCAGGGCTTTAGTGTTAAAAAAACCCAGAAGTGCCATGGGATCTTTGAGTTGGGATTCCCATCTCTCAAGGGAAGCATTTCTTTGACAGATTTTCCATCCAAGCTTGATAGCGCAGTCTGATCCATTGTTATGAGTCTGAGCCTAAATATGACATAGTCTGAATGGTGAAACTCTGTAGTGCCTCCAGCCCATGGTCATCTGTGTTCATTAAAGTCTAATAATGAATCCAATTACATAGCTAGGGGTTCAGATGGAGCAGAACCCAGAAACCTCTCTGACACTGCAGGCGCATAATTGCCTACCCCTGTCCTACAGCACTGTGTACCCATCACTAAAATTGAGCCACTGGCTTTTCCTAGTTGGTTTTCAAAACCCTCTACCAATGGTACAATAGTTGGAGCTGTGGGGCCAAAGGTATTTTCCATATTCAAGCATCCATTTAATCTGCAGTTTCAATTTAATTGAAAACTACATTACAAAAACTACATTACAATTGTTTTTTGTTTTTTTCCCAGGCCTAGATTGGTGTCACAAAATCGAAGAAAATAGTTTTCTTCCCTTTAAGTCAACAACGAGAATAAGGTCAGACCCTTCTAGGGTTAACACCAGAGACTAATCAACGAGATCAACACAGACTTAAACATGTTAGTGATTTAATGCCAAAATGATGAGAACAGTTTTTTATTTTTTAAATGTTTCGGGTGAGAAAGAAAAATAAATAATTCTGCACTGCATTGCCCTCACGTCCTGAAACTGATATCTAGGCCAACACAAATTACCTTATTATACATAGTTTGGTGCTCACAAAAATATTGTAACTATCTTTTAAAGTGGCCCAGTTGTGGTCAAAGGACATTCAGAAAAGAGTGCAATGCAGTGGGATGGGAAAAAGGAAAAGACATTTAATTTTCTTTACAATCGTGGTGCCCTCATGGGTGCATTCACCCTAACCCAATTACATGAGCATGCCAGTGTGTGTGCACTGATGTGCCTCCATTGATCTACTAAAAGCGGATTCCCCACTAGTTGCATGTGCTGCAAAGCCTATCCCTGAAATATAGACACTCCTAATCTGGGCTTTGTGAAGCCTAGTCTTTCAACAACAAAACATCACTGTCCTGTCATTTTATGACATGTGTGCAGCTGCTGTTCTGTGCCAATGCCAAAGACTGCAATTGATGCATTCCGCCCACACCAGCTGGTCCTGGATCAGTTTACCTGAATCTGACCCGGATTACATTATTGGAGAGAAAAAAAACATTCAAACAGATCTGTTCTTGGGGCAGAATTGATCCATCATTAAAATACTCTCCAAGATGTACAAAGGCATTTTTAATGCTTCATGGACATTGATTCTAACGTTACTTGACCACTGCATGGATAAAATAGGCTGTGTAATAGTAATCTCATTAATAATGTAGTTACAAACCACATAATCATCAATGTTATCATCTTACTTTTCAAGAGTTGTCTCTGGCCTATATCAAATATAAAGAACAGGTATTCAAGTGATTGGCTTCATCCCAAGAGTGATGTCACAGAAGCGATGTCCTAGAAGACGTTTGGGAAATTACAGTTTAATGATTTTATGGTGGTAAACTATGGTGGAATAGTGCATTTTCCACTTTTCTAACTATTAAACTGGTTTCTAACTATTAAACTGCATGAAAAGTGGAAATTATTCTTTCCAAATTCTGCCTTAAGTATTTATATTTTAGGAGAGAAGCAAAACTGTGCCCTCCCAGGTCATGTCCAGCAGCTCCCTATAACCACTGAACATAGATTACACAGAATTCATTGATGGATGCATGGCACAAATTCAGCAAATTAGACTTTGTTTCAATTACAGTATCTCAGCCTTTTCAGTCAGATGTACAATAACCATTTTCATAACCATTACAGAGCAATGGTTACAGTTATTGAAGCATAGCACTGAATGTCCGTGTGAATTATTACTCATTACTACAGTGCAGACCGAAAGCAAGATAAATCGTATCTACCTTTGCCTCGTCGCTTGTATCGCAACCTTTAATTAAATATATACAGAAATCTGTGTCAGGACACACTATCAAGTGACAACAAGTAGGCTAAAGGCAATTAAATATTTAAGCAACTGCTTTGTTGTCAGAGGAGTGTCATCGCAAAGCCAGTTCCTGTTGTCCGCGTTTCGTCTGAAAAAACATTGTGGTGACTTCCATGTTATCTGTCACCTGATCCACTTTCCCCCAATAAGAAGACAGCATGTTTATGGAGGAGGTCATAAAGGTCGTTCTCCTCACAGTGCAGAAAAATACGTAATTTTACTTTACTTTTTCGCTCTGGCACTATGGGGGTCAGCAATAGATGTCTTGTTAAACCCCCAAATTCAAATAGCCATAGCTCCCTGCTTTTCTTGAGAAAACTATGAAACTTTAGATCACACTCTGAATAGAGAGCATTGGTAGTCTGCTCACATCAATCGCTGGGTAACTTTCTAAGAGCTGTGAGGCTGTGACACAGACCGCATGAATGAAGGCAACCGCAGCCAACTACACACAAAAAAGTTCTACTGCTTTCAAATGACTCAAGCCTCACCATCCAAACAGCACCCAATTTCATTTAATGTGTGGGTTCTTTGTTTGTTTAATACATATACGAGTAACAGACACAAATTGAAACTTAAGTTAAATAACTGAAATAATAGCTGAAAAAAATGAAAGGTACACAAAGGACTATTAATAATCAAAAAATGAGGACATCAACACTGTTTTAATGCGTGTTCATTAAATGAGTCCTTGTGGCCAATGTCTCTTGTGGATCAAATTACAAGCACCACCATGTTCCATTTTATCAACCAGATAATTCCACAAGCATGGAAAACAGTGACAGTTCTCACCAGTTATTTTTATGTTTTATGTTTACACACACACAAACGCATATGCAAAAGGTGCAGACACACAAGCATGTGCACACACACCCACCCAAAAACACAAATATGTGAAGTACACACACGGCTATGTTAGGCTGCACTCCCTTGAGAACCTGATTAGCCCCACTCAGGTCAAAGGTCCGGCAAAACATCTGCTTGGATAAAACCAGACCAACCTCTCCACTTTCCATTTCCCATAGCACTGGCCGCATAGACCACAGGCCCAGTAACTCCCCCACTACTGTAGCCCATTCTGAACAAACAGCACACACTTAACTAAGTTTTCAACAATGCTGTGCGTAACTTAAGCAGAGTGAATCAGTGAGTGATAAAGGTAAAATGCGTAAATAACAATCTTTGTGAAGGTGGGTAAATTGGGAAAGCAGCCAGAATGAATCAAGATGTGAGTAAATCGGCTTTGAAGGACACGCAAGGTCGTTAGGTTTCCCAGAGCTGTGGATTTGAATCCACCACAGGATGGGAGTTTACAGGCATGGGGACGCAAGCACATTCTTAGGTCCCTGTGGATCTCCATACTGGAGGCAAACAACCACAGACAGCTTCACAGACTTCATTTTTCTAGCCGTGTCCTTTCTGGAAAACAATGTGGAATTTGGTCTGTATCGAGTCAACACAATCAGTGTTGTTGCAAAATGGGACCTCTTATGCAATAACATAGCAGCATGCTTTCTGAAGCAGACAAAAAAAAAAAAAGAGGGATAGTCTAAAATCAAATGAATTGCAGACGATATAACATAAGGCATCAATTATCACGCACAAGCATTCAACAGAATATATAACAGAATTTGACAATCCTGTCAAAGCGTTCCGCCAGTCACAACAGTTCAGACCCTACCTGACCATAGGCCCAGGTCCAAGATTAGAAACTGGACACACGTCTGTGTGCACTTTTCCACCACCAGTAAGAGGATGGAAAACTCCAACACGCAGTTCGTGATGGCAGTTGGTTTCACGTTGCCATAACGTTGCTGTAACGTCAGATCCCTACATCCCCCAGAGAGAGGACACACGGCAGTCTCCTCGCGCGGGCTGGCACTCGCTGTCTCGACCTCGCTGTGGACTCAAAGCCTTGGGATAGGCGTCAGCAGGAGGCTGCTGGTGGATTTGCTTCTATTGTCGGTATAAGAACAGCGAGCTTAAGCCTCTAATTAATGCCTCGTTAGGGGAATGAGGCTTGGCTCTGGTGGCCAATCTGACGTTAGATTAGCCTTGGCTGAGTGGCTGGGCCTGTGGGGGGGGTCTGGACACGCCCCCACATGCAGCCGCTCGCCATGGAAACTGACAACAACAAAGATGGATGGCCCTGCAACTGGCTGCCCCCGGTGAGAGAGGAGACGCAGCCATCCAGCAGAAGCGCCTGGCCTGGATCTGTCTCACACTGTCCCCGGAATAGCGTGAAGTAGTTCACCAGTTAGGCTGCGTGGACGACGAGAGGAACGGGATGTGCCCACTGGAAAACGTCCACATCCTCAAACTTTGAGCCATGTAATAAGCATCGGGATTGAAACCTACGACGAATCATCAGTCGGTACCAATGGTTATTTCAGGTGAATTCCTCCACAGCTTCAAACGCGGTGCGTGCCGCACGCAGGTCACAAATTGGTATCGGGGAATTGGCGGGCCAGCAAGCTGAGAGCTGTTCTTATCGTGTCAGTCGCTGAGCTCCGAAGACAGCAGCAGAAGGCGGGCTGTCAGCAGATAGAGAGCCCTCTTAAGACCAGTCAAGTGGAACACCTTTTTAAGGCAAGCCCTTGAATCATCAACCCCCCTGCCCCCACCCCCCCCGCCGCCGCCAATTCCTTTCTTCTTCTAAAATGACTGGGGACAGATTAGAGCATGGGGAGAGAAGAGCAATGAAAGGGAGTACAACCACAGACTACTTGAGCTGAAAATATTGGTGATTTAATACTATTGGCGTGACTCTGGGTAACACTATTGTGGTTGATGCAAATCAGCATCCCTACAGCCAGATTGTCACCGCTACTGTAATGTTGTTATCATTTACATACATTCCAAAGGATTTGGTTACTATCTGTCATGACATGACAACTGCACCTGCAGATTCCAACGATACATTAAAATTCAGCCAATTACCACTTACTTCCAGCATTTGGACAATTCCCCAAGTCTACAACTCCTATAGGCGCAGTAGCAGGCGAACCGCGTTACGTGGCACCATCTGTTAAAGAGTAATCTATTGCATTACAGTGCAAAACACAGTATGGGAATATCAAGCTAGTACAGATGGAAAATAATAACAGTCAAACAGCAGTACCTAGGTATGGTCCAACCTAAAAACCTCAGGCAGGGGAGATCTCATTAGTCTAACACTAGGAGGTAGCAAGCCTTTGACTGATCCAAAGCAAAAATATAATTTTGTATAAAACACAAAACAGCTTGGTGTCAAAGCCGATTTATAAACATCTCCACTAATTCATTAATTCCGTGAAGGAATGTGTTTAATAACACGTCTAAATGAAGTACACAACGCAGCGGGCAGTTGTAGACTGGCTGGCCTGACCACCGCATGGGGTGGGTGGAGGGTTGAGGTTGCTCGTGACTTCATCCCTTAGCCTGGTACCAATTCTGGACTGGCAATCAAGGATCTGGACTATGACTACGGCATGCTTTCTGGAGTTCATTCAGAAGATATACAAGCTGCATAAAATAGAGAATGTTTAGGACAGATTTCAGTAGGACAGTACTAACCTTTTCCTCCCCAGTGTTACAGGTATGGTACGCAGCTGCCTGCAATGATGTCTATCGCTGTATTCCTGCACTGATCTCGTGCGCTAACTGTGATTGTTCCTCCCATGTATTAATGCACATCTTGTAAGTCGCTCTGGATAAGAGCGTCTGCTAAATGCTTAAAATGTAGAAAAATGTAAATAATTAAACCTATTGGTTTTGGGCTATGGTTCAAAGTAAATCTTGAGACAATATTGAACAAATGTGGCAAATACTAGCCGGTTCGAGGAATGCTGGGCACGGCCAGGAACCTTGAGGCATGACCGGCAGCGCGAAAACATGTACAGTTCACGTCCGATGAACGCGCCAACTGTGAGATCAAAGAGTAAGCGCTCTCAAACGTGTGAAAAACACTGGAACTCGCGTATGACCTAAGCTTAAGACCGAAGGTGACGAGCATCGCGCACGTGCTCGCCGTTAATAATTCATGCCCTGAATGTCAGGAGGATATGTGGGCGGTCATGCGGTGCCTGGTGGCCACAATGGGCGCTGGTGGGTGTGGCCTTGGGCCATGAGCTATGACAATAAGTGTGTGCAGATCTGCAGACCATGCACAATAAGTGGGAGATGAACAAGTGGGTGCAGTGATGCGCTGAGGTGTGAAGAGTACCTCTGGCAGCCACACTAAAGGTGGCCTAGGGTCTAGGGACACAGAGCAGAATTTGATACACACTTGGCAGTTAAGTGTGCCAAAGCTGGCAGCATTGTCCAGAGAAAACCAGGAAGAAAGGATCAAATAAAGTACAAACAGGAGAGAATATATCTCTTCTATATTGAATAGAAGAAATATTCAAACAGCACCATACTACAGAACCCATCTGAAGATGACATTTATTTTCAGAAGTAGTTTAAGGAAGACTGAAATGAATATACGCAGAGAGAGAGAGAGAGAGAGAGAGAAATGGGCCATAATAATTTATCATACACGCTTAGCATTTATGTGGCAGCCTGACCCTCTCAAGGACGGATAAGCAGAAAAGCATTCACGGGAAAGTTCTGTTTTCTTAAGACATACAACCATTCCCCAGGCAGACACTCCCCACATTTCGTAATGTGCACAAACAGATAAGAGGCCATGATTGATAATGAGGGATGACTCCATCAAGAGAACACCACTGTCCGTAAACTACAAAACCGAACTGAAAATCAGATAACGCCGCAAAATACTGGGATTTACATTGTCACTCATGTAGATTTGATACCATCTGAAAGCTGGCCTTAGATCAGGCAAATACATAGAGCTCAGTAAATGTTTCACTTTGAGAAAGAGAATGTTCTTTATCATGTTGGCAAAATTCCATTGCCTTGGTTGGAGTTGGGGAAAGTATATTAAAGTGTTTTTTAATGAAACCATACTGTGCCGTGGTCCGTATTTCTTTAGTAGTTTTATAAACCTCATGCTGTTTATTTAAATAATTTGATTTAGGGGCTCAATGTTGGAAAATTATGAAGAAAGATGATTGAAGAAGGCTATGTATGGATTATATATTTCCCTGATCATCCATGGCAGGAAATTGAAAGATTTAATTTGCCAATTTTATCAAAAATAAATTACATACAACTACTGAATGCATGATCAAGGAAAAATGTGGATCAATGAATATTTCATTTTATATTTGCCAGCTGAAACCCATACACATTTCAATGAGAGGTTTCATTCAATGACAAGACTTTCAAACTCATTTGTTTGGGCTACGGTCAAGAATCAGGTGTGACTGAGTGAAAGCTGAGAACACTTACACAGCACTTGTTTTGAAAATTACATTACTCACATCAGTAGACAACATGAACAAAACATGCTAAATTTGACCATGGTTAAGCAATGCTGTCAACAGTTAGGCATGGAAGAAAACAACCTTTGCTCGACCCTCTCAGATTCTGGATTTTTCAAGTGCGAGTTCAAAAATGATAAACTATTGTGTTGAGTTTTTTTTGTTATTTTGTTATTTTACTTCCTACGTAAGCAATGTTGTGTTGTTTTATTTGCTTTTCGGTCAGCTCAGAATTTTTGGCATTTCACATGATTAGTCTGTGATACTCACGTTTCATCTGTTAACATTGCTTTCTATGTCACTAGAACATTCATGGGAACTTATAAACTGAACATATACATGTGGTAGCACATGGTCTACATATTACAACTGCTCACAATGTGTATTTAACTTAAATCAATTTTACCTTAATTTCACAAATCCCAGTTCCGTGGCAGCTGCAAGTGACAACTTTTCAGCTGTCACGGCAAGGCTCCCATGAATGGCCACTTTAGGGTTTGCATCCGTAACTGTAATCAATACGTAACAAACACAATAAGCCAAAAAACGAAATGGTGCTTAGATATTTGGTGGTGGATTGAGAAAAACTGTTAGGGTTCTGTAGAATAGTTAGCCATATCCACAGACTTGACAGCGGGCAAATCATTCCTTTTCATACAATACGGATCTCTTCCATCACATTTTTCGATCTTTAGTTTATATTTCTCTCAAACATTGGCTTCTACACTGTTTACATAAAGAGAGTACTGCTCGTTGCCTCCTTCCATGATTTCATCCCTGACCACCAACTGAGGGAGCACGTGTCAGCACAGTCACTGTAAACAACCTATACAGTGTACAGACAGTTGATTCCGTGTGTTTGCAAATGTTTCCGTAAATTGGACGTGCAGCCATGCTTGCATGCCATGGTTTTGCTGCACGCATTACATTTTGCTGTGTCGTCTAATTTTACATAATGCAACCACACCTTTCACCGTTTGTTTGACATGCTGTAACGTTACTCAGCTGTAATAAATTTAAAAACGCTATTTCCCCACCCCATTTAATATAATTTGCCCTACTTGGAACCGAAATTTGGCACCAAATATTTCTAAGCGTTTCGGTAATCAGCAAGATTCGGTCGGTACTGCTAATGTCCTGAAATTCGGTACCCATCCCTACCTGTGACCCGGCAAATGTCAACCAAAAGTTCAGGTAAGATCCAATTTTCCATCATCTAGGCTTAAATCTAGAATTAAAAGTGAAAAGGTATGCTTATAGTGCCACTAGCTGGGAACACAGGGGACATCATGATCTTGCATGTTAATTATGCAAATTTCAAACAGCAGGGGATGAGGTGAGGATGAATTCACATGAACAGACACTACTGAACAGATCTTAGCAGAAGATGTACAAAGGCAAGTAAGGAGCCTGATTAATTAATAATGAAGGAAGGTGGAACCAAAAGCGACTGATCTTGTAACCCACAGGAACCCGAGACAGGTGCATAGCCCCAGAACTGAGCAAAAGGAAGAGGAAGATGTTATCCAACATAAAATGCTACCATTCTTTCTTTCACAGGAAAGGTTTTGTCAAACTTAAATATTTTGACTGGAAGCATACTGGGGGTGGGGGGGGGGGTGTGTGTTAATGGTTTTCACGTGAGGAGCCAGTGTGCAGTAGGGGGCAATTCGAGCTAGATGGACTCACAGAGCAGAAGGTTGTGGGTTTGGACTCTGGGTGGAAGCAGCACTTGTGTAATCTAGAACAAGGAACAATTTGAATTGAAACCGCAAAAGCTCTGCTCAGTACATGTCCAAAATGTAGCAATGGCAGACTTGGATGGAAGGGATTAGCCAATATATAGAATTATGTACAGCTGGCAGTGTAGTGTAATGGTTAGGGAGCTGGGCTTGTAACTCAGAGGTTGCAGGTTCAATTCCCAGGTGGGGCACTGCCGTTGTACCCTTGAGCAAGGTACTTAACCTTACTTGCTTCAGTAAAATGTCCAGCTGTATAAATGGATTGTATGTAAAGAAATGTAAACTGTGTAAGTCGCTCTGGATAAGAGCGTCTGCTAAATGCCTAAAATGTCAAATGTAAATCACAACATGAAAAGCAGACTTTCTGTAGAACACAAATAAAACTCCCATAACAGTAGAATTAATAAGAACATGGATGTGTAGGCCTCCCGTGTGTCCCAGTGGTTACAACGTCCGACGCTGGCCACGGAGACCGGGGTTCAATTCCCCGTCTCGGCAGAGTCGGCTCTGGCCGAGAGCGCCACCAGGGGCGGCAATTGGCTGTCCGCCCCAGGGAGGGGGGAGGGAAGCCGACATGAGATTCGCTGCGCATAAGAGTGGCCCTGCAGTATACCGGGTTACGGTTGATACTTGGGCGAGTGCCGTCTCGGAAGAGGCATCAGGTCGCGTGTCGCTACCGGTTGCAGGACTACGGCAGCGAACTCACATTACTAGGGGGGGATTGACTTAATAATTGGCTACCAAATTGGGAGAAAATGGGATAAAAATCTGAAACAAAAATTATTAAAAAGAACATGATGTGTGTGATTAGGGTTAATGTAGAGTAAATTAGTATTTTGTGCTTGTTCCCATCATTCCTAGTGATTTAAAAAGTTATTAAAAAGTTAAATTATAAATCAGGCTGCAAATCCAGCTCCTATTCTAAGTCTGCATTCCATGGATTCTGTCCCAAGAGTTTCCCCTCTACGCTGCAAATATATATATTTTTTGTTTTGTTTTGTTGTTTGTTTCAGATTTTTTCCAGTTTTTCTCCCAATTTAGTGGCCCTCTATTTAGTATACCCTCTATTTATTTGCCCTCCCCACACTGGCCACCCATCTCTACGAGGAAAGCTCATTCTCAGAGGGCATTCGAGACGGAATTCGCACACCCACGTTCTGGAGACACCCTTATGCGCTTCTCAGCTAGTTCTTACCCTCCCCCCCCCGAGGCTGACAGCCAAACACCGCTCCCAATCGGGCTCCCCGCCAGGGCCGGTCTGGCACAATCGGGTTTCGAACCACGACCATGACAGGCAGCTCACACTCATAAACGGGTACTTCATACCGCTACGCGTACGCGAGGCCTGCCTCGTTGCAAATATTTCAGAGGCACCAGAATCACAAATTAAGTGGATAACACATAGACAAAAGGTAGCCATTTTCCCACAGAAAGTGTGTTCGACTAGGGGAGCATGGTCCTTCTGGGGAACGTTAAAAAAAAATCTCATCATCTCAGTAATCTTCTCACATCAACACACCTCAACACAAGAGGGAATGTGGCCCGTTTTAAATGTCTTTCTTATGATGAAAAAACCTCTGCAAAATCAAGCGCCTAAGGATTTAAGATTACTTTCATCTTCAATTCTTGACATTTTCAATCAAGTGTGATGCCCTTCGAAAGCATGGCACCTGGGATTTGCTGATTTAAATGCAAAATATTCATAGATATTCATGTGGTAATGGGTGCAGTTTTGCAGAACACAGTACTTACTTACTAGTCTTTTTAGAAGTAGGAATGATTTCTGAAATTGTTTTGATTTACAGTTTTGTCAATACTTTATAAAAGTCATCTAAAATTCAAGACCCATTCCTGATTTGACACCATTCCGTGTAGGCTTATGTATTGTCCTGTGAGAAAAGTAAAAGGCTGATTTCAAATTCATACGATGTTATGATATTAAGTAGCCTATGAGTATGAAAATATGAATACAGCATTATCTGGTACTATGCACAGTATGCTTTCCTAAGCCTACTTTTCATTTGAAAATAACATTCATAAATATTTTTTATCTAAACAACCATCATTGAGAGGGCTAAAATATAACCTATACTTTTCAGAAACCACCCAGTTATATTTTGAGATCATCCTCCACCCAGATTAGACAACAGACATGTGCTTTTCTGCTATGCTTAAATAAGCGGTTTTCATTATAACGACATACATAATCAAGATCAAGACTTCTTGAAAAAGTCCAAAGGAGGGCAACTAAACTGATACCTGGTATGAAAGGTAAAAGTTATGATGATAGACTTAAGGCACTCAATCTATTTAAACTTAGCAAACGGAGACTTAGGGGGTATTTGATTGAAGTTTTTAAATTCCTAAAAGGATTAACAAAGTTAAATACCAAAGATTTTTAAAGATAAGTGGGGTCAGCAGAACAAGAGGCCACAGGTGGAAATTAGTTAAAGGCAAATTCCGCACAGATATTAGGACGTTTTTCTTTACACAGAAAGTTGTCAATGCCTGGAACAGCTTGCCAGGTCGGGTAGTAGAGGCAGAAACGCTTGGGCTATTCAAGTCCAGGCGAGATGTAATACTAGATACTCTTTAGATTAGGACATGATGAGCCTAGATGGGCCGAATGGCCTGTTCTCATAATTATGTATTCTTATGTTCTTAAGAAATGAGTTTCCTCCGCAGGGTGTCTGGGCTCTCCCTTAGAGATAGGGTGAGGAGCTCGGTCATCCGGGAGGGGCTCAGAGTAGAACCGCTGCTCCTCCGCGTCGAGAGGAGCCAGATGAGGTGGCTGGGGCATCTGGTTAGGATGCCTCCTGGACGCCTCCCGGGTGAGTGTTCCGGGCACGTCCCACCGGGAGGAGGCCCGGGAAGACCCAGGACACGCTGGAGAGACTATGTCTCTCGGCTGGCCTGGGAACGCCTCGGGATTCCCGGAAGAGCTGGACGAAGTGGCCGGGAGAGGGAAGTCTGGGTCTCCCTGCTTAGACGCTGCCCCCGCGACCCGAACAGGACAAGCGGTAGACGATGGATGGATGGATGGATGGATGTTCTTAAGATCACGTACAAGTTTTGATACCTTGAGCCGAGACACTCAAGCAACAGGACACCGCATGCCCTTGAACTACAATGCCAAAGATAGTTCATATTCTTCTGCTTTCTTATGCTAGCTATAACACTTCTTGATCAATGACTGATAATATTATCATGGAATGCTTATCAGCAGGTCTTTTCAATCTCAATAATTCAGATAAAAATGTTCCTTTCTAGTTTGGTACAATTAAAATAATTGTATGTACCCAAGAACCATCAAGGTGAGTACACACAACTGTTATTATCAGTGAATATATCCTTTCACTTTAGATATAGAAGCTCTTGAAAAAGTATGAGTAAAGGGCCATTAAATTGGTACATGGTATGAAAGGTAAAAGTTAGGTAAGACTAAAGACCCAATCTATTCAAGCTTAGCAAAAGGAGACGATAGGGTATTTGATTGAGGTTTTTAAATTCATAAAAGGGATTAACAAAGTAAACTACCAAATATTTTTTTTAGGCTGAGTTCAGTTAGCAGAACAAGAGGGCACAGGATTAAAGGCAAATTATGCACTGATATCAGGAAGTATATATACAGTATATATATATAT
The DNA here is from genome assembly GCA_029706075.1 of Aldrovandia affinis. Classification (NCBI taxonomy): domain Eukaryota; kingdom Metazoa; phylum Chordata; class Actinopteri; order Notacanthiformes; family Halosauridae; genus Aldrovandia; species Aldrovandia affinis. Next base: position 430,413 of record JAINUG010000023.1, read on the forward strand.
TTTTTTGCATAGCGGTCTAACGCACCGTATTGGTCCGATATGGTGTGAGCTGCCTGTCAGGGATGTGGTTAGAAACCCGTCTCTACCAGACCGGCCTTGGTGGTTAGCCCCAATCGAGGCTGGCATTTGGCTGTCCACCCCAGGGGGAGGGGGAGCCAGCTCGAGTTTGCCGTGAAGCATGTAAAGGGTGTCTCGAGAACGTGGGTGGGGGAATTCCGTCTCAAAGAAGGTGGTGTTTGCTGCCCTCTGAGAATTAGCTTGCCTTGTAGAGACGAGCGACGGACTCGTGTGGGGAGGGCAAATCGAAAACAAATAGAGGGTGTAATTGGCTACTAAATTGGGAGGAAAAACGGGAAAAAAAATCTGAAACAAATATAATATATATATTTTTTTTTAAATAAAGAGTTGTAAAAACATGGAACAGCAGAAACACTTGAGGTATTCAATTCTAGGCTTGATGCAGTACTGGATATTATTTAGACTAGGAAATGATGGGCCAAACGGCTTGTTCTTGTCATTATGCATTCTTATGTTCTTATGTCCTAACCATAGTTTACTGCTCACAAACCATCTCCAGTAGATCATTTTCAGCTTAAGAACTACTGCAGCAATCTTCTGATTTTCACTTCACGAATACGTTTCTGTCTTGGGGGAGGGGGGGGTCAGAGTGCCCTCCCCATCTTTCCTCCTTCATCTGGGCTGAAATGAGAACACGAACTGCAGTTCAGTTTTTTCACCCTTCAGATTCGAGGTCATCACGTGCCTCTGCAGTCCCTCCGTTCCCACAGAGACCATGGCAGCCTTTTACCGCAACCTAAATGAGGACAAGATCTAAAAATGACGGCCCTTAAATCCCCTTTCAGGATATCCCTGGGCTTTGTGTGGCCGCCACCTAAACCCACGCGCGCTCAGCTGATGACTACTACGGTTTATTTCCTGTGGGCACCTTTCTTCCCCAGAGAGACTGTATAATAGGAATCAGAACACCTGGTGAAAACATCCTTTCTGCACCATCTCAGCACTTAAGTTTGCAACAAGAACCAAAAGGCAGGATTTTCATTCTCATCATCTTTCCCACTGTAGGACTGGAACCAGGCTGGCTCATAACCCCTTTTCACCGTAGATTCAGGACCAGGCTGGCTCACTTTCAGTTCCGGGGAGTTTTCCCCAATAAATGTTTTATGATTCTGACCCCTGCCTGCCCAGCCCCCTACCCTTACTACTGCCTACCAGCTGGGAGCTAAGGGCGAGGTTAGCACGCTGCATAACTACATTGCTTCCGCTGGCATTGGTGCGAAGAACAAAAATACATAAATAAATACCTACGATGCTTGACAGAGCGCCTGGACATTAGAACATGACTAATGAAGAAACCATAGTCAAAGAGGTAACTATATGTCCTCGCATAACACAATATAAACCACAGGCACAATACAACCTTTTCTGTCAGGGTTTGTACAAAACATCCAACAAACTACATCAATGCATGTCCCTATTCTTGAGTGGATTTGATTGACTGGATAGTTGTGTTTTTTTAAATCATTTTGATGTGAATTATTTCATTTTGATATGAATAATCCAGTGTTGGTGAAGCATTTTGACTCTATAATTGCATCTAATACTCTACGCTGATCAAATTTGGCAGGTTTTACAACAACAATAAACTAATAATTGACTGACTTATTGAACGGAGTTTGGGCGATCATAAGTCAGGTATGTAAATTTCCACAAAGCCTAACAAGTAAGGAAAGGTTGTAAATGAGCAACTGAAATGTCCAAATTTGCTCAAAAGTCTCATTCTGAATAAGCCACTAAACTAGCATGACATCGGAGCTATATTTACTCACTGAAACTGAAGTTAACAAGGTAATGACTAACACAGATATGGATGTAATCATACATTTCATTACAGTAATGCACTGGTGAATCTTTTAGAATTTTGGAATACATATTGATCTCGCAGGCTCATAAACATGTTTAAATCAGCAAGAACACACAGAAGAACAGATAGAGGAAACATGGAGGCTAAGTTCTCTGGGAGAGCCTCAGTCTGGGACTGGAGTGAAAATCCAGGCCCTCGCCTTGATCTGGACAGATGCCAGCATTCACTGTAATGTCAGCCTGGTTCCAGCTCTAAAGCAGATCTGGTTCCAGTTAGTAATGCAGAGAATGAGCCAGCCTGGTTCCAGCAATCACGCCTGGTTCCAGCTGGGATGCCAACTCTACCATGGGAATGCATGTATAATGAGCCAGCCTGGTTCCAGCTCTACAGTGGGAATGCATGTATAATGAGCCAGCCTGGTTCCAGCTCTAAAGTGGGAATGCATGTATAATGAGCCAGCCTGGTTTCAGCTCTAGTGGGAAAGGGGTATAATGACCCAGCCTGGTTCCAGCGCTACAGTGAGAAAGGGGTATAATGAGACAGCCCGGATTTCATTACACCCCCTTTCTCAACAGTGGGAAATTGGTATAAAGGGCTACCCAGAAACAAAATGTGTGAACATGACGCCAACATCTATACATCCAAAATGGTTCACACTGTGTCCAGAGTGGGCACTTCAGCTTATTACTCCTTTCCTTCTTCCAAAGATGTCATCTTTCAATGAGACACTGAACTGAAACAAACTGAGCAACCAATAATGGCATCATACTGCATAGTCTTCAAGAACACTGGTCATTTCACAGCTGGGGTTCTGAAACGCCATTTTTAAATGCCATTTTTAGCTTGTCCACTGTGATTCAGACAGAATTTTCCATGAGGTCTGAGATGACAATTTTTTTTTACCAACACTAGTTTTGCCAGCTCTGCATTCCACTCAACTTAACAACGAAGTACGAGTACGATGCAAACCCCTGCATTGCGATATGGAGATGAACAGAGCCTCACAAAAGAATTTAGGTTGACAGGGGTAGGAAACAAAGACGGATATCAGAGCTAAATAAAACTCTGGCATCAGTTTAACCACACTAAAGGAAGCATGACGACATCTGCAGAACAAGCTAAACTCAGGCAGGTGTAACGCTATCAGAAGTCGTATGCCGTCGCAGTCCTAACAGGGACGGGTGTTTTGAATGAACGCGGCGTTTGCTTTCCCCGCAACAAACTGCGCGTTGGCCCACAGCCAAGAGGAAGGACGACAAACCAGCACTGTGCAGCAAGGCTCTGATCCTGTTCGAAATCAGGAGGCTATGAATAGAAGACAATAAAGCGCATAACAACAGTGGAGATAAGCGCAGAGGAAGCGTCTTCAATGGGTCCATACTCGGCCAGTATGGCTCTCAAAGGGATCGTCACGCCTATCATTGCCATCTGATACCTAAAAATAGATCAACTGTGTTTGCACGAACACAATATGGAGGGTTTTTCAGCGCCTCGCGTTCATTTCTCATGTCGTTTCCACGCCGACGTTGGAGCTGACCGTGAGGTTAAATCAGAAATCAGTGAGAATTCCCTTGATTAACATTAGAGCTAAACTGAGCCCTGGCTTGAACCTTTGCCCTGGCTGAGACACAAACCACTTGTACAAAATCTACATTTAATGAAAATGTGCAGTCCTCAAGAGATCAGGGGCACGGTGAAAATTGCAGCGCAAGCAGTCAAATTCGGCCCACAATACGACACCGCATCAAAGTCGGTTTTTAATTGTTATGATAAAAGAAAATGAAATCTTGATCCCGCTTGAGCCCTGTGCCAGGATTAGCAACTTTGCCCAGCATTAACCCTCCCGAGTTCAGCAGGATAGAGTCTGGCCCTTGGGCTGCAGCAGTCCACTCGTCAATCTCATGACAAAAGATCCGATCTTCCTCCGATCTGGTTACAATCCGACACCAAATGAAATTGCTTCAGATATTCATTGAGGATTTGCTCACACAGGCTCAATTACATCAACACACCAGCCCTGACTGCTGAAAGGCTTTCATGTTTACCACGCCGTCTGAAATACAACTGCGGGTACGCATTTATGCATATGTCTGATACAAATAAGAGGACAGACGAAGGAAGCAGAGGAATAAAATCTGGATATTTTATATCTGCATTGGGATATGTGCTGCAACATATCACATGACTCACCATGCCAGTACTGAGAGCTCCCATGTCTTCACAGACAGGCTCTTCACACCAATGCCACTTTCCCCTCTACAGTATCATGACTTTTCAACCATGCGAAAACTCGATATTCCACTCATGCTGTCACCATCTGTTCCGGGTGTGAACTCTGGATTAGAGCAGGAGGGTTCCCCTGTTAAAACCCGAGCTCCTCTGCTTCTGGGTTAATTGCGCGCTGAGCTCTTTGGTTGAAACGCTTAATTAATTAACAGAAGTAACCAGCAACGGGGCTGGCGGATGGCGTAGTGGTCTAACACACACTTTGGCTGGTCCGGTGTGGTGTGAGCTGCCTGTCAGGGACGCGGTTCTAAACCCGCGTCTCTACCAGACCGGCCCTGGTCGTCAGCCCCGATCGGAGGTGGCGTTTGGCTGTCCGGAGGGGGGAGGGTGAGCCAGTACGAGTCCATCGAGGAGCAGGAAAAAGGCATCCGTGGTACAATTCCATCTCAGAAGAGGCGGATATAATCGGCCCGGAAATAGTGTCTCGACCCGGAGGACGGGCAGTGGACTCGTGGGGGAGGGTGAATTGAGATAAATAGAGGGTATAATTGGCAACCAAATTGGGAGTAAAACAGGGAAAAATTAGAAATATATTTATAAAAAATTAAAAAAAGAAGAAGTAACCAGCTCAAGTCTTGGACAAAAAAGGTCAAGCCTGTTTTCCAGATCTCCAACAAGAATCAACACTCTCAAAATGATGGATTATTAATCTAGGTGGACAACATTGTTAAGAACTTGGGTGCTTCCAGCTAGAGCCCTGCAATGCGATTGGGTTTCCACGAGCCCAAACACAACTGTTGCGGCAGCAGGACATTTTTACTCAGGGTTTTCATACATTTTAATCAGTCTAACTGACAGAAGACAGGGTTAAAATGATCCGTCATCATAATTTTTTATCTGCAATGTTTTAGTCACATTTGCGCACTTATAGTAGCTTATCAAGAGTCACAGATGGCTTCTATTTTAATGGGGAACTTTATTTGGTTTAATTTGGTACCCATTTGGCATTTAACTTAGTGCCTATCAACTCTACTCAACTATTAATTTTCAGGAATTTCTTGAGCTAAAGAGGCAGCATTTCAGTTAACGGTTTCTCCTCAACATTCCATCTCTTTAATAAATTGGCTTTTCTTCTGCATGTACATGCCATGTACGAACTCTCAAGCAAGCATTGGTCACAATCTTTTTTATTTTATTTTTTTAAAAATTCTGTTAAACCATCTACATTCGGTAAATGATGGGTAGTCTGATTGTTGGTAAAAAACTTTTTTACATTTTCATGTATTTTCATGGTTATTTTTTTCATTACATTTTGGGTCCAGATTTATTTTCCCTGTTCTTTCTCCCAATTTGGTGGCCAATTGCATCCTCTATTGATCCAATTATCCCCCCAACAAGCCCGCCGCCTACAGCTACAGGACCAGCCACTAGTCTGGGACCGGCAATGGCGAAGACGGAACTCGCGTCAACTATGATTCCGATAGAGCAGTGGGCCACCTGCACTCCGAGCAAGTGCCTTTACCGGTTGCGCCACTCGGGGGGGCACTCAAAAATATGTTTTTGATTTTTAATTAAAACACTCTTCTAAAACATGTGTGTTTTCTTAATATGTAGCCTATATTTATATTCCAAATGTTCATCCCTGTAGGCTATTAAAAAGTTAAATTACAAGGTCAAAATAGACTATGTGGGATGGGAACAGGCAAGACGTGACCAGAAAACATTGGTGCAAATGGGATTGGTCAGAAGATGCTGCGGGTGCATGTGGGAGCGGTCAGAAATGCCCACGCATGGCTCCAATTCCACCACCAGGCTTGAAGGGGTTTGAGCGAACATATGGTGATGGAACAGTTCTTTTGAAGACATCATGCGCCTAAAGCTATTAAAACATAAAGCAACACTACAAACACAACAGTTAATGTAATTCCTTGAAAGCAGTCATCGCCTTGAAAAGTTTCACATTTTGTTGCCTCAGAGCCTGAAATCAATCCTTTTTTTGTTTTGTTTCAGATTTTTTCCTGTTTTTCTCCCAATTTAGTAGCCAATTACACCCTCTATTTGTTTCAATTTACCCTTCCCACACGAATCCACCGCTCGTCTCTACGAGGCAAGCTAATTCTCCGAGGGCAGCGAACACCGCCTCCTCAGAGACGGAATTCGCCCACCCACGTTCTGGAGACACCGTTACGTGCTTCACGGTGAACTCAAGCCAGCTCACCCTCCCCCTTCCCCCTGGGGCGGACAGCCAAATGCCCAATCGGGGCTAACGGCCAGGGCCGGTCTGGTAGAGACGGGTTTCGAACCGCGTCCCTGACAGGCAGCGCACACCATATCAGACCAGCCAAAATACGGTGCGTTATAGACCGCTACGCTATCCGCCGCCCCCAACAATTAAAGGTTTAATGAGATCCGGATTGTCATTGGTTTTAGTATTGGCTAAGTTAAACCAAGGTTCATAGCTACAAAATGAGTAGCCTAATTTAATACATAACTTAATGCTAATTGATAATCGTCTGGTAAATAACACACGATTGTTCAGAAAACAGCCCTGGTGTCCTTTTAATGGTCTCAAAGACCAGAATTCAGAATTATAATTATAATTTTAAAAAGATCCAGAAGTACTGTGAGAAATGTATATAACTATGCGCAATACGAACAGACACTTAACTTGCTTGGTGAGTCAGGGCAAATGCAGAAACACAGACAAACACCGCCAGCAGACTGTGGTTTGTCCCAAGTCCCCTTGCCGCCAGCAAGATTTGTAATAGGTATTTTTATTTTTATTTTACACCGGACTTTACTTTTCCCACAGAAATAAGTCTGTCTTTGTTAACAATGCCCTTCGGTGTATGCACTGCGACACACCCCCACCCCCCCCCATAGCGCAACACACATGGGAAAACAGACATGCACCCTGCTGTCAACAACAAACCAGCTGCTCAAAAAACAGGCTTCCCATCCATAACGCTCAGTCTTTTGCAGCTGGGAAGCTCCAAAAACGTTTACTCATCTAGAATGCAGGGCTGTATGCCAGAGCAGAATTTTCACATCGAAGCTGTGGTATGCAATCAAACCCCAGAAGTAAACATCTGGCAAATTTGATGCCAGTTGTTTGGTTTGGTATTTATGCCCCTGGCATAACATGGAGATTACAATGTTTTGCCAAGTCTTGTCCTTAACCTAAAAATAGGCTCTAAAAGGACTTTATAAATCGCCATTCCCTATTTCTCAGTCAAAACACAAATGACTAGATAATAGGGAATGTGAAATAATATTGACTCTGTATCTCAGGGATCATGACTGCAAATAAAATCAATTACTGAAAGAGGTCACCTGAGACTAGACCTAATGGGTTCAGCTGTCTATTCAAAATTGAATTGTTCCCACATGGCCATTTGCAGCTTAGCTTTGACTGTGAAGCTACATTTCAATTTCAACAAGTATCAAATGACCAGAGATAAAAGTCAGTTGGCATGGACGCAGTGATTAGACATTACATCATTCTCAGCGAACACAACATAATCCTGACAGCCATTTTCAAACCAATTTTCTCACCAAGAGCGCATGTTCCATTTCCACATCAGTACTAACAACCTGCTCTCTTGATATCAGCATTGTGTGCTATGATCACAGTGTATGATGGCTAATCGAGACCTTAGAATTATGGGGTTCCATCTGCAAAAAGTATAGTTCTGAGATATTAAGCTTTATCATTATCTTAGCACTTTGAGGTTTAGTACTTTGCAAGGTTTTAGAATGGATTTCTCTAGTAACACTCGATTTGTTAATAACCTGAAAGTTGCTAAACAGGCAGAGTTTCAGGTCCTTGGACTGATCAGTGTTTTTTATGAGGGCGTACTTGCAGATAGGGCCTACATATTGAACTGAACTCAAATGGCCATTTTAAAGTTAAAAGGTTCTGTCTGACACTGAAAACATACAATTGGAGTTGCAAGAAATCTGGACATTTTCAGAGATAAGGTGTTAAATAAAATTAAGGTTTTTTTAATGCTTTCCCCCCTTTTCCCCAAAATTTGGAATGCCCAATCGTATTCTTAGCTACTCTCACTCCTCTGTCAATTCAGGAGAGCGCAGACAAGCATGCACATGAAACACATGAAACACTTTTCATGGCAGTTCACATGCACAGACATGAGTGGGATGAAGACACTTCTTGTGCAGCTTTATACAGGCAGACTGTGGGAGCCCGATTGACCAGCGCGAGACACGATCATCCCGGCCGACTGATTCCTTCCCTCCTTGGATGACACTACTACCAATTTTGCTTCGCCCCGTGGGGCTGCTGGCGACAGTCAGCACTGCCACAGTCAGGTTTTGATACCAGACTCATCAACACACCAGAACAGTGCCTTAACAGGATGAGCCACCCAAGCAGCCCCTAGGCATTTTTCTTTTTCTTTACATTTTTATCAGATTTTCCCCTGTTTTTCTCCCAATTTGTTGTCCAATTGTACCCACTATTGATTCAATTTCCCTCCCCACACGAGCCCACCGTCTACAACTACGGGACCAGCCACTACCCTGGGACCGGCAGTGAGGACAGTGACGAACCGCCTCCTTCGAGATGGAACTCGCCTAGCCGTCGACTGTGATTATGACACACACCCACAGGGAAGCTTTCTGTGTATGTAGCGAGCTTGTTCCAGCTTTCTTCTCCCCTCCCCTTGTGGCGGACAGCCAATCGCCACCCCCAAGAGGAACTCCCCAGCTGCTGTGGACAACCTGCACTGTGAGCAAGTGCCTTTACCGGCTGAGCCATCCGGGGGCCACCCCTAGCCATTTTAAATTTATTTATTCATTCATTTATTTATTTATTTGGTTATCGATAACTTGCCAAAAAATCCCTTGTAATTGCTTCCTGGGATTAACGCACTTCAATCCCATTTTTAAAAAAATGTACAGCAGCCACTTAAATTCATTCTCGGCTCATTTCAAGTGTATCGATTGGAATCATATAAAATAAATGTTGTGGTTACAATGGAGATGCAGTCGCTCCTTTTAACGATGCATAAGTAGAAGCCACCACCATCAACAAAGCATCAAATGATGTAACTTCCTGTGAAAGAATGGTGTTGCATCCCTCTAATAGTTCCAGCCAATCTATGCCAAGGCACATTGAAGCTGTTCTGGTGGCCCAATGCCCTATTAAGACACTTATGTTGGTGTCACCTGTATAAATAGGTCCCTATAGAAACATACTGTATATAGATTTACATTTTACATTTGACATTTTAAGCATTTAGCAGACGCTCTTATCCAGAGCGACTTACAAGATGTGCATTAATACATGGTAGGAACAATCATAGATAGCGCACAAGATCAGTGCAGGAATACAGCAATAGACATCATTGCAGGCATCTGTGTACCATACCTGTAACACTGGGAAGGAAAGGTTAAATTTTTGTTGTTGTTGTTTTTTGTTTTTTTTGAGATAGTGTTGAACAAGTAAACAGTGGTGAAGACAATTTAGCTAGATGGACAGAGTTCAGTGGTTTTGAGTCTCTTGCGGAAGTGATTTTGAGTCTCTTGCGGAAGTGATTCGCAAGAGATCGCAAGCGATTCCTCGGTCCTGACCGATTGCGGAAGGTGGTTTTATACCACGGCGTGGTTAATTACTCAATTCTGATTGATCAGGAGGTGGGGGGGGTTCTATTATATTTTGATATCGGATGTGTTATCTGGGTCTCAGGATGTAACATCTTTCATGTAAAAATATCAAGGCGCCACCACTGAACTTAACATGAGGGTCCCCACAAAAAATACTTCATTCAATGGAAATAGTCCGGTTGGCAATCAGCGACACCTTGGTGCCACCATTTATTTAAAAGCGGACGTACCTTATAAAATGTTGCCTAATTTTGTGAATAGATATATTTGTAACATAATCCACAGATTCCATTGCCAAGTAGCCAGGGTATAAGCGGGATAATGTACCGTGGACAAGTCAGTTGTTCAAAATAACACCACTTCAGGAAGTCCCCTGCACTTTGCGTTGGGGATGCATCACCCTGTCATGTTGTTATTTTCATCATCCCTTACACACACACACACACACACACATATATATATATATATATATATATATATAACACATTCGTTCTATAGGGACAGCTTACCAGTAACTCATTAGTAGAGGCCTTCACAAGAACATCAACTTCACAAGAACAATAGCTGCAAAACATTTTTGGGCCGAGTGAGTCAACCAGTCAGTGAGAGTGAGCCAGTCAGTCAGTGAGGGCTGCATCTTCACAGCATACATGATATATCAGCATTCTTATATTCAGTATCAACACTTTTCAAAAGCTGCCAGTGGCACAACCTACTTAAGTCTAAGCATTCATTCTCAGTGGAGTGATGCATCCATCGGTCCAGAAATGAATCCTGACTGTGCTAATGTCTACTGTGGTCAGCAGCGCCGCAGTGCACAATAGGCCAAAGTTTTGCCAAGGGAGGAACAGTTTTAGGTGGCAGGGTATTCCCCGCCTCACCACACAGCGAGTCAGCTGCATAAATAGTACTGTCTTCCAGCACAATGACTGTGCGGCTCAATTTGTTGCCTGCAGAATGAAAATAATTGCCACCTTTTGGACACTGCGCATTCTAGTCTGCCCTCTCTGAATTTATGAAGGATGGTGCCAAAATGGGAGAGGTCTAAAAATACATGTGGGGACTCCTAGCCAAGCTGTGTTGTTATAGAATCAGACAACTTCACAACTGACACAGCTGGCGCAGACAGAGCCCAATCGACCAGAGTCAACACTATTGACCGATGAGGCAGGGTGAAATTCTGTTCTTGAGGACGGAATTTGATCGGAACCATGGGCTGCATCACTATAGTGAGGTTGGTTGCTTTAGCTGGATATTCCACCCAGAAGACCCACATTATTGATATCCAATAATCTTTTGCTGATATCAAGACACCAGTGAATGCCTTGAATTTACATACTTTATTAGTTGATATCAATGGGACACATTTATGTATATAATTTTTATTTTTTTTTAAGGGCGGGGGAGGGGGGCAATATGTTGATATTAATCTTTTAAATACCAAGGTAAAAGGAGTTGTTCTCAAAGTAAACGGGATGATAAAACGCTAAAACAGCTTGCCACTGTGTTTAAGTACCTAATGTCTCCATGCTTTGAGGAACAATGCCAGACTGGATAATGAAGAGACAGTTTCCGCTGATTTGAGTCCCTATTTCGGAGATATAGGCTATATATATTTTTCAACCCTTTTAATTATTTTTGTATTCTTTTCTAAAAGAAAAAACATTAAAGCAATTACTCTGCTTGAGCCTAAAGGCAACAATACACTATGCCGCATACTGGTGGTGCAGCATTTCCTGATGTCAAATTGTAGTCTTTCAGGGAGGGGTGATACCATGCATGTCAATCCAAAATAAATCCGTAAACCATGACACAGAGACATGGCATTGGTTTTAGCGGGTAAATGAGAAAGCAGATCGTAGACAGAAAAGATACAAATTGGGAAGACGGTGTCGGTTTTATATTTCCAAAGATGTGTCTCATATACAGCGTCGAGAGAAGGACCGGGATGCAATCTGCGGAACCAAATCACACAACTACTTAATTTAGCGTCCGTGAAAAACGCCATTACCAGTCTACCGCAACAAAGAAATACAGGGTGTTGCATTTTGCCTGCACGTATCCCTTTGAAAAAGAAACGTGTCGTTTCTTTCATTCAAGGATACCGCAAAAGTTGCGCTCGTTTGTCTTTCTATTGACCATACCCTCTGGTTTCCTCGCTTTCCAGGTGATTCTTTTTTAGCCGCATTTCACAATGCATTGAATAAAGGCATGCCATGGGCAATTTCAGTCTCCGTGCAAGTGTCATTTCTCAAAATAAACCACACGAATACAACCAGGCAGCCTGCAGTATAAAAGCGACCGCATCCACTCAGAAAGCGTTATGTTTTATGGTCCTTTCCAAATATATCACATTAATGACTTAATAATATGCAGATCGACCCTTCCACGAACCAGGAAAAATAAACAGAGAACACCCTTCACTGACAAGAGACTATGGACTATGGACTGAGTTTCGTCTTGACCAAAACAAAGGACCACAGCGTTGACAACCAACTCATGTCTGACTTTGTCATAAGAACAGCACTGCCCACTGACACTTTAATCAGCAACATGTTCTATTGATATAATCTCAACGATGTTAACGATGCAATCAAAATATTAGCCAATGCCATTCTTGCTTCCGCTTAATTCCGCTTCCATGGAATAAATATTTAAAGTCGTAAACCTTCAGCCCCCACACACACCCCCACCCCACACACACACACACACACACACACACACACACACACACACACACACACACAATTTCAAACCCTTTTCACTATGTTATATTTATAAAGCGTCCTCTGTTAGCTTATCATAGCGGCTTTCGTGGACCCGGCTTTAGCTAATAGGTTTTGGATGACACGCTGAAAACGGAACAAGGGAGCTGGAGCAGTGTGTGTGTTATGGCAACCACAGCACACAAACCGTAGTCAGTGCACAGGTGCAACGTTAGCGTTTTCCCATCCCTACATACATATATCGGATTGCCCGTAGGTGTGCATAACTCTCTGCTTGCCAGCATTGTTAATCACGGTGTGCATGCAATCGTTGTTTAAATTATTTCACTTCTTAGTAGCCAGTAGCTAACAGTCGCTATTGCCATGGTTATCATAGGGGTTTCAGACACAACACCGACTGAATGTGGCCAGCTAGCACAGCGCGAATCGGTAACAGGAAAATTGTACTACTGTTCTTGTGGTTAAGAACACCATTAAAAGACAAGCTGTAACACTTTTGCAAGATCCTAAAAACACAAGTAGGCCTATAACGATGTGATTTAGTCAGTCAGGTTAGTTTTCTTTTACTAGCTAGCAATGATTTAACCAGTTGTTCGTATTAGCACAAGGAAAAGCAACATACATTTTATCGCATAGATTTATTTCAGAGTTTTACATTTCAAACCAAAGAAATGCCCAATTAGCAAGATTCAAAACACGTGAAGAGAACGTGTGGGGGCAACACTTACCTGCTGCAGTCAAGACGGATGCACTTTTCCCCGTCCAGCAAGTGTTGGTTAACGCATGCTATGAATAGTATTTTTCATTGAGGCGAACGGTAACAAAGCTGACCATACCAATCAATCCAAATGTTTAAAAAAAAACAGCTAACAGCACCGAAAAAAGTTCTTGGAAAACATACAAGTTGGGTATTGGCAACCCGTGCTATCGCCGTTCGAGGTCCCTCTGTATGCTGAAATTTCCTCGCGTTAGTCCTGCTCTAAGGTCCGCCTCGCCTCACCTCATCCAGTACACAAAAAAGAAGGATACCGCCCTCTACCGCCAGAACATTGTAAAGACAAGACCATGATAATTAGTTTGTACGTGAACAGGAACGTACTGTACAGTTATTTTTCAGGATCGTTCTTCTTAGAAGGGCGCGGTGCTTAGGCACGCAATTGTTTTTATTAGTATTATTATTGGGTTAGGGGTCCAAGCTATTGCTGGCACCTAAATATCGTTATATATACGGGCAGTCAGAATCTGGGCGTGGTCAGAAAGAAAATGTCTATGCTTTTATTCTTCAAATCTACAGTTCCCCATAAATCCAATACACACCTACTATTACACGTAACCATAAAACATCTATGGTTAGCTAATGAACATCCTCTGTTCATACCTGCTGCTGGTCTGCTTCACCTGCTTCCTTTCCTGCCTGCTCCGATGCTTTTCTCTAACCAGTTATTATGTACTAAAATACCTGTCTTTATTGATGGCTTTTGGTTAACTTTATTTCTTTATATGGACTTAATTAAAACCACGAATTGAATTTTACACACTGGTCTAATATATTTGTCACTAGCTTACACCCGTGCATATTCAGTATCGATCGACTATATACAGTACAAAATCACTAATGCTACTTAAATTAGCGGAGCAGTCTCCGCGGCAAAAGGTGAGTTCTTAGCGATAGTAATCGATTACATCATAGCTACAAACATGACATCTAAAAGCAAGCTATTATTATTAAATTGTACAGAAAAGCATTTAAAAATTTTACCGGCATATACAGAGTTAAAAGTTTTAAAAATATGTATTTGACTGATCTGCTCATTTACAAAAATGGCTAAACGTATGGAACTGCAATCTATTCCTTATTCTGAGAAAAAAACAACTAGTATACATTATAAATATTGTGTACATTGTATAGTATATTAAGTAATTTAGGTACTCCTGCGATAGGCGCATACAAATGGGCTAGCTATGTAGCTACTATGCGGATTGGAGGAAAGTGGCAAAGAGACTGGTATGCTGTTGTACACCAGCATACATTATCCTCCCTCAGTGGAGGAATAGAGAGATATAGAGAGGCCATGAAAAACGGGCAAGTGTGTAACCTGCTATTTTCTCAAAGACCGATAACCTACAAAACCAGTGTTTCTAGTTGTGCAGATAGATTCCATGTATATTGCTTACACATTTCCCTAAACAAGAACTGAATCTCCCCAGAAAAATACATATTTTAATCATTGGCATTGTGTCCTCTTCCCAACTCCTTTGTTGCCAAGAGTGCATTTGAGGATTCAGTTTAATTGAAACCAGACCAAAATGCATTAGCCCCCCGTATCTCATTGGTCCACATCACAGATAATGGCCAACATGTGTCCTGTGGAAGGAAAGAAGAACAGGCATGCCTTTGTCTGTTACAATAACAGAAGGCTCCATATTAGCACAGGTAATGAACGAAACATGTATCCTTCAGGTGCATTTGATTTCAGAAATCCATGATATATTAATTCTACAGCTCATGCTGTACACATTAGCACAATGATTATGATTCCCACAATTTACAGATATCGACTGATAGAGAGAGATAGTTTATGGAAGGAAGGGAGGGGGGCATGTCCCTCCAATCACACCATCCTCAACCTTTTAAATGAGACCCACAGCACTGGATTAAATTGAGTTGTGCCGCAATCAACACCTATGAACACAACACAGTTAGTCTTCTCATTGTTTACAGTTCTTGGATTGCTTAGGCCTCTAATTGCTCTTTGTTTCTAGTTAGAGGCTTTCCCTTATTCCTTTTTAACCAGACCAACTCCAACAAGATCCCCTCCCTGTACTGTTTTCAAAATAAGCATTGTAAAAGTAATATCATAAGAATCATTTGTTTCTCTAGTAGGGGGTATTGAATTTGACAGTGTGTATGTTTATCTGTCTGTCTAGAGGGATACCCTGGAAATTATCCTTATGGTTCTGTTAAGCTTTCTTTCTGTTTGACCACTAGAGGAAGTCTGCCCATAATTATCATTTATTCATTCATTCATTATCTAACAGGCCATGCAAAGTTGTAAAGATGAGGCATGCATTTGCAAAAAATGTTTAATTATCCCATTCAAAATATTGTATTTTCTAATAATATTACAATGGTGGTGAGTATTTCGGTTCTCTATCTAATATTTTGAATGTTCGTTCACAAAATCCTAATGGGCCTAAATGTTGTTGCACCTGTTTGAGACCATCTCGGGCAACACTGCATGTAAAGATTGGCAGCATCCGTTGATAGATACATTCTTATAAAGCCTTTAATTTGCAAGTCCAATATGCCCCATTTTTTCACACATTATTTTCGATTTATATCTAAAATAATGCCAAGATACTAAAAGTATTACTATAAGTCAGGTAACACCTTGAGTCTTTCCCCTTTCACATACAAATTTGGTTGTATTTGGAAAAGAACACATCATGTTGCTAATATTCAAGCAAAGACATGACAGGTTCACCAAGTTAGATCCATTGACTATAGCTGCTGCCAATGCATTTGCAACCTGTTGTCAATTATTGGCATATACATAGAGAACTGTGACAGCAGAATACATTTGTATGTCAACCGAGGGGCAATCGAGAGGCAAATCATTGAAATATACATTGAGCAACAATTGTACCGTTGCATGTAGGTCAGGTGCCGTTCCAGAATATCTTATCAATGCTCGATTGGGTTCAGATCTGGTGACTGAGAAGGCCATGACATATGGATGATGTCAGTGTCAGGCTCCTCAAACCATCGGGCAACTCCCCGTGCTCTGTGGACAGGGACATTATTTTTGTTTACTAGCTGTTGCAAGAAATGCAATCCCAGACCGAAGACTTTCAAATTGCTCCACGGTTCTGCTGGGTACAGTGTCGGGTGGCCATGGAGTAATCAATGTTTTGGAGTGTGAGTGAATCAATGTTGCTGTCTGTGACTAGTCAGCTGCACCATGCATCTACACTAATCATTGCCTCTCACTAACCCCCCGCCTTATTGATCAGATTGGAGTCCTACAGTATTGCAAATTGTGATTATTGATTTTTTTTGTCTAGGCCATTGGCATTTTTACACAAGGTATAATATAATAATGCTCACGGTGGTATTGAATTTTGTGCAATTTGTACATTTTATTGTTCAGTGTGGACCAGTAGTCTGTATGGTAGTGTCAAACACCCCTGGTCTTGGTGTGCTGGGGATGGTGAGGGCTGCAAGTCTGATGGCTGTATGCTGTTAGTCAATTGGATACACTAATATACTGAATTGACAAAGTATTTCAGAAAAAAATATCTATATTACAATATTATAAAAGTGATTTGAATAACAATGCTTATTTCACAATATTGGCAGGAAATTGCATTTATTAAAGAGGTTACAATTAATATAATGCATACTTTAACATAAAAATAGATGCAATGATGCACCGCATGGTCCAAAACCGAATTCTAATTGTGCCAGTAGTGACTATAACTGGCCAGTCTCAGGCCAATACATAACTGGCCATGATGTAGTAGTGCAACAGTCTAAAAATGTGCCAATATTCTCAATGCTAACATGAGAGAAATAATGTCGTTAATGGTGGTTAAATACAAATGACAAATGCTTGCTCTCTCTCTTCTCTTTCCTCTCTCCACCCCAACCCCACCGCATATAATTGTAACGCTCCCATGGTGACCGTCGTTGAGGAAAATTCTGCTCTTCAGCATTTGGGTTGCCATGACAACACACCACGTCAGCACTGTCAGAAATGCATTGGTAATTGATGACACGAGTGTGTCCGTGATGGAGTCATTTATGTAAACCTTTATTTGAGATAAAGTCTGTACATATTTAAATAAATAAATAAATATGTGTATATATGTATACTGTATATGTATATGTGGAAGCCATCGGTCTCGGCAGGGGAATCGGGCCAATTAACGGCCACACCTACTAGCCTCTCTCTCTATCTCTATCTCCCCGTGTCAGTGTGGGGGACAATAATCAAATCTGGTCAGCAGACCAATAACTCCATTCCCTGTGTCCTGCTGTTCTGATCCACTCCGGGGTATGTCACAAGGCGTGAGACAATATATATTTACAGTATGTGTGTATGTGTACATCTGTAATACTATGTTTGTAACAAGCCACTATATACAGTACCTACTATCATATATATAGATATATACAGTGATGCTTGAAAATGTGTGAACCCCTTGTGCAATTACAGAAAATCTTTATTTAATCAGAACCAGCCTTTTCTTAACTGAAATAAAGGGTCTATTTTTACCAATTTCATACATTTTATGAGGAAAGTGTGCATATAGTAGAGTAAAAATATGGAAAAGATTATTAGTGAAGGTGCAAAAATAAGTGAACCTCCTGTTGCCTTAGTTAAATTAAGTAGGTAAGTAGAATCAGGTGGGTATATAATTGGGTATCAAGTTACCCAATCAAAGGTTAGATCTTTAGGAAAGAGTTTTGGTGGCACTCTCATAAATACAGGTGAGAAACATTTACATTTACATTTTAGGCATTTAGCAGACGCTCTTATCCAGAGCGACTTACACAGTTTACATTTCGTAACATAAAATCAATTTATACAGCTGGATATTTTTACTGAAGCAATTCAGGTTAAGTACCTTGCTCAAGGGTACAATGGCAGAATTGTCCCACCTGGGAATTGAACCAGCAACCTCTGAGTTACAAGTCCAGTTCCCTAACCATTACACCACATGCCGCCCTGGTCAGTTCGGTGCTACCCATCCAGGTGAATGTAGAACACACCATGCCGGGATCTAAGAGATATCTGGAGAAGGATATACAATCATATCAAAAAGACTTGGGCTCCATCAGTCCACTGTGAGACAAATAATATACAAAGGGAGGGCGTTTAACACAACACTGACTTTGCCTAGAAGTGGGCGTCCTTCTAAAATATCACCAAGAGCCACAAGAAAAAGAATAAATCAAGTAAAAAGCAACCCAAGAATAAAATCCAGAGATCTACAAGTCTCCCTGGCTACACCATGTGATTGTGCATCCATCAACAATAAAAAGAACGCTCAATAGAACTGCCATGCAAGGGTGGCCAGGAATAAGCCTCTGCTGTCTATAAAGAACTAAGCTGCCCATCTTAAGTTTGCCAGAGACCACCTGGACAAACCTGAAGGTTTCTGGAAGTCTGTTCTCTGGATGGTTGAGTCCAAAATCGACCTTTTTTGTCACAATCAGAAATGCCATATCTGGCGAAAACCCAACACTGCCCACCACCAAAATAACCTTTATCCCTGTGGTCAAGCATGGTGGCGGGAGTGTCATGATCTGGGGCTGCTTTTCTGCCTCTGGGCCTGGACGAGGGGCAACAGTCCGAGAGTTCAAACTTTGGTGAAAGTGGGTGTTCCAACAAGACAATGACCCGAAGCATTCAAGCAAATCTACCAAAGAATGCCAGACAGCCCTCAAACCTCACTGAGTTAGCTGGGTTCTGTAAGGAGGAGTGGGCGAGAATCCCTCAAAGAAGATGCCAGAGTCTGATCAGTGGCTGAGGAGACGTTTGCTTCAAGCTATCGCTGCTAAACGAGATGCCACAAGTTATTGATTGAAGGGGTTCATATTGTATTTTTGCACACAAGGATATCAGAGTTTTTGTTCAATAAACCAGTTTTGTTAAATTAACAATGAAAATATATCATATTCAGTGACTACTTATGCCCTGTGGATTGAGACATTGTCATCCTGGAAGAGACCACTCCCATCAGTATATAAATGCTTCACCATAGAATGAAGGTGATCACTCAGAATGGCTTTGTATTTGGTGTTTATGTAATTGGTGTTTACCCTTGTTCTATGCTGACTCTTATGGGATGTCACTTGTCAGTAGATTTATTTATTGATGTTTGCCCTTTTAGGTGAAATGCACTGCAACTCGACCATAGTATACCTCTCTGTGAATTTCACGATGGACTGCTCTTGATCAAACTGCCTGCTCACAACCTAGACTGATGTTGGCAGTCAACTTATGCAGAGTTGCTTGTCTGTTTTACCTTGCGTCTCGAACCAATGCACAGACAGCATGGTCGAGGAGTATGTTTTTCTGATGTCTTTCAATCAGACTTCCATGCCAACATCACCTTAGCCACTGTTCCTCTTGAAACATCACTGAAGCTCCTGCCAAACATGCTCCAACAAGCACTGAAAGAGTAACTGAGATCTCTCACATTATAAAAAAGTTGACTGCATCAGATTAATGCTATTCATCTGCAGAGATAATCTATCGATAGCGACTTTGTGTGTAGTTTTATGTAGTCGCTAGCCAAACGTAGCTGTCTCTGTCTAGCTGACTGATACACAAACCACTTTTTAGTCAGACTTCACAGTCGTGATAGGCTAATTTAGCATACATTAACAGTGGCACAAAGCTAGCTACATTTTAGTGTGCATTGTCATGACCTCGCTAATTCTCGACTCCTGGATAAGACCCTGGGTATAATTAATTTAAGAAAATGTCCTAAAGGAAGCACTGCACTACTTGTATTGGCCACTAGGGAGAGTAAAGGGGTTTGGATGTCTAAGAAACAGTGTAGAAACTGAAGCTCTTTGGATTCCATATCACATTTGACTTGAGCGGAACAAATTGAATACATGCACTGTGTGAGTCATGATGAGTCTGATCTGCTTGGAGGAATATAATTTAGCACAATACATGTTTTTTAATGGAAGAGTTTTATTTGATCTAGCTGTCTAATGCCGTGGCACAATCAATCAATGGGTTACAAAAATCTTCAAACTGAAATTAATTTTTGGTCAAAGCCAATTATTCTAGTTTGACAAGTCATCAGAGGGTTCTGATCTTCCCTACCCTGTGGAGTATCAATAATGTTCTGGAGAGCATCCTTTTGTGGGATATTAGTGGACATCATTGTACCAAACTACTACGTAATTTGGTGAATTAGCCCTCACCAGCTCTCTCTCGTCAACAGGTTTACTGTTGTTGTAAAGAGCCTCCAAGAAAAGCTAAAAGACAATCAAGTGTCCAGTGGTGGGGTTGTGGGAAATGACATCTTAATCTGATATGGCAGCACACATAGCTAATGTAGTATAATGGCTAGGGAACTGGACTTGTAACTCAGAGGTTGCTGGTTCAATTCCCAGGTGGGACACATCTGCCGTTGTACCCTTGAGCAAGGTACTTAACCTGAATTGCTTCAGTAAAATATCCAGCTGTATAAGTGGATTGTATGTAAAGAAATGTAAACTGTGTAAGTCGCTCTGGATAAGAGCGTCTGCTAAATGCCTAAAATGTTAAAAAATAAAATAAAAATAAAAGTAATGTCCTGGGATTGTACTGCTATATTGTGACGATACTGTATGTGTTGCATGCACCTGCTTTCGTTCATGAAAGTCCTCGATGCAACAGAGGATTGGCTGAGATTAGATCCTCTGACCAGCTCCTGCCATTATTTATTTATGGCATGGTCTGCAATTGTGGCCCATATTGCATTTTTCACTGGTAGCTTAATATATGTGTGCTTGAGCTAAGATTAAATGATATTACATTACTGGGTACTGGGAAATTACATTACTGATATTACATTACATTACGAGCGGCACGGTGGTGCAGTGGATAGCGCTGTCGCCTCACAGCAAGAAGGTCTCGGGTTCGAATCCAGGCCGGGGGCCTTTCTGTGCGGAGTTTGCATGTTCTCCCCGTGTCCGTGTGGGTTTCCTCCGGGTACTCTGGTTTCTTCCCACAGTCCAAAGACATGCACGTTAGGCTAATTGGAGAGTCTAAATTGCCCGTAGGTATGAGTGTGTGAGTGAATGGTGTGTGTGCCCTGCGATGGATTGGCGACCTGTCCAGGGTGTATTCCTGTCTCTCCCCCGGAACGCATGCTGGGATAGGCTCCAGCCCCCCCGTGACCCTGACCAGGAATAAGCAGCTTAGATAATGGATGGATGGATGGATGGACATTACATTACTGACAGCAAGAATAGTCAGAAGTCTTTAATCACTTGCAGCTGATAAATGTTACTTAAGTACCTAAGTCAGTTAGTTAATCAATGTTTTTGGAAAACATTCTCTGTCTAGTGGTGTGTGCCAATATAATTTTTACAATTGTATTGACCCAAAGCTTTGTTTTCCAGAGGGAGCTGAAAACACACAAAACCCTGCATAAGGATTCCAGTAAGGTAATGCTTGTAGATTGATAATGTTACAACAGTGTTGAGTAATATGTTATATATGTGATTTGTGACCATAATAAGGTTGAATCAACCTATCAATCAACCAAAATGTATTTGTTATAGGGATTGTTTTACAACTACGTTGCGGTACAGCACTGGACAGAACATTTTCCAGAGGGAAACAAAAAAGGTGGGAAATCCTTGAAAATATTCACTGACACCAGGGAAAGGCGCAGAGAGAGAGAGAGAGAGAGAGAGAGAGAGAGAGAGAGAGAGAGAGAGAGAGAGAGAGAGAGAGAGAGAGAGAGAGAGAGAGAGAGAGAGAGAGAGAGAGAGAGAGAGATGGTATATAATTAACAGCAGGAGTAGCTGCAGAAGAATGTTATTTGGGGAGGTAGGGGAGACTACACGCTGTCCACGGTCCTGAACAAACTTAAAATGAAGAAAACAAATCTATGACTGTGTCACCGAATCCATTACACATCTAAGTTTTAGGGAGGTGTTTTCGTTATATCTTTAACGTATACAGAACTCAATAAACAAATCGATCATTTCAACCACAACGAAATGACTACAGGCACTGGAATTGAATCACTCTTAACTCGTTCAGACAATTTGCATCGGCATTCTATTTGATAAAGGTCAAGTGATCATTCGTCGATTCACGACATTTTCGTGGAAAAGAAACTGAACACATGACTGTACCCTCTCACGTGACAGACTCTATCGAAGCAAAAAAGGGGCTGATCATTAAAACCTCCCTCCACGACATTTTGTATCGGTTCAGGCAAACCATTTCCAAGGATACCGCTGGCGGAGGGGAGTCTGTCGGAAACATGGATTGAATCTGTTGCACGCATTTGAGAAAGTCTTTATTTAGCTTAGTGATATCCAACAGGAACATCACAATGCCTTCTTTGTTGGTTTGAAGAGAGGTAGGTGGTATTATCTTCGATTTTTGTGGTTGTTTTGGATGTTGCCAACACAGGGACCAAAACCTTAAGCATGAAGTCAGCTGGAATGGGAAAGACGTGGGGAAATTTTTGCGACGTCAGTGAACAGCACAAATATTGTATGTCAGGTATTTCTTTATACAGATATATATTGCGAATAAGATTACACTAGTAGCCTACTATTAATAATTGAAGATGACGTTATTAATTGCAGTGACATTCGTTTAGAGCACACATTTTTTTCAAGCGTTCATTCGATATATCAGGGTGAACGAAATGAAAACCATTCGCCCGAAATGCCAGTTTTGTTGGTCGTTATGATTGACATACACTTGAAATACAGCCTCCTTTAATATTAACGTGGTGAATTGTCTTGCCATTCATTTACGCTTAGCATGGGAGGCTAAAACTGTATTATTCAACTGCTTATTGTCCTGTTTTTATGACTGCATAATATGTGTGATTAACAGGTTAACCACCAAATAAAAATTGCCAACAGCTGATTAAATTTTATATACTTATTTTACGTAGTTCTCGTGTTTCAAGCACACTCCACTGCTTTGCTTCCATGTAGATGTTATGGCTTTACTGATCCAGTCCTCAGAAAGATATGTAGGCTACCTCTTTTGTGTTCGTTTCAGATATTCATGTTTGTCAAACTGGTGACCTTATTTGCTGGGTTGTGAGCACTGATTAACGGTTAGCATACTATATGACCGCTTCATGTGTCACAGACTAACTGTGCCCGATTAGTCCCAACGTCGTTTTATGGTTACTGATGTCTCAGTCATTACGGTCAACGTTCGTGTTTCAACTAGATAATTTTATGAGTAGGAATCGTGTAGTTAAACATTTATATAACATATATTCATAGCAACAGCTTTACACAGTTTTTAGGAAAAAAGATTACATGCACTATATATGCCTGAAGTCATTATCACCATCCTCACGATAACTTAGGGTCTGTTAAACTTGAATCATGAATCATGTTAGATAGTTACTAAAATGAACAGTCTACAATTTAAGTTCATAACACACATATAGAGATGATTTGGAATCCCCTGAATGGTGCCTGCTCTCATATTACAAAACCATTGTAGAATAGCTAATCATGCCCTCACATCATAATATTGTATATCAAAATAAATAATTATTTGAAAATATTATTTGAGTATTAAGGGAAAACAGTATAGTATTCCATTCATTTAGTCAATTATGACACTGATGCTCTTGATCGGGGGTGCCCAAGTTCAGAATTTTCAAATCAGGTGTGAAAGGCTGGAACAAAAGCCTGCACACCCAGTAGATCTCCAGGACCGAACTTGGACACCCCTGCTCTTGATGGACCATCATATTTTTGCCAGCTATTTTAATGCAGATCTGGCTCTGTAGGTACAAAGGCAATATTTCTTCTACAGACCACGAGAAACAGATATTGAGATGACTGGCTGTTTCCTCAATGTACACAGACTTCCTTACTTTATCTGGATACTAGCAACCTTTGAAATCTTAAGGTTGTGTCATTGTTCTTGACCCACAGAGGTCAGATGAATCATCCATGAAGCAATGCAATATTTCCATGACGCTGACTTCATTCATGGACTAGAATGAACAGTTCTGGCTGTGGTCATCAGGGTTCCTCTCATTATCAATGGCACCCAGGGAAGGAGGACTCTAGTTGGCAGGGTTGTCCCTGTTTCATTGCGCAAGAGGGGCTCCTCTGTTCGATCAGGCACCTGCAGGTTGCCTGCGCCAACAGCGCATGTTTACTCTTCTGATAGCCCAGCTGGTGAACTGCAGGGTAAAAATACAGTAAGTGCCGGCTGACAGGAAGCGATTTGGAGGAGAGCACGTGCTTGTTTACACTTTCTGAAATTTACAAAGGCCATTGTCATTATGATTCTGGCCAACGAATACAATTGAACATTAAAAATTCTAAAAAAGGGGGAATAAAAATCGTATAATTCTGTCCAAGCCAAGAAAATAAAGCAAGATATCAGACAGGCCCCTGAGTCTCAAACGTCTTGAAGTCAAGTTTTTGAAATGTAAATGAACAGATTTATGAAAAATGTCATACATTTTTGTCATCATTCTAGCTAGGGTAAAATATCTCCTTGACAAATAGGGCGAAAACCAATGCATTGTGTACCATTTTCCACATGTGGTTTCTGCAAGCAGGATATACTTAAACCGACGATGTTGAGCTTTGATTTAAACCAATCATAAGCTGTTCCTCAGTGGAGCATGGCTTGCGTACAGAGCCCGTGTAAGGTAACCTAGGGACTACTGAAATGTATCTGCTAAAGCAAATATAAGGTTTAAGATAAGAAAAGGCATCCCCATGGTTCTCCACCCCTGGCTCTAAATGAACATCCTCGAGGAAGCCAAAGCCCTCCATAGAGATTAGCAGTTTGTATGCTATTCCTCTGTGGTGAACATGCGTTACCTGCAACCATGGCTCAACACACGCGTGTTCCCATTTCCCTTGAGCTCCTGAAGTTAGCCCCCAAAGACAGGCTCCCCGTCGTGTTCATTTGGAAGCACATGTTGCCTGTACATTAACGTCCTCGTGGGAGTTCTCACAGGAGGTCTATTGCCTGACCCACTTTAACAGGCTCACTGTGTGCACAAAAAACGACCTCATTATCAAGCAAAATAAAAACAGCCGTGGCACCCTTTTTACTTCCAAAAGCAGCCAGTGGCCTAGATAGGTTATTTTCACACTTTTTGTAAAGTGTTATTCCAATCCCAGCCAGTAGCATTCTTTTCTTTGGGTGTTCATATGTTTAAAATGTAGGCTACATTTCCATTGAAGCAAGTGCATTATACAAGATGCCCTTAGACGGAGCAAAACATTTAATTTGAGACAAAGGACATTTGTCTAAAATTAAAAATGGAATGCATTAGTATTAAACGTGTTATCGTATGTGATATGTGAAAATTAAGATGAAAAACAAGCAAACCAATGGTTTGAAAAACAAGCAAAGCATTACCAATACATTTAATAGTAATGTAGAATTGAAAATGTTTTTATAGGAAAGGGAATTTGCACCAGATGTGTGGCTACACATTCCTAACACTAAGTAACTCAAACAGAATAAAATGTTTACGCTTTGTAGGTAACCTTAGTAACGCCAATATATTGCGATGATGTGAAAAGTATTACGCTTCTAATGTCCTATCGAATGATCACTGTCCATTAAAACACTGCATAATGGCTGTGTACATAGTGGCATGGTGGGTTCAACTTCAATGCAGAAAAATTAATTGGCCTCTGACTGTTGTTGGAAATGGAAAAAGAAAAAAACGCAGCGCTGCGTCATTGCGTGAGGAAAATGACTGAGCGCTGTGATAACAGAGAAATTTGAACACTTCCTCGGAATGTCAGTAATTAAGATTTCAGCCCTCATCTCCCTCCCATTAGCTCACCGGCTGCAAGTAGAAAAACATGCTTGAAGTGCTTTGAATATTCCCCTCTGAATGAGAGAGGGAGAGGGTGGGTTATGCGTGAATGCGGTCTAATTAATTCATTTCTCTCAAGTGTTGTTACAGTCCCCAAAGGCTGAATGATTTGGGTGTCTTAATTAAATCTGGCGTAAACACACGCTGCTAGTTAGACACCCATTAAAATGATCTGATCTGAGAATTGATTTGCAAAAGATTTTATACATTTGTCTGCTCGTGTTCCAACTGCAAGACAAACAACTGAAAAACCAGTTCATGTAATCTCCTTCATATGAACAATTTACTGTACTATAAGTAACACAAGACCATTGGAGTCAATTGAAGGCAGGATGTAGTGTGTGCTGCAGTTTATTCTTGTAATATTTTTTATGAATGGCTTTGCTGTTCTCTAACATCTGTTTTTGATATTGAGTTTTTTAAATTCTTGTACAGTCATGGCCAAAATGAGTCAGAAAGGCTGTATAAAATACAGGTTAGCTACATGCCATGCTCAAAAATACATTCGTTTATACTAATACAATTGTTCAGAGAAAAAGATACAGGTTACAATTATTAGAATTAAATTAAAATAAGTATTTTTAGATAAAATACAACAAAAATAAATCTGCATTAACATGTTGTCTTCTAGAGCATTCTGTGAGATTGGTGAACATATTGGGTGGGATCTTTGACCATTACTCTTTACGGAATATTTCAAGATCCTACAGATCCTCAGATCTGTGCTTGTGTACTGCCCTCTTCAATTCAAGCCATACGTTTTCGATTGGATTCAAGTCTGGAGACTGAGATGGCCATGGTAAAACAGTCATTTTGTGGAGTTTACCATTTCTTAGTTGATTTTGAGGTATTCTTGGTATAATTGTCTTGCTGAAACATTTAAGAGCTAAGTGACAGCTTCCTAGCAGGGGGTAACCAGGGTTTTAGCCAAATTGTCTTGGTACTTGCTGGATTTCATGATTCCATTGACCTTAACATTAAAGATTCACCACCGTGTTTCACTGTAGGTATAGGGCCTTCTCAACATAAGCATCCTTCTTCTTAAAATGTAAGCAAAAACCCACTGTCGGTTGTATGTCCAAAAAGCTCAATTTTGATCCCCTCTGACCCTAACGCCCGGTTACAATCGGAGATCGGCATTGTAACTGTACGGTAGGCTTTCATGCCTTCATTGTGGACCCGCGTCACGTTTCGGGTGTATCTGCAGCAGTTTTGGAATGTGTGCATCCTGGAGATGCCTCAATCGAACATACTTAACCTTTTGGGGTCAGAGGTTTCAGCTGCACTGTTGCCACACCAAAGTGTCTTTCAGTTATGGTCATTGAAATTTGGCTTGAAATTCATCCCAATGGCTTGTCTACTGTCTGGTGGCAGTCCTGTCGCACCAATGTGTTTAAAAAAAAAAAAAGTTTCTGATTTTAGACCCATTTTCTCAAAATGTTGTGGCCAATTACACCCTCTTTTTTCATGTCAACCCCCCCCATGTTGTGAGTTTGCTGCCATAGGCTTGTGACAAAGGCGAAGTATGGTCTCCTCCGAGACGGCACTCGCCAGGCTGTCGACAGTAACTCCAGTACTCCAGAGCCACTCCTATACGCAGCGACATGATTTAGGCTTAATTCAATTTATTTACGAATAATTATTTTGTGATCATGGGTGGTGCAATAGTGCCCAACTCATCCCCTCCAAAACAACATCCTCAGGTCACGTTTCCATGCCAGTTATACCCTCCTTTTTCATGCCAGTCATCCCCTCCCTTGTATTTGAGAGCTCGCTGCCTTAGTCCTGAAACCAGCAGTGACATGCGCAAGGCCCCCTTCCCCCATCCCCCAGAGCCAATTGCCGCCCCCTAGTGGCACTCCTGGCCAGAGATCACTGGTGCGGCCGGTGGAATTGAACCCTGGTCGCAGTGGCCAGTGTCGAATGTTGTAACCGCTAGACCACCCGGGAGGCCCCAATGTATGTTTTTTGCGTCCACTGATAGAAGTGCAGAAATGTGAAAAATTCCATAATCACATTCAGATTTACACACACCAATCTCTACTATACATGCTGTGATACAAATACATGATAAGGATGCGTTTTGCATTATTCAGTAATTAATCATCACAAAACGATGAAAAAAACCCCATCCCTATTAATCTGTACTTGGTTTTGTCATTTTCATTCAATTTCAGTAAATGTAATCTTAAAGCCTGGATGCTAGTCCTATGGTGGCATTCTTTATCTACTCTCCAATTAGATAAAATCAGTGCTCCCTATTTGAAAGGATATTTCATTGATATTCCTCCCTAGCATATAAGGTCTTTAAATATTAGGCTAATTGAGGTATAAAGGTTGCCTTGCTGTTTTTTATCATTGCTCGTTGTAATGCACTTATGAGGACAATTTGCATGGTCCCCAATTGTTTTTGGGAGCTCAGTAATTGAGACACTAGCGAGTCTCTTCCTCTTTGATCTCTATATTTTATCTACTGTTGAAGCCCCTTGTGTTCAAAATATCACATTTTTATTTTGCTGAAAAGGTTTCAACAATCTATGGAGTTATATAACCTGAAGGGAATGCAATCTCTCTATTCCCTTTGAACAGACAAACCTCTTCATTGTTCCATGGGCCAAATTACGCAATATAGAGTATATTGATTTATTTATCATCTTCAAAGTGTTACACCTCTTGTTTTTGTTTTTTTTTGCAATATTAACAGAGAGATAAATTGTATTTTTTACATAATAGTTTTTTTTTTTTTGCTGGACAGTGATATTTTGCAATATTATTCAAACATAAATATTAATTCTATTGACAATGAAGCATAAAACATTTCTCTTTGAGATTGAGACACTGTAAGAGACACTGAGCCTTGTTGAACAATGCCAGTGTATGGCCACTGAGTGTATATACACACACATTGTGTATAACGCACAGCTGTAATGTTAATGTGCACACATATACTTCTAATTTAGCTAACATCATAGCTAGCAGTGGACCAGCCAAAGTGTGGTGCATTAGAGCGCTACGCTATCCGCCACACCCAGTGTACATTTTGGATAAAACATCAGTGAACAACCTTTATCTGTGATTACAAGACATTTGATGCAACTGCTCATTTACAGGGAATATGGAAAGCATCCTGAATGTTAAGTGCACAGTCAACACATTCCAGGAGTATTATCTGCCCCATTGAACTTTGCATTGCATGTGTTTGTGTCAATAAAATAGCAAAAATGTGGATTTGCATTTTCAGTCTGTGTTTGTGTCCTTAATTTAAGGCTCTTATAATAATACTTTTCCAAAACTTAATACACACTGTATGACTACACTGTATGACTTGTGACTTAACTTTTAGTACAATTTAACCAAAACTGTGAAATGCTTCTTTCTGTCTTCATACAGATCCTATTTTATACAAGAACAACGATGGTCTATGCTCAAACGACAGACAACATCAAGTCATCCCTCCATTCCACTCTCTTCGCACTCCCGATCTATCCCAACTCCAGTGACAACTCTACTCTGCAGGCTGGCTTGCCAACGCCGGCTGACTGCAGCCGAGATGGCTCCTCCTCCCTCCCCCCCTCCCTCCAGGGCAACGGCTCACTTACGTCCTACGAGTTGACATCAGCAGAGATGGTCACGCTCAGCCTCATCCTCGGAGTGCTCTGGCTGGTCTCCGTCTTTGGTAATGCCTTAGTCTGCCTGGTCATCCACCGCAGCCGGCGGACACAGTCCACCACCAACTACTTTGTGGTCTCCATGGCCTGTGCAGACCTGCTGCTGAGCCTGGGCTGGGCCCCATTCACCCTGCTGCAAGTGGCGTCCGGCCAGTGGATGCTGAGCGACACCGCGTGCAGGGCCGTCCGCTACATCCAGCACCTGGCCCCGGGCGTGCAGGTCTACGTCCTGCTGTCCATCTGCGTGGACAGGTTTTACACCATCGTCTACCCGCTGAGCTTCAAGGTCTCGCGGGAGAAGGCCAAGAGGATGATCGCAGCCTCCTGGGTCCTGGATGCAGCTTTCGTGTCCCCCTGTATCTTCTTCTATGGCTCGAGTCCGGACGGCCACTGCAACTTCTTCCTTCCGGACACCTGGGATGGCATCGCCTACGGCATTGCACACCTCGTCCTTGGGTTCCTCCTCCCCACAGTGCTCATCGTCCTGTTCTACCAGAGGGTCGTGAAGTACATTTGGAGGATCGGCACTGACGGCCGCACGGTCCGGAGAACCATGAACATCGTCCCCAGGACTAAGGTAAAAACGATTAAGATGTTCTTAGCACTCAACGCTGTGTTTCTTGCAACCTGGGCACCGTTCTACGTGGCCCAGCTGTGGCACCCAGGGGACGCTGGCTCCCGGCAGGAGGCTCTCCTCTTCGCTGCCGTCACCTGGGTCTCCTTCAGCTCCGCCGCGTCCAAGCCCACCCTGTACTCCATCCATAATGCTAACTTCCGCCGCGGCATGAGGGAGACATTCTGCATGTCGTCCATGAAGTGCTACCGCAGCAACGCCTACACCATCACCACCAGCTCCCGGATGGCCAAAAAGAACTATGTTGGGATAGTGGAGATCCCTGCACCGGCAAAGACCATCACCAAAGAATCAATTTATGACACCTTTGATCGTGAAGCGAAGGAGAAGAAACTGGCCTGGCCCATCAACACCAACCCACCAAACACATTTGTGTAAAAATATATATTTTTTTTTCTTTCAAACAAGAACAAGAAAAAACAAACATCAATAACAACTAAAGCTTTACTGCCTCTGCACTGTCAGACTTTTCTACCAGTGTGACATTATAGATGTTTATCATTTCACAACTTGTACCAGGTCACCTGTCCACCTTTATTTCGTCTAATTTCATCAAATGTGACTGGAATTTCAACTGTTTGGAATTCCAGCTGTAAATTCAGAAAAAATTACCTCTGGTTATAGGCTGTCTGGGTTAATGCTTGTGTTTATGAATTTAAAAATGAACAATTTCAAATTAATTCAATTATATTTGTCCAGTAAGTTATTGATATAATGAATAATTAAATTCAAACCAGAATCATCACAAAATAGTATTGTGTTACACTACTTGTAATGTGTTATGCTGTATTTTACAATCTCAATACATTTCACTGTACCTTTCATGCTGATCCGATAGGATGGGGGTAGGGGGGCGGGGCTCCCAATTCAAAGACTGCAGGGATCATCATTGCTATGTTGTTTGAATTGTTATGATTTCACTGTTACTGCAGGGCAACATAAGCTGTTAATTGAAAGGTAGCTTGAACAAGTTGAAAACAAGGGTGCCATTAGAATCATTTCAAAACTACATACGTTGCAAAGCACAGATAGTAAGACCTTGTTGTATAAATTGGACTGTCTTTGCAAGAGGTGTTTGTGTTTGTGACAAACTACCCCCGGCTGCATGGTTTAGAGCATTTTGGTTCCGTAACATCTCCTGTGTGTCATGTCAAATCTCTGTGAAGTTGGCACCCCATATGTCAGAGAAGTAAATATCAAAATCCATACCTATAAATCATTTTGTGCTATGTTTGTACTAATTTATGCCATGGTTTGTGCTACTTTCATTCTTGAGACATAAACTATTATTTTTTATCTCGTTGTGACATCACGCAGCACCCCCACATTGTTCAGATGTAAAAATAAATTGTGATAAAAAAAAAATAAAAAAATAAAATAAAAAAAGGTGTCTTTCGTTTGTGCTGGTTTGTGTTGTGTTGAATAACATCAAATCCTATATAAAATCATTGCTTATATCACAAAAACAAAAGTAGCACAACCAACAGTTATTACGGCACAAACCACCACAAATAAGACAATTCTTTTGGAATTCGAACAATGTGGTGTAATCGGGTGATGTCAGTTCCATATAAAATTATTGTAATATCTCCAGAATGAAAGTAGCACAAATGATGGTTCTTGATGATAGCACAAACTAGCACAAACATGAATAATAGGGGATTTATTGTCATTTCTGACATATGGGGTGCCAACTTCTTTGAGCTTCATGTCAACACAGATATGTATACAGTGGTGTTGGTTGCTCGAAACAGGGATATGAATGAGTGATCCACCTATCACAAATCATTTCCTTTTATTAAAAAGGTTTTTTTTTTTTTTTTTGCAACTTCTTTATAACTTACTCTGTTTTACTGTGTGTTGCATATATTGAATAACTGTGTACCACGTTCTCAGAAGTCCCTGCTCATGTGTGAACACCTAGAGCTGCTGCAGCCGCTCTCCTGGACTACAACAGCATCAGGTGGAACAGCAGTCTCTCCCACACGAAACATGTTTTTTCTGTTTGCAGTCTGATCACAATAATACATCAAGATGATCCTGCCAAGAGCCTATTGTGAAGCCCAAAGACATGACCGAAACTGTAAAACCCGCCTCGGGCGCATCGATCTTACTGTTCAAACATTGCCTTCTTGAGCTCCCGGGTGACGTAACGGTGAAGGTACTAGCCTGGAGTGCAAGTTGCCCACTGTGGCCAGGGTTCGAACCCCGGCGCCAGCCTGGCACTGGCCGGGAGCCCCATTCGGGGGACAGCAATTGGCTGGGGGGAGGGAAGCCGACATGAGCTTGTCGCATGCAAAGTGGCACTGTGTGTACCGGAGTTACGGCCGACAGCTTGGCGAGTTCCGTCTCGGAGGAGCCGGTTTGGCGCCGTTGTCACTGCCGGTCCCAGGGTTGCAGTGGCGAGCTCGTAGTACGAGGGAAGGGATAGTTGAATTGGAAATAGGGTACAATTGGCTACCAAATTGGGAGAAAAACGAAATAATTTTTTTATCATTTTAAAAAACAAAAAACACTGCCTTCTTGTGCTGTTACCTCTGCTTTGTAGTTCACCTTGTCATACTGTCAGTTAATGTCGGTAAAATGTGCTTAATTCCCTCGTTACTGCAACCTATGTCATAAGACTACCAGCTTTTGTTTGCTGGTTAAAAAAATTAAATAATAATAATAATAAATAACTTTATTATGCATCCATCCTATGGTATTGAGGTCAGTTCAAAAGGAGGACATAGGCCATACATGATGGCTAGCTGAGACACTTCTTCTGTATTGAAAATACCTACTATTGCACACTTAATGGTTATTCCAGGGTTATTGGGGGTGGGGGTCCTGCGCATTCTACAAGGTGAATTTTCGAATAATTCCTTAAAGTACTCAACAACACATGTATTGAGTGTTTAGTACATTCCATATATAAACACGTGAATACCAAAGGACAATAGATAATTGGTCATAGTGTTGCCCAGGGAGGAAGGGAGTATTTTAGATGTGTATGCACCCTCCCGAATGTACAACATACAAACAAAATTAAAATGAGACATTCTATTACCACATAAAGGCTGTGTCAGGAAAAAAGGACATTGTAAAATTTAAGGTGTCGTGTTCTGAATATACAGTAGCTATGGTCTGTTCATTATCTCCTCATACCAGGCTACAGCTCTGAATAACCCAAGGGAAAAAGGAACATAAGACTCCTTAATGCAGTACATGTATACATTTTTTTTAAAGATTGAAACCACAAATTATTATAAAGCATAAATATAATTTAATTTAAATCTCCAAATTCTTTGTTAGGTTAATCAATCTGTAAACTGAACAGAATCAGCCAGCAAGTCAAAACAAACTCAAAATTGGATTTTAAGATGAAATAAATGTATTAAATAGTGTACAAACAAGGCATGGCACAAGGGAAACAAAATGAAAAACACATTCACTTCTACTTATAATTAACTCCCACAATATAATTCCCACAAAATCAAATGATCCCACAAATCATTCCCCCTACATGTAATTGGCTAAACAATTCCTTGCATTCTTTACCCACTTTGATTCCACAGGGCATCACAGAATAGAGAACTGAGTTCTCAGCTGATCTCCCTGGTTAAATTAAGGTATAATGATAAATAAAGATCAAATTTAAAAAAAGAGACAAATGGAACTGGTCACTTCTTGCTTCATATGTTCTGGTAGCCAACTCACAGAGTGGGTGGAGCTGAAAAGCTGACCTTGTGATTGGCAAATGATTTAGGCTTAATTCAATTTATTTACTAATAATCATTTTGTGATCATCGGTGGTGCAATAGTGCCCAACTCATCCCCCGCCAAAAACATTCTCAGGTCACGTTTCTACTTTTTTTTTTTTGGGGGTTTTCCCCATTTTTCTCCTGAATTTAGTAGCCAATTATACCCTCCTTTTTTTATGTCAATTATCCCCTCCCTCATATTCGAGAGCTCGCTGCCGTAGTCCTGAAACTGGCAAGCCATCACCATAACTCTGGTATACACACAGGGCCACTCCTATACACAGCGAGCTCGTATCGGCTTCCCTCCCCCCACCCTGGGGCGGATGGCTGTCGAGCTCTAGAAGCTGTATTCCTTGGTAAATAATCGAGAAAGCTGTATTCCTTTGTAAATATTGTTGATAATAATAATCATTTTTATTATTATTAACCCAGGAATACAGCTTCCAGAGCTCGACAGCCACCTTCTCTGTAGGTACAGGTAATCAGTGCCACTAGGGGTGGCAATTGGCTGTCTATTATTATTTTAATAAATATAGCTGCAAGCAGCAATAATGGGCCCAAGCACAGGCAAAATGCCCTAACGAGCAGAAAATATGTACAAAATTACATGTTTCTGGAATTGTACACAAAATGTGCTGGATTTATGCCACATTTGGAAACAAACATGTGCCACCTCAAAATTTGAACACCTCAGAATGTGGGCAGGGCCAGATTTTTTGATGGGTTTTTTTTCCATCAATTCTGTAGTTTCCCACAATTGCACACCTAGCTACTACAAAACAGAAAATCTAAGGTTAGCTAATGAACATTCATACCTGTCTACTCCAGCTTTCCTACTGTTACAGTACACCAGCACACATCTACAGAGTTGCAACATGGGGTACAAAATCCTTGATACCAACTATTAGCTACTCTAGATACTTTACTTAGCAGAGCGGTTTTGGTGGCAATAATTGCATTCATAACGAACTATCAATAACTTTGGATAGCTAGTGCTAGCTAATAAACTCATATAGTTAAGTTATAATTACCAGTGCTCTTGCAGACAGTTCATGGTGCCCCTCTCCTTCTTTAAAATATATTTTAAATTATTTTGCTGGATAATAATGTAATATATTGCCATTGCCATTCTTGCCATTCAGAGGGCTTTTGACTGAGGACCGTTTAGAAGCAAAATGACATGCTCCATGTTTCGTGCAACTGTGGTTCATAGGATGATTTCTAAACTTTTTCAAATATTTGAAAATTTGGAATAAATTAACTACCAGGGTTTATACTCATTGGCATTTCTCTTATAACAATAAAAAAATTATGTTGGAGAAAATAGAAGCCACGTCAGAATGCTTTTCTTATTTCTTATTACAAAACTTATGAAAATTGGTCCTTCACATTATATAATGAACATTTCCAAAACAAAAACAAATAAAAAAACAATTATTTTTTACAGCGGTAGAAACAATCAAATTTCCATCTTATGAATTCAGTTTAATTCAATAGTTCTCTCATTGGTTATTTCTGTATGGCAATATAATAACACATCAATTTTATAACAATCAAATCTCAAATAAAGCATCCCAGGTAAATAACAAGGCATTACAAAAATATAACAGCCATTTAAAGTAGGAAGTGATGAAGTGCTTTGATGCAGGTGTGTTCTGTGAATAATGCATTCACCTTTTCATTCCACTACCGAAAACCTGTGGAGTTTCTATAAATCCTGATGAATTTGTATAGATTGATTCCATTACCTTCAGACATTGTAATGCTTTTGTGCTTCGAAATGGGACATTGGGCTATTTGTGACAAGGCAATATCGGCTTACCTATTTTCTCAGATTTCTTATATTAGATGGTATTTCCACATACAGTTCCTAATTATCGGGACTGGTCAGCCATTGGAGGTCGCCAGCCCACAATTCAGATTTCTTTGTGAAAATGAATGGCAGGTTAACAACATTTGTAACTGCCTGTATCAGTCCGTTTAAACACATTTTACCATTCAATGAAATGCATCATGGGATGGGACACAGATTCTAAACTCTGGTAGCACACGGGTCATTACATTTCAATTCAACGAGGCCATGACACCCACCATCTCAGATTTAAAAGAAGTTACATATATATTAGTTGAATATCCTTGCCTAATTGTGGTGAAAATAGATTCTATGGTTGCAAAGATGTGAACATTTGAATTTTGCCCAAATTTAGCCAAAGTCAGACATTTTGCATTAGTAAATATTTCAGATGGTTATTTTATTTGTCCAGTCTTTTTGTCCACAGCTCGGATTTGGCCCAAACGTACTAATTTGGGAAAGCCTCCCATTAGCCCCCTAAATCGTACCATTTTTAATTAAACAAATATACCATGAATAGAAAATGATATAATTGTATATTCCCCATAAGTAGTATGGAGCTATACAGATATAGAAGCTTTAGAATTTTATTTGGGTGAAAAATGGAGATGGTAATTTTTTCTGTCCTGAGATTTGTCACCCTACATTTTTGGGTCTAAATTCAACCTTTGCCTGAAAACATGTTATTTCTTATGAATGTAAATATTTCCTCCTGGCAATATTGTATTTAAGCAGATAGTTGTTCAAATAAGGGTGTTATTCCTATTTATTTCACCTTTATTTTAAAGGTAAAAATAGTGTCATTGAATTGGAGAATATATTTTTCCAGGGAGATATTATGACACATCTTAAGCTTACATTTAATTTCAATCTAATTTTCTTTTTTTTTTTTCAATTAATTTTCAGTCATTCAATACCATCCGAATGAACATCGGCTTATGCTCATGGTGAAAGCAAATTGTATTGTCATGTACACAAGTGAAACCAGTCCTCTATTCAAAAATATTTTAAGGGAGGGTTCAATATTCAGAAAATCTGTGAACGTGGGTGTCTCTTTTTTCTCGTTAATTTGACGTGTCAAATGACCCGAAGGACAATTTACACAGAGCCAAAAATTACATGCATTACCTAAATTAGAAATGCATGTGATTTCTACTTAAAAAGGGTAGCCTGTTTTTACCACAGATAATTACCATTTACTTTTATAGGGAAGTGTTTTAAGATATTATGTTCTTCTCATAAATATGTACAATAGCAGAGAAGGGGAAAAGGGTTAAAGTGATTGCTCGGGGGAAAGGCAAAGACTTTTTAGAAGGTGTCTTGTGTTAAAAAAAGAAGAAAAAAAAAAAAAAAAAAAAAAAAAATGATATTTTTTCCATGACACTTCAATACAGTCCTGTCTATAAATGCCATTTCAGTCAGCTTTTTAGCAGCATGAAAGTTCCTACAGAGGACATGTCCCTACAATAGCCAGGTTAAAAGAAAAATTCCACTGAAAATTCATGAAAAAAACAAGCTCAGAGAAATGCTTCCGCATGTTCTTACATCCTCTCTAGAAGAGACTTTTCAGCTGTGTGTCTCTTAAGCTGACTTGCTATTGCTGTTGCTGCCAGCCTGGTTCTTTGAATTTTTTGGAGTCTTGCTGGTGCTTTGGGTCGTTTTGTGATCATCCCCCGTAAGAAGAGCCTTTATTTCCGATGGGATCTTTCCCTGGTCCATTGCAGAGCACCACTGCTTGTACTAAAGGGATGAGTGCACAAGGCCAGAGAAACAACATTAAAATGATTTCATGACTTTTGCTGCAATGTTTCCACAACAACCGAGCAACATTGTGAGTTGGTTACTAGTTCAATAGGAAAGCGCTCTTGCGGTTTGGGTAGTCTGTTTAGAACTACTCAGTAATCCTAACTGCTGTGAGAAGGAAGAGCTACAGTCATGCTTGAAAGTTTGTGAACCCTACAGGGGTTTTCTATATTTTCATTGTTTATTTAACAAAGCAGATATGCTGGTGTGCAGAAATATGTGAACCCCTTCAATCAATAACAAGTGGCACCTCATTTAGCAGTGATGACTTGAAGCAAATGTCTCCTCAGCCACTGATCAGACTGTGGTACCTTCTTTGAGGGATTCTCGCCCACTCCTCCTTACAGAACACAGTTAACTCAGTGAGGTTTGAGGGCTGTCTGGCATTCTTTGGTAGATTTGCTTGAATGCTTCGGATCATTGTCTTGTTGGAACACCCACTTTCACCCAAGTTTGAACTCTCGGACTGTTGCCCTGACATTCTGTTCTGAGTCGTCCAGGCCCAGAAGAAGAAAAGCAGCCCCAGATCATGACACTCCCGCCACCATGCTTGACTATAGGGATAAGGTTGTTTTGGTGGTGGGCAAACATGGCATTTTCGATTTTGGACTCATCCATCCAGAGAACAGACTTCCAGAAATGTTCAGGTTTGTCCAGGTGGTCTCTGGCAAAGTTAAGATGGGCATCTTGGTTCTTTTTAGACAGCAGAGGCTTCTTCTTGGCTACACTTGAAGACAAAAGACAGTTCTATTCTGTGTACTTATTGTTGATGGATGCACAATGACATCAGATGCAGCGAGGGAGACTTGTAGATCTCTGGATGTTATTCTTGGGTTGCTTTTTTACTTGATTTATTATTTTTCTTGTGGCTCTTGGTGATATTTTAGAAGGACGGCCACTTCTAGGCAGAGTCGCTGTCATGTTAAACACCCTCCCTTTGTATATTATCTGTCTCACAGTAAACTGATGGACCCAAGTCTTTTGATATGATTATACATCCTTCCCCAGACTGATGCACACTCACTACTCTCTTCCTGAGGTCCTCTGAGATCTCCTTAGATCCCGCCATGGTGTGTTTTGCATTCACCTGTATGGGTAACACCGAACTGACCAGGTTTCTTACCTGTATTTATGAGAGTGCCACCCAAACTCTTTCCTAAAGATCTGACCTTTGATTGGTTAACTTGGTACCCAATTATTTACCCACCTGATTCTACTCACCTACTTAATTTAACTAAGGCAACAGGAAGTTCACTTATTTTTGCACCGTTTCCCTATTTTTACTCTACTATAGGTACAATTTCTTCTAAAAACATATGAAATTGGTAAATATAGACCAATTATTTCAGTTAAGAAAAGACTGGTTCTGATTAAATAAGGATTTTGTGGTAAAAACTCTAGATTTCTATGATTGCACAAGGGGTTCACAAACTTTCAAGCATCACTGTACAAGTGTACAAGAGGACAGGTATACCCCACAAGCGAGGATACCATTCAGTTGCAAGTACATTTATCCCAGTAATGGTGAGATTGCTTCCAATAAACATGTTTAGTATCTGCCAACAGACAAAATCACATTCTGAATTCCTTCAACTTCAAGAAGCTACAAAGTGTTTTGACCTGAACCTGGCTTATGATATTATATATTTGGATTTTCTCTTGAAAACATTAAAAGAAGGGCAACTAAATTGGTACCTGGTATGAAAGGTAAAAGTTATGAGGATAGACTTATGGTATTCAATCTATTTAAGCTTAGCAAACGGAGACTTAGGGAGGATTTCATCAAGGTTCAAGGTAATCCCTAAAGGGGATTAACAAAGTGAACTACCAAAGATTTTTTAAGACAGGTTTGGTTAGCAGAACAAGAGGCCATAGGTGGAAATTAGTTAAAGGCAATTTCTGGATGGATATTAGGATTTTCTTTTTAAACACAGAGAGTTGTCAATGCCTGGAACAGCTTGCCAAGTCAGGTAGTAGAGGCAGAAACACTTGGGCTATTCAAGTCCAGGCTAGATGCAGTACTAGATACTCGTCATTATGTATTCTTGTGTTCTTAACTGACTCCTTGGGACTACCTGTACACTTCGTACAATTATGAATATCATTTGAAGATAATGTACAAACCCATGTTGGGCCATGTTATTCTTTTATATTTTAGAGTTCTCAGTGATCAGAGGTACGATGACATTTTTGCAGCCCTATTCTGATCAGAATGCAAAAGCACTGCCTCTGATGATCCGTTTATTGAATGGGGATTGTGTTGACGCCTACCATCTCCAGTTCCTCGCGCAACGCACAGATGGCCCTCTCCTTACTGGACACCAGCTCCTCAAGGTACTGGTAACGCAGCTTTTTCCGGGCTCTGCATTCCCGCGCACTTTGCCTGCTGCGCTCCAACTTCGCCTTCAAGTCGATCTTAGCTGGCTTGCGTCCACGTTTACCAGGCTTCTTCACTTTGCCCCCAACCATCTGAATTAAAGAAGGTTATAGAAGGATATAGATCACTCAGTTGAGCGGGGACCAGGCTCTACCTTGAATTACAAATTGTATGGTGTGCCTCAACCGATAGTGGGCACAACATCAAGACTTCAGGAGTTTCTTTTTTAGACTATTTAAGTCAGAGGTTAACAAAAATGTTTAAAAAAAGACAAAATTTCATAACTGCTTTTCTGTTTTTGCATAAATAATACAAGTTTATCAACCCCATTTGTACAACAAGACCCAAATCACCCTTCTATGTTTATCAGTGATAGGAATATGGATGTCTTATGGTAGGGTAGGTCAAGCTTGAGCACCTCTTGTCTCCTGAATACCATTTATGGATTTCTTTTTGTTGTTGTTGTTAAAATCAAAAGGGATGAGTTTAACAGGTAATTGATTTTACGTGGAAGGACCCCGTAGCAAGCTAGCTATTCAGTATCTATGTGAAGCAGGCATCGGGAATGACTGACCTAGCTAGATATAGCCTAAGTTAACTAATGTTAGTTTATTAGGTTAGCTCATTTCAGGACAAAACAATTAGGACGAAGCCACGGTCACTCTATGAAGTAACTTAATTTACTGTTAGCTAGCTAACATTTTGAACTGTACAGGTAACGCTAGCTAATACTAACGTTAGCTATAAAATGTTCGATATTACAATATGGATAGTTAGCTCTCAAAACAATGTATCATCATCTTAGCTACATGCCTTACTAGTTCACTATTGAGTTATCTTTTATATCTAGTACACAATTACCATATGTACAGTATGTTATCGCTAGCTAACTACATAGAAAATATAGGTTCTAGCCATTGGACTGGAGCTAGAACCAAGAGTCAGCTGGCCCAAAGCGTGATGTCTTACCTTGCTGTCATCCATTTTGGACTGGCCAGGCAATATAATTAGCCAGCTAGCCAGCTAGCTAGCTAGCTATAAAACCGACGCGACAAATAGGCTAAATTGAGTTTTGCTAATAAATATCTTACTGGCTAACAAACAAATGCTGTGTTCATTTAATCATCTGTAGATTATTTCAAGGGAGCATGCATTCTTCCCAATGTTTTTAGCAAGCTAACTGCTGAAACTCGTCATTTCCTGTTATGATTAGTACGTCAGAGACGTTTCGGCCCATGGGATCCTGGGAATACGAGTTTTTCCTGTTCTCCTGACGTCTTCAGTCAACATAGTCTGCGTTCTAGTCACACACAAATTATGCTCGGTTCGTATTATTCCTGAACAGTCAGGGTCGATTGCAATGTACCTTCATTCCCTGCAGCGAAGCACCGTATAACCGTGGGAACACGGGTTTCTCTGCGTATCAAGCTTTGGAACAGCGTGATTGCAGTGCCAAATTGGAGTTGCACTTCAGCCCGTTCGCAGCAAATCTGCGGCGGTCCCACAAGATGTGTTAACGCTTTTTCCGTCTTTGTGCACATGCTCCACAACTACCAATTTAAAGGAGCACGCCATAGAAAGCAGAATGGCTAAATTGTAATAGGCTATTGAATGTGATGGCCCACATCATTTTTTAATTCCTGGAAAATCTGCAAAGGCATTTATTAGAACACAGACTAGCCTATATAAACCAGACAATATCATAAAAATACCTTAAAAATCTTTTTTTAATTATTATTATTTTTTTAAATCAAAATTATTATTTTCGCAATGTTGTCTGACTCAACACAATGAATTATTGACCGGTGTTGGGACTTCTGCTTTTCCTTATTCACTAAAATGATCTTGATAGATATTTTACTTGCACAATTGTTACATTTTCAGATGATACAAAGCTTGGGGGCTCAGCGAATAGTTTGGAATCTAGGAAGATCTAAACAGAATCCGCAAGTGGGTGGAAACCTGGCATTAAATATAGCTAAATGTAAAGCTAAAGTTCTGTACGTAAGACAGTGCTGCTGGGTGGCTCATGCCGTTAAAGGCAGTGTTCTAGTGTGTGGATGAGCCCCTGGTATCCAGACCGTGCCAGTGCCAACTGTGGCCTGGCATTACACACAATTCCACATTTCTCTCTCCAACTCCCAATTTCATAAATTCCTCCTCTTCCTCCAGCTGAGCAGCTTCCTCCAGCTTTATTCTCTTTGGAAGGGAAGTGCCTGTGAGCTGTGTAATCTCGCTGCTACAACACAAAATGTGTGTGTTTGTGTGTGAGAGACATGTTAGACCCTCTGTCACACATCTCTATCTTATCCCTCTGTCTATGTTCCTATGCATATGTTTGTGCCTAATGGATAATATTTGGTGGTGCTTGGCTACTTTATCCTTCATTCATACTCTTCTGTCACTTTCCTTCTACAGTATTTGCTTCACATGGTGTAAAAACTAGGAGAAAAGCCAGGTTTGCACCACTGACTGGTTAGAATCAAAGTGAATTTGTTAACATGTTTGTTACAGTTCACCAAAACATCACATTGGTGTTGCATGTTGTGGGGGGATTCACAGTGGGAATCTGAGAGATCATGAAAATCTGGCCTTTTAACTGAGTAAGTGCACCAGGTCCCTGTGGTGTTGAACACTGTGGGTGGCAGCAATAAATGTCACAGGCATCAGGGACCCGTACATCTTGCACGCAAACACGTGTGAGCCTGGTTCCCTTTACTGTATGTTACTGTATTATTGACCAGGTGAGCCTGGTTCCCTTGGTGCCTCCCATCACTACGTGACAGGACTGTTCCATGGTCTACGCAACAGATCTGGATGAACCTTGCACTCTGAAAGCCACATGCCTGAATCTTTTCTGTCCTAGGGATGAAAATGTTTGCCATAAACTAAAAACTAACAGAGCCCCTCTGTAATATTTAAATCAAATACATTCATCCCTGTTGTGATTAAGGATAGCTGTGACTGCTGTCAATTATTTTTAAATTCTCCGGCAGAAACAGATTGAGCTATGCCTATGTCTATATGGAAATTTCATGTCTAAAATATGAAATACTAAAAGCTAGCTAAAAGCATGACAGATTGTTCCAGGAGAGGGACCTTTACATCAAAAGATAATGGAGATGTGATGCTGGGAGAGGTGGAGAGAGGAATAGAGAGGGCTGCTCCTCCTCTTAGGCTGCTGCCAGGTGCTGTTTCCTCCCAAAGTCTGAACGCCTACAGGACCTTGGACAGCAGTGGCATACTCACCTGAGGCTGATCAGTAATGGGCTTGGGTGTTGCCTGTTGCCTACATTAGGCCTTTTATAGCCTGCCATGCCTGGGGAGACACTTTTGGGACATGGGGAAAGTAGTGCTGGATTTTTGTTCTTATTCTCTGCTTTGTAATATTTAGTTTGATTTTGTTTTCCTGTTTGGTTTCTTTGGTTTCTTTGAGTGGCCCAAGAAGGGGGAGAAAAAGGCCTATTTTGGAACTATTTTTCACCATTTTCCAGCCATGCCACCCTGCCACACCTGTCCAGTGCATGGAGGACCTCTGTTGGAAAAGGTAGGTGTGAGAATACTTGCCATGGCTCCAGGAGAGGTACCGGTGGTCTCAGGAAAGGAGAGGCTGTGTCCCAGGAGATGTTGTTGTAATTGTGGATGCCACAGCTCTTTCTAGATCAAGACAAATGGAGAAGGTGCTGGAGACACACCTGGGCAAGCAGGGACTATTGCATTCAGTACAATTACAGACCAAAACTGGAAAGACTTCTATCCATAATCTGTCTACTGCCAACAATAATTCACAGAGTAAAGGTTTCAGGACCGGTAAGGATTTATTCACGGAAAACAAATACAGAAAACACACATACAGAAAACACATATACAGAAAACACACATGTGGAAAACATGCACACAGAAAACGCGCACACAGAAAATTATCTTGTCTGAAAAGAATGGGTATGAGGCATTTTTCAAATCTTCCAGGATGACAAAGCTGATAGCATTGTGTAAATTGTTTTGCCTCACTCTAGTAACACTAATGGAATATGCTGTTGAGGTTTAGTATCTGGAAATTTGGAGTGCTTTTAAATGACCAGGGGGTATACTATGCTTGTTTCTGCCTGATTTAATATTAAGGAATCCACACATTTTGAGCTGTTAACCTTCCGTGGCACATAGGGAGTCAAGTATGCAACATTTAGTGTACATGTCAAAGATATTCCCACTGGGACCACGTATACTGAAATTTGTATACATAGACTACTGTAAGTCACTTTGAATAAAAGTATCTGCTAAATTACATTATTATATTAGACGATGTGCACAAGATGAAAGTAAAATAATGCAGTACCTGCAAGAATAAAAACGTTAACTTTTGGATAAAAATACCCTCACTATTCATTCATTCACAGCCATTACACTGGCTTTACAGAACCGTGTTTAGCTGTATGGGCTATATCATGTATTTTCTTTATGATTGTATTGTCTATTTTTTGGCTTCACTGAAATAATTATGTATACCACCAGGTGGCACCAGTACCCTACAAACCTATTGTTTTATAATTCTGCATAACA
Source organism: Aldrovandia affinis (assembly GCA_029706075.1). Taxonomy (NCBI): domain Eukaryota; kingdom Metazoa; phylum Chordata; class Actinopteri; order Notacanthiformes; family Halosauridae; genus Aldrovandia; species Aldrovandia affinis. The sequence continues at coordinate 475,102 of JAINUG010000023.1, forward strand.
CTCCCTGTTAAAATGGTGACCCCCTTCGTTGCTTATACAGAAGCAGAATTATACTTTTACATTACATTTTCAGTCCCGGTTTCTGCTAACCTGAATTACCTTTTTTGCATTTTTGGAAGTTTATTATAATTTGAAATCGTTTTGTAACATGCCTGTTCTTTTTTACCCAAATCAAATGGAATAGTTAAAAGGTTGTAATTTGCATAAACAAATATATTTTTATACATAAGGAGTTTTAAGGTTAACTTGAAAGGTACTGTACCAGTGAATCATTTCAACGCTTACTTTAACTTTGCCTTGGACAGATGTAATTTATATCATCCTACACGAATCACCCTGTGGGGATGCTACATTGTTTTATACAGCTTTGCTCAGTACCTCACTCTCTTAGGGGAACAGTTTCAGTTTCCCAAAATGCTGAAGATACATTCTTTACTACACTCAACAGCTCAACAGAATGGCAGGCAGACATAGTTATACAACATGTTACATGATTGTGCAGTACAGGTAAAGGGAAGGTCATAGCAACACGGAACAGTGCCTGCTGTGTTTTCACCATTTAAGTGTCAAGGTCTAAATTTCAGTGATAAGAATGTGTAAAGTTCACTCTAGCCATAAAACACTGCGTGGTTGCAAAATAATGGTTAAAGAATATTGAACTAATTGTCAATCTGTATATGGTACCTCTCTGTTTTATTGATTTGATTTTATTGGTTATCAAAAGCAGGTATGACATTTGTAAAATGTTCCTGAACAATTTATCAATCAAATACATTCAAATATTATCTTTAAAATCTTAAACCGGAGTAATCTTCTTTCACAAAGAAATATGGAGGAGGAATTGTAGGCAGGCCTAGTTATACAACATATTACATGTAGTTCTGTGACCTGCTTCTGCATGGTCACAAAAATATATTTTCTACATCATATAAAACCACACACTATGTTGTTGGAAAAAAACCCCAACATTTTTAAAACATGTTGAAAATTTCTAGATTGTGATGATTCTAATTTGAACGTCATTAAATGAAGAAAAATTCCAGTACAGACAGTTTTGACTACATGCATTCAGTGTACACTTGAAACACATACAAATGTTTACGTTGTGGGCAAAGATTCTAACCCTCTAAATTCACGATTGTTTTCCCTACTTGAAAAATTATATTGTCACAAAATCACTCAACCTCAGAGATATGAACTTCAGTTACGGACGGACCCATCAACCAAACAGGAAGTACCATGTGCAATTACACGTTATTAATGTCTAGCTGTTTATAATCACTGATGCAAAAAGGTAAACTGAAGTCACGCTTTCATTGATCTAAAACCCTCAAATACTTTTACACTTGGGACGAAGGGGCGTATCTTAAATAATAGAATGTGGGAAAAATCAACAGTAGTTGATGTGAAGAAGGGCCAGAACAAACAGTTTGTTTCAGAAGAACAAACAGTTTGCAAAAGAAGCAAAACATAGTGGGTCACTGAAAACGAGATATATCCTTCAGAGAGCCAATGTAGAAAAAAATAATCTTCAAATAAAAACCCAATCACCGCTGGTTTGAATGGTTAATTAAAAAATGTATAGCTACAAGAGTGTAGCCTATACTGGTGGGATGGTGTTGCATCCCTCCAATAGAGTTACAGACGCTTGTAGAATCTATACCAAGGCACATTGAAGCTATTCTGGCTGGTCATGTTGGTGCTTATTGTAGCAGTTACAGGTCAAAATGCGTAGAATCTGATATACAGAACATTACAAATCATTTGTGAATTAAACAACCACATATATCGGATATACAGAAATCTGATTTGACAATTGCATCGGATATTAGTGTAAACCGGGCCAAAGAGTACCAAAATGGGTGGTAAAAACACTACCCGTGGATCCGTGCTTCGATTGAAACACTAAAGTTTTTAGTAAAGTAAAGTTCAGTGTGTCCCATGGTGAGGAAGAAGACATGAAAGACCATGCTGGTGGGAAACACCATGCAATGAATTCCAAAAGTCAGAAAACAAATAATGTTACTCTACTATGCTACTTATTTAAATGAATAACAATATTGTTTAGCCTGTATCTGCAAACCAAGCTAGCTTGTATGGATAGCTGCTGTGGCATTTGTCAGCAGTGCCTAGGTTGGTTGTCATATGTATAATAATGTTACGGGAGGTCTCTAGGTAATAGCTCATGCAGAGTACTTCATTTAATAATTTATACCAAATTATTTTCATATCAGCTGTTTGTCAATTGCTACTCTGTAAATTAGGATAGCTGTCACAGCCTATGCTATGCTACCATACAGAACAGCAAGGTGTAGCTGCTAGTTAGCTAGCTAGCTAACTTGCCTTGAGGTTTCTGCAGTTTCCTTAGTAAACTAAGGGGTTGTAATGAAATAAATAAAATGGAAATGGTCAGGTGTAGGCAGGTAACACATTTATACAAAATGGTTAAATAACTATTCTTTCACAAGGTACCATGATAACGTTAGCTATTCTCCTTACTGAGGGACTGTGTCTGGCTCTTGTCACCCTTGTGACATCAAGTGTTCGGAGGGAATGACTTCCTTGTTTTACTGAGCTAGTGATATATTTTGTGAAATTCTCCTTGATATGAAAGTGATATACTGCATTAGGAATATTGATTATAAACACCAAACAAACGTGAATGCAAAAAGTTGACCATTTCTTGCTACTTGCAATTTTACCTTTCACAATTGGCACTTTAATATATATATATATATATTTTTTTTTTCAAATATACTACTATTATTGCAACATCATTTTATTCAATATTGAAAGTGCATCTACTTATGATAGCTGGCTATAATAATGGAAGACCTAATTATATGGAGAAGCTCCATATAATTAATAATATAGTAATGTAAAGGATCCAAATATACAGTATATAAAATAATGGAAACACCAAACATATGAATATTTATTAACTAATTAGAAGTCGGCTGCCCTTTGCTTTCAGAACAGCTTCAATCCTTGAATTCAGCTGTACAGGTTCTTTGAGAGATGAAGGTGGTGGAAATCTACTCTGCACTCTACATTACAGAACTTCAGATAAAGGTTCAATGATGTTTAGATCTGGTGATTGGGGAGTCCATGGAAGTGTTTGACTTCATCCTGGTGTTCATGAAACCACTTTTGAATTCATTTAGCAGTGTGTATGGGGGCGTTATTGTCTTGGAATATGGGAATATCTTGAGAAAACAATGTTTGCACCATAGGGTGTACATGGTTGCCTTAAATGGCTTTGTATTCTTTGGCTGTAATTGTACCATGCAGAGTAATAATTAGACCAAATGAGTCCCACAGTATGGCTTCCACCACGTTTAACAGTTGGGAACAGGCAATGTGGGTTGAAAGCTTTCTCCAAACATAAATCCGTCCAAATTTAGGAAAGAGAGTAAAAGACCACATTACTTTCTTCCACTGTTCAGAAGTCCAGGTTTTGTACTCATTGCACCAGACTACGCATTATTGAGCATTGGCCTTAGTTACAAGCGGTTTCCGAATTGCATCCCTACCATAAATATCATCATTATGAAGCTCATGACGTACTGTTTTGGTTGAGACTGGGTTATGGAGGCGTTGATTCCGTTCTGTGGTAATTTTTGAGCCCACTGTTTAGTGTTTTTTAGCAACTACCCTGTTAAGTGCCCGTCTATCCCTGTTAGGGCTTCGACTTGCGACCACTGTTCATCTTCCTTGTTTGGCGTAAGCCGTCATTATTTTCTACACTGTTCCCCTTGACATACCAAATATTGTTGCCATTTCTGTGACTAACGCACCTGAAATTCGGGCACCAACTATTTGCCCTCTTTCAAAATCTGTAAAATCTCTCACGTTGTTTATAAATTTACATATTAAAGTATTGATTTTAAAATGTGTTTTATCGCAGAAACATATTGGTAATGAGTATTGACATTACTATGAAACGCATATGTAGACTCCATTTTAATTTCGATCATGTACTAAATGAGTGCTTTTTCATTTGATGTTTCCATTATTTTGTCTACCCCCTGTCAATCCGTATTTAATAAAACAACAACAACCGCGGAACAGTGAGGAACGAATCACACGTCACGCGCAACGCTTGGTTGGAGTCACTGAAGACCACAATGCATCGCGAGTGGTATATACTTGGGAGGTGCAGCTGCCCAGGGCAAGAATACCGCATTGACAGCTTTATAACTCATTTGCAGCTGGTCACAAGTTGCAGGTTCTGAAAAGTAGTTAAACTGATCACAATATTTTGATTGGCGTATTATGGCGAACTACATACAGTTACCAGAGGCAGCTCCTGCTGTCCCGAAGTATAATGTCACTATAGACGAACGCGACTTGAGAGCGGGAGCCTTAAATCTCATTAAAGAACTGAGACCCCATTGGAAACCAGCAGAGGTCAAGGTGAAGGTAAAGCGCTACATTATTGCCTTTCGCAAGTTTGAGAAGTTAGGTGACGAAACGGAAATTTCTCCCGCAATGAGACCACCGGAATTTGCAAATGACTGCTGTCTGGTTAACCAGCAGCGATTGTATTTTGATTGTCGGGCGTGGTGATTTTTGGATGGTCCCGTCAGGTAACGTTATCAGGTAATCAACCAGCCTTCTATTTATACTCGGAGGTATAGTGGTAGTAACGAGGGCTTCGGCTCCTTGCACAGTGAATTATTGATCTGTCACTTGTGACGTGCATGACCAGGGTTCAGAGTCTGTTGATGGGCTATTTATATGGGATATACAGGTTAATTTATTTTGTGTAGTGTACAAGTGCAAAGTGTACATTTATTGACTTTTACATTGCATTTAGTAACAACTGTACATTGAGAGTCTGTGTGTAGGCTATGTATTCGTTTCTTTTTCTAAGTTCACTTCGATGTTTTTCTGAGGTTCGGTTGCAAAGCAATATCATCGGCTCCGTGGAGAACCACTGTCGGTTGGGAGTGCGGTGCTGCGCTGATGACAGCTTGGTATCATGCAGGATACCAAGCTACCGTGTATGATAGCTTAGTAATAAAGCAGAGTGTTTAGCTTACGTCATTTAAGCAGCTCTTTTAATTTTTTGAGGAAGGTTTATCCCTGTCTGTGCCGATAACTAAGTACCCATGTGGTTCTGTGTGTCTTAGTGGGTAGAGCATAGCGTTGTCAATGCTCAGGTTGTGGGTTCAATCCCCACTGGGACCACATAAACTGAAAAATGTATGCATTCACTACTGTAAGTCGCTTTAAAGCAGGGGTGTCAAACTCATTCCATCGAGGGCTGAGTGTGTGCAGGTTTTTGTTGCAACCAGTGCACTACACCAGGTGATTTCACTAATTAGCTTCCTTCTTCAACCAAGGAGGGGAACTAATTGAAATCACCTGGTGTTGTGCACTGGTTGAAACAAAAACCTGCACACACTCGGCCCACAATGGAATGAGTTTGACACCCCTGCTTTAAAGCGTCTACCAAACGGAATTCAAATGTGAAATGTCCAAGCACGGGATCACGTATGAATATCTGTGAGGTGAATGTGACATATGTGTGGTATGTATCATTGGTGTGATACATGTCAAAAAAACTAACATTTTAAATAAATTTACGCCATGCAATCTAAAGTGGAGATAATTCAATTGATTAAACAGACAATTCAGTGCTCCCTCCAGAATCCTGAACACAGAACAGAATGGCTTGACCTGAATTATAATATGTACCAACTACCTGAGGATTTATAATACATTGGAAAAGTTGCATATTTGGAAGGCCCTACAATGTTGTGGCGAGCTGGGGTTTTACTTTGCGAAGACCCTGGTGTCCCGTTCCACATGCAATGACATCACCAGATGTGCTGATACAATGCTTTCCATAGTGAGTAACCATGTAGTGAGCATGTCTCAGCTGTAAGGGAAATGCATTGCCGCTGCCCATTAGAATTCAGTAGAATCCAGTTCTTAACAGCTTTATATATAGGCAATCCACTATTTTAGGACTTGTACTGTGTACATAATTCTGTTTGCTTTCGGGTGTGGCTACTTTGACATTTTTGTCTCAGATCTCTGGTTCTATAACTGTGGTCGAATTAGGGAAGGCACATTTAAGGAAATTATTTTAAAAATACCCTGCCCGCTAAATATGCCTAACTAATCTCTACGGGATATTATGTCTCTGGTAAAAAGTTTTGACAATTGGTCTAATGAGACCGCAGTTCAATGTTTTCTGTTTTTCCTGTCCTGCTCCATAGTGCTTCACTGATGGCATCACCAACAAGCTGATTGGCTGCTATGTGGGCGGTGTCACAGAGGAGGTGGTCCTGGTGCGTATCTATGGCAACAAGACAGAGCTGTTTGTGGACCGGGAGAACGAGGTGAAGAACTTCAGAGTTCTGCAGGCACACCGCTGTGCTCCCAAACTGTACTGCACCTTCAACAACGGACTCTGCTATGAGTTCCTGCAGGGCTCCACCCTCGATATTGAGCACATACAAAAGCCCCAGATACTAAGGTACGAGCACACAGTAAATGTATGCAAATGGCGAAAAAAGCAGACCACTTCTAGGTGTTGTTTTCACTGTAATTCCTTTGGCCCTTGCTTGCCTGCAGGCATAAGCCAAAGCAATGTCATTCCTTTTGAGCACTGTGATGACGAACAGTCAGAACAACAGAGATGCATGGTCTTGTCACATGATAAGGCTACAGAAATGGCCCCTTCATGATCCTGTGCTATAATAAAAATGGGTGGCCAACCACAAACAACAATTTTTCATTGCAATCCACTCTTAAAAAAAAATATATATATATCTATAATCTACAGTACTTTGTCTTGTTGAATGATACTAATGTGTTTGTCTTTTAGGCTGATAGCCAAGCAGCTGGCCAGATTCCATGCCATCGACGCACACAATGGCAGGGTCCCAAAATCCAACCTGTGGATGAAGATGGGGAAGTACTTATCACTAGTTCCCACACACTTCCAGGACCCGAGGTAGGAGTTGGTTGGTTATTAAGTTGTTGTTTTTTATCAGTGTGTTCTTGAGTTGGAGTTGCATGCAGGATTGGGGTAAATTCAATTTCCATTCAGTCAATTAATGGAAATTCAATTCATGCATTGAAAAATGTTCTATGGGGATTTTTCAATTGATTAATTGAATCAATTCTTGACTGAATTGAAATGGAATTGACGTCAGCTCTGGTCCCATGCACGTTATTGATTTGATTCCGTTCGTGTGCTATAGGCTGTTACTGAGCCGAAGTGCTTCTGATCCCCTGCTGCTAGGTTCTTCCACGAGGTGCCGACTGTAGCATGCCAGCGTGAGGAGATGTTGTGGCTGCGACAGAGTCTGTCTGTGCTGGACTCCCCCGTGGTCCTGTGCCACAATGACCTGCTGTGTAAGAACATCATCTACAACCAGAGTGCAGGTGAGCTAGCACTGCAGGTCTGCACGGAACACAACTCCGCCAGGCCAGGGTGACCTGCTACAGGGAGTTGGCATCAGTGGCACACCTGCCTCAGTCTGGCGAAACATTCCGTATCTGGCCATGAAAGTCCAGACTTTCGATCATTTCAGTCCAATTAAGGATTCTAATATGGAGCACATTCATGTTTTTCTTCTTTATTTCACTTACACATAGTATTGCGCGACTGTAATCTGCAATGTAGTGTGGGATCTGTAACGATGTACATTTACGTTTAAGCATTTAGCGGATGTGCATTTTCTTCCTAAGATCTGATGCATAGTGATTCAAACTGGCCTGGCCTTATTTACTTCACTGGGGCATGAGGGAGTGGGTTGTGAGGGTGGGGAGGGCTCTCACAGCTCCTTGTGTTTAGATTTTTTCTCCAGGAGCAACAGTGCCACCTGCTGGATGGAGTGAGACCGCTCCGAGTGGCCATGTTCAGTTTAGTACTACAGTACATCCAGTAACAACCAATTCAGTGCTACAGTGAAACTTTACACACCTAACGCAGTAAAGAAGGCAGTAGAATGGGACTTCGGTTTGTGTTGGCTTTGAACAATCCTGCTCCCCAGTGTGAGCTTAGAGCAAGGAGTGTGGCTGAGCGATCTTTTTTTGCTGTGGCTGAGAGATGGCTTTCCTCAGACCCTGAGTCGGCCAGAGGAGGATGGGCTCCCCCTCGAGTCTGGTTCCTCCTAAGGTTTCTTCCTATTTGTTCCACCTAGGGAGTTTTTCCTTATCCACCGTTGCCTTAACCTTGCTTTTGTGGGGGTTCAGGCCAGGGTCTGCTGTAAAGCATATTGTGACAAATGTTTTGTAAAATGCGCTATACAAATAAATATTGACTTGATTTTGATTTGTTGATTTGTGTGCAGGTGCAGGTGAGAGAAAGAGAGACTAGTGCTGCAGCCAAATCATATACAAATTCCCTGAAACTCAACCTGTTGTGCAACAGAACTGGGGGCCTTTCACATAATTTTTATGCACACTGTGAGCTGATTGGCTAAGCTCTTGCCCAATGTGAGTGCAGCATTGCGGGGGAGTATGTTCAGAGGGGAAAACGTATGAGGTATAGGTGCGAGCACACTGCATCATGTGTGAGGCTGAACAAACCTTTTCACCTGCTGCACAGGGCTATAGACACTGCCCAGAGATGTTCTGTTGTATTCCACGAGGAACACAACTGACCTGTTAAACCTCTCACGTGTCCTTCTGCAGACCTAGTGCCCTGTATTCTGTTAAACAAACACAAGGGCAAATAGACCCATTGTTTAGACAAAATATACAGCATAGACCAGAGTGTGCAGAATAGGCCAATTGCACACTGCTTAGACCAAACACACACACATTATAGCGCAAAACCACAGAATAAACCAAATGCACACCAAACACCACAGATAAGGAGGATGCTGTGGGCTTCTAGAATTCATGATGTGCTAAGCTAATTTACAAGGGTGCTTCCAATGAGCATAAAAATGTTAAAGGAGTACTCCTGTTCCCAGGTGGTGCAACCGGTAAAGGTACTCGCCCAGAGTGCAGGCTGCCCACTGCGGTTGGGGTTTGATCTCCGGCTGTGTCAGCCCGGCTCTGGCTGGGAGCCCCGTTCAGGGGCAGTGATTGGCTGTCCGCCCCAGGGGTAGAAAGCCGGCACAAGCTCACCATGAGCACAGAAAGCTTCCCTGTGTGTAAAACAATAGGCAAGTTCAGTTTCGAAAGAAGCGGTTTATTGACAGCCCCGGGGTAGTGACTGGTCCCGTAGTTGCAGGCGGCGGGCTCGTGGGGGAGGGTGAATCGAAGAAATAGAGGTCAATCAGGTTTTGAAAAAATATCATTACCACGCCCATCTAGTAGGATATTGTATTTCTCAGGTGTAAATAGGCTTAAAAGCCAGCAGTTTTTTTACGTTTACTGATGAATTAAATACTATTTTTATTGATACACAAACTTTATTTAATGGATGTTCTCCTGGATGGATGTACTCATTTAACACAATGGTGTTGTTCAACCTGGGCAAAAAGTCACCTCACAATGATAAATTGTCATTATCATTGTATAGTGCCAGTATGCAGCGTTCCCTATTTACAGTTTATCACAAAGTAGACACCCCAGCCTCTAATTATCCCGTGATGCAGCTCTTCTCAACAGAGAAGGGTTTTTGTGTTATGTAAAAACGTTTTACAGCAATCAGACAGTACCAAAACAAACCGGTATTAAGTCAATGCCTAACTGATTGGAAGTAGTGTAGCCAATCTTTTCAACCAAATGGTTAATAGAGAGAGTGGAGGGTGAATCCCACACTGAAGTGCACTCAACTTTACGACAGCTCCATAAAAAGCTTCCTGAAAATGGAAGTAAATGTAAATTTGAGGTTGAATCATCTGTGGATTTGAATCTTTGTCATTTGACATGGGGTAATGCTTTGTATTTTGGTTTCCTTTTGTTACTTCAGGATTAACAGAAAATAAAAAAGCTTTGCTATCCTACTGATAAATGCAGATCTCAATATTGCTGCAAGGGGCATGCCTGTGTGTGTTTTCCTTCTGTTATTGCCACTCCATTTCCTCTGTATGCTGCCAGCTTCAGCTTCAGATATGTAGATTGTAGCAGAACTTGTGGACTTGCACACGTACACCTGCCCCCGTCACAATCTCCCGTCGTGAATGATCATTTGAATGTCTTTGGAGATGTTTTCGGAGCGGAAGAAAGCATCACTTTGTGATGCAGACTGGGGATTTGTGATAAACAAGATAACCCACCCTAATTATGTGTGTTTTTGTGGAGACTTGAAAATGTTGAGATTTTAATCAAGTCCATTCCAGCACATTTCTTGGGATTAAATCAGTATTTCATAAAACAAACACTTTCCAAAATCAGACCTGGGAGTGGGTTATCAAGTTTTTTGGGGTGAAAGTCTTTAGAATTAACCAAGCATGTTGTGCTAGCACACAGTGCTTATCTGTGTGGCATTTCTGAATCACTCTCTTCCATGGTGATCTTTGCTCTGAAAATGCCTCAAAACTCTAATCTAAACACTATGCAGACTCTTAGTTATGGTGAAATTAATTCCTTGGTGTTCATGTGAGATATGTCTGGGTTTTTAGTATGCTGGTGTTTTTTTCTGAATTACATGGTCATTTATTTGTCCTACATAGGTCATGTAAAGTTTATTGACTATGAATATGCGGGCTACAATTACCAAGCCTATGACATCGGGAACCACTTCAATGAGTTTGCAGGTAAGTGATCTATTCCCCTCTGAAGGCCTTGTGTAGATTATGGAAACTATGTGCTGTTAAATTTGATACCAGACCAAGTTCCACGTAAGGTGGCGTATAATTGGCTGTAGAGCTAGGGGAGTCAGTGGGATGTTTGTGACTCATCGCACACTAGTCAATAGGGTGCGCACAGTCTGCTTGCACAAGCTGCAGTCCTCCGACTCAATGTCTATGCAAACTCAACTTGTAGACTGCAGAGTGAAAAGAAGCAAAGGCTGACATCACATGTTTTGGAGGAAGGCATGCGTTTGTCTGCACTCTCCAGAAGTGACAGCAATAAGCATGACACACACTAACACAATTGGGCATTCCAAATTTGGAGAAAATATGACTTAAAAACGGACTTAAGTAATCAGTCATCATTCAGAGTTGTTGTCTGGTAAAGTTAGGCTTAGGAAAACGATAAGGTATTTACTATTTAATTTAATTGACAGGTGTGAATGAGGTGGACTACAGCCAGTACCCAGGACGGACCCTCCAACTGCAATGGCTGAGAACATACCTGGAGGCATACAAAGAGCTGAAAAACCAGGGTTCAGAGGTCTCCGACATGGAGGTGGAGGTCCTGTACGTACAGGTCAACAACTTTGCCCTGGTGAGTGTCTGTTTCAATGTACAGCTAACTGCCAAAATAAAGGAAAAACTTGAGTAAATGAGGGATACAAAGTATATTGAAAGCAGGTGCTTCCACACAGGTGTGGTTCTTCTGTTAGTTAAGCAATTAACATCCCATCATGCTTAGGGTCATGTATAAAAATGCTAGGCAGGCCCAGTTGGCCATTATTTTGTCTACCATGGCTAGAAGAAGAGATCTCAGTGATTTTGAAAGAGGGGTGATTGTGGGGGCATGTTTGGTAGGAGATTCAGTGATGAAGACTGCTCATCTTGGTGATGTTTCATGAGGAATGGTGGCTAAGGTGATTTTAGCATGAAAGTCTGAAGAAAAGACATCAACTAGGGGCAATTGTGGTCAAAAGCACATACTCCTCAGCCATGATATCCGTGCATTGGGTTTGATATGCAAGGCAAAACAGAAAAGCAACTCTGAATCAGTTGACTGCAAATATCAATCTAGGGTATGAGCAGGCAGTTTCATCAAGAACAGTCCATCAGGAACTTCACAGAAAGAGATACCATGGTTGGGTTACAGTGCATAAACCCCTTATTACACCTAAAGAATCATGTTCAAATGGTAAAAATGGCAATAAATACACAGCCATTCTGAGGGATCACTGAATGGTTTGATGAGCATAAAAACTGTAAATCATATGCCATGGCTGTCTCGGTCACCAGATCTCAACCCAATTGAACACTTATGAAAACATGTACCCTTATGCTTAAAGTATCAGGTTTAATACTTGACCTTAGGCAATCGTGATCACTCTCTCCCTCTCTCTCTAGGCCTCCCATTTCTTCTGGGCACTTTGGGCTTTGATTCAGGCCAAATACTCTACTATTGACTTTGATTTCCTTGGGTAAGTGCATCATGTGTTAATCTCTGTTGTCCCTGAGATGTAAAATAAACTATTATGAAACCAAAATAGGTGCATCTTCACTTTAATATTTGCGTATCAAAAAACTCTGGCTGAGGTCCATACGTCAGCCATGTTAAAGAGAGGGCCATCTGCTTATTTGTACAATTTTAGGATTTTCAGCTCATAGTTGATGCTCATTCAGCTCAAAGTTAACTCACTCTCAGTGAATGTTAGAACTGCAATGTGACAAATATAGGGCTAGAGGTAATTACCAAAATAAAGGTAACACTTGAGTAAATGAGGGATCCTGTAAATCCATGAGGGTGCCCTCCTCTTTCCAATGAGTTCTCCTAGCCTGGGCCAGGGCCGTTTGAGTGATGTTGTCATTGCCCCCCCCGGTTAAGTCTTAACTTTATTTTGGCAGTTCTGTACATTTGTACTGTACATAATATCTAGTTGAAATTGGGATCAGGTCAGAAGCAGACCCTTAATCTTGGACTGGGCTGATTGGACATGTCTTTGAGCTCACCCAGTATTGTTTCAAAAGTTATTTGTTTGTCTCTTGTTCAGGTATGCAATTCTTCGCTTTGGCCAATACTTCAAAATGAAGCCAGAAGTTACATCATTAACCCTTCCCAAGTAAAACATCAGTTCTGTAAACTGCAACCCAGTGCATCGTATGGTCAGTTTTCTGTAAGTTTCAACACCAGGTACCTCAACGTTAGTTTTACAAGTTCCAAAATCAAGTTCTGTATACGCCCTATGGGTAGTGTGGATTAGGGTGGCAGTGTAGACTGTGGGCAGTGCAAATGGTGGTGGGGGAATTGGTCTATGGGGAGCCATTGGGGAAAGCTGGGTAAGAGGGGATTGATAGTTTTATATCCATTTTACAGGCCCTTCTACTTTGATATTTATGTATACTCAGATGTCATTTGTATGTTTTGGAATGTACAGACTTGTACATCTGCAAATGTTTACACCTTTAACACTATCTACAGTTGTGCCAGTAGGTTTAAGATTTGTGGACCAAAGACTGGTACATTTCATTACATTTTACATGGTATGCTTACAATTCAGATTCTGCGTTTTACATGATTCAAAATGAGATGGTCTTGTGCGTGGATGTCTGGTAAAATGACACCAAAGGCAGATAAGTGTATGATTTAAAGGACTTGGTTTGTACACTTTTGCCAACTCAAGACTAAGTGGAATGTAGTGGCAGGATGGTGTAGTGGTTACAGAACTGGGCTTTATATGTGTATTACATATACGGTCAGGTCCAGAATTATTGGCACCCCTGAGGCAGTATAAAATAAACAACCAGATCATGAGCTATATTTTATGCTCAAACATATGGGAAAACGATATGCTTTTATTGTAATACAATTCAAAAATTTTCCTTTCTTTTTTTCTTATTCGGTATTGTGGCCTTCCATCACTTCCTGTTGCACTAGGGTATAAAAATGAGGTAACACACATGTTAAATCCCTTTGTCATCCATCACCATGGGGAAAGTCAAATCTAAATAAAAAAGACAGATGGCTGTTGACTTACAAAAGTCAGGTAATGGGTACCAAATAAAAACACAAATGGTTAAACATACCTCTAGCCACTGTTAGGGCAATAATCAAAAAGTTTCAAACATCTGGAACAGTTGCAAACTTGCCAGGAAGAGGATACAACTGCATGTTATCCCCATACAGTGAGAAAAATGGTGAGGGAGGCAAAGAAGAACCCAAGGACCACAGTTCAAGAACTGACTTTAGTTGCATGTTGGGGTCTCAAATCAACCATAAGATGCCACCTCCATACCAACAGGCTCTTTGGAAGGGTTGCATGAAGAAATCCCTTGAGAGCAACCAACGAATTCAAGCATCTGGAGTTTGCAAAACGTCATTGGAACGATAAAATAAAACTAAAATTTTTTGGCCATGTACACAATTGGCATATTTGCATCAATAGAGGGATGCATACAAGGAAAAGCACCTCATACCAACTGTCAAATATGGTGGTGGATCATTTATGCTTTGGGGCTGTTTTGTTGCCAGTGGTCCAGGGGCTCTTATTAAGATCAATGGCATAATGAATTCCAGTACATTTAGCCAAAAACATGGTTGCCTCTGCCAGGAATCTGAGACTTGGCCCTAGGTGGACCTTACAACAAGACAATCACCCCCAAACAACCTCAAATCAACACAAAAATGGTATAGTGAAAACAAAATGAATGTTTTGTAATGACTATCTCAGTCTCCAGACTTAAATCCTATTGAAAACACGTGGTCTAAATTGAAGAGGGCAGTCCATAAGCGTAAACCTAAGAAAATCAAGGAACTGGAAAGGTTCAGCATGGAGGAATAGTCCAAGTTCCCTCCAAATGTGTTCTCCAACCTTATTAAACATTCTAGAAATGGGCTCAGTGCTGTTATCCTTGCCAGGGGAGGCTGTACCAAGTACAAAAAATAATTGTGAAACTGTTTTTTGTTGTTGTAAAGAAATGCATAATCTTAAAATGTTATTTTGGTCGATTACATTGAATCCTTAATACAGTTCAATATTTTCCAATGTTGGAAAAGTACTATACATCTCAGTAATGCTATTTTGCTCATTTTCACTAAGGCTGCCCATAATTCTGGACCTGGACTGTAAATGTATAAAATATATCATCTTTTTATGGCTGTTTGTATGTGTGTATATATTTATACATGTACATATGTGTATGTATACATAATACATATCTTTTGTAAAATGCCATCTGCTCTCAAACAGATCTAAGGGTTCTAAATGAAAATAAAAATCCTGTCTCTGTCTTTCACTGAAACCTATTGTCTTTATGTGATTGTGTACATGCATGTTCCATCACTATTCACCTGATATCAGGTAGTAATGTTCTATTTAGTAATGTTGGAAAGGTGTGAGCTGTGGAAAGGTGGTGAGTAAAACTAAACTGGACTGTTGTAAACATTCAGGCCAGGTGCAGATATGCATTGCAGAAATGTAAAGAATTTTTAAAAGGCAAAAAAAAAACCTGTACAGATACAGTATGATTTTGGTAAATATGCTCTATATAACTCCTCAATATAATATTCCTCCAAACAACAATTTCAATCATTCCGTGCAATGCCATCAACTCAAATAATTAAGCAATTCAAAAGTGACTCAATATGGCGGCCGCGCAGACGTATCGTTGCAACTATAGATACTGTTAGATAATGGATGGATGGAGAACCTGGCAATGTAAAAAAACAACAATTTCAATCATTCCGTAGGTTCCTCATATTTGTGACAATATGCCAAATGCTATAGATACTGTTTATATACAAACTGGCTGAAAACAGTACGGCATTTTTGCCAAATGCTACACAACTTGGTGGCATTTTTGCATGTGCCAATTCCTCTTCGTACCGGAAAAACGTTGAGGAAACTAAACAATTGTGAAATTTGGAAATCACGTAACCTGCATGTTATGCAGAAATTTCCCACGTTTATAACAATCTAAATGTCACGAAAATTGGTTGATAATTAAGCAAGTTACAGTAGATTTTATCAGGGGAAGTCTGCATCTCTCAATACACTTACGTTTGTTTAGACGTAGATCTTGCCCGCCTCAATATTGCGGCAGCGCAGACGTATCGCTGCAGCATACAACAGCAGCCAATTCGGCATCTACGTATTTATACATGAGTACAGTTGCCAAACTGGGCATATCGAACTACATTTCCCAGTATCACTGTGCGATTTTGGAGAAAACCTCAAACCTATCGCCCTCAACAACTTTGTCAAATCTAAATTCATTGAAAAACACGCGTACTTTTCATTATTTCCCCATAGAGGATAATAATAACAAACAGTTAATTTGAAATATATATCACCACAATGGAGGCAACAGTACGAACATCTCATGTCAAAAAGTGGTCCTAGCAGCGGGTATGCGCCGTTGCATAGAAACTAACGTAAGCTGTAGTAGTAGAGGAGTTCGACAGAAGAGATTGGACAGAAGAAAAACGACCAGTGGTTGACTTTATATTTAGGTTTAAAGTTACAAATAGAACTCGAAATATTAAAAAGGGACATTGACAAAATAGCTAGCTATCGGTTCCCTACTTCAACACTGCAAAAGTACCTAGCAGCTGTCCTACGCCTAGCTAGTTATTTGAATGGTGTCATTATATTGCACTTCCAGATCTAACTTCAAGCTTTCAACAAGCCTTTTAACTAATGTGGCTAAATAGCAAGCTATTTGTTTAGCCAATATTAACGAATAGCTGCAGCTATGAATTAGCTTTAGCTTCCTAGCTAGCTATACTAGCCAACTTAGCTAGCTACTGTATGATTGCGTTTCACATTGAGCAGTAACGTTAGTTGTGAGCCGCTTTTTGTCCAGCGAGAGATGGCTGGGCACACAGGCGGTATCTTTGCACTGGATCAAGAAAAGTACGACGCCGACGAGCAAGTAAAGATCATCTGTCTTGGTGATAGCGCAGTTGGGAAATCCAAGTAAGTAGCTAGCGAACTAGCAACTAGCTAGATGGCTACGTCTAAAATATTGACGTCAGCTAACGTAACGCTATGGACATCGTTGCGAAGTTTATAATAACGTGCGTCTCTGAATATTTATTTATCGCAAACATAGGCTATATTTAAGTGGCGTGTACAGGTTATTGGAGTCAAATGTAGCCAACTAAATAAGTATCTACTTTGGCTGCTAGCTAGCTAACAGTGCAAAGTGAGTCAACTCAAAGCTGACAAGCTAATGGTAGGAGAAGAGGTAAGCTTAGGTTAACTGTGGCAAAGACAAACTCCCTTG
This sequence comes from Aldrovandia affinis, assembly GCA_029706075.1. Taxonomy (NCBI): domain Eukaryota; kingdom Metazoa; phylum Chordata; class Actinopteri; order Notacanthiformes; family Halosauridae; genus Aldrovandia; species Aldrovandia affinis. The sequence goes on from JAINUG010000023.1 coordinate 492,096, forward strand.
GTAGAGCAAATAGGAAGAAACCTTAGGAGGAATCAGACACGAGAGGGGGATTGGGGCCTTGATTAAGTTCAAGACAGCTGGAAGTGGTCCAGGGTGGGATGTCGGTCTGTAAGCGATATTAAAAACACGGTAACTTAAACAACTGCTACTGTTAACAATGTGCAGCCCTTTTCATAAAGTTATACAGCTGCTGTGGTGCTACCTACAATGGCTCAAATAAGCTCATGTAAATTGTTTAATGCACAAAATGAACAGCAGCACAGCTACAGCTCACCATTTACAAAACAAAAAAACTCAGATATAGTTATTTCCTTAAGTTATAATATTTTCATATAAATTATTTTGTGTATTTCACAGCATTTGCTTGTTTGTGTGTAAACTAATTTACCTCCATTTGTTTTTCAGGTTAATGGAAAGATTCCTTATGGATGGATAGTATCCTTTCAATAGATAAATGAAGCAATCATTTCTTACCTTTCCTCCTCTCATACTTGTATTTCACCGCTGGTGATGAAATTTGACTTCAGATCAGATTCCTTAATGATGGTACCTCTGAATATAATAATGAGACTGAGAATAGAAAAAAAGGAAAAAATGTATTAGCCAATGTTTCTTACACCCACTGTATCCATCACTGAAGTAAGTCCCACACATCTAGTGTGGTACAGTGGTTAAGGGACTGACTGAAACCAGAAGGTTGCAGATTCAGATCCCAGGTGGGGGCCATAGCTGTTTAACCATGCTTGCTTAATCTGACTTGCCTCTAATAAACCAGCTGTATAAATTGATTAATTGTTAAATAAAACATATGCAAGTCTGTCCCATGTAAAGGCTTCCTCTAAGCCAGTTGTTCTCAACTCTTGTCCTGTAGGGCTGCAAGGGTACACTGGTTTTTGTTGTGTCCTTAAAATCAGCAACTAATTTAGACACAAGGTGCCAGGTGAGGTGAGTTAATGGTGTATTCAACCGCTTTTATTGATTAATTAAGTGAGAGTAACAACCAAAACCAGCATACACTGCAGCCCTCCAGGACCAGGGTAGAGAACCCCTGTTCTAAGCAAATACTGTGGATAATGTAGTAAATAATAGCTAAATCCAGGAAACCTGATTTTGACCCCTTAACACCCCCTCCCCCAGTCGGCCTCAGCAGCTATCCACCTATGCACTGACTCTCTACAAGTACACAACCACAATCGATGGGAAAACCGTTTTAGTGGGTATGCTTGTTCATTGGTGCATGCATACAGGTTCAGGTGGCATATCCAACAAAACACTAGCCCCTGGTGCAGTGGTACACCCCATGCCAGTGGCAACTGTGCCCGGCCGCCCTGCAGTTGGTGCACAATTGGCTATAGCGTCACCCAGAGGGATGGTTCCAGTCAGCCGAGTTTCCCCTGCCACATCACGTACTCTGGTTAATCAGCTGCCTGCAGTCGACCTTTACCAGCTGTGCAAGAAGTGCAGTCCTCTGCCACAATGGACACTCTGTAGTCCAGCTGGTGGACTACAGAGTGGAAAGACTAGAGAGCTGGCTGCATATGCTCTGGAGAATGTGTTTGCTAGTCTGTGCTCTCCAAAATGTACAGAAGATTCTATAGCGATGGCACAGGCTTAAAGTTGGGAATTGGCATTTCAGCTTGGGAATTGTATCATGTTAAAAATGCATACAGGTTCTGTTTGGGATTGATGGACAATAAAGCTTTTTACATTTGAATTTAACTCACTCTTTACATTTTATTGGAAACATTTTTTTATCTGTATCACAAGCCTTTTGTGTGAATGAAAGATTTAAAAAACGCTTATGAAGAATGTCAACATATGTTCATTTCTGATGAAAGTGATGAAAATGGTTGTTCACCAGACTGACTGACTTTGCTGTGTTTGCTAAGGTGTATTCACCAAACCAATTTCATTTGGCTGAGTTGTGAGGATTTAAGTGCCAGCTTTATACATTTCCCATTTCAGTATACACTATTTAGGGTCTGGTGAAAAGGTGCCATGTGACAGTAATCACAGTCTCACTGAGAGATTAAAGTTATCGTGCTGTTAGCTTTTGTTCTCGTTCAGTCAATGCAATGTGTCAGTTCTCTTTGTGCACTTGTGTTTCAGACTTCTGGGACACAGCAGGCCAGGAGCGATTTCAGAGCATGCATCCCTCCTATTACCATAAAGCACACGCATGTATCTTGGTAAGTGCCAGTGAGGCTGTTGACCCGCCAAATCCAAATGATCCTTATTGTATTCTGGCTGGGAGGGATGGAAGCATTATCAATACAGTAAATATACCAGTTATGTTATCTAAAATGAATATGTTTACTTTTCTCTACACTGCCAAATATCTGACCTGTAAGGGTCTCTCGTGTGAAAAACATGCATTCTTAATATTTATCAGAGTGCTTCTCCCAATGTTGTTGCTGGAAAACAAAATGGCCATTATGGGAAGGGCAGTTAGTTTGAATTGTGTTGTCAGATAATGACTGTAGTACAGATGGCTGTATTTTGTTGATAAATTTGTTATGTGCAATGATCACTGAAATCTATTTGAAGTTTCAATCTCATATTCATCCATTAAGAATAACTTGAACATGATTGCTTTGAAGTATTTGAAATTGTTGCTTTTGTTTTAACATTGTTTTTTTAAAAACAAAAAAATTAACTTTGTTTTGTAGGTATTTGATGTCCAGAGGAAAATTACATATAAAAATCTAACAAACTGGTACAAAGAACTGAGAGAGTATCGCCCAGAGATCCCATGCATCGTAGTTGCAAACAAAATAGATGGTGAGTTTGATCCTTAATCAGAATTCACATGCTTGGGCCTCCCGTGTGGTCTAGTGGTTTCAACCTCCGACGCTGGCCACGGCAACCGGGGTTCGATTCCCCGTCGCGCCAGAGTCTGCTCTGGTCGGGAGTGCCATCAGGGCGGCAATTGGCTGTCTGCCCGAGGGAGTGGGGAGGGAAGCCGACACACACAGTTCGCTGTGCACAGGAGTGGTTCTGGGGTACCGGAATTAAAGTCAACGGCACGACGAGTGCTGTCTCGGAGTTTCACTGCCAGTCACAGGACTACGGCAGCAAACTATGAGGGAAGGGGATTGAACCAAGCACAGCGGGTAATTGGCTACCAAATTGGGAGAAAAACAGGGTAAAATAGAAAATAAGAAAATAAAAATTCACATGCTTAATTTTCATCAGCATTGCATCTATTAAAGCCATACAGAGATAGAAGAAAAGATGGCACAGAATGTTGAAGTTAGTATTGTATAATCTGTTTTATATACTAAATGTATAGACACTTACCATGTGCTTTCAAACCAGAGGTACTTTTTCAACTTTATTTACTGAGCTACAGAAGCCATGGAAAAATATATTTAAATGTCTCAGTCAAGGGAGGAAGTAGTATCGAAATAATTCATTAATTTTGCTTGCATGAATGATTGTTAATTTTTTTAAAGCCCTGATGTTGGTACAAGCATATGCAGTTACATTTTCAGTTTTAAACAAAATGGTAGATTTAAGAGTATTCAAATGTTCAAATGCCTTGTGTGTCTAATTTACAGAGTAGAAAAAATGGGAGTATTATTATTTTTAAAACATTGTACTTTATTTGTATTTGTTGTTTTTGGTGCATTTATTGTTCCAGCTGATTTGAAGGTCACCCAAAGAACCTTTAGTTTTGCCAAGAAGCATGGCCTTCCTCTTTACTATGTGTCTGCTGCTGACGGGACCAATGTGGTCAAGGTGAGAATACAATAGCCCTGATTACTATTTTACTGCTGTCTACACATAATTGTGGTTGCATTTTGGCAGGTGGTTTGAATTGATAGGTTGACAGGTGCTTTAAGCACTGAAATACTTTAACATAGAATACCACCAATATTGCAAAAAATGTATAACATAATTGCAAAACACACAGGGTAGGAAATCTAAACTTTCAATCTTCCTCACAGCTGTTTAAAGATGCAATTAAGCTGGCGATGTCTTACAAGCTAAATTCCAGTGATTTCATGGATGAGGTCATGCGAGAACTTGAGGTATATCATTTTTTTTATTGTTAAAGGCAATGGAAATATTATATGTCTCATCTTGAAAATTATCATTTAAAAAGTTAATTTAAAGCACCGTTTCTAGTTTGTAAAAAAAATTATCATAGTTATAGTTAAATGATGCAATGCTTTTTGGTTGCAGTTAACTTACATTTGAGCTGGAATCAAATCACTTTTGTTAAGCACATTGCCATTTGCTGAAGTTTTGGGCTTTAGAAAGGAATAATGATAGCATAAAATATACTATAGTAAACTATTTAATTTAAGTGTTGCTTTTGTCTGTTCATCAAGGTTTAGCTGTAATTACAGCTGTAAATGTAGTTCTATTATATTTGATCAGTGATTATAAAATCTTACCCTGAATTAATAATTTCTTCCTACCATTCTTCTACATTTGAACGTTCTTAGTATGTTTTTTGTTTGGTTAATAATTAGCCATTAATTGTTTGCCAAATGCAGAACTTTGAACTGGAACAAAGGGAGGAATCTTCAGACAAAGAGGATGATGTCATAAAGGAGGAGAAGGCCAAGGTGGCATGAGAACCTGGATATTTCCATATGACCCTGAACAACCACAAAAGGGAAAACATCCACTCTGATTTTAACACATTGCCCATATGGAATTTATTTATACGGAATATAATTTTGTGTATTCCTTAGTGTACTTAAGGAGTACACGAAATCCTTTTTTAGAAATATACATATTTTTTTAATTACATAGCAATGAGCGTGGGCAGTGAAAGATATGTGTTACCCTGCTCCCCTAGCTGTGAACTTTAAAATGTGAGCATGGAATTGCAGGGATTATCAGACCAGCATCATGAACTGTGAACTCTACCTGCAAGTTTTTTCTTTTTTGTTTCTTTTTCAAAATCTATTCAATGATTTGTGTACAGGCAGATTGATCATACAGGTTTTAAACTAGTTCTGAAGTCCCAGATGTCACAGTGCAGGGCTAGGTAACAGTATTCCTTAATAAAAATGAACTCATAATTAGGTTACTATGTAATTGCACCAGTGTAATAATGTAGAGGTTCACAGTAGTTCATGACATCTGTTCATATACAGTGACATTTCAGTTGTTAATGTCATGGTTCAGGCAGCATTGCTTCTGTCCCTGATGAAAATATGTTGTAATAGGAGACATCTGATAGTAAATGTAACCCTAATCTTTGGTACCGTATTCACATGTCCAAAATGACAGAAAGGGAAACTTTGCAAATGTATGGAGCTTGAGTACCTAAGGAGTCATTTTCAGCTTGAATCTCAGCCATATTCTTGCATGTACTGTGAATCAAACATATTTTAATGCTTGATTGTTATTTTTGTTATTTAATGTATTTTGTATTTGCACACGTGGTTTACCTTTTAGAGATTTATGAATGTGGTTGTCATGTAATTACATTAAACTGGGAGTTATCGTGGACCGTGGTGTTTAAGTATCGGGATTCTAAACAGAAAATGAAGCAAGCAAATTGGTAAAGATGTTTTTAAATTTCTCGTTGCTCAAATGGGCATCCTGACCCTGACTTTTGTAGCTTACTTTGTTTTAACCTCTTATGAATTTAAAAACCTCAATGAAATCCCCCCTTAGTCTCCTTTTGCTAAGCCTGAAGAAATTGTCTTTACGTCATTTAGGCATTACCTCCCACTGCAAAAACCATGTTGACTATCCCTTAAGATATTTTTTTCTTCTTAAAAATAATTCTAACAGGCTTGATGTTTCCTGGATCAGTATGTCCCCCATTCATATATATTGGTATTATGCTACCTTGCTTCCAGTCATATGGTATTTCTCCAGTGTTTATAGATTGCCTTTGTCTCAAACTTGCAAGATGTGCTTATATAGACAGATACAGAGACACACACAGTACACGCCAAGGTTATTTCTATGCCCACTTGCATGGAAGACTGCATGAGATTTGAAAGATAACCTACAAAACTGTCACTGTCTTTGAAGTTTTCGCACAAATCGTGCCTTTGTCAGGGCATTTTCTTTTCCAAACTGACTATTAGTGAGTGATTAGACCTCCTCCGACTCATATTCAGTGTGCAGCCTCCTGTTTTTTTGATTTCATAAATTTGAAAGACTAAATGTTTCTTCAACTGTTTCCAAAACCACCACTACAGGCAGCATCTACAGATTTGATATAGTGCAAAGGTGCGTCTCATCGGTGGGTTCTAAGGATATGTGCCTAGGTTCATAGGTTACCACATGGATACTGGATTGATTATATGTACTGTGTGCCAGATGGGCTAATATTAGCAAACACATTCCTATGCTTGAAATTGCATGTACTGCACTAACTTGTTTTGTTGAGTACTCTACTTGCAAGATGTGCATATATATATATTGACAGAGACAATAAATCATCTGTAGAAGTTACAGGAAATTACTGGCAGCAGAGATGCAATACCTCCTTGGAATCTTTACAAATCTTTTGTAATTGTTTTGTTTATTTTTTAGATAGTATAGTACCAAAATTATTTTAGTACTTTTCTTCTTTATAGTACAGTTTTTACTTTATATCCTATATTACTTACATAATCTACACCAATGATTTTTATAGTATCACTTACTGGACCCAATACACAATATATTGCAATATATCTACAGTATTATAAGTGTTTCTTCATGTTTTTAGTACAAATTGTGATATGAGAAGTGAATGAACACTTTCATTTTTTGTGTTATGTTTTCCCTCAATGAACAGTGATTAGATATAAATCAAGGTTATTGCATATTGCATACCACAGAGCCCTTTGAATCACTTTGAATCCTTTAACTCTTCACTGCTCTGGGTGCTATGGGGAAAAAAGCATGATGTAACAGGTTATCGATACCTTCAATGGAGGAGATTTAGTTGCTGATTCACTCTTGCAAGCTCTCAGAGGAACAGAAATGCTGACGAGAGGGCCTTTGGTGGCTCAGTAAGGTGTTGACACCCTGGCCCTTCACATGAATGTTTCAACCACACGCATCAAAAAAACAGCATTCAGCTACATTCACCTGCCCAATTGCATATTTTCCAACAGAAAGTATTAGAATAAATAAATATAGCTGCAAACAGCAACGAAGGGGGCCAAGCACCATACAGTAATGACCGGAAACATGTTGAAATGTGTCGTGCTGTACATATGTACCAAGTTTGTTGCCTATATTCCCAACGGTTATACCTTTTTCATGGTGTTTCATACTCAAAAGTTGAGTGGCAATGAATTATAATCACATTTTCCAAAGCCATTGGGATAGCTGGGGGTAGCTGATTTATGAGAGAAATTCAACAGCACCAACAGGGGGCAGCAACGGTTTGCAGCACTGTTTAAATGACAAGACATTAACCAGGGATTAGATAAAGGGAGACTTTCTGTCCTTCACCTGGCTGGTCTTCTCTCCCTCTTTGTCTATGTCTCTCACTTACACTGCAGTGGGCTCCTGTTATTTCTGTCTCCCCTCTTGGTTTCTGTCTCTGCTCTACTTCTCTCGCGCTCTCGCTCTCGCTCTACTAGGAGTTTGTCACTGGTAGGCCCAAGGTCCCTCAGAGGCAGAACAGGTCTGCACCTCTTTCACTTTCTGGGGAAACCATGATTGTAAGGTCACAACACATGGATCAGAGGCCCTTTTAAAATAGAATTTGGCTATAGCTGGGGCTTCGCTGTCTTTTTTCATTCACTGCTCATGCTGATGCAGCGGTCTAGGAAATCCCTCGAGTCATTATCCCAAGTCAAAATAAAAGTCGTATTTCTGCCAGTGGTTGAAGTCATAGTTTGAAAGGGTATGTACTTTGCATGCGTTATTGGAGAAAATGGGATCAAACTACAATTTTCAGATTTTTTTTTTAATTGAGTAAATTGGTCAGAATGACTACTGTTAAAATGTTTACATTTATAAATGTGACAAAGTGAATCCAGTCCCATAAAGCAAACCCTGCCTCATTTTTCAATGCGACGAGATGAATCAGGTCCCTTACCAACCCAATCGGAGTCAGTTTTATTAACAAAAATCAGGTCCCGTAAAGCAAACTGATTCCTATTTACATCTTTATGTGACAGGGTGAATAAGGTCCTCTTGCCTCCTTTATACGTAAATGGCATGCGGGTTTGTTCTTTTGAATAACGTGTGCTATACATGGAAATTCATCAAAAAAATATGCACTGCAGTACTTCAAAACATCTATCTGCTGATAAAAAAATCTAATGTGTTATTTGTTTTGTTCCAGAATAAACCCTTGGGGTGGATTTGTACATTTTGTAAAATTTATAAAACAAATTATCTGAAATTGAAGACTTTTTTTAACAAAGATTACATTTCACAAAGAACCAAATTAATCACACATGCCAAAGTAAATTGCTAAATGTTAATGGCACCAGGGTACCGTCATTATTGCTCACGTCTATGAACTGCTACAGAATTTGCATTCATTCTCCTCTTCCCTCCCTCCAGTCAAATTCCTCTCCATAGAGATGGGGAAATAGATACGAGATATTCTAATTGTAAGGATAGCCAAGCCCTTATAAAAAAGAGACTCATATTAAAATAAGAAATCCAAAATGAAGGGCGTGTAAATAAAATAAATAAGGAATTAAAGAGAAACAGAACAACCACCATGTACTATGTAGAGGAGGGTTAGAATTCATGGAAGAAGGATTGCCTGATATACTGTGGTTGGTTTGTAAGAGCATAGCCAAAAAAGTCAGAAGCTGCTAGCCTGGCTTGTTGTAGGAGTGTTTTATTTAGATTGTCTGTTTTGTTATTCCAGTAAAAATGGGAGGTTATATGGTGTCTATAGTGGTGAGTCAGTCACGAGAGTGGGCAATTAATTTAGGGTGCTACTTTTATTTTAACAGTCGCTACGACTCAACAGTTTCACGGGGCAGCATACTGGGTCTTCTCTGATTGATTTAGGAGGTGGGTTGAAATTGAAGGTTGTTGGGGGTTGAGGTAATGTTGATTTGTAAATATTTAAAACCTGTGGTGTCACACAATTTGAAGGGAAAGGCACATAACAGGTAGATATACTGGCTGAATAATTTAAGGCAGAATCATTTTTTTAAGATGCAGTTTCAGGCAGTTAATGGAACTTTACTCAAGCTGTTTATAATATTAATCACTGTAGGCAATGAGGTGGAGGTTGTAGCAGAACATCATCAGCATATAGAATGCTTTTATGCTGAGATGTTCCTGTTGTGTCTCCGGTGGTTGGATTATTCTGGAGAATGCCTGTGGCTAATGGTTGAATAAATGGGAGTATTTACTCCATTTATTTAGCTGCCATGATCATTGACATCATTGACGATGTTTTCTCAGAATAATCTAAAAAGTTGTGACATCTGCGATGACCAAAGATGTTGAAAAGTAATATGATATTTTGATCCAATTAGTTTAGTTTCCCATTTTAAAATGGAAAAGAGTAAGCTAACTATGACAAAGACCTTTCCAACTTCAAAAGGTGCTTCTATTTTGAGCATCTTTTTTGACAGTTTAATGATGTTGAATAGTTTGTGCATATTGTCTGAAAAGTGTCTTCCTTTGATTAATCCAGTCTCGTCTGGATGAATCACTGAGGGAACAACGTTCTATTGAAAAAACCCCACAAAACGGTTTGCCCTGCCCGCTTCCAGCTCTGCACTAATCAGTAATGTCCATGGTAAATATTTTGTTAAAAAACGGAGTACTTCGGGGCTGGCGGATGGCGTAGCGGTCTAACGCACCACACTTTGGCTGGTCCGGTGTGGTGTGCGCTGCCTGTCAGGGATGCGGTTCGAAACCCGCGTCTCTACCAGACCGGCCCTGGTCGTCAGCCCGATCGGAGGCGGCGTTTGGCTGTCCGCCTCCGGGGGAGGGGGAGGGTGAGCCGGCACGAGTCTGTCGAGGAGCAGGAAAATTCAACCCGCGTCCGTGGTAGAATTCCGTCTCGTAAGAGGCGGATAAATTTTACTGACCTGGAAAATAATGTCTCGCTCCGGAGGATGGGTGGGGGACTCATGAGGGAGGGGGAATTGAAATAAATAGAGGATATAATTGGCAACCAAATTGGGAGAAAAACGGGGGAAAAATGTGAAAAACCCCCAAAAAACGGAGCACTTATACCTTGAATACGTCCTCTCTTCACCATGTAAAGGACATTTATAATTTTCTCAGTACCGCTGAGGATGTCCTGTACCTCACTGTCCCCTGGGTCCTGTAACAAGACAAAGTGACACTCAGAACTTTACAGATAATATAAATTAAATAATGAAAATCAAAGGAGAGAGTGCAGCAGAAAGGGACATTTCCATGGAACTTACCCATTTTAAAAAAAATCCTTTGTCCTCTATTTTTTTAAATGTCCCAATCATACTTGCCTTGACCTGCCTGTCCCATCGGCAAAGTTTCTCTGTACGCTTGTCCTCTGAAACACAGGCTGCTGCTTCTTTTCACTCGGCGGTCCTCAAGCTGAGCTGAGTCACTGGAGGACTATAATTCAGGCTAAAGTAGTAACTTGTATGTGATGCCAATGAGATGGGAAAACCCTGCCAACTGAAGCCCTTCCTCTGAGCAATGCCTTGGCCAAAGGCTGAATTTAGTCTTGTACACGTGTGTACAGCCATCCCAGGTTGACTCTGTCCTCCTACATTGACACAGAAGGTGTCTCTCAAACACTTGGCACCAAGCACAAGTCAAAAGTCTGGAGCACTGTACGGTTTCAGACAATGCTCAGCTCCCTGCTGATCCTGCACGGAGGCTGCTTTCAAGTTGTTTTTGGCAGACCCTTCTTTGCATTACACAAACCTTTCAAAGCGGCAGCCCTTCAGCCGGCCTGGGAAGGACGTTTCACAGACAAACTCCGTCGGCAGCAAATGTAGGGAAATCTGCGGTTCATGGTCAAGCATGCGAATGAGCAGTTCCGCTGAGAGTGCTCATTTCCTGTACGCCTGCGGTCACACTCATTCATTCCAGCCAGCCCTTTGTCCTCGAGACCCGCATTAATCTCCACTGCGGTTTAGTGACGTCCCTGAACCAAGTGATTATTGCGTTCGCACTCCGCGCCAGGCCGCTGGTCTTACATCCTGCTGCTAATAATAATTTTTCTTCCTCCATTTTCTTCCTTTGTGCCCCTGGTTCATGGTTCTGTTGGGCCCTCCCTCTCTGTAAACAGCATGCATTTTGAAGAAGGACCCTTTTTTCTGATAACTATATTATATTTGTTTACTTATTTATTTGATGGGGACTGTACAATTACCCTACATGGATGTTAGCGCATCTGGTTTGAACAATACTGATCCAGAGATGGTACTAAACCAGGGGCGGCAACCCGGCCATTTGGACCCGGTTTCCACAAAAGAAAACACTACTTTTCTGATGGTTAAAAAAGTAAAATTTCGCAGAGATTCAATTGGATACTATTATTTATTTTCACAAGCCACGCGGAGCCGCAAACAAAGAGCATGACATAAGACTAAACACATGACATAAGAATTAATACAGTTGGGTGTTGTTATAAAAATGTCTGTCAGTACAACATTTAAAAAAAGAAAGAAATATCAGCATAAGACATCAAATAGTGATAGACTGAGAACCTTTACATTCCATGGTCACAGAGCTGATTTGCCTTTAGCCATTTCCTAAGATTATTTGCAAAGATGGTGATGGTATGGTTACTGAATTGCCATACATCATCAGGAAGAGAATTCCAGAAACTTGAAGCTCTAATTCAAAAAGATGACTACCAAAATGTAGTGGATCTGTATGGAATAAGCTGCATATGCACTTTCTAACATTTTCCATTTTTAACAAGGAATTCAAACATTTTGAATTATCAACTTGCGAGGACCTGGAAATGAGCAGTTTCTAGGTCATTACAAGACGCAATGTCATTCCAGTTGGACTACATAAGTGCTTCCTAGGATTTACCTTAATCCCTTTAAAATTCCATTCTGTCATTGCTGTTTATCAGCAAGATATTTAAACACCTCCACTGTTTCCTCAATGCCTGGCTGCATAAGGACAAGCTATGGTCTTAAATGTTAGCCACAGACTCCGGTTGTTAGGCTCAGAGTGAAAATATTTCCCTTGATATGATACCTTGGCCTTTTCTCTTTCTCGAGCTCCTTTTAACACTGCCCACTCCATCACAAATAGCTGTGAGGACAGATGAATGTGGGCCTTGATATCCACTTAGTGCAGAGTGTAATTCTCCACCATCTGTAACAAATAATTCATTTTTATGATTTTGGCATAAGATACAATTAACAATGCCAAAGTTCTGATAAAACCATGTCTTGTTCGGGCCTCGGATACCGTAGCAGTCTAAAGCACTCGCATCGACTGGTGCTTTGTGAGTGAGCTTCCTCTTGCAGTTGCGGCTTGAAACCCGACTGTGCCAGACCGGCAATGGCTGGGAGCCTCGATTGGGGGCGGCATTTGGCTGTCTGACCCATGGGGAGGGGTGAGGGTGAGCCGGCACGAATGAACCGGAAAGCGCGAAAGGTGTCCCAGAAGTAGGTGGGCGAGTTCCGTCTCGGAGGAGGCAGATCATCGCTGGCCTCAGGGAATTGGCTTGACTCGAAGGACGGGCGGTGAGTTCATGGGGGAGGGTGAATCAAAATAAATAGAGGGTATAATTGGCTACTAAAATGGGAGTAAAAAACAAAACAAAACAAAAAAAAAGAAGTCTTGTTCCCTGGCAACAGGAAACGTTTCCAGTTGAAATAATGCCCAATGCAAATTTAACCACAGACTGAAAACTCCAATTAAAATGTTCACAACGAAGAATAAAAAAAAAGAAACCTTTTTCTATGTGGACAGTGAGTACATGATCTGGTGAAAGAAAAAAAGGTATCAGTAACTAAGAGGCCCAACTGCCTGAAATGTAATCATACCACTGCTGATCCATGATTATAGTGCAGTGCTCTTTGAGCACTCAAATATGGTACAAGAAATGGTACAGGTTGTGAAAACATAGTGATTACAACAGCAGACTCGGGATGTGCATTTAGCTCTAATTTGTTTATTGCTTTGCGGAGCCAATTGTTACCGGTTAACCATTAAAACAATAACATTTTATCATTACATTTGGCTCACATGCAAAGTCAATACCTGCGTTTTGAATAATGTAACAGTGCATCACAGCGGATGCATGATCCATCCTAATGTAGGCTAATAGGCTGTTAACTTTGCTATATCCAATAAAACAGAGACATTCTGTAAATGCATGCATGTTGCATCACGATGGACATTTTAATTTATTTTTTTGGTCACACTGTTTCTCGCTTCAGTCATTTTTCTTTTGCATGTTTGTTATCATTTTCCAGTTTACCAATACAAAAATAATATCCCTACAAAGGACTACGAGATAAAGTGTTTGAAGTGTGCCTAAAGTAAGAACAATATTCTGTGCTCAAATTCATATTTGGACCTTGGAACTTTGCATGCATTTAATCTCAAGAACACAAAACAACACCGGGAAAAATAGAACACATTTCATGCATTAGCTGTAATGCACATCTATCTTCATAGAAGTAAGTAAACGAGAAATGTGAAATGCTTTCATCAATCACCGGTAAATGGATTGGCTAAAGGACTGATAGACAGACAAAGCACTTACACCCCTGTCAATAGCACAACCCCGTGAGGAGGGCTAATGGAGGTGGAGGAGTGGCTCTATCATTTAAACGGGACAAGGAAACAACCGCCAAAGTGAGCATTACATCTGAACAATTGGACCGTCCTGATCGAGTGTAATATAATTTGAGCCTAGATGCTTCTTCTTTCAGTGGCTAAAGGGATGACAGTGCGACTATCTGCCAGCGGTATCTGCCCTTCCCTGTCGGTGCACAGCTCTGGTGCTGAAATACAAGCTGAGGGGTCAAAAGCCTTTTCTATCCAACAGGACACTCGGCATTCAAACTTCACGATGATTGTTCAACCTGAATCCCCATTTCAGTGACCGATAAACGAAAGTCCTGAGCTCAGGTAAATGTCCTCCTAGTCTTCACACCACCCCAGACAGGACTGTGAGCACACATTTCATGGAAACCCTGAACTACGTGTAAATATCCAGCTCTGTTGGTGGTTTTGCAACTGGGGTATAACTGCACCACCAGAATTGGCGCACAGATGTCTCCAGATTGCAATGCCACCGTGCCTTTAGTCTCCACATGCATAATCACTGATGGTACAAGTGGCAGATGTAATGAATTCCTCCAGCAGTGTGGGCAATGCTGTGCTGATTAACACAATTTCTGTAGAGACGTTTATTCAAACCCTGGGATTTTGTCATCTGTGGATATTGCTTCCCTCTCTGTTTATTCATTACTGACACTCCTTTTTCTTCCCAACTCAAGATAAACCCCATTACTTTTTTGTTGTATTTTGACTGCACTAAAATCCTGACATCATACTGTAGGCCTACTGTAGCACTGGTTAGTTTACATATGGCCTTTTGGAGGGAAATGGATGATAAACATGCTATAAATAACCGTGAACAGAGGCGTGGAAAAAGTAGAAACATATATACCCCAAATGTTTTCAGTGACATCAGTGCCCCAACTACATTTGTGATGTCTAACATCCTTAACTTGCTGTGGATAACAAAGTACAAATGAACTGATTTGAGCTGCTTCTCAATCGCTCAATCTATTTATATAATAACACCTTCATTACAGAATGACTGCTGTGAAGAAGGTGTGTTTACACATTCAGGCCAACTGGGAAATAACAAACATTTGAATCTCTGCTCACAGGAAAGCGAGAGAAATGAGAACGAGAAACAATATTCTCCATAACACTTAGCACGGAATTATACTGTACCTTTGATACAACATGCCCACGCCTTTTCTCAAGCCAGGACTGGGGATAAATTGAAACAAACTTGCTAAGGAGACAAATTGATGACAAAAAGAGAAAAGCTGTGCTGATACTCAAGTTGTACTACGCAGATGGTTATTAGTACACGCATGCTAGGTGAGACATATAACTGGAAGGTTGGTTATGATTTTGAGGTAAAACTTGTTGTGAAAACATTTTCTGCTTCAAAGGTGGATGACTTCCTGAATCATTCCGGATCCCTATCCTTGATCCTATGCTTGTGAACTGTAAGGCTCAGGCCTGTTCAGTCAGTGTTACTCTGGCTTTACATGCCTCAACTCAAACATAGGGAATAAATCATATGGCAAGAGGGCTGCTTTTAACATGTCAAGCGAATTCCCTGTTGTTGCCCATCATTCTACAAAATAAATCAGAGAGGGATGTATTTATAGACCTAAAGGTAAACAGTCCACAGGAAGGACAGGAACACTTTCCCGCCGAAGGAGATTTACCTTGACGTGAGCTACAAGGCTACAGAGACAGCAGTATTTAAACTATGGCAGAATACTGCATTGAATAACAACAGAGCTACACCGTGCATGTTTGGACCGCATGCGACCAATGTGTGCACTCTGTCCATCAGTGAAGCATGGTCAAAGCACTCACGTTAAAAAGGCAGTGGGGGAAGAGGTGCACACCAGAAGTGAACACGGCACGGACTGGGTGTGGAACCTGGTGAGTGCAAGAACTGAAGCGGTTTCACATTTCTAATTAGCAGTAGATTAAATGAACTTGATACGTTTATTTCACGTTTAGTTCTGCTGAACAAAATTTGAACATAAACCTTACAGTGGAAAAATGTTCTATGTATATTCACATTACGTGAACATCTAATGATGAGAATTGTTTTCAAATATTTGCAGAACTTTCGCACTAAAAATATCCTGAACTTACCATAATTTTCGCATTTTAGCAAGAAAGAGCATCTGTGGAATCTCTTAAATGTAGGCTTGCTAAAATCCCTGATGTTATAACTTTGCAGAGACGTTAAGATGACAAGCCAATTTAAAAGCCTTATCTTTAAAAAAAAATAAGAATCATTTTATTCAGTGGAGATTGAGTTCACACTGTACATACTGTGACAGGTGACAAAATATTTGAGGTACTTTTGAATTACACATTGATGCTTTTAATACAATTGGTTTTGTTGGTGCTACAAGTAACAGTACCTTTCCAAGTAAAAATACATAATGATAATTAACTGTCAAGAAACGTGATGGAATTGTGGAGCTGTGCTGTTTGGGAGTAAATAAAGTGTAACTACCTGTGCTCTCATGAAAAGAGCCCTGTACTTCAAGACAGCAGCAAACCTACAAACATCAACAACAAAAATAGATCTGACGTCAACTCAAAAATGATGAAATATTTATCTTACCAAAAGTGTTGATTTCCATCTCCGGAAGAAGCATGTGCTGAAATAAGGTGACTGGCCCTGTTGTGAAACGACCATAAAAAGCCTTAAATCCCAGATTAACTGTGGAGAGACAGGAGGGATAGAATGACAAGGCTGTATTTAATCACAGGTAAATGGACACAACACCCCCTCCTCCCCCAAGAAAAAAAAAAAATTAAGAAAACACACACATGCACAATCACACAGGCACACAGGCACAGACACACTAAACATCATTCGATGGAAAATTAGGCATGGTTGTCACAGCACAAAGTCTAAGGTGTGTTTCTATTCCTTGCAAAGTGGAACGAATGAATTGGAAGGGATTTTCACAGGTGTCTGTCACATTTACATCCTTCCCATGAAAAGAATACAGTTCTCCAGTCGGAAATCAAATATGAGTGCAATGACGGGTCCCTAAAGAAATTAAATCAATGCTTGGGGAAATCACAGTATCCAAGAAGGTAAGAAGCAATAGGTTTTTTTGATTTGGCAGTAACAGAGGTTGTAGGCACCTTTACAGTCCTCATAAAAATCTTCACAGCCCCCTAATGGGCCAGTGATTTCATATTTAATCACATTTCAAGAACACACACATGACAGTGACCTGATATGTCAAGTAGGCACCTTTGGTTTAAATTCTCCACGTTAAAATGTTATTTCCTCTGGGAAAAAAACCAATGCTATTGATGTATGACAACATTATGGAAGTTGTTTGAGCTTCACATTGACCATAGCTAAGTAAATATCTGATGAGAGAACCCAACACCTTCTGATACTGCGACAGCAAACAGTATCAGAAGGTATCAAACAGTTCATTGTCTGTCAACAGTGTGGACATTTTTAACTTCAAGCACTTCAAGAACAACACAATCTTTCCAGGAACAACAACAATTACATTATTTCCTTACACAACTTGTATGTCCTTACCGTATACCCATAGCTTATAATGTAATCAGCACATTATTAGGAAGGAATACATGTTGCATGGTAGGGGGGCAGAAATGGTGATGTGTTGCAACTACACCAAAATCAGGCTGACCTCTCCATATGGAAATGGAAAAATAGAAACAAAATTTAAAACAATCGATGAAATCAATGTGTAAATTATGTTTACCATGGTCCCTGCCAAGATTGTGCAAAGACAAGTAGCCTTGAAAGGCACAGACAGTCTGTCTTCCTCCATCTGTGTGAGATCACATTACTCCACCTGCTCTACAATTAGGGCTGTAGAGAACACTCTGGTCTAATGAATGAAATGACTTATGGGACAGGTGAGTGCCCCTCGTTCCATTCATGTCCAGCAACATCGTATTTTACAGCCGTCTCTGTCCCATTCATTCTGCTGCGCTGTGGCCCACAAGGTGGAAGCTTCTACCTTCAAGACTCCAAAAGGCTTTAAAGAGAGTAACCGCAATTCCTTTTTTATTTTTTCAAACAAAAGACATTTGATAAGAAAAAAAAAAAAAGAGGAACTTTTCATATTGCTACCTCAGTGACAAGTTCTTTAACAAATTACTGTATCTTTGTGTCCAACGGCACTCTGCTGTGTTGATTTCTTCTACAGTACTGATTGGATAATTGATTACTCATTCCTTATTAGTCCCTTGGGCGTATTAGATTAAGATTAATCGTAAGCGATAAGCGTAAGATTAAGTGTTTTGGATCTGCTTTAAATGCCAAATATCAACAATAGTAAATATATTTTCTTCACATTTAGCATATTAAATAGTACTATCTTTCCTTCAAATGACAAGGCACCCTTCAAATACTGGTATATGTGCTGTTCGTTCTTTTTCTAGGAGGTTCCCGCTTCATTTACCTCACCATGTGCACAAATGAGAAAACCTAGCATTAAAATAAATATATCCTCACAAAACACACACATAAACACACACACACACATACATATACAAATATAATCTTATATACTGTATATAAATTCATATAAATTCATTTAAAAATGTTAACATTTTGCCAATTTCAATGTCATATTGCCTTCTAAGCCGTATTCTGGGAGACTGTCATGATCCCTTAATTTCAAGTCATGATCCCAATTTCTGGGCCTTCTCTGCAATAGCTTGAAATTTAATTAGTAAAAGTACCCAGAGTAAAGTAAGGTCAAGGCACAGGGCTCGTTTGTCTTCTTTAAACAGGTTTGTCAATACTGTCAATAAATCTTAGGAGGCATTTAATAAAATTATTTGAGGTTTTACAAAGGCTTTATGAAATATATACAGTAATATTTATGGCCTACTCTTTGGTGACAAAGTATTTGGTCTGTACAAAGTATTTTAAGGATAATTTTGTTGTTGTTGATGTTTTAATGTAGGCTGTTCATCATTTTTAGAAGGGTGTTTATGGGGGTACACTGAGCCAGAACAAAGACTTCAGCATAGATGGGGTCTGACACGAGAACACTGTAGTGATTGATTTCTCCAAACCCTTTTGCCATCACAACCATTTTGCCCATATGATCATTTGCATTTACCTTTCAAGTAAACGAGCTACTTGACTTTTGTACAAATCCTAATGTATGTGTTGCGGCGTATGTGTTGGGTCAAAAAACACAAATAGCTTGCAGCATTGCTTGAAATACATTTTGCATCCACGCCAGTAGTTCTACTTTCACATTTAAACATTTGTTTTTTTCACACTCCATGTGTCATTCTTGGAAGTTTGTGTTTAGATTCCTCATGCAGTCTTTTGTCCTTCCTTCCAAGGCCTTGTGGAAAAAACATCTTGCTTCAGAAATAGAATGAACAAGAATAAAAGAGTCAGACACTTTTCAATAGAGCCAATTTTGCTGTGTGACCCTGCAGGTAATACAAGGTCAGTGGTTGAAAAATGTATCTTTGAACAACTCACTTTATCTCAATCCATGAGTTGAAGAGAAATGTCATGAGCAAACATTTTCTTTTCTTTTTTTCAATAACAGTAGATAATTCATGCCTGGAATTTTTAGGAAAACATTTGATATCATGTCAATGTGTACAATATGTACTAATAGAGTTATAAGAGCAACCATTATGCTCAAGAGAAATGAAGAGGAAGAAAACCCACTCATTGTTACCGAAGACCTGGAAGAATCATTGAGGACCAAATACTTCAAAGGTTTGTTGCCCCTTCTTCCCCAGCACATCACAGTTCTGACACAAATGACCACAGCTGATCTACCAAATCTTTCTCATGACATTTCTTATGACTTTAAAACAGTCAAATCTTCCTTTGGGTTATATGCACTATTGCATATAACCAAAAATCACATTTCACATAAACAATTATGTGAAGTGCAAGTTGTCAAGCTAGGTGTCCTTTGGGTGTGGCTGGCTATGGAGGCTGCCACACCATAGCTCTGGCACCTCAAAATGGAACAGCCCTTCCAACCAAACGGTTCCTCTTGTCATGTAAGCCTGCCTGCTCTGAGTTGATAAAACGCAGAGTCTATGCTATAATCAAGACTATGTATGCAATGAAAAATAATTGCCTGTAACAAAAAGTATGCAAAATAAGCAGTGCATCTTAAGGCAAATGCTTCACTCTTTACACCATATATAGCATGTCTCCCTTTTTTACAGACACTCACATTCTCGCCCACAGAAAACTAATTTCACCACGTGTCTCCCAAGCTGCCCCATTCTGTTGTCAAAAGGAAAAGAGCAAAAGAACAGGGTAGAACTTGCTGGAAGGGCACTTTAATCGCTAGACCAGACTACCTGGGGCCAACAGCCTGCAGTAAGCCCAACTCTGAGCCTTATTTTTTGTGGATGATGGACACATACAAAGCCAGAGACTACAAAAAGATGACAAATATTGAACCAAATGAAATGTATAACTAATGCATACTTCACCACAAAAAGACACAATGCTATTTTTTATATTATTTATTTCAAACCTTGAGTTTTGACAAGAGCAAATGGAGAGATGCCCCTTTTCAAAGAGCTACTGAATAGAGAAAAACGTTTTATCTTTCATCCTTCACATATACCAAAAATAAATAAATAAATGTAAAAAATGAAAAAATAAAAAGGCAACAGCAAAGGTAATTTATTCTGTATTCTGTAGCCTACTCATTTGGATAGTCATCAGTGAAATTTTCCTTATATAGTCATGCCAGGTCTGGAGTACATTTTATGTCATTTTATAAACGGTGAATAATTTTCATCAGTAAATATCTCTTATTGAATCTGAATGAATAGTCCCATCTAAAATGAATTCTATTCACAGCCAGTCAAAAAAAGGCATGTCCAAATAATTTCTGGAATTTAACAGCGCAGGACCGTCATTTCTTTCTGGACATTTCTTTCTTGAATAAATTCCATCCACCCAGCACACACAATCAAATCCACAACCAACATCCTCTCCCAGTTCATACAAACAAGCCCTTAAACAGTGAAACAACTGAACCAGGTGAATGGTTTTATGACTGCCCCTCCAGTCACCAGCTGCATTTTCATGCTCTTCAATGAGTCAATTAGTCCTCTTTCCCAGCTCCTACAGTTCTTCCAACAAAAGGGATTCTACCAAAATAAGAGCGCAACCGTTCACAATTCAAAGCTTAATTTCAAAATTGCATCCCGATTTTTCTCTTCACCATATTCCAGTCAGCGAGAGCAAGAATCCATCCTGTATAATTTATTTTCATTTACGAGAAAATAAGCCAAACAGTTGCTGCAATAGTGTGCCGTTGTTGTAAAATATTCTCAATTACATTTTTGCAGATCTGACACAAGATCAGTTTCATGGTTTCGGCCACTTAACAACAGTCATGTCACAAAAATAGCCAATTGCCAAGGAAACACAAGCACAAGGACCAGATGAAAGAGGTGTGAGGCAGGGAGGGTCTGAATGGAGGCAGGCCTTCAGTGCTCTCTCTCTCTCTGAGTCTCTATGCGAGTGGGGGAAGGGTCACAGGGATAAACAACACGCTGGTAGAACAATGGTGGATCTCTCAGCTACATCCCGTCTTGAGATTTTTTTTTTTTCCATTAATTAAAGTACCCAGGGCCAAACTTTAAATGATGGGTCATTCACCAAGTTTAAAGAAATACATGGAGAAACATCACACTCCAGAAACATGAATGTCTATGTCAGGGAGCATATTATTTGTTATTTGAAAGGGGTATTTGTTATTTGACAGTGACAGTGAGGACAGTGAGGATTTCATTAACTCTACACAGAGCACACACACACAGATCACACATTACACAACCTGCTGCGTGTAATAATTACATTGAAGCACAAACAGCAGGATTTGCTTACTCAAACTGAACAGATTTTCAAGAAATCTGAAATTGCGCAGAAATTCTGCAGGGTTTATGTGCTCAGCAACTCTGCTTCTCACAGTCACTATCCTTAGTAAAATGACATATATACAGTGTGTATAAAAAGTATCCCCAAAAAATATATACAGCATTTTTCACATTTTAGTTTCTTACTTCATGGAATCAAAATGGATTTAATTGGGATATCTTGCCACTGATCAACGCAAAATACTGTATATACACCATATACATACACATAAACCTGCTTATATCAGAATATACAATTAATTGACAATTGAAAACACCTTCATACACTTTCAAGCAATTCTGTTTGCTAGAATATACTGTGAAATGTACAATCATTGAAAAATGTTTCAACAATTTGTGCATAAAATATAAAATGTATTTATTAAATATATTGAAAAGCTGATTATATACAATGTAATGCACCTTTCCATTATAGGGGTGTACTGATACACATTTTCAGTTGACTGAAAATCTCTGTGCAAAGTGAAATAAATCGTCAGACTTTAATGGCCAAGGTAAAAGCAGGTCTTGGAGCAGTGGAGCACTACAACGTTTGGCAGATAGAGAGCACATAAAGGTCTGACTCATTCCCCTTGATGACTGAAAAGACATCTTAGCTCTCTCTCTGAGAAATCGGGACTGACCGGGAGTGGGTGGTTAGAGAGTTAACGATGCATTATATTAAGGGAAACACATACAGCCAATATTTATTACATGCCACTCAACAGCTGAATATTTACTGAAGCAACTCAAGTTAAAACTCTTTGCGCAAGTGGTCGACAGCCGTGCCTGCCTGGTTGTCCTGGCTACAAGACACGTATTCTGAGCGCTGTGAGCACTCCGTCTATTTCAGGAACCCATTTCTTCCAGAGAGACAAAAATGATCAGTGCTTGATTTGGGTGGGCAATGCTATCAATCAAAGCCAGCCGCTTTGTAATTGGCTGTGGGAACACATCACGGAGGGGCCTCCATTTTTCTTAAATCTCTGGCCACGTCACAGGCTTATCTGCACCTTGCCTACGAAACAAAACATCCCACAGCAACTCTGTCTGCAAGCGAGGACCCAAACGCAATCTTCAATCTCCCTTGTAGACGATCTCCCAAGACTGCACGGAGCGGCTGATGTTCCATTAAGTGTAATTTCCAGGCAATTCTGAACATTTCAGTTTGTGTCGGAGATAAGGTCAGGTGACTCACACACAGCACTGATGAAAATACATGAGCTCAAAATCTGGCCCCCAGGCCTGCCATCCAGTAATATTTCAGTGTTCTGGATACCCCCCCCCCCCTCGAAGAACCCAGGGCTGACGCCGAACTCTCTTCAGACATTTCCCATGTCAGCCAAACGCAAAGTTCAAAGTTCATAGTTAAATATGGGAGACTGAGATAGAGTGAGCTGATTTGCTTCACAAACCAGCCACCAAATATCACAAAACATCTCACAGACTTTCAACATTATGGGCTCTATTTTGACAATGCAACCGCTATGGTTGATCACAATGCAAGCACATGTAGGGTGTGTCAAAATTACGTTTTGCTATTTTCACGGCTATGGTAAAAATGGCTGATTTAACAGATCATATTACCTCTGCTGTGGCAACCCCATTTTGCGCAAATTTAATCAGAATGACAGGAGCGCTTCTACCAGGAGGAGATGGATATTCTGAGAGGTCTTGACTGAAGCTTGTAGCTGGTGCGCTTTGCATGTGAACTTCAGGTGTTGTGTAGCTGTTTTTAAAAAATAATTTCCTGTTCATAAATATTTATTTTACATTTATATATATATATATATATTATATATATATATTCCTTCTGATAATAGATCCTTATGCGATATATGCAAAGCAGTGGGGGGCAGGCTGCAGCTGAAATAGGGGAGCAGGCTCTTTAAGCCACAGGAGGAGCACATGCGAGGTAAGAGCGGCCAATGTATGACAGCTTTTCCATCCGGAGAGAAAGACGGGGGGAGAGAGGAGAGAGAGAGAGAGAGAGAGAGAGAGAGAGAGAGAGAGAGAGAGAGAGAGAGAGAGACAGAGAGAGAGAGAGAGAGTGGAAGCACATGGAGAGGAGCCTCAGTATTTCAAACATAAGATGATGCAGGCAGGATTTTAAAATAGGGATTCACACGAGTACCAGCAGGTTGTCCTTGTGGAAACCTGATTCAAAGACAAATACAATTGCCTGAACAAAATAACTCAAACCTTTTCAATGGCAAGAATGGAAAAGAGTGCTGTGGACTGAACAACAGCCAAAAAAATCTGACTGACGGGTGTTATACAAGGAGTGATCTGGGAAATATGGCTACAGAGAGGACACAGGCTTAAAAAGTGACACTTTGGAACAGAAATCCTTTTCCAAGGATACAGGGAACTCAGTTCAAAACTTGATGGGTTGACGTCTTCAGAAAGTCTTGATGGATTCTGTAAGTACAGTAAACATGTTGCTCTTTCTTGCTATTTTTGGTTTTCTGTACATTCAACAAAATCTTTGGTGTAGGATACAGTTTTTTCTTCTGGATGCAATATCAAATGTACACATGTCTAGCTGTTATAAAGTCACACTGCAATGTGTTCTGCATGAACAATTCAATATGTGGATTAGACACACAATAGAAAAATTAAGCCAGTTCAATGACAGAAATCAGAGTTGTAAAACTAGAATAAATGTTTGCTCTGGACTTAACGTTGTATATTGCTTTAAGCTATATAATGATAAACATAGCACTCTGTGCTAAAAATCTATGTTAATGGATTACATGATCACAATAATTTCAAATGAAAAATGTGCACAGTACTTTAAACTTTAAAATAGAATGAATGAAACAGGTTTACATACTTACTTGAATTGAGACCACAACTGTGGTGATTCTGTGTGCTGTTCGGCCAAACATTATGGATTCCTGAATTTTATTACACTGTTGTTTCTAAGTTATTACATGACATTGAAATGGTGCTTATAAAAGCCTTCATATGCAATAAGATCATAGGGAAACCCTTGTTTGGTTTTTTAAACTGTACCTTTGTGGAAGCTGGATGGACCAGCCATAATTTCTCACGCATATTGCATATTGAGTGTTGGCAACGGTGCGAGGAAAGAATATTATTGATTAAGTGCATTCATTACATATGATTTCTGAGATCTGCAGGGTCAGTTTCATTCTCAATTGTTCATCTGAATAAGTACAGCCCACCATCAATGAAAACAGATTCAAAAGATTTTCAACTGAACCAGGGTATTTAAAAATAACTATCCCTTGCAATTTGAAACTTGAAATTTGAAAACATCAAATATGCCATTGATTCCTGAACATTTATTGT
The DNA here is from genome assembly GCA_029706075.1 of Aldrovandia affinis. Classification (NCBI taxonomy): domain Eukaryota; kingdom Metazoa; phylum Chordata; class Actinopteri; order Notacanthiformes; family Halosauridae; genus Aldrovandia; species Aldrovandia affinis. The sequence goes on from JAINUG010000023.1 coordinate 516,993, forward strand.
TGAGCTGATATTGCTTATATGTAACAAGCATGGACAAAATCAATGGCCATTCTAATGGCCTGTACACAATTTCTAAACACTACCAACACTTTCCCTTGACTTTATTGACTCATTGGATAAGCCTTTTACTTGTAAAGTAAAGTCAGTCAAGTGGGTGCTGGGAGAAATACAGGGGCATATCACAGGGGAAAGGACTACCATAAACTCACTAACCAAGCAACTGAAATAAAACAATTATTAATTGACAATTAAGTGGAATGGTGGTCATAATTTGCTTACTTACAAATATTTGGTTAAAAAAAAGAATTCCTTTGTCCACCGTACGTAACCAGGGACCAGGCACTATACAGGGAAAAGGGCAAGAACCCTTTGTTGTGACAGCATTAATAACTAACCCAGTCCTGTTTAACCAGCACTTAACTGCAATTCTTTCACATGCCTGTGTCTCCAATCCAGGGTACTGCCGTACCTGGGAGAGGTACCCCCCGAGCCTTGGAGCCTCAGCATATGCATTCCCTCTTACCATTAGCATTTCCTCTCTGTTCCATATATTCACAATTAGCATCAAACGTTTCAATCAAATGTTTCATTAATTTTCTGAATCCATCTTCTCAGCAGCACTTTGTTGCATGACAAAGTACTTTTCCATTAAATGGACTCAGGTGTAAATCATATTCTCTTGTGGTGTTACCACAGCTCTACTGGCCAATACAGGTCTGTGTCAGCCAGGCACATTTTGGCTACCCTCATTGTACACCTTTGTGCAAGATTTGGTTCATGCTATAAGTAGTATCTTTTGATCTAAATTGCCAGTATTCTGCTAAATGATGCTGTCACAATGCTGTCATAATGATCTTTTTAATTATGGTAATTCATTAAAATTAATAACCCCTCAATCCAATTGCATTTGGAGCTGCCAGGTGACTTGGGCTCTTAAAACACTGGGTCTCAGTGCAGTGACTCACCAAATGGTCTGGAATCAAATCTTGACAGTGCCAACGTTGTGTGTGGGCAGCACCCCACAGTGAAGTGCATAACAGGGCAAAGTGTTGCCCCGGAGGTGAAGGATTTCAGTCAGTGGGTTTCGCCCTGTCTCAATGTGTAAGAGCAATTCCACCGGTTGATCGGGGGCCAGCTGTGCATGAATTGTACCACTCCAGTGTAATGGCAAAAGACAGAACAAAAACAGAAAATATTGGGATAAAATTTGGTTAAAAATCGTAATTGTATTTGACATTTCCAAAGAAAGTTTACAGTATATGTGCCCTTTAAACTACACCATTGTTGGTTGGTAGCTGTGGTCATTTATGTCTGGGAAAGGGCAGCATCTTCCCCTTTCCATCTCAAAATGATATAACTGTGATATTGCCATATGCCAGACATACACTGTGGGATGTAATCATGAAAAATCTTTCCCCTGTTCTCTTCACAGTTTCAGTCCCTTATATTTAGCGGTTTCTTGTTTCCTTTAAAAAATATTTTTTTTAAACTTTGAAGTATGGTTTGATTTCTACCGACTGACCACCCCATGCAACTGCTCATGTGTTACTGATGCCATACTACCATTAAATTAGTCTATTCAGCACTACTGTTAGCAGCTCTTGAGTTATGCCATACAACTCCCTTGCAAGTAAGTTTTAGGTTCATTGTCGTGGTTTTCAGAGTCTTAGAAGCAGAGGCCGTAACTGAATTATTCAGCCTCCCTTTTTAACATTGGTCAGGAAAACAAAAATAACAATTCACACTTCAAATCAAACTGAGTATTACAAAGTTGAGGCAATTTATTCACAAAAGTACCTGCAGTACTGTCATTTTATAGAGATGAACGTACCCTACCAAACAGTAAATGAGCAGGCCTTCTCTTGTATACAGTCAGCAGGTGACTTGCTGTGGTAAGAGCACCAGTGGGCATGAGAATTCAGGTCAGCGCTCCGGGTTCGGGTGAAATCTCTGTTTCGCACACCCTGAGCAACAAGACGGAAACTCTCACAGCGTGTAGCACCCGCTGAGGCAAACAAGCGCATCAGGCAGCCTTGCTACACTAAATCTTGCCGCTGCTCAACACCAAGCAGGTCAGAGCCGACAGTGTCAGTGTTTCAACAGACACTGAAGTATTACCTCGTAAAGACATTTATTTCTGTTCATATTTCTATTCATTCGTACTGCTCCATCCATTCCGCAGAGAATTCTTACTAATAAAAGTTACATTTTCTCTACATTCATAGTAATTTGAAAATGGTTATAATCAAGATACTACGCCCCCCTTGCTACTTCTACAACACACGTCCAATCGCAGCATTCTCAGTCACCAAACCTCTTCAAAACACTTCTGCCTTAAGTTGTGCCTATACGTGCATTATGCTGCCACCTTTAACAGAAAGGTCTGGATTGCTGTCATTCAATGATATTATCTGGACGTGAGTTTCTAATTCCACACCACTCATGTTCTGTGCGATGAATAGGCGGGCAGTGGAAAACTAAGACGCAAAGCTAATTGAATCAAAGGTCAAGCGAAAAGGCAGAGGCATAATGGTTTTGAGTCAGAAGTGTTGGCTCCTGCGGCTTAGTGAAAGTCAGGAGCCGTCGTGTCAAAGTTTCACATGAAAGAACTGAGCCCTAACAGCATAGGCAACTAGCACATTATTGCTGTCAGATATTCTACTGCGTAGCTCCGGCCCAACAAAGGACCACCATATGCAGCATCTGAAACTGTGTTAATGCTCTACCCCGACTGTGATCGTTCATTTTACATTTACATTTTAAGTATTTAGCAGACGCTCTTATCCAGAGCGACTTACAAGATGTGCATTAATACATGGTAGGAACAATCATAGTTCTAGCCTTGCATCTCTTTTTGCAGTAATCAAAACAAATTCAGTTTAAATTTCTTTCTGATTATGCAGCGTTCTAATGTCATATTACATTACATTACATTACAGGCATTTAGCAGACGCTCTTATCCAGAGCGACTTATAGTTTACATTTCTTTACAATCCATTCATACAGCTGGATATTAACTGAAGCAATTCAGGTTAAGTACCTTGCTCAAGGGTACAACGGCAGTGTCCCACCTGGGGATTGAACCTGCAACCTTAATGTTACAAGCCCAGTTCCCTAACCATTATACCACACTGCCTGCCATATGATACGCAGAATGCCATAAAACTTCCAAGAACAAAGATAACTGCTGTACTCAACCATACTTCCTACAGTATCATTGTAGCTCTGAAAGCCATGATGAATGTTTACAGGACACGCAGAATCTCTGATTATGCTGAAGCGAAACGATGTTAACACTTTCAATTAAGTTGCACCTATACATGTGTAGTTATATCGTAACTACGTTGGTAACAAGAGGTTATCACTGAGTAACTGCAGTGCAAGAAATATGGAACAAGAGTTAATATTGTAATATGTTTTTCATTACACCTGGGAAACAACGCCAGCAGTGTTACATATTAGTTATCCTTATGTGAATGTACACGTTGTTACACTATGTAACTCAGCAACAACCGCTCAGCCTTCTTGTTTCATTAGTAAATACCATGCTTTGTAATTAGACTGTTATCATACCCTTGTGTATTACCACACTAATAACTCAACCAAAATGGTTTACTGCTACATGTCATTGCAAGTGTATAGGCAGTTGGAACATAGAAATCAGCTTACTATGTAAACTTCACCGGAGCTTGCAAATGTAATTCAACAAACTCTTTGATAGCTATATATTATTTAGAATGTAACTATAATTAAATAAATACATAAATAATGTAATTTATTATGCCGGTAGCCATACCATCCAGTGATTTTCTCCTGCCTGGTACTGAAGTTAAACAGGACTGGGCCTGGTTATTACTTGGATGTGAAACCTCCTGGAAAAACGAAGTTGTTGTTGGAAGTGTTGGTGAGCCATTAGGGGGGTACAGTCGTCCCTTTGGACCAAGCAGAAAACCAGTGCCCCTGTACTGGGGACAGGATGGGAACACTGTACTGCAGGAGACCCACTTTCGCATGAGATGTTAAACCATGGTCCCGACTCAGTCCATTATTACTATCATGGAGAAACTATATGCTTCTAAGGAAGAGAAACCCTTGCTTAGTCAAATGGTTACAAAAATGAACTTATTGTAAAAACTGACTACATCAAATCCTGCAAATCTATTTGAACAAACTCCTTGATAGCTATCTATTACTTATAATATAGCTATGCTGGGGCAACTATGTAAAATGGAACACCATTAGAGTAGACCTTTTTAGTGGTTCTGTGTGGCTCAGTTGGTAGAGCACAACGTTGGCAACGCTTAGGTTGTGGGTTCAATCCCCACTGGGGCCACATATACTGAAAATCTATACATTCACTACTGTAAGTCGCTTTGGATAAAAGCGTCTGCTAAATGGCATATATAGTTACAACTAGCTTAGCATGCAACCAGCACGTAAGTACAAAGTAATGGGCAACCAGCTTAAGTGGAACACCCTGCGTATGCCTTCTTTGCCTTTACAACTTACTGTAATTAGCATGTAAGTATCTAGGAGCAAGCAACAATTTTTCATGTAATTAAGATTATTGGCGGCACGGTGGTGCAGTGGATAGCACTGTCGCCTCACAGCAAGAAGGTCTCGGGTTCGAATCCAGGCTGGGGGCCTTTCTGTGCAGAGTTTGCATGTTCTCCCTGTGTCCGCGTGGGTTTCCTCCGGGTACTCCGGTTTCCTCCCACAGTCCAAAGACATGCACGTTAGGCTAATTGGAGAGTCTAAATTGCTCGTAGGTATGAGTGTGTGAGTGAATGGTGTGTGTGCCCTGCGATGGATTGGCGACCTGTCCAGGGTGTATTCCTGCCTCTCGCCCGGAACGCATGCTGGGATAGGCTCCAGCCCCCCCCCGCGACCCTGACCAGGAATAAGCGGCTTAGACAATGGATTAAGATTATTACTTTTACCACGTAACTATGCCAAATACAACAAATAGAACCTTAATTAGCATCTAAATACAGAGGTGTGCAAAAATGTACACCTAAGGTATGTTTTCTTTGTTACAACATACCACGTAACTAACAGGTAAGGAGCAACAACAAAAGTATATTAAAAAAACATATACTTGCTGCATTCATACAGGACCCACAATCCATTGATTATCATCATCGTCACCAGAACATCAGAATAACCATCCAGTCTTCCTGCCTAATATTTTAAAAACCTGCCAATTCGATAGGTTTGAATATAATCTATCGATGTCCATTCATAATAATGCATGCAATAACTGTTCATTCGTACGTAATTAAATCGACAGAAAATAAGCAGATGTTCAAGGTGCAACATATCATCATAATGATGCACCTTGAACATCTGCTTATTTTTTGTTGATTGAATTACATACGAATTAGCCGCTATTGATTAACATTGATGACTATCAAATGGATCGTTTTTACCCCAGCATCAGTAAAACACAATGAGATGAGGAACCAAGCGCATCTGTTAGCTTACTGCATGAGTGGTACTTACTATATCAGAGCAGATCACATATACTAAGCACACAACACACAGCAGCAGGTTGTCAGCATATTGCATTCCACAGTCAGCTCCTGACACCTTTGGCAGCCTTGGCTGAGGAAGGCTTCTGTGTTCAATTGCCCAAAATGCTATTTGACATTGAAATCAGAATTAGCTTTCATGTTGCGGCTCCCCTTCCAATCTCACATCAGGAAACCCGTGTCCACATTTGCAGCGTAAAGGCAGAAGTTAATTGAAATTCACTGGTATGAGTATAAAGAGCTTTGAGGCCATTTTATCTGTCCTTTAAATGGGATTAATTTTACATGAGCAAATGATAAATTTTACTTTGACTTTCTGTGATAAAAAAAATCTATTTTGGTGGCACACACCAAATCGGACTAAAGAAATTCCACCTTGAGCAACTGATGGGCTGCATTGGTGTAGCCAGCACAGGGAAAGACACTTGTAATAAGCACAATAACACTTCATACATGCTCGGCATCACAGTGCATCATATTGCTAAAAATGAGTGAACATGTAATAAACTATGGTTTCTTGGTAGGGGTACACAGAACATGGTTGATATGGTAAAAGGTACGTAATGACAAAAAGCTTGGGAACCCCTAATGAAGGATATCAAACTTTGCATTTAATCACTGCCAGTTTTTTGGTGTTATTATTCTTTGTTGGTTAATAGTGCTGCGTAATTAGTGCAGACCTGTGTGAATTAGTCAAAATACTTAATTGACATTTCTCCTCCCTGTTTTTCCTCAGACATCCAAGAAATACATATGCTATGCAAATAATAAAACATTACAATGAGCCAAGGTGCACTGTGTCACTATCAGCAGAGAATGGCCGTTAATTGAGCTTTTGACCCATCGCAAGTGCTTTGTGAATCCCACGTAACATTTTTGTAACATTCAGTGCTGGGTACTCTCTAGACTCTGAATGATGAAGAGGCTTTGAAGAGGGTTGAATGGTATGTCACTGCAATCATTCTTTTGTGCTTATTTTTTCATTAGCATCCTTCACACACATAGATCAGTATATATATAGCTAATAACTAATTTATAGATAGTCTATAATAGTTGCATTTATTTTGTGCTGGTAACCTAAACCAGAAAATGATGGACTATCGAGATCAAACACACTCATAACCTTCTAAGGTTCAGACCAGTTTTAATAGGGACAAAGCTATCCTATGCACTGTCGCAAGCCTTGGGTTAACTTGGGAACATTATGCTTAAGAACATAAGAATACATCCCATCTAGGCTCGAACAATGAGAACATAAGAACATAAGAATACATAATGACGAAAACGGGCCGTTCAGTCCATCTAGGCTCGTCATGTCCTAATCTAAAGTGTATCTAGTACTGCATCTAGCCTGGACTTGAATAGCCCAAGTGTTTCTGCATCTACTACCCGACCTGGCAAGCTGTTCCAGGCATTGACAACTCTCTATCTAAAGAAAAACTTCCTAATATCTGTGCTTTAACTAATTTCCACCTGTGGCCTCTTGTTCTGCTGACCCCACTTATCTTAAAAAATCTTTGGTATTTCACTTTGTTAATCCCTTTTAGGAATTTAAAAACCTCAATCAAATCCCCCCTAAGTCTCTGTTTGCTAAACTTAAATAGATTGAGTGCCTTAAGTCTATCCTCATAACCTTTACCGTTCATACCAGGTATCAGTTTAGTTGCCCTTCTCAGAACTTTTTCAAGAGCTTCTACATCTTTCTTGTAGTGCACACAGTATTACGTAAGTGAGGTCTGACAAAGGCATTATATAACATTAATATAACCTCCTTTGATTTATACTCAATACTTTTTGCTATGTATCCCAGCATTCTGTTGGCTATTTTCACTGCTGTAGCGCACTGCTTTGATGCAGATAGGAATTGTAGTTGATGAAAGCCTAAGTCTTTTTCAAATTGAACAGCTACTAACTTTTTTTTTTCCTCCCATAAAATACTCCTGTCTAATGTTTGTATTTCCCACATGCATAACTTTACATTTAGCAATATTGAATGTCATCTGCCACGTATCTGCCCATTCTTGGATTTTGTTTAAATCATCTTGGATTACTTTAATCGATTCCAAACTGTTTGCCAACCCCTTGAGTTTAGTATCATCTGCAAATGTAACTATTTTGCTACTAACATCCATATTAAGATCATTTATGTAAATAAGGAAAAGCAGAGGTCCCAGCACCAATCCCTGCGGACACCACTGCCCACAGCACCGAGGTCAGATATGGTTGTTACTGTTACTCGTATTTGTATTCACCCTTGCAGCCAATTATGAACCCACTCTGAAACAACTCCTGCATTTCCTACTGAATTCATTTTAGTAATGAGTCTCTCATGTGGTACCTTGTCAAATGCTTTCTGAAAATCCAAATATATAATATCATAAGCCTGGTTCAGGTCAACACACTTTGTAGCCTCTTCAAAAAAGTTCAGGTTTGTTAGGCATGACCTCCCTTTGAAAAAACCATGTTGGCTCTCCCTTAAAATACTATTATTTTTCAAGAATGATTCCAACTTATCCCTAAAATGTGTTTATACCATTGCTAATGTGTATTATCCAAAGGCCAGTACTCAGACATGCTTGCTGGTGTAGTACATATTCTTTTGGTAGTTGCAGTCATAAAACTTTGGATTTCAAAAGTAAGTTTTAGTGTCAGGGAACTTAGATGGCCTTGTTTTCCCCATGATGCACAAATGTTCTTCAGGAAACCAAACAGTGAAGGTCGATACCACAGCTCCACGTCTGTTTTTTTCCTCCGGCAGACATTCTCATCTGATAACCACAACAGCAGTGAATCACACCATTTTTATTTTTCTCTTCACTTGTAGTTCTCCCAGGGCTGTGATTGCTTCTGCTTGGTTTGACATTTCAAACGTAGCTCTGTGACAGTGCGGATCAATTATTCAAAAGAAGAGTCGATGTAAGACAGCAACTACCAGGTCTCCTGTGTGGCCATGGTTGGGGAAAGCTGAAACCCCCTCCCCCGTCAGAGCCGCTGCCTTGACTCTGGGGTTCAATAGATAGACAAGTAACATCCAGGTCTGTTTATCCCACACATTTCTGTACTGGCTATTACATTAGAGCGAACAGTTGGGGGTCTACTCAAAGTTTCAAAGTGATGTTTTTATGTACCTCTACATTTATGAGTTGCTCTAATGACTATACTGATCTTTAAGGAGTTAGGAGTCAGGTAGTGCATTCAGCAAAATCACTTGTTCTCAGTGCAGTGACTCCACAGGGTATAATTACTCACCCAGGGAGTGAGGGCTACAGTCGGCAGGGTACAGCCTGCCTCATCACAATAAAGCAATTAAGCTTTATAGTATAATGCTGTCTGTAAATAGCTGTCCCAATATAAAACTGTCCAAGGAAATGGGTTTCTCCCATAGTTTATGTCACACTCACGCCCAGGGAGGTTCTGTAGATACAGATGTGGTGTGATGGTACAATTAGGTACATGCCTGGGATCATCAAATCTGTCCCTGTTGGGAGCACACTGCTGGTGGCACCTTTGTCCTGCTTGGTTGTTTTCACCATAATTCACCAAAATCCTCTGTTTGAGCAAATATGCTATTTTGTATTCTCTAACAAAAGTTGAATGGTTAGCACAAATATGAAAATAGACAATAGCATTATCACATTAGTTGCTGGCAAATTCTAAGGAAAGAGCATTGTGGGAATTTGCTGCATCTTGTTTATGTGGATACCTGGGTGTGTGTCATTGAGAAATGCAAGTGCCTTAAAAGTACATCAGGGGTTCTCAAACTTTTTTACTCCACGACCCCATTTCATGGGTCGAAAAAAAACGCGACCCCAAACATAAATGAAAATTCGCGACCCCATACCTAAAGCGCGACCCCATCAAATTGAATGGCAATGGCATTAAGTTGTCCCACGTAACGGTGCCCAACCACGGACCGGTTTCATGCAAAACCATTTTAGTTTTTTTACATTTACTTTTTGGCGACCCCACCATTACCCTTTGGCGACCCCAAGTGGGGTCGCGACCCATAGTTTGAGAACCGCTGAAGTACATCATTTCAAATATGTTTTACAGTGAGCAGTACTGAATGACTTTTAAGAAGATATCATTATTAGTATCATTAGCCAAGTGTATATTTCTGTGTATTAGCGTTTTCATGTAGTGTGTTTATTGTGATTTAAATTCCTGCTCATTCATGCTGTATATTATTACTGCAGCATACATGGTAGTGCAACTAGTAATTTACAGTTCGTTTGAGCCATGCTGAAGCAGTCCGTTACTTCGTATTATAGAACCAAACTAAGTATGCAATAGCTAGGCTGCTGTGATGATCCAAGCATGGCTGGTTCTGATGACATCATTAAACAGTGACGTTGTGGTCCTTTGCTTTATCGCTTTTAAAGGACTGGCTTAAAGCTACAACAACGTGCGTACATGCAATCGGAGACTGCATCAGAACTAATGTATTTGGGAGACATTTGGCCATTTCTGTACATTTAATATGTTATAGTAGTTTGTCATTTTAGTAGTTTAGTAGTAGTTTATAGTAGTTTGTTACATTAACATTGTTGCATTGTAGTTCAATGCATGAAATGCACTCCTATAGCCATTGCATATTAAGTTAATTTAATATTAATATTAACATTAATTCAGTTTAGATTACTGACTGCACTTTATTCATCTTAGTTAGATGCCTTTACTGTTGTCATATATGTCCATATATCCTGCTAATTCATAGTAATATACTGTAGTTCACATGCCTATTCATCATATGCCAGTGCCTTTATGTACAGTAAATTTATATTGATTAGATATATTCTTCATTCATTTTCTTTAGAAACCACACACACACACAATGCACCAGCTGCACCACATATAATCTGAGGTTGTGTGGTACCACTAACCTCCATCACCTTGGTACAAGCTTAGCCACAAACCCTCATTTTCTGGTAGAACGACAAGAAGCAGCAGCTGCCTAAATGCATTTTGGAGGATGTTTGTGCTTGCCTGCACTCTCTCGGATTGACCTAGCAATCCAAGGAATGGGATGGTCACACAAACACAAACTGGAACTACAACGTGGGAGAGAAATACAAAGGGCACAAAAAAGATAAAGAAATACTGATTTCTTACCTCTATTTTCCCAGTTCTTCTTCCTACCTTAGATCTGTCATGAAATGCATAATGTTTCAGTGCTTTCATATATGTTTGTATTTGAATGACACTGGTGCGCTCTGTAAGAGAATCACAATCTTAGTGTATTTTCTACTTTTCCATTCTGTGAAAATGTGTTTTGCACTACATATAGGCCACAATGTGTTTGTGGCAAAGGTCTAATGCATATTAAGGGTATAGCATAGTTGGTTATGTTATTCTTTAGATTCAATTTACAATGCTGCTGTTGTTGAAATGATCTTTGTCATCATACTGAACGCTGGACAGGCAATACATACTTAAATAAAAACAAATATCCAAAACAGTGTAATAAGCAAAGAAGACAATTCCTGTTAATGCTGAGGAGATGAGAGATATACAGGCAGTCCCCGGGTTACGAACGAGATCCGTTCTTAAGTCTGTTTTTAAGTCGAATTTGTATGTAAGTCGGAACAGGTACATACAGTTCTTATTAATTGTCACTTAGTCAAATGGTTGTCTTAGTATAGTATTTATTTTACCTTTCTGTGCATATAAAACACTTAAGAAAAACTTCCAAATACAATAAAACATCTTAAACATAACATTCAGTACATAATAATACTGTAATAATAATAATAATACTGTAATAATAATAATACTGTAATAATAAAAGTAACTATGTACATACAGTATTGTACTGTAAAAAAACATTAAAGAAACAGTTCTTAAAACAGTTTAGATAGAAAAAAAGAAAAAGGATCATGATTAAAGGTTAACACTCATTTGTGAGGTAACATTATGATAACATTAATAACTGGATGATGCAGAAGATGATGGACTTGGAGATGGACCTTAGCAGCACTTACATCGGCACTCGCTGCTTCACCTTGAACTTTAATATTATGTAAATTTGCTCTCAATTTAAAGCGATTGAACCAACCCCTACTCGCAAAACAAATTCTTCGTCGCAATCGCCTTCACTTGCTGCACGAGCAACTTTTAAGTCATTGAAAAGGCTTTGAGCCTTTTCTTCCACTAAAGAAAGACTAGTAGGCATATTACGCTGATTTTGGTCTTCTATCCAAATTATCAATAGCCTTTCCATCTCAATAATTAAACCACTACGTTGTTTGGTAATAATCGTGGCATTCATCGGGGCATGGCCTTTCACATGTTACATTATTCTCCCTTTGTCTTTTAAAATTGTTCCAATTGTTGACCGGCTGTAGCCTAATGCTTTCCCAATGGCTGATGGCGTTTCACCTCTCTCCAATCTCTTTATTATTTCAACTTTACTTTCCATGGTGATTGTTTTCCTTTTCTTTGATGCATCACCAACACTTGCATCAGATTTACGCTTTGGAGGCATCGTTGTAAGGGTAAGAGAAAGAGAAAGACAGGACTGTGATCTGACTTATAACGGATGGTGATCTCTGTTCCTTGAGCCGACAAACCGCTGAAACCGCGCAATGTTTTCACGAGCATCATAAACTAGCGCGTGCGTTCGTTATTACGAACCATTGTATTTAACTAGATTTAAAAATATAATAGGCCTTATGGCAGTCCGTTCGGAAGTACGAGTTGTCCGTAAGTCGGACGTTCATAACCCGGGGACTACCTGTGCAGTAGAAACATTTTCAGTTAAACGAATAGTAAATTGTCCACAGTTTTTGTGCAAAGTGTTCTTTTGTGTGGAAAGGTTGACTGGAGTCATGGCAACCCTCACCTGTTGCTGCAGGAAACCCAGATCTAACAAAGCACTATTATCTCATCTGATGTTCTAAACCATGCTTTGGGCAGGCAGGCAGTGGGGGAGGGGCTCCCTGAACATCTGTGTGTCAGAATGGCTCAGTGGCACAGGACCTAAGGAAAAAAACTAAAAACATACAATAAGAGTATTGGCCATCATATTTTGAATTGATCCTGGTCTTATCTGAGGTGCAGGTGCAGCTGCTTAGAGCTCAGTCACCCTCCATCTCTCCTGACAGGTGCGCTGCCTGTCAGCCGTGGCCTGAGGGCGATCACGATCAAAGTGTCACCTCCGTAGACATGCCCGTCACAACCTGCAGAGCGAGGGCACTGAGGGAATTACTGAAGGGATGCAGGTCAAATACCGTGCTGTGGGTATTTACTGAAGTACCTTGCTGTAGGTATTTACTAAAGTAATGCAGGTAGAATATGTTGTGGGTATTTACTGAACTAATCCCAGTTGAATACCTTGCTGTGATATTTACTGAAGCAATACAGGTAGGTAGAACATGTTGGTGTGGCGTTGTGCAATTCAGGCAAAATACCTTTACCTTCTGTTAGCAGCCCGGTTCCTTGCCTTTTCAGATGCTGATGCCAGGCCTGGAGCAGCATTGTAGATTGGGGTCACCATCATGGTCAATGTGACACCTGCTGAGGCCCTGGAGAAGAATGGTGTCCAGTATAACTTCCTGGCTCTGGCGTTTGGGGTTCCTCTCATCCTGGTCATCATCCTGGGGAATGTGCTGGTGTGTCTGAGTGTGCTGACTGAGAGGTCCCTTAAAACCGCCACCAATTACTTTATCGTCAGTCTTGCCGTGGCAGACCTCTTGTTGGCCGTGCTGGTCCTGCCCTTGTATGTCTATTCAGAGGTAAGTCTGTCTGTCACCTGCAACGCAACTATCGTATGTTAGATCTGATTCATTTTTGTTTTAATTCACGCACCTTTGGTGAAATAATACAATTTACTTCTGTAATTACACTGCAACTCATGACAGTAATATTTAATTTCAATCTATGTCACGTCACTATTATAGAAGTAACTATTATGGAAGTTTGTGACTTGTAAGTGTGTAAGTACACACGTGATATAACTAACCCTGCCCTAACTAGGTAACCCCTGACAGCAACCCAAACCATCCAGGTGCAATTTTCATACATGTGAACTTGAATAGCAGAAAAATAGTGCTTACAATACATTTCCTTAGGCTTGGATTCAATCAACATCTGTCCTTGACTTAATTTGTCCATTTGTGCTTCCTTTTATTCAGTGCATAGTGATTAAAGCCAAGGACAACCTTCTGTTGTTATCAGTGAAACACGCACCTCTCCTCCAATTGGTGCAGCTGTAACTCTCCTGTGGTGTGCTGTGTAGCAGTGTGGAAACAGTCACTGGTTTTGCGAGCGAGTGTACCAGAAGTGCATGTGCTCAGCTACCGTGCTCACTGTGAGGGTGCGGGTTACCAGCTCCCTAACCATTACACTACACTGCCAGCCCTGTATAAATGTAATAAAGACAGATAACATAACCCTTTGGATGAACCCAGTTTCATTAGCAAGTCAGAATGTTCTTTGTACTTTTGTACCTTTATTTTGATCTGAACGTATGCCTGCAAATAGTCCCACAGACGATCTTGATTTTACATCTGATGAAATGTGTTTTGTGCTCATGTTCAGTTTCTTGGTGGGATCTGGACCCTGAACACATACATCTGCGATGCGCTGATGACTATGGACGTGATGCTCTGCACTGCTTCGATTCTTAACCTCTGTGCCATCAGCGTCGACAGGTAGAAGATTCTCAGCTGCACTGCAGCGTTATAATAATAATAATAATAATATATGCCATTTAGCAGACGCTTTTATCCAAAGCGACTTACAGTAGTGAATGCATACATTTTCAGTATATGTGGCCCCAGTGGGGATTGAACCCACAACCTAAGCGTTGCCAATGCTGTGCTCTACCAACTGTTAAAAGTCTACATTCAAATTCAGTTTGTGTGGAGCAAGCAAACTGTCCAGTGCGCTTCCCTACCCATAGACTTGGGAGACGAATAATAAGCATAGGAACAATGCACTGGTCGGCATCACGAGCCCAGTGGAAGAATCTGTCAACTTTGTTTCGCCATCGCCAATCAAATTTGAAGAATGTTTGATCATGAGAACAGGCCATTCAGACCATCTAGGCTAATGATTGCTTGTAAAATTGTACTTTATATAGCACTCACATATGCTTTCACAAATTGAATTGCAGAGAATGTTTCACTTAGCCATGCATGCGGTACCAGTAAAAAAAAAAAAAGATAATAAGATAAAGCTCCTGGACTGCATCACAGAACCTCTCTGTCCTTCTACTCAATCTATTGGTTATATTGCTTGTAAATCACAGCCATAAGACACAGACAATGAATCGAATTACGCCCTTTTTTCTTTCTTTTTTAAAATGTTGCCTTCTGAGAGTAGCAAGTAATTGCTATATTTCATCGAAGACCAAGCTCCTACATTATAACAATCACTATTATTATTATTATTATGTAGATGATTGGTCCGATGAAAACGGTTTCAGTTTTAAAAAAAGTTAAACGCACCGTCCAACCTCTCCCTCTGCAGGTACATAGCAGTGGTGGTCCCTCTGAAGTACAACCGCAACCAGTTCAGCATGCGGCAGCTCATCCTGATCTCAGCCACCTGGGTGCTGTCCTTCGGGGTGGCGAGCCCGGTCATCTTCGGCCTGAACCAGGTCCCCGGCCGGAACGCCACAGTGTGCAGGCTGGAGGACGACAACTTTGTGGTGTACTCCTCCGTGTGCTCCTTCTTCGTCCCCTGTCCCGTCATGCTGCTGCTCTACTACTGGATGTTCCGGGGACTGCGGCGGTGGAGCGCCAGCCGGAGGTCCAACCTGCTGCGGGGCGAGCGCCGGTTCTCCCTCAGCCTGAGGGGCCTGCGGCGCCACGGGAGGTCAAAGGTCAAGTACCTGATGCCCAGCCTCAGCCCCACCGCGGCGGAGCAGACGGGCCGGGCGCCGGGGCCACCCGCGCCGGAGAACGAAATCGACCACGTCACCACCCAGATGGACAGCGTGTCGGACGCCGAGGGGCCCGAGAGGGCCCGGCACGGCAGCCCCAAGGAGAACGGGCTCAGGGGCCACGGGTCCGGCAAGGGGTCCCACAGCAAGAGCAGCCGAGTGAGCGGCCGCGAGCGCAAGGCCATGAAGGTCCTCCCAGTCGTCGTAGGTGGGTGATGCTGCACGGGCCCGGGTGAAGGAGACGGGGAGTGACATTTACATTTTACATTTTAAGCATTTAGCAGACGCTCTTATCCAGAGCGACTTGTGCATTAATACATGGTAGGAATAATCATAGTTAGCGCGCAAGATCAGTGCAGGAATACAGCAATAGACATCATTGCAGGCATCTGCGGACCATACCTGTAACACCGGGAAGGAAAAGGTTAGTGTATTTGTGTGAGTGGTGGGACGAATGGAAAGAGGGGGGGCTAAGCTTCCCGACCGTGATGCATTGTAGGAGGGGAGCTGAGTTCACGGCACCAACCTAATTTATCTTAGCTAGACAAAGAGATGGTGGAGATGGATGAGACAGAAGCCACAGCTGACTTGTAATGTCGATGAAAAAAGTCAGATCGGACGGTAAAATTCGATCTGAAGTACCTTCACAGCCTCTTGCAGCAATTTAATTTAACAAGAGGACACAGCTGCAGCATTTCCATAGTGAGTGGCATGAAAGAACAATCAAACAAACAAGTGAGGAGATTATTAGGGCTGTCCCCGACTAAAACAAATCTTGGTCGACCAACTGTCGTCCGTGTTTTTTGATTGGTCGAAACTTTTTTTCTATATGACACACCCTATTTGTTTTAATAAATACAACTATATGCACACTGCGCTTGTCTCGTGTTTTATAACTTTTTAAGTGAATGACACAAATGAGTAACAATAGGCTAATGACTTTATGGAGCCGGAGTTCAAGATTACTCCTCTTCATGCTGCCCTTGCAGATTCTGCCATTGCGCTTGTGAAGTTGCGGTATGGCCACAGAATAGGGTGATGCTTATTTAATTAACCAGGTTGGTCTCATTGGGATTTAAAATCTCTTTTGCAAAAAAATAGTCTAACAAACGAATGATCACACATAGCCTAATGTCTTAAATTGTAGCCTAAAGCTGAACATAAAGTGGCTATAGCCTATCGAAAATAACTTACTCGAGTCGGAGACCATCCGATGGCCTACTTCCCCAGTCGTTTCATGTTATGGCACAGGAACACTAGCTTGTCCACATTTTGGGGCAAAAGGCTCCTCCTCATTTTATTAACAATAAACACTGCCTTGGAAAACGCACTTGCAAAGTTTACATTACACTTTTTTGGGATCGTCCGCGACTAAAACGAAATGCTGCCATACTCGAAATTAGTAATTAAAGTATGTCTATATCACTAATCTTAACTGTAGGCAAATCTTAGGCTACAATTAAAATGCACATTTGCGTGCCTAAAACAAGAAGGATACAATATAGGCTACATGAAAGGGGGTGTTACGCATGTTCGTTATAAATATATAAACCATAAAATTAGCAAAACACATTTATTATAAAATGTTACTTTTATTAGTTTTGCAGAATTATTCACAACATTACTATTACCTTAACTGCCTAATATAATTTAAAGAGAACATATATAGGCCTAGCTAGGTTAAGAGTAAAGGACTGTCACTGCCATACCCGCAGCATCCAGAATGGATTATTCTACTGACAAGCGCGCCAAGCTGTGGCGCGCTTGTCACAAGCGCCAAAACAAATCGTGGTCGACCAACAGCCCATCGATCAAACAATCGACCAGTCGACTAAATGGGGTCAGAGATTATGCTGTGTTTTCAGCAGTATTGCAGTTCCACCATGCTGGTCTATCACAGAGAGAGAGAGGTGTGTGGGCAAAAAAATCAGTTGAAGTATTCAGAGATGGTAGATTCGCAAAGCTGATGGAGGAACGTGTCAGCAACTTATCAGACCTGGGAGGAAGGTGCTCTAGCCTGCCATGACAGTTATAGTCAGTCGGAGTCAGGCAGCCAGTCTGAGAACACCAGCCATATTAAACATGAGAATAAGGCTGGCCAGTACCGGTCCTGGAGATCTGCAGGGTGTGCTTATTCTCGGCTTCACCCAAAAATGAACAATTTACACACGAGAAACAAAGTGGGGTGGGTTAGCTGTACAATCAAATGCTTACTTTGTCAATCAAGTGCAGAGTTAACAACAGAAACCAGCATACCCTGTGGATCTCCAGGACCAAGACTGGCCAGAATAACCACCTCTGAACTTGAATGTAAGGTTTGCTGCACAAATATTATTAATATTGAGTGAAAAAAACGTTAAAAGCATGCAAGTGATTTTTTAAAAACCCAATAATTTATTATTTTCAACTGATATTATTAAGCCAATTTTGTGCACTCCATTGCAACATGCTATTCATTAATCTCTGGATAAACTGTGCAAAGTTAAGTGTTGCACAGTAGATTCTACAACAGAGTGACAAGGGACTTGTGGATTTGTACACCTGCGTGTGTGACTGCATGTGTGAGTGCGTGTGTTGCCTAGCTCCCCTCTGGTTTCCAAGGTGAAAGGGTTTCATCTCATGGCCATATCATTGTCCCCCCATTATCCTTAGACTGCCTTTGATCCTTTAGCACAGAATTTTAAAGAGCCATACTCAATTTGTCCCAGTGAAGATGGAGGAGCTGATTTCGCTGCGATTTTGGCTGTCAACACATACACATACACATGTACAGTATCTCCACTCTTTGCAATTCCCAGAAAGCATAGTATTAAAAACATACATGCACTGCAGCACGTATTGATATAATCAAAAAGCAAGATGTAATATCGAGACAGCATTTATTTTTAAAGGCCATATCGTCCACCCCTAGTTTCAGCACCCATAACTCTACCTTTGTCATTACTGTAACTGAACTGCGAACAAAGACTTGAAACTAGACTGAGCTCTTTCTTTACTTGCCCACAGGTGTGTTTCTGGCCTGCTGGACCCCCTTCTTCGTGGTCCATGTCACCAAGGTCCTTTGTGTGTCCTGCGACATTGGGCCAACGTTGATCAGCGTGGTGACATGGCTGGGCTATGTCAACAGTGCGGTCAACCCCATCATCTACACTGCATTCAACACCGAATTCAGGAATGTCTTTCACAAACTCCTGTGTTGTCAAACATGAGCTGCTGCTTGAACGGCTGAAAAAGGGTTACAGTTATTTTGAAAAACAATTATTCTCACAGTAGATTGCCCCTAATGCCTTAGTTGAAATGGCTGTGAACGAAAAGACAACAAATGCCATCAGTGTTTATAGTATAGCATTGTTCCAACTGTATCAAGTCCATTTCTGTAAATTATTGCTTGAGTACAGTAGATTACAAATCATTAGCCCAGAGGCATAAAAACTTGTGAATATGTGCACATTTAAATGTATGTCAGTGTAGACTGTGCAGTTTTTCTTACGAAAAATGAAATGAAAGCGAGAGGAGAGAGATTTTTTTCTTACCCTTGAAGAGACTTTTACAAAACACAGGAATGTATCACATTATTTCTATACATTACACATGCTGCTTCCCAAGATTGGGCTCCAGAGTTTTTACATTCTGGCAAAAGGTGCAAAGGGGAACATCTCCAGTGATACAGTATTTCAGTCCAGAAGCAATTGGAAGAGGTTAAAAAAAAGTGCTGTTTTTTACAGTATAAATTGACATAATATCCCACAGCAGGGATATTAATGAGCGTCTGGGGACTCTAGAGACTTTTATAAAGCAGGAGGTACGACAGCCTGATAAAATGTGTTTCAGGGGGTTTTGGACATCATGAAGACGAATAACATTTCAGCTCATTGTGTTAATTAAGGAGCGGTGCTGAAGTGCTGCAGAATCTCTGTAAAGAAGTTAACCTGTGCGGTAATGTGAACAGTGCTCTTTGTCAGTGGTGGAAAACAATAAAAAGGAAAACAATCCCAAAGATACGTGGACTTTCTACAGCTTTGTTTCTGGGGGTTCTCAGATGGGAAAGCACTGAATTCAACCTGACCATGAGCTGTTAGAACGTAAGAGCGTGAAGTTTTAATGAGCTGGCCATTCTCGTTACATTATCTAGGCTCATTATCTAGGAACATTATCTTGGCATTTTTCATCAAAATGGATTTAATTAGGATTTCTTGCCACTGATCAACACAAAATATTCAATAAAAAAAAAAACCTAAAGCTTTTTGTTAATTACAAATAAAAAAAAGCAGACAATAATTGATTGCGTAAGTATTCACTCCTTTTGCTAAGACACGTCTAAATAAGCCCTGGTGCAATCAACTGTCTTCAGAGGTCACATATTTATTTGATTGGAGTGTTGTTTTTATTTGCCATTATAGAGTATTTTGTGTTGATCAGTGGCAAGAAATCCCAATTAAATCCATTTTGATTCCATGAAGTAAGAAAATAGAATGTGAATAATGCCAAAGGGGGTGAATACTTTTTATACCCACTGTATTTATTTGTCTGATGCTTCTTACCAAAGATACAGGTAACTGGCAAAATAAAAAAACACAAAATAAAAAATAAAGAAACACATGAATGTAATGTTGAGGGAAAACATTTTCACAGCGTTGTGAGACAACACTGCTATCTCGGAGGAGGATTCACTATGACCCTATCCTCCAGGTAACTGCCAAAATAAAGGAAACACCTGAGTAGATGAAGGGTGGTTCTGGTGGCTCTGTTATGGTGTGGGGTGCACTTTCCCAGCATGGTTTAGGTCCACTCAACCCCTTAGAGGGCAAGGTAAACACCAATAAATACAAAGCCAATCTGATGGTGAAGCATTTCTATCCTGATGGGAGTAGTCTCTTTCAGGATGAGGATATTTTGGCAATTACCCATACAACAGTCATTAAGGCAAACAACATAAAATAACAAGGATAACAATAAGAACATAAGAACATAAGAATACATAATGACGAGTATGGGCCGTTCAGCCCATCTAGGCTCGTCATGTCCTAATCTAAAGAGTATCTAGTACTGCATCTAGCCTGGATTTGAAAAGCCCAAGTGTTTCTGCCTCTACTACCCGACCTGGCAAGCTGTTCCAGGCATTGACAACTCTCTGTGTAAAGAAAAACTTCCTAATACCTGTGCGGAATTTGCCTTTAACTAATTTCCACCTGTGGCCTCTTGTTCTGCTGACCCCACTTATCTTAAAAAATCTTTGGTATTTAACTTTGTTAATCCCTTTTAGGAATTTAAAAACCTAAATTAAATCCCCCTTTGTCTCCGTTTGCTAAGCTTAAATAGATGAGTGCCTTAAGTGTATCCTCATAACTTTTACCTTTCATACCAGGTGTCAGTTTAGTTGCCCTTCTTTGAACTTTTTCAAGAGCTTCTATATCTTTCTTGTAGTGCAGTGCCCAGAACTGCTGTTGGATTTTTTCACTGCTGTAGAACACTGCTTTGATGCAGATTTGACCTTGATCAACTACAATTCCTAAGTCTTTTTCAAATTGAACACCGACTAACTTTTCTCCTCCCATAAAATACTCCTGTCTAATGTTTTTATTTCCCACATGCATAACTTTACATTTAGCAATATTGAATGTCATCTGCCACATATCTGCCCATTCCAAACTGTTTGCCAAACCCCCAAATTTAGTATCATCTGCAAATTCAACTATTTTGCTACTAACGTCCATATCAAGATCATTTACGTAAATAAGGAAGAGCAGAGGTCTCGGCACCGATCCCTGCGGGACACCACTGCCCACAGCACCGAGGTCAGATATGGCCCCACCTACTATTACTCTTCGCTATTAGTATTCACCCTGGCTAAATAAAGGTAAAATTTAATTTTAAATTAAAATTAAAATTATAAACCCACTCTGAAACTACTCCTGCAATTCCTACTGAATTAATTTTAGCAATGAGCCTCTCGTGTGGTACCTTGTCAAATGCTTTTTGAAAGTCCAAATTTATAATATCATAAGCCTGGTTCAGGTCAACACACTTTGTACCCTCTTCAAAAAAGTCCAGGTTTGTTAGGCATGACCTCCCTTTGAGAAAACCATGTTGACTCTCCCTTAAAATACTATTATTTTTCAAGAATGATTCCAACTTATCCCTAATAATACATTCTAGCATTTTACATGCAATGAAAGTTAAACTGACAGGCCTATAGTTCCCTGGGTCAGTACGGTCCCCCTTCTTATATATTGGAATGACACTACCCTGCTTATCTGTCAATGGTTTATATATAAATTCCTCAAGTTCTTTCAGTACTCTGGGATATATGCCATCAGGGCCTGCCGCTGTTTTTGTAGTTTTTGGAGTACTTCTATGTCCCTTATCTCAAAGTCCTCCAAAACACTCTGTACCTTGGCTATACATTTAGGCATATTTATAACCTCTTCTATACTAAAGCGCTCAACAAAGTAACTGTTTAGTGTGTTAGCAGCTACAATATTGAAAAAACGTTTTAGGATTAATTTTTGCATCTTGGATGCAAATTTCAAACCGCCTTTTAGCTGATCTTATTTCCTTTTTAGCCTTAGCCCGCATATTACAATAATCGAACTTGTTTCTCTCTGAGTTTTCCTTTTTATATACTCTGTACAGTCATTTCTTTTGCCTCCCGCTTCTAAAACTCCCGTAAAGATTTAGCCATCCACTGCGGAGACTGTTTTTTCATCCTATTTTTCCTTACTTTTGGGATGAATTTACACTGTACATCTACAATAACCCTTTTAAATGTAGCCCATTTTTCATTCACAGTTCCGCAATCTAGTTTTACCCAATCTATATTACTTAAATTCTCCCTCATTTTATTAAAGTCAGCTTGTCTGAAATTAAAAATTCTAGAGTTAGAGGAGGCTGTCTTAACTTGCCCAAAAATATCAAAAGTAACTGTACTGTGATCACTTGCCCCTAGTGGTTCTACTACCTCTGGAGTGCAAATTCTATCAGGATTGTTACACAAAACCAGGTCCAGTATTGATTTCCCTCTCGTAGGCTGAGTAACAGACTGTACCAAAAAGCAGACATTGACCACATCTAAAAACTCCTCTTCACATTTACCCTGACCTGTCACTACTTCCCAATTAATAGAGGGGTAATTGAAGTCGCCCATTAATCGCCTCTCCTTCAGCACAGGTTTGTTTTATGTTACCAAAGAGCATAGTATTTATGTTACTGTCTGAAGCTAGAAGTCTGTAGCATACTCCTATATTAAGGCCCTTCTCATGATCCCCTAGTAATCTAATCCAGACGTCTTTACAAGGAACAAATGAGTTAATACCTGGAATTTCCTGCACATTAAGATCATCTTTCACATAAAGGGCCACTCCCCCTCCTCTTTTATTAGTTATATCCTTCCTAAACAATTTGTACCCCTCCACATTATATTCATCCCCATCCACTGCGCCAAGCCATGTTTCAGTAATCCCAACGATCTCATAACCCCCATTCAACATGACAGCCTCCAGTTCCAAAAAAATATTTTTTATGCTTCTAGCATTTAAACACATTAACTTCAGAGCCTTACTCACACTTATGTTGTCCTTCCCCTCCACACATAACTGTGCCGAACCACCTCTATGATCTAAAAAATCTTTATTAATTATATCCTCAGATTTATTATACTCCACCCTGGTATCTTCCATCTGGGCAGTCTGTACCTCCCTATCCTTAATACTACTACTAATTTCCCTCCCTGCCCCTCCAGTCCCTAGTTTAAATATTGCTCTGCTACCCTATGATAATAAGTATCATAACAATGCTATAAAATAATCAATTGAATCTAGGGGAGAGTTTCTCATCTTCTTATCCATCAATGCACTACTCTCATTGAAAACAATGGCCAATGTGTATACCCAAATGCCAGTATGTCAGCTCCTGTCCAACCAGCCATTATTGATTCTACAACATGGCACAAGAAAAGGAACAATGTCACACTGCACAACTATTCCATTCTTTGGGGAGAACCCTGTACCTATTCTTGGACAGACCTGGCAGCCCAAAAGAGTTACAGTTGCATTGTAGTGCTAACTTCAAGATATGTCCCACATGTCAATATCCATTACTTATTAAAATGAAGGGTCATTGGTGTATAAAGTGCTTATTGTTACTTCAGGCTGATATATGTTTAGGTTCTCTCCTGTTAGATGCCTTAACTGTCTCTTCAAATAGTGTTTAGACAATCCGGCCTTCTGGAATTGACAACAGAGATCATGCATCTTCTGGCTGCACAGTCAGCACATGCTTCAGACAGGACATGTGTGTGGGAGCAGACCAATCTTAAAAATATATATATGAGTGCAAAGAAGGCAAGAGAGGCATGATAAACATAGGTAGCTTCGTATATCGTATATTCGTGCATCTGGAATGTAATACTGAAATTTCACCAGTGAAAATATAGTCTATTAACCAATTTACAAACAATTTACAATGAAATTGCTTGAGATACAATGAGATAATGGAAATATTCTACTGAAGTATTTGAATATTTTGTTCACCATTCTAGTCATGGTAAAATCAAACAGTAATGGGCCAATCAGAACCTGTAGCAGGTAATCTGCCATGTTTACTCAGACATTTTAGCTGAAAACTTACCAAAGTTGTTCTAGCCAGGTTTACACTGACGTCAGACCCAGATTATAGACACAAACGCAGACTTTTCACAAGTAACAAGAACGTAGAACGAATCTATTAACAATTCATTAATGTACTCATCCAGGAAATTAACTCAACCTAAAAATAATTAAAAGCACAATTAAGGCAGAATATATTGAGTTTGGCAGAATCTATTGAGTAAAAATATGTTTAAAAAGCAATTTAAAAACTTTTAATGAAGGGCAGAGTAGGCCACTCCAATTAAAGCATTAACCTGTCAACCGACTGCAATTTCACACATTTGAATGACGCGTGCGATGCCAATCAGACCTTGTTCAGATTTAAGATTTCACCAATTGCTATTTTTATAACACTGAGTCATAAATTACAAAAAGAATCAAACATCCCTTGTAGTGAAAAGCCTTCACAATTCAATAACATACATTTTCTCTAATTGTCATTCATTTAACACTGCACATATAATTTGAAAATATATAATTTTTTTTAATACATAAGTCCCACATGTGAGTTTTCCAACTTCTTTAGGTTTTTTTGGTTTCAGATTTTTCCCCAGTTTTTTCTCCCAATTTGGTGGCCAATTATACCCTCTATTTCTGTTGATTCACCCTCCCCCACAAACTCGACGCCGGCCTCCACGGGACAAGCTAATACCCCATGGCAATGTTCCGCCTCCTCCGAGATGGAACTGGCCCACCTGTCTTTCTAGGTTCACCCTACCGATCATCAGTGAGCTCGTGCCGGCTCTCCCTCCCCCTGGGGTGGACAGCCAATCACCGCCGCTGATCAGGGCTCCTGACCAGAGCAGAACTGGCGCAGCCGAGTTTCAAACGGCAGCTGCAGTGGGCAACTTGCATCCCGGGTGAATGCTTTGACCGTTACACCACCCGAGGCCCCACAACTTCTTTAGTTACTTTGACACTATCAGTACTATTACATCTAGTGTATAATGTTTTTCCTATTAAAGCCTTAAGCAATTTAAATGATGAATGCCCTCAGTCAATGGCACCCAAGAAATGCAAAGGTGTCGGGCTGCAGGAGCTAAACGGATGGCTCAATCTAAGAGATTAATAATAACACCCTTTATAGTCCTTGGTGTCTTCAGTTCCAAAGGGCTCACAACCTGCATCAAATTTAAATTAATCCCTCACATGCAAATTAATAACTGTGTATGTCTACCTCACACATGTGTACCTCACACTTAATCTCAGAATTTTTCAGCTGGTCAGATATCTTAAGGGATCAGATTTCTTGTTAGTGAGATGGCTAATGTTTTTTTTGTTTTTTTTACTAATAACTGCTTCTCGAGATCAATATCAATGAATGTACACCATTGATGCAATGTCTCCACATGCTTGGCTTTATTAAAAAACTATCTATATTCTATAGAACCTACACTCTCACACCCCATTCCTTTTCATAAATTAGCTTTTGAAGACAGTGTCTGACAGATTTAGCACCCCCAACTCTCCCGACCTCACCTTCCAGCTATTTCTGAAGGCAGTCTCATGCAATCCTGTCATGCAGCTGCTAGTTATGGAAGTTTCCCAAGAATCTGCCCACGTAGTCCCTGGAATTTGCCACTCCAGATGAGAATTACCATAATATTTGCAACAAACTAAAAGAAAATGAGATTTCCTTCGTAATATACTGTATGTTGCATCTGTTCTAAACACAAAGAAAATATTTTTACAAAGAGAAAAACAGTTGTCCCTCTCTATGCCGTTGTACAGTGTACAAACGGTTCATTGTCATAAACAATGACACTATTTCATATTTTTTATATTTTGCTGAGAAATTTAAGTCAATACTGAGATGTTTGCATCCTTTTAATACATTCTACTGTGTTATGACACTGTGATCCTTGGGTGGAAGTTAGCATCTCAGAATCCTTTTCCAAACTCACACCTGTTTCAAGCCTCACAAAACCACATGATTTGTTACTAACACCTTGATCAGCCTGCCAGAGTTTTGTAGCTCTTGACAGGTTTAGAACCTCGCACACCCACCTGTTGCGTTATGAACACCTTGCCCCATGTTTAAATGTTGTTACATCTATGATCTTGCAATGAACACATGGGGAGAAATGATAGGATTAGCACAGAATGAAAACACGAATGCGCGCGCGGTGTGCCAGGATCACTAATGAGGAGCAGTGGATTTTAAGCCCCGCTCAAGGCTGGCTAACAGAGGAAAGACTGAGCTGCTGAACCAGATCTTAAATACTCCTTCAATATTGAAACCATTTTCAAGGTTAAAACTCCAGAAGTAGTAATCCCATCTAACATGGGTAAAACACAACATATCACAACCCTGTACCATTCCCCCCACTCTGCTCCTATGGGCTTTTCCTTGTCAGAGTAACTGGTTCCTTACAATATTAATGAGGTCATTTACAGCCTAATAATAATTGCTATTCTTGAATAAGAGATAAAAAAATTGATATATTGTTTTTTATATTATAAACTTATATTTATAATTTAGTTATTTATTTTTGGATGGTAACACACTGTGTTTTTTTATTTTATGGTTTAGGAGTAAATTGTCCATTTTCCTCCAATGTATTTTATGAAACAAAATACAGGCAAAATAATTCTGCTAAAAGGTATAGGCATGTATTCCACGGGTAGCCTACAGGGAGAGCCTACTGGTATGGGTTCAAACCCTCATGCGTACTGTCCATACCATACGTAGTCAACTCACTGAGCTAGATCTAAGGTACTGGGCACTGCAAAAATAATTATGCTCCAACTCTCGCTCTGGGGAATGACAACAGGGGCCGAGCTGTTAATGACCGCAATGATTGAATTCAAGGTGTCAGAATGTGTGAAATCCCACCAGAAGATCCGCCAAGGGTTATAAAATAGGGTTAAGACAGACTGTGATGCACCCACACAATGGTGCAAAACCAGAATTAATCAGTTTAATTTGTTGATAGGGCTAATTTACTTATCTGTTTGTCTGTCCTAACCTTATTGTATTAACCCTGTAATACACAAGGATGTAATCAAGTATCAATATATATATTAATATATATACAGTATATATGTGTACTCCATGACAACCTGCTTTTAAAAAAGAAAATGTTGTGGCAAAACTTCAAATTACTGACGGTTTGCAACTAAATGATTGTCATAAGTATTCTTCTCAACTCAATAGCGTGAGCTCTTGCATGAAATCACAGACTAATGGCACAGAGAGAGACATTGTGTTTGAGTGATCAGTTCTGACAGTGTGGATTTTCTCATTACGACAGTGTTACAATATTTCCTTTGCTCTCAACTTCTTTAATTCATGATAAATCTTGCAAATGCCCCAATCAGACAGGGAATGGAGCCAGCAGGCTGAAAAATATCGCCCCTCAATCACAATTGCACTGGTCTTCCTACACGGTATGAATTTAAAGTAAAATTGTCAGCTATGAAAGTCGGATGCGGGCATCGACAAAGCAAGCGAACAATGCAAGCATCTGGTTCCCTCTCTGTGGACTAAAATGGCACTTGCATTCACTTTAAGCAGAATAAACGTAAACTATTTTGGACAGTTGCGACCACTCCTTCAGCTAAATCATCTAGCTGCTCTGCAGGGGACTAATGGAAAAGCAAGTCAAACCTCAATTAAGAGATATACAGTGCTACCCCACACAGTTACTATTGGCTACAGGGATCATCCATATATCATCCCCTTTGCTCGTGCTCTCCATAATGTATTGAGTGTTCGTGTCATTTCACAGTTAATCACAGCCACGACCTTCAAGGGCTCTTAAATAGTGACAGTATTAAGCAAACATGACCTGCCATTGTTCTTTATCGCCCTCCAGGTCCACTGGGGAGTTTCCTAGACGAGCTGGATGCCCTACTCAGTGCCTTCCCTGAGGACGGCACTCCCGTCTTACTCCTCGGGGACTTCAACCTGCAGCTAGAGACCTCCCAGGCCTCTGCATTCCTCCCCCTCCTTCAGTCCTTTGACTTCACCATGGCTGAATCCCCATCCACCCACAAGGCCGGCAACCAACTGGACCTGGTCTTCACCAGGAACTGCGCCTCACCCAACATCACGGTATCGCCTCTACATGTGTCTGACCATTCCTTTCTGTCTTTCTCCCTCCCCCTCCCCTCTGTCCCTAAACCATCCTCACCTGCTCCCACTGTCCTTGTCCGTCGCAACGTCCGCTCTCTTTCACCCGCTGCCCTGTCAGCTACTGTCCTATCTTCCTTTCCCCCTGCTGATGCCTTCTCTCAGCTACCTGCTGAAGTAGCATCATCCACCCTACTTTCCTCTCTCTCCTCCTCCTTTGACTTACTCTGTCCTCTATCCGCTAAACCCGCTCGTCTCCGCCCCCCCGCCCCCTGGCTAACCGATTCCATTCGGGCTAACCGTCTGAAGCTGCGTGCGGCAGAAAGGAAATGGAGAAAATCCAAATCCCCTGCAGCTCTGTCTGACTTCCACACACTCCTGGCTTCCTTCTCCGCTAACCTCTCCTCTGCTAAGTCTGCATTCTTCCTCTCTAAGATTCAATCCTCTGTTTCCAACCCACGTAAACTCTATGCTACATTTTCCTCTCTCCTCACCCCTCCTCCTCCCCCACCCCCCTCCTCTATAACCGCAGATGACTTCTCATCCTTCTTTCACGAGAAGGTTGAGGTCATTCGCAACTCCTTCCCCCCTACCCCTCCCTCTCCCATCCCGCTACCTAAACCTCCCACCTCTCTGTCCTCCTTCTCACCCCTCCCTGACTCGGACATCCTTCAACTTGTTCTCTCCCACCGTCCCACCACCTGCCCTCTTGATCCCATTCCTTCCCCCTCTTCCAGTCCATTGCTATGGACATCCTCCCGTTGTCTCTAATGTCATTAACTCCTCTCTTTCCTCTGGCTCTGTCCCCTCCTCCCTCAAATGCGCTCAGGTTGTCCCCCTCCTCAAAAAACCCTCTCTGAATCCTACTGTCATCTCTAACTACCGACCTGTCTCTCTCCTCCCATTCCTTTCCAAAACGTTAGAGCGGGCTGTCTATAATCAACTGTCTGCTCATCTCTTACAGAACGACCTACTCGATCCCAACCAATCTGGGTTCAGAGCAGGCCACTCCACAGAGACTGCTCTCCTTGCGGTCACTGAGGCTCTTCACGTCGCTAAGTCCCGATCCCTTAGCTCCGTCCTCCTCCTCCTTGACCTGTCGGCGGCGTTCGACACCGTGGACCACCGGATCCTGCTCTCATCTCTCGTCGAGATGGGAATCTCTGGATCTGCGCTGACATGGTTCGAGTCCTACCTGGCCGACCGGTCCTACCAGGTGGCCTGGAGAGGATCCTCTCCTCTCCCCGCACCCTCTCTACCGGTGTCCCGCAGGGCTCGGTGCTAGGCCCTGTCCTATTTTCTCTGTACACCAAGTCACTTGGCTCTGTTATTTCTGCTCATGGTTTTTCCTATCACTGTTATGCTGATGACACTCAACTGTTTCTCTCCTTCCCTCCATCTGATACCCAGGTCCCGGCACGGATCTCTGCATGCCTGGCTGACATCTCCGCATGGATGTCCACCCACCACCTGAAGCTGAACCTGGGGAAGACAGAGCTGCTCTTCCTCCCAGCGAAGGGCTCCCGATGATTGATGCGTCAATTACCGTGGAAGGCTCCATAGTGTCTCCGTCCCAGTCTGCCAGGAGTCTTGGGGTAACCCTGGACAACCAGCTGTGCTTCTCGAGCCACATTGCAGTGATCTCTCGGACCTGCCGTTTCTCCCTCCACAACATCCGGAGGATCAGACCGTTCCTCACCCAAGAGGCCACTCAACTCCTGGTCCAGGCCCTGGTGATCTCACGTCTGGACTACTGCAATTCCTTGCTGGCAGGCCTTCCGGCCTGTGCCATCAAGCCACTGCAACTAGTCCAGAGACGCTGCTGCTCGCCTGGTGTTCAACCAGCCGAAGTTCACCACACGTCACCCCTCTACTCTCCTCTCTGCATTGGCTCCCCATCGCAGCACGCATCAGATTCAAGTCACTGGTGCTGGCTTTTCAAGCGGCCAAAGGTACTGCTCCCCGTACCTCCAGTCACTCATCACGCCCTACACCCCGTCCAGACCCCTCCGCTCCGCCTCCGCTGGCAGACTGACTGCCCCATCCCTCCGGGCGCCTGGCAGCCGCTCATCGCGGTCTCGCCTCTTCTCTGTCCTGGTCCTCGTTGGTGGAACGACCTCCCGCAATCGGTCAGGACTGCGGAATCACTTCAATCTTCCGCAAGAGACTCAAAACCCACCTCTTCAGACTCCACTACCACCGAACACTGTCCATCTAGTCAATCTGTTTACTTGTTTAAAAAAAAAAAAAAAAAAAAAAAAAAAAAACACCACCCACTAACCTTTTCTTTCCCAATGTTACAGGTATGATACGCAGTTGCCTGCAATGATGTCTTTTGCCGTTTTACTGCACTGATCTTGTACGCTAACTTTGATTGTTCTCGCCTTGTATTAATGCACATCTTGTAAGTCGCTCTGGATAAGAGCGTCTGCTAAATGCTTAAAATGTAAAATGTATATAACCTCCCCATTTGTGGCACAAAATGCTTGCTACAATTGGCAGAACCAGTCTCTCCTTTAGTCTCGCCATTTCCTGAAGACAAACACCAGTACGCCAATACTTGTGCATTTACTTTTTTATTTTTCCATTCTCCTCGCTTTTCTTTTCCCTCTACCCACACCCAATTGCTGGATTTTCATTTCCCTGATAACAACCCCTAGCATTTACGGTTTCTAAGCTTTTAACCCTTAGCTGTTTCTGGTTTCTGCCATCTTATTCTTGAAACTATAGTAATATTTGACTGTTTATAATATTTTATATGTATATACTGTACATCATAGTTACTGTAATTAAGATTGTATGCATTACACATTGCCCCACTTGACGGAACTATATTACTCCACACCGTTTGTTATCGCAGTTCAAAATCAGTTATGCTGATTAGCGGAGCAGATAAATAAAACAAGCTTCATGTAGTTTTATTTTCCCAAGGATATGACATTAAGCTCAAATGGGTACAAGCATGTACGGCGATGGCACAAATGAACACACGGCACTGCATCTTCATTTGTGTCGTATTCAACTCTCGTCTCAGACAAATAACTGGAACAAAGGAATCAATTTTAATTAATGTGCCAGATGCTGCAGTCAGTTGTGTGGCTTGCTGTTTGAAAAGGGAGGGGGAGCGGGCACGGGGACGGAAGGGGATGCAAGGGACGGGAGCATTCATCAGCCTGACCTTATCTTTCGAAATGACAGCATCCCCTCAGTCCCCAATCTAACACATTCATATTTCACCATCATCCTAAAGGTAGACAGACCTGCTTGCACCTGTTTACTGGGTATTGCTGTCAGGCAATAGGGACCCCATACAATCTGACATGGTTATTGCTTTGCTGTAAAAAAGGTCAATGTGGAGTCATTACATGTTTACAAGTAAAGATATGGCAAAAAAAAATGTCCCAGCTCCATTTGTACGTTACATCAGTTGCTGCAGTGTTTTGATGTCTTCAGTGCGGGGGCACCCAGTTGAGCTTCGAGCCTGAATGGGGCTTTTGAGTGGTGCATCCGGCTACACTAATGGTGATCAGTGTATCGATGCACTTCCTGGTTCGGTATTGAACTCTGACCAGGCCTGGGCCGGCAGTGGCTAGCAGGCCCACTGGGCGGGGCATAATTGGCAGTAGTGTCATGTCATGCACATAAGGTGTACTCCTCACACAGTAACAGCATGGCTCATCTGATGGACTGAGTTCACAGTAGCAGAGACTGGCAGTACATAAAACTAAACGTACGCATATATTATTACTTACCCATTAAGGGCCATAGTTTATACATGTTGACAGAATCTTATGACACAACCACCAGAGATGACAATGGTGTTTAAATACACAATTCTTCTTCTCTGAGTAGTTCTGGGCTGATACGCATAAACATTCGGAGACTGAGGAGTGGTTTCAAAAATCCAGAGGTTATAAAAAAAAAACAGAAAAACTCCAGTTGAGACAATTTGGGGAGAACCGGATAATTATTCCCCAACCCCTTAAAAGGCAACCAAGCCAAGTTCCTGGAAAATAATGTATCACAAATAGACAAACAAAAGTAACTTCCTCATAGAAAATAACAAATCCTCCTTGTTTTGCTAATTATGAAAGGGAGGCCATAGACAATAACTGACTATTCCATTTGTCACAGGTTTTCCTTTTTTTAAATATATATTCTTAACAAATAAAACACATTTGTCATTTGTGAAAAGCGTATGAGGTTTTAAATTGGATACGATTATGAACAGACCAGTCACAAGGCTTGGCATTTCAACCACTTACAAATAACAATGTGCTCTGGTTTGATTACAAACTACACATGGCAATTATCTGTAATATGTCATTAGCATTTTATCTCTCTGCCTGCTACTTTCTCCAAGGTGACATACGTGGTTAGCGTCATAATTACAATACTCTAAATGACAAAGTCCATGAGGTTCTCATCTCCACTAATGCTGCCTAGATAATGGCAGGCTGCTACACAGAATTTCAAGTGATACAATGGGCAGAAAAGACAGAGTGGTCAGGTAGACTGACACAATCTATACAAAGGGAGTCACTCCATACATCTTGTGACCAATGAGCCATTGTTGTTCATTGTGCAAGCCTTATTACATTTCATTCCTGATTGCAGTGTTTTTAATTAGGAGCAGCAAGGATAACCTTGGCATATATAATATAGATCGAGTGGTGGAAAATGGCATTGAAACTATTTAATTTAAACCTGCCAATAACAAAGATAGCACTTTAAGTCCATAAAAAAATCTAATGATGCATTAATTAATTAGTAATCAGCACTTTTAAAAGTGATTTGATATGATCACAGCAGAGCAAAATTTTAACAAAAAAAGAAATTAACTAAACCTTCAAAGTTTTAACAATGTATCCCAAAATGTAATTTGATCTTATTAAATTGCAAATTGAAATCTAGGAATAGCTTTTCACATTCAAGAGCATACAAAAATAACATGTAGTGACGACTGCACTTGCAGAGCAAGCATTTAAGTGCATGCATAATATTCATATATACTTGAATTCAAACAAATATAAATATTTGCTTCAAGCAAAGTGAAATAAAAATGTCATTTTTATTTCGTAAAGGAAACACATACTTTTGGTCTGAGAATGTACAGACAATACGCATTGCGTGTCCAACTACCTGTAGAGTTGATGCCTCAGTGTCTCATCAATTCTGGCGATATCCTGTAACAACTGAGTGTCATGTAAAGGACTCATGTATATGTGCCTCTTAACTGTAAAGAATAGGACTTCAGATATTCAGTACTATTGTTTTAGTTTTTTAAACAATTTGTATCCCCATTTTCACTTCTCTCCACTTTTGAAATGAACAATTGCATTTGTAAGCCCATTTCATCGCTGCGTCCACCACCAATTCGGGAGAGCACAGAGAAACCTGCACTGTCCTGTGAATGACCTTGAGCACATGTTCATATTTACTGTGGCCAACGGCCCCCGGAGGATGGCGTATATATCCGGCTGTAGTACTCCCAAGGGACGGAGGGTTTCAGACAGCAGGGTTTCCTGCCTACGTCAGCCGCGCATTAAGTGTACTCCTCCGGACCCAATGACTGGTCAGCTGGTCAGCTGGTGGAGTGAAAAGGGTCAGCTTGGAGCACAGGCTTCGAAGGACAGGAGGTGGGAGGCGGCGGCGGTAGACTCCTGGCCATAGTTTGCACATTGGCACAGCACTTCTTCCACAATTGGTGATAGTGCCACATAGGGTGGGAGACTTGCAGCACTGCAGCGATTTCCCCACCTCGTCCCACCGTAGGGCGTTCTCTAGTCAATGGACTCCGGCGGTCCGCCTATGACAGCTGCATCAGTAATAACTAGACGGCTCAGCTGACTGCAGAGTGAAAAGACGCACCTGGCTGCATGCGTCTTGGAGGATTAATATGCTACCGTGTGCCTGTGAATTGTCTGTGGACATTGCAGTGATGGGAAGAATCTGCTACTCTCCGTAGCGAGGCAAGTCGTTTAGGTTTTTAAACCCCAGCAAAGCATTGATATTTGCCATCCTTTCAGAAGTCAAACCTCCAAATCTCCAACCACAGAATGTTGTAAAATGCATGACAAGGACACTTTGATGTAGATTGGTTCAGTTTTTAGGGATGTAGCTTGAGAAACAAATTACACTATAAGACAGATATGTTACTTAAAAAAAATGTGGGGGTGGCCTGAATAATATTATTCTGCTATTCATACCATAAAAACAATCTGAAATATGACTGCCATTAGCCATTTTTCAAATGTAATAATAAATGTAGAACACTCATTAAATATAGAAATGTATCATTAAAATGGCTAAAAGGATGAACATCTGAATAATGTGCTTAATCACTCTGAACATACTTACTACAGTAATAAAAACAATGGTTAATGTCACATTTCCAGTACTTGGTTGTCCTTGGATTCAATTAGCAGTGCTCATGCATTTATTAAGTCCATTAATCTACAAAGCATGATTTTTTATTCTGTAGCACAACATTTACATAGGCCTTGGCTGCAAAATGTCCACTTTACCTTCACTTCATATAATACCATTACAAAACTTAGGTATTAGGCTTACAAAACTGTATTGAGCTTTACACCAGTTTACAGGTCCCTGACACCAGTGAGTTAAGTGACAAAAAAAACAAATGAGTGCGTAGTAATGTATAAATGTTAAAAGGCACTTTGTGTGGGCTTTGACATAAAAATGGTGATGTGCATGAAGCTTGCAAGAGGACACATTGCAGACAGGATTGTCAGCAACAGTCAAAGAATACCCATCGCTATTTTAAAAATGATTTTACATCAAATTTCCCCCCCTTCCTCCCTTTTTATATACAAGTTTTCTCCCCACTTTGGATCGGCCCATTTCAACTGGAGTTATGTCCCATCACAACAGCATACTCCATCAATTCGGAGAAAAGGAGTAGCTTACAATGTATTTCTTGTAAAAGTATATTTAAAAAACACAATGTCATGCACATTTCAAGAGGCTGTGGTATGAGCAAGAACATAATTAAGGATTTTGTATTTTGAACCTTCCCATAGTTCACCTTCAATGCTTCATGGACATCTTCGACATCTCTATCTGACATACTCTTCTCTGTACAAGTGTTTCATCAAGGCCCTCTATTCGCCTTGTCAGTCTCAGATACGCCTGGCTGAATCTCTGAGACGATTTTTTCTTTCTGACCTGAGAGCATTTTTGAATAGAACTGTCAAAAAAAAAGTCCATCTCCTCCTTCTCCTCCTCATCTCCTGTGAGTGAGGTTGTTTCAGGGGAACGCTGTCCTAGATGAGGTAAGAATTCCAAACACAAACACACTTCCCCGTGATGTAGGCCAAAAAGCAGAACGGAGCTAGGCATCTTCAGTCCTCCACAGCAACAGCTCCCTTATTTTAGGAAACTCATGAGCAAACATTTTCATCTAGTGTAACTGTCAAAAGCATGCCTGCCTAAAGTCTGTGAGTAATGGTGATATCCATCCATGGCAGAGGCATTGGGCAAACGTATTTTTAAACGAGCCCTATTCCTTTATCTGCATCCGTGCATTTTTTCAAACAAAACTGTGTGTGGTAGACGTCGTTAGGGACGGAAACAAACTGCGCCCCTGCCTCTAATCCTCCTCCTTCCTGTACAGCATTCAGCCTGCACCTTTCAAAGAGAAGATTTCTGCATTTGTTTATATTGTTTTTCTCTGCCACACCAAAAACAGATTCTAATCTGACAAACTGATCAGTCTGAGA
The DNA here is from genome assembly GCA_029706075.1 of Aldrovandia affinis. Classification (NCBI taxonomy): domain Eukaryota; kingdom Metazoa; phylum Chordata; class Actinopteri; order Notacanthiformes; family Halosauridae; genus Aldrovandia; species Aldrovandia affinis. The sequence continues at coordinate 552,872 of JAINUG010000023.1, forward strand.
TGTTCTGACTTATTAATGCAGGGATCGATCCTCAAAGCATGCGAAGGGAAACAGCTGGGAGCAATTTCCTGCCACTGTCAATCGGGAAAAAAAGGAGCAATGCGCCAAGGCTGAGATTCAAGATTCCGCTGTCCACTTTAACAAACTCCATCACCCAGCTCACTTATGTCTTGTAGGCCTATATCACTGCTGCTCTCTATTATCACAGATCAAGGCCCATTTAATAAGGTCCTGGGGAGATTGGTCACTCTGATTAATAAACCATGTTACTCCAAGCCAAGTAAAAATAAATATCAGATGAAACATCAGTCTCCCTTACTGACCGTGTCAGGTTAGGGCTTGATTGCGTAAGTACGGCTTGCTTTGAAGACGCAGTCTTGACATTGAGGACAGCACTGGCACAACATTGTTTGTTTACACACAGGGTTTCATCCAACCCATGCAGAGATCGAGGATGTGGGTTGTAGTGAAAGAAAATTGGCTTGGAACGTAAAAAAAGTGGGGGGGGGAATCTATTGAATAAGGCAAGAATGATATAAACACAAACAGAATCAGTTACAGACAGACATACATACAAAGACACAGGAATTGACAGAGACTCATGCATGGGTGCAGAGGCATATGTACAGACAGATACAGAAACAGGCATGGCTACAATTGGCTACCCATTTTACATTTACATTTTACATTTTAGGCATTTATCAGACGCTATTATCCAGAGCGACTAACACAGTTTACATTTATTTTACATACAATCAATTTATACAGCTGGATATTTTACTGAAGCAATTCAGGTTAAGTACCTTGCTCAAGGGTACAATGCCAGTGCCCCACCTGGGAACTGAACCTGCAACCTCTGAGTTACAAGCCCAGTCCCTAACCATTACACTGCACTGCTGCCACATTTTGTAAACAGGTCACCAGTATTGATGGTACATGTGCGCGGATATAGACACGTGGAAGCATAGGCATGCACCCTCACACAAACACACACACACACACACACTCGCCATAACCACAGTCACATATTTCTTGATCTAATCTCCAGTACCATTGCAAGTAGCCGCTGCCTCGTGTATGCATGAATAATGCATTGTTGTGATTACTTATCATTCAGTGTTCTGTGAGGAGTCTAAAATTGAACTGCAAACCGTGAGTAAGATATCAGAGGGCACTTGCTGTACGAATGCTTCTGTACAGTAGACTGCCGAGGCTTCTACACACTATGTAAAATGAATCGGAGCATACCTCATTCACAAGACATTTACTAGACCAATTTGCTAATAAATCAATAATAAACATTCCTGATACTGAAAGCCATTCCGTTGGGTGTGACCGGGTATGCCAATAAAGTACCCTGGAATTTAAAGAAATGTGAAAGGGGAGTAAAGACTTGCAAGGGAGATATAGAGAAGAGACATAAGGCTTGTCCGCTCAGAAAATAAATGACATTTGCTACTGCTACTATTACCACCAATACCACCACTGTCACTCCATGGCACCACCACTACACCACTACACTACTAGCCAGCTAATAGCAACCCAGTTTGAAAAGCTCTCTCACTGTGGAAGCATTATGGTCTAATGCCCATTTATTCACCCAAATGTATACCGAAGCAATTCTGGTTAAGAGTCAAGGCCCTTCCACCACACCCCAGTGCCACATATTGATATGCATGCGTTTGGTGGTTCTGAGCGGTTTATCTTCAGCACCGGGCTGGGGTCAGGGGACTGCTGCATGTGCAGCTTCCAGCAACGAGCCACTACCTCGGCCTGCGAGCCGGTGTAACAGAGAGCTGCTCTCAGCAGTGAAGGTTCAGCCACAGGGCACGAGAGCACCACACACAGCCAAAGCAACAAGGGAAGACACAAAACAGCGGTCTCGTGAGAAATTGTACTGTAGGTTATACTCCGTGTACCTGACCATATAACCATCCCTCTCTTACATGCAGACTGAAGGCTGAAGGCTCTACGATCTGGGGAAGATATCAATGTACATGGAAAGAGAGCCGTGCCTTCCATCATGTTCAGGTTCTGAAGAGAAAGTTCATTTCTTTTGTTTTCTTTTTTAAGTATTCCCTGATTTTATCCCATTTTATCCCATTTTCTCCTAATTTGGTAGCCAATTAGACCAGCTATTTTATGTCAATCCTCCCCTAGTAATGTGAGTTCGCTGCCGTGGTCCTGCGACCGGTAGTGACGAAGGCGAAGAAACCCCTCCACCGAGACGGCACTCGCCATGCCGTCGACCGTAACCCGGTACTACAGGGCCACTCTTATGCGCAGCGAACGTCATGTCGGCTTCCCTCCCCCCTTCCTGGGGCGGACAGCCAATCGACGTCTCTGGTGGCACTCCCGGTCAGAGCCGACTCTGGCGAGACGGGGAATTGAACCCCGGTCTCCGTGGCCATCGTCGGACGTTGTAACCACTGGCCCACGCGGGAGGCCTATCCAAAGGCATTCTTTAATGGTGAAAGGAGGAGCCAAAGGGCTCAGGGATCAGTATCAATCACAATTAACGCAAGATCAGAACAGACAGACGAGCTCTCAAAACCCCAACCATTTTGAGTAGAAAGCGAATGCTGATACAGGATCGTTTACAGAGGAAGGTTACAACTCACATATAAACATGAAGCTCCTCGAGATGATTGCAAAATATTTCAACAAACGATTGAAGCAAACTTCATGCAAGTACCTCAGAATTGTGTCGTTTTCACAAACTTTCCTCTTCGAAATGTGAGAGCTTTCTAGGATTGACATGTAATCCCAGCAGTTTGACTTCACATTGTGTCCATTTCTTGCATCATCCAGCAGTAAAGCTATTCACCTTAAATACTGTGATCAAAGAACAAAGAATTTATATGCTGGTATTGTGAGGAAACTTCCATCTCAGGTATCTTTCATAATACGTGTTTCAGACAGAATGTGAAAGGTTTTGATGAATGTGTAAATATGTAACTGCTCTAGAGGGATGTCATAATGTATCATTTTGAATGACTACTCTTAATCTATATAAATTGATTTTTTTTGGGCGAACAAGTAAAAATCCCTGTCTGAACCTTTTCATGGCTTGAAGCTTTCAAAGCAGCACAATTTCATCATAAGTCTGCCCATTCATATAAATGACCCATCATTCTAAAGCTTGAACTCAGTGGTTATAAAATATTAAAATAACAATGTTGGATTTCTTGACAAGGGCCGGTGATATATATCAAGATTTTTGAATCTTTGCTACAGAGAAATAATAACATATCTATAGTAAAATATATTTCTTCCATGGAATGGAATTGATTTTCTTTAATTGATCTAGATATTTGATATCAATACATTTGCAATGCAAATTCCTTATTTCACATACAGCAACTACTGTAGAGAAACATTTTTTTGGCATAGCACAGATGAATATGAATCAGATCAAAAACAATACACAAGCGTACATCTACATATAAAGTAAATGTCACAATACAGCATTTATAAGGAAGAATTACTGTCCATTAAAGACCACTGTGGCGACCCTGAAGAGGAACTGTTTTACGAAGCACTGAATCATCACCCAGGGAATAAGTCACTTCAAGACACGCATTACCCCCTCCGAGAGCAAGTTGTCCTTTTCTTTCGCTTTCTTCCAAGAGAATAGGAAAAATGCTATTGGGATCTCTCCATGTTCTTTCTTCCACTTTGTGAGTCACTCAGCATAAGCCAAGCACAAGTCTGCCAAGTGCCAATAATGGAATCTAATGTACCGCAGTGTTGACAGACAGGCGCAGACAGGCCACCAGGGTGCTGCTTTGCTCTACACTGTACCGCACTGCATCTTTCTTTAACAGGCACTTAAACTGGGGAAAAGGCTGGGAACAAATGGATCGCAGAAGTGAAGTTTGGAAGAGTTGGCCTCGTTTCCAATCACGGCCTTGATGATGAAATAAACGACTGAATGAATTATCGCAAAGTCGGCCTAAAGTTAAAAACAAAAGTGACTGAACAGACTGGGGACATCTCCCATGTGGTGCATTCCTTTAAGGCCCTTAGTGCAGTGATGCATCCTGCGGCTCCAATCAAATCCAGACCATGGCAGCGATGACCGTGGGGAGGTAGGGTGCTGGTTGGCAGTGTGTTTCCTGCCTCAGTGCTCAGTGCTAGAACGATCTGGTCGATCAGGTGCCTGCAGTCTGCATGAGCAAGCTGTGCCATTTCACGGTCCTATGGCACAGTTACTTTGAGCTCAGCTTGTGGAGTTAAAAAATGAGACTGCTACAAGTTCACTTGAGATGGGAAAACTGTTCAAATGTAGAAAGGGTAAATCTTTATATATATATATATATATTTTTTTTTTTTACAAAAAAGCAAAATTTCTCCACCATATCCTTTACAGTCAAATACTTGATAAAACAAATAACAATGAGGAACGCTAAAACGTTAAGTAACAAAAATAAAATAAATATATATGTGCCACACCAAGTGCATCACCCAGGGAGGGAGGGATGACCGTGTCTCGTCGCACACCAGCAACTCCCGCCAGTCAACCAGGCGCCCACAGTCTGCCTGTATAAAGCTGCGCACAAAGTGTCTTCCTCAGACTCTGTCTGTGCAAGCTTAACTTGTAGACTGTGGTGTAAAAAGAAGCAGTGGCTGACATAGTTTTTCGGAGGAGAGCACGTGCTTGTGTACGCTCTCCCGGAATGACAGCGGAGGTTGCAGCAAGCGCGGCTTAGAATACAGTTGGATATTCCAAAATGGTCGAAAAATGGGGAAAAGCATAATAAAAAATAAAATAAAAATCAGTATCGCCTATCAGCCCATCCAGATGCCAAAGATCAGTGGATCTACACAGCGCCACCTGCTTTGAGCTGACCCCAGTCAATAAAATGGATCAATTATACTGGCTGCGGAAGTCACAGAACTCCTAACTGCTTGGTTCTGGTATGGAGAGAGGGGCATGTGACATACCTGGGAGAAAAAGTTTATAAAAACAAATTTTGGAATGCCCAATTGTATTTGTTGGACCGTGACTCTGTCAATTCAGGAGTGCAGACAAGTACGCATACTCAGAAATGCGTGTAGCCAGTTGCCACTTCTTTTCACTCTGCAGTCCACCAGCTCGGCTGCGCAGTCATTGTGCTCGAAGACTGCACTACTTACCCAGATTCTGCAGGCTGTCTGCAGACACCTGATCTACCAGAGAGGTCACACGTGTTATGAGGTGGGGACAACCCTGCTGACCAAAACTTGTCATGCACCAACTTGTCGGGCTGCTGGACTAAGTCAGCACTGACATGGGGACTACATTCCAGACCGTAGGGTTAGCACTGCACTTAGAACGAGTGCTGGATACGACACTCAACAGGCTAAACAATCAAAACCACATAACATTGCACTTTTACATACTATAAGGAAAGGGAACACCAACTGTGCATGTTGGTAAGTATATCACAACTTACAAGTGTAGACAACATCAGTCGCTGCCTGAGATATCATGACATGATGGTATTGTCACACAGAGCTGATATTTTGGGGTTGACCATGTTAACATTTATTCACTACCGCCCCAAAGGCCAGGTCCAATTTTGCCGCTGAGGGATGGAGAAATGTCAGTGGAAAAATCTGAAAACAATGGCAACACCGCCAATGAACTCAAATCAAATGAAGTGGAGAAATTGCCCTTTTACAGAGAAAGAGAGAGCTTCACGCCTCATGGTGCCCAGACTGCTAGACCTTGGATATCAGTTCCTCAAGACGGTCCCCACAATCATTTATAGCAACATGACCTACACAAATACTTTAAAATATTCACCTGGTAAATGTGGCACATGTAATGTAGCGTGCGCAAATTAATTTAAAGTCAACATTCAGGGAACATTCCACTGCATATACCTCAGGCCAAAATATATTCGAAAAATTCAGAAACACTTGCATTCAATTCCAATGGTTAAGGAGGCTATCTTCAGAAATGAGGCAGGGACCTATGCCTTACAGGTGTGGGCGCCTTCAGTTTAAAGAATAGCCTTTTAGGGCTGCTGGGGGCTCATTCTGTTAAGGCACTGTTCGTTCTACTGCGTGGGTGAGCCCCACTGGTCTGGTTTTTAATCTAGACCATGGCAGCCAACTGTGGCCAGCAGCCCCACGGGGTGACGCATAATTGGCAATAGCGTCACCCAGGGAGGAAGGGATTCAATCAGCAGGGATGACCGTGTCTCGTCGCACACCAGCGACCCCCGCTGGTGAATTGGACGCGAACATTTCTGCCTGTATAAAGCTGCACATAGAGTGTCTTCCTCCGCCTCATGTCTGTGCGAGCTCAGCTTGTAGACTGCGGTGTGAAAAGAAGCGGCGGCTGACATCACATTTCGGAGGTGGAGGTTGCAGCGAGTGTGCCTTAAGAATACAATTAGACATTCCAAATTGGGAGAAAAACGGCGACATTTTTAAAAAGAATGGTCCTTTATATGAAAGGTCAGGAGAAGCGTTTTCAGATAATCCCATGCTCAATCCACCGAACACTGCCACACAAGCTTTTTGAACCAGCATTAAAAAGCAATCACTACTTGACCTTCACGTGTCAGCTGTTTCCTGCACCAGGCAGACTGCCCTGTGCAGCCCTGAGTCTCGTACACCAGGCAGACGATACAATATAGTCAAGTGGAGGAAACATGAACAGACAAGAGCCAAACAGCTGCAGACTCCGTCGTCAGCACTCAAACTCTACGCGATTACAGCATTCTGGTAAAAAGGCACCAAGAGCAGTTCATTAACAAACAATTGTAGATCTATAAGAATTTCACATAAATATGTAATTAGACCTTAACAATACATTACTTCTGAAGGATAGTGCACTAAACTCTGATGCATAGTATGCTTATACACCCAACCAACCAACTAAAAAGGGGGTTGGTTGGGCACATAAGCATACCAAACATCAAGTGGATGGCTCTAACTAGTGTTAATGCTAAGTAGGTCCAACCATGCTGTTCCCCCCACTCCCCAGTTTTGCTTTTATAGTAGCACTGATAGCTGAACAGACATTCATATTTAAGTAGAGCTGCAGTAAAGTACAAGTACAGCTGGCATTTAACTGGAGTAATTAAATGAGTACTTTTGTCAAGTGTACAGTGGTGCTGTCCTCCCAGGTAGGGTCTGAACCAATAAAACAGGTTTGTCAGAGGAGTACTGAGTGTCAATTAAAGCCAATAAACTTATTTTATGTGCCACGGAATAAATAGAAGGTCACAACTAAGACTTCGGAACACTTGCTTGTTCATTCATGCCTTAAATCAAACTACGTCAGGCTGTCAGAGTCAATGATACAAAAGTAGCCTCTTACCAAAATAGAGAGTGCAGCTACATCAAGTGTTCCACAGGGACCCCTCCTCAACCAAGGAATTTTTTTTATGAGGTTTTTTCAAAATAGCCAAGACCCCAATTTGGCTCTCCAAATATCTTCTCCCCTCTAATTAGTAGCCAAGACAACTGACAGTTATCCCTCCGGATGAGTCATTCTGGATACTGAATGAGGCATTCTTATGATCAGTTAATAAACACACTAAATAAAAACACTGCATTGCATGTTTGCTTGCTGAGCAGGTGGCATTACCCAGAGTGGTTAGCTTAAACCTTTCATATCGATTTATACCCTAGTATAAGTTACATAAGCATAATTTCCTTCACCATCATACCTTCCTACTGCTAAGCTGCTAATACAATTCTGCTAATACAATGCTGTATCACTTTCTGGTGGAGGCAGTAGTAGAACCATGCCTTGAATTAAATGTCCCAAAAACATTCTTTAACCCAGGTACGTAAGCCTAGGTTAATCTGCAGTTCGCTCACAGCAAGGTACAAAGCGTACACCATTTTTAGAAAAATATTCTTCTAAGAAGTTGCTGCACTCTAACCTTGCACCTTTTCTTTTAGTACTTCTGCCCTGTAAGCATTCTGCTGACAAATGACTAACCCTGACACAAACCGTCATCTAAACCTGAATATTTCACCATTAATAATAATAATATATGCCATTTAGCAGATGCTTTTATCCAAAGCGACTTACAGTAGTGAATGCATACTTTTTTTTCAGTATATGTGGTCCCAGTGGGGATTGAACCCACAACTTAAGCGTTGCCAACGCTGTGCTCTACCAACTGAGCCACACAGAACCATTACTTGGTTTAAGACAGAGAATCACAGCTGAAGTGCAATTGAGTAGATCCTGGTGGTATTTCAGGCTACAGATGTGGACAAAGCACGTGGCAGGAAGCCTATACATGCTGTTCTGTAGCTAAAGAGGCATAAAAATGTGTGTGGGGGGGTGTACATCAAGATTGTCCATATGGATGTAATGCAGGGGAAGTGCACCACAGTACACAGGTGGGAGTCCACATTTTTCACTGCTGTGTCTGAATGGTCCAATAGCTAAATTGCTGATCTCACTGGTTTAAAGTCTCGGACGGGACACTGCTATCCTGTTATTGTAGGAACTTCCTCCAAATCAGTCCATCAAAGCCCCAGCAGTGTGAATGACGTGGAAATGTAAGATGAAAAATGACAATGTGCAAAGACATCAAAATGGTTTTCAATTTTTTTTCACCTACTGCTTTTCACAAAGACAAAAAGGAAGTGGATCCTGCCTTTCAAATATAGTACATAAGTATTCAAGCGCACTAAATATTGTGTAGATGACTTGACTCTCTTCCTTCCCCCCCCCCCCAATTGAATTTTTTAAAAAAAGAAATAAAGAGTGCTTCAGAAAATCCCCTGCCTCCCACAGTCTGGGGGAATTCTGTGGCCCTTTTTAGCATCAAGGTGGCCACTTCTTCATTTAAGCCATGTGATCTGTTCTCTGTACTGGGGAAGGGGTGTAACTGATGTGCAAATAAATAATTGAAGGTAATAAATGCAGCATTGTGGAACAATGGAAGTGTTCCTTCGGTCCCTGTCGAACAACACCAATGTGCTTTCCATGAACAATGGAGGGGTAATCTCATTGTGTCCATCTTCCAAACAGCACACCTGTAATGTGGTGATTATGGTGTGTCAGCCCTGAGAACACAGCCACCCAGGCGGACGTGGAAAGGGAAAGCCCTGGTTTACTCATGAGGTGCAGACCCACAAAGGCTCTTTAATGACGGTCTCAAAAGGCTCTTTTCAGAGGGTACACTTACAAGAAAGGTCCATTTCATCATGAGGCATAGTGGTTTAAGGACCTGGCCTTGGAACCATATTGTTGCAGGTTTGAATCCTGGCTGAGGCACTAAAATGGACTAAAATGCATCTCTGAGCATTGCCCTTAGAGCTTAAAAGTCACTAGCGCCTCTGATTCTTTGTCCGTGCACTATAAATAGCTCAGCTATCAAAAGGGCCCCTCAATAGAGGCAACAACTTCATTAGCAAAGTAATTTGCATATGACAGAAACGTAATTACAGCCTTCCCACCCTCAAATCTGTATTTATACTCGCCAACAAAGAAAAGTGAATGCCTGTCTTATAGTGCCCTCTGTTGGAGAAAAGCAGGTACTGTGTGCACAAGTTCTGCAGCTTTAACAGACATAAGGTCACATCACACAAAGCAATTTAGTTCTAATTTCTGTCAGTGGCAAACAAATCCACCCTAGATTTCAACATAGTCCCACATAAAGGTAAAAGAAAATATGTTATATACCAATAGAAAATGCAAGTGACTAAGATGAGGCTTAAACATTTTTCATTGTTAGTAAATGAAGGGAAATAAATCATTATTATGTGTGACTACATACTTCTGTGGACATACTACACCCAAAATCATTCATTGTAATGCCTCTCAGTATAGTGTTAAGTAAATAATGCACACAGAATAAGACAGGATGTTTATGCCCATCTCTGAATGGGATCTGCCATGACCAGATTACCAAAGTATGTCTCCTTCATTAATATTTTACATGTCTTATCTTTAAATACAACATTGCCATACACAAATACACTGTACAGACACAAAACACACATATTTGGAAAATGCTTCTTAATTTTATATCGCATGATGTCGATACGATAAACATCTAACAAAAATCAAATTCATTGAATTAGGTAAATGTGCACATATGATTCAGCGGCTTCCTTTTCCTGCAACATAAGAAGTCAAGTTTTTTATTTTTTTATTTTAAATTTAATTTTTTTCCATAATTTGAAACCCTTTACTGTTCTCACCTCCAGGAGGGTACCAGTCAAGGGACAGTTGTGCCATTTGGAAAACAATCCAAATTAGAAATAAATTGTATAGCTGCTGCTCTCAACATCCAAATGTATTATTCATTTTTTTTAACTTCTTTGAATGGCTTTTTACTTCAATTTTAATAATTGTACTTTATTTACTTTTACTGCAACTGCTTACTTATATCTTATCAAAGTAATATAAATCAGAGTCCATCTTTGGTGGCTTATTGTAATCGCCGCAGAAGTGGAATGTGCTGTCTGGAAAAACATGGAGCTTCAAGGACACTCTGCAAGGAATACCAGGATACCAAATGCTGTGTCAAAAGTAAGTAAATACAGCCTAAGAGATATCTGTCATTAAGTGGCTTTGCTTCGCTGTGTCGTGTGCCAGCTCTACTGCCAATGGGTGCTGTTTAAGTGCTTATCCCAGGCATTCAGTTTGACCACAATCACTCTATTAAATGGATAACTTTTTTGTGTTAATCACCCCATTCTGTGTGGTGCCCCAACGTAGCAAACAGAGTTCTGAGGCCTTTCAGTGGTGATTTGTCAATGAGTCTTTGTGCGCATGACGTCTGCCAACGCCCTGGCCCAAAATTATGCCAAGGTTATGGGAGTTAGTCTCAAAATTGCGCTTGAAATTGGTGAGTGCACTATTTTTGTCTGTTAAAAATCATGTCAGTGAGTGCTGTTTAAGTGCTTATCCCAGGGCCTGGCGGATATCGTTATTCTGTGGCTACTTCATGGAGACTGCAGAGAAGCTGTGTGAAGTCTATGAAGTGTGTGTAAATGTGCAAAGTTTGGCTGTAAAGTATGTACACATGAGACAAGAGAAAATATACTAATTATTATTATTGGGATTGGTATGGCCCCTCCCCCACTTTTGTGTATGACTTCTGTTCTGTTCTAGTTTTTGTTTCTGGGTTTTAATAAATTGAATTGTCAAGAGGGGGTAAATAGTTAATTAAATTATACACACATTCTAACAAAGGTTATATTAAACAAGGCAAACATGGCATTTCCGGTCAAATATGATTATTTAAGGCATGTTTTTATAACTGGTATAGGTGGAGGCTTTACCGTCAACTGTGATTATGTGATTTAAGATTACCGGTGTTTCTCAGGCACTTGGAAAAGCTTGTGCAGTTCATCCCCAATTTGTTCTTTACAGTCAGTGCTAGGCCAATTAATGCTCTCATTTGCTAAATAAAATACATTCAAAACAATTAAAATACATGTTATACATATACAGTACACTACATGTAGCTCTCCACTTAGTAACTGGTTAGTACAAGGAAGTCTGTAAAAGGCTCCTAATCCCTTGTCAGGGGTAATTATTGGGAAGCTGTGTGCTTCTCCCTAATGCTTTTAAAGAAGACGGAAACGTAAGAAGACGTGTAAGTGGAAATGTACTCAAAGTAACCACTAAATACTGATTTGAGTGTACAGGGCAAAACAAGGGTCATTCTTCTGTTGAATCCTCATATTATCTTTAAAAAAAAATGCAAACTGCACTTTAAAAATTATTTTTTTTTGCCTCAAGTACCATTACAGTGAGTATAATCTTGTGGACTGAGAATTATCGAGAAAACAGTCAATTGATCTTCATCTTCATTTTGTATAGCACCATTTACAATCAGGTTGCGACACAGCACTTCACAGTATACGTTTTACAAAGGGAAAACCCAGATGAAGAATTGCATTGTGGCATCTTTGCTGTAGTTGACCAAGGGTCTAAATGGTGAAAGCCAGCTAAAGTAAAGTACTCACTTCTGTGAATGTGACACCATTATCATTTTGCATTTCTGTAACTCTCATAATTTCGGGTTTACTGTCATGAATAGCTGTAATTTGACATGTTAACATGAATCTTTAGTTTGCAACACAATACACACTGGTATTCAAACGAGCAAAATGTCGATTATAGTCATTATATTCATTATGAATATAGAAAGGTACTCCTACTATCATTCTGAACTGATATTGAACTGAACAGTACATAAAAACACTCATTTTCACTATAATTTCAGTACAACGGGCATGGTTTAGACTGCTGTTAAATGACAGCAAAGACACTGCAGCACTGTATAATTGATGTGCCCAAAATTCCTGCCAGATGCTGTGAGCTGCAGCAATCTCCCCCATTATGGCAGACCACGCCGCTCCTGCTCCTACCTCTGCCGGCCCTCAGCCAGTTAAAGCTTAGCCAGCCTTCTGGGTTTAACCTCGCTCTCGGCTGCCAGTGACCGTGTCCCGGAAACGCCCTCTAAGCCCCGAGCGCATTGAGATATCTGAATTATTTGAAAACGCACACAGCTCTCGCTGCTGGATCTTCCCTCTGGAAAAAAAAAAGGGCTTCGCTTTTTGATCCTTTGCGGCGGCAGGCATGTGACGGGCGTCGAGAGGAGGCCGTGGAGAGAGCGCATGGGGGGTTCTGAGTGACAACTTCTGCCCAGGAGAACACCGTAAGGGCGCAGAGCTTATGTTTCTGTCTGTTGGGTTCCACAGGCTGGGTGCCATGTGTCTGTCTAAACATGCGTGTCTGTCCCACTAAGCCTTCTGTCTTGCTTGCCTTCTTATGTTTCTATACTTATGCTTCTACAAAACTTCTGAGGGTCAGAGGTTTACTTTTACTTTGTCAAGTCTGACAGTGACATCACCGTGCTTGACAGATATATATATATATTTACATTTGCTCTTCTTCAAATGACATAAGGAGGCTTTATGAGTGAACGTTGCTATGACTAATGGTGCAACTGTAGTGGTGTAGTAATGTATTAAAGGTTTACACCAAATTAAAAATTTAAAAAGACATATACCCCAGCATGGACAAATTCTACATTTCAACATTTTTATCACTTGTTATTTTACAATTGTTTTGGGGTCTACTTTTGTAAGAAAACAGATTATGTTGAACATTAAACAAGCTGTATGAGGGAAAAAATAGCTTAGATAAATGTTAAAAATCAATATTCATAAAGGGAGTAAGGGGTGGTGCATCAAATGTGCATGTGCACACTTTGCATTTTTGGTGGGAAATTTATGAGAGAAGTTAGTACTTTCAGAGTAAAAGAGAAGCAACTTGTTTCCCAGCAGACATAGGGGTTCTCCTGTGTGTGTGTGTGTGTGCCTTTGCCTAATATTCTTATGGTGACAGGATTGTGGGGAGGTGTGGGCATGACAATGGTAGAGGTAGGGAGGTGGATTAGACAGCAGGTAACTAAGCTGCTGACCAAACAGAAAAGAAACCGAGAGACAGACAGAGGGAGAGAGAGAACTTAGAGGTCAGCTGCTGTACCACACCCTAGGCCCCGCCCCGTTGGCCGATATCTCTGGGGAGACGGTGCAATTAAACTACAATTAAGGCAATAATGACAATCAAGTTATCTGAAGCACAGTAGATGTGGTAAAGTGTTAATCTTGCACATAGCATATCTGGAACACGTAACAAAGAAAAACACTTTTATCCACTGTGCTACATACCTATTGTTTTCATAAAATATTAAAAACACGCACATATACACATGCTCGCATGTGCATGGACACACAGACACACACGCACACGCACACACACCATGGGTTTACCTTGCCATAAATGGGAATGTTGCCAGAGAGGCCAGGTGTGATTGATCTACATTCTGTTATAATCCTTTAATCTGACACTGTTGCTGAGACCTACCTCCTCTAGCATACTAATTAAGTAACTAATCCTCACAGCAGGCCATGATGGAAGACTCCCTTCACAAAATTAACTGATATCATTTTCGGTCCGAATCTTTGACATACTGTAATTCAGTAATCCATTTAGACGGTGGGGTTCTAACTGGAGGTTAAACGGAGGTTCAGTACTCTGCTAGATGTCAATGTGCACAAATGAGCATACTGTTCATAGAGGAAGAATGCAACAATTCTACCGCCCTGCTTACCTGTGTACAAAACTGGGCTACCTCTAGGGGGAAGTAATTTGAGATCGCCAAGTTCACTTCTAGGGGCCAATATTGTGAGATGGTAGATAACTGGGATAGGTAGGTAGACCGGAGAAAGCTAACCTCTGGGGTAAGAGTAGGGAATCCAAGTGTGACCCTGGGTCAGCATCACGACCCACTAAATGCTGTGCAGGCCACAATCATAGAATTTAACTATAGCCTAGTGACAAATAGTGACACAGACCTTTGAAATAAAATATATATACTGTGTATTATAAAATATTTAAATATTAAAGTAAACAAGTAAGCAGATCTTTGAATTGATGTTTAAATGCATGTTAACAAGGAAAGCATTAACAAGGATAACATAACATAATCGTAATATTGTAATCAATTAAAAAATACATCTCAGCCGGGGCACGTTTATTGGTGATCTGGACCTCAACTGGTTTGCACATTCCAGATTGTGGGAAGGTAGGGCTATTCAATCGGCGAACAGTGGGTCAAATTCCCCCTGAATGAGCACTCAGCTTCCACTGAGAAACCACTTATCATAATGTCATGTTGTCTTCTGCAAATCTCATCATTCACTTAAGGATAATGACAGTGTTAAGGTCTTAACAACAAAACCAATTGCCATTAATTATTGCTGTCCACACTGCGCATGATCACGAGTGGGTTTGTCTGTCTGTTTCCTCAGACATGAAAACAGAAGGGGAAAAAGTCTCATATGGATTTTAGGGAATTACATAAAATGAAAGGCCTAAAAATCCTTTGGGAGGTCAGACAGTGGGAGGTGTGCAGTGCATAGAAAGCTGCCAGAGTAAAAGCTACGCTACCAGCTTTACTGCTGGCTGGAAGATACTAACATCATACATAGTGCGGTGTCCCCAGGGGTTGGGCGACACACACAGATCTTGCAGAGGGCGTAGGCAAGTTTAAGAACACGGAGGAGGCAGTATTCAAAAACAAAACAATGATTTATTAACAACCTCTTGACAAACACAAAACAAAGGGTGGGGTCTTCAGGGGAATACAAGCACACAAAGTCCGCAATCCTTATCTCGTTGTCAATGTCCAATCCAATTCCAAAATCCAGTCCGTAGTCGATATTCAAAAGGGGGTCCTCACACAATCCAATTCCAAACACAAAACACTCCAACAATCACTCTCTCCAAATACTGGCTGGTCAATAGACTTCACAGTACTCACTCTCCAAATCCCAAACACATTCCTACTCCTTTTCAACATGTGATGGGAATCAGCCCTTTAAATAGGCCTTGAAATGGCCCTCAGCTGGTCGTTAGCTCCATTACCTTCACTCCATTCAGGTGTGACTGTGGCCTGCTGGGAAATGTAGTGTTTTGGCTCCCATGTGTCGAAGGACCCGGCAGCCATTTCCTTGTGCAGCCCCTTGGACTGCCACAATAGACAATTTAAAGGAGTTTACAGCTTAAGGAAAGCTCACAAGTAATAACTGACTAGGTGAAAAGTTTCCAACGATGAGTCAATGAAATAATAATAATAATAATAATATTTTATTTGGAATGCACTTTTCATTCAAAGTAAATCTCAAAGTGCTACAGATGCATAAGCAAAAACAAACACAAAGATGCATAAAAACAAACACCAAGTTAAGAAAAGGCCTTGCTAAAAAGGAAGGTTTTTAGGTCTGAAAAAATAAAAATAAAAAATAAAAATAAAAAACACTAACCTTTTCTTTCCCAGTGTTACAGGTATGATATGAAATGATGTCTATTGCCTTTTACTGCAGTGATCTTGTGCGCTAACTATGATTGTTCTTACCTTGTATTAATGGAAGGTTTTTAAAATGTCAATGTAAAATGTGATTTAAAAGCGCCCAGATTCTGTGGTGCCCTCAGGTGGTCGGGGGGAGAGAATTCCACAGGCAAGCTGTGGCCGAGCAGAAGGCCCGATCCCCAAGGTGCGGAGCTTGGTCCTGGGGGCACGGAAGAGCAGGCTGTTGCTTGATCGTAGGTTGCGGATAGAGGTTTGGGGGGTGAGCAGTTCCTTGGATGCACTGATAGGTCAGAAGAAGGGTTTTTAATTTGATCCTGAAGAAGGCAGGGAGCCAATGCAGTGAGTGCAGGACGGGTGTGATATGTTGGTGTTTTTGCACTCTCATCAGGATCCTGGAAAGGCTGTTTTGGATGCATTGGAGCTTCTGGAGCCTCCAGCCAGGGATTGGACAATGAAGGCAGTGTGGTATAATGGTTGGGAACAGTAGTCCAGCCTTGAGGAGATAAAGGCATGGACAAGTTTCTCTGAGTCTGACATGTTTAATGTAATGTTTAGAGAGGGACAGAGTTTGGAATTATTCTTGAGGTGGTAGGAGGTTTTGCAAAGATCTTTGATGTGGTCATCAAAGGTCAAATGAGGGTTGAACCTAACGCCCAGGTTGGAAACTGATGAGGAGAGGGGATGTTTTGGCTAGAAAGGGTGAGGTGGGTTATGGGAGAAAGCTGGACCTGGTGTGGAGTGCCGACCAAGAGAGCCTCGACTTTGGTGCTGTTTAGCTGGAGGAAGTTGTGTTTCATCCAGGCCCTTATCTCCACAAGGCAGGTGGATAGTAGTAATGAGGCTGCAGAGGGGCTTGGGGCTTCATCAGCATAGCAATGGAATGACATTCCATGTCGGCTGATGACACAGCCGAGGGGGAGCATATAGAGGGTGAACAGGATGGGGCTGAGAACTGACCCTTGAGGGTCACCGCAGGTGACGAGGTGCGTGCAGGACTCCCAATGAGACATACTCAGCTCTATCACACAGGTAGGACTGAAACCAGTTCAGGGCAGAGCCAGAGAATCTGATGGTACTGTGGAGGCGCCCGAGGAGGATGCCATGGTCGACAGTGTCAAACGCAGCACTCAGGTTGAGGAGGATCAGGAGAGATGGGGAGTCTGCATTGGCCGCCATTAGCAGGTCGTTCGTGACCCTGAGCAGAGCTGTTTTGGTGCTGTGGGCAGAACAGAAACCACTTTTTCCAGCATCTTGGACAGGGAGGGAAGTTTGAAGATGGGTCTGTAATTGGCCAGAACTTCTGGGTCCAGGGTGGGCTTCTTGAGAAGGGGGCAGATGACAGATGTTTTTAGAGCAGGTGGAACACTACCAGCTTGAAAGGAGTGGTTGATAACTTGGGTGATCTGAGAAATGCATATGATGACCAGCAGCAGATATTCTTCCATTTAATTTGCCTCCTTCTCTTTCCTATTTCAAGGTTGCTGATATCCTGGAACTACATCAAACTTTCCAACCCCTATTAACATGCTGAAGCTGTGGAGGGTACTTCTCTGCCAAATGGCAATAAATACCACTTACCACATTGTCAAAGGTAACAATCCTGTTTTTATTACAGGGCTGTATTTGAGTAATCAAGAAATATTCATATTTTTAAATAAAAATCTAAATAAAATCCTGAAGAAATGTACTGTCATTTTCATAGTGAAACATTTCAAACAAGTATTTTTTTCTGATATATTGGATTATACTCAATCTATTAAATATACATTTGTTGAGGCTGCTGGATGGCTCATCGTGTTAAGGCACTGTTCCAGTGTATGGTTGGGCTCCACAGTCTGGTATCGCATCCAGAACATGCCAGTGGTCTGGATGCGATACCACGGGTCATTGCAAAATTGACTCACACACATTCAATAATCCATCGGAAAGATCTTTTACATTTTTTATATATCAGTCATTGAGTACCATTAAGTTATCATTATTCTCAAAAGCAAAACTTAATGCAAACACAGTATCTAATCAATTTTATTGGCAGCCAACTTGTGCCTTGGAGGTCAGGACATATTTGCAAAAGTGAGAGAAAACAGCCCAACTGGAGAGTTTATCGCAAACCTCAGCATCACTGGGGAACCAGGAGCCAATAGCATCCGCTTGTGCCTCACCGGAGACAATGCTGATTGGTTCTATCTGGAGGGGAAATCCATCAGACTGAACTCTTTCTCAAGACTAGATCGAGAGGTAACAGGATATCAACACTACAGCACAGTGTTATACAAAGTGTATGTACATACTATACCACACGATGGCAATGTCAACGACACTGTCACACTGTATTGAGGTAAACACTACACCGCACTATGGCCCAGATTCAATGTAGCTGCTATACACTTTGTCCTTTGAGTGATGAATTCAAACAAGTGCTACATTTGTAATTTTTTGCACGACATATGTTTGGTAGTCACTGAAATGACATTTCATTACATTTTTGTTTCTGATTATATCCCATTTTCTCCTAATTTAGTAGCCAATTACACCCTCTCTTTTTCATGTAAATTCCCCCCTCGTATTGTGAGTTCGCTGCCGTAGCCCTGAGACCGGCAGTGACAAAGGCGAAGTATTGTCTCCTCCGAGACAGAACTCGCCAAGCCGTCGACCGTAACTCCGGCACTCCAGAGCCACTCCTATACACAGCAAACTCATGTCGGCTTCCCTTCCCCCTCCCTGGGGCAGACAGCCAATTGCTGCCCCCTAGTGGCACTCCTGGCCAGAGCAGACTCTGGCGCGGCTGGTGGAATCAAACCCCGGTCGCGGTGGCCAGCGTCGAACGTTGTAACCGCTAGGTAAATGTTTTAGCCACTGTTAATGCCCACACCTGTATTAGCAGCTTACGTTGGAGAACTGAATAATGTTCTCAAAAAGTGATTCAGGTGAAAGTACTGTGGTTTCTCCTATATAATCAACTCTTCCTAACTCCTTTAAATCTGTATAATTGATCCTTCTGATCCTCTCAAAGGTCCAAGGGTCTGTCTTAATCGCAGCATTAAAATGCTATGAAGATGGCATGATACAGGTATGCCCAAACCAGCATCATGTGCAAAGCTTCAAATACATACAGAAAATGACTCTGGGGCCATTTAAAGGATGTAGATTCTTAGTTATAGGTCTAAAGAACAAACCACTTACACTACACGATTATTAAAATTCAAAGACATGTCCATGAAATCTAAAAAATATTTTTTTTACAATACTACAAATGCTATTGTGCTCAATCCTGTTTTGTACCTTGCACTGTATATGACAGTTTATTTAAGAAAAAGCTTTTTTCCTATTTAATCTGCAAACCTCTATTAATCCAATCTATATAAACATATTACCCTAGTAGCATATGGTGTGCTGTACTTGTTTAACGTTTTTAATATAAGCAAAAAACTTCTTCAGAGTGAATACAGGGTCACGGTTGAGATCCTTAATGAAAATGACAACAGGCCGATGTTCCTGGAGAAGACAGTTCAACCCTTTGACATAAGTGAGGTGAGAATATTATCAGTGAAGGGAACGTGTGTTTTCATCCCCTTGATTCAAAGTGTTTGCACTAGTGGAGGTCTACAAAGCCTAATGCATACTCTATGTCCCCTTCTCTCTCTCTCTCTGTCCATCTCTCACTTTGTCTCACAACCTCTACCTCTCCCTCTCCCTGCTTCCCCAGCTAACTGCTGTGAACACAGTCATATTCACTGTCCAGGCCAAGGATGCAGATAATGACACCATTATGTATGTCATCGATAACTCATCGGTATGTGAACAATGAACAGTGCTCCCTTATGAAAAATAAACCTTTCAATGTGGTCAAATATAAAATGCAAGGTAATAACTAATTAAATGTCAAAATATATGTGAATCAATCTGTAAAGGCACTCACCATGAACACAGGGTGGGCCTGTGAAACTTGATTCCAAGTTGAGGAGGAAAAAAGCAGGTGAAATTGTAAATAAATCAAAATAATAATAATAATTAAAAAAATGTAAGATACAGAAAATATATTGATTATCACCACTTATATAGCCTATATCATTTTTATTTAGCACACAGAGTTGATTTATAGCTCAATCGAAAACAGTCAATATTCATTGGCAACACATGTTCCTGTTGATTCATGCATATAACCTCATTATTTCCTTTCCATGCAGCTTGATGGCAGCTATTTCAAAACGGACCTGTCTAACAGTGGGAAGGTGGTCCTGGCCAAACCTCTGGACTATGAGACCAAAACCAGGCTTCAGTTTGTAATTTCCGCTGTGGTATATTAGCACTTATCTGTTAAAGGCTTCAGTTTGTCATTTATGCTGTGGCAAAAGTAGAAATGAATGTCAACTTTAAGCACTTAGTGGTTATTAATTGAATGAATATATCATCAGGCTTATAATAAGAGTTACAGATGGATTCTCTCTTAAAGATGATTTTGAAGGGTATGATTTCTCCATGTGTCAATTGGGCTAGAATATCCCATTTACATGCCAGGGCAATTGTTTCCTCAGGTTTGAGGAAGATCTGTTGGATAGTTTTAAAGTTCATTAAAACTGATTAAAATAACACTTGCATAATCCATATTTTGTAAAGTATGGTAAGTGAAACCTGGCAGGGTATTGGCAACTACTTCCTTTTAGTGAAACTGATCGTACATACTATAGATTTGATTTGATTTGCATTACTTGGTGATCCACATGCTGTTTAAGCATGTGTCACAGAGAGCATTTCATTCAGCATACCCACCCCACTGACCTGCCAACTGGTGAGCACATTTTGTCTGAAAAAAAAGCCATTATTGTGTAGTACCAAAGCAGTGTGTGTTGGGAAGCACTGTCACGACATACAGTGCTTTGGCGCTCTTTGAAACATTTCCCTGCTCAACGGCCACATAAAACATCGTTTTTATGTCTGGATAAACATATATAGGCCTACTTGTGTTCCAAAGCCAGAGAAAATGAGAAAGTAGCCGTCCAGATTGAGGACACAACTGTGCTATGGCCCCCTCTGCTTTTATCTGACCCAGGAGATGGACACCAGGGAGAAGTACAACACCACAGCCAACATAACGGTTAACGTTCTGGACGGAGATGACCAGTACCCCCAGTTCCAGCCTTGCATCCTTCTCTCGCAGGATCGGTCACACCTCATCTGCACCAACCCAATCTACACTGTGAACATCACTGAGAAGGAGCAGGTAACAAGCTCCCATTCCTTTGTCCTGCGGCATACAAGGGAAAGCTGCCCTCAATAAGAAAGGCACATGACCGATATGGGCAATATAATCTGAATTTATGGATCCACTTCACTTGGATTTTCACACATAAATACTCCTGAGTGATGATGCAGTCAGAATGAGACTACCGTTTCAGTAGATAATAAAGTAATATACAAGTAGCTGCCAAAATAAAGGAAACACTTAAGTAAATGAAGGGTTCTGGTGGCTCTGTTATCATGTAGGGTGCATTTTCCTGGCATGGGTTAGGTCCACTCAACTCCTTAGAAGGCAAGGTAAATACCAATAAATACAAAGCCATTCTGAGTGATCACCTTCATGGTGAAGCATTTCTGTCCTGGTGGGAGTGGTGTCTTCCAGGATGACAATGCCCCCATCCACAGGGCATGAGTGGGTCACTGAATGGTTTGATGAGCATGAAAACGATGAAGACCATATGTCGTGGTTGTCTCAGTCACCAGATCTCAACCAACTTGAACACTTAAGGGAGATTCAGGAGCAGCACTCGAGACAGCATTTTCCACCACATCAACAAAACACTGAGTGATGGAATTTCTTGTGGAAGAACGGTGTTGCATCTTTGTCTGCAGGACACCATCTTATATTTTTCTCCGGGCTCAATTCATGCTGTGGATGGGGACAGAGGCCTGATGACCCCATTGTTGTACACCATTCTTTCAGGTGGGATAAATGCCAAGTATATAATTGCATATATAAATATATAACGCCAACTATATAAATGAATGTATAGTAAGAAGCCTTACAAAGTAGTAAGGGACACGTGGTTAACAATGAAGTTAAGGAAAGGAAAGAACAATTAGATGTGACCTGCTACGTGTACAACAGATTTGAATGTTAGCTTCACTTGTGAAATATTCTGCTGATAAAGTACAATGTAGTATTCACATAATGACTGTTTATCAAACAAAAAACAGCATGCAATTATATAATCTACCTGACATTATAAAACATTTCAGTACACAAGTTTGTTAAACTCACCCATTTTCCCCAATTCCAACGTTTCCATGCAATTTAAAATAAATAAAATAAAGTGCAGTTCTACACATTTCGTCAGGGGACTAGACACACAGAATTCCTTCTTTGTTCAGCTAGAGCTGCTGCTACTATTTCAGTTGTTGAACTAATGAGGATCTAATGATAAGGAGTTTTGGTTGTGGAACTTCAGTCTCAACTATGTTTGGAGAATAATTTCAAATGTAAAGCACATGGTTAGACATGTCATGTTATGGTAACCACTAATAAAATATCTCATTCTGAGGTACCACAATACATTCTGCATGAAACAGGTGCCGACAATGGCAGGTTTCGCATTGCCAATGAGACTGGGGAGGTGGTGCTGACTCGCCGTGTTGAAAACAGGCTGCTGACCCCAATCCTTAGACTGAGGATCATGGTGAGTCCCACATCACACTCATTTTGATACTTTTTACACATAACAACTGATCCTGGATCATTTTCCCCAACCAGACCCTAAACCTAATGCTGAATATAGGGGTTGTTTATCTACAACTGCACAAGTTGGGATTTTAGTTATTCCTAAAATTATTCATGCATTCAGACAAAAGTTGTGAAATATAATCAGTGTTGTTCAGAGGTGTGAACTTTAACACTGAGGTTATTGCAAAAGTCTTCCAAATTGTTGCCACCGGGTCACTACAGACTCTTCAAGCTGTGGGCAAACAATAAATATATTCAAGAAAAGCAGACCTGGTTGTGGAGCTTACTGTATACGGCACATTCCAACCAGTCTCTCAAACAGAGGGTCAACACTCACAAAGGAGAGTCCCCAAATGTGCATTTGTTAGCATGCACTACACAATCAACTTGAAGATGTATATGAGATGTATTACACTACATTATTTGACAAGCAGATGCGTAATTCCAGAGCCACATACATTGCTTATGTTAAATCTTGTGCATTTATGCTGCTGGATATTTACTGAAGCTTCCCAGGTTAGGTACCCCCATCAAGGGTAAAGTACACTGTGAATCAAGCATTCAAGCCCCTCAGTTATGATCTCCTTAATGATTACACCACACTGCATCTGTGCAATGACTGACGTGGCAAAGATGTAATCTGTTGTGATCTTTTCCCCTAGGCCTCTCAGAGAGATGACCCAAAAAAGTACACCGTAGCGACGGCGCTGATCCGAGTTCTGGCTGAGAACCGCTTCCCACCTCAGTTCAACAGAACCACCTACAAGGGCTTCATCACTGCGGACAGCAGCCCAGCTACACTGGTCAGCACCTATGGGAGTGTGGTGCTGGTGGTCCAGGCCGTCGACCAAGACTTTAAAGATGTACGCTGTGGAAACATCTCCCTCCTTTCATGTTCCCCAACCCTTGATGCTCGAACACAGCACAGAAACTTACACAGAAAGTTATGCCTTTCTCCACACATAAAAGAGAACTAATTCTCTAAAATATTGAATGTGCTCAGTATTTTAATAAAAAAATAACAACCATTCGGGCAGGTATTGTTAGACATATTAATGACGCACACAAGCTATCTTCTGACAATAAAGCAACCTTGAAGCATTTTAATAGTATCTCTGAAGCTGATCTTAATAAAATCGTGACACAGAGTAAGTCATCAACTTGTAATCTTGACCCTGTCCCTACAAAATTTATTTAAAAAACTTTTAACTGTCTCACTGAACCAGTTCGGAAATTAATCAATACATCTTTGGAACTTTTCCAAATGATTTCAAAACCGCAGTCGTGAAACCGCTTTTGAAAAAAACAAACCTGGATCCGAATGTCCTAAGCAATTAAAGATCCATTTCTAATTTACCGTTTATAAGTAAGGTTCTCGAAAAAGTAGTCTTTAACCAATTAAATTACTTTCTAAATGAAAATGACATTTTGGAAAAATTCCAGTCAGGCTTTAGGTCCGGCCACAGTAAAGAGACGGCACTGGTCAAAATAATCAATGATCTCAGACTTAGTGCTGACGTCGGAAGGGTCTCGGTTCTTGTTCTGCTGGACTTGAGCGCTGCCTTTGATACTCTTGATCACGGTATACTACTGAATCGACTGGAAAACTGGGTTGGTTTATCTGATTGTGCTCTAAATTGGTTTCGAACGTATCTCACACAAAGAAAATGTTATGTTAGTCTC
This sequence comes from Aldrovandia affinis, assembly GCA_029706075.1. Lineage (NCBI taxonomy): Eukaryota > Metazoa > Chordata > Actinopteri > Notacanthiformes > Halosauridae > Aldrovandia > Aldrovandia affinis. Next base: position 577,136 of record JAINUG010000023.1, read on the forward strand.
TGAGCTCACACATCAGAGATATACGACATGGCTTTTAGGGTTGCACAAGGAAGCTGTCTTGGCCCTCTGCTTTTTTCATTGTACATGTTACCGTTAGGTCACATAATTAGAGATCATAACGTCGATTTTCACAGTTACGCTGACGACACACAATAATAGGCCTACATCGCAATGGAGCCAAATGACTGCTGAAAAATTGATTCACGCCTTTGTTTCGTTAAGGTTGGACTATTGTAACTCTGTCTATTCTGGTTGCCCAAAAAACGCTTTAAGGAACCTCCAGCTCATTCAAAATGCGGCAGCCAGAATCCTCACTAGAACAGCCAGAATCCTCTGCACTTCCTATTGAGGCTAGAATTGATTTTTGTAAATTATTTTTAACTTTTAAAGCCCTACATGGACTGGCGCTGGGGTATTTGTCCGAACACATTACCCCCCGTGGCCATTTTATTTTACAGCAAATTTTAATAGCAAAATTAGCTATAGCATTTTATAACTGCATTGCATTGAAAATATATATACAATATATATACAGTATATATAACACACACTTTGTTATTTGAGAGAAGAAGGCAAATATCTACTCTGCACTCTACTCTGCAGAACTTCCCAACAAGGTTAGATAATGTTTAGATCTGGTACAATGGCAGTGCCACACCTGGGAATCGAACCTGCAACCCTCATTTCAAGCCTAGTTCCCTAACCAGTATAATACACTGCCACCCTACAGATAGAGTATGTGCTTGTGCTCACATTTATGAGACAGGCTAATGAATATGACTGGGCATTCAAAGAGAAAAATACAAAAATAACAAAAACTGGTCAAAAAAAATTACATTCCGTATTTATATTACATAAGTGTACTATATTCATATTCCCTTTCAGGGAATGAATCCTAAGGTTCGTTACTCTCTGAGGTCCAACAACACCGGGCTCTATGACATCACACAGGAAGGACTGCTCATCGCCAAAACCAATCAGCTACAAGCTTTTGAGAAACACCACCTTGAGGTGAGGAAAAACACCATAGATGTGGCATCATTACTTGGAGAAGTAACAGAATGTTACACTACACTTCCATTTTAGACTATAATTGGTTTATTCTACATTATGAATATGGTTACAATGATCTGTTATGGAAAGGCTGAAAATACAGACTGACTGGTTTGTAGCATTCATCTGATACAAGTCACACTATTACAAGGGAGTATGTTACTGTACTTGTATTCCCTGTGAGTCAAAGACATAACTGGTTAATCTCTAAATGTCTTTATCACTGAAATACATCTGTACATTCTTTTCATATTTCAGATGAAGGAAGAACGCATGTGCTAGCTAATGAGAGTATTTTTCAGGTGCTTGCAACAGACCAAGAATCAGGAGAAGTGGTGAAGACCTCCATTGACATTGACGTTCTCCAGAAAGACCAACCAGGTAACCCAATTTAACTCACAGCAAACCAGCCCTTTGCACCTACAGGATACAAGTGCATGAATTCTGAGAATATGAGGGTCAACAAAGGAAAAGAGCTTAAGGATGATCATATTGCAAGTCTAATAAGTTATGTCATGCTTCCCTTATGTCACAATTAATGTAAATGCTGTGAACAAATATTTGATCTGAATAATTTGTAATAATTGTCTAATTACTGAAAGATAGCTAGCCAGCTATGTGCAAAGCAATCTATGTGGCTGGCATAAGTCATTCCATGACATCAGATCCCCAATAGCCTGTCTTAATCATGTCAAACAATGTGGCCTTCAACAAGAGCCTGTGTAACAATACTAGCAAGCCAATTTTACGTTTTTAACAGTAGCTCAGTTAATTTACATTATGATGATCAAGCTTATGTCAGCGCTAGCTAGCATCTTGCTATAACAACTAGTGCCACAACTGACTGACTACTGCACTATAAAAATTGAGGTTCAGATTATGGCTGACAATAAGGCTTTAGTGTGGCAATAAATAATGCGCAAGTAAGACTGAATTTCAGGCTATAAAATTGGCCAGCAGAAAAAACAAGGCCTCAACTATAGACAACGCAGTTGGAAGGGATGGTTTGTACATGAGAGCCAACTGGATATAAAGAACAATATCTCAATTGATGACATTGCGATTCAAAGTTGGACACTGGTTTTGTGAGATTTTATTTTATTTTTATTATTTTGGGGTATTTTTTTAATTAAAGTCAATTAAGAGCTGAATATATTTGTGAATATTTCTGCAGTTCCTCAGAGCCCATTTGGGGAGGAGCGTCTATACGGGAGAGTGGATATAAATGCTGCTGGGGGGGTCGCGACTGTGGGTCTGCTCCTGCTGGTAGCCACCCTGTTCCTGTTCCTGCAGCTGGCCAAGAAACGGAGGCGGCAACAGTACCCATCAGAAAGGGCCTCTCTAGCACAAGGAAAGCATCCTAATGTGGCAAGTGCCAATCGCCACCTCTACCTTTAGGAAATAGTGTGACTTTTTAAACATTTTCAAATGTAACCAAAAGATTATGTTCCAAAGGTGTCAGTCTCAGGTCATGGAGGGACAGTGCGTATATTGATTTATGTTCCAGAAACAGACATTAATTACATACAATTAATTACCTACAATTTCTGAACAATATATATTTACAAAAATTATAGTCCTTTTATTTAACATTGTAATGTTTATTAATGATATTACAATTGTTTGTAGTGCCAGTTCTAAGGCAGACACTACTCACCCCTGTCCTACAATCATTTGTAAGGGATTAGACATAACTACAAGAAAGGTGCTAAAGCCATTGTTAATTATTTATTAACTAATGGTTCATTCCTGGGATGCTAAGTGTTTAAAAAAAGAAAGAAAACAAAATGTAATAATATACATATATACAATTTATCAGATTAATACACATTATCTTAAATGATATACAGTATTTAGTGGTGGAAGATTCAAATGATTAAGCTATTTCCACAGAACACTGGGGTTAAATTGAGGGCCTCTACCAATTCAACCTCAGTGTGCCTTGCTTTTGTTAACAAGTGATAAACATGATTTCAGTGGCTACTGAAATTAAGAGGAAAACTGTATGTGAATAATAAAAGTATACCTTGTATAAATATGTCATCCAAGGGCAAGAACAAAGTGCTTTACAGAAATACTGAATAGGATCTGATGTTTGTCAATTTCTGCCAATGCTCTCAATTGTCACTATCAATGATGCTTGAAAACTCAGTGTCAACTAACTTTGGCACTGCAGAAAGACTTTATTCACAATTCTTAGACACAATTCATATAAACATCATTCCTTTTCCATTATCTGCTCATTTCTTTACCAACTCTGCTTAAATAAGAGCTTAAGGTGGTTCCAGCTGAGTGGGGAATGGCAGCAGAATGGGAGACAGGCATGCACGGTGATCTAAATCATTTTTACGTGATCAACAGGTCGACCACGGAAGACCGACGCCTCTAACTGATGAGCTCTCCTATCACAATGAAGCATTTGGTGCCTATGATGCATCAAGCTCCATCTTGCACGGGAAGCATGGAATTTATACGAGAAAGGTAGACACACCTGTATGGACAATAAACAGGGACTGTGTCCCGCACGAAGTGCCACTGGGCATCATGGCCCCTGAGCCACTATCAAGAAGTCTGCTGCCGTCGAATGTGTCCAACGCGAGAACATCAAACAAATCAGTTTCATTTAAGGATGAGGTCATGCTCGAGGAGAAAGGGGAAACCGCGGGGGAGTGTTCATGCTGTGTAGAGGTTCAGTTGGAGATGAAGCAAGAATACATCCAAGGGGACAGCGTGGCACATTCACCGCAGAAGGTGCTTGCCAGTCAATCAAACAAAATGCGAAAGACACAGGGCGAGAAAGACACACTGGACAAATCGGATGCAGCAAACCACTTTGGTGGTGGTGATGACACATCAAAAGGACAGAAAGGCAAAAATGACAATAACTGCAATGATGAGGATGAGGATGAACCGGAGAACCCTTACAAGTCCATGCATCCCGTGATGTGTATATCAGGTGACGAAGACCTCTGACAGTTCCAACAATAAAACTCAGGTTGAGGAACGATAATAAAAAAGATATAGTTTACAGGGTGAAAGCTCTTCATCGCAACCAGAAGAAGTTATAGTAAAAAGCAGCAAAAATAAATCAGGTACTAAACTCCCACAGAACCAGGACTCTGACTTTGAATCTTTCGTGGAAGATTCTATGGAATTCTGATATTCCGATCGTTTTGTAGATAAAACTTATTCCATGAAACCAAAGGTACTGTGTATATGGGCAATTATTTCAGAACTGTTTGTCGTAATATTAAAACATATCAAAACATATACATTGTTAACCCTCCATGTTATGGATTTTTTAAAATGCATTTTGAATAACATATTTTAAAAGCAAAAATAAATTGGAACTCTGTTAAATAAACTTGTTTGCTCTCATGTCAACAGCCTTAACATGTTTAAATATATGAAACATTTAATATATTAAAGTCTGCTGTTGTATAACTCTCTTTATGGTCTAGGAAGACCATACATTTGACTAAATTATATCAGTGCACACAGCGCTACAATAGAGCCTTTGTATAACATATCTCTAATGTTCAGTTTGTTCTTTGTAATTATTTGTGTTGTAGCTGCACACATTCTGATACTCTATAGCTCATTAAATGTTGTTGGGGTTGCCTCATAGCAATTGTTCAAATTATTTGATGACTGTGACTGAGCACGTAAATAAATATATTCTGTGGCATAAATTGCATTTATCAATCCTCAATTCAGCATATTGCTTTAAATTGAAAAGAAATCTTTGCAAATCGTGTGTATTTTCTACTACAACTTCTTAGTACAACTTGTGAATCTTTTTTACATTTTTGTAAGCATACCTTCTGCTCATTGGGGCATTTGTTTGTGTTTAGCTCCTGTTTTTTTCTGCTTGTGGTTGACTAAAAACATTGGTTTTTGACAAATAAATTCAAGGAAAGTTTTTAGTTAGGCACACACCACTGAAATGACTCGAAGATACGTATATTAATTATTGGTACATGCCGTGGGTTTTTCTTTATGGCAACACCATAGGTGCCTTTAAACTTTTCAAAACTCCAGATAAAGTTGGTTTACCTGTTATCCTATGAATGTATGGTTGTGTTTTCTTTCACCTGTCCACGTTATTCTCTTTTCAGGTCCATGTGTGACAATGCCCACCTCTTCTGTCACCTTTAGTTGCTTCAAGCAAAGAGACCAACATGAAATGAATAAACCAGCAATGTTTAGTATTCTGAATTTCCTTATATGATTGGTCATTTCGTACAGCCAATGTATTTCTGATATAAAAATAAATAAAAATCAGATTACGCAATTCTCTAGGATTGGTGAGGCCATTTTCCAGAGAGCTGATTGGTAAGGGGCGGATTTGTATAGGTTTTGATCCGTTAGCCTGAATTTAACCTACTCAGGAGCAGGTTAGGTTCGCAACCCGGTTAAAAGTGAGCCACGGTCGTGAGACCGAAAACCCAGGGTTAAACCCAAAGTTAGCTCGCTAACCCAGTAACCCTGCTTCATGAGACAGGTCCCTCCCTGAACTCCATATTTACTCAGAATATGTCATTAGGCTGATTGACTTTCTACATTTAACAGCTGTTTTACCCACAGAATAAAATTTTCATACCATACCGTTTGTGTAATTTAAGTTCATTTTATTCTTATATCTTATTTATTCTTGATATATGTGTGGAGAAACCGGATCTATATTTGTAATAATGCTCCATTTTATATGATTCTATCTTTTGAAATAGAGCTAGCCAGATAGCTATCCTGCGAGCAAGCAACTTATTAGCTTGCTAGCTAGCGTTAACTAGTTTAGCTCTATAGTTTGCTAGCTTTTATTTAGCTAATATATTGAACCAAAGTTGCCTGTCTCAATGCCTTCATCATATCATTTTTTTTATTGCTAGGAAGTTCTCCTTTTAAAGAAAATACGATAAAGCCAAAGCGCTAAATAACGTTAACGTTAGCATGCAGCTACAGTTTCACATTTTTGTCAAACCATTAGAAATTAACATCACTTTTTTTATATACGTAGCTGCTTAGACATAATGGATATTATTGGTATTATTTATCAAGTATTTAAGAAACATAAATATGCATTATATAATGTTTTACCATGGATGAAGCTCAACATGCTATCGCTGCCAATTCACCTCAAGTCAGCGACCGGTCGTAATTTATTCCATCTCCTGCTCACTTAGCTACGAGGGCTGCTTGATTTGGGCTGTACAGAGTGCAGCATGGCTAGGTGTTTGTTGGACAGATATAAATAGGTAGATGCCGCATTGGCTGCTGTTACGCGATACGCGATACGTTTGCACGGCCGCCGTATTGGCATGGGCAAGACTCGCGTGTAAACAAACGCATGTGTATTGAGAGATGCAGGCTTCCGCCGACGTTTTATGTTTTGTTATCATCATGGTCATCATCTGTCAGTCATTCAACGTCAGCTCTATTTGTACAACCAAATGCTGCTCAACTTTGTGACATTTTTGCAGAGGCTGATTCCTCTTCATACACTACAGAGTTGTAGGCTACATCAATGGATGTATTGATGAATAAAAAGTAATGAAACAAAAATTTGCTTTCTGGGATAATTTAAATGGACAATGATTTAGGCCTAAATATTATATAGACTATCTTAAGTGTAAGCGCCATTTCCTAATTTTGTGACTATTGACATTTGTTTGAATATTGATAATTAATTAATTTGCTTCCAGGATATTGTTATTTTTGACCTGTAAAAATCAAAGAAAATTGAGTTACCTTGTGATTCGCCTTTGTCGGCCCTTTGCGACCTCCGTTGTTCTATAAAAGAAACAGGAAAAGATTGTTGTATTAAGTTGGAATAGTAGGAGCCTCGAATAGCGTAGTGGTCTAATGCACTCGCATTGACTGGTGCTTTGTGAATGTGAGCTACGTATTGCGGTCACGGTTCAAAACCCGACTGCGTCAGACCGGCCCTGGCCGTGAGCCCCGATCGGGGGCGGCATTTGGCTGTCTGTCCCAGGGGGAGTGTGAGCTGGCACGAGCTCGTCGAGATGAAAAAAGGGGCAAAGGCCACCACAGCAGCAGCTTCAATCACTGAAGTGGGCAAGGCCTCCGTTTCCGAGGTAGAGAAAACGGTTCCTGTTGCCAAAGAGGGAGAGATGAACGTGATGACAGCAACATGTGCCACAGCATCCATTGAGTCAGGTACCACTAAAGGAGAGGGAGGCCAGAGTGTCACAGGGCAACAGAAGCTCCCACTTTCCAAGAGGCTCACAAAATTCCTGAGGCATGTCGCTAAAAAGACTACGCCTCAGGCGCCTGGTGCTCCTGCCAGCCCCGTTACTCAGGGCAAAACCAAGGCGGCATTAGAGGCGCGTGTGACTGAGGGAGAAGGGTCTCTAGCAAACAGCAAACAGCCCTTTCTTTGGAAAAGGTTTAGTTTAAACCCTGCCTGAACCCTTCTGGAGGCAAGGGTATGTCCTTTTAGAGGAGGTCAAGCTGGAAATAACTGGTGAAGCTGAAGCCTGGGAAGAACTCAGTGTCCAACACTATATGGAGCTTTCCATGGCTTGTATGCAGAAGTTGCAGAGATGTGTTCAAGATTTCAAACATTTCAAACTGGGCATATCCCAACTGTAAAAATCTTCTCTGGGACAAAATGTAGGAATTTTGCCATTTCAAAACAACCATTCCTAACTCCATTGTCTTATCCAAACGAGAGGCCTAACGATCTTAAATTTAAGACATTGTATAGGGTCTGGTAATAGCCCCTCAGCCATTAATCGTCTTACATTTTGTTTCTTGCTCTAAAAGCAATAAAAGTTCAGCCATCACTTTTGGTTTTGCTTGAGTTTGACATTATTTTGAATTTGGGGCAGCTCGGAGGCTGTCCTAAATTTAGGACACTTTATTTAGGATTAAAGAGAGTTAGGATACTTTTGTAATATACTTTTCCCAACTGGAGTTTGGATAGGACAATGGAGTTAGGAACAATTGTTTGTAGCAAAATGTAGAGATAAGATTTTACAGTGAGAATTGCTCTGGCTCTCTCCCCAACCCCCCCTCGTAGGCCATCAGTTTTGATGATGACAAATCGTGCACCCATTACTCCTTTATTGTGGGTTTTTGAGTGGCTCAGGAGTCCAAGTCTTGTTGTACATAGCCTTGGCAGCATGTAGGATTTTGCGGTCTTGCTCAACATTCTCGACCACAGTGCGGATTATGCTATGCCAGAGAGATCATTCAGTGGCAGCCCCTGCGATTTGACTTAGCTGAGTGTTCCAGAATTTTGGCTTCTGGTTCAAGGCTGTCTTTTAAGAATTTTCAGGACCAGCTTGGTTCTTTTGCAGATTAGTGGCAGATGACTGCTAACGTTTCATAGGACTCAAGTGCTACTGTGTGCCCTTCCTAAATGGAGGATGCCACTGCAGCATTGGGACAAGCCTATAATTTCAATTGAGCATTCCAAATTGAGTCCCTCAGGGCAGCACACGATTGGCCACATCCCCCTCTGGTCTTCCCACGTCATCTGCAATGGTGAATCATGGTTGATTGGGGTGAATCCTGTGGTCTGTCCACACCAGCTGCGTTAGCTGTGCAGTCCTTCACGCAAAACTTGCGCTGGTGGACTACACAGTGAACAGTAGTAGCGGACGGCTGTACACGGTTCACAGGACCCAAGTGCTACCATGTGCCGTCATGAAATGACAGAGGGCACTGCAGTGTTGGGACAAGCCTTTAGCTGCAATTAGGCATTCCAAATTGGGAGAGGCAGATTTGCTTGGGTTTTTTTTAACTCCCTGTTCCCACCACAAGCAGCCACACCAACAGGACAGTAAGCCAGATTCGCTCTTAAAGTTGTACTTTTGGATCAAAAGTCTTATATAAGGGGCAGAGAGGTAATTTTCCACATTTCTTCCTCACATCTAGCAAATCTGTAGCCAGTTCAGTTCATCAGTTGAACTAGATGATGAGGTTTTCTGTGTTTTTTCACCCTCTCAAGAGCACATCTTAGGGGCTCAGGCCAGCACACATCTGCTAGCAATAACTATCTTGAAGTAAAATGGAAGAACGCAATTGTTTATTATTTAAAACCAACACATTTCGTCATATATTCTTCATCAGGGTTTCAACAAACAATGGATAAAGTCAGTGCTTATGAAAAATAGGCTAACCCGTTTAAAAAAAAAAAAAATAAAATTATCTAATGGGAATCAAGGAGAGACAGTCTTAGGACAGGTAACCAATGGCATACATTCACATATCTTCGAAAATTACAGTACAGAATGTAAGGCATCAGTCAGGTGATCAACTCCCAATAGAGTCCAACAAACAATCAAGTGCAAGTGGGTGGTAGGTTATGTTTTGCCAATGAAATCATAGTGGTGTCACAGGCGCATTTTTCAAAAGTGCATGGCAAATAAAATAAAATGTATAAAATGTATAAAATGTATAAAACGTCTACTGCATAAAACATGTTATAAAAAAACTAAACTTTTAATAAATAAACTTTTACAATGAAAAATCCAAATGGCCTCCCTTCTTTTTCTAAAGTAATTTATATCACCACCTCTTTTGTTAAGTTTGACTTGATCAATACCTATAAAGTAAAATGTGGAAATGTCATGGTTAGCTTCTTTAAAATGTCTAGCATTTAACATCACCTCTTTTAATTGAGCTTCTAGGTTCAGTCATTGGTTCCTTAAGCGGACGTGCAGTTTCTCCAAAGTAGTTCTTTCCACAAGGACACCATATTATATAAATAACATTTCTTTTTTGCAGGTGATACAGCTCTTGATCTTCACTATGTTACCATTAACAGCGTGTGTGAAATACTTAACATTTTTAGTGTATTGACAGTTGACACAATTACCACATTTATAGTTACCAAGAGGAGAACAGTGAGAGTATTGGGTTTGACTTTTTTTTATGAACATGCTTTAACAACTGTATTTTGGATATTTCTTGCCCTCTTAAGGTTACTAGGGGGTTGATTTTTAAAAGTGTCTTTCAAGAGTGGATCACTTTGAAGGACATGCCTTGGGAGTATATGTGGTACAGTAAATCAAGGCAGGATTTGTTCTGTGTTTTTGTTTGTTTAGTCGGCAGGTTTCCCAGGTTTTATGTTCCAATTTTGGTCTGCTGGATCATGAAAACCCTGACAACAAGTGGCGTTGATCAGTTTTGCAATGGCTAACATCATAAAAGTTACTAGTAAGTGAGGGATAAGCTAATAAGGACAGTGACGTAGGCGGCTAAGTTGTCTTTATCAGTCAGCCCACGCAGCACTCCCTTATTAGTCACTGGCTAATCTGAGGACACAATTCCCCAATTGCAATTTCGTTCAGTGTAAATCTACAGCTTGTGAGCAAATTTTTTAATTTTTTATTAAACACCATTTTAAATTCTCGTTCTTGATTAAACTGGCTGCTCTCTTCCCAGGTTGAAATCTGCAGTCAACTGATGTCCACGTCTTTAAAGTTTGTAGAAATGTAATCAGTTAAATAAAGTGAAATTTCAGTATATGGTTTCCCTGTTTCTGACTCTTCAATGTCTTCATTACAGAGGTCCGTTTCACTTTCACTTTATTCGGAAAGAACAGCTTAAACTCACATTTACAAGGTTACACCAAACAGCCATTCTCAGTTTCTTTCTAAATTGTTTCATCCCATATATAAATGTGTCAAAAATGACTAGTAATACCCCAGCTGTTGTCAAAAAAGAATTAGCATGTAACATAACGGATTATGTGTTTGAAAGCATTAATTGCCGTTTATGATCAGTGATGATCTTGCAGTCAGGTAAAGCTCTTTAGCCATATTTGAAAAATTTTCCTCAGAATATTGGCTTTCGTGTGTGTGTGTGTGTGTGTGTGTGTGTGTGTGTGTGTGTGTGTATATATTTAAACAGTGGTCTCCGATCCATGAACTTCGGCACCTGAAAGTAGCACTTCTATAGAGAGAGAGTTGGCTCTCTGAAAAAAGACTTGGGTCCTTTGCATAGCGGGCAAATAAAGCTGTTGTCATGACTCCAGGTGGTGACATCAATGCATGCCACTCCTCTGATAGTGTAAACCGGTTCCAGGGCATGAGCCTGCAGCCTGGAAGGAATCGGCTCAAGCCCTGGCCGATTGCCCAGGTGAACAGCAGGAAATACCGAGGTCTGCAGTGGCTCGGGTTCCACCAGAAGCTCTTCCGGATCCCCTGGCACCATGCCACTTGCCGTCAGTCCACGCCGGAAGAGGGGAACACTATCTTCAAGGTGCATGTGGTCAAAAATAGAGGCACAACCTTTACATGTGTGAAACAGGTAAACTGTTTGTTACTTGGGGCCATGAAACTGAAATAAAAACCTAAAGAAGCTTGTCTAGATAAAAAGTAGGTTAAATCAATCAATCAATCAATCAATATTTTTGTATAACGCCATTTACAAACAGGTTGTCACACAGCGCTTCACAATTGACATTTTCCAGAGGGAATCAAAAAACCAGAAAACCATTAGAGCCAATGTCGGAAACTGGAAAATTATTCCCTGACCCCTTGAAAGGCGATCGAGATGAACTCCTGGAAAATGGTGGAATACAGAGGGGGAGAGAGAGAGAGAGAGAAAAAGAAAAAGAAAAAGAAAAAAAGTCCTTGAGGCTCTTGAGGCTTAAGAGACCACCGGAAGGGCATTCTTCTGCATCCTAAGTGTAGGGGTGGAGTGGACCTCATCCCTCCAGATACCAGGGCAGGCGGGGGATGGAACCAGCAGCTAGGGCCAGCGGCATCCGGCTAACACATGGCAGGGGTGGGGGGTTGGAGGTTAAACCATGTAAATACAATTTACTCAGTTTGTGCTTGGTACATAGATTACCTGTTTTTGTAGGGCTCATTTTTAAATACTCTTGACTTCATTGAGAAATGTTTTAATGAGTTACAAATCCTGTTAAATATACATGTTAAATGAAAATATAAGCGCATAATGTTTCGGAAGACAGCGCTAGGTGGCCTGCAACTGCATTAGCCAAGAAAATATGCATTGTAACCTTAGTACAATTTCAGGAAATTAAAATGACTGTCCATGACAGAGTTAATGAGTAAGATTCATTATAGTATGATTCATTATAATAACATGAATCCTCAATTTCAACAGCATGGTTTACTCAACTAGGTTTATTTGCTAAGAAATGTGTATTAAACTGCCATAAAAACGACATCTTTATAGTAATCTCTACTTGTACCAAAACAACAGCGTGTTGTTTGTAATAGGGTAGACTCCACAGGAGCGTAGATATCCATTGGAACAGCCAGTTGTTGTATATATGCATATATGTGTATATGTTCACCACATAGTGAGTGAGTATGTGTACTCCCAGATCAGTCAATAAAGTGATACCAAACTGTTTATTCAGGAAACCTGTGACCGCAGTCTAATGATTTGTGTCTATGGTAATGCAACACCCCCACACCACATCCATCTGACAACAATTTCTGTGTGCCTCCACCCTCCCCCCTCACCCAAAACTGGCATGAGCTCTGGAGATGGGGAAGCATTGGGAGGGGGTGGACGAACCTGACCCACCCAAGTGGAAGGCCAATTTACGCTGTGCCCAACAAAAGCTGCAAGTTCGGGGTTAGGTATGATGACACCAAGGGGATGCCCACCCAGCCATACAAGATTTATGAGGTGTGCGACCAACCAGGTAATGGAGGTCATTACTGCAAAATAACCTGTTCGCTCACTGCAGTTTGATCACAGAGGGTTAGTTAATATTGGATTACAGTTAGGAGGCAAACACTGAATCCCTCCATGTAACAGAATGTGAAATATGCATTATTTCACATACAAGTGTGTGTTTGATACATTTGAGCATACTCAATGTAGAACTCAATGTAGAACAAAATAAAATACGGGGGGGGGGGAAGCCAAGTTACTCACACATACCATATAGTCTACATGTCCATGAATACACATTTGCTAAACAGGTCTGCCGATCACAATTTACAACAGTCAGGCCACATGCTTAACACCAGCTAAACAAGTACTATTCAAAAACATATGCACTATTTCTTGGAATAATTCAAACCACTCTGGCACTATATTCCCTTGCATGTGTTTCTGTTATATGACAACTAAAACTTTTCGAATTTTTATATAATTATCTTACACAATTACATAACTGCTGCTACCATGATGTGACTACGTCAGTACAGTACTCCGACAAATAATGATCAGTAGAGTATGAAGATCAAGTAGTATTTGAATAATCTGTACTATTAAGTAAGACTTTTGATCCTGAAGTCTCAGATTCCTGTGTTGACATTAATGTATTGGTCTGCATTGGTTGTTCCTTTGGAGACGGTACAATGTTAAATGATGTATCATGTCCTTTCTGGAATGTTTTTATCCCCAACTTTTGGTATATTGTAGTAATAAAAAAGCAAATTCATTGAACATATATTTATATAGTGATGCACAATGTTTTTGATTTTACATGCAGTTCATGCTGATGATGATGATGCAAGGTAAAAAGCAGTACTTTTCCTTCTATAGCAGTATGGCAGTACTTTGCACATTGCCACTCCATGATTCAAATAATTTAAAAAATATTAAAAACTACAGGATTGTATGCGTTTGTTATAATTTGGAGCATAAAGATTTATACTAGTATTGCCTAGAACATAATTGTTTAGTATTTTAGATATTTATTCATTATAAAAATAAAACTTCACTGTATAATGTCCTCTGGCTCAGTGGCACAATTTTGTTATTTGCAGCTACCAAACATTGTGGATCTCTCTATTGGTATGCTGCCCCCATGCCCAAAATATGATTTACTTCAGAAAATAACTGAATGTTATAATATTTAGTGTTTTTTAACTTAAGATTTAATTCTGCTATTCTAAGACTGCTACAAAAATAAGTGCAGGAAATGAGAAATTGAATGGTTACTTCCAGATAATGTATTTTTCCCCAAAGATTGATGAATAGCCAGTGATAGCCAGAGTGATAATCAAAATGTTTGATTTCGGCAGACGCCAGTCACCAATATGCCCAGTGACCCTGCATTCTCCACTCCCATGCTGATAGGTTTCCCCACCTCCCCTAGAAAGGCCTGCTCAGCAACCCCAACAGGGGTGGGTATCGCTTGTCAGATGCGCCCAAGCCCCGAATGACTTTGCCCGATTTCCAGAGCCCCGCTCTGCCCCTGATGCCCCTCCCCCCAACCCACCCCCCACCCCAGCTGTCATTGGGGATAGTGCTATGCTTGAGTTGCAGAACCAGGGAGAGGGGTAGGTGCACCCATGCATTTACGACCTCCTCAGCAGCACTTTTCACAACACTGCTCAGTTCATGATCACTTTCCAATCTGTTTAGGCTGACCAGTCACAAACCAATACGAAGGTGTTTTAGTGACCAACACCAAAAAGGTTTTACGGTTTTGTTATAGTGGGCATTATATTCAGAAAACAGAAAAGTTTGGCGCAAATATTCTGTGTGTGTCTTTTCATCGCAGTAACTGATCTGGACATTAAGTTCCAGTGCCGAGAGGCTGGCTTGCTGACTATCAGCAAGCCACCTGCAGCCCACGCTGGGGCAGGTGGACCTTTTCGGACCCATCTACCTTACATTTAATTTTTTTTACATTTTTAGGCATTTAGCAGACGCTCTTATCCAGAGCGACTTAGAGTTTACATTTCTTTACATACAATCCATGTATACAGCTGGATATTAACCGAAGCAATTCAGGTTAAGTACCTTGCTCAAGGGTACAATGGCAGTGCCCCACCTGGGAATTGAACCTGCAACCTTTGCGTTACAAGCCCAGTTCCCTAACCACTATACTACTACCATCTTCAGCAAGTCCGCTTCCCCAGTGTTGCCGAGATCCCCAAGGAGAAGCAGTGCTTCTACTACACCGTGATGGACCAGGGACTCATACTGGAGATCCAGGGCCAAGACATCCGCGTGGTCCGCTGACGCCAGTGCAAGGTGTTCTGGTCCGGCCCTGGCATACCTGAGCAATCCCCACCAAACCCCATTTAGAGGGAGAAGAATCCCGCGTGGTCCAGCGGTTACAACGTTCGACACTGGCCACGGAGACCGGGGTTCGATTCCCCGTCCCGCCAGAGTCGGCTCTGGCCGGGAGTGCCACCAGGTGCGGTGATTGGCTGCCCGCCCCAGGGAGGGGGGCAGGACGTTCGCTGCACATAAGAGTGGCCCTGTAGTACTGGGTTGCGGTCGAAGGCCTGGTGAGTGCCATCTCGGAGGAGACGATGCTTCACCTTCGTCACTACCGGTCGCAGGACTACAGCAGCGAACTCACATTACTAGGGGGGGATTGACATAAAATAGCGGGTCTAATTGGCTACTAAATTTGGAGAAAATGGGATAAAATCCTAAATAAAATCTTTGAGAGGGAGAAGAAGATCGAAGTGTTCAGCCTCAATAGGTTCCTACATGGTGAGTCTGGGGGAAGTCCAGCCCCAATGTAAGCCTTATTTAAAAGTCATGTGTCCAGCCTCATGACCACTGTGGTCTAATGTGGATGACAGATGACACATCCACAAATGCTGATCAATCAAACCAAATCTCCTGCTTAATCACCATGCTGTGTGTTTCTTATTACATACAAGTGGGTAACAAGCAGCTCACCTCCCTATAATTAGGGGCAGTCCATGTGTACTTATCGCAGTTAAGCAGACAATCATCACCAGATGCATGCAAGGATGGGTGAATGATGCAGACCTGACAGTCCGCTGTTAAGATTTGGGATTATGCTGTTGGTGTGTGGGATTGATACCAATTTTCTTATTGAATCAGATTACCATTGGTTGGCCAGTCCTTTACTTCACAAAGCAGAGAAAAACGGTTATAATGAATTAATCTAAATATGATCTAGTCGCCTGAAAAAAAGAGGGGAAGAGCTTTTATCAGTTCTGCACCTGGGCTTTGGTACTCAAATCCAAGGCATATTAGAGGTGCAACTACAATTGATTATTTTAAATCCAGACTAAAGACCGGCTCATCTGTTTTCATGTGCCTAGTCGTTAGTCAGTCGATTACATTTTTTAAATTTTTATTATGTCGTAAAGCACCCTGAGATGTTTGCATGAGTGCTATATAAAATCTAATTGTATTGATCTCAAAGCCATTTACAGGAAGATGGAGGCCCTCAATTAGGGTGATTCACAGTGACCATTTTAAATCAGATCACTTGCCACACACCCACCTTAGATTGGAGGTATGCAAGGTTTATTCAAGCCATTAAATTGGGGGATGATTATAACATATGCCATTTAATGTATGCCATTTAGGAGATGCTTTTATCCAAAGCGACTTACAGTCGTGAATGCATACATTTTTCAGTATATGTGGTCCCAATGGGAATCGAACCCACAACCTAAGCCTTGTCAGCACCATGCTCTACCTGCTGAGCCACAGAGATAAGCCACTATTTGCTCAATGTACCATGACCTAGGTTTGACAACTCAACCAATAAGCTCCAAAACAAAAGCGAGAGAAGTAGCCAAAACCTCCAACCTCTGATGCTTAGAACACAAAGGTAGGACTGATGTCAGGGTGGGGAGTCACACAACAATCTTATGTTGCTACTCATGACCAAGGTGATCCCCGGTTGTTGCCCGGATACTGACGAAGATGTTTTTGGGCAAGCTTCCTGGTGACTGGACAGCATCCGCCTGCAGAACTCCAGCCCAGGCCTCAAGGACCAGAACAGTGGAACAGTTTAAAGAACTCCACAGGCTGCTGCAGAACCAGCAAACACAAAGGCTGTGGGCCATCACCCTACCCTGAATGTTACTGTGCCTCTCAGCCCGGGGAGAGGAAGAAAATAAGCAAAAAATGACTGCATCCTTGTACACAATTAGCAATGGTTCGGGTACGTTATGGTTTGGTATACACCTTTCTCAGCACAGGGTGCCAGCATTTAGTTGACTCAATGACTCAACTTATACCTGACATATCTGCGTTTTTCAACAATAATGCCCGCTATCAATTGCCTATCACATTCATGATTCCAACATGATAGAAGCAGGTTGATGCTTAACATTGTTTTACACAAAGCAGTCAATAAAACATCCTCATTAATAATAAAAAACTAGACTACACTTGCTTGCATGTGAAGAAAACATTAGCTTGTTAGCTAGCAAGTTCATTTTCATGAAGTCAGTGCAATTTGGTTAGTATGTTAAGACTTTTCTAAAGCTCATCGAGGAGCAGTAAGGCGACCTGGTAAACATAGTTGGGCGAGTCCAGTCTCAGAGGAGGCGGATCATTGCCTCAAGGTATTAGCTTGTCCCGTGGGGACAGGCGACGAGTTCGTGAGGGGAGGGTAAATCGAAAGAAATAGAGGGTATAATTGGCCACTAAATATATGTCCACTATATATGTCAATATATAGACAACAATAACAACAATATATAAGTCAACACAAACTTAATATAAATTCTTAGTATCCACATGGGCCAGTGTTACATTTCCCAAATCTTAAGCCTTTCCATTCTGTTTGGTGTAAAAGCTTTGCAAATAAAATCAGATAGGCTGAGCTGAAAAATCCATAGCAAGACACAGACAATATGTTGTCAATGCATGGTGACACACTGATTCCATTACATTATAAAAACAGTAAAAGCGGTTTAATATTCCACTCAGGGAAAATCTATCACTAATAAAAGACTGGCAATTAAGTGTTCCACTGACAGCATGACGACCTGGTTATCAGGAGAATTGTGTTTTGGAAAGACAATTTCCTTTTTCTGTTACGAATTCTACAGGCATGGATTGAACATGAAATAAATCAAGAGTTTAACAAATAAATGCAGCAATCTGTTTTTTCTAGGACACATCTGTGCATACAAGTTAAGCAACAGAAATAGTGACTGACACATGCAACAACTGGCTAAGCGTGGACAGGAAAGGTTTAGCTTTCTGGCAGTTCAAGTCATTCATGCTTTTTTGAATCCAATCTATAATGTCAACAATACCACCCTGTCTTCAGCTAGTAAACAGCACATGCTCAGACAACTCTCCGAAGAACCATCTTCGGCCTTTTACATAAACATGTCAGAAGAGTTACTTGGTGAAAAAATCTAGTCCTAACAGAGCAACTGCCACACAGCAACACCTTTCCCTAAAGCTAATTGTATGGAGGTTGTGTAATCCAAAGGATTAGTAGTAATTTGGTGGAATGGCCTACTGTACTGTCCACTAGTAACTGAAAAGGGTTCCTCAAGGACCTGGGCTGGACATGATATCGAGCTATTAATTTGCAGTCTCTGTTTATGTAGACTGCCTAATTTTGAGACTGCAGCCAACCCTGTAAGGCTGGACCAGACTGCTTCTGAGTGAGGCTCGAACTAAACATGACACTCACACAGGCAGTTTGTCCTCACTTTAACTTTATTGTTCACGAGATGGCTGCAACACCAGATGGAGCAGTATGTTAGCACACCTCCTCGGGCTTATGGCAGCCCATCCGATCGATGATGGTCTCCACTTCTTCCCAGAATGCACTGCCAGAGGAGGAAGAAAAAAAAAAAAAAAAAAAAAAAAAAAAAAACTTGCCAGAGTCCACTCGACCACGTCACAGCTTAGCCTGGCAATCGAGTAACGGTAAAACTCCAGCCAATGTTTAAAAAGGTTTAAGGTGGAGCTGTAACTCCCAGCATCCCCCTTCTAGCAATCCCAAATCCCACGGGCATACGTTTTCGAAGTTGGTATCGTGGACTTGCTATTTTTTTTATTTTATTTTTTTTGTTTTTTTAATGGCACAGACAGCAAACCATGTTTGGTCGTTCTTTAGACAGTCCATGAAAATAAATTCTCTTTCATTTTAAAAACATACAGAAGTCTCTTAATGTATTTTTCTACCAGGCACATCTTTGTTTTTGTTTTTGTTCACGATGGATCCTTGATTTGTAGAAATCCAACCGACGCGGAGCGAATGCATATCTTCAAATCGGCGAACGTTCTTTATAAAGCACAGTCCTCCGGAAAAGCCAACGGCCCCCACCCCCCCCATTCCACGTTTCCCAGCTGCAGCTACGATAGCGCCGGACCCACGCGGACCTCCTTCCACAGCACCTTGGTACTCGCACACCTCTCCAATGCAGCAATGCGTCCAATTGGCTTTCCACAGAGGGCTGAGTCTCACCCATCCTTCATGAGGGAGTTCCCTTTTTTCATTTGCAGTCATCTCGTTCCATAATGCTGTCACCTTTCAATGTTGCAAACAAAAGATAGTCCTGGGGGAGGGGATACAGAGTTACCACGGCTACGTGACCAGTTATGTGAAGTACGACAGTTAACTGCTTGACTTACGTTTTCACGATGGAATTTCATATTAAGAAAGTAAACCGCACGGTGTTAAGACTAAAAAATAATTAATAATTAGTCATGAGTATAAATGTATGATCAAGGATGTCAGCCATTCGTGCACTTCCTATACATACATGTCAATATAATTAATATAATAATTTCCATAGGGTTTACATTGAACTTTTTCAGGCAGATATGAAATGGGAGTCTCCAGTGATGTGGTCTAGGATGAAAGCTCTTACCTGGTCTTCTGGTAGAACGTGCAGACATAACTATCGGAACAACCTCGTGAATTCTCTAATTGCCCAGCAGACCTGTTTGCATTCTTCAGCACTGCAATGGGACAAAAACATTTGCTATATGAGAAACGGAGCAAAATGTCATTACGCACATAGACCCTCTGCCCTATGAGGGACACCAAATCGTACAAGTAGTTTCCATTATTTACCAATGTCTTATGGCGGTCAGGACAGTCTATGGATTTGACCACTCCATTTTTAAGCGCAGTAGGACAACTCACTTGAAATATTTTCTCGTGTTTCTTAATTTGTGGTAAACACATCTTATAACCAACTGTGCCATATGAGCAAAACAAGTACACAGAACTGACACATTGCCAACAATATCTTCTGTAAGTGGCCAAGTTTCTGTCTGTGTAAACACATTCATAAGCTTGGTACACACAACATGAATATTTTTTTATTTTTATTTTAAAGTCACCGATGCTGTCCTTATGAATAGGCCAATATATATACATGGGCAAACATGGATAAATGATTATGTTTCCATTAGCCATCGGTTGGAGCAACCAAACTTCTCCTGGCTTGTATTGGGATAGAATAGCATAAATGCAAAACATTCCGTTTTACATTTACTTCAGTCTCCACTCGTCTTTTGTGAGGCTCTCGGATTGCGTTCAAATCATTTAAATAAGGTAGGCTATACAAATACCATGATTTAAAAAATATACATTATACGTTTTTAACTGCACCTGCTTGCACAAGTTCATCTTAAACATAGATTAATTTATTAAGGATCAGATAAAAAACGAAACAGTATCCAGCGACGCTTACTTAAAGCATTAAACTTCAGCTGTTTGAAACTTTAAATAAACCCTACCATCACTGCCACAACTGGAAAAAATGCTTTTAAAAATTCTGCATGTTTTAACATTTACAGAAATCAGCTGTTTTTGATAGTGCTGTAACAATGGAATGGAATGGTTATTTGTCATTGGCAATCGGAAGTCCCCCACTGTTGATGAAAACACAGAATGGAATTCTAATAATAATCATTTCAAAATTGTATGTTTTTGATTGGAGGCTGGTAGTTTAGCCTTCCAGCTACTCTGCCATGACACAATCCAAAACTAGTCTAAATAGTTTAAAATCTCTACAAGCGGCTCGGAAGGTGCTCACCAGAGCAAATAACAGCGCTTGCAGAGGATGGCACCCAGCACGATTTAAGGCTTTGGTATGAATTCAGCATGCGCATGCCAAGTTTTACAAAGAGTCCTGACAATCTCTGGAGGGAAATTAAAAGTGCTAAATCTGGGCTAGAATTGTGCAGTGTGTACCAGGCCTTGAAGGAAAGTGGGGTTATTTTTGGAAAGGACAGGACCAGCTGGTGCTTTTGCTCAGACCTGCCTGGAATGGCACTGCTTGGAATACTCAACACAGGTTGACCAGCATCCCAAATAGCTGACAGGTCTTTACAAGGCTTTGGGGGAAACTTCTGCTTTTCACAAACATGGCCAAATTACACTTCAATACTTCCATGGGTTTCCTCAAACTGAAACTAGGGCCTGTGGCCCACCCCAAACCACTTTTCTATTTTGGAAGACGTGAAAAGAGTTTGAGGCAGGCGCAAAGATCCCTTCTTCCTTTTCATGCCACACAGGCTTAGTCCAGGGCAGTGCCCTGAGCTGCGTACTCAAGTCTTTTAATCTTATCTTCTGTTTAACACATTTATAATATGTATTTTGATTGAGGTTAAGGACACGGAACATGAATGTGGCACAGTGCCACAAAACCTGAACACAATATCCATCACCCACAAACTCTTCCTGACACATTTTGGAGGCTAAGTGGTTGTATGTGGCTGTACACAGCTCCAAGAGTATTCCTGCAGTGTTTATAGGTATACTAAACTTCAAGTTTATAATACCTGAGCCTCAGTTCGGTTTTGTAACCAGCGGAGGGGGGTTCTATTCTAAACTAATCAGGACCATTTTTTCCCCTAACTTTATTTCAATGGCCTCTGGTGCACTGCACAAATACAAAAGTGTGTGTATGCAGCAAATTAAATAATACGTCCTCAGTGATAATACAGACACCGATAAGGCGTAATTGCACACACTACTTCCGGTTTCATATCCTGTTTGGTTGATCGGTCAGTCCGTAACCCACGGTTCTTATCTCTGAACTTGTACTGTAAAAGTGACATGTAGTTAACTTCTTTGCTCAAGAGTCAAAGGAACAAAGGAACAGCAGTTAGGTTGTAGGGAGGCCTAATGTCTACCTGTTGGCGCAGGTTAGCGCGTCAAGGTGGTATCTGGTGCAGGGACTCACCTGGTGACCTGCTTGTGGAAGTCAGTCAGCTGTTTGTGGGTGACTGTCACCGCCCCTCCAGCCGTCTCCTTGGGGAGCCCTTTCAGTGCGCTCTCCAACCAGCGGCAGAACGTCTGGAAACACAGTGTCGATACTTATCAGACATAAACACACACGCTATGTACACTCATCAAGATGACTGAACAAAAACTCCATTCACTGCTTAGAAAGGAGGTCTCCTATATCTGAACCCATTAGGAGGCTCTTAAAAAACGAGAACCGAAATAAAGGAAACCTCACATCATCCCTACTTCATACTGCACCAAGCATGTTCAATTGTATACATAGCACCCTCTTGTGGTACTGTAACATAAGCATTTGTTTTGACTGGCTTGATTTAGTTGAATTCAATTCAACATGCTACCCACAAATCATTAAATCTCCTATTTTACCTAGGCTTTCAACTAGAGTCTAAATGAGGATACTATAAATTAATATTATGCAACCTTAAGTTTCTCACACCCTAATGAGAATGTCATCACAATGGAGAACAAAAAAATGATGTCACCATGCAACATATCAACTGATTTGTAAAATCCTCTGGATAATAGTGGGCTTGCTATACCAGCTCTCGTATGTTAGGGCAGCTCTAAGCACTTACTGAAATGACTAGCGTCTTTAAGCGACGGACTCGATGTAATTTCAGACCCTGCCTGACACGAGCGATTTACTGACCGGCCGGTCGAAGAGCATGATCTCCCAGATGACCTCGGCCACGTCGGGCAGCGTGTAGGGGGGCAGGCAGAAGCAGCAGGTGTGGATCAGCTGTGTGACCAGCTGCTGTCCGTGCTGCTCCATGGCCTGACCAATCAGCTGCTTCCGCATCTCAAAGTCATCCTCGTGCTGCAAGACACGGGCACCCACACACAAGTGGAGTTTAATGTCACCTGAAAAACTTCACGCAAGCACACAGCTGTCTTTTCAAACATTAATTTCACCAAAACTACCACTGTACAGATGATGGGCACTCTGTGTAACAGAAGGGTGGGCAGGTCCGCTCCAGTGGGGTCGCATCAACTACTGCTGTCCATTCCACCATAGCTCTTCAATGTTGTACCCATAGATATAAATACGTAGATGACTCATTCACCCTGTTTTCACCAATTTTCGTGAAATTTTGCTTGGCAAAATTGGTTGATTTTGCTTATTTTAATAATAATAATATATGCCATTTAGAGAATCCAAGCGACTTACAGTAGTGAATGATACATTTTTCAGATTTTATCTGGGGAAGAACCCACATCTCTCAATGCCATGCTCTTGTTTGAGCCAACAGAACCAGATCTTATCCCTGCATCTCTCAATATGTATGTGTTTGTTTAAACCCCATTATGGCGACCGTGCAGACATATCGCTGCAACATACAACAGCAGCAGGTCATTATTTGGACACAACACCAGATCTTGGTCCAAATACCTGCTTGGTGAACAAAACCTAACGGGCACAATAACCTGCGAAACTCTTTCGTTCTGAAGAGCGAGGGTGGGTATCGGAATGGGTCAGGCTGAAATAGCAGGGTCCGACAGCGGATAAGTTACGTGAGATAGCAAAAAAGGGCAAGTGTGAAGAAAAAAAATAAATAAAAAAATGGTGGCGCTCACATCGTTGGCAATGCCTGTGTGGATGAGGTCCCGGACAAACTTCATGACGCTGCAGTTGGCATCCCGGTGGTCCAGGGTGGTGGCGGCGATGGCGCACTGGATGATGTGAACGATGATCTGACTGGAGAGCAGCGTGACGGGACTCCGCTGTATAAACCTGAGTTTTGCACGGGGATGATGGGGGTGTGGGGGGGTGGATATGACAAGTGAGCATTCTAATCATCAGAACGCCACATTGGAGGTGACCTGGCCCTACAAAACAACAGGGAGGTTTTAACAGTCAGGGCACAGCGCTTGCTTGATTTCACACAGCAATAGTGCTGGACCAAGGCGGATCAGACTAGTGTTTGCAGGTGGTAATGCCACAAGACTGTAGGGATGTACATTTTGATTCATTTGATATTCAAAACATGCCATGGCTTCCACCCGATATTCAAATAAACAACCCCACTATTTTCCCAAGTACTGTTATAAACTGCTGGGGGTTTATTTTCTGTACAAATACCAACACACTGGACAGGACAATTCTAATGAGTTCTACATCTTATGCAAGGTTCTCTGGCTCTCTTGCAAGAGCACAGATGGGAAAAGACGGGTCTGGCGCGAGCTCATATTCAGCCCCATCGCTGCTACACAGCCGCCTGTGAAACGGCAGACGATACCTGGTGGCCAGTCTGAAGAGGTCGTCCACTGTGTCAGGGTGGTTCCTCAGGCCGTTGGGCTGTTCCAGCAGCTGAAAAGTGGGCATGCAAAGGGCCTGGAGGAGAGGAGTTCACCCGCGTGAGACAAGCATATGACAGGGAACACAAAAGTCAATGGTAGATGAAACATTTGCATTTGCATTGGGAGTCAAATGAAGATTAAGGGATATTGGAGAATATTTTGGGGGAGGGAGAAAGAAAAAAAAAATCACATACATCTGGCCAACATTGCCTGTTGGTGGATCTAGGACTGGGAACGTTGGCAAAAGTGCAATGCTATTTCAGGAGTGCAGGTTCAGAAACTTGTGACCCTGCGGGAGAAAACGGTGGGTACCTGTAACATGTCCAGGAGCCCCTGTCGGCAGCCCTCCTCCATGCCATACTCATCCACCAGGATGCTCCCCAGGTACAGGAAGCAGGAATGGGGGTACACCTGATATACGCCCACCATCTGCGAGAGAGAGAGAAAGAGGGACAGAGAGAAAGAAAGAGGGAAGGTGAGAGAGAAACAGAGGCTCCGTATCTGAGCATGGCATACCTTTCTCAGTTTGTATATTGAGAATCACAAGTTAAAATAAGGCAGTATCCCCCCCAACCCAACCTGTTTTTTTGGCCAAAACCACAGAACCCACACCTGATGAAAGACAGAGACAGAGACAGACAGACAGACAGACACACAGACACACACCTGTGTGACCAGTGGCTGCAGTAGTGAGGCAGAGCCCTTGCCCACACAGCGCACAGCAAAACGCAGGCAGCGACAGCAGCGCTCCACGATCCTGTTGTCAGCCTGGTGCTTATTCAGCGTCTCTGACAACACGGGCCAGATCTGGGGGTGGGGGGGGGGAGGGAGGGACACGGGCGTTAAACACGTTCTCAGTAATGCACAGAAAGATGTAGTACACAGAAACCAAGAGGAAAGGCATCCACTTACTTCCTGAATGACTTTCTGACACGGATGCGTCTGGCCATTCTCTACTATGGGGTTTGTGTGTCTGGAAAAAGAAGCAAACGGAACAGGTTGACCAAACAACCAACAAGCCCATGTGCTCCAATGGCTAGGCCTGCTTTCCATTGATCTTGGTCTGACCAGACACTCTGAGGCATTTTACCCATCTGAGGGAAGGGAATTAGCCATACGCGATAACTCGCCAATGGTTTACGCCTCGTCAGCCTCCTTTAAGCACGCGTAAAATATATTCAAGTGTATCAGAGTGGACAAAACACCAAAAACGCTCTTATGAGCAAAACGGGAGGTTTACCTGAAGATGACCGCTAGTCTGTCCAGCCAAACGGTGGGGTCAGATGATTTACCATTACCAGCCTCCTGAGAGAGAAGCTGTGGACAGACGAACAGCATACAGGAAGATCAATCTGCAGCCACTCAAATCTCGGACTCAAGAAAGCACCACACAATTACAGGGTCACATATGCATGCTCATCAATGGCACTGACCTTCTTAAGGGCTATGACTTGCACTGCACACAGGTCACTCAAACATTCAGCTATTTTCTCCAGCGGCAGCCGGGCTAAGACTAATGCAGTACCTGAAGGAGGTGGAAGAAAATATCTCAGTTAATCACACTGATATACAATTCAGACTCTGCTCAAAGCATTAATTATGCAGCCACATCCAGCCGCTTGGTCATAACCTTCTAAAACATGCAACATGTTTAAAAATTAAAGGGAAATATTTGCAGTTAAATTCCCACCCAACAAAAAACCTTGAAAGATTTGCACATTTCACATTTGTTTACAGTATGGAGCTCTTTACATGCAGACTGAACATTATCTATTATTTAGCTTATTGTGATATGCCTCCACCCCAAGCCCACCCCTCAAGAAGGACAGGCAGTACCTTTGAGGAGCCCCACCGCAGCTTCAGTGGACAGGGCAAAAGAATCGAGAGCGCGGGCAATGTCCAGGAGGCCCTGGAAGTGCTGGGCCATGTGGTCTCGGCACACAGAGCAGATGTTGTGGATAGCCTTAGCAGCTACTGAGGCCAAGGGCTTCTCCCTTAAACCCTTCATCAGATAATTCAGCACAGGGTCTGGAGGACACACACATACAACAAACAAACACAAACACACACACACACAAGTCAAAGTTACTCTTAGGGCCACTGCTGTTTCGAGGGCTACTTCCTCTAGTGACAGTCAACAACATAAGAAATCCCAAAAGACTCATTTAATGGGTTCACACATACTGAGCGAGAGGAGAGAGTGACAGAGCTGGAGCAATCTGTGATTGTCTAAGTCTATCTGCAGGCTTGTCTCATTGCTGGAACACCTTCTGTCGATTCGGGAGAGAGCAGACAAGCAAGCGGTTCCAGGTGCTGCTTCTTTTCACTCTGCAGGCCACCAGCTGAGCGCACTTCATGCACACCTGGTGCAGGTAGACTCTGTGCAGACGGTAGTCGCCCGATCGACTGGAGGAGTCCGTTTGGGCGTGATGAAACATGGACATTCCAGCCAATTGAATCCCTCCCTCCTCTGGACGATGCAACTGCCAATTATGTATCTATCGCGCTGCGGGGTCTCCTGGTCACAGTCACCACTGGCACAGTCAGGATTCCATGCCAGAGCGTGGGACCGATTCACACATTGGAGCCCAGCGTCTTGGCACAATGAGCCACCCAGCAGCCCCAAATCTCCTAAATGTACTATTTACACACTAAAACATGTGAGGAGGCAGAGGCACCTGTGTGGGACAAACGCATACCTAAGAAGCGGGGGTTGCGGTCAACCACCTCGCTCATCTCCCCCACCAGCTCGATGCTGGTGTAGCGCACAGCGATGTGGACCGTCTGGGGAAGCAGGACCACCTGTTCCAGCACTTCTGTCAGGGTGGGGTTATTCTCACTGCAAGAGGGAGATTGACGTATTACGCAAGGTCAGTTCGCCAGCCATGACACAAGCACAGTCAAAGAAAGGGAGCATTCTACTACTCACGGATCTACGCTCTTAGCGATGGCTGCCATGATAAAGAGCACAGCTTCAGTCACCTCCCAGGGTGGATTCCCCTCTTTTAGAGTGGAGTAGAGCTGTGAGAGAGTTGGGCACAACATCACACCAATGTCACCAAACAGTCCAAAAAGATTTACGTGTGACAATCGACAATTCCTGCCTTCGGGTCAAATGCAATGCACAGGGTGCTGAGCTGCTGTACCTGCGAGAAGCACTCCATGGAACCCACGAGGAAAATCACGTCCTTCACGAGATCAGAGACCCTCATCCGGAACTCTCCGAAATCATCGGTATCTTCTGGTATTCCTTCCTTTAAAGGACAAATTGTAAACCACGTAAGCAATAGCATACCAAGACAGCAGACAGTCATTCAAAGCAAAACAAAAGACATTTTCCCGGTCATGCTCAAGGGGAAACATCTATGAGAAACAATCAGACAGAACAAAACCATTTCAGGCCAAACAACGAGCCAATATGCATATAGGGATCGTGACCTTCGACAAGCACAAAAATGGCGACACTAGGAACGGGTCCTGACTCATTCAGAGATAGATGGGAAGGGCGAGCAGGGGGAGAAGTGTGAGCAGGAGAGAGAGCGCGAGCAGGAGAGGAAGGGGGCCAGGGCAGACGGGGTGAGGGGCGTCTCACGTGGTCGGGGTCCAGCTGGCAGTGACGGGCCAGTCCGTGCAGCAGTCTCTGGATGTAGGGTCTGAAGATGCTGTGGAGAACAGCGTCGTTGGTCTTGTACAGGTGCTCCCCCAGTCGGTACCAGAAGTTAAAGGAGATCTCCACCACCTAAGGGGAAGAGGAACAAGGACAGACATGTGACCACACCATCACACCTAGATCAGCTCATTACGGGACTCGTTCTTTTGGATTAACGTTGCTCAGAGTCTGCGCAGGTTCACCGATCTCGAGGTCATCCGGACAGTCCCTTCTTGTGCACAGAGCCCACTATATCAGCTGATCCGCACACCGAAAACGAATCAGTAATTCTGCACAGCATTGATCCACAAAACATATCCACATTCAGAGTGCAGGGCGCAAAGTAGCGCGCATCACGTGCCATCGACGTTACGAAGACGTGAGCGACGCCTGCCGCTTTTGAGAACGTCGTGCTTTAAGTGGGATCTTTTGTTTTGTTTTAACCCAGGTTAAATTCTTTGAACACTCAGAACATCTACACCTCACCTCATACTGGGGGTGCCCTGCACAGATGAGCAGCAGCTCCAGTGTTCTCAGGTCGCCCATGCCCTGACCGGGGCTGCGCACGATCGTCTCCAGGAAGGTCTCGCACAGCTCCGTGAAGATCCTGCAGTAATTCAACACCCTGGGGGACACAGAGGGGCTGTGATGTCAGCAGCGATGCAGCCGGCATGCGCAAGCGATCTCAATCCGCAGGAGGGGGTCATTACTGGGAACGGGTGAAGGGGTACAGCGGGAAATTCATTTCAGGGCCCTGCGGAAGAGGAATACTCTTTCATTTCAGTGGATTTCAATTCAGCCAAACCCCTGAAATGAAACCTGAAACAGTGCAATGTAGTGCTTGCCGATTACTGAATGGAAATACACTGCAAGGTCTTTCGGCTTTTACGGATCATTGCTTTGCACCATTTGAAAAATGAAGGGAATGCAGTTCTTGGAAGATAATCATTTGAATCTATGTACACATTAGTGTGATGTAGGCGTTACTCTTAAGAATAACTAAGGCACTTACAATTGCATGCTGATGCAACTGTACTTTTCTGTGTCACTGGCTCTTCTGAGCCTTCACTCTTGTATTCTAAGGTCTGTCCCTAAATTATATGTTACTGCAGTGTAGCTCGACTGCAGTGTTCCTCCTGTAAGAAGCATTTTGAAGTGTCTTGCCATTAGAACCTTGTACAGACTGCTCTGAACATGACTACACAAGGTGAATCTGCTCCAAACAACATGTGAGAAAACCACTGCAGAAACAGATTAAAAACAGACACAACCATCTCCAGTTTTAAGGCAAGGTTTCAAAGGCAGACTGCATAACAGACTCTGTGATATAACAGATATCAGTCTGTGTACCATAACATGTGACAGTAGCTTCCTGAAGCAAGCAACACAAAAAGCTCTGGAATGCATCAGGCCTGGTGGGTGGCAGTGGGCGGGGCTGTGCTGTGCTACAGCAGAGCTGGTG
Organism: Aldrovandia affinis; assembly: GCA_029706075.1. Lineage (NCBI taxonomy): Eukaryota > Metazoa > Chordata > Actinopteri > Notacanthiformes > Halosauridae > Aldrovandia > Aldrovandia affinis. The sequence goes on from JAINUG010000023.1 coordinate 606,527, forward strand.
GCAGTGGTGCAGACTATCAGGACTGGTGGCGGCGGGCGGGGCTTACTTGTCCAGGTCCTCCCGGGCCACAGCCATGTGGTAGGCCGTCTCCAGGGTCAACACCCCCTGGAAGAGCTGCATGGCTAAGGGCATGTTGGTGTCCACGTTCTCGATGGCGTACAGGGCGGAACACACACAGTCCGAGGCTGCCTCGTGCAGGTTGGTGGTCGTCTCGTCCCTTTGCTGTGGACACGGACGCCGAGGGAAGTCAGAGAGAAACCTAATTTCTTGCCAAAGTTTACATTTGTATAATTTTGTACAGTAAAGAAAAAATATATATAATAATCACACTAGAAAAACTTTTTTGATTACGCCGTTGAGGAGGACTCACCAGCACTTGGAAGAGAACGATAAGCAGTTGGTTGTTGGCCATGAAGTTGCTGTCCAGCACGCCCAGGTTGAACCAGCTGCCCAGGCAGCGGAACACCTTGATCAGCATCTTCTCGTTGCTGCCAGTCTTCTCCACACATGACAACTGGAGGATGGAAGGTAGCAGTGAGTTAGTGGCAACGCGCGTACCCCTGGGTATTTTTACTTTCTCTTTTGTTTCAATTCTTCTGCATTATTTATTTGTTCATCCTCGTCTTGGCCGATTCACACAGCTCATATCCTTAAATTACCTGCCTTTACCACAGGCATCAGACAAGCGCGGGTGCACTGATGTACGGTTGCTTTTTACGTAGAGGCATTGTTCCGCTTAATATAGTTTACGCACGGTGAATGAGTGATCTGATAATATATTACATATTATATTACAGGCATTTAGCAGACACTCTTATCCAGAGCGACTTAGTTTTACATTTCTTTACAATCAATTTATAATCATTTTCTCCCTTTCCCCCCCACTCTCGTTTTGTATTTTTATGAAGCACTTTTAGATGAGCTCTTCGAATTGTGCTATAAAAATAAATCATTATTATAATTACTACGGATTATATGTGAATATGACAGGGACAGGTATCAGGGACCACTAACATCCCATCTAATGTGTTCCCACATTTGAATGCCCAATCACAATTGAAAGATTATCACATTGGTGCAATATCCGAGGACGCACATCTTCCGAAATGCTACAGCTAGCCACCGCTTTTATTGACTCTGCAGTCCACTATCTGAGCTTGTGCAGTCATTGGGCTACAGGACTGCACAGCCATCACATCTGACACAGGCAGGCAGGCTGCAGGCAGTCAATCAACCAACTAGAGGTGTCACTTGTTGAGGTTCACAAGACCCAGGAGACTAAAACCCTCCCTCCCTTTTGGTCAATTGCACTTTTCCCTGCCGGACCCTGGGACACAATCAGCACTGGCACGGTCAGGATTCAATGCACTAACAAACGGTGCTTTTGCTGCATATGCCATGCGAGAGCGGTGCATATTTTTATGGCTGGATATTTACTTAAGTAATTCAGGTTGAATATCTTCCTCTAGAGTTTACCAAGCGTTCCAACCAGGAATCAAACCAGCTGGTTAAAAGCCCTGCTCCCTGCCTCCCGGGTGGTCAAGTGGTTACAACGTTCGACGCTGGCCACTGCAACCGGGGTTTGATTCCACTGGCTGCGCCAGAGTTGGCTCTGGGCGGGAGTGCCACCAGGGGTGGCAATTGGTTGTCAGCCCCAGGGAGGGGGGAGGGAAGCCGACAGGAAGTTCGCTGCGCACAGGAGTGGCTCTGTAGTACCGGAGTTATGGTCGACAGCCTGGCGAGTGCCGTCTCGGAGGAGACGATACTTTGCCTTTGTCACTACCGGACACAGGGCTACGGCAGCAAACTCACTATACGAGGGGATAATTAACATGAAAAATAGAGGGTGTAATTGGCTACTACATTGGGAGAAAATTGGATAAAATCAGAAACACAATATACAAATTAATACATTTGAAAAAGCCCTGCTCCCCAACATTATGCCACATGACGGCTCCTGTTCCACTCCCCTCAGCTCTTCACAGCTTCGGCTTTCTAGAGATCACATTAAGTGCTTAGATTAATAACAACAGTTTAACCAACCTCTTGTGATGCCAACTCTATGCTTTCATTTTAACACATGGCCCACTGGAGGGAGATTAATATGGTGTATCAGGAGTTCTAAATGAGGCTTCTCAACTCCGTTCCTGAAGAACTAGAATCCTGCAGGTTTTCGAGCTCCCTTTAAACAGAATACCACAGAGGACCGCCGAAGGAAGATGCTGGTTCAATTAGGACAATGATTAACTGAACGAGGTGGTTAAATGCAGGGCAGGAACAAAGTGCCTGTAGGCTCTGTGGGCTTCCAGGATCACGGTCTTACTGAACAAACCTCAAGAGTTTTTACAACCAGATTTAAACTCAACCCCTTTTTTATGGGAAACGATGCTGAAGGTGCTTAAGGACAAGACAAAAATCATGTCAAAATAAAAGAAAGGCTGATTTGGACCAGTGCGGCCATTTGGTTCTACTAGCCCCCGCCCCCTGCCCTTGGGTAAAAACACAGTAGCACAAAGTAAATAATATGTTTGTCCCTTAAAGGCTGCCCTAGTCGACCTTAATGCCTAGGAATCATATTACACAAACCCTAAATGAAATGGAACACCCTTGCACATACAGTATGTTTGAGTGTGTAGCCGAAAGTCACAGGGGATACTCTTGCCTATTTATGATTCGTCTACGCGAGTGCGTCGCTCTAATTAGATCAGTGCATGGGCGGAGGGACCCCAATTATAAATAGGGCAGCGGGTTTTGGAAATGGGTTAACCTGACGGAATGTGCAAGTCCCTTACCAGCAGAGTGACGACCGTACTAGAATAGTAGGCCAGGTCCTCGATGATCTCTGTGCGGCGATTGGCTCCGATCCTCAGGGAGCGGCTGTGCACCTCCTCTGGCAGCACCGTCAAGATCTCGATCAGGAATGTCATGGACGACACCTCGTTGCTGTATCTGCGCAGGCAAAGAAACATTGGGGGGGGGGGGGGGATTATTATATTTTTTTCTTGGTTAGGTCGTGAAAGTGGGTGGGTTTATCCATTTGAACTGCAATGATTTTGCAGGGCTTATTGTCGAGAGGTATGAGCCTGGAATGAATCTTAAGTTTATTCACGTTTCTAACATTGAAGTACACGGGCCACTTGTTAGCTATACGTGTACTGTAGAAACTCTAAAGCCGCACTGTAACGGTGGCCCATAAAGCCCATTTGCGGTGTTATGGTCCATTACGTTTCAGAGAGATGCTTTATTCAGCACTTACGTTCAAATATTTTGAATGGATGAATATGAAATGCCTAAAAAGCAGCAAACAGAGAGGGAAGATGGGGGTGACCGATGAATGAAGAGGTACTTACTTTTCGATAAGTGTGTGAACACAGCCTTTCCAGGAGGCCATCTGCAGGGCGAGGTCTGCTATTGCGAGAGCGAGCTGGGACAGAGGGCAAGAACATCACGTTTATGTTTTATTTTGCTGCATGGCACGTGAAAACGTGAATGACCACAAAAGGGTACATTCAAGCACTCTGTAACATGCAAACTTCCTGACAGGACGTGGAATTCCACTGAATCACTTTCACGGAGATAGCAAACTGATGTTTTCTGATTATAACCGACCAACAGTATTCAAAATCAAACATCAAATTCTGGAAAAGGCCATCAGAAAGAAAATTATTTTACAATTATTATGAAATGTATTCATTTTAATTATTTTATTTTTAAATGTTGCACCTGTCCCATGTTGTGAAGGTCTCTGGGGTGTAACTGCATTGCATGAAATGAGCGATACTAGTTTATTATAATCATCATCAATAGCTTGCAAAAGACAAACTATGAACAGGATTTGCGTTTCTGGAATTACACAGGTCATCTGAGGGCATGTACATGTATACAACTAGAATCTGAAGGGGGCTTTGACTAACCTCACATATTCAAATTCTGTGATGTTGTGTGTAAACTTAAAGCCATGGCGGGCAGCTCAGGGAAACGAGAGCCGTTTTGCTCCAAAAGGTGGCTTTTCCATTCTAATTCTTTACCTTCAAATGTCTTTTCTTTCCAAAACAAGTACATGACATTTATGTATACGATTACTCTCAATAACTGCCCGTTCCCATGACAATGTCTTACCCGCGAGTCAATTTGAACTTAGCTTAAATTACATCCATACAGGATAGAATGACTTGATATTGTTGGATGTTAATTTAATATAAACCAGCCCACAAAAACATGCACTCACCCAAATTAATACTAGTGAAACCAAGGGATCCACTTGGTACTTTTTCATTGTTTTTTTATTAACTTTTTTGAAAACCTCTTGGCATAAAACATTCTGGTTTACAAGCAGAATGAAGGACATGATGCTGCCTGATGGGCATTAACAACCTTAATATTAATTTAAGGTTTAATATATGCTGACACAAAGGTTGTGACCTTCAAACTCTCACTCTGATGTAGTGTATGGAAACTGTACCACACTGATTGCATTCAACTCCCAGCTAGTTTTGTTTGCACTCACATATACCCCACAATGTGAGACTTTGCACCTAGGTATCAACTTCAGAATCCTTTCATTTAGCAGAATCCATATAATTGATCACAACTGCAGTAGTCTTCCTCAAAACTCGATAGCACAATGAAATGAACAATACATGTTCATTATTGGTTATTAAACTGTAACCTTTAATTTGTTGAAAGTGGGGTGGCCTATTAGCAATCAGCACTTGTACTAACACATTCTGTAAGCTACATTTTGGATAGATATTTACTGCTGTGTTGTATTGTACTGTTTGGTATTTGACAACTGACAATTTCCCACAGTATTTTATATATATATATTATTGATTCACATATTTTGCACATGAGCACATCCTGACCATATCCCTTCTTCTCCTATGCTGAAGTAAGCTTTACCCTTAATCATAACCCAATCTCTACACCTAACCAACCAAAACCAAACCAAAACTAATTACAGACGTTGTCTAAACATGTCTCCTGGAATAGCAATTCCATTGTGTATACGTGCAGCAATACAGTATTTACCTTGTTGACCACAAACTGATTCAGGTACATTTCCTATTCACAGGAAAGTATGGGCTCGAGTATAAAGCTTGGTACACACTATGTGACTTTTTAAAATCGCCACCGAGCTTACAGGCAAGTGAAGCTGGCACATAAAGACGGAACAACAGCGACTGGAGTCGGAGTGACACACCACACAAGTTTTCAAATGGGCAATCATTTAGTGTGCCACCATGCCAGGACTTGGAACTGATTTCAGAACCATATGGTGCCACCATCCATACTGACACTGCCCTACACTGCTAAAAATTGGTGTGGATATATTCAACAGGCAAAGATGGACACACAATGTTTGCACAAAACTTGCCCAACAGCATCGGACTCCTCTCAGCTTGTTTCTTATTTGGACAGAATGGCACGTTCCATTTTAGAATTTTTAGCGTCTGTCTTTTTCTTACAAACGGTGAATGAAGAGGGACCCGTGAAACTAGTATCTCAGAGTAGGATCCAGATCTTTTGCCAAGCTCTTCAGTTATTAGGAATCAACAGCACCTGGTTGTGCACTTACATACAACAAATGTATCTATTAAGGCATTTTCAGCTTAGAATAAACACTCATATTACAGTTTATTTCCAGATATCAGTTGAGGGTTGTTTTTCCATTAGAAGTTGGTAGTTTATCCCACCTGCTGAAAGTTGGTACTTGGGGGGGGGGGGACCCAGAAGGAATTCAAACATGTTTAATATCCTCGTGTCACAGCAGCACATATTAAGCCTTGATTTCAATGTGCCTGTGCCTAGCTTTATAAAGAACCATGGCAAATCTCAATTAGAGCAATTTAAAGAGTTAAGCAAAATCTGACTAACATTGTGTGTGCCAAGCTTAAGTAAAGCCATTTAAATGTCCAACAAGGCAGGTGTGCATTGGTGTGAGCCGCCCAGCTCCTTGCATTACCTGGGTGACAATGATGGGGGAGAGGTCTTTGAGGTTCTCAATGTGAGAGAGCAGCGAGTCCCGCAAGGCCATGTGGGTGTCGCCAGGAAGTTCGTAGAACGAGGTTTGGATCTTCATCTTCATCGTCTGGGCAGCGAAATAGCAGGACTCCACATCTTGCTTCAGCTGGAGGAGCTGATCTGAAATCTCCCAGGCATACATCTACAGGGAGGGGAGGAGCAGCGGCAGAGGGGTGAATTAACAACGCTGGAAAGGTGTTTTCTTTTCTTTTTATTCAGTCAATTCATTTGTGGCAGCGTCAAATGTGTGCAATGCATTAACTGCAATACAATGCATAACATTAAAGTCATTGGACCTTTTCCACTTGACAAGACATTACGATCCCTTGAGGCAAAAATGGTGCATGCTCTTTGTAGTAAATCTGCAGTGTGTCCATGAGAGCAGAATACAAAAAGATCACACCACAAAAGAGTTTTGCCTGTGTGCCATATTAAGGTTGAAAATATATTTAATAGCCAAGGTAACTGTGCTATTATTAATTTTCTGTGGAACCATGTATAAGCACTCGCCCGCTCAGACCTAACTGCCCCACAAGCCTTGCTGCTTAACTTGTTACATTTTTAGCACCTTTGTATCAAGTGTCAGTGTACATGTCAATTTGTTTTGCAACAGGCCAGTGCAATACGACTGGGATAGCAATGATGCTCCAAGGAAACAAACAGACCATAATCTGTGACTTTTATTATGATGAGATTGTACCGTAATGGAAGAACTCGACACCAGGAACACTACATCATGAGTTATGGAACTCAAGAAATGAAAGACGGAGTTGTTAAAGCCCCATAGAGTTCAATGGCACATGAGCAGATTTGAAAATAATTACAATATTCTTCCATTTGGCCATACATTTGTACTAATGTTATAAACATGTAGTATAAAGACACGATAAAATAACAAGAATTAGTAAGGTACAGTGCCAAAATATGCTATGCTAGTTGGGCTTTCTAAATGTCCATAACATTATAGCCTTCCATAACAGACTTCCAGAAAATTTAGTCGGAAACACCAAACTTGGTAAATTTTCGTGCAAGTTATAGATTTTATGTTTGACCATTAATCGTTTTATACATTTCAGATCATTCAGTCAGATTAGCTAGCTGTTAAGGTGGTTTTGGGCTAGCGGAGTACTGCTAGTTATGAGTCCTGTAACATTAGCTACATGACAAGACAATGTAACATTGCCTTGCCACATCTGGACAGCTAGTATCTAGCTAGCAACTGGAAAATGCCAGCTAGTTGCTGGCAGCCAAAATTAGCTTGAGAAATATGATCTTATACTTATGTATAGTCAAAAGAAGCTACTACCTCTCCATTGTAACCACAGACTTTATTCTAATCAATAAATCTATTCCTGATGCATTATCCCTGAGTTTCAACTGTAGCTGGCTGCTGTACTTTGTTTTTTAATCAAGAATGACTGTTAAGCCCTGAGAAAGCCATCTTGTCTTAATTTTCTGGTCCCGTCCGGTGAAAAAGTAAACCTAGAATGTTTGCAGATATCGGAATGTAATGCCCCACACATACAAAATGGGAATTTATGTGTTTAAGAAAAATTTCAGATCAATTGATCAATAATAGAAATCAATCATTACCCAGGCCTTAATTACAGTTATATGTACAACAGGCCCTCATACTCCTTTTACAATCGCAAAAATCACCCTTGCCTATGACCTATGATCCTGTGTGCCTCCTTCAACCTTTCAGTCTGTCTCACAGTCCTCAATCTCACTCTATCCCTCCCTCTTTTAGCTGGTACAGTGGTAAAATGTTGTGGTTTCCACTTTGATTCGCATTGGCTACTACCAGCACTGACCAGACGACTGGGCTGTTGAACCTTTCATACTCATTACTATGGCCAGGGAGAAAATTTCTGACACAGTAGAAATTTGAGAGGGTGCAGAAGTAGATTTATCATGACCTTTGACACAAGTCACAGCCTCCCCATTTTCTAAAAATGACCACAGGCTCCTACGGGCAAGGTTTGACTGGTTCATTTACTCAGGCTCATAATTATATTGTGTTTTTACTGTAAGGCTGGTCGTCACATGCTGGACAGCTCACAACTGTTCATAGTAAAAAAATATTAAAAAATATAATAATAATAATACATTTCAAAAACGTAATTAGATTGCAAGCATGACAATGTCTGGCTAAATTGCAAGGCTTGAAAGTACAGTAAGATTCATTTTTTTTAAACTTTATTACAAATAATACAAATTAAGTTGGTGGTGTAATCATTGGTTACTTCAGAGTTGTATTTGGCAAACATGTCTCAAGGACTACTCAATCGTCACCGCAAGTAATGTTCTTAAACAACGTGTAAAGTGCTGTGCCTTGTATTTTGGGCCTAGACTATTTTGCCTTTCATAATCTTGACCACGCTTTTACATCACCATTTTCGTGCGCACAGATTCTGAAATTGCCATGCCATGCCAGGCCTAGACCACTTCCACAGGACTTTAAAGTCCATGGCACACGTCGCAAACCGCGCAAGTCATGCCCCCGAACTGGTCTCAGTCGGCTACCTCCAACGACCTCACAAACCACAGATCTATTCATGGTACCTGCCTGTTTAATGTTTCTCCCATCCAAACAGGACTTGAGGTAACTGATAGCTGCCACCTGAAGCGCACACGGCCTTACGCGGAGTCAAAACAGATACAGGTGCCCGGCACCTCGTATGCCTGGCAGTCTTATGACAGCGTCCGAACGTGCCGACTCGCTCAGATGTATATGGGGCGCTTACGAATACAAGGTTGGGTTTGTAATCGTGACACTGTCAACTCCATGAGGAAATGATTAGGTAAATTTAACCAAAGGAAACCGGAAACAGTGTATTAAAACACTTACACAAGTCTAGTTTGTAACTTCCTACATGAATATAAGTCTACATATCCCCACCCTAAACGAGACATTGAATGGTTAATTTCGCATAAATAATTGTAAGGAGCACTAACACTGACATGGCAGAATTGTGCAAAGAAGCGTCGGCCAGAATCTAAGTTCATGTAAATACATGTTACTTTATGCAAGCTACGATGAACTAGCAAATTATCTCATTGCCTAGCTTTCATTTTTAATACACGTACTGACGTATTTCGTATCGCTATCGACAAATATTTGTTCAAACAAAACAGCCTATTTTACATACACCTCTGAAATTAAAAGGCGGAGTAAGCTAGCTAACGTTAACTAGTTGATAAATATTAAAGGAGGTTTCAAAATTAGGGATGTATTTACGAATCATCTCGAGTATGACACAGAGGTAGCTAGCTGGCTAGGTAAGTTAGCTAGCTAAATTAATATTGCATCAGTGACAACGTTATAGTCTATTCTGCATCCAAAACAAAAATTTAAGAATCTACCGTTACAAGTTGTACATGCATCACGCAGTTAACATTAGCCAACTACCGCTAGTTCATTCTTCAGTTCGGCTAGCCTGCTAACAAACGACCCGCACTTCATGTCGCCCTACAGCTAACAATCTAGGTGAAGCTATCAAACCGACACATCTGCAACAACCAAAATATTTACCTAACGTTAGTTATAGGTTAAACGAACCGAGGCACCAAAATAGCTGATTGTGTAACGTTACCATAAATAGGTAACACGCAAGAAATGGTCGGGGTTTTCAGTTCACAAAACACGGTAGCTAGTAGCGTGTCACATTGCTCGAAAATCCGGATATCATACTGTGGCTAGCTAGCTAGGTAGCTAGATAGCTAACGTTAGCGGCACCTACAACATTTTCGGCATTTATCGTCCCAAAGCCAGCGCAAAATTAATTATGGAGATAGTCCGCAAGCGAACGTTAGCCAGTTGTCGTTTTGATAGGCTAGCACCAGAAACAGCCATTGGGCATTATCCACAGCTAGTTTGCGAACAATGTATCGCAAAATTAGCTAGGTTACATTAATCTAGCTAGCTAAGTGGTTAGCCATCGAGCATTTCGGCAAACAGCCTGCTCCAACATAGTTATGCTAAATCCCCAAAGAATTCTTCCAGGTTTCCCATTAGCCAATCTCACAATACAAATTTGCTTACACAATGTGATATTCTCGCTAGTTAGCGAACACACCTTATATGCAAATGTTGTTCCTTTAAGTGAATTGGAAACAATTGACCCTATAGCTTTATAATGTCTAATTATAAGCGAGGTATTGGGACACCATGGCTAGCAAGCTAGATAAATCGAGCACTGTGCTTACAGCCAGAACGATCGCTTCCTGATAGGCCCCTCTAAATCCTCGGGGTTTCCCACTCTTTGCTTACCGATCTCTGCAGTTCCCCGAGCCACACAGAGGCTCGCTCTTTTCCGGCGGGGTCCGGGTCGTGATAAAGAGCTTGCACGGCCTGGTAGACTAGCGCAAGTGATGGTTTACCACCCTCCATGCCGCCACACTCTGTTGCAGGGTAGATAAAAAGGGTTAAGTACAGATGTGTAATCTGTTCCGGAGAGGTGAAGTATTGCCGTGATGTTATTTATTCGGGTGTTGTATACAGCACTCTAACCGCCATCTTCACACAAACACTGGCTTCCCCGCGTGTTCTGGGTAAACGCCCCCGTCTGGAAATCAACAAATAGGAACCATAACCACAGTGCATTGAGACCAGGGGACTCTTCTTAGAGGATGCACTTCATTTTCTCATTTGCATTTACTGAAGAAATTATTGAATCATCTGTCAGTAGAACATGTGAAGAGATGTGAGGGGAACAACTTAGTTTAACCAAAAAAGCTGCAAGCTGCAGTATCCGTACACAATTCATTGTCTAGAATAACGTGACACAATTTCTGTACTTAAATAATATGAATTGATAGTTGCTAGCTATGCCAACTGCAGCTAACCCTATGAAACAGTTCCTAGCTACTGTACCTGTTACGTATGGCTTTTATTGATAACTTCTATACCTTATGGTAATTACAATATTTTTCTCCAGAGTAAATGAGATCAAGATAATCTTTGGTTTCAACGAGTGTGCGAGTCACACATTCAAGGACATATTTTATTGGCTGGTTTTGGCTTTGGTTTGAACCAAATTCATATTAAAACAACATTAACGAGCAAGAAACGAGTTACATAGAAAAAAATAACACATAACTTAAAGTCTGCCATGTCATGCTGCAGAAACCAGTTGGTCAGGGTTATTTAACTGGCGGCTAGTGGCCAAACGCAATCCACTATTAACTCTCGGCCCTTTCATAATTCAGAAGAAAATAATGACTATTTCCAGGTCTGCAAATCAAGTCAAGTTTATTTGTCGTATGTATACAACACAGGGAATGCATTGCAACAATGAAATGCTTACTCCCATTAAAAACTCCTCAGTAAAATACAAATGAAAATACAAATACAACACACAAGATAATAACATATACAAACATTGCAGATGTACTGATGGGCAGTGCTGGGCAGATGAGTTAATACATAATAAATAGATAAAGGCAAATTAATAGTAATGGTTTAGGATGGGAGCGGCACAGTGGTGCAGTGGATAGCGCTGTCGCCTCACAGCAAGAAGGTCTCGGGTTCGAATCCAGGCCGGGGGCCTTTCTGTGCGGAGTTTGCATGTTCTCCCCGTGTCCGCGTGGGTTTCCTCCGGGTACTCCAGTTTCCTCCCACAGTCCAAAGACATGCACGTTAGGCTAATTGGAGAGTCTAAATTGCCCGTAGGTATGAGTGTGTGAGTGAATGGTGTGTGTGCCCTGTGATGGATTGGCGACCTGTCCAGGGTGTATTCCTGCCTCTCGCCCGGAACGCATGCTGGGATAGGCTCCCCCCGCGACCCTGACCAGGAATAAGCGGCTTAGATAATGGATGGATTGATGGATGGATGGATGGTTTAGGATGGGGAGAGAGTCAAAGTGTGCATGTCAAATGTGTGCATCTGCACATTGTCGGCATACCTCCCACTAGTGACAGAATATCTAATAGTTATGCACACACACGTACAATGCATCTTAGTTTTTTTTAATAGGAGTAGGATTATAGGTGAAATGTATTTTTATTATCAAAATTAAAATTCTAGATATTGTGCAATAGTAAATAAATGGATTCCGTGATTTATTTAACTTGTATGTCTTCTGGTTTGTGGGTTTTGCATTTTCTGGGATAAGTTAATTTATACAGTGGGTTTAATAAAGTTCTATTCTCTTATATTGTGTACAATAATCTTTTATGTAAAGTTTTTTTTCTATAAGCATTAGGTTGCATGTAGACAATTAATGTAGGTGGTTCTCTAATGATGTGGGGTTGATTGATTTTCCTCCCATTGTTTTGATGCACTTCTACCCTAAGTTTGAGGTCTATCAGTACTTAATAGTACTGAGTAATCATCTTCAGCCCATGTTAAAGCATTTATTTCCTGCAGAGAGGGGTATCTTTCAAGATGACAATGCTCCCATCCACAGAGCACGAGTAGTCACCCAATGGTCTGAGGAGTATGACACTGACGTTATCCTTATGTCATGGCCTTCTCAGTCACCAGCCTTTAAGGGACATTCTGGAATGGCCTCTAAGACAGCAATTTCTACTTCAATCAAATAAGTGTGAGCTGATTGACTTGCTTGTGGAAGAGTGGTGTTGTATAGCTTCTGCAGAATTCCTGATGCTGGTAGACTGTATGCCATGGTGCAAACAGGGCATGCTGGTCACATGTGGTGGCCCAACACCACACATTAAGTGTGTTTACCTTGATAATTCCATTTTTGTTCAACACATGCATGCTGCATTATACTGTACTGTATTCATATTTATATTAAATGCTGTCTGGCATAGTTAGCCAGTTACTAACAATGTAGAATCTCTTGATTACCTTAAAAAGATAAGACCTAAAGTTCACTTGATACAATTATGCTAATCCACTTTAAATACTACTGATTATAGAACAAAGGGAGGAGAACTCTTTGTAATAAACCAGATACTACATGGAGTAAGGAATCAAAGGGTTACATTTCAATGACAGCATTTAATATAAATATCTATAGTATACACCAGGGTTCCTCAAATCTGGCCCACAAATCCAAATTCTGGTTTTCCTTTCACTCAGATAGTTAAATGAACTGATTAGTGCAAATGATTGACCAAGAGTGTCTTCACACCTGACTCCCAGGTAAAGGAAGGGTGGAAAACAGCAGTGCTCGGCCTACAAGGACCGTGATTTGAGGAACCCTGATATGCACAATAGTGCAGCATACATGTACTGACCAAAAATGGAAACATCAATATAAACTCATTTAATGGGGTGTTGGGCCACCACGTGTGGCCAGTATACCCTGTGTGCATCACGGCATAGAGTCTACCAATGTCTGTATTTCTGCAGGAGTTATACGACACCACTCTTCCATCCAATAATTGTGATTTACTTTCTTGTGGAAGAGTGGTGTCATATCATTCCTACAGAATTCCAGACATTGGTAGACTCTATTCTGTGGTGCACACAGAGCATATGTGGCAAGTGGCCAATGAGTTTACATTAATGGTTCCATTTTTGTTCAATACATGTATGCTGCACTATACTGTATTATAAACATATTTATATTATATTCTGTCTGGCATAGTTCCCCATTTACTAGCAATGTAGAATCTCTTGATTATCATGAAAAGATAAGACCTAAAGTTCACTAAATAGAATTATGCTAATCCACTTTAAATACTACTTATTATAGAACAAAGGGATGAGAACTCTTTGTAATAAACCAGATACTACATGGAGTAAGGAATCAAAGGGTTACATGTCAATGAGAAGGTCCAGTGTTTTGGAAACTGTTTTACAGGGTCATTCAGGGACAGAACACAGGTGCAACTTTCATGCTGTTGATGTTGATACTTCATGCTATATTAAATATGCTCAGTTTCTTGACCAATTTTAGTTCAGTTATTGTGATTGTAAGTATAGACTGCAGGCACCGCTTAACCAGAGGAGTTTCTCTTGAGCGATTAGACAATAGGGCACTTCCCTATGCTGATCCAGTGCTTCAGCAGGACAATACACTCTGCAGCCCATGTTAATTTGTTCATTCATTTGTTTACAAACCCTTATAGGTTACTCAATGTCATGAGGTTACAGGTTCCACAAGTATGTTACCCTGTTGATGCAACTAACCTCCACCTGCCATCTTTTTACTTGTGACTAGTTTTAGTGGGTTTCACTGGAACCCGTTTCATCAATCTACAGTGAGTATTTGACATCCCATAATTTGGTACACTAGATATTGTATAGCAAGTATAATTTGTCTCTAGCCTTCTTCTCACAGATGTTGTCCGGGGCATAATCATTTGTCTTTTTATTTGTATTTCTAATGTTTTTATCCCCTATTTTCCTTTATTCCCAAATTTTGAATGCCCAGTCGAGGTGAAGAATACTATACTCCAGTTATGGTACACAGCAAACCTGCTACTTCTACCTACTTAGATAGTTAATCTGAAGTCTATAATTACTTTCAAGAGGCCCACTGCAAAGTTGCATGGAGCTAGTGTGAAGACAATCAAATTATGGTCCAGAATCATTGAGATTAGGGGTGTGACAGTATACCAGTATGATGGTATACCACAGTATTAAAATATGAAATAGTACTGTCATAAACTTCACGTAATACCGTGATAGTAAATCACATGGCAAAAGCTATTTTCATGTGGGGAAAAGAGATTTCAACGTTTACCCTACTAAAATGTCTATATAATCCATATTAAATAATATAATACTGCACCTGGGGTGTCTGCTAGTGTCATTTAATCCCACCAACTCTTTGGCTGTTCTTGCATTTTGTTTTGTTTACAACGCAATGACGGATGTGCAGACAGCTCCCTCACATTTACAGTACATTTGGTATATTTTATGCTCAAAAAATCCCCAAATTATATTCTTTAATAATAATGCATTAGCACAAACCACAATTGAACGGTTCACAAATTATAATTTTTCCCCCAGAAAAATCAAGAATCACAAATATTCATACCCCTTTTATCAGTACTTTATGGTTCCTCCCTTGGCCATTATAACAGCAAGTAGTCACCTTCTGTAGTGTTGTACAAGGTTATGAAACTTCTTGGGGGGAATCCTCAACCATTCATCCATGCAGAATTGTTCTATTTCTTCAGATTTTTGGGTTGACGTTTGTGGACTGCCTTTTTGAGTTCAAACCACAAATGTTCAATTGGATTCAGGTCTGGAGACTGAGATGGCCACGTCAGGACATTGATTTTGTGCTCTGTCAACCATTTCTTAGTTTCTTTGGACGTATGTTTGGGATCATTGTCTTGTTGGAAGGTCCATCTGCGGCCAAGGTGTAGCTTCAAGGGTTTTGGACAAAATGGCTTGGTATATGCTGGAGTTCATGGTTCCATCTATTTTAATAAGGGCCCCAGGGCCTGTGGATGTAAAACAACCCCAAAACATTAAAGATCCACTATGTTTCACCGTAGACATGAGGTGCTTTTCAACATTACTTGCATTCTTTGGACGCTAAACATAATGCTGATGTGCATATCCAAAAAGCTTGATTTGGACACAAGACACGGTTCCAATTGTAGTTCAGATGTAGTTAGACAAATCCAAGACGCCTTTTTCGGTGAATTGTCTTCAAAAGAGGCTTCCTTCTTGCAACTCTGCCATAAAGTCATTGTCATATAGGCGTCGTCGAATGGTGGCTTTAGACACCTTGTAACCCCAGGATGCCAGGTTGTTTTGGAGATCTTGAACTGTGCCCCTTGGACTGCTTTTTGCCTCTCGAACCATCTGTCTCACTACTCGTGGGGGTAAGATAGACTTTCGTCTTCTTCCTGGCAACTGGTGCAGACGTTTTCCTTCCCTGTGTTACAGGTACAGTATGCAGCTGCCAACAATTATGTCTATTACTGTATCACTACATAGTCTCTTGTATGGACTATGATTGATCTTACCATGTATTAATGCACATCTTGTAAGTCACTCTGGATAAGGGCGTCTGCTAAATGCCTAAATGTAAGATTTGTTTTTGTTGGATTAAATTTAAAAGAATATTTACAGGTATGAATAATTGTGATCCAGATGTTTTCTGGAAAATAAATATTAATAAAACAAAATATGTTTTTCCTGAACAATTGTATTAGTAATGTAGGTTTGGAATTTTCTGCAATTTTTGAGCATAAAATATACTTAATTCCTTATATAGTTTATTTTCTACAATCTATTTTGTACATCTTTATCAAGGGTATAAATAAAAATGGAGCCCACTGTATGTACGCATGGATTTTTCCATTGAGACATTTTTATTTGTGGTATGTTTATTTGCATTTATGGGCCTGTGGATATTTTTATATGGAATGACATAGGTTTTTCTACTGTACAATATTATTTTTCCCAGCTGTTTCCCTAGTTTGCTGTACTGTAAAGAAAACAAATAATGAATATAGCTGCATTTCTACATAATAAAATGAGTAAACTTTTTTTTATTTACAAGCGACTAAAATTGATTGGCTGGTAGCTGCCATGGTTTTCATTTAGAAATGACCCCCTTTGGAATCACGACCTGAAGACAAAGCATTCCAAGTTGCGTTCAAATCCAGATCCAAAAATTATGAAAATGTTTTGCTGATATGCAATTGGCACAAAACCAATAATGTAGACTTGGGTAAATCATATGTGGAAAATGATGAGAGGAATTTATATGTAATCTTTCAAACTTACATGTTTAATGGTTGATTTTTGAGGATTTCTGAAATTTGGGAAATGTCTTTGAAAAATCAATGCGGCCACCGTTCCATGTGACCTATCAAAACAAAACTCTGTATGCTTAGTTCTGCCATATTATACAAGAATTGTGCCCAGTTTATTTAAAATGGCCCAAACTACTGTATGTTTGAGTATCCTTATTATGGTGAACATGGTGTCTTTTCAAAAGTTGCAAAAAGCCACATCGGCCACTTCATATTGATTGACACCTGTCTCCCATGTTTTTTGACGTAGAAAATCTGACAGCATACCCCAAAGTCACCCCGCCTTTGTGTAAAAAATATAAGATGATTTTGAGTATAATTAGAAGAAGATTTTTGGGAATACAATTTTTAAGGATAATTTTTTCATATTAAAAACAGGGCTGACAATATTTTATTTTTAATCGCATGTTGCATTTATTGTTTTTACCTGACTGGCTCATTTGCAAAAAATATGCAATTATTATCAAATTGTTTGGCTTGTGGTGGCCATGTTGTTTTACATAATAAAAACAATTACTTATGATCCATACATGGTGTGTACCAAATTTCATGCAAATTTGGCATGTGGCTTTTGAGATGTCATTTTCATTAATGTACAATTTAAAAAATTGCAGAACATCCAATACATTTTACAAGTGCCAATTGCAAATGTTTAGCATGAGGAGATACATATATATATACCAAGATTCAGACCTCTGCAATGCATGATATTTTTGTTATAAAGGTTTAAAAACTGTGCTACCATGAGCCCATATGCGCCAAAATTAACATCATCTTTGCAAGTGGGCAAGTTTTCGATATATGGCCTGGCTATTACAGAAAAAGTGGCTAATGAAAAAAATATAAATAAAATTCTGTACAATTATAATAGGGTTCCAGCACCTACGGTTCTGGGGGTTTTATGCCTAAAATACAAAAACAATTCACAAAAAAAGAGATTTGCCAATTATAATTGCAAGCCCATCCCTCCTACATCCTCCATCAGTTCCAGAGAACACAAACTAGTATGTGCATCCTCCAAAATGTATGACGCTAGCCGTCACTTATTACCTAATTGAACTAGCTTAGCTTAGCAGCCATTGTTCCATAGGACTGCACATGTTGCAGCTAGCGCAGGCAGACTGCAGGTAATTGATTGACCAGAGAAGCCACTGTTGTGCATTGAGGCAGGGAATACCCTATTACACTATGGCTAAGCATTCTCCCACTTACTCAGTTACAATTACATTTATTTATTTGATTCTTTTCTCCAAAGCGACTTCCAAGGCTAATAGGGCAAATAGCACTGGGAGCGAATAACTTGGATGACTACAAATACCGGAATAGAGTAGGCAGTAACTATAGATATTTAGAGCAGAGCTGATCAAACTCAACTGCTACAGAAGCAAGTGAAATAAGATGTGCACAAGTACTTAACATGATGCTCAAAACTAATGTACTTTAAACAAAGAACATAGTCGAAAAACAAAGGGAGTTTTAAATTACACTACCGGTCAAAAGTTTTAGAACACCCCGATTTTCCAGTTTTCACTGAAATTTAAGCAGTTCAAGTCCAGTGAATAACCTGAAATAATACAAAGGTAAGCGGTAAACTGCCAGACGTTAAAAAAAAAGTTTAGGTTATCAAAAACTGTACATTAATGTACAATAATGTACATTTTTTGGCAGTGAGTAGTTTCCTACACCATCAAAATGCACTTGGAAACTGGAGGAAACTCTGACAGGAAGAGGTCTGGCAGACCCAAAGCCACAACAAAATCAGAAGACAAGTTTCTGGGAGTCTACAGCTTGCGTGATAGGCGGCTCACAGGACAACAGCTTCAAGCACAGCTTAACACTGGTCAAAGTAAGGACGTCTCAGTTTCAATTGTGAAGAAAAGACTTCGAGCTGCAGGTTTGACAGGTCGAGTGGCAGTAAGAAAGCCATTGCTAAGATGGCAAAATAAGAAAAAGAGGCTTGCCTGGGCTATGAAGCACCGCCAGTGGACTACTGAAGACTCAAAGAAAGTCTTATGGACCGATGAACCAAAATGTGAAATTTTTAAAGGTTTTTGTAGGCCGTCAAGTAGGCGAAAGGATGGTTCCTCAGTGTGTGACACCAACTGTCAAACATGGAGGAGGAAGCGTGATGGTCTGGGGCTCTTTTGCTGGATCCAGAGTCTGCGACTTGCACAGACTGTTAACCCACATTAACCCATTACTTGCTCCCTGAAAAGGGCCTTTTTTATAACTCTGAAATTTACATTATTTTTCAGTTTTTGGTAACCTAACCTTTTTTTTTTTTACCCTGGCAGTTTACCACTTACCTTTGTACCATTTCAGGTTATTCACTGGACTTGAACTGCTTAAATTTCAGTAAAAACTGGAAAATGGGGGTGTTCTAAAATGTTTGACCAGTAGTGTACATGGCTAAATAAATAAACTCATGTGCTGTAGTTACACCTGTAAATGTAAGGCCGCTATGAATAGGAATGGTTAGGGGACATATGAATAGGTGGATTTTCAGCCAATGCCTGAAGGCAGGTAGTAACTCTGCTGGTCTGACTGGTTCAGGCAGCTGACTCTAACACTATGGAGACAGGGTAGACTGCAGTATAATACAATGCAACTGTTTCCTCTTAAGAGTTATTCATTCAGTGCATCACACATGGGCTACTGACAACACTAAAACATACATGACAGACAGACAGCAATACATATGATGTAATTGTGAGAATACAATAGCATGTGCAAATGGCTATTAAGATACATAGAAAAAGTTTAAGATCAATGCAAGAGAAGAGAGTCGTATGAACTCAAAGGTGAGGAACTGCTAAGCAACCAGAAAACATACGTTTGCCAGGACCCAGCTGGGGTGTAGGACCTAGCAAGTAAAATATGTTTTATTTGTTTTATATTTTCCATTACATTTAAATATATATATTTTTTCCACATTTTATAATCCAATTTCCAATAAAAGTAAGAAAGACACAAGGGGTCAAAAAAACTTCATTCACAAAACACGGGCCATTGACCAATCAACCAAAAACAAACGATTTAAGGGAAAAGCAAACTTGTAAAGAGAGGGGAACCATTCCTGCCCGATAATAAAATCCTCAGGTGACCTGAAACCACCAGCACACGGCTGTGCCACATTTTCCCCTTCACCTGCACCTCCCCCTAGGTTCTGCACTTATCCTCAGCCAAATACATAACCAACTCTTATAATAAATGCTGGTGGCATTGTAGTATATTGGTTAAGGAATTGGTAACTCTGAGATAAAGGGTAAATTCTCAGGTGGTGGGGCACTGTCATTGCCTCAATAAATATCCACCTGTATAAATGGATTGTATGTAAAGAAATGTGAACTTTGTAAATCGCTGTGGATAAGTGCAGCGTGCTGATGGTTAGATAGAGAGTGAAGCACGCACAGCATTTGTTTGCTTAGCCTGTGTGCATGCATTATCTCAGAGTGCAATCATCACCACATGTGTTATCAGACCTGGCACATGGCTGGTAAATACGGTTGCACATAGTGCTATCTTAATCACACTGCTCAAAAATGAAAAGGATGGGCCTCCTGCGTGGTCCAGTGGTTACAACGTTCGACACTGGCCACGGAGACCGGGGTTCGATTCCCCATCCCGCCAGAGTCGGCTCTGGCCGGGAGTGCCATCGGGGCGGCAATTGGCTGTCCGCCCCAGGGAGGGGGGAGGGAAGCCGACACACACAGTTCGCTGCCCATAGGGGTGGTTCTGGGGTACCGGAATTACAGAGTGTTGTCTCGGAGGAGGCAGCGCTACGCCCTTGTCACTGCCAGTCACAGGACTACGGCAGTGAACTATAGGGGTAGGGGGATTGAACTAAGCACACGGGTAATTGGCTACCAAATTGGGAGAAAACGGGGTAAAATCGGAAAAATAAAATTATTAAAAAATAAATGTAAAAAAATGAAAAGGATGAACATATGTGCATTCCAGCAGCATGCACAGGTGCAGGTTCATCAACTTGATAAAGACCGTGTAGGTCAAAACTGTTTCGATAAATCACAGGGAGCATTGAAACAGTGTGCTGATTCAGTCACAGGAGGAGACAATATGTTGCAACACTCGTCAGAGGTTGGCAAGGGTGTCATCAAAGCTGGCGGCGTGCACGAGGATGTTGTCCAGGTGCACCATGACCACGCAGACTGACCGGAGAATGGAGTGCAGGATCTTCCCCATCTCCTCATCAATAACTCTCTCTTGTTCACCCACAGGTCCGACGGCACGGTGCTGATGGTCATGGCTGTCATTGTTCATCGTCTGCTCTGTCTAGCGCTTTGTTGAGGTTGGTGGCAAATGCGAAGAAGACCTGACCCAGAGCCAGGTGGCCGCACCCGCCTCGCTGATGCTGGCCGGGATGGGTTACGTGTACAGGCCGGGCGCTATGGCGCAGAAGATCGAACTCCTGCTGCAATCTATCAAAGACCGCACGATCAGGGCATCGATCAGGGAGGGCATGCCCGACATCCTCGTAGGCACGGCTCGCCACATGGTGCACAGGCTGGTGCACGCGCTCTTTCAGATGGCAGAACGCAAAGGCCCGTGGATTCCGGAGTGCGAAGAGTGCGCGCACGAAGTGTTTTATCTACCATTTAGTCTATTATCTACCATTTATTTGTTTTAAAGTTTTTATTTTATGTAATATCATTCCATACTGAAATACCCATTTCATTCTACTATTGTAACATCTATTTTAAAAGAAAGATACACAAACAAAATGTTTTGGATGAAGTGTCTTTATTTACAGAAAAGAAACATGTACAGAAACATACAATGAATGACATAAGCATTGCAATACAACATTAGGACTTGTATAAGAACATAAGAACATAAGAATACATAATGATGAGAACGGGCCGTTCGCCCATCTTGGCTCATCATGTCCTAATCTAAAGAACATCTAGTACTACATCTAGCCTGGCCTTGAATAGCCCGAGCGTTTCTGCCTCTACTACCTGACCTGGCAAGCTGTTCCAGGCATTGACAACTCTCTGTGTAAAGAAAAACTTCCTAATATCTGTGCGGAATTTGCCTTTAACTAATTTCCACCTGTGGCCTCTTGTTCTGCTGACCCCACTTATCTTAAAAATCTTTGGTAATTTACTTTGTTAATCCCTTTTAGGAATTTAAAACCTCAATCAAATCCCCCTAAGTCTACGTTTGCTAAGTTTAAATAAATTGAGTGCCTTAAGTCTATCATCATAACTTTTACCTTTCATACCAGGTATCAGTTTAGTTGCCCTTCTTTGGACTTTTTCAAGAGCTTCAATATCTCTCTTGTAGTGCGGTGCCCAGAACTGCACACAGTATTCTAAGTGCGGTATGCACGCGACCAACCAGCTACATTCGCCCCATACGGACATCGGGCCTTCTTTACTACACACAAGCAACATGTGGCCGCATCCCGGGTTAGTGGTTGTGCCGCAGGAGACAACGCTTTTATCCGTTTTACATTCGGTACACTGTTTGTGCGCGCCTTCCACAGCAAAAGCGGTGTCGTACACACGGTCTTTCGTTTGCTTGCATACCAGACACCTGTCCTGAGTGAAGAGGTTGCAAGTCTGGCACAGCACGTGGCCGCAGCCGAGCACACACTTGGCCTGTTTGTCTCGACAGATGGGACATTCCCAGATCTCCTCCACCGGCTCTGTCTCTAAGTCTATCACTGCCGTGTCCAGACACTCGGCCTTCCTCTTCCTACCCAGACACACCGAGCCCATCAACTGCCTGCCACAGTTGTACGCGTAGTTGTACGCCTTGGCACTGGACAGGTCCTTTCTAGAGGCGTTGAAGCATCTGGCCTGTGAGCTGAACCTGCCATCTGACACTATGCAATCTTTCACGGTAGCCTCTGAGTAATGGTACACACGCAGCTCTTTGTCGTACAGGTTTTTGACATACGCCGGGTCGAGGTTAGACAACGCAGCCGCGTTGTCTGGTTGGAAGTTGCAAGAAAACAAAGACAGGTTCCTGTGCATTGAAGCGAATCTGGGCACGTCTTTCCTCCAATCTGTGGCCTTATGGGCTTGGCTGAGGGAATCACCCGAACTACGCCCAGACCCATCAGGGCGTAGCACGGAGCCGTACGTGAGATGCAGGTCTTCTCGGACATCACTCCCCAGCAGTCCGGCCCAAACAGTCCGCCTACCGTGTTGATGTGGGCACATTGCATCCGCCGATGACTCTGTGGTTGACGTACACTGTGTGTTCGACCTGTGAACGACATAGAAATATAGAGAAGGTATTTTAGTTATCTGAACCCAGGGAGTGTAATACCGCGTGACGTAAGAATGAAATTATAGAACAACTCACATGGCCAGAGTTGACCTGGAACAAGGTCGCGGCGTCTCCCTTCATGGTGTGCCTCACTTCGGTCCACCCAGCGGCTCCCAAAAGCATGGTGATGCTGTTGAGTTTTTCTGTCAGGGCGCCGGGATAATATAAGACATTGTAACCTGTATATCTATGTCACCACTGTCCAACAGTACATTGTTACTTTGTCGAACCAAGCGGGGGTCCTGACTGACAGGCTATGACTCTCACGGATCTTTCCAATTTTTTAAATTGAATCAACAACTATACACATGAATCTGTAGTGGTTATTAGGGTAATCGCTAATGAACTGCTTATACCACATTTAAACAAATAATTAGTAAGATTAGTAAGATTCTCTGGCCATAGTCCTGGGTCCTCGTCACACTGGCAAATACCCTTCTGCATTCCCCAAACTTTTTTCCACTTCCTCCTCTGTCTTCTCCTCATCCTTCTCACTACCCTCAGAGCAACCTTCATTTTCCTTGATCTCTTCACCTCCATCATCCTCTTCACTAGTCCAACTCCTACTCTCTGCCTCTTCTACCTGCTCACTCTTTGCCTCGATCACATCTTCTTCCTGCTCACTCTCTGCTACAAGGACAGGCCCCTCTACAAGCATGAAGCATACAGGATTGATATTAGCCTCTTAACTTGTTTATAATATATAATGAAACAGGCTACAGGCTAGATTCTGCTTAATTTACCAGCTAGCTAGCTAACTATCATAATGTAGCTAGCAAGGTTAGCTTGTCTTGTTATAGAACTGGATCAAATGAGTCTTCAAAAACAAAGTTGCAATGCATTTCACCATCACCAGTAGTATGTTTGCCAGTAGCGAGAGTGAAACTGAAATGAGATTAATCGCGATTTTAAAAAAAATGAACGTGTTATCCATTTGAAATTAATCGCATGCGTTAACGTGTTGACATTGACAGCCCTAGTTCTAGGTATGTTACAAAAATGTGGGATGCTATAAATCTAGCCTGAAACTTATCCCACCAGATAGAGCATGAAAATACATTTAATTTGATACCTTATTCACTCTCATATCTTAAGTTTTAAGGAAGTAATGGTCATTTTTACACTCGGAAATTTGCATATTGACCACTATTGTTTTTCAATGATCTTTCTTCGCTTTCTCTTCTTTTTCGATACCCCGACTTCACTTTCTTCTGGAAAGATTGACTGAAATTTGCGGGCTCCAGCATCAGCACTGACAGGCCACACGTTCTGCGCAAACCTGACATATTCCTTGATGTGACTATCTATTACTTCAACGTCATTTCCCTGAAAACAATATGCTGTGACATAACACAAGTCCCGCTCCCATTCTGAAAAGTAGTAAGTGTCCGTATGTTGTATAGCGTATGCGCTGTTCAACATCACAAACTTGTCCCACTTGATAATAACACACACGGTTTTTGGTGCCATATCTCACTGGTTTTCAGTTCTCTGAACAGATTGGGTCTCTGAGCAGTAATGCCCGATGCCCCTATTTCTAGGTTATGTGAGATGCTAGCTTGGCGCCGTATTCCGGGCTTGTCGACAGATTCTAGGCTTGTCAACAGGACCTAACTTTCCTCTGCCAGAGCTTGTCGACAAAACCTAGGCTTGTCGACAGGATGCGGGCTTGTCGACAAACCCTTGTCGACAGATCCTAGGCCTGTCGACGGGCATGTTGACAAACCCTTGTTGACAGATTCTAGGCTTGTCCACAGGACCTAACCTTCCTCTGCCAGAGCTTGTCGACAAAACCTAGGCTTGTCGACAGGATGCAGGTTTGTCGACAAACCCTAACCTTCCTCTAACCATTTGTTTACATTCCATTAGCGTGTACACACCCTGTGATCAAAATAATTTGATATATTCCTTGTTATAAGAGTCAGAGAATCATCTCTGCTTCATTGCACAAAGATTATAGACAGGGCATAGAGTGACTGGTGACATAAGTCACTCAACGTAAATGTCACTCAGATAGATATGACAACCTCAATCAAGGATCTCAGGGAATTCATCAGTCACTCCAGACACTCAGGGACCTCACAACGCTTTGGGTTTCACAACCGCTGTGGCTAACGTGTCAACCGGCGACAACAACAGTCGCAACCTCAACAGACTGTTCGCCGAGTCCGGTACCTAGGCACTCAACAGCCCCAGTGCAGAGACAGATACCAATCACCGGCATCCAGGTACAACTGCGGCAGACGTCGCCTGTCCTGCCTATTTCCAATACAATACGGCAACAATATCCCGCACCTCTGCCGCCACCGCCACCACCATGCCCTCAGCAACGACAACAACACCACCGCAGCAGAGCGGACCAGCAGAGCTGCAAGAGGAAGAGGGATGACTATAGACGCACGGACAGTGACAGCAGAGCCCACGAGCGGAAAAGGTATGCGAATAGGGCATGGGGAAGGGATAGAAGTAGTACCGGTACCAGAAGTAGGGAGCAAACCACCAACCAGGTTAGGGATAGGGATAGGTCCAAGGGGGATAGGGACCCGCCAAAGTGTCTGAGAAGTGTGTGCGATCAGGCGTGGAACTCTAGGGACAGCGGATCTAAGCCAGCCTCCAGGGACAGGAGGCCTCGGCAGCGCGATAGCGACGGTGAGGCCAACAAGAAGAAGCCTAGGTATAGTGACAGTAGTTCCGAGAGCAATGCCGAAGATGTCGTTGAGCGCGGGGCTGGGGGTAAGAAAGACAGACGTAGCAGGTCGTGGCGGCGCAATACCTATAGCGAGACCAACAATAGGCCCAGTTACAGTAGTGACATTAGTTCAGAGAATGATGCGGGCGAACAGGGGCCTGGGGATAGTACGAAAGACACAGTACAGGCACAGTAATAGCGCCAATGAGGGCCTTTTGAGCGTGACACTCGAGAAAGCTAAAACCATCAGCAGAGCTTCCAGCAGGGCTTCCAGCATAGCTTTGAGCAGGGCTTCCAGCGTAGCTTTGAGCAGGGCATCCAGTAGAGCTTCCAGGGCTTCCGGCAGTGGCTCTTCTAGCGGCAGCAGCTCGGACAGTTCTAGCGGCAGCAGCTCAGGCGGTTCTAGCGGCTCAGACAGTAGCTCGTCAGAGAGTTCAGATGAAGGCGGGAGCAGAGCTAGGGCTAGGCAGGTCCAAAGGGGGCGGCGATTGGCTGTCCGCTCCAGGGAGGGGGAAGGGAAGCCGACATGACGTTCACTGCGCATAAGAGTGGCCCTGTAGTACTGGGTTATGGTCGACGGCTTAGCGAGTGCCATCTCGGAGGTGTTACCTTGCCTTCGTCACTACCGGTCGCAGGACTACGGCAGCGAACTCACATTACTAGGGGGGGATTGACATAAAAATAGCGGGTCTAATTGTGCAAGGCAGAGACGGTGCTAGGAAGGTTGTGGCCAAAAGCCGGGATGTCACTAGAAGAGGAAAAGTGCTGAAAGACCTTTCTGTTGTGATATCTAAAACAGAGGAGGATCTGGCACGAGCCAAATTGACAGTTCAAACATGTCCACAGAGCGGGGACAGGTGTGACGGAGAAGATGAAGGAGGGTTGGACGTATCTGACGATCTGACTAATTTAGATGCTACTCCAACCTTTGAAGAATCAAACGCGGACGCCGAGTCTGGCAGAGCCGACGTCCTCCACGGCCAGCTTGGCCATGTCGATGTCCTTGATGGGCGAGGACGAGGATCTGTTCGCCCCGTCGACCGAGTAGCCCAGCCAGGAGACGGCGGTGTTGGGTTTCACAGAATTGAGAGAGATCATCGTCTCTATCCTGTCGAGCCACACGCCGCTGAAGCACTCAGGCCCACGCGAGGCATTAGGGTTGAGCGTCTCTTCGAACCAGGGCTCCCCGTTCCGGTCGCTCAGCACCATGCCAGCTCCCGGGACACGCGAGCTGTTGTCAGCGACGTACGTCATGGGCACGTACACGGCAATGTCCCAGTTGGTGTTGGCGTTCTTGATGTACACCAAGGGCCTGCAGCTGGAGCTGGGGCTCGGGCACACGGGCAAGGAGAAGACCTTACCCGGGGACTGCACGGCCACAGCGCAGATCCCCTCGGGGACGTCCGTCACGAGCTCGAAGGTCTCGGGCGGACTGCCCTGCACCTTGACACCTCCCAGGTTCAGGTTCGCCACGACACCCAGCATACCCCGGGCACCAGGTGCGAGATGGAGATGAAGCCCGAGGACTGGCTCGCGTACTGCTTCTGGAAGAACACTCCCCGCTTGAGCTTGTACAGTCTGTCGATTTTGGTCCAGGGGTAGGTCTCCATGGAGTCCGTGACATAGGTGTAGATGTAGTACAACCGACGATAACTCTCTTTCGAGGAGATCGTTTTGAATGTAGATCCTCCCGTCACGCTCTTGAGGCTGTACATGTAGTCCAGGTAACCCATTGAGTATATGCGCACCCCTCTCCGCAACATGCTCCCAATGATCTGCTCGAGCCTGGGCATGGTGTACACGATGTCCCACCTGTGGCTCGCGTCCTCGTAGTCGCCCAAGATGAGGCCATGTCTGTTGAGCGCATCCAGTCGGGTGCAGCCTCGCTCACCTCCCCACTTGTGGCACACGGACCCGGTCGAGGCCAGGCAGTTGTGTCTGCGATAGCGTGCGGTGGGCAGGCTCACCACTATGCCGGCTCGGTTGTTTCTCCGCTCGCACAGGTCCTCGAAGAGTGTCACGCCTGTCCTCAGGAGCCACGGGCTGTCCGAGTTGAACACGTTACCGGACACCGGCCCGTCCATCCACCTGCCCACGGGAACATCCTCGCACCCGACCTCATCCTCGGGGAACACCCCCACGGTCTCGGTGTCCAGGAAGGCCCTGTGCTTTGTCGTGACGCGACCTAGGTTGTCGAGGCAATCCTTGCAGCGCGAGCCCAGGAGATTGCGGTCGTATATGTGCTGAGCGTAGTTTGCCCCGTCGATCCCGGGCGTGATCGCGATCTCAGAGCCGTATATGCTGTGCAGCGTGGCAAAGTCATCCGCGCTGATGTCTTCCACGGCCAGGTCTATCACCACGAGCCTGAGCTGACGCGCGCCTCCATCCGGGTTGATCATCCAGTCCAACACTGAGGCCACATGGATGGCCTTGGGGGGCACGTCGAACCTGAGCCTCATGCCCAGCTTCATGTTCCAAGCCTGCCTGATGATGGTCCGCACCGTGTTCACGGCCCGCTCGGAGATGTACAGGTACCCAAGGTCGTCGGCGTGCCTGCCGCTGACCAGCATGATCGAGGATGTGTCGCCCTTGGTGATGTTGGTCATCACCCTGATCTCGACCAGGACCACGTTGCAGGTGTGCGCGTCAAGAGGGGCCGAGCCGCTCTGCTCCGCGGGGCCCCAGCCCAAGAACAGCCTCTCCGTCACCAGGCAGAAGCGCTCCGTGCTGGGCGAGGTGACTCCCCACAGGTTCCTGCCCCGGCTGGGCACGGTGACGTTCGGGGCCTCGCGGGATAGCCGCAACACCCAGTTGGACACGGTCACTTTCCCTCGGCCCGGCTTGACGCAGTCGGGCGAGCACATGCCCATGGGGTTCGCGTAGTTCTCTATCTCCGCGGCGCAGTTGCACCCGCGAGGGATCTTTGGCACCCAGGAGCAGTGAATGTTTTGAGTCTCGGTGAGGGGAGCGGAGCCGGCATCCTTCCAGAACCTGATCGACACGGTCCTGTGCATGTAACACACGAAGGGCTTTATGACGAGCGACAGGTCGAGCCGCTCCGAGACGTAGCTCGGCCGGGAGACGTTCCACGTGTCTGGGGCGAAGGGCGCCAGCTGGTAGTGCCCTCTCTTCGCTCGCTTTGGCTCGGTCCCGCTGATGCTGAGCGTCTTCCGGGCCGTCCGCCAAGCAAACCTGTGGGGAGTGTCGGCGTTCGAGATGAGAGGGGCGGGCTGCGTGTAGTACGCCTTGATCACGATCTAGTCCCCGTCCCTGTAATGCCCGTGCTCGGGCTCCCCGATCGTCAGGCTGTAGCTGCGCTGCACATCCCCGAGCACAGGCTCTATGACGCTGTTGTACAGCCTGGACGCGGTGTCAGGGAAGCCCTGGATCACATATCTGTATATGTCCTCGCAGTGTTTGAAGTGGTTCTCGGGTATGTGACGGCACGCTGTGTATGTGGCCCCGCCGGAGCCTAGGTCCTTGGCGTACTGCGAGCACGTGTGCTGCAGTTCTTGGTCCGTAAGCCCAGGCAGCCAGGCCTTAGCCAGGGTGTCCATCACGGCGGTCGTGCCAGGTGGTCCCGGGCATGATCTCCATCTTGTCCGGTTCGCACTAGCGGACCTGCCCTGGGGCTCGAGACTCGGGAGGGGATCTCCGGGCAGGGCGCTAACGCTGGCGACCCGGAGCCGATGGAAGTTGACTGAATCCTGGACATTCTACCTGTCAGTGTTGTTTTGCCATACACGAGACAAACCGATGGCCCTACGACCAACGCCAACACCACCGACCGCGCTGTCTCTGTCTCTATCGCAGCACCATGTTGTCGCCGAGGAGGAAAAGGGTATCTCGGCTGAGGATCTAGACTCTGTGACGGGTGCTGCGTGAAGGGGAATTCATTGTTGGGACGGCGTCTGTGTAACTTGGTTGCTTGCAATGTGTGTGAATCTCTGAATAAAATACAAGTAAAATCTAAACCTGAAAAGCCTCATCTGTTGTGTATATGACTATAAACTATAAAATCTAATAAAAATAAAACTTTATGTTTTGACGGTCATAGTCCTCACTACTCGCCGAGCTCTCGACAAGCCTAGAGCTCTCAGTCTGTCGACAAGCTCTCGGTCTGTCGACAAGCCCGTATTCTGCCGACAAGCCAAGGTGACTTCTGTCGGCAAGCCCCTATTCTGTCGACAGGCCTAGATCCTGTCGACAAGCTCTCGGTCTGTCGACAAGCCTGTATTCTGCCGACAAGCTAAGGTGACTTCTGTCGGCAAGCCCCTATTCTGTCGACAGGCCTAGATCCTGTCGACAAGCTCTCGGTCTGTCGACAAGCCCGTATTCTGCCGACAAGCTAAGGTGAACAAGCCGGGATACTGTCGACAAGACCTCACAACCCAGTTTGATGGCTGTCGACAAGCCCGGATACTGTCGACAACCCAGGTCGGATCGGCCGACAAGCCTATGTTCTGTCGACTGTGAACTGACCTCGGTATGAGATGTTGGCATAGTCCTGTGGGGTTACGGGTACATAACAGGTCCCTTAGTGGCTGTTCAATTGCACAGGCCTCTCAGACTACAGCACTCAGTTCAGCCTTTCACAGTCCCCTCTGACAGAACGGAATACGAGTGGTTATAAGCCATGGACAGGACCTGTACATCTACTAGTGTGTCTGAGCGATACATTGCGAGACATCCCTCGAACAACACCGACATGGCAGCTGAAAGCCAAGCTAAATCGCTGATAGTCTCAGCTCAACCACCATGGTACACCATGGACCACGCATCGGCAAAGGAATTTACGTGTGACTCCATAGCGAACCCGTACCTGGACGTTCACAAGGCCATGACGAAGGAGATTCGTGGTTTGATACCACCCTGGTGGGTACAGCGGCCCGAGAACCTATTGCTGAACCCCAAATCCGTCACGATGACGAAGATAGCCAAGGCCTCGGTGCTGAATTGCATGCAGTTTCCTCAGAACCCCTCGGCCTCTCTGGTCAGGGCGCTCATGGACCTGGTGGACCTGGAGGGAGGCAACGAGTTCAAGACCGTACGCGACGGGGAAGGGGATCGAGGTGGCGCGAAATGCATGCTGCTGATGACAAACAACTACCTGGCCTACTATCTTCCCCCACAAAGCCTGCAACCGAAGAACGCTCTCAGGATCGTGCCGACGGTGACGTACTGGCACGAGGACACTATGTGGTGGCAGGACGCGTCAACTTCCAATGTCGCCACGTACACCATCCCGCTGAAAATAGCCATAGTCCTCGTACTTCATCCAGGAGGTGCTGGCCATACCCTGTCTGAAGAGCCTGGAGCTGTTGAGGAGCATCGTCGGGGACCGGTTCACATTCTAGGACATTGCGCTCGAGCTGCCGATGCACCCGGACGCTGTGACGCCAAAGTCCGAACCTATGGACACGGGTGCTTTCAACGAGAGCGAGGTGCCTCACAGACCGTCTATGTGGCACAACGCGGGCAGCCTCCCCGATTACAACTCGACCTATCGGTTCGGGAGAGCCCGGCCTAAGATAGGCACCTTAAGCACGGCGCCTCTCCCAGGAAGCGCGAGGAGACCGGCGCGACGGGGCCTTCTACAGGCTCGGTTTCAAGGACCAGGTGGCCTTCGCGGACATGATCGCTTACTGCATTGGCACGAGTCACGCCAGGCTGGGACCCCTGCCCGACAGGCGAGACTGGGGCTCGGTGAACCCGGTCCTGCTGATGGAAGACAGGTACAAGCCGTCCACAGGCAAGACCCGGTTCTCGCACATGATAACCTCCCGGGGCGTGCTGAGCGCCATGAGCGGGAAGGACGACAGGTGTTACCATGAGGTGTTTCTACCGGGCAGGCCAGTGAGCAGGCTCAACCTAGACATAGACTACGCATGCTGCGAGAGATGCCACAGGCTGTACGGCCTGAAGGCCACCAAGGACATCCAGACGGCTCTGTGTCGACGGGCTCGGATCAGGGGCACACGGAGCAGCTGCTCAGAGGCGTGGGCAAGATAGCCAGGTACGCAAGGCCTTCGGGCAAGCCCAAGATAAGCCTGCGCGCCCTGTGGTACCTGCCTGTGGAACTGTGCAGCGCAAGCGCCATCAAGGCGTACGGAACGTTCCTGCAGACGCTCGTCAAGACGTCGCTGGGATACGCTTACCTCTCCAGTCCCAAGCACGAGGGCTGCGGCTTGTGCTGGGCCCGACGGGGCAACGTCTACGCGCCCAAAGGCGGCGGCGAGAGGGTGTCGGCCATCGACAAGACCCCGTACGCGGTCAACAAATGCGTCACACTGCCCAACTGCTGCAAGGCGGACGCGTGGGGCACACGGCCTTTCCGCTACATCCTCACCCACAACGCGGAGGGTATCGAGGACCCTGGCTTCGAGGGCCTGGAGCAGGTCTCGGTGGGCTTGTCTTCGATTCCCATCCTATCCGACCTGACGTCGCTCGGGCCCGAGTGTCACGAGGAGGTGCAGGACGATCGGGTGAGTGAGGCCAAGGCAGAGGCCGAGAAGCTGTGGGGAGTGCCCGTCACTGTGGAAAGGTTCTGCGCATCCCAGTACCCGTGCCCGCTGCACAGCAGAGTACACAGACACTTCAAATTGAGGGCCGCAGTGACCTGCGAGGGCATTGTACCGATATGTTTTGTGGCCTAGGGACGACGGTGTGACCGACTGTGCTGTGTATTGTAAAACTGACTGTGTGATACTCGAATAAAAACCAAGAGACAAATGTACACTTGTGCTTATTTCTGATTGAGATGTTTATTATTCTCACACATCAACATCCCCAGATCATAACGTCATCTCGCAGATGACGAGGCTCCGCTGCTGACACTAGGGTTCTGTCTCCTGGCAATCATCCTGTCTGATGCTCGACAGCATTTGCCGCCTTTCCACAAGCCTCGCCGTTAGGTACGTTGTCGGAGAGTCATGGTCTGCGTCTGTAAAGATACGGACGTATAATGAACAATCATGGACTCGGACTCCATAGAACAGAACCGGGGAGCATAGCAGCAGTTCGAGCACTTACCTATCGCCGCTATGGCTCCAGGCACATCCGAGACAAAGTGATTCCTGGAGACACGCTGAGCCTCGGCCACCCGAGCCAGGTCCTCCAGTGTCCTGCCTTCATAGGCCTGACACTGTACGCAGGTCTGTTTCGCCTTGGAGTGTGTGCTCATGCTTGCTTACCACGGGTTCACTGATTTCGATCGAGACCTGGCACAGTCAAGGACGAGAGTGTTGTTTGCATGGCATGCTCGAGCACACACAGCTTATATATATGAAAACCTAGCCGGGGACCCGTTTGCGGGCCTCCGACAGAGTGCAATAAGGTAAACGGGACCGTTAAAACCGTAGCCAGGCCCGCGCACGGGCTCCTGACAGACCTCGGCCCGGCTGAAAACCAGACACTCATGACACAGAAGTGTAAAGCTGAGCCCTGTCAGGTCCCCGTTTACGGGCCTATGACAGGGAACATAAGATATTTTTCAGAAAATAAAAATATAATAATTTTATGTTATAAACCATATAGCTATGTCAGCCCTTGTCGACAGATCCAACCCTTGTCGACAGCCTTGTGTCACACTCTGTCAGAGGCCCTCACACAGCCTCCCGACAGGTCGGGACGTTTTCCAGTTTCTTTCGGGGTCGGCGATGAGATGAGTTCGAACTGGAACTTTTGGAATTCGACGATCCGGAACCATACAATCTCACAGACAGTGCATACATTGCTACTGTTTATGTTATCCCCGTTTGAGATGTTTGAGATAAACCTACTAAAGGTCCCCTTGTCTCTCCTCCCCATTTCCCGTTTCAATCGCTGTTTTCGTCAGCTCATGCTTCGCCGCAGCAGCAGAAGCAGGGAACCTTAACCGTATCTGCCGTGGCGATGCTGGCGCTGCTGTTGCTGCAAAATCAGTGAGAGCGAGAGTTTCGCGGACACCCATGTGTACCATGTGTAGATTTGGAACGGGCCATTCCGCTACGCAATGCATCGACGACGTGTGTGATGTGTAATGCAAACGTGTAATGTATATGTGTAATACACTGTGTAAACTGGGAAAGCATGTGCAATCAATGCACTGAAACTGAGCGATGCACTAAAAACGGGCCAAACGCTATGTACGCCATGTGCATGTACGCCTTGGTGACGGTGATGATGTGTGTAATAACTGGGAAGCGATGTACAATATGTAATAAAACACAAACTGAGAAATGACACACACTCGACCTTGTCTTTGTTTGTTGTCTTTTATTGTATTATTTGTTCATCATACACGACCACATTGAGGATCTATTTCTTCATACATTGAGGTTTGTGGTTTAACGGAACAGCGCTCGCAACAGCGGAAACATTACACGGGACAGCGGCAACAGTGTGCCCAGGAAACCCAGAAGAGCGATCGAGGTCTATCGCCTCATTTCCCTCCCCTCTTTGGCATGCTCGAGAGCGGCGATCATCCCTTCCTGCGAAAGACAGAGCAGAGAGCACATGATCACACACCTAGTATACACTATCGTTACCGGAAAGAAGGCTCACACTCACTAGAGATCCGTTCGCACGCATCCAGGCCGCATGCTCGCCATGTACTATACTGCCAACCGCATACATCGACCTATGCCCTTGTGTCAGGTGCAGATGTCTGCCCCAATTCACCTCGCCGTCTTTGAAAACTGCCGCCTGGAAGATCACCAACGTTAGCGTCCGCCGTGCTGACAACACCCCCGCCATGTTCTCCCCAGCGTTCCACTCCAGCAGGTACAGTTACAAGATGTGCCTGAGGCTGTACTTGAACGGGGACGGGACAGGACGGGGGACGCACCTCTCGCTCTTTTTCGTGGTGATGAGGGGCAGCTACGACAATCTGTTAGAGTGGCCCTTCCAAAAGAAGGTGAGACTGATGCTGCTGGATCAGAACATGAGAGAGCACATCTCCGACAATTTCCAACCCGACACCAGTTCCACTTCCTTCCAGAAGCCCGTCAGCGAGATGAACATCGCCAGCGGCTGCCCGCTCTTCTGTCCGCTAACCAAACTGAAGGACCCGTACCTGTGCGACGACACCATCTTCATCAAGGCCTTCGTATTACGCGATTGATGCTGTTGTGATGCTGTGTGGGGGGAGAGTGGAGAGAATAAACTTACACGTTTACTACAGTGGAGTGTTTGTGTCATTGTTACAGTGCGTGGGTGTTGGGTTTGGTCTTGGTAAAGAAATACATTGGTTTTGGTTGGGTAATATCGTTGCAGAGAGGAAGGGCCCGCGGAGCTCAGCACTCATTGCACGCAGACACATGGGATTGATCTAATCCTTTATTCAGATACATTGCGGAGATACAACCACGCGTACGGATCAGCTCTTCGACGCCAAGTTGTTGACCGAGGAGCAGATGGCTGACCTGCGAGTGAGAACCACGCGCTACAAACGACATTTTCACCTGCATACCCCCTGTGAGTCTACATATCATGTTTAAAATACTCTTGGAGCTTGAGCCCTTCCTGATAAACTCTTTGCACAAGGAGAAACCTGTCGAGGCTCCCGTTCCGGTCACCATCGAAGCTGTTATCCTGGAGAGTGATCGCCACATCACCAGGGCTGCCAGGCGAGATGCGGCAGAACATCGACATCCCGGAGCGGCTTCCGTTACTTGGCACGGCATGAATGCGCTGCTCTCCGTGAAGGCCATCTGTCACGAGGTGAGCAAGTGTATTTTGGCCCCCGTGACCACCGCCGGTAAAGTGAGAGAGCTCGTGTCGTGTATCCGTGGGTGTCCCAGGCATGCCGTGTACTGTCTGCTGAACTATCGCATCGCCGGCGATGCCAGCATCATGGATGCCTGCCGCCCCTGCTGCTGCGGGAATATGTTTGTAAGTTATAAAAATATGAATGTACTTTTCAATCAGTTTTTTGTTGTATTATTGAATAAAAGATTATAACTGTCTTTTCTTAACTCTTGGGTGGGTACGAAAGACGTGTCCTACCAAACCCCGCACGGTCCCGTGGTCGGGAGTTTGGTAGGAGGGGAGGTCGCCCAGGAGCCCTAGGTCAGGCGTGAGAAACGCGCCGTGCAAAACCCCTTAAGGTCCTTCAAAACGGGGAGGTCGCATTGTACTTTCCGCTTCAAGAAAACTCTCAGGGTCCTGTAAACCGGGCCGTCGCATTGTCCCCTGGTCCTCGAACTCAGGGCCAGAGGTAAAAACAGAACCTCACCTAACCCCTCAAAGCCGGTAGGAGCAAAAACCCAAGGCGTCCGAGGCCCGTGAACACGGCCTCGGCTGATGTGAAATTCAGAAACCCTGGCTGGAAACGTTCAAAGAGACCAAGCCGGAGGCCTGCAAACGGGGAGCTCGCACGGTTTCACAAATGAAGTGACAAGAGGGGCATAGAGCCCCATACGTCTGTAAGAGACACATATAAATTAATAGTCTACCCTGTTCAAAAGCTGCTCTCTCTCTCTCTCTCTCTCCCTCTCTGGAAACCCCCTAATGTGACTCAGAGTCTGACCCCTCCTCCTCTTTCTATCCTCTGGAAACCCCCTAGCGTGACTCAGAGCGCGTGTGTGTGTGTGTGTGTGTGTGTGTGTGTGTGTGTGTGCATTGTCTCCGTTCCCCTCTCTCGTCTCCCTATAAAAAAAGGGACTTTATGAGGCTTCACATATCGCTCTCGGCACAGGTCCCAGTAACGCCCAGACCAGAGACAGAAGATGTACGCTGCTGCTGTTGCGCTCGCGCTGTTGGTCCTGGCTAGACCGGGATTCATGGGTGAGTATGTGAGAGCGATTATGTTGGACGATGTAGTACCCGTATCTGGCTTAACTGTATTTCTTTTCACGCTTTACAGTTTCTTTCGGAGTCGGCGATGACGATGAGTTCGAACTGGAACTTTTGGAATTCGACGATCTGGAACCGTACAATCTCACAGACAGTGCATACAGTGTCTAACTGTGTTTGTGAACTGACCTGCTGTTTCCGTCCCGTCGTGTTAAGTAGTATCTTTGGTTTGCTAAAGTTTACCGCGTTAGTTTTTGACTGATCTCTGTTAGTTATCTGTCGTTTCTAAACTTTGTGTAGCTTATTGGTGTTTAATTGCTAGCTATTACTGAATTAGATTAGCCTTGTTATTCGTTAGTTTTGACAGTTTATCCGCAATTGTTGGTTTGATTGTAGTGAATTGCAAGCAGTCCTGAGTAAATCCGTGTAATTATCACGCTATTTGACTCAGCTGTTTGATCCCTCTTTTAGCATTGTCAGAGCAACGCATATAAGCACATCTACCTGGCAGTGTGATCAGAAAAGTGTCTACTTGTGTTTGTGAACTGACCTGCTGTTTCCGTCCCATCGTGTTAAGTAGTATCTTTGGTTTGCTAAAGTTTACCGCGTTAGTTTTGACTGATCTCTGTTAGTTATCTGTAGTTTCTAAACTTTGCGTAGCTTATTGGTGTTTAATTGCTAGCTATTACTGAATTAGATTAGCCTTGTTATTCGTTAGTTTCGACAGTTTATCCGCAATTGTTGGTTTGATTGTAGTGAATTGCAAGCAGTCCTGAGTAAATCCGTGTAATTATCACGCTATTTGACTCAGCTGTTTGATCCCTTTTTAGCGTTGTCAGAGCGACGCATATAAGTGCATCTACCTGGCTGTGATCAGAAAAGTGTCTACATGTGTTTGTGAACTGACCTGCTGTTCACAAACATGGATGCCTGTGTGTCAATGCGGGAATATGTTTGTAAGTTATAAAAATATGAATGTACTTTTCAATCTGGTTTTTGTTGTATTATTGAATAAAAGATTATAACTGTCTTTTCTTAACTCTTGGGTGGGTACGAAAGACATGTCCTACCAAACCCCGCACGGTCCCGTAAACGGGGAGGTCGCCCCAGAGCCCTAGGTCAGGCGTGAGAAACGCGCCGTGCAAAACCCCTTAAGGTCCTTCAAAACGGGGAAGTCGCATTGTACTTTCCGCTTCAAGAAAACTCTCAGGGTCCCGTAAACCGGGCCGTTGCATTGTCCCCTGGTCCTCGAACTCAGGGCCAGAGGTAAAAACGGAACCTCGCCTAACCCCTCAAAGCCGGTAGGAGCAAAAACCCAAGGCGTCCGAGGCCCGCGAACCTGGCCTCGGCTGACGTGAAATTCAGAAACCCTGGCTGGAAACGTTCAGAGAGACCAAGCCGGAGGCCTGCAAACGGGGAGCTCGCACGGTTTCACAAATGAAGTGACAAGAAGGGCATAGAGCCCCATACGTCTGTAAGAGACACATATAAATTAAATATATTAAAATTAATATATAGTCTACCCTGTTCAAAAGCTGCTCTCTCTCTCTCTCTCTCTCCCTCCCTGGAAACCCCCTAATGTGACTCAGAGTCTGACCCCTCCTCCTCTTTCTATCCTCTGGAAACCCCCTAGTGTGACTCAGAGCATGTGTGTGTGTGTGCATTGCCGACAGCCCTTGTCGACAGATCCAACCCTTGTCGACAGCCTCGTGTCACACTCTGTCAGAGGCCCTCACACAACCTCCCGACAGGTCGGGACGTTTTCCAGTTTCTTTCGGGGTCGGCAATGAAATTAGTTCGAACTGGAACTTTTGGAATTCGACGATCCGGAACCGTACAATCTCACAGACAGTGCATACAGTGTATAACTGTGTTTGTGAACTGACCTGCTGTTTCCGTCCCGTCATGTTAAGTAGTATCTTTGGTTTGCTAAAGTTTACCGCGTTAGTTTTTGACTGATCTCTGTTAGTTATCTGTAGTTTCTAAACTTTGCGTAGCTTATTGGTGTTTAATTGCTAGCTATTACTGAATTAGATTAGCCTTGTTATTCATTAGTTTCGACAGTTTATCCGCAGTTGTTGGTTTGATTGTAGTGAATTGCAAGCAGTCCTGAGTAAATCCGTGTAATTATCACACTATTTGACTCAGCTGTTTGATCCCTCTTTTAGCGTTGTCAGAGCCTGGCAGTGTGATCAGAAAAGTGTCTAACTGTGTTTCTGAACTGACCTGCTGTTTCCGTCCCTCCTAGTATGTGCCCGCACCCCATAACAGTCTGCTCTCTCCCATTCAGAAGGCGCTTCCGGCGTCGCACCCTCCCGCGACAACGGAATCTCTCCAACCTCTCCTACCCCCCCCTGAACCTTTGTGACAGCTTCACAATCTCAGGGGGGCTATGGAACTGTCGGTCTGCCGCACAGAAGGCCGACTTCATTTCTGCTTATGCCTCCCTCTTGTCCCTCCAGTTTCTCGCCCAGTGAGGCTGCCCGGGGCCGTGACACTGCATGTGCTGCACGTCAACACCGTGGGCAACCAGCAGTTCTCGGGCAAGATCTTCTCCAAAGACCTGCGCAAGTACGCCAGGACCCAGTCCAACACCACCAAGACCCTGGTCGTGTCGCGGCTCAGGTTTGTGTCAGACAAGAGGAGGCTGTGCTCGCAGCACGGCCACAAGAACACCTGCATAGAGTTCACCGCGAACGTGAGACGGAGCGCAAACTACACGTCCAACGCCACACACTCCCTGCAGCCGTGCTTCAGGTCCATGTTCGAGACCGTGTCCCAGGGCAGGGCGGTGATGTCGACCAAACCGTTCACAGTGAGCAACACCAACCTGATGTGCTACTTGTACGGGGTGGCGAACCTGGCCACCGTGGTGGTGATGATGAAGACCAAGAAGGAACACTTCCACAGCCCCCTCTTCTTCTCATCCGTGAACGTGAGCGGCAATGGCAGCTATCAGATCTTCCCCTCCATGTCCATCAACTCCCAGAATGTCACGGACGCCGAGCGGCAACTCACCAAGGCCCTGGCCAAAGTGGCCAGCCTGGTGGA
Source organism: Aldrovandia affinis (assembly GCA_029706075.1). NCBI lineage: Eukaryota > Metazoa > Chordata > Actinopteri > Notacanthiformes > Halosauridae > Aldrovandia > Aldrovandia affinis. The sequence goes on from JAINUG010000023.1 coordinate 646,063, forward strand.
GCTCCATGTGCACCTGAACGCGCTCTGCTGTCTGCTGGCGCAGGAGCACAGGGGCATGCTGCCGTTCTGGGACAAGCTGTGCCTGGTGTACTCACCGAGCTGTGGTTCCTGGGCATGGAGGAGAGAGACCCCCCCCTCCCTCTTCTCCCTCCAGTTTCTCGCCCTCACTGAGACCTGGATCAGCCCTGACAACTCCGCTACTCCTGCTGCCCTCTCGTCCGCCTACTCCTTCTCCCACACCCCCCGGCCATCGGGCCGTGGTGGTGGTACAGGTTTGCTTATCTCTCCCACATGAAAGTTCTGTCGTTCCCCTCTCCAACCTGTCTATATCCTCTTTTGAATACCACCCTGTCTCCATCACCTATCCTACTAAACTCTTTATTGTTGTTGTTTATCGTCCACCAGGGCCCCTGGGATGCTTCCTCGACGAGCTAGACACCCTGCTCAGCTCCTTCCCTGACCTTTCATCCTATCAGTCTCTCTTGTCTGTGTTTTCTTCTGCCGTCACTGCCGCTAAGGCAAACTTCTATCAAACTAAAATTCAAAACTCTATCTCTAAACCTCGTCGGATGGAGCGGATGGACCGCGTGCCTCCCGAGCACGTGGAGCCGGAAGCATCCTCCGATCTGGATGGGGATTGGCACTTCCTCACCCTGCACACGGGCCAGGTGTTTGGCTTCATGAAGATGGTGCCCGGGTCGCGCGACGCCACGCTCGGCATGGCCCGTTTCTGCCTGCCTAGGAACGTGGGTGCTATGGTGGACACCGGGGCCGCGGACGCCCCCTCCGGAGACCGGAGCATCACGCCCGTGCGCTGTCCGATATGCTCGGCGAGAGTGCCCAGGGGAGCGTTCTGGCGACACGCCGTGATAGAGATCTCGTGCAAGAATATCGAGCTCATGGCGACAGAAACAACCTCGTTCAGCGGGTGCAGGTGGGTATTGCCCGAGGACGACGGGTGGACAGAGCCTATTTACAGATCACGGCAGCTCAATGACACTCACGCTGCAGCGGAGGCACTGAGGAACGCGACGCAGAGGTTCGGCACTCGAGAGAGCTACTCGGACAAGCTTGCCGGCTGTGGTGTTTCCTTGGCCGCTTTGGTATAGGAGCAATGATGTCGACGGTCCACCGCGTAGGTGCGACAAGGCCCGCGGCACCCGCTCCTCCTGGCGTAGCCACACAGGCGAAAGGGCCAGAGCCCGAGGACAATAGCAACGCCTACAAGCGGGACTCTGTCCTGGATCGTCCGCTGGGGACGGCAAGCAGTGCTGTCGCTCTCATCCAATGCTTCTGCTGCGGTCTCGCTCTCGTCGGTGTGTGTGTCGGCATGCCTTGTCACATAGTTCTCCATCACAGTATCTCGGTGGGCTTCCCGGCGTGCGTTGCGATACGGTCCCGGGTAGCAGTAGAGTCAATAGAGTCAAGGCTCGCTCTGTCTGCTCTCCTTGCGGTCACTGAGGCTCTTCACGGGGCTAAGTCCCGATCCCTTAGCTCCGTCCTCCTCCTCCTCGACCTGTCGGCAGCATTCGACACCGTGGACCACCGGATCCTGCTCTCATCTCTCGTCGAGATGGGAATCTCTGGATCTGGGTTGACATGGTTTGAGTCCTACCTGGCTGACCGGTCCTACCAGGTGGCCTGGAGAGGATCCCTCCCCTCTCCCCACACCCTCTCTACCGGAGTTCCGCAGGGCTCGGTGCTAGGCCCCGTCCTATTCTCTCTGTACACCAAGTCACTTGGCTCTGTTATTTCTGCTCATGGTTTTTCCTATCACTGTTATGCTGATGACACTCAACTCTTTCTCTCCTTCTCTCCATCTTATACCCAGGTCCCGGCACGGATCTCTGCATGCCTGGCTGACATCTCCGCATGGATGTCCACCAACCACCTGAAGCTGAACCTGGGGAAGACAGAGCTGCTCTTCTTCCCTGCGAAGGGCTCCCCAATGATTGATGCGTCAATCACCATGGAAGGCTCCATAGTGTCTCCGTCTCAGTCTGCGAGGAGCCTTGGAGTGACCCAGGACAACCAGCTGTGCTTCTCGAGCCATATTGCAGCGATCACTCGGACCTGCCGTTTCTCCCTCCACAACATCCGGAGGATCTGACCGTTCCTCACCCAAGACCTCACTACCACTGAACGCTGTCGAGGATGTCTCGCAATGTGTCGCTCAGACACACTAGTAGATGTACAGGTCCTGTCAACGGCTTATAACCACTCGTGTTCCGTTCTGTCAGAGGGGACTGTGAAAGGCTGAACTGAGTGCTGTAGTCTGAGAGGCCTGTGCAATTGAACAGCCACCAAGGGGCCTGTTATGTACCCGTAACACCACAGGACTATGCCAACATCTCATACCGAGGCCAGTTTGCAGTCGACAGAACATAGGCTTGTCGGCAGATCCGACCTGGGTTTTCGACAGTATCCGGGCTTGTCGACAGACTTCAAACTGGGTTGTGAGGTCTTATCGACAGTATCCGGGCTTGTCGACAGCCATCAAACTGGGTTGTGAGGTCTTGTCGACAGTATCCGGGCTTGTCGACAGCCATCAAACTAGGTTGTGAGGTCTTGTCGACAGTATCCGAGCTTGTCGACAGCCATCAAACTGGGTTGTGAGGTCTTGTCGACAGTATCCGGGCTTGTCGACAGCCATCAAACTGGGTTGTGAGGTCTTGTCGACAGTATCCGAGCTTGTCGACAGCTATCAAACTGGGTTGTGAGGTCTTGTCGACAGTATCCGGGCTTGTCGACAGCCATCAAACTGGGTTGTGAGGTCTTGTCGACAGTATCCGAGCTTGTCGACAGCCATCAAACTGGGTTGTGAGGTCTTGTCGACAGTATCCTAGCTTGTCGACAGCTATCAAACTGGGTTGTGAGGTCATGTCGACGGAATACGGGCTTGTCGACAGATCAAAAGCTTGTCGACAGGACCTAGGCTTGTCGACAGAATAGGGGCTTGCCGATCACCTTGGCTTGTCTTGGGCTTGTCAAAAGACCCAGAGCTTGTTGACAGGCTTGTTGTCGACAGGATCTAAGTCACCTTGACTTGTCGACAGAATAGGGGCTTGCAGACTGAAGTCACCTTGGCTTGTCGGCGGAATACGGGCTTGTCGACAGACCGAGAGCTTGTCGACAGACTGAGAGCTCTAGGCTTGTCGAGAGCTCGGTGAGTAGTGAGGACTATGACCGTCAAAATTATGCATGAAGATCGAAAATAAACATAAAGTTTTATTTTTATTATATTTTATAGTTTATAGTCATATACACAACAGATGAGGCTTTTCAGGTTTAGATTTTACTTGTATTTTATTCAGAGATTCACATACATTGCAAGCAACCAAGTTACACAGACGCTGTCCCAACAATGAATTCCCCTTCACGCAGCACCGGTCGGGGACCTCGGCCGCAAGACGTCAGATTCTAGATCCGCAGCCGAGATACCCTTTTCCTCCTCGCGACAACAACATGGTGCTGCGATAGAGACAGAGACAGCGTGGTCGGAGGTGTTGGCGTTGGTCGCAGGGCCATCGGTTTGTCTCGTGTATGGCAAAACAACACTGACAGGTAGAATGTTCAGGATTCAATCAACTTCCATCGGCTCTGGGTCGCCGGCGTTAGCGCCCTGCCCGGAGATCCCTACCGAGTCTCGAGCCCCGGGGCAGGTCCGCGTAGATCTCAGCATGTCGTTCCCCGAGGTGCCTATCTTAGGCCGGGCTCTCCCGAACCGATAGGTCAAGTTGTAATCGGGGAGGCCGCCCACGTTGTGCCACATAGACGGTCCGTGAGGCACCTCGCTCTCGTTGAAAGCACCCGTGTCCATAGGTTCGGACTTTGGCGTCACGGCGTCCGGGTGCACCGGCAACTCGAGCGCAATGTCCCAGAATGTGAACCGGTCCCCGACAATGCTCCTCAACAGCTCCAGGCTCTTCAGACCGGGTACGGCCAGCACCTCCTGGATGAAGTACGAGGACTTGTCCGAGGCTATGTTCAGCGGGACGGTGTACGTGGCGACGTTGGAAGTTGACGCGTCCTGCCACCACATAGTGTCCTCGTGCCAGTACGTCACCGTCGGCACAATCCTGAGAGCGTTCTTCGGTTGCAGGCTTTGTGGGGGAAGATAGTAGGCCAGGTAGTTGTTTGTCATCAGCAGCACGCATTTCACGCCGCCTCGATCCCCTTCCCCGTCGCGTACGGTCTTGAACTCGTTGCCTCCCTCCAGGTCCACCAGGTCCATGAGCGCCCTGACCAGAGAGGCCGAGGGGTTCTGAGGAAACTGCATGCAATTCAGCACCGAGGCCTTGGCTATCTTCGTCATCGTGACGGATTTGGGGTTCAGCAATAGGTTCTCGGGCCACTGTACCCACCAGGGTGGTATCAAACCACGAATCTCCTTCGTCATGGCCTTGTGAATGTCCAGGTACAGGTTCGCTACGGAGTCACATGTAAATTCCTTTGCCGATGCGTGGTCCATGGTGTACCATGGTGGTTGAGCTGAGACTATCAGCAATTTAGCTTGGCTTTCGGCTGCCATGTCGATGTTGTTCGAGGGATGTCTTGCAATGTGTCGCTCAGACACACTAGTAGATGTACAGGTCCTGTCAACGGCTTATAACCACTCGTGTTCCGTTCTGTCAGAGGGGACTGTGAAAGGCTGAACTGAGTGCTGTAGTCTGAGAGGCCTGTGCAATTGAACAGCCACCAAGGGGCCTGTTATGTACCCGTAACACCACAGGACTATGCCAACATCTCATACCGAGGCCAGTTTGCAGTCGACAGAACATAGGCTTGTCGGCAGATCCGACCTGGGTTTTCGACAGTATCCGGGCTTGTCGACAGACTTCAAACTGGGTTGTGAGGTCTTATCGACAGTATCCGGGCTTGTCGACAGCCATCAAACTGGGTTGTGAGGTCTTGTCGACAGTATCCGGGCTTGTCGACAGCCATCAAACTAGGTTGTGAGGTCTTGTGTGAGGTCTTGACAGTATCCGGCTTGTCGACAGCCATCAAACTGGGTTGTGAGGTCTTCAAACTGGGTTGTGAGGTCTTGACAGTATCCGGGCTTGTCGACAGCCATCAAACTGGGTTGTGAGGTCTTGTCGACAGTATCCGGGCTTGTCGACAGCCATCAAACTGGGTTGTGAGGTCTTGTCGACAGTATCCGAGCTTGTCGACAGCTATCAAACTGGGTTGTGAGGTCTTGTCGACAGTATCCGGGCTTGTCGACAGCCATCAAACTGGGTTGTGAGGTCTTGTCGACAGTATCCGAGCTTGTCGACAGCCATCAAACTGGGTTGTGAGGTCTTGTCGACAGTATCCTAGCTTGTCGACAGCTATCAAACTGGGTTGTGAGGTCATGTCGACGGAATACGGGCTTGTCGACAGATCAAAAGCTTGTCAGGACCTAGGCTTGTCGACAGAATAGGGGCTTGCCGACAGAAGTCACCTTGGCTTGTCGGCGGAATACGGGCTTGTCAAAAGACCCAGAGCTTGTTGACAGGATCTAGGCTTGTCGACAGAATAGGGGCTTGCCGACAGAAGTCACCTTGACTTGTCGGCGGAATACGGGCTTGTCGACAGACCGAGAGCTTGTCGACAGGATCTAGGCTTGTCGACAGAATAGGGGCTTGCAGACTGAAGTCACCTTGGCTTGTCGGCGGAATACGGGCTTGTCGACAGACTGAGAGCTCTAGGCTTGTCGAGAGCTCGGTGAGTAGTGAGGACTATGACCGTCAAAATTATGCATGAAGATCGAAAATAAACATAAAGTTTTATTTTTATTATATTTTATAGTTTATAGTCATATACACAACAGATGAGGCTTTTCAGGTTTAGATTTTACTTGTATTTTATTCAGAGATTCACATACATTGCAAGCAACCAAGTTACACAGACGCTGTCCCAACAATGAATTCCCCTCACACGCAGCACCGGTCGGGGACCTCGGCCGCAAGACGTCAGATTCTAGATCCGCAGCCGAGATACCCTTTTCCTCCTCGGCGACAACATGGTGCTGCGATAGAGACAGAGACAGCGTGGTCGGAGGTGTTGGCGTTGGTCGCAGGGCCATCGGTTTGTCTCGTGTATGGCAAAACAACACTGACAGGTAGAATGTTCAGGATTCAATCAACTTCCATCGGCTCTGGGTCGCCGGCGTTAGCGCCCTGCCCGGAGATCCCTACCGAGTCTCGAGCCCCGGGGCAGGTCCGCGTAGATCTCAGCATGTCGTTCCCCGAGGTGCCTATCTTAGGCCGGGCTCTCCCGAACCGATAGGTCAAGTTGTAATCGGGGAGGCCGCCCACGTTGTGCCACATAGACGGTCCGTGAGGCACCTCGCTCTCGTTGAAAGCACCCGTGTCCATAGGTTCGGACTTTGGCGTCACGGCGTCCGGGTGCACCGGCAACTCGAGCGCAATGTCCCAGAATGTGAACCGGTCCCCGACAATGCTCCTCAACAGCTCCAGGCTCTTCAGACCGGGTACGGCCAGCACCTCCTGGATGAAGTACGAGGACTTGTCCGAGGCTATGTTCAGCGGGACGGTGTACGTGGCGACGTTGGAAGTTGACGCGTCCTGCCACCACATAGTGTCCTCGTGCCAGTACGTCACCGTCGGCACAATCCTGAGAGCGTTCTTCGGTTGCAGGCTTTGTGGGGGAAGATAGTAGGCCAGGTAGTTGTTTGTCATCAGCAGCACGCATTTCACGCCGCCTCGATCCCCTTCCCCGTCGCGTACGGTCTTGAACTCGTTGCCTGCCTCCAGGTCCACCAGGTCCATGAGCGCCCTGACCAGAGAGGCCGAGGGGTTCTGAGGAAACTGCATGCAATTCAGCACCGAGGCCTTGGCTATCTTCGTCATCGTGACGGATTTGGGGTTCAGCAATAGGTTCTCGGGCCACTGTACCCACCAGGGTGGTATCAAACCACGAATCTCCTTCGTCATGGCCTTGTGAATGTCCAGGTACAGGTTCGCTACGGAGTCACATGTAAATTCCTTTGCCGATGCGTGGTCCATGGTGTACCATGGTGGTTGAGCTGAGACTATCAGCAATTTAGCTTGGCTTTCGGCTGCCATGTCGATGTTGTTCGAGGGATGTCTTGCAATGTGTCGCTCAGACACACTAGTAGATGTACAGGTCCTGTCAACGGCTTATAACCACTCGTGTTCCGTTCTGTCAGAGGGGACTGTGAAAGGCTGAACTGAGTGCTGTAGTCTGAGAGGCCTGTGCAATTGAACAGCCACCAAGGGGCCTGTTATGTACCCGTAACACCACAGGACTATGCCAACATCTCATACCGAGGCCAGTTTGCAGTCGACAGAACATAGGCTTGTCGGCAGATCCGACCTGGGTTTTCGACAGTATCCGGGCTTGTCGACAGACTTCAAACTGGGTTGTGAGGTCTTATCGACAGTATCCGGGCTTGTCGACAGCCATCAAACTGGGTTGTGAGGTCTTGTCGACAGTATCCGGGCTTGTCGACAGCCATCAAACTAGGTTGTGAGGTCTTGTCGACAGTATCCGGGCTTGTCGACAGCCATCAAACTGTCTTGTCGACAGTATCCGGGCTTGTCGACAGCCATCAAACTGGGTTGTGAGGTCTTGTCGACAGTATCCGGGCTTGTCGACAGCCATCAAACTAGGTTGTGAGGTCTTGTCGACAGTATCCGGGCTTGTCGACAGCCATCAAACTGGGTTGTGAGGTCTTGTCGACAGTATCCGGGCTTGTCGACAGCCATCAAACTGGGTTGTGAGGTCTTGTCGACAGTATCCGAGCTTGTCGACAGCTATCAAACTGGGTTGTGAGGTCTTGTCGACAGTATCCGGGCTTGTCGACAGCCATCAAACTGGGTTGTGAGGTCTTGTCGACAGTATCCGAGCTTGTCGACAGCCATCAAACTGGGTTGTGAGGTCTTGTCGACAGTATCCTAGCTTGTCGACAGCTATCAAACTGGGTTGTGAGGTCATGTCGACGGAATACGGGCTTGTCGACAGATCAAAAGCTTGTCGACAGGACCTAGGCTTGTCGACAGAATAGGGGCTTGCCGACAGAAGTCACCTTGGCTTGTCGGCGGAATACGGGCTTGTCAAAAGACCCAGAGCTTGTTGACAGGATCTAGGCTTGTCGACAGAATAGGGGCTTGCCGACAGAAGTCACCTTGACTTGTCGGCGGAATCTAGGCTTGTCGACAGAATAGGGGCTTGCAGACTGGATCTAGGCTTGTCGACAGAATAGGGGCTTGCAGACTGAAGTCACCTTGGCTTGTCGGCGGAATACGGGCTTGTCGACAGACTGAGAGCTCTAGGCTTGTCGAGAGCTCGGTGAGTAGTGAGGACTATGACCGTCAAAATTATGCATGAAGATCGAAAATAAACATAAAGTTTTATTTTTATTATATTTTATAGTTTATAGTCATATACACAACAGATGAGGCTTTTCAGGTTTAGATTTTACTTGTATTTTATTCAGAGATTCACATACATTGCAAGCAACCAAGTTACACAGACGCTGTCCCAACAATGAATTCCCCTTCACGCAGCACCGGTCGGGGACCTCGGCCGCAAGACGTCAGATTCTAGATCCGCAGCCGAGATACCCTTTTCCTCCTCGGCGACAACATGGTGCTGCGATAGAGACAGAGACAGCGTGGTCGGAGGTGTTGGCGTTGGTCGCAGGGCCATCGGTTTGTCTCGTGTATGGCAAAACAACACTGACAGGTAGAATGTTCAGGATTCAATCAACTTCCATCGGCTCTGGGTCGCCGGCGTTAGCGCCCTGCCCGGAGATCCCTACCGAGTCTCGAGCCCCGGGGCAGGTCCGCGTAGATCTCAGCATGTCGTTCCCCGAGGTGCCTATCTTAGGCCGGGCTCTTCCGAACCGATAGGTCAAGTTGTAATCAGGGAGGCCGCCCACGTTGTGCCACATAGACGGTCCATGAGGCACCTCGCTCTCGTTGAAAGCACCCGTGTCCATAGGTTCGGACTTTGGCGTCACGGCGTCCGGGTGCACCGGCAGCTCGAGCGCAATGTCCCAGAACGTGAACCGGTCCCCGACAATGCTCCTCAACAGCTCCAGGCTCTTCAGACCGGGTACGGCCAGCACCTCCTGGATGAAGTACGAGGACTTGTCCGAGGCTATGTTCAGCGGGACGGTGTACGTGGCGACATTGGAAGTTGACGCGTCCTGCCACCACATAGTGTCCTCGTGCCAGTATGTCACCGTCGGCACAATCCTGAGAGCATTCTTCGGTTGCAGGCTTTGTGGGGGAAGATAGTAGGCCAGGTAGTTGTTTGTCATCAGCAGCACGCATTTCACACCGCCTCGATCCCCTTCCCCGTCGCGTACGGTCTTGAACTTGTTGCCTCCCTCCAGGTCCACCAGGTCCATGAGCGCCCTGACCAGAGAGGCCGAGGGGTTCTGAGGAAACTGCATGCAATTCAGCACCGAGGTCTTGGCTATCTTCGTCATCGTGACGGATTTGGGGTTCAGCAATAGGTACTCGGGCCGCTGTACCCACCAGGGTGGTATCAAACCACGAATCTCCTTCGTCATGGCCTTGTGAATGTCCAGGTACAGGTTCGCTACGGAGTCACATGTAAATTCCTTTGCCGATGCGTGGTCCATGGTGTACCATGGTGGTTGAGCTGAGACTATCAGCGACTTAGCTTGGCTTTCGGCTGCCATGTCGATGTTGTTCGAGTGATGTCTCGCAATGTGTCGCTCAGACACACTAGTAGATGTACAGGTCCTGTCCATGGCTTATAACCACTTGTGTTCCGTTCTGTCAGAGGGGACTGTGAAAGGCTGAACTGTGTGCTGTAGTCTGAGAGGCCTGTGCAATTGAACAGCCACCAAGGAGCCTGTTATATACCTGTAACCCCACAGGACTATGCCAACATCTCATACCGAGGCCAGTTCGCAGTCGACAGAACATAGGCTTGTCGGCAGATCCGACCTGGGTTTTCGACAGTATCCGGGCTTGTCGACAGACTTCAAACTGGGTTGTGAGGTCTTGTCGACAGTATCCGGGCTTGTTGACAGACCGAGAGCTTGTCGACAGGATCTAGGCTTGTCGACGGAATAGGGGCCTGCCGACAGAAGTCACCTTGGCTTGTCGACGGAATACAGGCTTGTTGACAGACCGAGAGCGAACGCAGACGGCGAGCCTGAAGCGCCCGACAGAATGCACCGCCGTGCCGGGTTGGTTAAGGAAGCCGGAGTCCTTCATGGTGCACAGTGTCGCGATCTGCGACAGGGAGATCTCGTTGATCGTCAGCGCCACCTCCGCGTAGAACCGGTCCACCAGGTACTTGGCCCCGTCGCATAGCATCATTATCACATAGCCCCACAGCCACCCCGGTTCCGTAGAGGCGATGGAGTAGGCACGGTCAGGGGGATCAGGTAGGCCTGCATATCCGAGGTCGGCAGGAGTCGCCCGCCAGGTTGTCGTCTCGCGGGGCAACTAGCTGTAGCCGAACCAGGACACCATGGTGTCCAAGGCGCTCGAGACGTTCATCCATAGAAACACGGACACGGTCCACACCGTCAGTCTCCCCCAGTCCCCTACGAGCCATGTCAATATGTAACTCAGCAGAAGGAACGCCGTGGCAGCGAACCTGCGCGCGCAGGTGACCCGGGATGACTCGGGGCCTACCGTCGCCAGGGCCAGGCCAAGACCTGGTTCTGGTCCTGGTCGCACGCCACTCTCGCGGGTCGGTCCAGCTGCACAGTTAGAGGCATAACTGTTGTACGCTAGGGGAGTGAGATGGACTGTTAGGCTAGGGAATCGGGCTCTAATAGAAAGAGGATCCGTTCTCGGAACATGGCAGGGAGGGAGCGAGTGCGTGTATTGACTGGGTCGACGTCGTGCTAGGCGACGAGACGAAAGACCGAAAAGGATAACAAAGATGAAAACAACTCGATTTTTATTTATAATTTTATTTTTCCGTGGTGACGGCCTGCCGCTTGTTCCCCTTGGCTGTTGTCAACTTTAGGTCTTATCTCAACTCTGCTGTTGACGCAGTTGGGCGTCAGGCAGGCGAACACCTGCTCGCAGAAGCACCTCAGCCACCTGAACTGGCTCACCAGCGTCTTGGTCACGGTAGGCCTGAAGCAGTTCAGTACGGTGACATGACTCGACCCGGGCCTGACGATCACCAGTTACGCGGGGGTGTTTTCGGCCAGGCTGGGGTACATCAGCACAAACATGAGCCACGTCAGCCAAAGCTGTCAGTTGTACCTGGTGCGGATGCTCTTGTTCATGCTGCTCACGCTCATCGTCTTGAGCTCGAGTATCACGGTCTTGCCTGTCACCGTGTCACGTCCCAGCAGGTCGACCTCCGTGTAGCAGCCCCAACCCTCCCGGATTCCCGCGCAGCCCCGGGTACAACCGTTGTGGCAGGTCAGGGGCCAAGAGCCCCCGTCGGGCCTGGGTACGTTGGCCACCAACGTGTACCATTCGAGCGGTGCCCGCTCCTGCAGGGACCTGGCCTGCAGCCGCCTACACGTCGTTCTGAAGTCGATGGTGGGATTTCCGGGCAGCATTGTACTTATGAGCACCGAGGCATAGCGCGAGTGTGCTCGAGAGGTCATTATTAGTGTACTCTGTATCGCGCAGGGTACATACAACATTGCCGCTCATCATGTCGGCGACCCACAGAGTATTCATGCCCCAGCAGCGTGAGCCCGGCATGGCTTTCGGGTCCAGACACTCAGAGGCCATGACAAAATTCAACAACAACGTGGCTGGGGTGGTGAACAAATTCGAGGGCAACATGATCGTGTGGCTCATGATAACCCAGATGACTACCATGTGTTTCCTCGTGATCCCCGAGTGCATGGTCAATCTGATAGACGGCGCGTACGCCGTGGCGGTCGACTACCCGGGAGAGGACTTCAAGGAGCTGTCCTCCAGGTACAACAGGGTGTACATCAACAGCGGCATTGTCACCGTAGTCGTCGGCTGCCTGGCCATGTGCGTCAACATCGTGCTCAGCTACTTTGTCGTGCTGGCCAAGAAAAAGCTCTTGACCAAGAGCAACGGGAGCATGACGACCGGCAGGAGCACCGTGGGAGTGGTGCTGTACGTCCTGGCGATGAACGCTCAGCTGCTGTTCAGCGTTCTGCGCGCCTGCATGGAGCTGCTGTACAGGTCGCTGACCATGGACGGTACCAGGATACGTCACGTCGAGACAGCCATTGCCTCGTTCGGGCTGATGGTGGTGATCGCGGGGTTGATCACGGGCATCTCGACCACTATGCTGCTCATGTCCCACGAGGAGAGCCAGCAGAAGACGCAGCAGCAGCAGCAGTACCAGCTCACGGGACAAGCTCCCTACCAGTCTGTCAACACAGTGTACCAACAGAAACACATGTAAAAAAAAAAAAAAAAAAAAAAAGGACCTACCTCGACCGAGAGGAGCCTGAGCAGCCAAGACACGATCTACCTACCGTGGACTCTGTCGTCCGATGGGTCGATGTCAGGGGCTCGGGGAATAGGGGCCCGTGAGATAGGCGATAGAGTGTGAGAGGTGTGGTGGTGTTGTTGTCATGTACATTTGTTGTGTGTCTTTCATTTTTCTACACGATGGTTGTTGTCATGTATCCATATCAATAAAAGTCACAGATAACCAGGTTCGGCTTGTTTCTCTTTATTCGAATGTTTTAATTTACAGGACAGGTCTATACACACCTGACATTTACACACAGCACAATTTCAACGACTCGGGCTAGTCATCCACCTCCTTGAGCCGATGAGTGCCATAACCATTCTGGGGTCGCTGAACCGGTTGTCTAAGCTGTTGTTGTTGATGGCCCTGCCGCTGCTGGCTCTGCCGGTGATATTGTTGGTTGAACTCGGGAGGTGCTGCTCAACGCTGTATCCCCAGGGCTTGGGTGGTTGCTGGCTCTGCTGGTTCGCCGTGAACTGAGACAGGTCCGGGTACGTGGGGGCGTGTGTCGCGTACGCCCGGTGGTGTTGCGCGACGTGAGGCATGGGGTCCAAAGGGGCGGAGGGGTAGTCAGACCACGCGGCCGTCAGGAGCCAGTTGGCGGGTATATCGTTCAGTATGTGGTACCTGTACTTCCCCACCTTGCAGCTCCCCTGGGTTTTCTGGAGCCCGTGAGTGACGCAGTAGCGGAACAGCAGGTATATGTAGTATCTGGCAAGCTTCCTGTTGTCCCCGCGTATGAGCTCCGAGACCTCGGTGTGGTCCGGGCCCACAGACGCACACTCTAGCCTCTGTAGGACGTTCATGTCCTCGCTGGGCACAAACTGCCTGTCGGCCCGGTCCCACATGTCCCTCAGCCTGTCCATCGTATGTCCATCTCCTTTTGTGAAAATGTGCGCTAACTATGATTGTTCCTACCATGTATTTATGCACATCTTGTAAGTCGCTCTGGATAAGGGCGTCTGCTAAATGCTTAAAATGTCAAATGTATGTGCAAAACAATGTTAGCCGTAACGTCTCTGCTAACTCCCAAATCATTGCTCTCGGCATTCAGTAATGTTAGCTCATCAACTTATTAGCTTTTTGTCTTTGATGTCTCTAAGATATTGTTACGGTTTGTGAATCGCCCCTTGACCTTGACCATCTTCTTACATTTTGTTTTTGCTCTAAAAGCAATAAAAGTGTAGCCATCGCTTTTGAGACAATGAAGTTAGGAACTGTTTGTTCTGTAATAGCAAAATTCCTAAATTCTTAAAGTAGATTTGGGAATAAGACCTAAGTATAAGTAGATAAGACCTAAAGATGTTTCTTTAATACGCCCCCTGGACTTTAACTTGGTTAAACTTTATTATATCATAATTAAGTTACAGGATTGTATTGTAATGTTACATTAGCATTTTTGTTACATTGTTTTGCATTAAATAGTGTTCATGATTTTTTCAAATTGCAAACAAAAGAAAAAGCGTTCATGTTATAGTTTGTATAATGTACTAGTAAAACTTTATTGAGAACATCCGGCAGAAAAAATACAAGTAATTTCCAGTAGGTGGCAGCAAAGCACAAAAATCCTGTAAAAACAGTGGCGATAACAATAAATAAAGTACTAACGGAGCTCAAATTCTCGTTGGATACACATATGTATACTCGATATATACTGCATAACACGATGAAAAAAACACCACGTCATATTATTATTATTAGATTATTTTATCTACAACTGCGATGATGACAAAGGACAAAACCACTTTGGTTACATGAAATAATGGACAAACTGATGTAACAAAGTAAGACGTAATTTCAGCGGTAGTAATGTTACTCCTCGTGCCCCACCTCGCCTGTCCTATCAGGGATACAGCTAGCTAACCTAAGTTACCTACCTAATAACCTAAGTTAGCTACATATCATTTATTAACGACATTAACTACCTAGAAACATCCACGATTTCACTATCATTAACGTTACAGACCGTGGATATTTAAAATAATGGGACAAAACGAGAAGTTACATTAGGATACTTATTGACGCATTCCGCTCATTGACTGATGGCGCTCAGTTCAACAAGTGAGAAGATCAAAACCATAACATCAAAACAGCATTGCTTTACGCCTTCAGTCCTGTTCTCACGACAATTTCAGTATCAATAACGTTACAGGTATCTGAAACGCACAATATTGACAAGCTCAATTGTGTTGAGGAGCCCGAATTCGTTAGCTCGTAAGGTTTATGGCAGGAGAGTGAGCAATGGCGTTAAGACGTACACCACTGCCAATCAGGGTGTGCGTTAGATACGGTGGATAAGTGCTACGAGATTCTAAGGAGATTCTAATTTCCATAAAGAAACATGACAAAAATGAATTAGATGTCACGCATTTTTTAAGTGGTTTTGAACTGACATGACTGCTGATATCTCGAAAAAAACCTGAAAGTTCGAAATATATAATTTATTTCTCCTTTAAAAAGTTGTGTTTTCCCATTGATTTCAATGGAAACAAAACTGTACTCCACACCTACCGGTAGAGGGCAGATTTCCATTCTTGCTTCACTCAATATCTCATAGTGTTGCCCGTTGGGTTAAGTCAGTGCTTCTCAATTATTTTCTGTTAAGCCCCCCCTGGGAAGAAGAAAACATTTCGCGAAAAAAAGCTGAGACCAGTTTTTTTTTTTCGCGGACGTTTTGCTTCAATTTTGCGCCCCAGTCTTGCACCCCCCGGACGCTACGCCTCTGGTCACACCAGTTCGCCCCCCTGGCATCGCGGGGCGCGCCCCACTATTTGAGAAACACTGGGTTAAGTGATCGTGTTCTTGCAGAGCTTGGAAAAGTACAGATAAGTGATTGAATAAAAAACGAAATAATATTAATTATCCATAGACGCATGAGCGAGTGCAAAATAGTTCGTATTGTATGTAGTATTTCCATTCCATTCTGTCGTGTATCTTTAACAGGTTTTTGAAACTTAAAATGTTACATGAAATAACATTTATATATTTGACATTTTTCTGTAAAAACCTCCTGTGCACTTTCTTGTGTCTTATTTATGGAATTCGTTTGAGATTTTCTTTTTTCACTATAAAACAAGATTTTCTTTTAAAACAGGTGTCAGATATGGAAACTACAAGTAATGTCTACTAAAAAATTGTAGTGCGAAAGGAGAAAATAATAACTTCATTTTTGATGGAGAATTGACACTTCTGAGGACCTGTCCTTAAAATTAATTATTTGCCATTCTAGTTGCAAGTTATTTGCTGGCCCGTTTGCGAAACGGTAAACCTAGAACGTTTACACATATTGGAACGTAATTTCACACAATATGAGTTTGACTTAATACCTGTAGCTGGTGTACATTAAGTTAAATCAATTAACTTACAGTTATAACTTACTTCTGTGGTGCTTGGACACCAATATAGTAAGGAATTAAACCAAGGAAGCCCTTACCTGTTGTGAGGATGCCAAAGGGTACAATGTGGCCTGTTCTTTTCAGAAGAGTTTCCAAATAGGCTCGTAAAATTAGGTGGACTGTGGCTGCACTGCTAATGTGGGCTATGCTTCTGCTTCTGCCTTATTACTGAGTCTGACTCCACTCTACATTAAACGAAGACGTTATTTTAGAGTTGTGCATCTTGGAACTGCCCAAGTATGACAATAAAACAACCTTAATTGTGAGCTACTGTACGTGTGTAAATAAAAAGATTAATATGAATGAATTATTATTAGCTTATTATGAAAAATTGAATTTGGTTAAAAGCATAGCTAGTTAGCCTTCAGATTAGCTAATGACAAGCAGAGATAGAGAAAGCTATTTGCTACAAGTCTGCAGGCAAACGTTAAATAAATTATCTAATGAACTAAAGTTCAGTCAGTTAGATACTTAAGTACCATCATAACAAGAAACCATTTTACGTTGACAAGCGAGCAATATCTTGATAGCTAGCAAGCAAGCTATCTAACGTTAGCATAGCAAAGAAATTAACCAGCATCTGGCCTGTATCACGAAAGGTACAGTAGCCTATCTGCTTAGCTGGCTTGATAACCAATTTCCTGTGTTTTCTCTTCAGTCCCTTTCACTTCGCACCTCATCATATCGAGAATGTAGTTCTAACAACAGTAACACGCAATATCCCCTTGTTTGAGCTCATCGGAGAAGAAAAGATATCGATATAGAGTGGGATAGTGCCTTTAGAATAGATACGTGAGGAAGGTCTCTGTGATAACCGTGACAACGCAATCACCAAAACAGAGGTATCTCCCCCACGAGACATTCGGCCCTGAATTTCACATTTGTTTTATTGAATTTATGTGTCGAAACTAGATTTATAATCTTCTTTGATATGTCCACACAATCATATTTTTCTGTTATCGCTGATATCGTGAATGTATCGCTTGCGTAACCGGGGAAAGTTTGCCGCCAGGCTAACGGCTGGAATACACAGTGTTTTAATGGCGCGTGTTTAAGCTTGGAAATTGTAGCGTGGTGAGTAGCCTCAATATGCAAGTGATACTGGATAAATAGCTGTAACTTCAGTTTGAATAGTATAGTTATGATGACGTTATCCTTCCTGAAGGCTTAACACACGGTTTTAAAAACAAAGTACAGGAGCTAGCTACAGTTGGAACTCGAGGATATGTTCATGCTAGGGATGGATTTGATTGATTGGAATCATACAGGTAACTGGCAAAATAAAGGAAACATGTTGTAATAGGGCATTGGGCCACCACAAGCCGCCAGGACAGCGTCAATGCGCCATGGCATAGATTCTACAAGTGTCTGGAAATCTATTGGAGTCATGCAGCACCATTCTTCCATGAAAAATTCCATCATTTGGTGTTTTGTAGACGATGGTGGAAAACATCGTCACAAGCACCACTCCAGATAGGCCATAAAGTGAACCCGTTTTTCGTTTAATCTCGTTCCCATCAAACCCGACTACATACTTTCTACTTCATAAAAAAAGATCTATTGGTGTTGAGCGAGAAAATAAAACTTCTACTCGTGGAAGTCCTGGGCGTGATCAGTTTGTTCAAAAGTGGTGAAGCGGCCGTCACGTGATCCCGTTAGACCAATAAGGTGGCCGCTTTTTGGAACTAGATTCCAAGATGTCTGCCTCCATGTTGTTAACAAACAGTAGCGAAGATGAAGATAATACTCCTAAAAGTCCTCCAAAAGTCTGTAATAAAGTTAATAACCAGTGCTATATGCATGTAATGGCCGTAAAGAACGAAGAGGCACAGAATTGTACGTACACGATGGGATACATACAGAAACACCATCACACGATGGCTTGGCTTGAAGGGTGAGAGTCAGTCAATGGCAGAAACGTACAAACACTGCATAGATATAGAGTTTGAGAATGTCCCCGAAGACGCTGGGTTTCACCCCACTTGCTACAGGCGTTTTATAGATAAAAGGCCGAGAAACGGGTCTCACGTGAGCGTTCTGAAGCTCAAGATGCGGACGGAGGCGAGGCTGTGCCATCGTGTAGTACCTCCACCTCAAGGGAAACTCCAAGGAAGAAACTTCGATCCGGGACGGGCCTGCCAGTACCTTGTGCTGGTCCTGTGCTTACTCTAATTTGCAAGAAAACGGACAAGTACATCACAAACGCCAGAAGGAACATCTGTCACAGTCAGAAACGTTGTCAGCAGGTAGGTAAACACAAATTGGCCTGCACACACACACACACACACACTGTGGTAGAATTTTAGAGTAGTATTAATTTCTCTATGAAAGATTGAAAGGTTCAATGTGAGAGAAATATTTATGTAGACAGGCAGGCCCTCACCATCCTCACACACACACTCATTGGATTATCCTTTTGTTATTTCAAGGCCAGTTGCAGAAAGTGAGTTATTATATTGCATTTTCAATTCATAATTACATAACAATAACATTACACAAGTAAACATTGACTATCTACATAGTCTCTGTATATTGTCTGTTTGTCTATAGACACAATCATCACTGCACAACTCCTGGCACAGTAACTCAATGTATTTCATCAACCACTTGCAATCAGATGTAATTTTGTTCTGATTCATGTGTTTTCTTTTCAGAAATGAGCCAACCTTTGATGCCAGCTACAAGATATTCTGTGAGACAATCATCCGCCAAAGAATAATTGTAAACCAAGACGTGCTGAAAATGACCCAGCTAAGAAGGATCTTTTCAAATCTGGTGAAAAAACATGAAGGTCTTGATGCTTCAAACTACAGGTAATTGCAATACCATTAGTTTATTTGGCAGCTTAAGCTAAATTGGTTTTCAATGTGAATATATATTTATTTATATCCTTCTGATCATCTTTCACTGTATTTGTATGTTGCAGGCAGGATAAATTGAAGAGGAGGTTGACCCGTGATTTCCCCCAGCTGGTGTTTCACGTCCCCACCAAGCGCAACATCTGTGAGCTGGTTTTTGTTGAGACACTGTCGGCAGATAAGCTGATAGACAGGCTACCTCATCCATCAGGCACAGAAACAACAGAGTCTACGGAGGTAAACCAAACTGACAGTGAGAGTGAAAACCCCCGAAGTACAACAGCTGGTCAGAAAACCCCAGAGCAGGGGTCCCCAACCACCGGACCACGGCCCGGTACCGGTCCGTGAGGCATTTGGTACCGGGCCGCACAGAAATAATAAAAACGTTTTAATTTTAATTGTAATTTTATTTCCATTTTATTGACTATGTTTTATTTTGAAAAATGACCACTTCCGTCTGTGCCTCTTTTCCATGCCCCCGGTTCCGTGGAAAAATGGGCTTGCATGAAACCGGTCGGTGGTGCAAAAAAGGTTGGGGACCGCTGCCCCAGAGGACATAAGGACACTTTATAGTGCGGCATTGTTATTAAAGAGGCTTGTATCTGACTCTCCCAGTATGACGTGCCCGTGGCCGCCCACGTCAGATGATTTAAATGTGACCGAAGCAAAATCTGTTGTGCCACTCGAACTGTACAATATGGTTTTCTGGATTATAGGTGCAACTGAGGACCAACCAACACTAGACCATTATGTTGATATTGCAGATGATCCATCCATCCATCCATTATCTAAGCCGCTTATTCCTAGTCAGGGTCGCGGGGGGGGGCTGGAGCCTATCCCAGCATTGAGGCAGGAATACACCCTGACAGGTCGCCAATCCATCGCAGGGCACACACACCATTCACTCACACACTCATACCTACGGGCAATTTAGACTGTCCAATTAGCCTAACGTGCATGTCTTTGGACTGTGGGAGGAAACCGGAGTACCCGGAGGAAACCCACGCGGACACGGGGAGAACATGCAAACTCCGCACATAAAGGCCCCCGGCCTGGATTCGAACCCGAGACCTTCTTACTGTGAGGCGACAGCGCACTGCACCACCGTGCCGCCATTGCAGATGATTTGAACCTGAAAGTGTTACCTATTTGTCAAGACATTGTGTACCTTGCATCTATGGGCCGGAGGCAGACACCTAAATCATTGTGTCTTGGTCTAACGGTTTGCCCTGTGCCAACACTGCAAAAGGGCAAACTACCAAGCAGCAATAATGAGATCATCTCTTAAAGCTAAGATGTGTGCCCCATCACCTGCTGGCAATGGATGGCACCTTGAGGATGGGGACTTAACAGTGACCTGGATGACTAGAAATCCTGCCCCTGAAAGTGTGTTGCAGGTAGTCCACTGCAGTTGCAGGCAAGGCAAATGTGAGACAGGAAGATGTTCCTGTATGTCTGCAAGACTGTGTTGTACAGATTTATGTCGGTGCCAAAATTGTGCGAATGTTTCCAAAGAAACTGAGGAAAGAGCTACATGTGATGATAGCTCTCCTGATAGTGATAGTGATGACTAGGAGACTTGCCGTGTTACCTGGGAGATGTGGGGTGGGGTGGGGTGTTTCTGATCTATAGACTTGGACACTTTTTTGTCTTGCTTTGACACAGACTGTTCTAACTGTTCATAAAGATGATGGTTTTGTTGAGGTGTACTTTTGACTTACATTCATAGATGTGCTGAGATTAATTTAACATCACAAAATAACATCTCATCAGTGTACTTGTACAGTTTTGTTCATGTATTGCCTCAGAACGGCATCTCTGTGTCATCAAACTTTCACCTTTGTTGCTTCTTCTTAGCTCTGTAGCCCTCTCTCTATTCCCTCTGTAATGTAGTCAAATTGTGCATTGTTATCGTTGAATGTCCATTACTTAGTCAAATCTCGGTCGAGGTAGACCTCTGCCTATGACCCTATATGTACTGTAGCTGTCAATGGCCTCACAGATGCTGCAAGAATAAAGTTGCAAGCAGAACCATCAGCATATGATTTTCATTTTTTTATTCATATTCATTACATTAGTCATTTAGCAGATGCTTTTATCCAAATCGACTTACAATAAGTGCATTTAACGTAGGTAAGCAAGAGAACTGCTAGTCACCAGAAATCATAAGTACATCTCCCTACTAAACAAGCATCCAAGAGCATAACCAGTGCTGAGGTAAGTGCAAGAACAAATCTATACAAATACAGTACAATATCTGCTAAGAGGAAGGATCAGGGTAGTAGGTTATATATATACATTTATGGGTACATACACATTTATGGGTTGTGACAAAAAAAAACTGCAGGATACAGATGTCTATGGAAAATTCATTTAAAAAGTAGGCTAGTGCCCAGGTGTGAAAACAAATCACGTTCGAGGCACTTTTTCTTAGTTCACCTTTTGCCTCTTTGTTCTTTATGGACGTGACATGCATATAGCACTGTTTATAATCCCTTTTGTGCACTTTCGGAGGAGTTTTGACAGTATTTCCATCATTTTCGTTACTGGTTTTGATGACATGGAGGCAGACATCTTGGAAGCCAGTTCCAACAAGCGGCCACCTTATTAGTCTAGCGGGATCATGTGACGGCCGCTTCAACACTCGTGAACAAACTGATTACGCCAGGACTTTAAATTTAAACACTGATCATAAAACTGCAGGATTCCACGAGTAGAAGTTTTATTTTCTCGCTCAACACCAGTAGATCATTTTTATGAAGTAAAAAGTATGTAGTCGGGCTTGATGAGAACGAGATTCACTTTCGAGACACATTTTCGGTGTTCACCTTACAGCCTAAGAATCTCCCACGAGTGTTCAATTGGATTGAGATCAGGTGACTGCCATGGCACATGACTTGCATCATTTTCATGCTCATCAAACCATTCAGTGACCACTGTGGATGGGGGCATTGTCATCCTGAAAGAGACCACTCCCATCGGGATAGAAATGCTTTACCGTAGTATGAAGGTGATCACTCGAGCTATGGTCAAGTGTCAGGGTTTCTATTTTGTTGTACTGTGAAACCACACAGAAGAATTAGAAGACTGTCTGAAACATATACATGCTCATTGCAAGTAAGTAATTCAATGCACACACCAGCAATCACTTCAGTATAGGACAAAAAAATGTACACCAATGTAAATGCACTTAAATGTACATTAACATTTTAACCATTTAGCAGACGCTCTTATCCAGAGCGACTTACAAGATGTGCATTAATACATGGTAGTGACAATCACAGTTCGCACAAGACATCGTTGTAGGCAGCTGCATACCATACTGTAACACTTAACTTAATAGGGTATTGGGCCACCATGTGTGGCCAGTACAGCTTCCATGCACATTGGCAGTGTCTGTAATTCTGCAGGAGGAATTCACCGCTCGTCCACGAGAAAATCAACTCATGCCTAGTTGCTGGAAGTGGAAAAAGCGGTCTCAGTCTCATGACTACGAAGGCCATGACATGGAAAGCATCAGCATCATGCTCCTCAAACCATTGGATGACTACTCATGCTCTGTGGACAGGGGCATTGACATCTTGAATGGACACCCCTCTCTGCAGGAAAATAATGCTTTAAGATGGGGTGAAGATGATCTCTCCATAACATACAGTAATACCCTTATCTTCCAAGGGTAGAAGTGCACCCAATCCATGGCAGGAAAATCTCTCAGAAACACTTAAGCCAAATATATTTGTGTGTTACTAGTCCAAATAATACCCCCCACAATGAATATCTGTGCCAAATATTTCAGGGTCTGAATACGGAAAAAATACAGATTTCACAAACAAATCACTAGACACTGGTTTGTTCTCTCATTTTTTTAATTGAGAAACGAGGTGGTCCAATCGGAAGTACAGAACCTGATTCAAAACCATAGTGTTTTCGCATTCTGCTTACAAAGCATAAAATGTAACTCTTACATAGGCTTTCAAATTATTTACAGAACAGTATCTAGTATCAACGACATTGCACTGCACTGAATGTTTACAAAAAGTCTAAATCCTATATTTTTAAACAAATTTTCAGTGGTTAGAAAAGGGAGAACTGTGGAGGAATTTCAGTAACATTTCCACATTCCCCTGATTAAACCCTGCATCTATGACAATTCAGCTTTATTTCAGGGGAATTTTTGGATAAGTGGATATACAATACTCCTAGGAGAAACAGCACTTGTGGAAAATAGATTTTACTTCAAAAGGCATCCAACACCTATAAATATCATATACTTATATACCATAAGCATCCACTATGGCACAGGTGTCAAACTCATTCCATCGAGGGCCAAGTGTAGGCAGGTTTTTGTTGCAACCAATGCACTACACCAGGTGATTTCACTAATGAGCTCACTTCAACTAAGGAGGGAACCTAATTGAAATCACCTGGTGTACTGCATTGGTTACAACAAAACCTGCATACCTCGGCCCTCAATGGAATGAGTTTGACACCCCTGCACTATGGCATAAAAACCTGAAGACAAAGAATAAAAGAGGAATGCATGTTGAAATCCAATCCCTCCGGTGGTGCAAGTGTTTTTACAAACATGTCTTGGTTGGTGTCACAGACCAAAATAAAAATAAAATTACCACAAAATGGTTAAAAAACAACAACAAAAACACATTTCAAACAATTACCCACGTTCTGACGTTGCTTCAAATGATAGCAGTAAGGCAAACAAATTGAAAATGTATGTGATTGATGTCACAATTGTGACCATAGTTTCATGTGGAACACATCTGGCTACTTGAAGCCAGTTCATGAAGAAATATTTCTGAAGGACCCAGTGCATTTTCAAAGTACATTATGGGACGTTATAAGGCTCATATATGCATATTCAGCTTCTTTCAAACCATTGCATGCCAAAAATACTCTGCATGGATAAGCACAACCAAGGATAACTGAAAAGCACTGCAGAACATAATTTTACAAAAAACAAAACTGTAAGTGTCTTGCAAATGAAAAAACTAAAATATTGGATGACCTTATAACTGGAGCTGGAACAGGAGTTCATAAAATAAATTATTGTTCATCTAGTCAAGATTTTAAAAACTGTTCCTATCAAGGAGGGTTTTAAAACTCGTCGTGCCGTACCAAGGCCTCTCCAAAATCAGTTGCTTGGCTCCCAACGAACAAATCGTATTTGTTGACTATTTCTTCTTTGGTGAGTTTACCATCCTGCAACAAAAATGATGAGATGAGATCAAAATATGGTAAATACAGATGCAATCATGTGTGGCAATTGTGAGGGGAAATGTAAATTGGCTCCACCGTGAGACCAAGTTTACCAAACACGGTGACTCACCTTGTCCGAATCAGACTCGTAGACGAGATGTTTGGCCTCTGCTTCAGCATGATCATAGTCTAAGGGCAGGATCCAGTCCATCGTCTCCTCCTTGTCCATCTTCCCATCCTTGTTCTTGTCCCGGAACTCAACAAACTGCTCACGCTCAGTCTTGACCCACTCTGGCTCCTGTGGGTCACCCTCGTGATTGTACATGTCACCTAGCAACAGATGACCCGGTCAACACGCAGTTCCACAACAAGAGGCACAAAGGTTTCCACAGGAAGTGCTCTGCTCCAGCAAAGGCTGTGAATTTATTTAGTTTGTCATTAAATATTTAACATTTTTAAGCCAGACTGCTCAAGGCTAACCCATTCCTCTTTCAGTGATCAGGCTGATCTTATACACTATGTGGAATTTTTGCCCTGTAGTTGGCTGTTAACCTCATTTTGTTCTCGTACTACCATTGTTACAATAAACCACTTTAATAACCTTGAACCAGAATGAATAAATTCAGCTTGACTGGAATGGAGCATTCAGAAATCCTTAAGATTGCAATTTCCCACAGCTCAACAGAATTGCCCCCCACCATTTAAAGTTAAACCTCAACCCATTCCCCTGTGTTTGTAATTTTATTGGTCTTTCAATTAAAACACAGATACAATCCATTACATCCACAGTAAATGGGCACATAACTTACCTATGTACTCTTCCAAGTTAATAAAGCCATCTCCATTCTTGTCAATGTCTTCCATTGTTTCCTACGGGAAAATGTGTACATTTTTTAAGTGTCATTCTGTCATTCTGTGCAGTTGCCTTATAAAATAAAGTCTTCAAAGAATTCTAACAACACTTATGAGACTATTGTAAGAGAAGTCTTTTTTTTTTTTTTTTTTTTAAACACATCTTGAGACAGGTTTGAAATGTACATAGTTTAATCTATAAGTGTTACAAAGAACTAGAACAGTAATAATTGTGGCCGTTTACATTTCAATATTCCTGGGGATTCTCATTTGTGAATCAACCATATTCTAATACGAGTGTTTTTAGTTTTTTTACACCCTACAGAGGGACTATTAACAGCATCTGTATAATGCAGACATACCAATACTACAATTTCCTTCATGTAATCATACTCCTCTGGGTGTAGAAAGGCAGTGAACTCCTCCTTGTCGGCAATGAGATCCCCATCTCTGTTGGCCATTTTAAAGCGCCTCTCATCTCTGGTCATCATTTGCTTATAGTTGAAACCATCGTCGGGGTCAGGGTCATCTGAGGGAAATACATATATATAATATAGAATTGTAGCAAAACGTTAGTTCATGGGGCTGCTGGGGGGTAGCGAATCCTGTTAAAGCACCATTCTAGTGTGTGGATGGGCCCCACGGTCTGCTATCTAATTTGGACTGTGCGAGTGTGGGCAGTGCTTGGCAGCATTACAGGTCAGCTCACAACAGGCTGTAGCATCGCCTGGGGAGGGGGGGGGGGTAGAGTCCTGAGTGGGACAGCATTACCCATGACAATGTGTGCAGGTGTGGGATACATTCAGCCTGCTGCAGGCAGTCAGTAAAAAAGCCTGTGGTTAATTTCATAGGCTATATATGAATGTTACTATTTAGTTGTACAAGCTCTAATAATGTTTGTGTGAAAAACATGCAATTGTACTATTGTGGGATGCAAGGAGGTTTTTTATGGGAATTGTAAAAAATTGAAAATGTTGTGGGTTGTGAGCGGGGTTAAAAAGTTATTTTGAGCTAGCAGCCGGCGCGGGATGTAGCAGAGGATCTAGAGGGAGGTCTGTCAGTCAACGGGATGTCCGCATCTCACTGCGTACCCCCCCTCTTGTCAATCGGGTGCCCAGTCTGCCTGCACAAGCTACACAGGAAGTTGTCCTCCTGCTTAGTCTGTGTGAGCTTAACTCACGGACTGCGGATTGAAAAGGAGCAGCAGTTTGGCATCACGTATTTCTGGAGGACAGCACACACTTGTTTGTAGTCCTCTGAATTGACAGAGGGGGGTGCAGGGATGAGCACGAACACACAAACTGGGAATTCCGAAATTCTAATTTAAATGTAGTACATTACTTTCATAGCAGATGTCCTTTTCTCCACTATAGATACATTATCAATTTATATAGCTGGATATTTACAGAAGCAATTCAAGCTTGGTACCATACTCAATGAAACAGCGCCCACTGTGGACATTTTCAAAACAACATCCCAAGCACAATGAATCAGCTAAAATAGTGAAAAGGAAAAAATCTGTAAAGCTTACAATATAAAAATGTAGACGGGCTGGCGGATAGCATAGTGGTCTAACGCACCCATATTTGGGGGGAGGGAGAGCTGGCACGAGCTCACCAAAAAGCGGTAAGGCGACCCTGTAAAAACGGTTCGGTAAACGGCGACCCTGTAAAAACGAGCTCCATCTCAGAGGACGCAAAAATTGCCACAATGTATTAGCTTGTCCCGTGGAGGCGGGCGGCGAATTTGTGGGGGAGGGTAAATCAAAAAACAAATCGAGGGTATAACTGGCTACCAAATAGGGAGGAAAAACAGAGGTAAAATCTGAAACAAAAATAAATAAAAAAACAGAAACAGACATGTGAGTGGAATTCAATTCCAAAAAACCATGCCAAGCCACAAGATTGAACCCTTGCCAGACACCTTACCCAGGTAAGTGCCGTACGTGACATTCTTGTACTCGTCCCAGGAGATGACGCCATCATTGTTCATGTCGAAGTCTTTCCACTGCCTGTCAACATTGTCATATATGTACTTTTTCTGGGCCCTTTTAATCCAGATCTTCAGCTCCTCCTCAGTGACATATCCATCCTTATCAGCATCAATCCTACCAACAATCATGCTGAAAGAAACAAGAGAGAGACTCAGAAACAAACACAATCACGTTCCCTAAATGAGCAAAAGGTTAAATATTTGCATGTTTTGTTGATTTCAGAAAACTCATTTGATTCAATTTCGCATGAAGGAATGTTATGTAAACTCTTACAGCGTGGTATTTGGAGTAAAGTCTACATCATCATAAAATCGATTCATACACATGTGACGGTGTTGGTTCTGCCCGCAGCGAGTTTCGAACCGAGGGATCTCTGACGCAACAAGAGAGCAATTAAGCTCGCCGGGCCAAAGACTCAAGTCCCTAACTCCGGGAACTAATCGTACTCTTATCCACGTCACTCTGCAGCGGGTGCTCACGTGAGCCCATCCGCTACACTCTCCCCCTCGAAACTCATGCGGCAGCAACCACGGCCCAACCGATTGCCATCAGTTGTATTATCCGAGTCACGGCACCAATGTGACGGTGTTGGCTCTGCCCGCAGCGAGTTTCGAACCGAGGGATCTCTGACGCGACAAGAGAGCGATTAAGCTCCCCGAGCCAAAGACTACGGGAACTAATCGTACTCTTATCCACGTCACTCTGCAGCGGGTGCTCACGTGAGCCCATCCGCTACACACAGAATAAGCAGCGTAAACAGCATAATACTGGACCCAAAATGACTTAATTCACTCTGGGCTGTGGAGTGAACTGGGCTGCAGTCTGAGTCAATCACTCTTCAACACTGACATCAATGAATCGGCCACAATGTTGAAACAGTCTGTTGCCCCTGGGCTCACTCTACGCAAGGAAATGTAATTCTTACTCTAATTCTTACTGACATACCTAGCGCAGTTGTGTCAGATTTTGCACACTGACAGTAAATGTAGACATGGCCAAAATTATTCTCTGCACAAAGTGATCAGTTTCAACATCAATCTTATTCAGAAAAAAATACACCTGGGTAAAGAAACTACATCTATGGAGGTGATGGCCCAATACAAGTCTGCCTGCCATGGCTTGAGAATGGTTGTGGGTTAAACAAAGCTTTAGATTTGCATTCATTTGTACCATATTCATAAGAGGACATGCTCCCTATAATAAGAGGTTTCCCAATTATGATGTGTGACGGGGGAGGGTTGGCTCATCTGTCTCATGTGCTTTTCTGTTGGTGCTCACTGCTAATAATAATAATAATAATAATAATAATAATAATAATAATAATATACATGCCATTTAGCAGATGCTTTTATCCAAAGCGACTTACAGTAGTGAATGCATACATTTTTCAGTACATGTGGTCCCAGTGGGAATTGAACCCACAACCCAAGCGTTGCCAATGCCATGCTCTACCAACTGAACCACACAGAACCAGTCTTAGTGGGTTTATAAAATGTAATTCGTTGTATCAAATCACATTGATTTGCTTCTGTGCTCGGCTCCTTCAAAACAAGGGTCTGCGCACAGTGCGGATCAAGCAATGTCATACCCCAAACGCTCCTTGCTCTCTTCCGGGGTGAGCTGATCGAACGTCTTCGCCTCCTCTTGGCCCAGGAAGGCGTCGTGGTCATAGTCAAAGTTCTCGGCATCGTCATGCTCCTTCTCGCTGAGCTGTTCACGGTGGACTCTTTCCTTCTTCTCCATGGGCTTGCTGGTGGCGTAGACCACACACAGTGCGAAGCACATCACCAGTGGGCGGAGCTCCATCTTCAAACCTGTTCAGCTGGAGGAACATTGTTCAGAGAGGAGATATATATATATATATATATAAATAGAAATATATATTCATCAAATTCCCTATTCAGCCTCATCGGAGGTTGTGAATGCGTTCAAAGCTTGAGTTCAAAGATTCAAAGCCACCTAGAACGGTTTTCTAAAAATCAAACACACTTTTAAACTTATAGACAGTGTTTGAATTGTAAAAGGTTTAGCTTTTTAAGTCAGGTGGTGGTTGGGGGGGCGGGGGGGGGCAGGGCTAGAATTTACTGTATCCACCTCTAACCACCATAGGTGCCTTTTAAAGATGAGATTTCAAGAATAGAGGCATATTACTGCCCATTCTGCCTCGCTTGACACCATATTAAAGTTCAATTCCTCGATTGAGGGCCAGTCAGAGATCTGCCCGTAAAAGGAACTTGTCTGCAGACTCAGCTGTTGCATAGTCCTGCCAGCATGCAAGGCCAGAAGTGGAACAGGAAGTAAGGCATTAGGCATCTGCACTGGCCGTTGCCTTGGGAACAGGAAACGGAAAAGAGTGACAGAGGCAGACCATTGGGGGGGGGGTTATATCAACTCTATACATGGTATTAATCTAGTTTACAACTGATCACACTGGCGCCAACTTAACAAAAGTGTGAATGTTGACCTCCTGTAGTAAAGCCTTATTGGAAGCGCCTACTTCGTCCAGACCGATGTACATTCACTCGCAACAACAATCATATTCATTAAGTGCGTTTTTGCCGCGAAAACTTCAAGCTAATTAAAGAACATTAAAAGATTTACAAATTGTGGGCCATAGTTCACAAAATAGTAAAGTGGCTGCACAGTACACGCGTAAACGAAAAATGCGTACTTCACCTGAAACGACACCACATGTTTGAGGAGAACCAGAACACAAACGCAAAACAAGTCACAGGCTTCCCGAATCATACGTGGAATTTCTAGCTGCCGGATGCGTCGCTGTAATGGCGATACTTTTTAAAACGTATAGCCTACTATAACTAACTAGGCTATAAAACATCCTTTGAGCTGCAGTAACCAAATTTCAGATTTTTTGTCTAGTTTTGATATGGCTAGAAACCACTTAACCTAAATGCAAATGCAAACTCTGCCATTTAATCATTTACATTTATTTTACATAATTGTAACCTTTACATTTAAACACCTGAAGGATTTTTTTAAACTCATACATTTCCCATTACATTGCGTTGCAGTGATATACTACTTATTCACTTTAATGACGACAACTGTGACCATAACATAAAATGTTTTACACTTGTGTTGTGTATGTGGCTTACTTGACAAATAATGGGCGTTGTAGACATAGGTATCAAGTGTCTGTTCATCTGCTCGAGCTGAATCCACTTTCTGTAAATCGCTTTGGATAAAAGCGCCTGCTAAATTATTGTATAACTTAAGTAAACTTAAATCACAGCGGACTTTGGTCTAAACCAAATAAAATCTATAATCTCTGGGTTCGCCTTCTGAACGATGTAACAGTAAGTTACATATACCTTTTAAAGGCATGCCTGCTTTTACAGTGTCAGATGGTTTTTAAATCAGAACCATGTATGGATTTTGTGCTTCACAATAAATTGTTACTTAAATATGTTCAATCCCCCCAATCAGATCCCTGGCTAACTGTTCGTGCGTCCTACAATAATCATCAGATGCGCGTTCAAGTTCCGAGCAGAATATTGAATTATTACAGAATATTTGCTTTGAATTATATAAAAATAATTCAAAACTGCGAATGTAATCACAGATCTGGGATTACGAAGACAGTACAGCTAAATGAGCGCAGTCTTTTATTATTATTAATTATTATTTATTATTATTATACTAAGCAACAATCAACGACTTCACCCAGCGATCTGAAAAACAACGACTAAAAAAGATAGACTAATAATAAAATAAAATTCTTATTGAAGATGACGTGTTTGCCTTTTGGCTAGCTTAGTTGATGAGTTGGCTATTAAAAAGAAAATACAAAACTGGACGGCAGGAATTTGGGTAGTAGCTATCTTGCTCACTGATGGAATGTCATATCGATGATGCCCATTTAGCAAGCTAAAGAAGCACAACTTAAATTACTAGGTACATAGCCTGGTATATAGCCAGATAGTTAGCGACAATAAGGAGTGTCGAAGGGGATAAGAAAATAAACAGCTGCTTAAATAAAATACATTCATTTAAAATATACTGCAGTACTGAGATTAACGGTTTAAGATTATATACACACCCGTTCTTCTGTCCCGTGGCACCAACACCTTCCCCACTGACTATTCAGCCACTCAGGCAAGACACCGCCGGATATACACCCTTGTGCTACACAATTTCCTGTTTGAAAAAAATAGCCCTTTAAACCAATCAGATGAGAGATACAACCCAGCGTATCTTAAAATGACAGCCCCCATGTCACCAGAAGATTGGTCCACTTCAGTGCAATAGAGATGATTTGATTGGATGGAAAGCGCCACGTCTGCAAACTATGGAAGTATTGAAGGCTCATTAGCGCAAACTCGTCTTACCAGAGAAGGGGTAACCCGCACCTGTAAAGGACTAGGACGGATGGTGGAAAGTGAAGGAAATAAAATCACTTTGATTAAAAAAAAGTCATTCTCCCTACAAACCAAAGCTCTTGTGCTCACTGCTCAATGTCATTCTCACAGGTGGTTAATGCATGGAGTAATGGTAGGTTGTCAGTGTTTGTCACACATGCAATGAAAACCAATGCAATTCTCATCTTGTCAGTGTTATACTGATAGCTATTAGTGGGTTTGAGGCAGCACACTGAACTATTTAATAAATATTGATAACTCAACATTTTGTTGAAAGCAAAATGCACCATGCAACATGGTTTTTATCACAGATATGTGGAGAAAAATTACAGAATGAATAACAATTTCATTGAAAAATACTTGAGAAATATATAAACTGAACATATAAACAGAAACAAAAAGTTTTTTTTGTTATAGCAAACCTTATAAGCAATATTTAATTTCATTTTCTTCCATAGAGGACCTCATTGGAGTATAGAGCACTTGAGCTAAATTTAGTTATACAACTTAGGAATAGTAGAAGTTAATGGACAATGTGCCAAATTCCTGAAGCAATTTAGGTTAGGAGGGATGTTAAAGGTGCAATATTTAATGCAATATTTTGCCCTCTTCCAACATTTGCAGCACAGTTGCATTGGCTTGTTATTCCAGTCAAATGTGATGTGCAACCATATAAGTAACATAAATGGGTGTTTTAGACCAGCACATGCTTTCCCATTGACGGTCTCTTTGGAAAAAAAACTGTGGAAAGTATATGAAAGTATAATCTTACGTATGTGAGGAGGACAAACTTCTTATGGTTTAGTAATTTATTGCATTAAGGAAAGTTTCTTAAATTACTCATAACTCACTGAAGCATTTTGTCAAAGCACACAAAGCTTTTTGATTAGATCTTAAGATAAAAAATAAGGCAAAATTCTTCAGGTAGTTTTGTGACTTATTTTTAACCTAGCCAGCCCATTTATATTATACTTACAGTAGTTAGCCCTAAGATTGCTTGTTGAAATCACAATTGCCTCACACAAAGCTTCCCAAAGCTTTACCATCACAAAGCTTATTTACTGTAGTGCATAACAGTATGGAGACATTGGGTTCTGCATTATATTGTAAAACATGAAACATTATGTACCTTGGAATTAAGACAAGTGTACACCTACTACAATGTAAATGTGCACATTTAAATGTAGATCTAGTCAAATAGGGCTTCACATCGTATCACACAACCTTTGTTACCAAACTGGACAAACTTGCTGGGGATTACGTTTAAGGATGTAGCATTGGCACTCCTTAATATTAAAAGTATCCTACGTGGCAATTTGTTTCTAAACAAATCCAAGGTTATCAGATCTATAAATTGTCAGTTACATTTAGGCAAAATGTTTTTTATTGAAAATATCCATTTACTGTGGCACTTTACTATATCTTTAACAAGTATAAACATTAACACAAATTAAGTCAAATAACACAATACTCTAATAGATTCAGATATTCGGGAAACATTAGGACAAATTATAACACTGCACACATTGCATTTATTTGAGTTTGAAAATCATCAGAAATTGACATTTCAAACTGTAAATGTCTGTAAATGAACAGAAAGAGCATGCATGGCATTTTATACCGTAAGAGAATAATTTAGAAATCCCAATTTGAATTTTGCTAAAAATATTTGTCATTCCTATTATTCCATCAATTGTCTTATGTGGCAGTTAAGGTGTGGGGTCTGCTTAGAGAGCAATGGTAAATAGGATAAAAGTCCTGCATATATATACATCCTGCAAGTAGTACAAAGGAATACTCCAAACAAGGCAAAATTCATAAATTCATATCTCATATTAATCAATTCAAAAAAGGGCAATAAAGTTTTGTAAACATCTAACAGATGCAACCCCATCGATTATCATAACAGCCCTGCAATGCTGGTCCTGAAAAGAGCTCCCTCCCTCCAACTGGTCCTGAGGCTTGCTACCTTAACCTACACTAACCACACAAGGCCTCAGAACAGCTCTAACAAAACTCAATCAGTAAATCAAATGAACACACAAAAAAACCCTGATACCATTACTACCCATTAAGATAAAGAAAGAAAGAAAATATAGCCATGAGTGCTCTCAGGCCCAAAAGATGAGTGCCATCAACCCCCCGCCAAAAAAAAAAGACAGTACAGCATGGTAGTTTACCTGACCAAGGTGACTGAGAACTTGATCATTAAGATCAGCCAACACATCTGCACATCTAGCTGTCCACAGAGCACAACTTGTCTCACATTGACTTCTGGGGATTGAGACAGAGCTGCACTTGTCGCACATGACAAATACAGCCATACAAGTGAAGACTTCCTCCCGTGAGTCAATCAATTAATTAATCCCAAATTTGATAATTATTCATTTAAAAAACTGCTCATCCACTTTGGGGTGAAGAGCTTCATCATGCTGACAATGATTCGCACGGTCTGTCAGAGCATGAGGGATGGTGATCACTGCAATAATTGCATTTGGACGTTTTGGCCTGAGCCGCCCAGCACATCACACTTGAATTCACAGAAGACATCTTGTATAGGAAACAATTGATTGCTAGTTGATTGGCAACACTCCAGATTCAACTCGTATTAATTAGATGACTTATACATTAGGCAATCAACAATCAGAAAGCACAATCAAAGAAAATAAGCTTCCTTAGAACAGAGAGGTAAATCCAGGCCTTGAGGTCCA
Organism: Aldrovandia affinis; assembly: GCA_029706075.1. Taxonomy (NCBI): domain Eukaryota; kingdom Metazoa; phylum Chordata; class Actinopteri; order Notacanthiformes; family Halosauridae; genus Aldrovandia; species Aldrovandia affinis. The sequence continues at coordinate 679,909 of JAINUG010000023.1, forward strand.
CAGTTTGAAAGTGTTCCAGTGCATGGTTGATTTCAATAATTAGCTTGCTTCCTGGACCAGAGAGGTAAACGAATTATTTGAAAGTGGTGTAGTGCATGGTTGTAGCAAATATCTGCAGACACTGCAGACCTCGAGGCCTGGATTTGAATACCCCCGAAATAGTGAAATCAGGTGGTGTAGTGCGTGGTTGGAACAAATACAGCAGGGATACTTAAACCAATTAAATAACAGAAACAGTAGCTCTAGTAAAACACGTAATCGGTTCATTCATAAATTCATTCACTCATGAAAATGTTTTTTTAATTTTTGTTATTAATTCATAACTAATGAATGGAAGGTGGGGGGAAATGCAATTAAAGTCTGGCAGCCAATAACAAATTAGCACCTAAAGGAAAGTTTATGGCAGCCTGTTACCATCGTCTACCAGCAGATGGCAGCAGTTCCCTCAGTGAAACTGAAGCTCCTGTCAAATGTGCCACAACAATCACAACTCTTCCAAAGTCTCTGTGATCTCTTCCTCTAGCCATGGTAGTTAAAATAATGGGCAACTGGGCCTGGGCTGTGTTCGAAACAGTTTCCTATTCCCTAAATAGTGCACTATACAGTGTGTTCGCCATTTTGTAGTGGTGTTCGAATTCTCAACGTTTAATTTCATTCACTATATATTCCACTATAAAATACCCACAATTCACAGCGATTTCTAGTGAACAGCGAATGTACCCTACAATTTCTCCCGTATACCACAATGCAGTGCGGTCGTGTCTTAGTTAGCTCACGACTTCCATAATGGTAGCTATTGGTGGCTAAAGCAGTGGCTAGCAGACAGCACCACAGTTGACAAATCCACACTTGCACATCATTAGAATTTCAACAATTTATTTGGGATTTCACATTCAAAACTAAACATGCAAACCCGATACTACCTGAGTACATTTCAACCTGCTGCCATGAGTGGTCGGTTTGTTTACGTGATACTGGGCGCGTCCGCTTGCGTAACCTGAATATCCGGCACATTATGTTGCCCTAGATTACTTCTGCTGGTGCAAAAGTGTTATCACTCTACTCTTTCCCCTGATCCGGTGTGATATTTATCATAGTCATAATTGCACCTTTCCTCTTTTCTCCCCGGCTTCGTGGCACCTGCCCGGAGCTCACCTGCCCCAGAGTCAACCCCCCACCCCTGCCATGTGTTAGCCGGATGCCGCTGGCCCGGACCCTAGCTGCTGGTTCCATCCCCCGCCCTTCCCTGGTATCTGGAGGGATGAGGTCCACCCCACCCCTACACTTAGGATGCCAAAGAATGCCCTTCCAGTGGTCTGTTAAGCCTCATGAGCCTCAAGGACTATTTGTTTTTTGTTTTTGTTTTTGGTGTATCCCACCATTTTCCAGGAGTTCATCTCAACCACCTTTTAAGGGGTCAGGGAATAATTTTCCAGTTTCCCACATTGGCTCCAATGGTTTTCTGTTTTTAATTCCCTCTGGAAAATGCCAATTGTGAAGCGCTGCGTGACAACTTGTTTGTAAATGGCGCTATACAAAAATAATGATTGATTGATTGATTGATTCTTGAAGATCTATTTCTATTTCTTTGTAGCAGCAGTTCACACAGACACGATACATGCAATCCTTTCTTTTAGGATCGCACACTGTAGTGGCCAGCAACTCTGAAACGCTTGCTGTTTTCATCAAGCCACTTTGGGCTAGTTTCTCTGCAAGGATCTGGACATTTTCATGGTCTATGCATGCGCAGGTGTCGCGATCATTTGTTTTTGGTTCTGTTACATAGAAGGGACGCAAGCGTAAAAACTGTCTATATGACAATGTGAGTTCCTTTTCTGTTTCTCTGTTGTATTGCACATGGAGGACTCTTCTCTGTACCTTCTCTTTGTTTTTGGTCACTGTGTCTTTTTTTTCCTGGTAGCAGTCTACTATTTTCATCCCTACACAGGAAGGGTCTAACCTGTGCCCTCTTCAGTGCAGCAAGCTTCTTGGCTCCCTGTGGTGGTTCTCACTGACAACTTTTGTTTTGTTGGCCCTTTTGAGACGTTTTCTTCGTTTCTCTGATTTCTTGTTTGACTGTGCAATTTGCCTTTTAAGTTTGACTATTTTGTCCTTCAGTTGTGTCTTTTCGAATCGCTTTGATGTGTTGCGATTATTTCCTTCTGGGATAGACGAAGCAAGTGGCTGAGCATTCTCCTGTGGTTCATTTGGCTCGCTCAAGTTGTGGATCTTCAAGATTGGATTCATTCATAGAGACTGGAGTGTCATTCATTATTTCATTGGTCCGCCTCAATCTTTCCCTCTGAATCCTCTTGTTTATCCTCCACTGATCCCTTATCTTCCTTGCGGTAGAAGGGGTCATCAGCCGTACAGGGGTTTTGGGCTTTGATTTGGACTTGTATTTGTAGTAGCTAGACACAAAAATAATGAGTATTAGATACAGGCTGTAATCACACTGACTCCATTACTTTAAAGGGATTGATCACTGACAAACAACATAATATTCTATTTTTAATTACCTTGATCCAAATTGCTTCGTGGTGTTTTTTTTCTAGTTGGGCCAGATGGCATCCATGGGCCAAAATGCAGAAAAAGTTATCAGTCGGATCTTGAGATATACCGGAAATGGTGGCCATCTTGGAAAATGGTGGCCATTTTGAAAATTCAAGTGGTAACATGATTTTTCAAATGAATGGCCCCAGAGGCATAAACATATCAATTTTGGTGCTTGTATCCACATTTGAAAGATTATTACAGTTATCTGCTCCACTACCATAACAAATGGCCCCCAGCATAATCTGACCCATTGCTCAATTAAAACATCTTGGCCTTTTGCAAATGAGTGTAAACCTATTTTAATGAATCTTTCCATTTTTCCTTTTTACTGATCTGCCTTATCACTTCACTACTAAATCACAATACCTTGCTCTCTTTTGCTCAAGAAACTCAGGCCTAGCTTGTGGATCTTTGTTCTTCCTGGCCCTGAAATGTCTCTGCCTCTCTTTATTAGACAGTGGCATGTGGAAGGACAGAACCGACCTTGAAACATCAAAAGCTATACTAAAACTTTATTAAAACCTTAAATATTAGATTATAGCATTATTATTTGTTCATTATTTGGACAATAACCTCACAAAAATCAATGATAATGACCTGTGTTGCTATCATTGAATCATATGAATTCAAGATAAATAAAAACAAAAAATGCCATAAAAGATCAAAAATACATAATTATGTTATTCATATAATAACAATATCAACTCAATGCCTAAAAAGCTACAAATACTAATAAAAAACTATATTCATTAACATGTCCATTCTGGATAACAGAGGACATGTCCTGGGTAACAGGAGATCTTTGTTATCCAGGGAGGACAAAAAAAACTATTTTCCATTTATAATCAGGCACTAACTTGGCCTACTGTGGAAAAGTATAATAATAATACAAGCCATTTAGCAGACGCTTTTATCCAAAGCAACTTACAGTAGTGAATGCACACATTTTTCAGTATATGTGGTCCCCAGTGGGAATTGAACCCACAACCTAAGCGATGCCAACGCTGTGCTCTACCCACTGAGCCACAGAGAACCATATAACTTAACCTTCAACACATCAGTGTCATATTTCACATGAAATAGGCAGTTTTTAAATATAAATGTTTTCTCAGCGTTATTCAGAAAGACACATGATTTTGCTACATAGTGCACCAGTGACCGAAAATGTCAAAATATTAACATTTTATGAGACTTACTGACCTTTCCATATGTTTTGGGGGTCCTTCGGAATCTTCTTTATGATGCAATATCCTGTCACATGACTATCCAAATGCATTATGGGTAATAAAGCCACTCGATGTCTGTTACCTAGGAAGGATATTAGGGAAATCCAAATATGGAGACAAAAGTCTTTCTTGCGTAAAAATGTAAATAAGCTTAGTATCGTTACTATATTTGTAGGTATCATTGCAAACATCAACACAATTATGCCCAAGTAGATAATTAATGCTTTTATTATTATTTTTGGCATAATTTTGTACTGGGACGTTACCCAGGAAGGACAGTTTGGTACTTTTGAGCTCAATAGCTCCTTAAATGTTCATTTCTTACAATGAATACTCATATGAGTAAGTAGAGGGGAGAGTTGAGTAACATAATGCAGTGTTTTAAAATGTTTATATATTTTGAACATTATAACTATGCTTTGGACACCAGAATTGACATGCCACATCTTTGACCCCCATACAATGTGGAGATAAATATGAAATAAATGGCATAATATGAAATAAACAGTATAAATATGAAATAAACAGTATAGTATAAACTGTGTAAACAGTATAAACAGTATGAACAGTGAGAAGTGTATATGCTACATATGTACAGTATAAACAGTATTAAATATATATGAAATGTATAAACAAGTATCTAGTGCAAAGATGCAGTAGTGCAAGAATATATCAAAGTAAACAGTGCCAGTATTGAAGTGTGGCAGTGGTAGGTAATCCATGTGGGGTGAGGGTGAGGGGTGAAGGGGGGCTGCTATCGCCTTGGTGCAGAGTTCAACAAGGTGACAGCTGAGGGGAAGAAGCTGTTCCTGAAACTGCTGGTCCCAAAACGGAGAGACTTGTAGCGCCTCCAAGAGGGGAGGTGGGTAAACAGTCTGTGGCTGGGGTGAGAGGTGTCCTTGGCGATGCTGTGCACCCTTCGCAGACACCGCTTGTGCTGGACTGCCTCGATGGAGGGGAGTGAAGTGCCGGTGATGCATTGGGCGGTTTTCACCACTCTCTGCAGTGCTTTCCGGTCAGAAGCAGAGCAGTTGCCGTACCAGACTGTGATGCAGCTGGTAAGGATGCTCTCGATAGTGCAATGGTAGAAGTTCACCAGAATCTGAGGTGGACAGGTAGACTTTTTCAGTCTCCTCAAGAAGAAGAGGCGCTGGTGAGCCTTCTTAACCAGAGACGAGGTGTTGAGGGACCAGGAGAGATCCTCAGAGATGCGGACGTACAGAAACTTGAAGCTGGCGACACGTTCAACCTCCGTGTGACGAAGTAGCTCGGCACTAGTGAGCGGCAAGGTCACACACACACACACACACACACACACACACACACACACACACACACACACACACACACACACACACACACACACACACACACACACACACACACACACACACACACACACACACACACACACACACACACACACACCGTTTTCTCAGTTGGACCATCATGCGCGCCATTTTCATTTATACAAGTTCGTTTCAACACCTCATTCATTTAGCCATTTATTCAAACAGGAGCTAAGCTAGCTAGCTAAAATACTACCGAAAAGATTATCTCTAAACATTTAGCGCTAACGGTACATTCGCGAAGTGCACACGCAAACACAGTTACGCTATAAATACGATAAAAGCATACACATACACACCTTGTATTTTGCATTACAAACATATTTTATTTTATTTAGCATTCTTTTTGGAGAAGCTGCACATTACCTTGTTGGTTACTGCTGCGCCAGCACTTCCTGATTCCTACAATAGCGTAGGACCCACACTTAGCCAGGGAAACTGGAGCTGGCTTTATTGTGCCTGACTCCAATGTTGGAGTTCTTGAAAGTTCTTGAAATTTGGAAAACCCCATTGAAGTAGGGGTTTTCCAAGGAAATTATATTAAAGGGAAATAAGGAAAGTGCATTATTATAATGTTTAGGCGGCATGTTCCTCATGAATGTTATTCTGCACTATAAAGTAATAGTGATGAAGATGATTGATTATTGAGAACCCATGTTTTTGTGTTGGATTGGTTAGGGGGAGGGGCTACCTGTGTAAAGTAGCTCTGCCTCTGCCTCAAGAAGAGAGAAGCTGGGATTTAAGTGAGAAAAGGTCCTGTAATGTGGAGGAGCAGATTGGCAGAAAAGAAGTTAGGGTTCATGAACGTTTACCTTGTTTTTGTGAGTTTAAGTAGTTTTTTTTGTTTTACGTAACGTCTGTTTAAAAGTCGACGACCACTGTAAATATCCTGCACCCTATAAATAAACCCCAACACTGGTTGGGGAAATAGCAACTCGGCTCCGCCATCTATATTTGTTTAAAACCTGTGCCTTTGTATTCGGCAACGTTACCCACGCCCAGGCGAGGTCGTGACATTCCGTCCCGTTAATGCAGATGGGGGTGTGTGTGCCGGCTTTGGACTTCCTGAAATCCACAATGAGCTCCTTGGTCTTCTTGCTGTTGAGGGCCAGGTTGTTGTCGGTGCACCACGTCACCAGGTGCTGGACCTCCTCCCAGTAGGCCCACTCATCGTTGTTGCTGATGAGGCCGATCACCGTTGTGTCGTCTGCAAACTTGATGATGGTGTTGGAACCATGTACAGGTGTGCAGTCGTAGGTGAAGAGGGAGTAGAGGAGAGGACTCAGCACACAGCCCTGTGGGACGCCGGTGTTCAGGGTGAGGGTTGAGGAGGTGTGGTTATCTAACCTAACAGACTGGGGTCTGTTGGTTAGGAAGTCCAGCACCCACTTGCAGAGGGAGGTGTCAATGCCAAGGTCACGGAGTTTGGTGATCAGCTTGGACGGGATGATGGTGTTGAATGCTGAGCTGAAGTCTATGAACAGCATTCTGGCGTAGGTGTTGTTGTTGTCCAGGTGGGAGAGGGTAGAGTGGAGTGCCGTGGAGATGGCGTCCTCCGTACACCTGTTCTGGTGGTAGGCGAATTGGAGGGGGTCCAGTGTGGGTGGTGGGAAGGTTTTGAGTTGAGCCAGGACCAGCCTCTCGAAGCACTTCATGATGGTGGGGGTGAGTGCAACAGGGCGAAAGTCATTCAGGCTCGCTGCTGTGGAGTGCTTAGGCACCGGCATGATGGAGGTGTTCTTAAAACACGTGGGGACAACTGCCTGGGCCCTGAGCAATGAGGTTGAAGATGTCATTATCAGGACCCTTATCCAGACAGCTTACCAGCACAGGCCATTTATACCTGGAGTTTACTGAAGCATCCGCATTAAGTACCTTGGATGCCCCCTATCAGGGCCAGCAGCCTGCTAACACTGCATTAGTCCGGCTCAGTGCAGCACATCAGTCCAGCTCAGTGCAGCACACACATCGGTGGGGGAGAGTGTGAAAGGTTGGTGGTCAGTGGGGAGCACAGCCTTGATGGCCGTTTCCTGGTTGTCCCTGTCGAAGCGAGCATAAAAGTTGTTAAGCTTGTCCAGGAGGGAGGTGTCACTGGTTGGGGGGAGGTGTTGGTCTGTTTATAATCCGTAATGGCCTGGATGCCTTGCCACATGCGTCGGGGGTCAGAGTTGTTGTTAAAATGCTCCTCAATCCTCAGCTTGTGGCTGTGCTTGGCCCTCTTGATGCCCCTCTTCAGGTTAGCCCTGGATGAACTGCAGGCCTGTGCATCACCCGACCTGGAAGCAGTGTCTCGTGCCTTCAGCAGCAGGAGGACCTCCCTGTTCATCCACGGCTTCTGATTCGGGAAGGTCGTAATCTGTTTGGTGGTGGTAACACTACTGATGTTAGTGTTGATGTAGCCCAGAACGGAGGAGGCAAAAGTCTCAATGTCCATGTGGGAGCCCAGGGTGGCCTGAGTGGCAAACATACACCAGTCTGTGTCTTCAAACCGCTGCTGTAGTACCGAGTCTGCTCCCTCTGTCCTCACTGTGGGTTTCACACGTCTGATGAATGGTGAGTACTTGGGGACAAGAAACAATGAGAGGTGGTCAGACTGTCCGAGGTGGGGGAGGGGAATGGGTTTGTATGCCTCGGCCATGTTGGTGTAAACATGGTCAAGGGTCTTGTCTCCTCTAGTGGGGCAGGAGACATGCTGGTGGAATTTGGGGAGTACAGTCTTCAGGTTGGAGTGGTTGAAGTCACCCGCAACAATAAAGGCTGCCTCCGGATGCTTAGTCTGTTGTTTGCTCATGGCAGCATGCAGTTCTTTCATTGCATGCTTAGCATTAGCATCTGGTGGGATATAGGCTGCAGTCACAACATTCGATGTAAACTCTCTGGGCAGGTAGAAAGGTCTGCACTTAACCATAATAAACTCAATGTTAGCAGAGCACCGACTCTCCATTATGGCCGTGTCCGTGCACCAAGCTTTGTTTACATAAATGCACAGTCTTCCACCTCTGGTCTTACCGGAGTCGTCAGCTGTTCTGTCCGCCCGGAGGATACAGTGTCCCGTTAGCTCAATGGCGCTATCGGGGACGCCGCTGTTGAGCCATGTCCCTGTGAAGATCATTACGTTGCATTTTAGGCATGTTCTGTTCAGAAAAGGGCATTCCCCAAACTGTTGCAACAAAGCTGGAAGCACGCAATCGTCTAGAATGCTATTGTATGTTGCAGCATTAAGATTTCCCTTCTCTGGAACTGAATGCTTAATAAGATATCATAATAAGAATATGTTACAGATGATGGATTATGAGCTGTCTGACAAACCAGAGGTTAGTGTTGCGTTCGACTATTATGTGGTGGTGACATATGGGAGGGAGGGGATGGGGGGCACAATACGTATCACGTCATTATTGGCCCTACCCATTCCCTACCCATTCGAAATGCGTTCCGCGGCCCATGTGTGGAAGCACCTGCTTTCAATATACTTTGTATTCCACATTTACCCAAGTGTTTATTTTGGCAGTTACCACTACATGGCAATCAAATGGATAAAAACGTCAAATAGCAGTGATAGACAATGGAGTTGAATATCATTTAACAAAGAAAGACACTCAGATCCTAATCTTCATTCAGTGCAGATGGATGAAGGATAACCTTTTTATAGATCCAGAAAGCTTTTCTCTGAGCTTCTGTCCCTCTTCTCTCTTTTTGATGTAGATTGCCACCTTTGGCACCCACAGACACACGTTCTATGCTGATACGCCTCAAGCTGCTTAAGGGGTGGGGACACATGGAGGAGTGTTGATCTTATCTATGGATTTCACTCATATGCTCATTTATCCTGTTTTTTAGGTGTCTAAGTCTCACTAATACAGACAAGGACCATATGGGCATAGGTACATTTCATTGGTAGCTAACTTAGTTGTTAATTCTACTCTTGATTGGAAATGTATTTCCCATTTGTGGGTCATAAGTCTTATCCCCCTTTTGAGCAAGTGAGATTATATCACCAAATTCTTTGATAGGCAGAGAAATTAAGACAAAAACTAAATATTTAACATTAAATCTACAGACTACCTTTTACTACCTTAACAAACATTAAATCCTAGACATAAAAATAACATGTAACAATCATGAAAGAGATTAAATGGAAGAAAATGATACCCAAAATGCACAAACATGCAACCAGGAGCAAAGCAAAATGAGCCCGAGTGTGAGCCAGAACCAGGGGCCGTATGTGCAAAGATCCTAAGAGTAGGCGTGCTGATCTAAGATCAGTTTAGCCTTTTAGCTCATAATGGATATGGTTAGGATTTGGACAGGGGAAACCTGATCCTAGATCAGCATCTCCTACTCGTAGAATCTTTGTAAAAATACGCGATGGTATAGTGAATCTTAGTGGAAATCCCACACTGGACCTTCCGATTGACTCTCCCACTGCATGTCTGAGCACTTTCACTGAGATAAGTGAAACGACACTCCGGGACATTGTCTCAAAAATGAAACCATCCACATGCTCTTTAGATCCCATTCCAACTAAATTATTCAAAGATGCTTTCGATTGTCTAAGTTTAGAGACTTTTAATATTGTTAATTCATCGTTAACGATGGGTATTTTCCCAGATGTCTTTAAGACCGCCCTAGTAAAACCTCTACTCAAGAAATCAAATTTAGATACTTCCAGTCTAAACAATTACAGACCCATATCCAACCTGCCATTTTTAAGCAAAATTATAGAAAAAGTAGTTTTTCAACAAATAAACTCATATCTTGTTCAAAACAATATCCTGGAAAACTTCCAGTCAGGGTTCCGCACCAATCATAGCACTGAAACAGCATTACTTAAAGTAGCAAATGATTTACGGCTAAGTGCCGATAGAAACAACATTTCAGTTCTTTTTTACTTGATTTCAGTGCAGCCTTCACACCACTAGACCATAATATTTTAATTCACCGCCTTGAGAAGTGGGTCATCTCTCTGGTACTGTACTAAACTGGTTCCGTACCTATGTAACAGAAAGAAAGTTTTTTGTGCAACTTGGTGACAATGTTTCTAAGCATAGAGATGCTAGCTGTGGCATAGCGCAGGGGAGTATTTTAGGACCACTTTTATTTTTATTATACATGCTTCCCTTAGGCAAGGTCATCCAGAATCACAATGTAAATTTCCACTGTTATGCTGACGATACACAGCTGTATGTCTCCGTTGAGCCAGATGACCCAAATGCTATGAGCGTTCTTACAGCCTGCCTAGACGATATAAATAAATGGATGGGCAAGAACTTGCTGAAACTAAATGAAGAAAAGACAGAGGTACTATTAGTGGGCCCTAAGTCAAAAAGAGACCGGCTGCTTACAAAGCTAGGAAGCCTGGCCAAACAGACAAAATCTGAGGTCAGAAACTTGGGAATCATCTTTGATGCTGACCTCAATTTTAAATCCCATATAGATAAGGTGACCAAGACGGCATTCTTTCACCTTAGAAACATTGCCAAAGTAAAACCCTTTTTAACTCTCCAAGATGCTGAAAGATTGGTACATGCTTTTATTTTTAGCCGCTTAGACTACTGTAATGCACTTTTTACTGGCCTGCCTAAGAAGTCTATTAATAGACTCCAAATTATTCAGAATGCTGCTGCCAGAGTCCTAACGAAAACCAAAAAAAAGGGAACACATTACACCAGTCCTTGCTGCTTTGCACTGGCTCCGTCTCTTTTAGAATTGATTTTAAAGTCCTACTACTTGTTTATAAGGCTTTAAATGGCCTAGCACCTTTTATATTAAAGATATGTTATCACCATATGTACCAACTCGAGCACTTAGATCATCCACAGCGGACTTACTCACTGTACCTGTGGCCAAACGAAAAAGTGGTGAAAGTGCCTTCTGTTATGTTGCACCAAAACTCTGGAATACTCTCCCACAAAACATTAAAACAGCAGACTCAGTTGACAATTTTAAAAAGCATCTAAAAACCTTTCTTTTAATTTGGCTTTTAATTAATTTATGATTGTTATGTGTATTTTCTTGATTTTTATTTTTATTATTCTTTTTACTTTCTGTCTTATGCCTATGTATGTATGTATGTATGTATTTATATGTGTATATGTATATATATGCGTGTATATATGTATATGTGTGTATATATATATGTATATATATTTTTATGCCTTACTTTCCCTGTAAAGCACTTTGAGCTACTGTTTGTATGAAAGGTGCTATACAAATAAAGCTATTATTATTATTATTATTATTACATAGTAGGCACATAACGTGCTGATCCTATATGCACCATGCTGGTGCCAATCTCACATACCTTAGTGCTCTGGTTTCATTCAAGGAATAATAAAACCAGGGAAGCCCACGTTTGCAATCAGTGTGTCAAGATGGAGATGGAGATTTAGGTTAGGCCAGGCTACATGCTGTTTGCTTGCACAGGATTATAAAATGATTAACTACCCAGACACCCCTCTACTATGACATTTACATTTGACATTTTAAGCATTTAGCAGACGCTCTTATCCAGAGCGACTTACAAGATGTGCATTAATACAAGGTAAGAACAATCGTAGTTAGCGCACAAGATCAGTGCAGTAAAACGGCAATAGACATCATTGCAGGCGTCTGCATATCATACCTGTAACATTGGGAAAGAAAAGGTTAGTGGGTGTTTTTTTTTTTAATGTAGAACAAGTAAACAGTGCATTTGCATTGACGTGCAATATCATTTTAAGATTTTCTTGATTATTTTTAAGGCACTTAATGGACTAGCCCCTGAATACCTGCCGAAGTGCCCTTGAGCAAGGCACCGAACCCCTAACTGCTCCAGGGGTGCCGTACTATGGCTGAGCCTGCATCTCTTAGGAGAGGTATGCGAAAAGACACATTCCAATTACCTTGTGTAACATGGCAATAAAGAATATTCTATTCTATTCTACATTTCTGAGCTACTCACACAGCCTGACTTGTCAGGCATATAACCTTATAGTACTATGAAATTGACCAGGTGGACACAAGGATATGAGATCCGCCGAACTTCCAGGGATGTGCTTCGCAAATAAACCAATGATCAGTAACGACTTCTGACAAATCATGATCTTGTGTAGATGGAGCTACAATTGGAGATAGCAATTTAAGCTAACTTGACATATAACACAACGCTGGCTGAAACTAGTATTCCTCCCTAAATCAAAACCAAATCGCTATAAAGCAGTGTGTGGACTCTCTAAAGTCACCTTTATTTTTTATTTTATTATCTAGAATTTTGTATCTTAAACTACCTAGAAACTGCCAGTATGAGAAGTGCTGTATAAATAAACACGTACATTTGTGGAAATACGTTTTATTTACAAAGGCAAATATTAACACACGAAAACATTTTACGTCAAAAAAACACTTTCACAACATAAAACTAACAATAAAAAAATCAATCTTTCAGTAGTGCAGCTGTACTGGTAGGTTTTGGTTACAGAAACAGCGACTTGTTCGTACGCCAGCTTCCTCCCGGGGCGTCCAGAAACTAAAGTCGTGCTTGGATCTTCATACAATCAGTGGTCCAAGCTGCTTGTCAGCACTTTCTGTAACCATTCACTATAGGTAGCGTGAAACGCGCGTCAGTCGAAAAATCAGCTAATATTTTGAACACGCCCTTTGGCTTTTGCATTGTGTTTTTTTAAATCAAATTATTAAAACGATTGTTGCTTCATATATTCACGATCCAATGCCCTTGGTTACGCAAGTGTCTCTCGAACAAGTCTCTTGGGAGTGCTTTTGCGTTTGGATACAGTGGTTTTCAATTTCGTCGAGATCTTGTCCCCGAAAATACATCAGACCTCCAACGGAGTCAACAAGTCCCATTATCGTAGCTACAACTGCCAGCAACGTGCCAATCGCGTAGATCTTCAGTATCTCACTCATGGCTCAAAACGCAGTACTTCAGTTGGTCCCTGTTTGTGAAGAAGGAACAGTAACATGCTCGATCAAGACCAAGTATAACAAGATTAAAAAAGCGGAACCGCCGTTCACAACCATACAACTTTACTGCATTATTAAAGCACGTGATTAGAAGCCAGCAAAAAAATATTAGCCTATTTTGAAAAACATTTTAGCTATTCGTTAGCAAATGTAGGCTATATGCAGTGTGACGAGAACTACAACACGTGCAAATGTAGACCGACCCACTTACAAAAATAAGAAAGCAAAAACGTGTGGCCACACAGTTAATGCAAAGATACACCTCATGGAATTATCTGTCGCAAGACGGCCCTCTCAAAACGCCTGAATACCAAGCGCTATCTAAATCATTCTTACCTGGACAAATTTAAGTGAAAATCCGACGACTATGAATTTTCTGTCCTGCAAATTTCGTTGAAATCGCTGTTTTCGAGTCTGGTACTTGACTGCGATTGGTTGCGGTTTTAAACAAGGATGACGCTATGTCTTCGAAAGTCCCTGGGTATGTAGCCTCAGTCTGTGACGATGGGAAATTCCCAGATTTTCTACAAGGAAATTCAAGTGGCACGTATATTAACAGCACATTATGTACATGCAGTTTAAACAACATCATATATATTTGAATGAAATAATAATGATATTGCTATTTATCTTTCGGGGATGCCAACTTTGAGAGCAGATGACAACGTACTTGTGGGGGATGGTAATGTATTGTTTAATAGTATTTAATGTTTAACATCGACCTCCATGGAAATATATTAACTTGCTTGTCCTACCCACTTATTACAAGTCACAAAATTCCATATAATGTGATAAAAATGGGATGAGATACTCACAGAGGGTTTGTGTTGATATATTTCCTTGTATAGGGTATCACCACTTTGTACCATTTCAGGTTATTCACTGGACTTGAACTGCTTACATTTCAGTAAAAACTGAAAAATGGGGGTTTTAAAACTTTTGACCGATAGTGTATCCTTTTTTTTTTTATTTAGAACCCACTACTTTTAAGTCTTTATTGAAAGTTGAGGCCAAGCCTTTGCTGTGATTTATTTACACTGCCCTCCTAGCTGGAGCTTAAAACCAGTCACCAATCACTTTTCACATTTTGACGGGCTAAATTGTCCATGGGTTGTCAAAAGATGACACCACTCCAGAAGCAGGCGATTTAGAGAGATGGAAATAGCTGTCCAGGACCCAAGGTTGGAGAACACTGAATTAAAGTACATCTTTGTAAAATGGTCATATCCAGTGTGGTAAACAACAGCTTATAAGGAACCTTGTGTAAGGATACAACAGTGAATTTCCACGGATTTTAAAAACCACTAGTTCCCCAACTGCCACCAATGAACAGAGGCAAATGATCAATCTCCTCTGACACAAATTTAATTGGAAAGATAGATATTTTTAAGATGAAAAATAATGGTTCCATGTTTTTATTTCCCCTTACAATCATGTCCTTTAATACAAAAGTGGAAAGAACTGAATACTGGTGTTCAAATATTTTTAAAATTACACAAGGCTTACTAAACTCACTTCACATTCAGGCACAACAATATTTATTCAACGTATGTAACAAAGTCATTTTCACTTCAAAAAAATGGGCCACATGGTCAGATTCAGGGACATGGACTGACACTTTTGTCCAAGTTGTCCTCAGCCTCTTGGCAAACTGAGGTGCCTGGATCACAATCCATCTCTGTGGCATCCTGACTGTGTTCCACCTGCTCCGAATCACTGGCCTCTGCTTCGGATTCGGACCTGGGGCTGTGGCTGGTCATTACCGGAACCCCCCTATCACTGATGTTACTGGATGCTGCGATCGCACTTGAGTCTTGGATGAAGTTACAGATCATACTGTTTCGGTAAGGGAAATCCCCATCATGCAGTTGCAACAGTTCAATTCCCTCTGAAACACAAAGACCAATACAGTTCAGTTTTAAAGCTTCGTCACATGGTAGCATGACTAAATGAATAAACGTTTTGTTTGCTGAGCAGACCCTATATGGTGTGATGTGCTTGTCTTTACTTGCCACTACGAACAGCTGGGGTGTGTACCGTGTACTTCAGTCTTGCTCCAGGGGATTTCACAGATGGCACAATGTCACAACAGGATGTTGAACCCGGTTCTCTCTGTTCACAAGCCATAACCTTAAAAAAATACATTTTATGCCCCACCTGAGCTGGACTCTCCTTCTTTCTTCTCGGTGAGGAAGGTGCGCTGCATCATGAGTTTCTTTACTGTGTGGCACTTGTATTTGAGTTTGGGACTGGACTGAGAATCAGCATCTATAACAGACCAACATTAAGAATGCAGGTGACATTTGGGGTTTGCATACTCTTTTCACCCAAAGAGAATTGATTCCAGAAGCGAAAGAGCTCAAACACAATATAACTGAGTGAAACAAAAAACTGAAATGTCTTGAAAGGTTGTTGTTTGTTGTTTTTTATTCTGCACGGAGACATCTAATTTGTCTGTATTGTTCTATGAATGCCTCAAAGTTTCACTTACCTAATTAATAAATAAAAATAAATGTTATAAAGCAGGTACATTTATGTAGACATTCCTTAAGTGGCGGGGGGTTGTCACATACTTTGTCACATACTTTGTCACTTTGTCACACAATTTATACAGCAGATTTCTTGGTACAGAAGTGTGGGTATGATTCATGCTACTGATTCAAGGGTATAGGTCATAAATACTCACCACACCCATGGCCTTCTTCAAAGATTACACAAGTACCCAGAACATCTGTCACAAGGAGTGGAAAAATATCACTGCACATCGACACAGCCTGGTGTACAGCTCAAGATACTAATCTTCCTATGTAACATTGATGGGTTACACTGCAAACAATGTCTTGTTTAAATATGCATATATAAGCATATAAGTGATAACCGAGGAGGGAATCCCATTGCTATACATGTACATACAGACAAATGCAGATATTTAAAATGGAGGTTGGATACCATTGGTGGCAACCAACCTCCAAGTGAAATGATTTGAACAATAAATGAAATTTATTTATTCCCAATAAAGGGAAGTCTTCGTGTTCACCCAAGTTGTAGAAAAATTGATCTTTGTCATGTTACACTTGCGTTGTTTCATGACAAATCAACGACACCCCCATTTCATCTAGTGTTCATACTTTTCTGACTGTACTGTATACACAATGCATCTTTATTGGGCTACCAAATTGTTAAGATAATGGGTACACAGAATTTCTGTTCATTCATTCATGCTTAGAATATGATCAAAGAAACGGAAATTCTCAGACACTTCATGACGCACGTACTGCAGTCGTGCCACCCACTGGGTTGTGGTGCCCAATTGATGATGAATTTCAGGTGTGTTCCAAAGTGCCTCTTTTTACCACCTCAGTCACTGACCATGGGATGACTGTTTGGTGATATCATGGCATATGGCCAAAGGGAGGTTGTACAGTGTATAGTGCCCACACCCTGGGACGACACCTTTCAACAAGCCATTGCAGTAAGACTGAATCGTTGTTGTTCTATCGTTGTTGTTCTATAATTTTTGTTTCTGATTTTTACCCCATTTTCTCCCAATTTGGTAGCCAATTAGACCTGCTATTTAAGTCAATCCCCCCCTAGTAATGTGAGTTCGCTGCCGTAGTCCTGCAACTGGTAGCGACATGTGACCTGACGCCTCTTCCGAGATGGCACTCGCCCAAGTAGTATCAACCGTAACCCGGTATACTGCAGGGCCACTCTTATGCGCAGCGAATCTCATGAACTAGCTAGCTAAAAGGAATGGGCTATATTGAGCTAATACTGTCAAGTTGCTTTTCTGAAGTGCACTATGTTGCACTGCCATTAGCAATCTGCTTATTTATAGGGCCATCAGTTTCGAGCAGTCACTGTGCAGGTCCACTTATCTTTATAATGCATATATCTGTCAATATCACAGTCCATGAGGAGTATCAACCCATCCACAATAAGAACATTAGTCGCAAACAGTGGCTATATAATCTAGCAAACTAGGGAAATCGTCCATTTTAAATGACTACTTTTAAAATGTCACTTTAATGTTAATAGTTATTCATGGATAATGTTTGCTCACCTAGTTTAAGTAGCAGAAGTGTTTGAAGAAAAATCTATTTATATATAGTGTCTTCAGAAAGTATTATATGCCATTTAGTATAATATTCACCCCCTTCAAATGTTGATACACTGCAAACTCAAATTGACATTTATGAGTTTTTGTCACTCATCTACACAAGTTACTCTATAATACCACAGTGGAATGAGAAAAGTGAGTGGAAAATATTTACAAATAATTTAAAATAAAAAAAACTGAAATGTATTCACCCCCTTTTGGTGTGACGCTCTTTCCAGATTTTTTTCAATGGAAGGTAAACTATACACCATAATTGTGTATATAATCAGTATACAGTGTGTTAAACTTAATTTATTCATGGAAACATGTTGTACATAAGTAAGTTAGTGCAACTGCAGTGGATATATTGTAGCGCCCGAGTAGGGAAATACCTCTCCGCCCGCTGGCTCCACCCCCGCGCAGAGTTGGGAACCCCGGGACTAATTCCCGAGCTGAAGTGCATAAGATTAGGTATGAGATTGTGTGGGCTGGAGGGGGGAGAGGGAGAGAGAGAGAGAGAGAGAGACAGAGAGAGAGGGAGAGAGGAGAGAGAGAGAGAGAGAGAGAGAGAGAGAGAGAGAGAGAGAGAGAGAGAGAGAGAGAGAGAGAGAGAGAGAGAGAGAGAGAGAGAGAGAGAGAGAGTGTTTTTGTTTGGGTGAAAAGACCACGTGTTGAATTAACACCGCTTTGTTCTTTTCAAAGACAACGGAATTGGATCACGGACAGCACAACAACAAGAACGAAAGTTTGTGGACATTGTTGTATTTCCAGTGACATTTGTTGCAAGCCGAATTTCCCTGCCACGGGAGCGGCATTTCCTTCCGCGGAAAGTTGCAGTTGTTCATTAATTAAGTTATCGATTATTGGCGGAGTGGAAACCCCACACCCTTGGTTGCGCTACAATATATATACATACAGTAGTGGTGTGCATTCAAGGCCTTCTAAACATCCTGAGAAGGTGAAGCTTCTCAAAAAATGATGCAACGTTGAATATAATATCTGTTAAATATTTATAAACAATATTCCAAAAAATTATAATCAATATTACTCGTTTCTGCAGCGAAAGGGTTAACTGTCAATGAGTTTGCAATATAGGGTTGTCTGACCAATCAAAATGTTCAATGGCATTCTCAAAGACAAACTAACTGGTTCAGTGTCACCTTCAGTGACTTTGCAGAACACTCTCCTAATCAAACTGTGTGAATAAATTGCAGTGACAGTAAAATTATCCAATCAGATTTTTATTTGTACTCAGTGGGTATGTTTTAATGCTAGGAATCGTTTATTTTGCAGGAGAGCAAGATTAGCATAGCCTAATATGTAAATAAGGCTTATTTCAGGTGTAACCTCAAAAACAGCTGTTAAGGCAAAACAGTGATCTAATACTCTTCTGATTTGGAAACTAGGCATACAGAGGAATCCATTTCAACCCACGTTTATTGAGTTAGAATCCTTTACTTTTGCAGGAGAGCCAAATTTGCATTGTGAAATATGTAAACATGGCTTATTTCAGGTGCCTGTAGTTACTGCGGTGTGTTCCACATGAGTTTGTTCGTCACGTGCAGACCGTATCTGTAAATGGCCAGCAACAGTCAACAACGTCTTTGCAGCATGTGGGCTGTGTGCGTTCTACCTGACTAACTAACCTAGCTAGCTGCTAACAATGTGATTGAGCTCTGTTTAGTTTGCTGTGCCAATCAACAATGTCGCTGGGACTGGCAGGAAGACGAATGCGGTTGTCATAACAACGCTTCAGGGGAGCTGCGATTTGGTTCTAAATAATGGCTCTGAACAATGGCTTTGTGTATTGCGATATGTTCCAGTTGCCATGTAAGTGACGATGGCTAAACAACTTTGGCTTTTCACCATACATTTTTAATGGAGCCTTGTTTGTGCTACACTGGCAAGACATCGCTAAAGAGGACGTCTTTGCAGCGTGTGGTCAACTTTTAAGGGACTTTTGGAATACAGCCCAGATATTTCCTCTGAGCCTGGCTGAAAGATGAAAGTGCTTTGTGGCAATTCTTGTGATGTACCCATATTCTTTGGTGAAACTAGCACTTCACCAGGTGATTTTTCACAAACACACTTCTGTTCACCCGTCCCAGGCCAGTGCAAACATGTTCATTTTTAGACCGAAAAACTGCGATCTTGGTGAAGAGGGAAGACCAGCGCCTACTGGCTCACCAACACCACTTTCTGCAGCAACTTAAGTTCCCATCCAAGTACTAACCAAGCCCACACTTCAGCCATTCAACAGAAGCAGGGCGCATGGTGTTATGGCTGCTGGCTGGTATTTGAGAGACAAATACAGGAAACTGTAAACAACACTGACGCATGCTGCCATCTAGTGGTCTTGAGAAGATATACAATGTAACTCGCCTAAAATCAACAGACCCTTAAAAACTTGTTCCTACCTTCATATTCCCCAGCGAATACATACGTTCCTACTTGCATCATAGGTTGTTCGGTGTCAATTCCCTTCAGTTAAAAGTGAGACAGAAAATGCAATAAATGTTAATTTATTATCATCCATTTAATAATAATAGCTTTATTTATAAATCGATTTTCTCAGCAGAGGCCTAACGAGAATATTCAAAACAGTCATATCTGCCTCCCCAAATAGTTTGTAGATATAAAGATCTCCTTTCATGTCCCCCGAATATTTAATAGGTGGTTACGCCTTTAATGAATATAATTCTTTAAAGTCACGAAATTACACGGACACGTGACGCAATTGCTTTTCACGAAGGGCAAAAGATAGGTACTTACCACAACCTTTAATTTCCCCTTACATTTCGTTAAGAAGTCTGAATTGATCATTCCTGACAGCTCGACCACAACGAGTTGCTCCTGATGGTGGTGGGGAGACAAAAAAGCATAACAAAAAGACGACTCTTTTTTTAAATTATAGATATTTAGCAAAATGCCCAAACGTTAACAATTCGTTTAATCATCACATGCCTAAAAGCAATAATAATAAGATGATCCACCCAAGTGATAATTCCCTGAAGCGCCTGAACAGTTTTCATTCTGGCTCTCTTGTTGCTAAACATATAATGTCACCTACAATGTAGTTCGGAGCAAACTAGCTAACGTTATTCGTTGATAAAGCTAACTACCTGGACTGTCAACTATCCATCCATGCATACATCATTCAAATTAGCTTTTTAACTAGCCAACTAGCAAGCTGGACAAAACATCCTATGAGGTAGCCGCACAGCATGGGCATGGATTGCAAGCTCGTTCGCTGCTTTGCTACGACCCTACGACGAATCTCGAGCAACAAGCAATGTATATTTAAAGTGGTAATACACAACGCATCGTTTGTGTGCACAGTCAAAGTACACAGCCACTCACGGTTTAACGTTAACTTTAGGAAGTTAGCTACGTTACTATTGAGAAAAAACGGAACTGATAATAACAATAATGTCCCTCTAACCTCTTCTTCCCATTCATCCTCCATGCTGAGGTACCCTTCTTCTTCTTTTAAGTAAACTGGCAGGTTGACTCAGGTACCCTTTCGCTGCCTCTTTGCTTCTATATTTTTTTATTCTGAAATGAGCTGTTCAAATATCTAGCTTCCACTGTCGTCAGCAGCCATGTTTAGTTGGTCGGCGAACTTCCGGTTGAACATTTTCAAAATAAAAGTAATGTGAATATAATATTTATGAAGTATTTTTTTGTCGTTTTTCCTGTTTTTATTTATAACATTGGGTATTGTGGAAGAATCTGACCTCAGCCAGGGCCAGTTAGACTGAGGGATCCCACCACACTGGATACTTCTTCAAAAAACAGCACAATCTTCAGAGTCTGACGTAATAGGGTTTATTGTATATGATGCGAGATTACATACAAGAAACCGGGCTGGTTCACGAAGCAGCTTCTAACACCTTTCAGCATATATCCTCCTTATATCCTCTTCTTTAACCCCTCCTTTGGTGAGCTTGACGTCATACCACTCCCACTTGACATTTTTTTGTCAAATCAGTTGTGCAATAGTCAATTTTGGTGAGTTGTTTCTGTACAATTTACTTATATATTTAGGTAACATTAATAAACAAAGGAGACAACTACAGTATGTAACTAGTAAACCTATTTTTTAATTCCAGTGGATCATAATGATATAGTCTTATACAAATCTTTTTTTAGTGAAATGTAGTGATAAGCGCTACAGGGCCTCATCAGCGTAAGGCACGTTAGCTAGCTAGCTTGTTAGCTTCACAATCGCGGGTGACGTTAAGTCCGTTTTTTCACTAAAATAACATATAGAACGTGTTCGTATTGACACAATATGACATGGACTTGTTCATGAATATGTTACATTTTAATCAGCATTATGGCGTTTATACAGTTTGTTTAACCCACCTGAATGAATGAGAATAACGGACAAGGTTTTTGAGTTACCTTTGTGGAGCGGATAAAATCACATAAAATTATGTGATTTTATCATGTGAAACGTAGGCTATTTCAGATTGATTTAAAATTTAAAATGTGGCTAGAAGCCAAGGTATGGCTTGCAATACCAAAACGACGCCCCTGCCTTTGATACTTATGGGTATTGGAAATGACTGTGTTAACAGGTATACATTTGCCCCACATCTCTTCTCCCATGTGTCAACTGTAACAGGTGCTGTGCCAAAATTCACTCCCTGCCAGAATCCCACACCCATTCTCATTAATTTATTATTTTCTGATTATTTGCAGCACAGAGGTAGGAGAACCACTAGGAGCAAGTGACCACAGTGCAGTTATTTTTTATATTTTTTGGCAAGTATTTTTAGAATACTGTGTGCAGTTCTGGGCACCGCATTACAAGAAAGATATAGAAGCTCTTGAAAAAGTCCAAAGAAGGGCAACTAAACTGATACCTGGTATGAAAGGTAAAAGTTATGATGATAGACTTAAGGCACTCAATCTATTTAAACTTAGCAAATGGAGACTTGGGGGGGGATTTGATTGAGGTTTTTAAATTCCTAAAAGGGATTAACAAAGTAAAATACCAAAGATTTTTTAAGTTAAGTGGGGTCAGCAGAACAAGAGGCCACAGGTGGAAATTAGTTAAAGGCAAATTCCGCACAGATATTAGGAAGTTTTTCTTTACACAGAGAGTTGTCAATGCCTGGAACAGCTTGCCAGGTCGGGTAGTAGAGGCAGAAACGCTTGGACTATTCAAGTCCAGGCTAGATGTAGTACTAGATACTCTTTAGATTAGGACATGATGAGCCTAGATGGGCCGAATGGCCTGTTCTCATCATTATGTATTCTTATGTTCTTATGTTCTTATGTCCAAAGAAATCCAATATGTCTGCTTAATCTGCCCTTTTCACTAGGTTTTTTGGTTTGTGTAGCTGTTCTGTGTCAGGAAAATAAAACTATCGGCTTAAGACTAATCTGGCCTGGCCACTAATTACAAACTACAAAGGAAAATGTATCTAAGGGAAGGAAATCGGGTGCTCCAGGGGATGAACTCTGAGAGTCACAGCTAAGGGCGTCCATTACCACTTTGGACTCAAACGTCAGACCTCTCCGTTTGTCACAGGGCTGGTGGCTTCTGCTTCAGACAAATTAATTCCCGTTCATGATGGCTGTGGCTAGAGGCGGATGAAGTGTGTGATTTGTAAGTGCCGGGTATGTTGAAGGTTATTTTCAGTCACGCGGATTTGCCATGATGCTCTGATGAGATACTAGATAAACGTGAGCTGCTGCAAATGGGTGGGGTCAGAAATGGTGGAAGGCGTGTGGGAGGGTTCCCAAACGTCTTGGGTGCACGGTTGAGGAGAGGTGGAAAGCACTGGGTTCTGGCTGCTGCTGTTCCAGCAGGGTGGAGACGAGACTGGAGATTCCCCAGACGGTTTTGGGATGTGCCTGATCTTTGGGCCTGTGTGTGTGTGTGTGTATGCGTGTGTGTGCCAGGCATGTACTGTACAAGCAGACAGACAATGTAAGCATATTGCATAACAAATCTTTATTTAGTTCTTTCATTAAATACAGAATATTCTAAAGTAGACAATATCATCAGTCTACAGAAACAGTTGTTAGTCAATTTATTACATTGAAATCACATTTTCAAAATAAATAACTTAAAACTACATTGGTAACATGAGATGGAACTCAAGCTGTCAACCGTAACTCCAGTACACACAAGGCCATTTTGCACGTGACAAGCTCCTGCCAGCTTCCCTCCCCCCTCCCTCTGGGGCGGACAGCCAATCGCCGCCCCCGAACGTAGCTCCCACCCAGAGCCGGGCTGGTGCAGCCGGAGAATGAACCCCAGTTGCAGTGGGCAAGAAATTCTCATACAACATAAATGTGTATAAAGCAGGATTTATCGACATATGGGACATAGAATATTAAGTGAGGTTGCATTTAGGAATTTAGTTCTTGGGTTTGGAGTCTGGAGGTGGGATCGCCCTTGGCTGTCGAACAAGGTTGTTGATCGCAAGGACTGCCAACCAAGAAAATTCCCCATTCACTTAAAATAGGAAAATGTATTGTATTGCCTAAAGTAATGAAAACACATCAAATGTATTCCAAACGGTAATTTATTTTATTATTTTTACATTTTGTTTCAGATTTCCCCCCCAATTAGGTAGCCAATTGTATCCTATTTCTAACTCACCTATCCATTCCCTCATACTACGAGCTCGCCGCTGCAACCCTGCATGCAACAAGCTCCTGCCGGCTTCCCTCCCCCCTCCCTGTGGGGCAGACAGTCAATTGCCACAATGTAACTGCCTCACATTGTCAGTTAAGTTTCTAGTAGGCATGTTGCAATTTTCTGGTTCCTAGTGCCTATAATATAGTAGCCCTAGATGGCGGAACTAATCTCTGCCGCTGCAGTGTTCCGCACGTAATTAGTTAGACAGAACACCTTTTAAAAAAGGCGCAAAAAGGCATGAAAGAAGAGTGTCGGGAAAGTTGATTTTACTGACCTATAAAGTTTAATTATCCGATGAGTTTGACTGCTAATCAAGAAGAAGATAAGGAGTAAGACTAAGCTACGGCAGCAAGATTTACTTAGCCCCTCTTAAATAGTAAGCAGCCTACGAGGTATGTGTTTGATTTGTCATTAATTTCTATGGTTAGCTACCCACGTACGAATGTGTTTAGCCCATATGCTAGCTAGCTACCGATTGTATAGCTGTAGTGGAACTATGACATACTGTACATGCATCTATTTATTGTTTTTCTTATTTTCTCTTTATTATTTTCACAACCCCAGTTCTCACGGGTTGAACCACCACTTTTGGAATAAAGCCCCGTTTTATAAATCAAGACCTCGAGTCTCGCGTCTATTACTGGAGGGAGCTACAGTGAGAACTCGACTGCTCCGCGTGAGTAGGCGAGGAAGACGGTGCCAGAGAGCTGTGATGCGTGGATGAAAAGGGACATCACCACATCAGCGCGTACATCTGCTAGCAGCTAGACACAGCGCAATCTACACATCAGTGCAGAGTAGCGTGAATTAAGCGGCAACCAAGAGACTTTGAGTGTTCTGCACAAGAGACATTGATACATTTATTGCATTTCACATAACAAGTTAATGTTGTTTACTTACCCTTCTAACTGAAGTGTATTGAAGTTCGTTTGATATTGATATTGTGTTTACTTATGGGTATGCTGTAAATATTTCTTAAGAACTAGTAGTACTAAGAGTTAAGCAGAACTAGTAATATAGTGCATTTAAAGGTGAATGATATCACTTAATGAGTGTACAAGTTTATCTAAGAGTTAATATTTTTGTTTGTCATTTGTGGGGAGTGTACTTAAGTTTAAATAGTTTTAAACAAAGCTATAACAAATAGGTCAAAATAGTGTTATTAGCTGCAATTAAGCTTAGGCTACATTAGACCTAACTTATACTACTGTAAATTAGGTAATTACTCAGCTAAAGTAAAGATTAGATTTAAACCAAACTAAAGTAAATTAAGTAAAATGTCAGAGCTTGAGAATGTCAGAGAGGGTCTGCCAGAGTCTTCCTCCGAGAGTGTCAGAGAGGGTGTAGATGAAGATGCGCAGCAGCACTGCACAGACATGCAACCACGAGCGACCGAAGGCACAGGAGCTGATAACCACGCTTCCTCACAAGAGCCACAAAGTACCCCAAGAGTCCGCAAGTTAACGGAAAAGGGCCAAGAACTGCACGATGAGCAAGTAAGAAGATTTGCACACCGTTTCAGTGTGAGCTATGAGAAGTGGAAGGCTATCACTAAAGACGCCCAACAAGCGCTGCGTGGACATTGCTCAAACAGCCTGCTGCATGAACACATCACAAAGGTAGACGACGCCTCAAAACATCTGAACCTTGTTTATGAAGACTTAAGGCGCATTGACATTCCCGACCATGACACACGTCGCAGAATAGACACCTGTGAAGCAGTAACAAGGATGATCATCGAGACTGCAAGAGGTCGTCTAGACACAAGAGAGGGTGAAGGTCAAGGGGATGAAGAGCAAGACTGGAAAAAGACAGCATCTGTATTCAAGTCTGCAGCCTCAGACAAATTAAGCGTCAACTCTCACCGCGCCAAGTCCTCCACTCATTCTCGAAGCAACTCAAAGGCCACATCCAGACGTTCAAGCCACAGACAAGAAGCTGCTGCTGAAGTTGCTGCCAATGAAGCCACTTTAGAAGTACTGCTAGAGCAAGAACGTCATATTGAAGAACTTCAAAGACTCAAAGCCGAAGCTGCCCATTTACGAGCCAAACAAGAGGCCGAAAATGCGGAGAGACAAAGAGCGCTAGAAGCCAAGCGCAGACAAGTAGAGCGGCTGGAGACGGTTAAGAAGCTAAAGGCTGCCAAGGCGCGACAGCAAGTATATGATCAGAGTGGATGCTCAGATGAAGAAATAAACGAGCTGCTCCATCAACGTGTCTCTCTGAAGGAGAAAGAGAAAGTCAAGCATGAAAGCAGCCCGTTGCAGCACCACTCTCCACCACAAGCTGCGACACATCCAAAGCAAGAAGACAGCACGGCAGCTCTTGTTAGAGCGTTCGCAGAGTCCATCAGTGCGAGTCGTCTTCCTGTGCCTGAACCAGCAACGTTCAATGGCGACCCACTCAGATTCAACGACTGGAAGGTTTCCTTTCAGACACTCATTGACAGGAAAAACATACCAGTTGAAGAAAAGATATACTATCTGCGAAAGTACATAGGTGGACCTGCCAAGAAGGCCATAGAGAGCTACTTCCTGCTAGGCACAGGGTCAGCCTATCATGCAGCATGGGCTATCCTAGAAGAGAGATATGGCAATCCATTTCTCATCGCCAAGGCCTTCAGAGACAAGCTCGATGCATGGCCCAAGATAAGCTCCAAAGGCAGTGTGGAACTTCAAGAACTCGCTGACTTCCTTCGCAGCTGTGAGGCTGCCATGTCTCAGATAAGAGGTCTTGAGGTACTCAACGACTGCAACGAAAACCAGAAAATCCTTGTTAAACTTCCAGACTGGCTGACCTCAAGATGGAATAGGAAGGTCATAGAAGTGGAAGAACAAAGTCACACGTTCCCAAGCTTCAGCCAGTTCGTCAAGTTTCTCACACGTGAAGCCAAAATCGCTTGCAACCCAATAACATCTCTCCACGCTCTAAAACCAAGCGAAAGCGAGAAGATCAAGGTGTCAACGAGCAGAGGTCCTGGAGCAAAGGGTACTGGCAACCAACTCAGATGAGAAAGCTGTCTCTACAAGCTGTGTCTTCTGTGAGAAGGCAGGTCACAGTCTACACAAGTGTCATAAATTTATGAATGAGACAATCTTGGAGCGAGTCAGGTTTGTTCAACAGACGAAATTGTGCTTCGGCTGTCTTAAGTCTGGCCATCGCTCAAAGGACTGTGAAAACAGAAAGATCTGTGATACGTGTGAGAAAGGACATCCGACTTGCCTCCACGATAATCGCACCAAGGAAGAAAGGATGTCAACCAGGCCTGATGGAGCGAGGGACAGTGACAAGTCAAAGGAAAGGAAGATGGAACGCCCACAAAATAACCCAGCAAGAACATCAAGTGAGGCAACATCGCATAGAGTCATCCAGAATGTCAAAGACACTCATACGTCCACAATCATTCCAGTGTGGGTGTCAGCCACAAGTGAGCCAGATCGTGAAGTTCTTATGTATGCACTCCTCGATACACAAAGTGACACAACCTTTATCCTTGAAGAAACAGCAAAGCCTCTCCACACGAAGAACGAACCAGTTCAGCTAAAGCTCTCCACAATGGCTTCAAGAAACATAGTCGTGTCCTGCCGGAAACTAACTGGTCTACAAGTGAGAGGATTCTACTCAGACAAGATAATCCCTCTGCCAGTGACCTACTCAAGAGAATTCATCCCTGCAAACAGAGATCATATTCCCACACCAGAGACTGCCAAGGCATGGCCTCATCTTGAACACCTCGCAAATGAGATCGCTCCTCAGCAAAGCTGTGACGTCGGCCTGTTAATTGGCTACAACTGTCCTCAAGCTCTCGTCCCAAGACAAGTGGTGTCTGGTGAAGAAAACCAGCCCTTTGCACAAAGAACAGACTTGGGCTGGAGTGTAGTCGGCTATGGCAACCCATGTCTCGACTATGGAGACGCGATTGGAGTAAGTCACCAAGTCATCGTGAAGCAAGTGATGCCAGGTCTCCAGTCCTCTTCAAACCTCACAAGCGAAGTGCACTATGTCTGTAGAACACAGATCAAGGAAGTAGTCTTACCTGCAGATGTCATCAAGGTGCTGGAATCTGACTTCGTTGAAAGAGCTTCAGAGGACAGCCACATGTCTCAAGAGGATCTCCTATTCCTGTCAAAGATGGAGAAGGGCATCAGGCTCAAGGACGATGGTCATTATGAAATGCCACTGCCATTCAAGAAAGGAAGACCCAACTTACCAGATAACAAGGTATGTGCCATCCACCGTCTCAGATGCCTAGAAAGGAAGCTGAAAAGAAATAAACAATACCACAAAGACTACAAGACCTTCATGGACGAGAGACCATAACCCGCGGAGATGCAGAAAGAGTCCCAGAAAAGACATCAGCAAGACTCCAGCATGGTACATCCCACACCATGGGGTGTATCATCCACAAAAGCCTGGGAAGATACGCGTCGTCTTTGATTGCTCCGCAAAGTTTAAAGAGACATCCTTGAACGACCATCTCCTGACCGGTCCAGAGTTGACAAACAGCTTGGTGGGAGTCCTATGTCGTTTTCGAAGTGGTCCTGTGGCGATCATGTGTGACATAGAACGCATGTTCCACCAGTTCCATGTGAAGGCAGAAGACCAAGATTACCTAAGATTCCTGTGGTGGGAGAATGGAGATCTTGAAGCCCAACCTTCCATCTATCGGATGAAAGTCCACCTATTCGGTGCAGCTTCATCACCTGGCTGCGCCAACTATGGACTCAAGCACCTCGCAGCCGAAGGAAAAGGACACCATCAAGTTCATTCATAGGAACTTCTACGTTGATGATGGCTTGTCAAGTGTAGCGTCCAAAGGCCAAGCAATCCAGCTAGTGAAGGAAGCAAGAGAACTGTGCAGGACAGGCAAACTCCGGCTACACAAGTTCATCTCCAACAGCAAGGAAGTCCTAGCCGCCATTCCCAAAGAAGAATGTGCTGAAGCTGCCAAAGACCTGGACATGGCACTGGGTGAACTACACATGGAAAGAGCACTCGGCGTACAGTGGTGTGTAGCTTCTGACGAGTTCCAGTTCAGAGTGGTCATAAAAGAAAATCCACTTACCCGAAGAGGAGTCTTGTCCACGGTCGCTTCAGTATACGATCCACTCGGATTTGTGGCACCCTTCATCCTGGTTGGAAAGCAGATCCTGCAGCAGATGTGTCATGACAAGCTCAGTTGGGATGACGCCTTACCTGATGACCTTCGACCCCTGTGGGAATTCTGGCTCCAAGACCTGCAAAACCTGGCTGGTGTTAAGATCAAGAGATGCTACATTCCATCAAGCTTCGAGGTTCAGCGCTATGAGCTCCACCATTTCTCCGATGCCAGCGTGTCAGGCTATGGAGAGTGCTCGTACCTCAGAGCAGTCAGTACATCGAATGAAGTCCACTGCTCCTTAGTCATGGGAAAGTCAAGAGTCGCCCCCACTAAGGTTACAACCATACCAAGACTCGAGCTGTCAGCAGCAGTGGTGGCTGTCCGCACCAGTGACATGCTCAAGAAAGAACTGGAAGTAGATTGCCTGCAACTTGAAATTCTTCTGGACTGATTCAAAGGTTGTGCTTGGATACATCAATAATGAAGCCAGAAGATTTCATGTGCAGAGCTGACCATAATCAAGATAACAAGCAAATCGCGTGGAACACAGCATCAAACAAAGCACAGAGTCTGCACAATGGATGTATGTGGCTTCTGGAGAAAATCCAGCAGATCATGCATCAAGAGGTCTCACATGGAAACAGAGCAACTTGTAGCTTCTAACTGGTTCTTGACAGGCCCAGACCTTCTTTGGCAGAAAGAGCTACCAAAGTGGAGTAAAGTCAAGGTGGGAAAGAGATCGCAAGAACAGTGACCTTGACTAAGTTGTGAATAGCAGGCCTCTGACCACTGATTATCTGAATGATGCATCCAGTCAGAGCCCTAACACCAAACCACATCCTGACCATGAAGTCCACGGTGTGTTTGATTTGTCATTCATTTCTATGGTTAGCTACCTGAAAGAAGAGTGTCGGAAAGTTGATTTTACTGAATGTGTTTAGCCCATATGCTAGCTAGCTACTGATTGTATAGGTATGTGTTTGATTTGTCATTCATTTCTTTGTGTTTAGCCCATATGCTACGTTCATTCATTTCTCACGTTCGAATGTGTTTAGCCCATATGCTAGCTAGCTACCGATTGTATAGCTGTAGTGGAACTATGACATACTGTACATGAATCTATTTATTGTTTTTCTTATTTTCTCTTTATTATTTTCACAACCCCAGTTCTCACGGGTTGAACCACCACTTTTGGAATAAAGCCCCGTTTTATAAATCAAGACCTCGAGTCCCACGTCTATTACTGGAGGGAGCTACACTCAACTTTAAACCTGTTGGGAAGATTAGTTTCAGCTGGTTGACTGAACCATAAACTCCACTAAAAAAACTGTAGAACACGTCATTATTTATCCCAAACAGCGAACATCTGTTGGGAAGATTAGTTTCAGCTGGTTGACTGAACCATAAACTCCACTAAAAAAACAGTAGAACACGTCATTATTTATCCCAAACAGCGAACATCATTGTAAATGTACCTCTGCTCTACTGTTAAGACGATGGTGCTTGTGCCCAGCCTAAGAAAGAGGAATTAAATCTCCAACAGTTTAAAACCGCAGTGGCTGAAGTCCTCTGCAGGAAGGGACCGAAGGAAAATGTGGGTGACGTGGTGTACTGCCCATTTGTCACCACACTGTCCTTGCTTCTCCACATAGGAAGGCCGCTAGGCGATGCCATCTTTGGGGATGTCAGTGAGTGGCATCGCTGCTCTCTTTAATGCTTTCTCTTTTCAGGTTAAGGTGGAACCCATGTTTTGGTCACCCACATTTCCCTTGGGAGAGCAGAGGACTTCAGCCATTTTACCCCCCCCAACTATCAACTATCCCCCCTCATACTGCGAGCTCGCTGCTGCTGTAGCTCTGGGACTGGCGGTGACAAAGGCGCCGAACCGCCTCCTCTGAGTCGGAACTCACCAAGCTGTCGACCGTAACTTCGGTCCACACAGGGCAACTTTGCATGCAACAAGCTCCTGCCGGCTTCCCTCCCCCCTCCCTCTGGGGCGGACAGCCAATCGCGCCCCCAAACGGGGCTCCCGGCCAGAGCCGGGCTGGTGCAGCCAGAGAATGAACCCCAGCCGCAGTGGGCAAGAAATTCTCATACAACATAAATGTGTATAAAGCAGGATTTATCGACATATGGGACATAGAATATTAAGTGAGGTTGCATTTAGGAATTTAGTTCTTGGGTTTGGAGTCTGGAGGTGGGATCGCCCTTGGCTGTCGAACAAGGGTGAGTGCCTTTACTGTTACGCCACCCGGGAGATCCGTTCCGTCAATTTAGTAGCCAACCCCCCCAACTATCAACTATCCTCCCTCATACTGCGAGCTCGCTGCCGTAGCTCTGGGTCTGGCGGTGACAAAGGCGCCGGAACGCCTCCTCCGAGATGGAACACACAGAAACACTCTTGTACACAGCGAGCTCATGCCGGCTTCCCCCCCCCCACCCACGGGGCGGACAGCCAATTGCCACCCCGAACGGGACTCCTGGCCAGAGCCGGGCTGGCGCAGCCGGGGGTCAAACCCCGACCGCAGTGGGTAACCTGCACTCTGGGCGAGTGCCTTTAGCATTGCTCCACTCAGGGGCCTACCACTGTGGTTTTAAGCTGCTGAAGACTTAATCCTTCTTTCTTGGGCTGGGCACAGGCCTAATGGTGTCTGCAGTACAGCAGCGGTACATTTACAATGATGTTCAGAATGAGAAATTTGTTCAACTGGATTTTGATGTTGATATTTGGGATAAACCATCAATTTGTTGCACTGTTTGCAGTTGAGAGAGAAAGCCTATTAAAACACAAAAAATAAATTAATATTTTGAATACAATATATGTGTTTTTGATTACTTTAGGCAATAAAATACATTTTCCTATTTTAAGTCAATGGGGGATTTGGGTGAAAAATTATTTCTTATGGGACAACATCATTTATATATGCCATTACCCTAAATTAAATGTCAAAGGTCAAATATGAAAAATTAATATGTGGAATTGATCAATTGGAAGAAGGAAAGTATAAACAAATATATATATAAGCATATAAGTATAAAGCCTGTGGTGTACTCAAAACCTTTGAACATCCCCTGTTTGTCCAAAGGCAGGGAGTCAGAGTCAGAGTCAGCTGTCGGGGTCAGAGTTGGGCGCTGCATCGTTAACTCCTCACGCCCCTGAATGGTTGGGACGAAGGGAGGCTGGATCTTCCTGGCCAGTAACGCTCTCAGTCAATTTCCTGGGCGGAAGGGGGAGGGAGAGGGGAGTTTGATGAGGTGAGAACTGTGGAAGCTCTAATACCTCTACCAAGGCACTAAAATGGAGGGATGATTGACTTACTCTGAAGAAGAGCTGCTCTCTCACTTCCTGCGCGTCCCGCTCTCCAGCCCCAAGGCGCAACTGTGGACTCCTGCACAGCAGCTGCAGACAACACAGTGGCATTGACATCAGTCATTTTATTCAAATGAAAAAACAATGGTTCATAAAATAAAGGAAAAGGAATGGCACACTTAAATGCAATGTGCATAATGAAAACCGTGTATAAACCTAGGGCCTAGTCTACACAAGGAGGTTTATAAGAAGGAGAGCTTGGTATTTACCCTCTTGTTGTGTTCTACTGTTACCACTGTAGGGTATGAGTCTTGTAAAACTCCTTAGTCCATAATTGGTAATAATTTAAGCTCCTAATGCAAGCTGAATCTGTCATTCATTACAACAGATATTGCAGTCGTTGCAGTGTGGGAGTCATGAGGGGTGGACAGTGGATGGTACAGTCCCAGATTAATCATGGGGGTGGACAGTGGATGGTACAGTCCCAGATTAATCATGGGAGTGGATAGTGGATGGTACAGTCACAGGATTCACCTTTTGAATGATCAGGACAGCCTCTTTGGACAGGAAGCTTGGGTACTGCACATCTTCAGTAAGGATCCTGTCACATATTTCCTCCTGATCGTTGCCATTGAACGGCATCTATGAGCACA
This sequence comes from Aldrovandia affinis, assembly GCA_029706075.1. Lineage (NCBI taxonomy): Eukaryota > Metazoa > Chordata > Actinopteri > Notacanthiformes > Halosauridae > Aldrovandia > Aldrovandia affinis. The sequence goes on from JAINUG010000023.1 coordinate 712,823, forward strand.
CAGGGAAAAACGGTGTGCTTATTAAATATATTTCTTTGTTTTACCTTCACCACGTAGAGAACAGCAAAGGCCAAGCCTCATTGTGCAGGATAAATATAATTGTAGAGTTAAGCTGACAGCTAACAGCTTGTGCAGGCTTTATGAGCTGAATTAACAGCAGTTTGTGCAGGCTGTATGAACTGAATTAACAGCGATTTGTATGGGACGTGTATGATCTTAAGTAGGTGGTCGAATCTTAACACCTACATTCCCAACCAGCATCTCAAAGATGACAACGCCCAGCTCCCACCAGTCCGCTGCCCGCGTGTACGATTCGTCTGTTAGCATCTCCGGCGCCATGTAGTGTGGGGTACCGATTAGTGTGGAGGCATGGTCTTGGACTCCCATTCCTGTCAGGAAAGAACAAAAAACGATTTGATTAATTGAACAGGACTTTTGACTATGGTCAAAATAAAAGTGAAGAAACAGTAACAGCTAACGATAATCTTAGACTACAGTTAGACTATAGTACTACTGCTTCTGGACTAGTCATTTCCCCCACCTTCTTTGCAGTAGCCAAAGTCAGTGATCTTCATGTACCCCTCAGAGTCCAACAGCAGGTTAGCCAGTTTCAAATCTCTGTCAATAACAAACAGTAAAAATATATAACAATAAAAAGTGACTGTAAATAGAGTAACATGCATTGAATATGATTTGAGGGTGCAAGAGGTTACACTATGCATGTTCCAGAAGGACCATGGTGCAAAAGTCTGATCACTTAGATGTCAAAGAACAAATCCTTGGGAAGTACTGATACTTGTGCTTTTTAACGTGGCCTTTTCAGTGGCTCAGAATCGCACTGCAGCTTCTATAACACTTCTAAGCAATGCACAGCAACTCCAAAAAGCTCAGTGTGCTGTGAAATATGTACCGTTCTTACCTGTGTGCAATGTTACGTTCATGTAGAAATTCTAATCCGAGAACAGCACACCCTGAATAAAATCTGTGAATGGAGGAGAAGATTATCTTCTCAGACCTGCTTCGGAAGAAGTTGGGCATTTCTGAAGGCCATAGCATATGCATAAGCTTTGCCACACCGTTTGTAAAACCAAAATCGTACCACAGTTTAAAACCATTACTTCTGTAGTATGTCATGCCGTACAAGCCCCAATAATTGCTTCAGCAACCACCTTCTGAGCTGCTTGTTGACATGAAAGTTTGGAAAGTCTCCTGACTTTATGGGGTAGCATCTATCAAGTGGTGGGATAAACTCCCACCTTACAATGGAAAATTACCCTCCAGTGTGATTAAACACAATTAGTTAGTGGCTTTAAGTGTCATGGTTAAGTGCTTTAACTAGGCTTGTCAAGATTCTGTGTGACATCACCGCTCTGAGGGATTCACTCACATGGCCCGAGGCTCTGTGAAGGATCTTCCCTTGGAATGGGTCAAAAGGCCACCCCTGCCTGCATACTCCATCACGAAGCAGGCATGGAGCTGGGTCTGGAAGCTGGTAAACGTGTTGACGAGGAAGGGGTGGCATGCATTGGTCGACATCTTAATGATCGTCTGCTCGCACATCAGGCTGAGGGAGAGAGAGAGAGAGCACCAGGGCCCCCTGGGTAAGTCATAAAGTGTCCCAGAGTGGAAGTGCTGATCTAGGATCAGCTTAGCCTTTTAGCTCATTATGGAGAAGGGTAGGATATGGACAGGGGAAACCTGATCCTAGATCAGCACTCCTACTCTGTGATGATTTCTGAATACAGGCCCAGAAAATAAACATCCACTCCTAACTAAAACGAAGGGTAAAAACGGTCTTACCGCTCCACAATTTCATAATGTACAGTGCCTCTTTTGTTGATGGCCTTGATGGCAAGCATCTCTCTTGTCTCTCTTGCCTGTTCTGCAAGCAACACCTGTTCAATCAAGGAAAAGAGACTTTGGTTGTTGTTTGTAAGGACATAATGAAGCTTGAAATCAGCAGAACATTTGAAATCTGTCACAGAGGAGCTCAGTTTGGTTCACCAGCTTTGTCAGTTCTCCTGTACATTTACCTTCTCGTACATCCAACGGCCTAGAAGTGTGATGCAGGTGAAGTCCTTCATTGTGCATCTAGCCTTGGTATGCAAGGCTCCAGAAACAGCCATCTTACCCAAGTCTAGCTCAGGATCTGGCACTTGAATGAATAAACAATTAAAAATACATTATATAATTCAATAAAAATGTAATTGGATTTGGAATGATGGGTAGGAATAATAACAAAATAATTCATCTAATGGCACTGAGAAGGCCCATTTTGTATCATTTATACATGCCCCTGCTCATATATTTGGATGCTATAGCAGGACACCCAAAAAAATAGCAGAAATTGTGGTTTCCACATTGTAGCAATTATGATTTCCAGTGATGGGCGCACCTGAGCAATGGCTTGCAAAATCAATACAGCAGCAAACCAATTGGCTATGGCACATAAATAAGGTCAAAAATAAGGAGAGGCTTACGGAGAAGCTAATGGAGAAGCTAGTGGAGAGACTAGTGAAGAAGGTAATGGATAGGCTAACGGAGAGGCTAGCTCTCTCCATTAACCTTTCCATTTACTTCTCCCTTAAACTTGGTGAAATCTCTTTTACTCTCCCTTAAACACTGTGAAATCACTTAGCCTCGTATTTGGACATTGTCATATCAATTCTTGACCTGAAGTGGGATTAGGTTATGCCTCATTCATTTGGATAAAATGGTCATAACATCATCGAGCAAATATAATAACACACTGAGAATTACTATAGACAAGAAAAAACTTTAAATTACTGAAATTAAGTATCCATTTCTCTAACTGCGGTAATTTTATTTGATCAGTTCACATTTATATTTCACATTTCATTACCTTGAGCAATGTCCTTCTTCCATTGTTTGTAATAATAAATTGATCCAGCAGCAACAACAGCAAATCCTGCAGCCCATACTATTGGCTTATTCAACTCAGTCAAAAAACTCTGTATCCCCATATTGAAGCAATATTTGAAGTGCCCTGTATATCTTCTGCAGTTTTCTAAAGGTGTTCTTCTGAAATAATGTCTCAAATACTGAACTGTGATTTATATACTAATATCTCTGAGAATTCTCTCTTCTGTGATGTCATAAAGCATGTTAAAAGTTTAAATGTAAAGGCATCTAAAATAACCTTTAAAGAAACATGATTCCATGACAACCATTCTCATAATTACACGTAACCTGTTATTATTATCATTCAAATTTATGACACTAGAAAAACTATTTTCTTCTGAAATAATGTCTAGCCTCTCCATTTACTTCTCCCTTAAACTCACTTTGCATGTCCCTTAGACATTGTGAAATCACTTAGCCTCCTCTTTGGACATTGTCATATCACTTAGAACCGCATGGCATTTTGTATTTTCATTGGTTAACACAGTAATGACGCCAAATCAAATGGCGACATAGAGGAAGAAGACAGAGAATTTTGGGAGCTGTATTCTCAATCAACAAAGGGGGGGTGGGTGGTGGTGTCCACCAGGGTTCAGGTTTGCCAATAAGTTAAAGAACAAAATCATTTTAAACAGATCTTTTCTATGGTTGTATTCTAGCTCCACTGGCTTTCTCCATCATGGCCACTCAATTAGTGGTAACCAATGGCTTAATTCTTGACCTGAAGCGGGATTAGGTTATGCCTCATTCATTTGGATAAAATGGTCATAACATCATCGAGCAAATATAACACACTGAGAATTACTATAGACAAGAAAAAACTTTAAATTACTGAAATTAAGTATCCATTTCTCTAACTGCGGTAATTTTATTTGATCAGTTCACATTTATATTTCACATTTCATTACCTTGAGCAATGTCCTTCTTCCATTGTTTGTAATAATACATTGATCCAGCAGCAACAACAGATAATCCTGCAGCCCATACTATTGGCTTATTCAGCTCAGTCAAAAAACTCTGTATCCCCATATTGAAGCAATATTTGAAGTACCCGGTATATCTTCTGCAGTTTTCTAAAGGTGTTCTTCTGAAATAATGTCTCAAATACGGAACTGTGATTTATATACTAATATCTCTGAGAATTTTCACTTCTGTGATGTCATAAAGCACATCCAAAGTTTAAATGTAAAGGCATCTAAAAGAATCTTCAAAGAAACATGATTCCATGACAACCATTCTCATAATTACACATAACCTATTGTGGAAGGCGTCGGTCTCCGCAGCTAATCAGGACGATTAGCGGCCACGCCTACTGGCAGAGCAGTAAGCGCACACACCGGTCCTGTCTATAATAATTACAACTGTGTGCTTTAAGACTGCTCTGTTCCATTCAGTAGGGGGCTGGAACCAGAGGAGAGGCGTTTGAGACCGAGGAGCGAGAAAAAGTAAAGCAAATATCGAACGGACTAAAAAAGAGCCGGTTCGATATTGGTTAATTTAGTTTTGGTATTTTCATTTAGTTACCCGAAAGCTTCGCGGCAACTAGGGTAACGGGTTTGGTTGTGTTCATTATTTTACGCTCCCGGTGCTCGTTCTCGGCCCAGTGTGGGAACAGAACGCGCCGAAAATAAAATAAATAAAAGTCCGGTCCGTAGACCGAAAAAACTCCACTCCGTGTCTGGACTGCTCTGTCCCCGTCCAGGGTGTGTCACGTGGCGTGTGACACCTATTATTATTATTATTGTTATTATTATTATTATTATTGAAGTAGTAGTAGTAGTAGTAGTAGTAGGCTAGTAGTAGTAGTAGTAGTAGTAGTTCAAATTTAGAAAACTGTAAATGCTATTTTCAGTCAACGTGTGCATAATTTCTGTTAGTTGCTCGCAACCTCCACTCTCTCTCCCCCTCTGCCCTGTCAGCTACTGTTCTATCTTCCCTTCCCCCTACTGAAACCTCTCACCCCTCTGTCCTCCTTCTCGCCCCTCCCTGACTCAGACATCCTTCAACTTGTTCACTCCCACCGTCCCACCACCTGCCCACTCGATCCCATTCCTTCCCCCCTCTTCCAGTGTATTGCTATGGACATCCTCCCCTTTGTCTCCAATGTTATTAACTCTCTCTTTCCTCTGGCTCTGTCCCCTCTTCCCTCAAATGCACTCATGTTGTCCCCCTCCTCAAAAAACCCTCTCTGAATCCTGTCTCTCTCCTCACATTCCTCTCCAAAACACTAGAGCGGGCTGTCTATAACCAACTGTCTGCTCATCTCCTACAGAATGACCTGCTTAATTCTAACCAATCTGGGTTCAAGGCAGGCCACTCCACAGAGACTGCTCTCCTTGCGGTCACTGAGGCTCTTCACGTGGCTAAGTCCCAATCCTTTAGCTCTGTCCTCCTCCTCCTCGACCTGTCGGCTGCATTCGACACCGTGGACCACCGGATCCTGCTCTCATCTCTCGTCGAGATGGGAATCTCTGGATCTGCGTTGACATGGTTCGAGTCCTACCTGGCTGACCGGTCCTACCAGGTGGCCTGGAGAGGATCCCTCTCCTCTCCCCACACCCTCTCTACCTATTTTCTGTGTACACACAAATTGGTCAGGACTGCGGAATCACTTGCGATCTTCCACAAGAGACTCAAAACCCATCTTTTCAGACTCCACTACCACTGAATTCTGTACATCTAGCTAATTGTCATCACCACTGCCTACTTGCTCAACACTATATACCCCTGCTTACTCCACCTAATAAAATAAATAAATAAATAAATAAAAATAAGGGGCGGTGGATGGCATAGCGGTCTAACGTGCCATACTTTGGTGTGGCATGCGCTGCCTGTCAGGGACGCGGTTCGAAACCCGCGTCTCTACCAGACCGGCCCTGGTCGTCAGCCCCGATTGGAGGCGACATTTGGCTGTCCACCTCCGGGGAAGGGGGGAGAGTGAGCCGGCACGAGTCCGTCGAGGAGAAGGTAAAGGGCGTCCGTGGAAGAATTTCTGTCTCGGAAGAGGCGGGAACAATCGGCCCGGAATGAGTGTCTCGCTCCCGGAGGACGGGCGGCGGACTCGTGGGGGTGGGGAATTGAAATAAATAGAGGGTATAATTGGCCACCAAATGTTAAAAAAATAAAAAAAAAAAAAGTATAACTTTTTCCTTCCCAGTGTTACAGGTATGGTACGCAGCTGCCTGCAATGATGTCTATCGCTGTATTACTACACTGATCTCTTGCGCGAACTATGATTGTTCCTACCATGTATTTATGCACATCTTGTAAGTTGCTCTGGATAAGAGCATCTGCTGAATGCTTAAAATATAAATGTAAAATGTAAAATGTAAGATACAATGTTAGATAATGACTGTAATGACAGCTCATGGCTATGGAGTCATACTGATAGATCATGAGTGTACGGGGAGACATATCCTTGGCTTCCTTGTGCACACAACGTGGTTTCTTGCTCCATACTCTTATATCCGTCTGCATCTGTTTACATTTCAATGATGAAATCTGTTTACAAGCTGATGAACAACAAATACATTTTTTCATAGACTTTTTTGCTCATCTTCAGGGTGCCAATACTTCTGTAGGGCACTGTAATCTATAGACCCATATCTATAAAATGATAAGGCACTTTATGTGAAATGTTGTTTCCAGCAATTGTTGCTGCTGTTTAAGTGTGGTCTATGTGACAATATGGATACAACTTTGATGATTTGTGAAAAAACACTGCGTGCTGATTTTGTATGATATGTGCTTTTGTGAAACATTTTTGGGCACCCTCCCCATGGACTACCATTTAATAAAGTGGTCTTATATCTCCCTGCATCCCATTGTAATCACATGTTGGGTTATGAATATGGCCACCTAAAAGGTTGTCTCCCCTCCAATTAATGCTGTGTTATTGGATTTTGGTGTACAACTAATAACTTATTTAGTGCCACTGTTTGCACTGGATGTATTGCACTTGTTCTGGATGTGGTAGTGAATAAAAAGTAATATGAAAAAGTAAAGATGATAAAAGATAAAGGAGAACAGACTGTCCTATGTGACTGTCATCCAACCCTGTTGCATACAGAAATTGTGATATGAAGTTATGGACTGCTCTTATCCTTTTCTCCAAAATCCCAGGCTCAACTGCACATAGGCCCTTTTTACAAAAGGTACCCCAAGGTGGACAAGATGCAGGCCATATAAATAAGGTGGGTGTGACACAAGATTAAAAATGGACAGCCTTGGATATGGAGTTGCAGTAGACAAACAAACAATGACGAATCTTACTGTGTATAAATGCACGTCTTGTAAGTCGCTCTGGATAAGAGCAACTGCTAAATGTAAATGTACCAACAGCTTGAAAGCAGGCAATAGTTCATTTGATTTACATTGCAATTAATTATTTTCATTACTTACCCAAAAATCCTGAATACTTAAATGCAGTTTTGCATGAAAATAGGTCCATGATTGTGCATATCTTCAAAATTGTGCATAAACCACCTTGTCATTACATATCAAAATACAAACTTTTAAAAGTCACGTATTAAGGTGAAGAGAACGTGTCAGGTAATATAGTAATGTATATTTAGAAACACAGCACTAAAGTATATGATCATTGCAAAAAAAAAGGGCAAAAATGTGTTAATAAATTGACTTTTTTCTTTAATTTACAGCATTCAGCAGTGTATAACTTAATACAGTACATTGAAAGGTGTATTTTAAATTACAGGAAGCAGAATCCCTGACGAAATACCCAGCGTTATGAATGATTTTGTTGGGCTACTTTAACCTATAATAAAACTTGCTTTAATGCTGTATGCAGATTATGCATTGGATTAAACAGAGGGACAGGGCTGAAACAACTATACATCATCGTGATTTGTCAGTGGTGTCGTGTGAATGTTTATTGGTTGTCTCCGTCTTACAATTTCCATTGGTCGACTGTAGTTCGTGGACTAGGCCTTTTGGAGGAAGTCGTTCGAGCGGCCTGTGAATGTTTAGACAGCTGAAATGGTTGTCACTGTGTTTGTTATTCATACTATTTACAATGTTTTTAATGTTTTTTGTGCAAGCACAAAAGAGTGTATGTTTTAATATAACATAGTCGTTAATAGCTGCGTATTTATTATTTTAATAATTGTCTTTAAGACTGCATTAGCTAACGTTAGCTAGCAAGCTAAGCCTTGGACGAATGGGTTTAGCAAACGTTAGCTCGCTAACGCTAAGACTGAAAAGCTACATAGCTAGCAGTCGCAAATAAGAGCCTGCTAGCATATCATGCAGGGTTTGCCAGCTCGCTAGTATTAGCTATGTACTCGTGGACGCCTGGAAAGAGTAAATCCATTTTTTTAACAACACTTGAAAACATACAAAAGGCAAACGAAAGTGAAGGACAACTTGTCTTTGGACTGCTTTTCACTGGCTTAGTTATATTGCAGCGATCGGGATTCACGAATAGACAAATGCACCATTTTATTGGTTCTCTTTGCACCAACATTGGTGGAATGGACTAGCTGTTATCTGACTTATTACGTGTGTTCTTTACCCACTCAATACCAAACGTTACTAAAGATCATGGATGAACGTGCAGAAAAAAACGAATCCGATGATGCTGTTATAATTGTGGAAAACGAGGCAGAGAGTTTACCGATTCATGAGGAGAGCACAAAACCGCAAAGCACCCTCAATTTGCTGGATACGTGTGCCGTGTGTAACTTGAATTTCTGCAGCCGTGAACCTAAACTTCTACCATGTCTGCACTCATTCTGCAAAAAGTGTTTGCCATCACCTTCAAGGAATTTGGTCTTGGCAGATCAGACCGCGAACCCGCAGGCTCAAGTTGACAACGGGACAAACCCACGTGAGTTCCACGGCTTTAAGAGATGGCAATGGTAACATTGATTTGCTATAAAGGTGCTGCCCCTCTTACCATATTTGAGGTGTATTCTTCAGGTAGTAGTGTTGCTACACCCTATTATTATATAGCATGGTATTTGAAAGGATTGTGTTAGGAACGTAGGATTGGTCAATTTTATATTTGACAGGTACGTTATCTAAAATATATTGGGGTCATTATGTGGCAACTCAAACAGAAATAGGACATTGTGTTACCCGACTCTTTCAAAGTTTGCTACAAAAAATTAACTGGGGAGTTTTCAGGTATGACCAGTTAAAATGTTTTTCGTTGTATACTTGGGGTGTTGAATACTACTGTGTTATTATTTCAAAAAGAGCATAAATATCTACTGTGCCACAAAACTGATTCAGAGTGATTTGCATTACAGCCAGTGAATATTTTTATTTCAGAGATGTAAGAACATATCTCTGTTTATTGCAGGGGTGTGGGTGCATCATACTTACTGTTTTCTGCCATCATACATTTGTAAGGCCTATGGTAAAATGTGTATATCAGTATAAGTCTTGGAAGCACTGCGATATTGCTCACTCCAAGCATTCTATGGTCAGGAATTGCACATAGCTGGTAATTGAGGCCACTCACACTAAGCTTGCTCTAAATGATTCTCACCCTGGTAGGTTTTCAAACAACCGCGTTGTTTTAGACCAGGGAAATTCAATCAAACTTCAGTTCATTTGCGAATGAATGAATGAATGGATGAATGGATGTTTGTTTAGTTAATCCACTTGCTGCTTGGTACATACCAGAGTACATTTGGATTCACCATGCAAGTTTTCAATCACACTTGGTTCACATCCATCTCACCTGCAGCGGACGTTTTCTCGGAAACGTGACATCGCCTTCAGGATTTGGTTCTCTTTTTTTTAGTTGCTAGTTGAAGTTCAACGTGTTAATGTTTAATCTGTGCACGTTTTTGGTTTTATTGCTTTAATTTGCACCCAAGTGTTTGATTACATCACTATCAGAGGTTTCACATATAGCTCAAACCTAATTCAAACACTTCTATCTTCAATTATAATGATCAAACAAGCTAGGAGTGAAAACCGTTACATAATTCACTGCAGGCAATAAAAATTCTGTTCTCCGTGCTGTAATTGCCATAGCCTCAGCGGCCTCTCATTTGGGACTTCCTCATTTGGAATTTCAGCACTTGCCGTAGCCAATCAAATGCCCTTCCTCCTTACAGTTATGTGTTGTGAAAACATCGAGGCACTCTCAGCGTGGAGTGTATGAGCTACGTCCAGCACTTGTGGTTTTCCAGTGTTAGTGATGATCCGGAGGAAACGTTTACGTGCCTGCTCAGTTGTGTCTCGTGGTTGTGTTGCAGTCAACGTGATCCGCTGCCCCGTGTGCAGGCAGGAGTGCATGGAGGTGGACGTGATGGAGAACTTCTTTGTGAAGGATGCCGTCGAGGTTCCCAGCAGCACTGTGGAAAAGACCAACCAGGTCAGTGAGAACGCAGCGAGTGACAGGGAATGACACACACACACACACAACACACACCACACACACACACACACACACACACACACCACACACACACACAACACACAACACACACACACACACACACACACACACAACAACACACACCACACACACACACACACACACACACACACACACACACACAACACACACACACACACACACACACACACACACACACACACACACACACCAGCATGCAGTAGTTTACAGTTGATCCAGAAACATCCCAGAACTTCGGGTGTCCCCAAACAAAAGCATACCCATGCTGTGAACACAAACGTGCTGGAACATAAACTGAAAAGTAGAACAGCATTCTTTACACGATAAAAAATAAACAACTGTGTGTGTGCGCAATTTTTGTGCCCAAGGTAAGACTTTGATGTTTGCTGAAGCTGGATCCTGGGCTGGCCTCTGTAGTGCTGTGGTTTTGCAGTGAGCGAATAGCAATGCATCTGATGGGATTTCCTCCTCCTGTCTGTAGCTGTGCACATGTTGTGAGGACAACACAGAGGCCTCTGGCTTTTGCGTGGAGTGTGTGGAGTTTCTGTGCACCACCTGCATCGAGGCTCATCAGAGGGTGAAGTTCACCAAGGACCACATCATCCGGCAGAAAGAGGAAGTTTCTCCAGGTACATCCATCAGCTCATTTGTGTTACTGTTTGCAGAGAGGGGAACCTTACCCTTAGGGCAGTGTCGTTTCATATTTTGGTCCTATTACATTAAGCTGTTTTTGAGACTTGATTGGTCAGAACAATCGAGTAGTTAGAAGTGAACGGGAGATTACAGGACCCGTCATGGCTAGATTCTACAGTTAGAATCCTGAGCGCTATGTAGGCATCCCTGAGCCAATCAGAGATGTGAAGTACATACGTAGTGCCAGTGGTGGGTATATTGAGGTAATATTCAAATCTTTGTCATGATGCAAATCAAAGCAGAACATGGAACAGTTCTGTAATTAGGTATTTGCTTCACCACAAATTCAGATATTTGACTGGATGATGAGGAAGAGAGTTTTTGGACCTACCTAAGGAAAACTGTTATACAACATAACACATACATTTTCCCTCCCCAAACAGAATTGTAATTAAATTAGTCTTTCTCTACTGTTAATGAAAGTAAGCAACCATGAGCTGATATTTAAAATCAACCCTACTATTCCAGGGCATTCATTTGTAAACGCAGACTCGGTCATAAATGTAGACCTGTTGGGAATTTGTGGTTAGACATAATATATCCCCCCTGAATTATACTATAATACAAAATGGTCCCGACAAACTGACCTGAGTTTTCACAGGTCGACTTTAGGTAGAAGCACCCGGAGAATTAAGTATTGTATGACATGTTGTAAGTAAGTAAGCAAGCACAGAGCTGAACTGGTTGTTGTGTTGTTCTGCAGAGGTGGTGTGCGTGTCCAACCAGAAGCCAGTGTTTTGTGAGGTCCACAAGCAGGAGCCCCTGAAGCTGTTCTGTGAGACCTGTGACCGGCTCACCTGCAGAGACTGCCAGTTATCAAAGCACAAAGACCACAGGTAACACTGCCACAGGTGACACCAGCTACTCTGAGCTGTTGAGACATTTCTGAAAATCAGGAAAACAAGGCTGGCACTAGCCTGACACAGGCTCGAAATGGACTTGCATCTTTAGTTCTTCACAACGTTATTATTTTTGATCAAAGTTTGTCTCATTTTTGATTTGGGAACTTTGATTTCACTGTTATAATTTTTACTATCTGTAGCATTCAATTTGATTCCTATCCACAATGTTGATTTGACCTATTTAGTGTGCTTTGAATTACTGACCAGTTTGGTTTGGTTAGCTATTTAGTTAGTGTTCATTCAATTTTGTTTTTCTTTCAGATTGATTTCTGCTGTTTGGTAATGTAGTTTAGATAAGTGCAGATAGAGTATGTTTATGTCTTGCAGTGAAAACATTTAAAGTGCTTGTAGCCATTTGGAAATGCTATTAACATGTCACAACAAACAACAGTGTTACAGGACAGCCCACTGACTCAACATATTGGCACCTTAAATCGGTGAAATGTATTGTTTTATTTGACGTCTGGCTTACAAGGATCTGATGGCCACCCCTGGACCTCGTAAACTGCAGGATGTGATGTTTCTTTGCTCTCTTTTCTTGCAGTTACCAGTTTTTAGAGGATGCTTATAAAAACCACAGAGATCACATGGTCAACATGACGCTTCAGTTGCAAGAGAAGGCAGCAGCCGTCGAAGAAGTGTCAAAGTCCATAAACAATGGGTATTGTCTCATGCAGCGCTTAACTGTTACTTGTTATTGTTTAACCGACCAAGAGAGACGGGTTATGCATGTCAGCCGTAATTTCTGTGCCCGCAAAAAAAAAAAAAAGGTTTACACTTGATTCTGTGTCATTTCACAAATACTAGTAAAACATTTGAAGACCAGTGCTCACAAAAACATTTTGAATATCCTATCAGTGATGCTCTCCAGTATGAATGAGTGTATCAATCAATCAATCCAATCAAGTGATGGTGGCACATAAAGCCAAAAGGGGATGCAAATATAGCTTGCAGGGGAAACATTTGCATTCAAATTTGCAATGCAATACACTACCGGTCAGTGTTCTTTTCTTTTTTTATGTTTTAGCCTTGATCCAAATCATGAAAATAGTAATAAAATAAGTTATTATTAATCTGTCTCGCCTTATGTGCATCATGTGAATTAATACCAGACCAGGTTTGTGACCAAAGTATTATTGTTATTATCCCTTTACATTTTTTCAGACTCCTGCAAGTTGACGAAAACCGGAAATCGGTTCACAATGAAATCAAGAAATCTATTTGCGCTTTAATTTTGGAAATAAACAGAAAGGGAAAGATCTTGGTAAATCAGCTTGAGGTATGACCGTCTTTGTTGCTTTCTTCGTATATATTTTGTGTATATATCTATATGTGTAATATATTCCATATTGTCTCTATGTTGTGTAGCATGGGACCCTGATCATTATTGGGGAACAATATTGATTAACTGGGAATGTTTCTCCTTTGAGTGACTCCAAAAGTGATGTGTCACACCCCAGGGCCTGACTAAGGACCATGAGAGTGGCCTGAGGAAGCAGCAGGAGGACATTGGCTCCTTGTCCAGGCATCTGAACCATGTGATTAACTTCGCCAAGTCGGCGACGGCCAGCAGCAGTGGGACTGCTCTCCTGTACTGCAAGCGATTGGTAAAGGCCCATCCCTTTCTTGCTGTGTGCAGAGAATGCTTTGACCAAATTGATCTCAAGCGATTTTGATTATTGATTTTGAGGTGTGAATGACATACGGAGGCATGTTTTAACAGTATTCCACCATTTTTTTTACATAAATGATTTTCGACTTGCCCACAGTGTTGTTGGTCGATCCAGACAGGGTTTTCTTTGTGCAAGGGTGTTCTATTATTTGGTGAGATATGCAGCCAAAAATGTTTGGAATTATCCAGTCAGCTGCAGCACAGTCTGTGTGCTTCCACAGTCTATGTACTAGCCTACAGGAAAATGGATCCGTGGAAAGGCGGTTAGTCCTGGCAGGAAGACTAGCAAAAAAATACTCAACATTTATTTGACTAATTGCTAATATTAATGAGCAACGACATTAATTCAAACATAAAAAATCTTAAGCTGGTATAACATTGCTATATGGGTTGTGTTGGGGGATTATTTCATGCTTTTTGGAGTATGCGGATATATATATATATGATGACTATCTGCACTCATTCATTTTGTCTATGGTGGCTAATGCTAAAGGGAAAAAACTATCTCACAAAATAATGGGAATATGCACAAAAACTTACAACATGTCACACAATACAAAATCAATGAATTTAAAAAAATGCCAGAATACTCCTTTAAGTGTGACTTTCTTCCACATCATCCTCCTTTCCTTTCAGATTTTGTTTCAGATCCAGAATCTCCTGCGGGCCAGATGCAGCCCCTCATTCATGCCTCAGGGTCTGGTGCGCTTCCAGTGTCGTTCTGGGTTCTGGGCCTCCAATGTGGACCTGGGTGAGAATACACCCTACTGGAATAAAACATATTTAAATCAACACAACTACATATACCACATACATATACCACACACATATACTACATTTGCCAGTTTTTATTCATTTCTGTGTGTGAGAGAGTAACCATTTAATAATGGGAAGTAAAAACATAAATATTGATTTAGTTCAAATGTATCTGTTGATTTTAATATTTTAAACAGTATTACATATACATGTTTTCAATATTGTATTCAGATGTGTTTTTTAAAGTATTTATACTTTTATATACTACGGGGAGTAACTTTTTAATGCACTAGTTAACCATTTGCATACATTGACAAATAAATTATAAATGTATTTGTCAGTTTCCTGGAAAGTGGATTTCACTTTGTTATCAAAGGTTTCATCTATGGCCCAAGTATACTGTTGTGCACTGAAGCATGGTGAATTCTCATGTCAGGCACTGAGAGCATAAACACAAAATTCACACCTTTCTGGAGGTGGGTAAAGAGCACTTTTAAGATGAAAATGAAAAAGACACCCCAGTAAAAGACTATACGATATTTCCTTTTATTTGATGTAGTTCTCAAATGTCAAAATTTGGGAAATTTTCAGGCTTTTTCTTGTGTCCAGGCTGCTACAAATTTCAGTATTTGGGAAATATTTCAGGCTGTTTGTCCTGACAGCACCGTTTGAGTTACTGTTCACTCGCGTCTTGGTTTCCTAGGACAAGGCTTGCCTCAGGCGTGTTCCAGATAAGAGCAATGTTCTCTGTGTGTCTGCAGGCTCTCTGGTGATGGAGAACGTGCCGGTCCGCCAGCACGTTGGCATGCAGAGCTTCCCCCAGCAGCTGAATCAGCCTGGGCCGAGGCCCGTGGGCCCTCCCAGTGGCTTCCCTCCCGGGACCTCCCAGCAGCGGCTGGGGCCGCACAACACCCTGGCCCAGCTGCAGATGCAGGTGGAAAAGCTGGCCCAGAACCCCAATCGCCAGCCTCTACCCTCACACTGGACCTGGTACCAGAACATGAGCCCACAGAGACCCCCACCCAGGCCCCTCCAGGGGGGCTCCCCCTCTCAGAGCCTCACGGCAGGGCCCCAGCAAGGCCGCAGGTTCGCCGCCCCTCATCAGAACCCCCACAGCCCCACTGGTACCCTGCCCAATGCTGGATACCCTCATCAGGTGGGTGTGTGTGTTTGGGTTTGCGTGGTTGCGTCCGTGCATGCTTGTGGTGGGCAGCCTCTCACTTTGGAGAAGGCAGTGTCTCCCTGAATAACTTATTATCAATCAACTGTACAATTTGTGTGAAAACTATAATTGACATTGACATTGGCTAGATAGAAAGCCTAAGCCCCTGACATAAAAACATTGGGGCCTACTTTTTGTGTTTAACTGTGTTCCCAAATAAATAATTAAAATGTAGGTTTGTGTGTTTGGGAGGGGGGGGGGGTGTGCATCCATATGTCTCCATACATTTACTCCATACATCTACAAATCATAGATAACCATTGAGTGAAAGACATGTTGTGAAAAGAAAGAAAAAAAAAGAAAGAAAAAAAAAAAAATAGTTTCAGGTGCGGTTTTGATGAATATGTCTGGGAGAGAGTATTGTTTAGTCTGGTTTTGTGCTTGTTTGTGATTTGCTTTGAAAAATGGTAACGGACATGGTTGGCTTGGGCCATGGAAGACACCAGCAATTCTTCCAGAAATCAAAATGCTCTTTTCTTCCTCGTAGTAGAGGCAAGTGTTTATATTTAAGTGTTGTAAGAATGTGTTACATCATACTGATGCGAAAGAGCTGTTGAATTGCCTGAGAAAATTGTAAACTATACTTGCAGAAACGTAGTGCATTCCCATTCGAGTTTGCTTGACATTTTTATGCTGGGCCTTGATATTTGACAATTCTGTGCATTAAAAAATGTATTAGGCTGGGGTCCCCGGGTGGCGCAACCGGAGTGGCACTTAGCCAGAGTGTGCCAGCCCGGCTCTGGGGGGGGAGGGAAGCTGGCTTCTCTGTATGTATCGGAATTGCAGTTGACGGCTTGGCGGGGGTCTGAAGGACAAAAGGGTAGCGTGCTGGTCCTAGGTTGACCAAATTGGGAGAAAAACAGGGGAGAAAATCTGAAACAAAAGTATTAGGTTGATGAACTCCTTAAAGTAGGGTCTTGTGGGCCTCCAGCAGGGTGAGTTAATCTCAAGCACCAGCCCTTGGCGCAGTAGCACACCACATAATCCTAAATCGAATCGTGATTGTACCAATGCAGACTTTGGCTGGGGTGACGCGGAATTGCCTTAAAGCAGTTGCCCCAGTTTCTCCTGCCCTCATCCCACAAGAACACTTCCTCTTGTTGATCTGGTGCCCACAGCCTGGCTACATCAGCTGCGCATGAGGTGGTGTCCTCCAAAGGAACAACCGCGCAGCTCTGCTGGGAATGTACCTCAGAGAACACACGTGCTACTCTGATGCTCTCTTAAATTGATGGTGGAAGCATCGGTGGGATGACCATACACGTATGAACAGTGAGAAAAGAAAATGGGTGTTTGGTGACACATTCACCAGTCCATAAAGCAGTGTGTATTTGTGTGTATCGCACTTTGTTGGATATAGCGCTATTTGTGTATATTACATGTACAGTACTTGCCCTAGGTAGCCTGTAACATTTTTTTATTTTTTATTTTTTATTTTTTTTATTTGTTTCTGATTTTATCCCATTTTCTCCCAATTTGGTAGCCAATTAGACCCGCTATTTTTACGTCAATCCCCCCCTAGTAATGTGAGTTCGCTGCCGTAGTCCTGCGACCGGTAGTGACGAGAGCGAAGTGACGCCTCTTCCGAGACGTCACTCGCCCAGTCGTCGACCGAACCCCGGTACTTACAGGGCCACTCTTATACGCAGCGAACGTCACGCCGGCTTCCCCCTCCCTGGGGCGGACAGCCAATCGCCGCCCCTGGTGGCACTCCGGCCAGAGCCGACACTTGGCGAGACGGGGAATTGAACCCCGGTCTCCGTGGCCAGCGTCGGACGTTGTAACCACTGGACCACGCGGGAGGCCCCAGCCTGTAACATTTTAAGGTTGTTTCTGCTCATCTGTTTGGTTCAGACAAACCGAGACCCTGACAGCTCTCCCAAATGACCCAAGGCAGACAGATGGACAGGTGCCCTTTTGTTTCTTATCATCTCAGACTTGATGTTGCTATTCCTCCTGACTCACTCCATACAGACCCTGAGAGGACTCATCAGCAGCTCCAACGGTCCTCCCAAACCCATGGACGTCTTCCAGAACACACCCCGATACTCCCACAATGCACCGCTGTCAGGCGCCAGTGGCCACAGGGGGCAGCCCTCCCAGCAGCAGGTCAGTGGCATGTGATGTCCTCTGCATCTCAGAGGCGGACTTTGGGGGCACATCTAATTTGGGTGCCCCCCCCCCCAGCTCTAAGCATGAACCCACATACCTTCCTATAGATAATAACTCAAAAGAAAAACTAACTGTTAAGTTGTAAATAACACATTTTAAAAAGTAATTATAAGTTATAAATCTGTTTGATTGATTATTTCAGCATGTGTGCAGCACGTATTCCATGTATTTTTCCTCATTAGAACGAGGTAGCCCACAGCGGGCTATAGCTTCATGTTTGGTTAGTGAGAGTGTGACAGACTGATGTGGAGAGAGAGCGTGGGGTTTTTCAGTTGAAACGGGTGAAGTCCACCTCGGATTCAGCTTCTGATTGACTGAACTCTGTGTAAAGTAGGCCTGGTGTACCATATTTTGTCATCCCCCATTGAATTCAAGAACAAAAAATGTAGTTCGCAGTGGTTCAAGTGAAAATGAGAAACCGTTTCATTGGGTTTATGTAGTTGAACATGATGGAGTCCGCATACCTGAACAAGAGGAATGAAGCAGCTGGCTCTTTATTCATGCAGAGACCCACCGTTCCACAGAGCCTACAAGCCCCTCAGACCGACAGAACAGGTAAGCCTAAGTAGTGATGTGCAGGTAACTAATGCACCGTTTAATTTTAATGGTGTCTATGTCTATGGAAAGTGTATAATATACAGTACATTTTTCCATGTGGATCTTTCCACTCACCTCAGTGGCACTCACGACACACGGTTTGGGAACCACTGTTCTAGAGTGTTCTTTATGCAGTTGTTCTGTTCGATTTAAATGCATTAGCTTCATGGTAAACTCTGGTATCTGACTTGATTGCATAAAATGGGACCAAAACACCACGAAAAAAGAGCAGTGAAAGTGTTTGTGTCTTTCGCCGTCTTTGTCTTTTAGCACTAAGGAGGCAGAGTCCTCCCGTGACCACAGCACCCTCCACTCAGCAGACTACACGGGTTTTAAGACATGCCACCTGGGAGCCTCCAGAAAATCAGCCGAACGGGCCGAGCGTCTTGCCAGCAAAGCGGAGACGAAGGTCATCGCCCGGCCCCGTCATCGTCATCAAAGACGAGCCTGAGGATGACGAAGATGTGCACTACGTCAGTGGAGTGGGTGGGGGGGGGTTACAGTCAAATACAGTCAATTCAGATTTGAATTGAATTTATTTGTATAGCCCATTTCACAAAACATTTGTCACAATACACTATACAGACCGACCCTGATCTAGACCTCCACAAAAGCAAGAGGATTAAAGCCTGCTAAAACCCCCACAAAAGGCAAGGAAAACTCCCTTGGTAGAACATATATTATACCACAGGCCAGGCAGTGTGGTATAATGGTTAGGGAACTGGGTTTGTAACGTCAAGGTTGCAGGTTCAATCCCCAGGTGGCCACTGCTGTTGTACCCTTGAGCAAGGTACTTAACCTGAATTGCTTCAGTTAATATCCAGCTGTATAAATGGATTGGAAATGGAAATGTAAACTGTAAGGCGCTCTGGATAAGAGCGTCTACTAAAATGTAAATGTAAATGTAAATAAACATATAGGAATAAATGGTACCATTAATAATCCCTGATTGACTGGACTGTTATGAATAACCTGAGGAGAAGAACATTAGTTATGCTTATTTTGTATAAAGATGTTGTCTATTTACAATTAGTCTGTCATTCCACTGATGCACTTCTGTACCAAAACAACAATGTACAGTGTTCAAAATGACAATCATCGATGGGTGGAATGGCCTTTCCTCATCATCGACTTTCTTAGTTTCTGCAGGCGCAGCCATTTGCCACTTTTCCATAACTGTAGAGGCAACCACTCCTTCGAAGAACCATTGGAGCTATTCGGAGCTTGAACCGATTGCTTTGTTTCCGTGCCTTATCAGACTTCCAGAACCTGAAGATTGCAGGAGGAGTTGGGAGGAGTCACTGCCTAAAGTGACAAGAAAAACCAGACCGTTTTATGTCAACAGAATGTGCTTATCAGACAAGGCATTGTGAAAGCCTGTGTGTGTGTGTGTCAGGTACAATCCAGTGTGAGAGCCAGCCTTCCAGACAGCACGGGGGACCAGACCCAGACACCGCAGCAGGCAGTGTCCCCGGCAGCCGAGCCGGAGCGGGAACCGGAGCCGGAGCCGGAGCCGGAGCCGGAGCTGGAGCGGGAGCCGGAGCCAGAACCCGAAAGGGAGCCAGAACCCGAAAGGGAGCCAGCACCGGAAAGGGAGCCAGAGCCGGAGGCTGACCCGAACGAGGACTGGTGCGCAGTGTGCCAGAATGGAGGCGAGCTGCTCTGTTGTGACAAGTGTCCCAAAGTCTTCCACCTCACCTGCCACATCCCCACTCTCCTCGGCTCACCCAGGTAGGACGGCTCACCTCACCTGTCATATCCCTATTCTGTTCAACCGCTCAAACTTCCCATCACTGGGGCTACATCGTTTAGAAGAGTAGGTGTCTTAACTGTGGTGAAATTGTGTTGGAATTGTGGAATTGTCTTGCTATTAGACTGAGTGTTTCTTTTTTTAACGTGTTATTAATATCATATGTTTTAAGTCTCCCTACTGAAGGTATCAGAAGGGATATGTCTATAGCTCCTTCCCTGCCATGTTGTTTTTCAGCGGAGAGTGGTTTTGCTCATTTTGCCGTGATCTGTCCTCTCCTGAAATGGAGTACGACTGTGACAGTAGTCCCGAGTCCAAAGCTGTGAAAGAAGACCCGGATTCAGAAGGGTTTGCGCCAGTCGATAAAAGGGTAAACTTTATTCATCCTGCTTCCTTGACGAGGCTGATATGAAAGCTTAGGCGACTCCATTTTGTGCTTCCATTTGTTTTTGGAGGGGAGGTGCTTCCTACTAAATTATGAATGTCTTTGGGTTTTAATATTATAATAATAATATATGCCATTTAGCAGACGCTTTTATCCAAAGCGACTTAGTAATGAATGCATAAATTTTTCAGTATATGTGGTCCCAGTGGGTTTTCTCACAGCCCTCAATTAGAAATGTAATTAAGACCAGGGTTTAGTAGCCCCACGGCCTACTAGTAGTATTAGCCCTGCTGAAGATGGGTGTATGATATATAACCAGTACAAAGTGCAGCATTGGTGCATGAAGTAGAGCATTGGGCAGAACCAAGAGTGAAACTACCTGTCATTAAAATGAACTAATTAACACTTGATTTGTCAACTGCTGGAGAGAAATGTAAATGTCATGATGTCCGTTCGATGCTGTTTCCCTACTCAGAAGTGTGAGCGGTTGTTGCTTCGCATCTACTGCAATGAGCTCAGCGCGGACTTCCAGGAACCTGTCTCGCCAGCGGTACGTAGACCTGTGCAATCCCACTGCATCGCTCAGGAGCACGATACGCCGTACACGTGATGTGTGTTTCAAGCTTATTGCAAATATTATGCGAATAAAACACCAGGAAAGGAACTTAATGGACCCGGTGGAGATGAGGAGCAAGGCATCTCTCAGCCAACAAAAACTCTGCGATTCATTATGGTTCTACATTGTGTCCTTAGCAGACCAGAAAAACTCCTGTTGTTCATTACTGAATTGTATACAGTATATGCAGTGCTGTCCTTTTTCTGTAGATTATGCCAGAATATTACGAGGTGATTAAGACTCCGATGGACCTGTCCGTTGTGAAGAAGAAGCTTGAGTCCAAGCAGGCCCCTTTTTTTAGTAGCCCAGAAGAATATGTGACGGACATGCGGCTGATCTTCAGGAACTGCGCAGAGTTCAATGAGGTACAGCAGAGCGCTTTTATTTAACCGTGTAAAATCTGGGAAAGTAATTCAGAAGTTTTGTTTTGACCTTTGTTAGAATTAACGTTTAAAAGCTTAGGGGGAAATTTATTTTGCGCTTGCTTTGATTTGAGAAGTGCGTGACCTCCCTGACATATGACGGACGCAGAAATGACATACATATTTTATGGTCTAAGATTAAAACTAAGATTACTTTTTTACATTTTTAAATTAACTTTACACCCTAGGCGGACACTGAAGTGGCAGCTGCGGGTAAAAACCTGGGGAAGTATTTCGAAGAGCAGCTGAAGGACCTGTATCCTGACCGGACTTTTCCTGAGGTGAACCAGACTCTTCCTGAGGTGAAAGCTGAGGAGGCGAGCCCCACGTCTCCTGTTCCGGCCACAGATGCTCCAGTCACGGACGAGGAACCTCAGCCTCCACAGAGGTCTGAACCCCAGGAGGAGACCCCCGTCCCAGCTGGCACTCCCACTGGGGAGGACACCGGCTGATGAGCTGCTCTGTTTCTACAGCATACTCCTGCCTCTTTTTGCTCTCAACAATGTGTCTTCTTTTTTTAAACGGCAGGAAACTGTCAGCCACCTCTTTTGGTCGGTGAACCACAGGTACTTCCAAAACATGCCAAAATATGCTATTTTCTGTTTTTGGGTAATTTGCACATAATGTCGATGAAAGCAGGGTAAAGACTTCTGTGGACTTTTGTGTCACAAACTGTGAAGATCCAGAAAGGAACTGCATACTCCTCTTAGTTGCATTCAAATGACCAGTAATGGTTCAACCCAGATACTTAAGCACAGAAAACACATCTGCAACTGGTTGGCTGCCCTCTGGTAATTAGGCAAAGCCTCTTCTTACACAGTGAGACAATATCAGATGTACATTTTTTTAAATAGCTACTGTGAGAATATTTCTCGTTGTAAAACGGGAAAGGAAATATACTTGTTTCATGGAATCAAACTGGATTTGCGCAACTGTACAAAATGGTATCATATACCTTTGAAAAAACTTGTTCTTAAGGCCCTTCTCAACATCCCACATTCTAGGTAAATGGCAGTTAAGCTATCCTTTTAAAACATCTCAGCATGTATCACATTTCCGGTTTCTCCTTTTTTTTGCGGTTTCATGGTGAGGAGCCATTTTGTTTTGGTTATTTATTTGTAAAATTATATTAGTTATGCGTGTTGGTTCGTGAAGACTTGATAAATAGAAATCCTGTAAAATCCAGTAAATAAGTAACAATTGTATATTTCTCCCATGCACCTCTAACTTAAATCATAGAAATAAACAGGGGTCATTCCATGCCAACTCAACCAGGGACCTGGCCTGAACCACTGATTTTTATAGAGAAATTCACCTGGGTATTTTCAGGTACACTGAGTTTGTAAAATATAACAGATCCCCACACTTCATAATAGGTATGCAATATGAATGTATGATGTGCAGTTTCAAATCTACAATCAGATACCAAAATATATGTGGTGAATCTTTTTTAAATTGTTTTTTCCTGTTTTTCTCCCAATTTGGTAGCCAGTTATACCCTCTATTTCTTTCAATTTACCCTCCCCCACAGGCCTGCCACTCGTCCTCGGCAGCAAGCCAGTTTTTCCCGTACAGGGACGCCTTTCACATTTCTTGGCGAGCCTATGCCGTCTCATCCTCCTCCCTCCCTTTGGGGCGGTCTGCCAATTGCCGCCCCGCTGGGCTCTTGGCCAGAGCCGAACTGGCGCAGCTGGGTTTTGAACTGCAGATGCAGTAGGCAACTTGCATTTGGGTTAAGTTGTGGTTAAGTTTTAGGAGCACCCCCATATGTTATTTTGACATAAACATGGTAAATAGCTAAAGTGATTAAATACCTGTGGGGAGACATGAAACTGAAATGCTTTTATAACTAAAGTTATTTTTATTGTAATGGTAACATTGTATGACCTGAATCCCCTAGAGTGTCTAGAGTTGGGTGATATTGGAAAAAAAACTCCAGGAAACTTGTCAGGCAACAGGTATTGTCTTCTTGAAAAGCCCATTCCAGTCACACACACACACACACACACACACATATATATATATATATATATATATATATATATCAAACAAAGTGCTACACATGATTGTTGCATCTAACCTGAGCTCAGGTTTTGTCAAGGTCCCTTTCTGACTTAAGTTGACATTTAACCAAGTCACAAGTTAAAAGGGGAAATTAACTGGATGGACATCTTGTGGACCTTTATAGAAAAATTCACCCCTGTCCGAGTTAATCTTTCTATAAAAATCTGAGGATTGGGCAACACAATGATTTCTGTTTGAGCTTCCATTGAATGATCCAGAGATGTACCAGTCACTCCCTTTTTTCAGTCCTGTCAGGATACTGTGTAAAACTTTGGTTTTACTGTCACATCTACTTTTTAGTTACTTTGGCAAAATATAAAACCTCACATTTGTAATGTAATGCATGCAAGTTTCCTTGCAGCTGTTTACAGGGTAAAAATAAACCATTGAGTCTGGAAACTAAAGCTTGATAGAAATGATCATTGGAGACCGAAGTCTTTCACAATCACTTCTTTGCATCGTCCTCTTTTATTAAACTGCTTCCGAAGGGAAATTTCACCTGTGTGGAACTGACCACTTTTTAGAGCAGCATGTCCTTTTCACTAAATCCACTAAATCCAATAGGCCAGTGGTTCCCAACCTCGGTCCTGGGGACCAGCTGTGCACGCTGGTTTTTGCTACAGCCAGTCACTTGATCAGTTATGGTTATTGAAAACTTGTGTGTAAGTTCTACCATCATGTTTTCCTTGAACTTATTTTAACACAGTGCCAGTTGCTCTCTCATTTTACTTTTTGTTTTCCTCTAATGGTGTCCACACTTTCAACAATTGGAACCCCTCTGACTTCACCTGGCAGTCTAATTGAATGCATTAAAAAAGGTAACCGCTTTCTTAAGGAATCATGTGTCATGTAGTGCTCAACTGAAAATGAGAGCATTTGTTGATCTGACTGATTTGAAGTCCTCGGATGTGAATAATGGGACATTTATTGTTCATGACATGCATAGCTATTTCTAACATAATATAGCCTTCAGAGAGTAATCGTACTTTAATAGAAATTCGTAATTAAGTGTCTAGGAGCAATTAACAGCTAGTTACAATTGAGGCTGCAATTATGGTTGGAATGAAAACCAGCATGCACAGTGAGTCCCCAGAACCGAGGTTGGGAACCACTGCAATAGGCCAAGGGTGTATTGTGTATGCTGGTTTTTGTTACAGCCAATCTCTTGATCAATTAAGGTTGTTGACAACATGTGTTTAAGTTGTTTCCTTCATTTTTCCTTTAACTTATTAACACAATACAGGTTTGGCTCATTGTCATTTCCTTTGTCTTTGGATTCTTCATTTTCAAAAAATGGTTTGGTTTCAGTAACCAGGTGACCACACTTTCAGCAGTTGGGGCCCCCACTGATTTCACCTGCCAGTCTATAATTGAACCAATTCAAAAAGGTAACCTCTTTCTAAAATAATAATTTGCCATGCAGCACATTGCAGAAAATTAAAGCATTAGTTGATCTGACTGATTTAAAGTCCTGGGATGTGAATATGGGACATTTCTTCTTTGTGCTATGCATTGGCATTTTGAACATAATGTGCCCTTAAGAAGGTAAATCATCCTCCAATAGATATGAAAAATGTCTAATTAAGAACATTTAACCGCTGTTTACAATTGGGGGGTGCATCTGTGGTTGCAACAAAAACCAGCACACACAGGGGTCCCCCAGGTCCAGGATTGAGAACCACTGCAATAGGCAATATTATGCAAGTGCTTGATGAACTATGGTTATTTGGTGGATGTTCCTATTGAGATAAGGTAACCCATAAATAAATTTCTACACTCACTAGTCCAGAAATATGAACCCATTGGAAAACAGTCCTTGAATTATTAGGTCAGTCCCCTGAATACACAAGAAAAAGGGCTAATTATAGCATGTTTATTACTAGGTATTACTCGGTTTGTCAGTGTTTCTGTGGAATTCGGAGCTAAATTAATTCCCACAGAGAAAAGTTCTTGCCTGTTTATGGGTTCAGAGAAGTGGTCAAATTTCGGGGCCCTGGAAGCACCCTTCCATATTGCTGCTGTTGTTAGTGGCCCACCGCTGAGTGATACAGACGCTGAAGGACGTGTCTGGCTGGGCTTCAAAGAGAATAGAGTGCCCTCCTGAAGATTACCGCCATTTAAGGATGACCTCAACTGCTGTAATTTCCTTCCGCTGAGAGCTCTGCTCCACTTCTGCTGTTTCTCGTTAAGACCTTTATGGGGGGTGGACAGAATGAAAAAAGGCTGTGTGGGGGTTTTTTTGGGGGGGGGGGGGGAGCCACAAACATTAACTGCTCCTCAGATCTCTGGTGTTTTGGTTAACCAGGATTTGGGCCTGTTTTTCATTATAGCACATCTGACTTAAGAGAAAGTATCTTCTGGGCCATATATGGCAAACTCTGCTGCTTACCCAAGTTCAGTTTAAGTATAGGATAAGATAAGTTTTTTCCTTTGTTGTTTAGCGAAAACTAAGATAGCCAATAACTTTGGATTGCGTTGATACACACACGTCAATATTTGATAGTTTGCAGAGCGTATCTGGTTGCTTTCTTCTGGAACTTTGCCCCGTTACAGTTGCTTTGGTTGGCACTTTAAAGGAGACTTGGGTCTTGATTGATTTCCTGGATCAAGGTACCATAAGGGGGACTTAGTACCCTAAAGAGAAACATTATTGAACTCCTAAAACTGGAGTAAGTTTTCCCCAGTTTCTCAGCCAGTGCTGGGTTATAAATATTTGAAAAGTACATGGGCAATAATATTTGTAGCAAAAAGTTGAAACCAAACAGATAGAATGATTACTGAATTCCATTTTACCCTTAGCTATGCTAATAAGAAAACCATGACTTGTTCATTTTAAAGAATGGCAGTGTAATAGTGCCTACCTTTTTCCAATGGTTGTGTGGCCACCAGGTGAATCTTATTGGTGGATATGAGATGCACCTGTATAGAGTGGCATCTGTATCTGTCACTGGGTGTTTGCAGTAGTTGTAAGTGTTGGTGAAGAGCCAGGCAAGTTTGTGGGCAGGGCATGTGGCTCAGATTAGTTGATAATTTGCTCCTGGCAGTGCCACACTGCCCAGAACCAAAGAACTGATTGAAGTTGCAGAAAAATCTTCTTATTGTGTCTAGACATTATTTCTTCCTTTGCTTGTGTTGGCTTTGTTTGTTTGTGTGTGTGGGCGTGTGAGCAAGAGAGAAATGTCATCGGTACCAAGAATCACTTTTTGTTTTTTTAAAATATGAAAACATAAACCCAAGGATGATTTATGATTTGCATATGTATTTACAAAAAGAGCAAAACATTGGTCTAAAACACATTCCTGTATTCTCTGAAGGTACTGTATGTGTACTGTTAACATTTGTGAATTTTAAGATAATTCCGAAAAAAAAACCTGCAAAGCTTTTCTGACTTTAAATTGAAATGGCAGTCTCAGTGTAATTTCCCATTCATCAGGTGTAACTGATCATACTAAAGTATGGACCGGTGTCCATTCCAGCTTTGCCTCATGTCGCTCTGATAGTGAAAAATAAAGTTCAGCAAACCATGCAATATTAATAAGTTCAATGATGTATAAGTAACGATGTATATGTAAGAAGTAAACGACTTGTAGCAGAAAACGTCCTTATTTATATAGTGTGGGAGGGAGAGCACGTCAAATAAATGAACAAACAAGCTTATTGCACAAGTATTTATTCTGGAAAAGGAATAAATCCTTCGGCAGTAAATGATACTCTTGTATCACAGTGACCATTTAATTTTTTTCTATTTGGCATGCCAAAATCATCTTTCAAATCCAGCTGTTTTATTGTTTGTCTCTTCTGCAACAGCATTAGGTTACCTTCTACACCCTCTACACCTCCTTTAGCGGCCCTGTCGTCATATACCGTAACTGTTAGCAGTCTGGGTTTCTAGGAAACGATCCAGAAGTTGTGTCTCATGTAATGGAATGTGCTTTGTTTTTGCCATACGGGTCTAGAGAACTGTCGCGCCTCACTGTAATGTAATCGATCACTTCTCGTGCGTGGCAATTCTTCCAAAAACTACCAAGAGGAGAGGACACGTGACTGTCAAACGCAGATCTGAAACTTCACGAAATGTACATGTATGACATTTCTGAAATGATCTTGAACCAGTATTTTCTAAATTACTTCAGTCCAGGCATTCCCATAGTAGATGTTTATGTAACCACAAAACCGCACCAGATGTTGAGCTAACAGACAGTGAGATTATAATTAACAAACCAAAGCGCTAAATTCTTTCCAGTCCAAAAAAAAGTTAAACGTTGAGTATATCATTTTATTTCTACTTCTTCATTATCTGTCTAGTATAGATAACATACAAATTCATTCATTTGTCGAGAGTCACATACTTGTTGACTTAATTACTTTTAGATTCATTGATATTCGCTTGGGTTCGCTTTCGAGATTTATAAGCTATATAAAATGTAAACACACATTACGTCTTGGCAAGAGCGTTCGAGATATTCGTTAGCTGAAGAATTCTTACAGTTGTCTGGCAACGAAAACTTTTTAAGTTTCACTTAAAACATCATTTTGAAATGTGATGGTTCATTGAGCTGAGAGGCACCACTCTGCGCACTTGCGAATGCCCCCGCCCGCCTGCCGTTTGCCAAGACGGAATTGGTCTGCTTTGAGACAGTCGCGTTGTTTTCAGCCCGATCACAGTCCTGTCCTGACCAGTGTCCCATTCTCTCAACATCTCGTTCGTGAAAGCTCCCGACAGCCCTCGTTCATTCAAACACCAGCACACTTGGATACAAGTTAAAAAGAAGCTTCTCTCCTGAACTTTTTGTTGGACAAGCACTTATTTTGCTTACAATGGGACTGTCGATAGTGATCATTTTTTCTTTATACAGCGTTCTCAATGGGCAACGTAAGTAGCTAGATTCATAGAAATATTATATTAAATATATAATGTATATGAGCATGATCTAATTGGCTTAACGTACCTGTGTATGCTTTATTGAAATGTGAAAGGTGATTTTTTTTTTTTACCCCCAAAGTGACAAGTTCACATGATGTTGCATTAATTCTAAATGATGTAGCAGGTACAGGCATATAGTACTACTGCAGGGACGCACCATTAAACGAATCATAATCAACAATAAGGTACACTAAATTATTGAAATAAGTGATTTATTGTTTTTATTATAGGTGGCTGAATGTTTTAAATTGATCATTTATTTGTAATCGAACTAGGGGCGGGGGGGAATCTCAGAAACCCTGGCAATGGGGAATTGGTTGGGAAAAGATCTTTAAACGCGAGTTACTGTGTATGGAGAGTTGTGGTACGATTTTAATCAGTACTTGATCACGAGTGTTACATATTCTCTAAGAGTGAATAATCGATAGTCACTATTTGGACAGCGAAAAATATCACTTGGTTGAATCGCACTTTTATATAGGGTGTATATATATATATATATCATGTGTGCGTGTGTATAATGTAGACGCATATACAGTACTATGCTCACATATGTGCCCATGTAGAAACAAACCTGTAAACCTAAACAAACCATGTAGAAATAAATCCACATCTTCGCACACCTGCAAGTGAAAGCTCCAGCTCCAGTCCAATATGCTTTTATATGTTGAATTCTTCTCTTGCCTTCACTCGCGGGGGTCAAGTGTGTTTGTGCAGTGTAAACAGTGGAAACGGTCAGCTGCTCTGGTGTGTTGGTTGCAGCTGGGCACCGGTCAAACGTGGAAATGTGTGGATGTCTGAGCAGCATGCAGTGCTGGGGAGAAGCGGGTGTCCACATGCTTGGAGCTAAGCCAGGCACATTATGTGGTGAATCCGTGAGCTCCCCAGTGTGGTGCGTGATCAGAGCTCTTTGACCACTGGGCCTGATTTATCCCAAGTGGTATGTCATGCACATCACAGGAACGGAGTGGCATGTGCACCATGGTTCATGGGTCACCTGCCCACACATGTTGCCATTTTCACCGTCACGGTACCAAAGGGGGAGATATTCAGGTCACGGACGCGGAACGCAGCCCAGAGGTCAGAGGTCAGTCCATCCACTCTTGGGTACGAGTGACTTGCATTAGACATGGGGAGGAACCGGTGAAGCTGTTCCCAGGAGTGACCCCTTCACTCTCCTTCTCCGCCAGTCCTGTGGCTTTGTTACCACACTGTTCTCGCACCCCACCGCCTCCCACTGCATTGACTGGACTAGGACACGAACCTTCACCATTACAATGAGCGTATGTGACTGTCATAAACCTCTGACAGACAGAGTTTTGATTGTTCTGAAAGCACACTGAGAGTTTCTGGCCAGCTTGGCACCATTCATTGAAACTAAAATAATACTACATAAACATCTGTCTGCTCCAAGCCAGGGAGTAAAGGCATTGCCTTGGAGAATCTCTGATCTCAATAGCCTGCCCTGCTCATCAGCCAGTGCCAGCCGCATCTGTGTTGGGCATAGTGCTCTGCTTATAATGTCTTTTTTAAATGAGGTTTTCAGAGGTTTTGTTAGATGAAATATTCCCATGACAGTGGATTCATTTTGTATCATAATAATGAAAGTATCACTTCTGGCTGAGGATTATGGTGTGGCAAAATGTCAGCGTGTGGTAATGCCAAACACATGAAGCATGTTTACGTGAAGATGCCGATTACGGCTGTCTATGGGTTTTGTCCAGACATCACTGAAACTGATTTGGGCGATAAAGAAGCTGTTTTGGCGATGCCATTCCCGCGATGTGATCGTTTACAAAATGAAAGGAATATGCATGCTTTGCCGCCTGGGTGTGCCATTTTGTCTATAACATAACATGAGCAATTACAATATATTGAGTTCTGCTTGCTTTATTTGTATGGACTTGTTCGGAAAGTGTGGTCAAGGGGGAATGCCTTGCACAAGTACAATGACACAATGATTTCCCTGTGAGCCATCTAGTGGGAGAAATCTCTAGAAGGTGGGTCACATGACCAACCCCCCCCTGCCAGTCAACTGAGAAATCCACTGTTCTCTTTATCTTTTTTTGTTTGCGAGAAACATCTACAGCTTTTGTACTGGGGCTGTTTCTGGCCAGCTGAATTTCAGGGGATTGTGTGATTTGTTCAATAGGAGACATTTGGGTTCCAGGGTGTTTTTGGCAGTAAGATGTCTGTTAGAGATAATGGCCTAGGAGAAAGATTGTTCCAAAACATCAAGGCTGCCAAAAGAAAAGCACCAGAGCAGGAGGATTTCTACGCTGCAAGAGAGGCCGTGTCTTTTCTGCTGTCTCGGGGGCATGGCTTAATTTAACATCTTTATTTATTATCACTCTGTTGTTTTATTCACTGTCAGTGCATCTCTGTCTGTGGTTTCCATGCTCAGTTAGGCATGACGCTACTACTTGTATAAAGAAAGAAACCAGTCCAAAGTAACTCAAATTTTACTCAAAAGCTTGTAAAGTGTCCCCTTTAAATGTGATCTTGTGTCTTCCACCGGGACAGTGTTTTTCCCACTGACAGTCAGGCTGAGGTGCATTGTGCATTCTCTGTTCCAGCAGCAACAAGTGTTACCACCAGGTCCACTCACCGAGTGAACTAAGTTACTGTGTCCATGGGATATATGAACCATGGAGGTGATTACATTACATTACATTACATTACAGGCATTTAGCAGACGCTCTTTTCCAGAGCGACTTACAGTTTACATTTCTTTACAGTCCATTTATACAGCAATTCAGGTTAAGTACCTTGCTCAAGGGTACAACGGCAGTGTCCCACATGGGGATTGAACCTGCAACCTTAACGTTCCAAGCCCAGTTCCCTAACCACTATACCACACTGCCTGCCTGATGCACTTGGCTAGGTCAGAACTTAAACAATTAGACAGCAGCGGAGTCTTCCTGAGTACAACCCTTTGGAACACACACACTTTGTTTTTCTTGGAGCGTATTTGTGTCGGAATGCCCTTTCCCATAAAATGTCAATTTCTTCATCCGGGAAGGCAAGCTTAAGTGGGAGGTGCTGTTGTTCTTCACTGGAAATCTTGCACCTGATTCATCATGGTCTCCTGCTCACAGATCACCTCTGCATTTGTATTGTTCCCTCATAGACGATCCATTTTGAAAATCCCAGTCTAACGCTGCCGGCCACACTCAAATTTAGTGTTTGGCTCAATAATCCAATGTGCTATACTTGATTCATACCTCGTAGTAAAAGGTAGAGTGACAAAATAAGTCAGACTTTGAGCACAAACCACTTGCAGCTTGTATTTCAGTGTACTTTGGATAAGCTTGCAGGACTGATTTCTTGCTTCGGAGTCATCCCATCTGATCCCAATCTGGCACTTTGATCCCTGCATGAAGACGTTTTGAACATTTGGCAGACAATGCTGGCCACAGGAGACCTAACGCATGAGATATTATGGGTGAGGCTGAACATGGTGTACAGAATTTGGGTGTTCACTAGTGTTTCATTTATTGAAAGAAAAAACAAAAAACAAAAAAACAGCCAAAAGCTCACTCTACAGATTTGGCGATGCTCCAATGATAAATCAATGGTGCGTTAAACATTACTGGCTGGTGATCATCATAATGGATTGCTGGAGGTGAAGGGGGAGGGAATTATTTAGCCAGTTAAACTGGGTGATGATACGGTTGCCAGATTGAAAGAGCAGGGTTGTGAATTTTGCCAGGGCGCACCCTGCTCTTGGTGATGAGTATCGTTCTATCGTTCATGACCACAGTGACTCAGGACCTTGATTTAATGTCATATCTGAAGTATCCACACTACTGCCAGCAGCAACTTCATTTTCCCACGAGCTCTCCCCATCCATCTACTATCCAAGCCCAAACCTGCTTAGTTGCAGCCATTCAGTGTCAGCTGGGTACATTGCGATATGGCTGCTGGCAAAAAAACTGTTGAATAGAAAATATATCGAAAATGACAAGAGTCCTTGCACAGAATTTGATCAACTAGAAAACCATCAGCCATGTACCATTGATTGATATCTCTATTAGGGAGGAGCTGCGAGTATTTTCCAACTTTCAGTTGTTTTTAATCTTAAATGATGAACTGGCTGAAAGTTCCCGAGTATATAATGCATTTTTGGCATCACATTTTTTCACGAGTCATAAGTCATACATTTCCTGGATAGAAATTGATTTAATTAACTCTTGTTTTCCACATAACTTCATGAATTAGTCAAGCTTTTGGTGCTGACTGCTTTCAGACCTAGTATTTGGTTTCAAATGTGATACATCTATTCTTAATATTTCAAATTTTTTCCTTGTTTTTATACTGAAAATGAACCCTGACTAATCCACTGAGCTAAACACATTACATTAAATGTATTTATTTTCTTACCAGAATAATAGTAAAACAAAGTAAAACAAGACGAGAGATGGCCATGCTGGCAAGGGCCAAGGCATTTGTGTACACAGACTGACAGAACCAGCCAATAAGCCACCACAAAGAACATTCTTTCAGTCCTTTCCAAAGTGTGAATGAATAGCCCTGGATGCCCAGAGGTAGTAAATCTGTTCACTTCATTCTGACTAATATTTTTTGAGCCATGAAATTACTGCTGTTTTCAGGTATGTCTTGTTTTTAATCACATGCTGCACTTTGTTATCTCTGGAAGATTAGGAAAATGAAGAAACTTGCAATGTATGAAAATCCACAGTGAATAACTCCTTGCCTTAACTAATTCCTTGATACAAACATTTATTTAACAATTGTTATTTAATTGTGCATACAGATTTGATCCACTACATCTTCAGATAAGTCGCCACAAATGGCACCAGAGCAGGCATCAAACGCTGAAAAGATGTTGTGAGATGGAGTGTCTCTGATCTACTGCACTATTGATGTTCCAGACACCACCTGTGATGATATCGTTGCATCCTCCTAGCCTGAACAAGTCAGAACACACACATATGCAAGCTCATATGCAGGCACACACACACAAACACACACACAGGTACGCATATACCCACAGATGCACATTCATACACAACGCTTAGATTAAATAATATGGCATGGACCTGGCCTTTGTGTAGAACTGTCATTTTATGCTATTGCCACAGAAAATGACCAATGTCATTGTAAGAAAAGTAGTAATGTTTTACATGTTTTATATATATATTATGGTATACGTGGGGTAAGTATAAGTGGCTACTAATCTGATATTTATTAGAGGGGTCTTTAGTGGGGGGCGGTAGGGCATAAAAAGGGCTGTTTGGTTCAGATTCTTCCAAAAGCACCAAATTTGGCCCAGATGTTGTCCATACCATACTTTATCAATTTTTGCCGGGCGCCAAGACGGGCGCCCCACGGGGCCGCCATATTGGCAAAATCCAATATGGCCGCCACCAAAAAAAAAAAAACGAAAAGGGCTAGAATCATAAATGATACCACTTTTTAGGGTTTTTTGGGTTCGGGTAATCTGATTCTGATGTTATTTCAATGATTTGAGGTCAAGTTTACCCCTCAAAGTTACAATAAAGGTCATTTTTTTAACCCCCTGAGGTCCGTGCTTAGCTCAGAGAAGGTTTGTGATTTTGGCGTGGTCTGATATTTATCTCAATTTCATCAACTTAACACACACTTACTTCAAAGTGTTTGGTATTTTTATTTGAAGGACAATCACAGCTACATTTATATGCCATCAATAGTTTAGTCAGTATCATATGCAGCTTGTAAATAGATCTACAAACACACAAGTTATAAAGAGTAAATTTTTCTGCCGTCACAAAAAGTTGTGAAAGCACACACTAAACTATAGTGACGAATTGTTTTGCCAATGTGCGTTTGTTCATCAAGGTCTTGGTTATGTAAGGGTGTGAAAATAGTTTAGCACATATGAGATCTAAATAGCTAAAAAACTGTTTTTATCAGAACTGGTCACATTTATTTCAGGCTGTGGGAGGGCTATATGCTAATTTACTGAATATTCATGATCCACACCTGAAAGATCTGTCAGATGGGCCATCTCTCTCTCAAAGGCCATCAGACAAAGACATCTTGCAGAGTATGCATTTCTTGCGACCAACAGAAGCCAGTTTGCCAACATCCAAAGTCTGTTTGGCAGTGGGCACAGGCACATGATCAAAAGTAGCCCGTTTTCTGGGTTTAAGATATTTATCTTTAAACGTCTGTAGGAAAACGAAAGCAAAATCCGTGTCTCTGAAAACACGGAAAGACATAAAGTAAACAAAACAAAATAACCAACGATCAGGAACAAACCAAACGTATCCAAAATCTCGGAATAAACTAAACGCTGGGAATCTAAACAACAATAAGCACACAAACAAGTTCTCGAGAGGCAAGAAACATTAATCACAATAGGTATTATCAAGCTAAGCTAGATAATGTCCAAGCGCCCGAAACAGAATGCCAGCTGGTTAAATATCCTCCGTTAATTATTCGCAGCAGTCATAACGTTTCCATATAGCGTCACAAGGCGTGGAATTCATATATTTTCACGAGTATTTGAAAACACGGTAAATAAAATAAATATCAGCATACACCGTCTGTTGCTGGCAGATCACAACCGTAAACACAGACAAGATGCGATATAATGTCGGGACATTGTTTACGCTGCGATTTCACACATGGCCCCACGCCCCTCCCCGAGACCAGCACCTAGTTACCATGTCAATAGAAGGGGGACGATCCTAACAGGTAAAAAAAAGAGAGGAAAAGGCAAGGTTTACTTTTGGTCTAATTAACCTAATTAAAAAAATCTCATATTATTTGCCAGTGCTCAAATCTGAAAGTCACGATTCTAAGGTTTCTGTCAATGTTTTTGCCGCGTGTGTATGATAAAATCTTGCCACGTTAGAAATAGTTATATACTTATATTGCTGCTGGGATATGTGATAGTAAACTAACTAGCCATGTTGATTTAAAATGAAAACCTGCTAGCTACCTAACGCATCATCACCAGCCTTTCCACTGTGAAAAATTGTTATCTATGTGTTAACTAGCAAGCTGCTAGTTAGCTAGCGTTTACTAGCTAACTATATTAGCTAGCGTGCTAGCTATGCGTTACTAGCAAGCTGCTAGTTAGCTAGCATTTACTAGCTAACTATATTAGCGAGCGTGTTAGCTAGCATTAACTAGCAAGCTGCCTTCTGTCATCTGTAGGCTAGCAGTCAGGTTGCTAGCAAGAGTAAACATAAAATGGGTTGATATATAAAATCTTCAGGGTTTAAGGTGAGGTCCTAATTAGCTAGCGTTAACTAGCAAGCTAACCCTGCCTTCTGTCATCTGGGAGGGGGCGGTGTACACCTTGTTTTCAGGTGAAGTCCGTCTTGCATGGTTAAGAGCTGATCCAAAACCTGCGATGACAAGTGGAAGTTCTTTGTGACGACAAGCCTACATAATTATAATGGACTAGTAGTACATGAGTGTCAAGAGTCAAGCATGTCTTCTACTACCAAAATTATGAACTGGGAACTCTGTTGTCTTTGTCAAACAGACAAACCTGAAGAAGCCTGGCAAACTCCTAAGGAGGAGGGACTTGTATTACTTGAGAGGGATCTCAAAGGCTTAAATTCTATCAATGCCAATGATCTTCCTTGTGGTATCAACGTCACGATTAGTTGAATGATGAATGATGGTTCAGGCATTGCAGCAACTCTTACATCGCATAAGGCTATGTATCACAAAATTTGCAGGAGTTATTGTAGTAGTTCTCGAGTTAAACGGGCGAGAGAGAAGCAAAACAAAGAAGCTGGCCCTCACAATACTCCCAAAAAACTCAGGTCATCCAGGGATTTTCAGCATCTGGGCAATGTCAAGTGTTGTATAATCTGTGAGGGCGTGGACCAGGCTAACCTCCACAAGGTACTAACCAAAGTCGTAGATTCCAACCTAAAGAGTTGGGCGAAGACCAACAAAAACTTTCATTTACTTAGCTGACTAGTTGCCACAGCATCTGATGCGCATGCGGCTGATGCCTATTATCACCATCAGTGTTATGTACGTTTGCGAGACTCCGCTGCCGCTGGCGAGTGACGTGATTTGGTGGGTCCCGCACCTCCGCCCTTCGATACCATCATCAGTGCTCAAATTATAGCCCTGATCGAACATTCGGACAACACTTTATTCAAGCTCTCAGAGCTACGCGAGATGTATCAAAAGCTTATGAGTGATCGAGGTCATCCATGCCGAGATAAAAAAGAGCCACACTCAACTCGATTCAAGGATCACCTTCTCAACTTCCTACCTGAATGGGTTGAGGTTTCCAAGAAAATAAAGGCAGGAAGGATATTTACCGATCTCACAAATTGAAGGTGGCTGATGAGCTTGCCAAGACATATAGGTCACAAATTGGTCAAGAGGATGCACTTATGTTCATGCGGGCTGCCGTGATGATGCACGCGTTTTGTCTACAGAGTCAACAGCCTTTCGATGGCTCCTTCCCCCCTAACTGCCTCACGGCTCCAGTAAATTAGGAGATGAGGAGTTTCTTCAACGTAGTGCTCCTGGGCCCATCAGTTCTTCATGGACGTGAGAAGATCAGTGAAGACGACAATCTGGATGCGAGGGAGAGGATTGCATGCAACATCTCACAACTGCTTATCTACAACACTAGTAAGGGTACGCCCCATGCAGTCAAGACGGATGCAGTACACCACAACAAGGAGCGAGAAACCCCCTTCCCCCTGTATCATTGTCTTAAGCTGCATGGACAAGGACGGAACAAAAAACAGATTGGGATTGACCATGCACATGGTATCTCAGTATCGCACAAACGTGTCATGGAAGTTAAAAGAGGTATTGCACGTGTGGTGTGTGCT
Organism: Aldrovandia affinis; assembly: GCA_029706075.1. NCBI lineage: Eukaryota > Metazoa > Chordata > Actinopteri > Notacanthiformes > Halosauridae > Aldrovandia > Aldrovandia affinis. The sequence continues at coordinate 750,138 of JAINUG010000023.1, forward strand.
CGCCACGCTCAAGATGGAGTGGTGCTTCCAACCAACAGCCGTCTCAATGTCTTCACCACCCACGATGTGGATAATATAGATGTGCGAGGTGCCAAGGTCAAGGATGAGGTATGGATGGCATACGTCAACAGTGTACTGAAGCAAGGCACACTTTCAGAGGGTGATGTCATCACCTGGTCGGGATTCAACTCGATGCTAGGAAGCGACGTGTCAGTGAAGCCCCAGCCGAGATCGGCGTCTACCCCCTGTTCCCAGACAAGGCCGCATCCGCATCTTCAATGAAGCATGCGATGGAGCTGACGATGCAGGGCACTGAGTTCCTCAACCCAGGCCAGACTAGCGTCCTCGGTGCAGATCAGCCACTGTATGCTATCATCAAACTGCTCCAATGGCAATACCCGACACTTTGGGAGAAGACAAGCTGGTTGCTATGATGGGCGCTGCACATCAAAGACAAGATGCATCGAATGCACCTTTTTCTTGGGACCAGTTCGGTTGGCGAAGGTTAGCATGTTGTTCTGCTTGATGGCATCAGATACTGGTACTGAAGCCTTTTCCAATCTTTCCACGACGTATGCTGCATGAAGGGCTTGGCCAGCTTCATGTTTTTGATATAAAGAAGTAACAACTGCCTATTCCATGACATTCTGTGTATCGAGTACTACAAGCTCCTGATTTGTAGCAAGGAAAGGGTTGCCCAGCTGCTCTACCACCTTGATGAACGATAGTACATCCTTTCGAAACTTTACTTGCAGGCTGTGTCCTTCCTCGTGATGAGTGGTGGATGACGTTGGTGAGTCATTGATGGCCTCAAACTCCTCAACTATCCACATGCAATCAGGTCCAGTCAGCATAAACAGTGTAAGGGCTTGGGATTTTCATAGAGTCCAACCGCTCCGCCATGCGCCTGGAGGCTTTTGTTGGACTGTTCATAGGCTTGGTCCTTGGCCATGAGGCTGAACTTTCTAGCTGATTTCTGCACAACAAAATTGCCCTTCATGAATTCAGCATGTACTTGAGGGTGTTTATCGGCTATCTCGACCATGTCACGCACATGGACCGGTATGTAACGCATAGTTTGTGTGGTCGAGGACGTGAAACCAGCCGCAGAGTTCGTCACATGCTTGCACATATAGTGGGAAGTGCCCCTCCCGCAGGGGACCGCACAAAGCGACACATCAGCAACTCCAGCTCGATTAGTCGCGTCCCAATGCCAACATGACAGACTTCTTTCGGTTCGAAAATCAGAGAGAGACACTGAGCCTGGCGGATCGAGGGTCTCTGCGATCTGGGACGAAGTCAACATTCTTCAATGCCTCAATGCACCCACTGGCCGCACTGCTTCTGCCAAACAAGCCACAGTCGTGGTGTTGGATATGGCAGCAGTTATCCACATGGTGTGCCCCACAACAGCAAAGACATTCAGCGAGTATGTCTTGCTCAACATTATACCATTTCTGGAGGCCCAAATGACCGATAGTACCCAACGATCGATGCTGTGGGATAATTACCCCGAGGAAAATAACCTCAAAGCGCTTAGACAGCAACGACGTGGGAATGGCCCACGGACAAAAAGTCGGCGATGGCAGCACTCCAATCCCGAAGCATGAATGGAACAGCGGCTTCCTAAAAAACGAGGAGAACAAAAAGGACCTCTTCTCATTCATCAGCACACAGATCTCCAAGACTGACATGGGCGGAAAGCTCCTTCTGACTACCCACTTCAAGACCGTGCTCTCCAACAAGCATTGTGATTTCACAAAACTTCAGCCGTGCAACCATTCCGAGGCAGACACCAGGATCCTCCTGCATCTGGCACATGCGGCAGAGCAGGGTCATACAACAGCCTATGTTCGCACAGTAGACAGCGATGTCGTAGTTTTGTCAATCCGGTTTTCAAGATGCTTGGCCTATCAGAGCTCTGGGTAGGTTTGATTAGTGGTAAAAAGTATTGTGACATACCAGTCCATACCATCTACTCTGATCTTGGCCCGTCAAAGTCCTTGGCACTACCCCTCTTCCACAGCCTAACAGGGTGTGACACGACTTCACAGTTTCTTGGATGTGGCAAGAAGACAGCTTGGGCAGCTGGGACAAGCATACGGACCTCACCGACACACTAGTGGCTCTCATGCATAATCCTGACCTCTTCAGTCTTGAGTCTGTGCATATGCAGCGCATCGAACGCTTCGTCATACTCATGTACAGCAAGGGGTGTGGTGCAGCTGGTGTGAATGAGGCCAGACATCGCCTCTTCACCACTGGAAGCAGATCGCTGGAAAGCATCCCACCTACCCAAGCCGCACTTTTCCAGCATGTAAAGCGGCGCTATTACAGGCAAGTTTCTACTGGAGTCAGGCCACCTCGGTCAGCAGGAAATTCCTGACTTCAGTGAGTGGGGCTGGCACAAAGATGGCACCGCATGGCAACCACTATGGACCACTCTCAGCGGCGCTTCAGCAGCATGTGACATTCTCTTGCACTGCGGCTGCCTCAGGCATGCATGGGAAGGTGCAAATGCAACCGTACCGGTGTCCGATGCACGGTCCTCTGCAAATGCGGCGGGTGCCTTAATAACGAAGGTGATAGCCAGTAAAACGTATTGCTGGCATCATAGAGCGCAAACCAGAATGTATTAGTAATTATTGGTATGCGTTGCTAAACAGATCCTTGTATTTTATTTTGATCATTTAAATGCACACAGCGGCAGCATTTTGTCACTGCAGATATTATCTATATATTATCTGCAGAATTATTCTAATAAAAGTTGTTCCTGAATAAAATCTTTACTGATTTGTTTAGTGACCTTGAGGGGTAAACGTCAAATAATGAGATGTCAAACTTGTGTGACATATTCATGTACAGTTTATAATGGGAAAATACATTTTTGGGGGCAGAATCTGGGATGACGGACCAGAACCACTGGATTTGACCCCAAAATGACCTTTATGCTAACTTTGAGGGGTAAACCTGACCTCAAATCATTGAAATAACATCAGAATCAGATTACCCGAACCCAAAAACCCCTAAAAAGTGGTATCATTTATGATTCTAGCCCTTTTCGGTTTTTTTGGTGGCGGCCATATTGGATTTTGCCAATATGGCGGCCCGTGGGGCGCGCCGTCTTGGCGCCCGGCAAAAATTGATAAAGTATGGTATGGACAACATCTGGGCCAAATTTGGTGCTTTTGGAAGAATCTGAACCAAAATATCCCTACCGCCCCCCACTACTTTGAGTTCTTGCATTCTTGTATCCCTCTTTTACCAAAGGCATGTCCCCATTTAGGCTCTCAGGGCATCGATGCTCGTGAACACATGCTTACCATGTATAAATGCACATCTTGTAAGTCGCTAAGAGCGTCTGCCAAATGCTTAAAATGTAAATGTGACTTCTATGGCTTCCTCTCCCTTCCTGGCACATGACTTAATGTAATGTCTGTGTGTGTGTGTGTGTGTATTTACGTGCATGTGTGCGTGCGTGCGTGTGTGTGTGCTTCTGCAGCCGTAGAGCAGATGTCAGTGGAGCAGTGCTGTAAGGATGGGCGTGAGTGGGGAGTGCAGAAGCAGGACTGTACATCCCTCCCTCTCATCTCAGCATCCACCACCTGCAGGTGAGTCATGTGTCTCACTCACACACATCCCTCCTCCAGCTTCCTGTCATGCATCTATATCAGGAATCTCTCTCTCTCTCTCTCTCTCTCTCTCTCTCTCTCTCTCTCTCTCTCTCTCTCTCTCTCTCTCTCTCTCTCTCTCTCTCTCTCTCTCTCTCTCTCTCTCTCTCTCTCTCTCTCTCTCTCTCTCTCTCTCTCTCTCTCTCTTTCTTTATTGGCATGACTACACAGTGTAGTGTATTTCCAGGGCAAATATTTGTTTGAACAAAAATATTGCAAAAGTAATAACAATAGCAATGAGTGAACAGTAACATGAGTGTTAACACAAACAGCAGTAATGATCTGAATGATGACAAAATACAACTCTCTTGAACACCAGGCATTCCCATTTGTGCATTTGTGAAATTGTACAGTTTAATAAAAGCATTTGATAATTGGCACTGATGTGGTTTCTCCTTTGTTTTAATGGTTGTATGAATATACAATAGTGATTCGGTTTGCTCAGCCCTGGTATGGGATGAATTCAGCTGTATTTGTCACCTCAATTGAAAGCAGAAGACATATCTGAAGTATATCAGCTATAGTAATGGTAGTAATACGATATACAGCCATTGCAATGGTAGAAGCTGCATTGCCAGAAGATGAATTCCAAAAAATAAGCTTTCTTACTTCATTTTGTTTCCGCGGTAAGTGTGTTTATATTGGCGACCAAAGATATTCAGAATTTCTACAAATTGGAGGAGGAAGAGTGCGGGTTGTGGAATTGGGGGTTCTTCTTTTGGGGTTTGGGGGTGTTGCTAATTCCAGGAAATACCTAGGAGGTGATACTATACGGAGAGAGGGCTGAAAGGAGAAATAACAGGAAATCTGAAGGATTATTTCTGACTAAAAGAGAAAAGAAAAACATCAGTGCCTCTGTGCCCTTAAAAGGCACTGTGTGTGTGTGTGTGTGTGTGTGTGTGTGTGTGTGTGTGTGTGTGTGTGTGTGTGTGTGTGTGTGTGTGTGTGTGTGTGTGTGTGTGTGTGTGTGTGTGTGTGTGTGTGTGTGTGTGTGTGTGTGTGTGTGTGTGTGTGTGTGTGTGTGTGTGTGTGTGTCTGTGTGGGGGGCTTCTTGTGGAGTAGTTTGTAAAAAAGGAGATTACTGCTCAGAGAGATTGATAGGTGACATTGGCTAAGCACTATTTGTCCTGTAAAACAAGTGAGGGCTTATGCATGTACTGCCCTCAGGCCTGCGATCAATCTCTCACTCTCACTGTCACTCACAGGGTCTTTAACTGGTTTGAGAACGCCTGAGCCCCCTTCCCCATGTACAGAAGTGTGTTGTATACCACAGTGTGCTACCAGAGAGTGTCTTGTAAGTCAGTCTTCAAATATAGAATTTCCAGGTGCTTATATCCTGCCTTCTGGCACCCAATCCCATTACTGATGCATTCAGCACATCTGAGCTCTGAACAGACTCTCGGGCCCCACGGAGAGAAACGTACACGCTCAGAGACGATGGCCTTGGTGCACCTCCCTGCTGCCAGCATCATGTGCCCCATGGCTGTACGCTCTGAGGAGGGGTGTGGGGGGATGGGATGTGGGCTGGGAAGGGGGTGAAGTGAAAACTGAGAAAGCCACTATGGGTGCCTGGAACCCACATGGGTTCTCTCATTCTCAGTTCTGTGACACCAGCAGTCATGTCTGGGTGTGTTGAGGGGGGAAGGGGGGGGACGGGGGTGCGCAGGTGTCTCAGGTGTCTTGTTCTCAAGCACCATGAAGCAAGAGGCTCAAGTTGTTTCTCGTGTTTTGAAGCATATGCAGTGCTTAGTTTTGGTTATACAGAGCAATTGGTTGTGACATACCACCCTGGGCCCCCTCCCTCAGTCACTCTGTTTCCCTCGATCTGTTGAACAGAATAGCCCAGGAGCAGTGCTGCATGACTGTGCTGGAGGACACGTCCTGCTCCAGTGGCATCAACACGGCTAAAGACCAAGGGGCCTGTGAGGCCCTGTTCTCAAATAGCCCCTGTGAGACCAAAACTGCTAAGGTATGTATAGCATTGAAGTGGTTAGGGAAATGATGCAATGTTGAACCCAGGGTGTTGAATCCTGGCTATAATTTTTGTTTCAGATTTTTATCCCATTTTCTCCCAATTTGGTAGCCAATTAGACCCGCTATTTAAGTCAACCCCCCCTAGTAATGTGAGTTCGCTGCCGTAGTCCTGCAACCGGTAGCGACACGCGACCTGATGCCTCTTCCGAGACGGCACTCGCCCAAGTATTAACCGTAACCCGGTATACTGCAGGGCCACTCTTATGCGCAACGAATCTCATGTCGGCTTCCCTCCCCCCTCCCCGGGGGGGACAGCCAATCGTCGCCCCCGGTGGCGCTCCCGGCCAGAGCCGACTCTGGCGAGACGGGGAATTGAACCCCGGTCTCCGTGGCCAGCGTCGAACGTTGTAGCCACTGGGCCACGCAGGAGGCCTAAGGCTATTGTATTTTCTGTTGAAACCCTTGCACACTGTAATTACTCTGAATTGCTTCAGCTAACAGCTGTATTTGTTTGATAAGGAGAACATGCTACACATAAGCTCCTGTATATGCATGTTGCTCTGGATTGCTCTGTTGGTAGCACCAGTTCCAGGAATAAAATAATCTGAAATCACAAGTTTTCACTGTGTAAATTAGGGCAGGATAACATTTACACTTCTGGCCAACGTTATTGGCACCCTTGCATTTTATGTAGACGATGTACAATATCTTCTGAAAGAATTGTAAATTGAACTTTCGGTCTTCACACGTTCATCTGTTTGATTTACAACAGCACACGATCAACCAATAATAATAAAAATAAAAATAAACCTTTTATGGCTTCAAAATTAAAAAGTGGCCATGACACAATTATTGGCACCCTTTAATAGAATTTAAATCAATTTGATTGGAGGAAATAGATTCTCGTTTGCAGAACCCAGGAATGGTTCAAGATCAATTTTTGGACTTTACTGGAGTGGCCAGTGATGGGTCCTGATCTTAATCCCATTGAAAACCTATGGCGAGACCTGAAATCTGCAGTTGTTCAAAGGAATCCTTCAAACATTGAAGAACTGGAGCGAGTTGCAATTGAAGAGTGGGAGAAACTGCCTGCAGAAAGGTACAGGAAGCTTACTGATGGTTACCAGAAACGTTTGGAAGCAAGGTTGTGCAACTACGTATTAGAGAAGGGTGCAAATAATGTTGTCAAGGCCATCCTTCTGTTTCTTAAGTAAAAATCTCAATCTAAGTTTAATTTTTTTTGTTTTATAATTATGAAAATCAAATACAAATGATTATCTACATCTACATAGAATGCAAGGGTGCCAATAACATTGGCATTATATAACATTCACATGCTCACAAGCTCGCACTCTAAAATTCAACGAACACATACGACGAACACGACCCCTGGTTTCAGGAAAATAAAATTGTCCCTGAAAGTGAGGTAACATTACAGTGTTTGGGGGGACAGGGGGGGGTTGATGTTAGCATGATCGGGACTGGGTGACACATGCTTGCATGACCTCCTCTCTCTCTCTCTGTCCTTCTTTTCCCCTCCCACACCCATCCTCACACCTCCATGCCCTGCGCCCTCTCCTGTGCCCCCAGATGTGCTGTGACTGCTGCCTGCTGGGAAAAGCTGCCCTGGAGCACGGCCTGGGCTGTGACATCAGCCTGTCTGTGAGCTACCAGTGTGGTCTGGTGTACCGGACCTGCTGTGTGGACGGGTCCACTGAGGGGGTGACCCCTCCAGGTAACACCCCCCACACTCACACATACCTCCACACACAGAAGAATGCGCAGCGATACCAGTCACGGAGATTAAAGTCTAAAGCAGGGTCCAATCTTATCTGAGAAGGGCCGGTGTGGCTGCAGGTTTTTGTTCTAGCCTAGCATTAGTTGAACACCCGATTCAACTAATCAAGGTTTTGACTGAAGACCATGATTAGTTGATTAGTTCAATCTAGCTCTGGGCTGGAACAAAAACCCTGCGGCCACACCGGCTTCTCGGATAAGTTCGGACACTCCTGGTCTAAACACTGTGTCACTGCCCTCTTGTGGTTATGAACAGCCCCCAAAGTCAGAGTTTTGGACTATTGCCCCCAACTACTCCACAAATCATAATAATATAATAAAAAAATGGAGAAAGTGCTGACTAAAGCTCTAAAAATATATATACTTTTTATCCCCACTAGGGGGTGTGGTGGTAGGAAAAGCAAAAGATGATTTGATGTTCTCCACTAACTTGTGTAGTGAAGCGATTGTATATACATGCTGCTGATTGAAGGTGCTATATCACTGGAGGAGCTGATGTGATGGTTACAGAGGTGAGGTGCTGTTTTTTTCTTTGTTTTGTTTTTTAACGGTAATAACATGTTTATTTTCCACACAGCCCCTCCCACAGGGAAAGAAACAGCCAATGGGATGGATGACCCCCTCCTGACCGACGGATGCAAAGGTACGGATAGCCCATCATCCCAATACCACAGGGGCTTCACTTCTCTTTCCCTCGCAAAGAAAGACAGAAAGAGTTTTATATTGCATTCATACACCTATTGTAAGCAGCTTTGTGAAGCACATTTGACATCTTAATGAAGACCATTGTATTCCGTTATTATTCATACTGCTCAGCGCTGCTTGTGCAATAGAGTTGGGATGAGATACAGTTAGCATTGGCTTGAAGGATGGTGTGTTTGTATAACTGATGGGAGAAATGCCATTATGTCTGTCTGTGTGTGCATCTGCACAGGGGCTGGGAACTGCCATCAACGTTGTCAGGGCAACGGCACCTGCGCCTGCTTCGAAGGGTACAAGCTCAAACCGGATGGCCGCAACTGTGAAGGTAGGCATGCAAGCTATTGTGACTACTGTGCCTTATTTTCCATATGTGGAGTATGACTTTGAGTCTGATTAGCCTTTGTTGTCAGACTCATAGCCTTATGGTCATAGCCTTAAGGTTGACATTCTGATGTGAGATTAGTCCGCCCAAATTCCAGGGATGTGCTTTGTGCCAACAGTCAGTTACTTCTGATGACTCATGATCTTGTGTAGGTTGCGGCTTCAACTGAACTAATACCACAAACTGTAACTTCCCTTCCCCGACGCTCTAGAGAGGAGAGTCTAGAGTCTGATAGGGGATGTTATTTCTGGCTGTGAGTCTATGTGCTGTATAATGAGTGGTGATTGGTTGTGCAGGGAGAGTGACAACTCCCTCCTCTGTGCAGTGTTATGGGTGGTGATTGGCTGTGAGGGTAGAGTGACAGCTCCCTCCTCCTTGTCCCCTCTCAGATATTAATGAGTGTCTTCTGGGATCCCACAACTGTCGACTGGGAGAGCGCTGCATCAATACAGTAGGCTTGTTCCGTTGCCAGCGCGAGATCAGTTGTGGAACTGGCTATGAGCTGACCGACAGCAACAAATGCAAAGGTCAGTCACAGTGCCCCCTGGGGGACAACCTAGGAATCGCTCGCACTCTAGTTTTGATTTGTTCTGTTGGCGCCCTTTATCAAGAAGTCTTCATGTGGAAATCTTGCCTCCACTAGACATCGACGAGTGTGAGACAGGGACCCACAACTGTGCGGCAGCCTTTGAGTGCCGCAACACTCTGGGGTCCTTCCGCTGCCAGCCAAGTGTGAAGTGTGGCGACGGCTTCATTCAGGATGCGCAGGGCAGCTGCATCGGTGAGTCACGGCCATCCTAATAGAGCCCTCTGAGGTGAAATAGGGCTCTGCGGTGACGCTCTCTCTGTCCCTCCTCTGCCCCAGATATCAACGAGTGTCTGAGTCAGACATCGGCCTGCAAGCCTGGCGAGATCTGCTTCAACACCATGGGCTCCTACAACTGTCAGAGGAGCTCCCTCAGCTGTGGGCGGGGCTACCATCTCAATGAGGCGGGCACCCGCTGCATGGGTACGGCCCTCTTGCTGTCTGGAGAGCAGTACAGACTGTGTGCAGACCAGTCCCCCTCCCTGTGTGACTCATTCTCCCAATCACATGCTCCGATCAACCTACCTGTATGACCCATTCATCCAATCACACTCTCCGATCTAGCTCCCTGTATGACCCATTCTCCCAATCACGTGCTCCGATCAGGCTCACTGTATGACCCATTCTCCCAATCACATGCTCCAAGCTCCCTGTATAACCCATTCTCCCAATCACATGCTCCGATCAAGCTACCTGTATGACCCATTCATCCAATCACATGCCCCGATCAAGCTACCTGTATGACCCATTCTCCCAATCACATGCTCCAATCTAGCTCCCTGTATGACCCATTCTCCCAATCACACTCTCCAATCTAGCTCCGTGTATGACCCATTCTCCCAATCACATGCACCGGTCAGGCTCACTGTATGACCCATTCTCCCAATCACATGCTCCAATCTAGCTCCCTGTATGACCCATTCTCCCAATCACACTCTCCAATCTAGCTCCGCCCATTCTCCAATCACATGCTCCAGTCAGGCTCACTGTATGACCCATTCTCCCAATCACTCGCTCTGATCTAGCTCCCTGTATGACCCATTCTCCCAATCACACTCTCCAATCTAGCTCCGTGTATGACCCATTCTCCCAATCACATGCTCCAGTCAGGCTCACTGTATGACCCATTCTCCCAATCACTCGCTCTGATCTAGCTCCCCTGCTCTCTCTCCTCAGACATTGATGAGTGCAAGGGGCCCGGTGGGCCCTGTGAGGGCCATGGCTGCATAAACCTGATGGGCACCTTCCGCTGCGAGTGCAAGACAGGCTTCATATTCAACAGTATTAACAGGATCTGTGAAGGTAACCATAATAACTAATAATAATAATAGTAATAATAACAATAATGATCATAACAGTAATCATAACAATGGTAATAATAATCATAATCACTAATCATACAGCAGAAATGCTTTGTCTATGACGCTGAAATTCTTTTTTCCATCCGTCTTTCCTCTGACTGATAGATATCAATGAGTGCAGGCACTACCCAGGACGCCTCTGTGCACACAAGTGTGACAACATCCTGGGGTCCTACAAGTGCTCCTGCATGCAAGGCTTCAAACTGGCCAGCGATGGCAGGAACTGTGACGGTAAAACAGCTTGCCCCTCACCACAAACAGATGCAGTGTCTGGTCCGGTGAAATGCAATTTTATTCAGCAAACTGTCTAACGGATTACCTTTTCATTTAGGGTACCTGTAGTCAGTAACATTCTGATCTTATGTGTAAAACAAAAGTAGGCAAGTATCACTGAGGTCATACAGGCTTTATAAAGGCAGTGATGTATGTTGCTGTCTTGAGCAACTTATTACTGGAAACAATCGTTCACCTCGTGTGGCACACTGCTTCATTGCCTGCCCCACCCTACCTGTCAGCTGAAGTGTCCCGTGTCGTGCAGATGTGGACGAGTGCGAGTCCAGCCCCTGCAGTCAAGAGTGTGCCAATGTGTACGGGTCCTACCAGTGCTACTGCCGCCGTGGTTACCAGCTCAGTGATGTGGACGGCAACACCTGTGAAGGTAAAGGCCAGGTATCCAGTGGTAACGTGGCTGGAAACATGGCTTGTAAAGAATACAGTATCGGGTTCAAAATCTTGTTTAGCACCTTAGAGAAAGATGCAGTTCCACACTGCTAGAATTGCTTCACTGTCATCTGTCATCTATTTAAATGGATAATATGTACAACGTAAGCAAGGCAAGTTGCCCTTTATATATAGGGAAGATATAAATATAAAGGAAGTTTGTCCACAATCAGCTGTTTTAATCTGTGACTTTTTATTTGCCATTATGACAAGAAAGAAAGGCAAAATGATCACGGTGAAGTTCAAGATTCTCCGCTACCGTATGTTACATATTTCTGCTTCAGTTTCTGTCACTCCTAGCTCTTGTGTCTGTGTTCTGCTTTCTCCACAGACATCGATGAGTGTGCTCTGCCCACCGGAGGGCACATCTGCTCGTACCGCTGTCACAACAACCCGGGGAGCTTCCACTGCACCTGTCCCACCCCAGGGTACACGCTGGCCCTCAATGGACGCAGTTGCCAGGGTGAGGGGCGCCACTGATAAATGCCTCCAGCTCCACAGGGTTGGACCCTAGGCCTCTGTGGCCATTCTTGTTCATCGAGCATGTATCTACTCGTGCTCAGCGTGCATTCACCAGAATTTCAAACCACAATCTACCCGAGCGAACTCAGCTCATAAGGAAATCACTCTTTGAGGATTAGAATACTGTCTGATCATGACCTGTTGAATACCTTTCACTCTCGTCCAGGGCTGGACTGGGACAAAAAATAGGCCCTGCCATTTGGCTCAGACCGGCCCATCACTAATGAACCAATGGGCCGCTGTCCATTTTGGGGCGGCCGTTCGATGCCAAAAAAAGCATGTGATTGGGCCGGCCCAGTGTCAGTATAGAAAATGAACCAATGGACCGCTGTCCATTTTTTGTTGGCCGTTAGATGAAAAAAAAATAATAATAATTATATATTTTTTAATTAAAAATAATAATTATACCGGCCCTACCGGCCCAAAACTAGACCGTCCCACCGGGAATCGGCCCGGTAGACTATATAGCCAGTCCAGCCCTGCTCTCGTCTGTCAGATGACATGTTAAACATCTTTTACTCTCGTATGTCATGTGACCGGTTAAATGCCTCTCTCTCGTATGTCATGTGACCGGTTAAATGCCCTTCTCTCGTGTGTGTGACTGGCTGACAGGCTCATGTCTCCTTGGTATTCAGATATTGACGAGTGTGTGACAGGGACACACATCTGCTCGGAGACCGAGAGCTGCTTCAACGTGCAGGGGGGATTCCGTTGCCTGGCCTTCGAGTGTCCCACCAACTACCGCCGTGTGGGAGACACGTGAGTACCAGGGGCCTTTTTGTTACTGGTGTATGGAGATCACTCTGAATCAACTGAGTCATACTGAATCATACTGAATCACACTGAATCATACTGAATCACACCTCCCCAGCCCAGGGGCTTTGACCATCCACGCTCATTTAAATGACAAGGTTTTACATGGATGTCTCTGAAGAGATACCGAAGGAATTACACCGCCTGCCCCTTGTCCGACAGAATGTAGAATTGCTGTTGGACTCCGTTCACTTCAATGTTTTGGCGACTTTCTGTAGTAGAACCCATACCGTTCATCAGCGGGTAAAGGAAATCACTTGTTTTAGGGCACCACAGACATTTCTGTCTGAGATCACTGGTGGTTTTTGGTTATTTAAAGTGCGACTGGCATCACTCGGCACTCGGGACATCCACAGTGTCCAAACCAAGGTGCGAGGGGAAGCCAGAGGTCAGAGGTTGTCTTTGGTCGGGCCACAAAAACAACAATCCTCAAAGACTCTATGGCGGTGGACGATTCTTCGGCACAAGCATGCCAGATGTCTCTTGTCAGGCTGCAGGTGCTGAGCGATTATGTGAGATGCTCCGTGTTTGCGAAGACCAACAGGACGGTGATGATGGCGGTGAATGCAAAGGGCACTTAGTTGGTCTGTGCAGCTCAGTAAGCATGAGGGAGACATGCTCAGGAGGATGCTATTGATTTGAAACGCTTGCAGCAAGTGTGTGCTAATCACATGCGATCTCGAAAGTCTGTTCTGTTTGCTTGGGTTTGCTGAAGGTAAACGGGCACAGATTTACAGTGTGCGCTGCCCCTACCGCCTCCACCCCCCCCTTGCAATATTCTGCATGCACATTGTTGATGTTGAAATGTTCTACAGTAGAGCATGACAAACCCCACAGATCCTGGTAGTACAATGGTGTACAGACATACAGCCTGAAGAGAAGAATGTGTATATGAGGCACCACATACTGTATTCATTGGTTTCATGTGACGTCACACCTTGTGAGTTCTTAATGTGAGGACCAGTAAATGAGTCACTGTGGAGAAAATTTTCAAAAAGGCTTTTGATTGGCCAATTGGCACAATCCCCTAGTATTTAAAAAAAAAAATATTTTTATGATTATTATGATGATGATTATTACTATTATTATTATTAATGATGATGATAATAATAATAATAGTAATAATAATAATAATAATAATAATAGTGCATTTAATTTATACAGCACCTTTCATACAACTCATTTGTAGCCCAAATTGTATACTATTATTCCATTATTACTTTGGTTCCAGACATTTTGTGTGTGCTTGAAGTGACATCAACCAGCAACAGCACTTGAAACCTATGAATATCTCACAGCAAATGCTCCTCATTAATTTCAGCTGTACCTCCACCGCCCTGTAGATGGCAGTGTGATGCTGGCCTGGCAGGAAAAGCACAGAGCGATTCTCCCCTTCACTGCCCCCTCCTCCCCGCATGCTGTGCACTGCACAGACGTAACTCTTTTTTTCTCTCTTTCTGTTTGTTCTTCCTGTTGGTCCGTCCGTCTCGTCTCTCTCACCGTTTGTCTTGCAGTCGTTGCGAACGCTTTCCTTGCAATCAGACTAGCGAGTGCCTGGCCTTGCCTTTGAGAATAACGCACTACTACCTCACATTCCCCACCAATGTCCCTGTGCCCACCAACGTCTTCCGCATGGGCCCCTCCAACACCGCTGCCGGCGACGACATCCAGCTGGCCATCATCAGCGGCAATGAAGACAGCTTCTTCAACGCGCAGAAGCTGAGCTCTGGTGGCCTGATCGTAGTGCAGAAGCCCATCACTGAGCACAGGGACTTCCTGCTGTCTGTGGAGCTGAAGCTGATTCGCTACGGGACTGTCAGCACCTACATCGCCATAATCCACATCTTTGTCACCCACGATCCGTCCAACCTCCCCAATCACCTGCCCTCACTTTGAATGTTCAGCTCTGCCTTTCTCCCTCTTTTAGGGGATTGCTGGTCTTCATATTGTTTACTAGTCGGGAAACATATACTTCATACAATATGTAGGCCACTAGGTGGTGCCCTAGGGCAGTGTACAACATTGAGATCACATGACCGGAGGTAGCCCCTGAAATATGTGTAAAATTGAATGTTTTAGGCAGTAGTGTGTATATATAGGCCTATATAATCTGTTTGTCATCTAATTTTATAATTGTAATTCTTCTATTAAAACTAAAACTAGGAGCTACACATATGCCAAGCAATTCACTACACATTTCATTAACTCTTGTTTGCCATCTCTCCTGATGCTGATATTGTTCTTGCTGTAATAATGCTAGTGATTATCCCTATTGTACTTGATGTGATCTGAAAAAATGAACAGTGTGATTGTTTTTGCTTTTATCTTTTTAAAATTAATCTTTTAAAAAGTAACTAATTGAATGGGTGATATAGTTTTGCAAAGTATACTTTGCTCATTTACCAAGGGTAACTCCAGGTGATGAGACTGGAAGGTTCTGTAAGTATCTATTCATAAGGAACTGATATGGGTACTTCTGAGTGGCTCACCTAGCTAGAGCACTAGCTCTCAGTGCATGGTGCACCTCACGGTCCTTGAATCATGACCGTGCCAGTGCCAACTGTGGCCAACTGAGCCCCATGAGGCAACACAGAATTGACTATGGTGTTGCCTAGGGATGGAGAGTTTCAGTTGGCAGGATATTCCTTGCCTCATTGCAAAATAGTGACTCCTCTGGTCAATTTCACACCTGCGGTCTGCCTGTCTCAGCTGAAAGTCCTCCAGTGCAATCGCTGTGCAGCTCAGCTAGTGGTTTCAGGATTATGAGCAGTCGTGTCTTGCTGCACACATAAATCTTGGTGGGGGGTGGGTCCAAAACAGAGGCAGGACTTTGCAGGGAAGGATTCGGCCTGCAATTATTTTGGGGCATTTCAAATTGGGGAAAAAACTAAAACGGGGATGAAAAAAATAGTAAAAACTCCTGTTAACTGTTAAGTGTTAATGCAGTGACATTGCCGAACATTGTATATAAATTATTTGCATTCAAGTTCACTATTCAAACAGTACACCAGAGCAGCAGCAGAGAGTTCAAGCCGCCGGCCTCTGTTAAAGACGGTTAGGTAGAGCATCTGAGATTCTTCATGGGATCCCATTGGCTCAAATCCAGTTACCTCTCTTTTCGCCTGTGGATCACATGCACAAGGCAAGGCACAAACATGCCTTGTCTTGCGCATGTTTTGTGCCTGTGCAATTGTTATAAGGCCCGGCTGGGTACTGGATGTCAGTGATGGCTTTGTAGCTATAGCAAGGGCGTAACCACATATTAAATATTGGGGGGGGGGGGTAGGCATAAGGAAAGGGAAGGTTTTATATATACAAATTATTGGGGGGATAGATATGGCTGTTTATACTACTGTGGGGGACATGCCGCCCCCACTCGTTATGCCTATGAGCAGTGGTGGACAGTAATGAAGTACATTTACTTTACTTAAGTTAATTACTGTTCTTAAGTACATTTTTCAAGTATCTGTGCTTACTTAAGTATTTCCATTTTTACTTTTATTTTGACTTTTGCTCCCCTACATTTCAAAGGCAAATGGGGTTAAATGTAGGACTTTTTACTTTTACTGGAGTAATATATCAGGGTATCTCTCCTTTTACTCAAGTAAACGGTTTGTGTACTTCGTCCACCACTGCCTATGAACTATAGCTGTCATTCGCAAAACAAAAAAAGAAGCTTTCTAAACAAAAGCAAGGCATCGATCTCATACATTAATTGTTGAGTAGATCGCAGGTGACGACTGAGAGGAGGCACTACAGCCAATCAGGTTCTCTGCTGCTGGCCGTGGTTCACATTTAGCCTGATTACGCCTGTGTCCTGTGTGGCGTACAGGATGCAGAACATCGTATTAAGAGCCTATATTCTTCACCGTTTCCCTGCACTTTGTACCACGCTCATTCATCACTTGAAGGTGCTCACCTCCTTCACGTTACGGATTGCATTACACGCATGGCATTCATTCCATTTTGGCATTACGGGGGCAGAGCTGAGCCAGCAGTGATTGCGTCGAGAGGCCTCGGTGTGCGAGGGACTACAGGCCGCAGTCCAAGCAATCGCAGTGTCTGGAGGCCGCGCACGGATACATTAAAATAGCCAGAGACGCTGTTAAGTCAGCCCCTGGGCTGTGGCTTTTAATAATTGTGTGAATTCAGACTGCCCAGGTCCCTGGCCCCGGCTGAACCACCCGAAGAATACGGATGCACTTCTTTGGTGGGGATGTGAGGATCTCTAGAAATGAAAACATGATGTTTTTTCACATTGTGACATTGAGTTATGTTGAAATGGGTTCTGGCTGGTGGTCCTCACAATTTGTGGCAGGGCAACATCACCGCTCGGAGAATGAATGATGTCCTGTAGTGTTTGTGTTGGGCCGTTATCAATGTGCAGACTATAAATAATAATAAAAAAAAGTACTAGACCAGAGGACTTGTATCCAGTGATCTGTTTTTCTTCGTGGTCTGATATATTACGATTTGGTATTTGGTCGGGTCTGGGAGGGCCCTGTGAGCCCTTCGGGAATCTAAAGGGGTGGGGACGCAAGGCCCTGCGAAGAAGCACTGGGGTAATTACGCTTCCACTTGCTGCTCGGCTTTGATGCATGCACCCTTGCAAGTGGCTGTCCACACTGGCCCGTTATTTTCTCGTAAATTCAAGCCCCTCATGCCTGTGCTGTCCGACTCTCTGGAGCTGGATCTCTGTACCGTGCAAAAGTAGCGGTCTTAGAAACTAGAGGAACATTTTGTGGCTTTGGCCTTGACCAAAGTAAAACTTTGGACCAACCCACTAATTGCTAATTACAAGCCCCTACCCAGCGGCGGCTTGACTTGATGTCAGGGGCACCCCTCTGCTCCGCGAAAGCAGACTGAAAGCGGAATGTGGCCCACGGACCCAGAAAAAGACAGACCATAATGTGCGACGCTGCAAGCAGATGCAATGTTCTCCCCATTCTGATAAAACGGACGATTACTCACGGTTGATTGTCTGTTCACAGATAACATTCTTTGCCGGGCAATTCTCATCAATTTTGCCCCTGGTTGACACCGAACATCTGTCTAATGTTGTTTGCGTTGCCATTTGCCTGGACTCGGATGGTGCCAACAGTAAGTGTGAGGCTACCATGTTGACACAAAACCTTGTTTAGTCTGCTCATGGAAAGGTTGAGTAATGGAAGTCATGTTGCAACACTTAGTTACTTCTGACAAGGTTGAAGGGATCTCTGATGGCAGTCGGATCAGGTCATAAGAATCTGTTTTGATAGGTTCCATAACTCCAGCCGCATTTGCCGGCTGCCAGTTGTCGGTGGTTTAGAGATTAGAGTTTGTCATTTGTTTGAAATGACACCTGCTCAGTACTTTTCAGATTGAGAGTTTTAGCCAAATGCCCTGAAGGCACACAGTTGCATCCATCATGGCCAGGGCAGCCAGCACTGTACTGCGATACTGATTTGGTTATGAAATAAACAAAGCCTTAAATAATCCAATGAGGATTGCTTTGAAAGATGAGGGAGTTGTCTTTTCATGTATTTTTCTCAGAATTTAGAGACTTTTCCTTCTTTTTTCCCCCTCAACCCAATGCCTATAAATCCTCCATTCTGGATTATGGGATATGGGGCTGGGACAGTCGACAAATCAAAATATTTTCTTGTGTGGGCCATAGATCAAATTTAGAGGTGCAGTAGTATTTCATTCTTCAGAATGCAAATATGAAAACCATGAATGACACTAGGAAGCCTGACAAAAATGTCTCACAATGTGTTTCTTGGCTGTGTGCTGTTTGGTTATTATTCTTTCCCATACATTGTTTCATTTAAAGCACAGAATCTAATGTGCCTGTTTTATTTTTTGCGCATGTTATACTTTTCTGCTGAGCCTTTCATTGGATTGCAGTTTTACTGTCATTATGCTGTGTGTATGCCCCAATTATTCTCTCATTGCGTGCACCACAGGTTAGCACGGCCTGTATGCTTATTGGCCCACAGAGGCTAGAAATCCCTGTCTCCGCTTCATCAGCAGGCCCCAGGTCGACCGGTCAGACACTGTCCGCTGTGTCAAGTCCTGCCAGTCAAATAATATCAGCTGCATTATGGATCCCGTCCACTCTATCTCCCACACGGTCATCTCCCTACCGACGTTCAGAGAGGAGCCCTTACTGGAAGGTAGGAGGTGCTCTGCCGGGGCCCCAAGGGAGTCTTGCACAGGTAACCGCCAAAATAAAGGAAACACCATGACACCGTGGCTTAATAGAGTGTTGGGCTACCTCAAGCCACCAGAACAGCCTCAATGAGCCTTGGCATGGATGCCGCAAGTGTCTGGAACTATATTGGAGGGATGCAACGTCATTCTTCCACGAGAAATTCCATCATTTGGTGTTTTGTTGATGGTGGTAGAGAACGCTGTGTCAGGCGCCGCTCCAGTATCTCCCGTAAGTGTTCAGTTGGTTTATGATCCGGTGACTGAGATGGACATGGAAAATGGTTTGCATTGTTTTTATGGTCATCAAACCATTCAGTGACCGCTCATGCCCTGAAGATGGGGGCATCCTGGAAGAGACCACTGCCATCAGGATAGAAATGCTTCCATAGGATGAAGGTGGTTTAATTTATTGGTGTTTAACTTTCCCTCTAAGGGGTTGAGTGGACCTAAACAATACCAGATAAATGCACTCTACACAATAATAGAGCCACCAGAACCCTTCATCTACTCAGGTATTTCCTTTATTTTGGCAGTTACCAGGAGGATTGGGTATCCATAGTGAATCCTCCCAGATAGCAGTGTTACTAACAGCCTCACAATGCTGTGAAAATGTTTTCCCCCCAACATAACGATAGCGTTTGTCACAATGTCACAACAATGTTGAAAGCTCTGTATTTTTAACATTGAGAGTTCTCGACCATTGAAAACATTCTCATTTTATATGTCTTGTGATATTCATGAAGGGGTGAAAGCACAGACAATACTGTGGCAATGGATGCTCTGTCCTTGTGCACACCTTTTCATGAATATTGATTGATTGTAATGTAACAAGGGTATCAAGGGTTACCAACCGGATCCTCCTACAGTAAGGAAGCAGAGAGGACAGAAGGAACAAAGAGTTGACCATCTGGTTACTATAGAGAATCGGTGGGTGTGATGCTCTGAAGATTTATACTTGTTGTGATGTTCTCATCGTCATGAATCTACCACAATATAACAAAAAAACAGTTTATTTCCAATATAATTGGCAAGAAGGATATAAAGAAATGTACAGACACATTTTTCTTTGTATTTGTCAAATTCTGGTGTCAATAACCAGTTAACCAATGTAAGGATCTCAGCTGAATCTGATTTGAGTAGTTTGCAAATATGAAAATTTTAGCAATTTTGCTAATATTAACACATTTTCAATGAAATATTCAGAAGCGATTGTACAGTATTGCATGTCATGTGTTGTACTGTCTCACTTCTAACGCAACGACTCTCTCACTTTCCCACAGAGCTGTCTCAAGTCTGTTAAGGATTTACAGGCCCTCAAGTGCGGCATTGTTTTAAACTGATTCCCCGCCATGTCCTCCTCTGTGTTCCCCCCAAAATTGGTTTTGTCAATTTGGCTTTCGCTCAAAATCTTTCAAAGGTCTGGCCAAAAAATTGGAACTGCAAACACGAGGGTCCTAAAAGGCGTCTTGTTTCTGATCATTGTTCCCCAACAGAGATAGTGTTCCTGAGGGCCGTGCCACCAGCGCACTCCTTCTCCCGTGACTCTGACATCGTCTTCGACATTCTGGAGGGGAACGGACAGGATTCCTTTGACATCATCAAACGTTACGAGCAGGGCATGACCGTGGGTGAGTGGCGTTCGCCTGCAACTCGACCGTCTGGGTTTTTGAGGTCTGGGTAACTGCAGCGGCCTCCGGCCAAGTTACAATAACGGGGACCGCAAATCTTGCTGGGGCGTCACCCTGGGCCCCACTTGCTGGAAATTGAATTTGGTTGTAGACAAAGAAGCGGTTTTCTGACCTAATTTTGCATTACGAAACTCCTCTTATTCACAAACCAAAGGCATATGTTTCACTGTGTGAGAGCTGGTGGGGGAAGAATGAATAGCCATTTGAAAGGGATGAAATTCCCTGCTTAGATGTTTCTGTTAATTCAGCGCATTTGACCATGCTGTTAATGGTATTTACTCCCTGGTGGCATTTGTCTTTTTTTTTGCCTTTTATTACTTTGCCTGCCATCTTTCCAAGAAAGCTGTCCATGTGTTCGGCCTTTTGAGACCCAGGAGGAGTTTCATCCGCCAAATGTATGGTGTGGTTTTTAGCTTTAATGGGAGCTCACAGTGCAATTCACTCACTGACCGCCATGTTTGTGTTTCGGGAAATGATATCAGTCCTTGGCTCAAAAGCTTATTCTTGTTGTGATGCATTCATATGCTGTGTTACACTAGTAGCTACCTATGTGTGTCTTTGTGTGTGTTTATTTGTTTGTGTGCCTGTCCAAGCAAGAGAGTATGTGGTCATGTATAGCAGACTTGGCAAGGTGACACTGATAGCATTTGTGAAAAGCTTGTACTGATGGTATGTCATCCCCACACCCTCAGCTTCTCAGCTCATCAACAGAACTGTGTGTGCATGAGTGTGTGTGTGTGTTTGTGCACGTGTGTGTGTGCATGTGCGTGCGTGTGTGTGTGCATGTGTGTTTGTGCGGGCGCATTCGTGTATGTGCGTGTGTGTGTGCATGTGTGTGTGTGTGTGTGCATGTGTGTGTTTGTGTGTGCATGTGCCCGTGAGCGTGCGTGCGTGCGTGCGTGTGTGTGTGTAGCTAAAAGCCTTGGGTGAGAAATCAGACAGAAAGATGTGGAAACCTGCAGTGTTGCCAGAGTTGGAGTTCGATTAAGAAAACAGTGGGCCAATCAGAGCTAGACACTATCTGGAGCGTAGGGAAGAGAAGCTGAAGTCGGTGTGTCGGCCTGAATATGTGTAAAGTGTAAATACCCTCAATTCATCCATTAATGCAGTTCAGTTCATGCAGTTCACTGTTGAGTGTAGGACCATAGACTGTGTTGTCATTGGGGCCTGTGTGTCATCATCTCAGTTGGACAGAAGCAAGAAAAAGGGTTGTCTCTATAAAAATGTATGAAGATGCACACCTGCCATGCTCAGCAGGGGGGTGGTGGGCGAGCTACTATACATCAGACGCTACACCATCTAAACGCTGTTATTCTGTCGTGCTCCTACATTGGGAGCCAGCTCTCCATCTCATGTGCACCAGCCATCACAGCTGGTACAGATGGACCAATGCAGATGCTATTGGGTGATGAGGTTATCAAAACTCTCTCTCTTCGGTGGAAACCCTGTTTTTATCAAAACTGGATATTAACTGAAGCAATTCAGGTTAAGTACCTTGCTCAAGGGTACAACGAGTGTCCCACCTGGGGATTGAACCTGCAACCTTGACCCCCCAGTTCCCTATGGTGCTCCTGGTCAGGATTCAATGCCCTTTCCTCTGTTATGAGATGAATAGTGGTGGGCATGGACAGGATCACTGAGAATCATTGGAGGCCCATGAGGGAACCTGGAATCAATAATAGAGCACAGAAGTGCATGATGGGATGCTTCACATTTATCACACTTGAGTTCCATTGGCCCCTCCCCCATGGGGTCATTGCTTAATGCAATGAAATGTCTTCTCACTGGCTGGTGCTGGGAATCCATGGAGAAAACGGGAACCAGGCAATGTCAATGGAGCTCTGTGCTGTGACCACCTGGAAATCAGCCCAATGACTGCCCTGTTCAGGACCTTAAACTCTTATTGCCTCCAAGAATGCGCCACTGATGTCATACATCCCCTGCAAACGAGTGTCTGTGTGTGCAGAAGTCATCCTGACCAATCTGATTCATGTGGTTCATTGTATTGTTACATTACCGCCAGTCCTCTCTGTGTCTCCTCTTACATTAGAGCAGTTAAATTGTGGGCCACATGAAAAGCTGCCACTGCCTTTGTTGTGATGAATGTCACATGAAAGCGGTTTCTGATTGGTTGCAGCTCTGGTGCAGTGCTCTGGCTGAGGAGGCCAACACCCACATCAAGCCCGTTTGGTGGCCATGGTCAGGGAGTACCTCAGTGCCCAGCTGGTGTGCAGCTGTGATGTTGCGTGGCATCGCTGTTGCCCACCAAAGCTCCACTTACCGAGTTGTTCACAGCTCACTGGTCTGCGTGGTGGTCAGTGGCGGTCGGCGCTCAGCGCTTGTGCCGGTGCTGGTGATCGTACGATACTTTAACCGAGGAACCAGAACTCATCGCTCCACCGTCTCAATGCTACCACAACCATTTTGGACATATGTGGCCGGTCAGAGGGCTGAAATTCTCACCGTGAATGGGGCAGTGAGGGAGGAAAGTACTGCTTTGTGCATTTGGTAATAAATTAACTTAAAAACCACTGTTGATGCTGAAGGAAGGTGGAAGTCTAACTGAGCATGCTGCAATACAAATATTTTAACTTTAAACAAGAAACAACAGTACAGAATATCCTACCTCTGTTTCAAGAACTTCTCTCTTTCTGCAGTCATTGACACATTAACCAAGAGCATGGTTAATGGGGGGAGGATTGGAGCTGGCCTATGGAAGGCAATGAGTGGCTGAGGGTATACTGCGCAGGAAGGGGGAGCTAACACCAAGCACAGAGCGAATATTAGGGCCCTGTCACGTGTTCCCATTCTACCATGGCCTGTCTTTCCCCTGCCATCTATCATTGTCTGAATTAAGGTTTTTTTCTTGAGTCTGCATTAAAACTGACAGATGGGGGCTTGTCTATAAATAGGAATCAAGCGTTTATCCAGTTTTAGAAAATGCAAAAGGTATATTTATATAGAGGTCCAAGCAACAAAGGTGCCGGAACCCTATTCTTACCGTTAGGATCATTATTATTTCCCAAAATCTGCTGTAAAAGTGTCATTTAAAATTTTATACAAAATTTATAAAATTGCTATTTCAAGCATCTGCATTGTTTTCTGCCATATTGCACAATTCACATGATTAACATTTGGCATAATTATCAAATCAACATCTTCTCAGACATTATGCTGACATTGCATTCACATTGCATGAATCGTCTATGGGCAGAAATTGGAAAGGAAAAGTTACTCCATGAAAAACCTCTCACAAAAACCATCAAAGGCCAATCAGTTTGAGCCACAATACACAAAATATTCCAATGATATTACATCTCATTTAGTGTTTCTGCAATCATCATTAATTGGGTCTGCTTACTGTACTGCCCATAACAAGAAAGAGTAGCCTACCAACTTTGAGCTTCATCTATGAAAAAACATGGCCGCTACAAGTAAGCAGCACAATACAGTACACCTAAAATTCTTCTTCTCATGAAGGAAGGTCTCTTGCCATGAAAATGGGACAAGGATATTATCCTTATTAGGTCGTCTAATTAAGTTACCAATGAACAGCTCCTGACAAAAAACATGGCTGCCATAAACCAATCAAATTGCAGATATTTCAAATTGGCATGAAATTGGCAATAACAGTTATATGTCTGTCCAAACTCTATTGACTCTGTATGACTAACGAAAGTACTAAAGTAGATAATGATATATTTAGTTCTCGGCTTATATATCTAACATACAATTGGGCTGTCAGAAATATTTGATTTGCTGTAAGTGCTTGGACATCAACATCTCCAAAATCCCAATGCTATGGTTACAAATAAGACCTTGTCTCTGTAATTGTCACTTGCTTAGCTGGCCCGGAGCTTGGCATACATGGGATGGGATGCGATGAATCCATTCAGAAGTTTGTTGAATTTTAAACATTTCAAAGATGGGGTGCTTTAATTGAATGTTGTACTTTTTTGTAATTGTAGTTTGTCATTTTTACTATTAGGGCTACTCATGTTGTTTGACTGTTTGATTGTTTGGCCCAGGCAAATTAGGCTTAAACACCTTAGTAACTGCTGGTGCAAACTAATCACGTGCTTGATATGAAGGACATTTCCATTGTCTTCAGGATTTTCTCCTTTAAAAGTCTTTGGAAAAGCTGTTCATTTTCTTGTAGTTGTACAGATCACATAGAGTAACACATTTTTAATTTGCTTTCAGTTGGAACCCATGGCATGGAGTTAGTGTATCCTACATTCTATTGTTAGGAACAAATTCCCACATGCAATTGAATATGTACAGTTTATATATTTAAATTAATTATGGCTAATGAAAATTTTCCCCTTGGGTTTTGTCAGCATTCACAAGTTATATACCAAAAACTGTCCCCATTTCCCCCCACTGTTTATGGTGTTTGTGTCCCTTTAAAAACAACCTGTCCGCCTGGCGGATGGCGCAGCGGTCTTACGCACCACGCTTCGGAGTGGTGTGCGCTGCCCGTCAGGGACGCGGATCGAAACCCGCGTCTTTACCCTGGTCGTCAGCCCGATCGGAGGCGGCATTTGGCTGTCCGCCTCCGGGGGAGGGGGGAGGGAGAGCCGGCACGAGTTCGTCGAGGAGAAGGTTAAGGAGTCCGTGGAAGATTCAGGAATGTGTGTCTCGATCCCGGAGGACGGGCGACGGACTCGTGAGGGTGGGGAATTGAAGTAAATAGAGGGTTTAATTGGCAACCAAATTTGGAGAAAAACAGGGAAAAAATCTGAAATAAAAATGTGAAAATAAATAAATAATAACCTGTCCTATGGGTATGTCAGCATGAAATGTAACACACGCTTAACAACATCTCCTTTGAGTCTTTTTATTGACATGCAACTTTCATTAACTTGTTCACAGAATGCTCCTTTCCAGCTAGGGGTCATTCAATCAAGGCTACTCACAGTGGCTGGTTGGTGCTCGGACCTAATAATACAATATAATAATAATATTATTAACACTAATACTAATACGAATAATAATAATGTTCAATTGACCGTCGAGGACACATCATTTTGTTCCCCATCTCGCTTCCCGGCCTCTGCATAGTAGCACGTCAGCTCAAAGAAAACATTTCTCACATACCTGTAATTGAACACAGTGCACATCAAATACATATTTGGAAAGACAAACAAGGGAGGTACGCATTACTCACACACTGTCATCCGCCATTGACTGAAATAAATTGAAGGCAGTTGTTTGTACAGTTATGATAACAGATTTGATGTTTTTGGCACCTGGGATGACATTTTTTAGCTCCCCTTCTGAAAACACTGGTAGTTGTTTCTGTTGCGTGTGTTCGGCGCAGGTGGTAGAGGTGTTTTTCCCCTCTAGAAAGCGACACGCGTTGTGAACCAGGGGCGGCTCTCTGCGCTGTACCACCAAGAGCGTTGTGTTTTAATTCCCCCCCTGAGAGATTGAGGGCACCGAGGGACTAATGTTTTTTATTTTATTTTTTATTTCCACCCAAATGGTTCCCAGTTTGACTAAAATGAGCTCATGGGAAGGTGACATGAGCTCATTTTAGTCAAACTGGGAATGCAGAGTCCTTGTTGGGCCAGAGCCGCCCCTATCACATGCAGAGAGGGACTCTGGGATTGTAACATGTCTGCCAGAGGAAGAGGTACTGCTAGTCACCGAGTGTGTGGGGAATTCAGCACGCTAACCGCAAGGCCATTCTCCAGGAGTGACCAGGCCGAGCCTTGCCTGCTCCTGCAGGTTACAGCTGACCCTGGAACAGTGAGCACCCTGCCGTTCAAACACCAGACAGCGCGGCAGTAGAAAAAGGGGGGGTGAAAAAGAAGAAAACCTGCTATTTGAGACGCCCAGACGGCAGTATGCGCCTGCGGTCAGCGCTGGTCCCAAAGATGTTCAGATGGCTTCGTGATGTCATTTGCGTTTGGGTGAAAAGTTGTGGAGCACACCATGGGCTCTGTGGGTGGAGGAATGCTCTCTGTCTGTGGCCCAGGCGAACGCCGCCGGCCGTCACCGCTGCCTCTCCACCGCAGATAGCGGAATTTATGGCATCAGCGTCAACGGTCTCCGGCTTCTGCCGCGCGAGACAGGTGCAGTGGAACTTGGCAGCTACACCTGTGTTTGGGTGTGACAGGTCCCCGCCCTGGCTGTGCACGTGTGATGCCGCGTTGAGGACAGTGTGCTGGTGATGGATGTTGGAGAGGACTCCTAATGTGGAAGACATGCGAAGAATATATCATGCCGTGGCATCATTAGACACTCAAAGCTCCAAACCCATGAGGAATCCGGGCTTGTCAAAAGTGGGATTATGGGAGATAATCAAAACGGCGTCTTCCCTGCGCCACAGCCAACGGCTTACCAGGGTGGTCTGGGAGCTGACTGCCTCCAGCACACAGGCAGATATCACACGTGACGTGTCAGGGCTACTTACACTCAGCTCAGAGAAGAAATGGTTTTCCCCTGTTGTTTACTTCCCTGATTTATGTGCTCTTGCTTTTGGCAGATTGGCGTGGAGCTGGATGTGATAGATAAAGTCACATCTCCAGAGATCTCGTTCTGATAGTGTCAGAGAGTATCAGTCCAAAAAGAAGTCAACGCATTTGCAAAGTGTGAAAATTGAGAAATGGGTGGCGACGCAATGGTTCAGCCTAATCCCAGTGTTTCGAACCTGCTGGCAGAGGTTTTTAGCAGCAATATTATATTCAAGAAATTGACCACTTTCACTGGGTCTCCTCTGCTGTCCGCTTTTTCGCGTGCCTCCAAAGAAATCCAGCTTTCGCATTAAAAAAAAAAAGCCATCATCTCATGGCATGGAATCTCAATGTGAGGCTCAAGCTCTGTGAATGTCACTGGTTCTTTGAAAGCGACTAAAGACATTGTTATTCACCCGTGGTTATGCCATAGTGCTTTGCAACCGTGTTCCCATGTATTGGGATCCACTGGTTAGCGCACAGAACTATAATTGTGAATCATTGCTAATTGACCTTAAAATACCAAACCACACGGCTGCCCTTTGAAAGGGTCGTGTGATGCTAACGTTCCTATGGTGTGGTGGAGGGCTGCTTTGAAAGGGTGGCCAACTATACAAACAGGGGACGTGGAAAAGCAGAGATCAGGCGCCCCAAGCACACAAGAAAGAACGTTGTCTGTCCCCCATAGTCCCTAGAGGTTAACATCACACAGCATTCTCACAGTGGACTGGAACACTGTGCACTCCACTGGAAACCAGTACAGGGTTTTATTACACTTAGCATGTAGCGCGCAGCAGCCAGTGTGTCATTATACGATACTGTGGTAAGGCCAGTGCATACTTTTCATTTGTTTTGGTGTTAAAACCGTTCATTTTGGATTTTGTCATACACTTCCTCCCAAGCTAGTGAAACCATAAAACCCAGAAATTGTACTGTTTACTTGTAACCCTTCAATATTGTAGCCCTTCCAGCCATGGAGGATGACAAATGCTTGCTGGCATTCATTTCATTTTGTTTTGTGGCAGTGTATTTGCCTCTAACATGCATTTAGAGTTATTTTCTACTTACAGGCTATTTCACAGGGCTGTGGAATGCAGGAGAGTGAGGGTTCTGCAGCTGCACGTTTGATCTGGGGGCAAGATGGTGAGGTCACCCCTGCACCCTGATTCAGATTCACCCGGAGGGGGGGGGGGCACTGTCAATAGAGATAGAGCTCCATGTGGGACGGAGTAAGGTGCGTGTATTCTGGGAAATCAGGCTGGTGGTTTGATATGATTCCGCAGCCTGACTTGACTCTTGCCGTGACACCCCTCCATCCAGCCCTTTTGTATTTAATCTTTCGTTATTGACATTTGTATCTGAGGATTGATTTCTGCTTCAGGTTACACTTCACTTCTGCCACTCTTTTGTTTGCTGATAGACAACTGGTCTGTAACATTTCCCATAACGAAGATTTTAACAAAACACACCAGCGCTGCTAATGTGCTTCACAGATCTCTTCGAAAACTGCCCTCCCTGAGGCGTCCTCAGTGCGGTGGCCAGTGCACGTGCACAGACTCTGAAATCTGTATCTGAGCGGCAGCACAAGCGTTTGTATTAGCGGTACAAGTACTGGCGCTCGTGCGAGTATTTCGTGTTTGGATGTTCTTTATGGCAACGGCCACAAGAGGGCTCTGTATGCATTACTGGCGTACTCTCATGAGGGTGCTCAACCTTCAGACATCACATATGGGCAATATAACAATCAGAGTCACCACATTTATTGGGATCCTAATGTACACAGAGTACTCACTGTGGTGTATGTTGAAACAAAGTCTGAAACAATCTTCTTCTTTAATAACCCCTAAAAGTTGGACCGAAATAAAATATTTTATGTAGCAGTGTTCTATTTATGCATTTATTGACTTCTTTATGTTCCTCTCGGGAATAGTTTGGTCAGTTTTATTCAGTATTTTAAATACTATTATTATGTATGTTAAATTTTCCATTAATTTGCTCTCGTAAATGCTGAAAGATAGATTGCTGTGCACTGAAATGTTAGTGCATGATTAAATTCTCAGATAATTTTTTTAATAAAGGCTAGATGCTGAAGAGCTCATGTAAGAAAATAAGCGAACACAAGCCTCACTCCAGTATGTCTGGTGCGTTTCCTCAACTGATCGAAAATATCCTCTGTGGTTTAGCACGGCACCTTCAATCGCTGGTGATGAAAATCATTTCTCGAACGCAGAAACAATTTATTTTTCCACGTCTTTTTTCAGAATGTTATTGCAGCACATGTAAGTTCATGCAGAGGTTCCTCTTTAATGGCGTTCATAGTTTGGAAACAATAAAAGCCTGCTTCAGTTCCCCACTGCAGCATGTCACTATGCAACAGAAACCCAAAACACAAAAACAAGTGGCAATCCTGGTAGTGGGCCCCATACCGCCAGGACAGATGCTTATCGTTGGAATCTTGGGGGCACCACCGCATTGATGTAGTGGAAGAGCCTCATTCTCAGCCCTGTAGAATTAAAGATGGAGACCGTGCGGAATGTGGACGTGAGTGTATCGCGTGACTGGAGTGTCTCCCGGCGTTGGGACAGATGGGACTCATTTACCCTACGGGGAGGGTGCCGCAGTCCCCAGTCTGATGAGAAGCGGAGTGCAGAATGCGTTGGAGCTGCATAGGGGCAGCGGTCCTCTTCTGGCCCCATTGCGGAGTGCAGTCACACGCCTGGCTGCTTTCGGGGGGCCGGTAGTTTCAGTGACTCCCATCCAGTGGTTCCCAATGGCTTGTTTTGTTTTTGCAGGAGGGGTTCTATGTGCGTGTGTTGGAGTGTTCTGACTCCGACAACAAACAACAAGCTCTTTTCAATAAGATTGACCTCTTTTCCTTACCTGTCTTAATAATGATATGGTCTTCCTCCCACAGAGGTGCACAGGGTTGAAATGCACTCAGCCTGTGAAGGTGAAAGTACACAATGTCTCTCTGATGCTTATGTGGCAGGCTCTGCACTTGGTAATGAAGGAGAGAGGGAGTGAGAGTAAGAGAGTGAGAGTGAGAGAGAGAGGGGAGAGGGGGGGGAGCGCAGAGGATGGAGGAGCCGGGAGACAGTGAAGTGATTGTGCTGCCTGATTGCACTCTGGCGATGGCTGTTCAAACAGGGCTGAGTTAAAGTGTCACCAGTGCTCCACAGAGAAAAAGGGGCGCTGACAGCCTGTATAAACATGAGATTTTTTTTCTCTGTAATCGCATGTTCACTTAAAAAGGGCTTCCAACAAATTCTTTGAGCATTTAGTAATTCTTGGTCTTGGTTATGGTTTGTTTTCCCCACATAACTATGATGTAGGGTGTCTCATGTGCTCTTGGGCAGGGTGGGGGTGGTGGGGGGTTGGGACACCAGGAGATGGAGAAACAAAAGCCAGATTCCAAAAAAAAGTATGAAATTCCCCATTGATCATATTTAGTGATTACGTATCAGCATCGAACCACCACTGGTATGAATGCCTGCGCTGATCAACACATGTCCCAACTGCTTTCTTATTTCAAAGTTGCTTCTGTTTCAGTCGCTTCCAATGCCCATAATTGATTTTGAATTTCAAGAAAAAAAAAAAAAAAAACGAAAACGAAAAATTCAAACAGTTGTCTCAGAAAGGGACTGGTGAGTTAGGCAGAGCGAAAATGTGGAGGAAAGGCCTTGAACGTCTCCTCTAACCCTTCCCATCATCCTCAGCTCTAACTACATTCCCTCTTTGTCTCCGCCAGGGGTGGTGAGGCAGGTGAGACCCATCATCGGTCCAAAGCGCATCCTCCTGTCGTTGGCCATGAACTACGTAGTGTCTGGGGTCGTCTCTCATCGCAACATTGTCAACGTCCACATCTTTGTTTCAGAGTTCTGGTTTTGAATGCAGGACACCCACAATCCAAAGCCCCCCGCCCACCACTCCCCCTCCCCCCTCCACTCCCGACACCCCCACAGTTCAGTCATACCTACCCCCTTCACAGTACCTGTAAATGGAGAATGTTTTAGGGACAGTGAAGCTACATGGTATGCACATGTGCCACATGGTTGTATAATTTAGTGCCCCTCTTAGTGAAGGATTTATATAGCCCACACAGGAAAGAGATACAGTATCTTTGGCTCTAATTGTGTAGAGAGACCACTCTTTTTTTTTTTTTTTCACAGCATGGCTCCTCGTTTCTTAATGTCAAGTTAAGCCTTGAGTGCATGCCACTGCAGCGAAAGCTTTTCGGAGCTAGCTCAATATATATGAGACTGTTTGAAAAAGCAAACGCAAGAACACATTTGTGATGCAAAGGGATTCCATGCCTCCATTTTAGAATGTGATAACATGATCTGAACTCAGAAGAGAAGTGGAAACGCAAACAATGACAAATTCATAAACAGTTTGATTGTATGTAACACTATCCCCGGGCAGTGAAAGACCCTCTTTGCGCGTGTAATGTTCCTATTTCATATGTATCATAAGTTACGCCTGATGGTGTTATTAAATACATGATTTGACATTTTATTTTTAACAGTGTGGTATTTTATATGCGACTGGGCAGAGTGAGGAAATAAGCCACTCATTACATTAACAACACACAGTATTGGCACAGACTGATGCCAACCCTGATACACACACTATTAGCCTGTGGATTCAGAATAATGCGATCCCTCCAAGGTGTTTATACTGTATATCAAATAAATTGAAAAAACCAATGTAAGTTTCCCCTTGAGGTTACATTATAGTATGTGTAGCAGACACTCTTATCCAGAGCAACTTACACAGTTGACATTTCTTTACATAAAATCCATTTATACAGCTGGATAATTCCTGAAGCAATGCAGGTTAAGCACCTTGCTCAAGGACAGTGCCCCACCTGGGAACCAAACATGCAACAAACATTACCAAACCATTATACTACACTGCCGTCACCTTGAAATGGTCTAAGATAGGCCATAATAATCAGATATGATGGAAGGGAAGCTCAGTTTCATTATTTCCTGCTTCACCAATACCCATTCAATCTGATGGCTTTTTGGGTGCACTTGTCATACTACTATAGCTGGGATTTCTCCACACACTCCAGTTCCCTGTTTCTCATTGAACGCACATTTCTGAAACTTTTCCATTTATCACAGAATCTAAACCATCGCTCAGCTTTCCCTCATAGGAAGGGGAAATCCAGCTAACTCAGAAGAACAGATACAGATGTCAGTAATTACATAACCACTGGACACTAACTAGTGCGGTAAAGACTCACAAAGCTAACCAGGTCTTCAAAGACAATGGAGGTGGAGAGTCATCTGTCATCGTCCTGTTATTATATCGCACTGACGGGTGGGCAGCGAGGGGCCTGGAACTGCGATTGGAGGGTTGGCTTTCGAGAGGAAACTGAGGCCGAAAGGTTAAAGCCTTGGTTAGATATGAAAGGCAGGGGAAATAGAGTGAGACCTGTCCTCTCCTCTCCCCTGACACAGATGTCTCACTGCTCTGTGGGCATCCAGTAACGCGACGGTTCCCCATGCCCTCATTAGAAACTGCTGCTGGTGTGCCCGGCTTTCTGGGAGCCCGTAACACGACACCAGCTTTCAGCAAACAGGAACCCACAAAAGCAGATGACATCAGCAGGCTGTGGCAGGCCTGGAGCAAGGCTGAAGCAGGGCCTTCGCAGTATGCCCACGATGGTAGCTGAGCGTGCCTGTGTGGGGACAGGCCAGGGATTGGGGGGTTACTGTGGGCCGCATGCGTGTGTGTGTGTTTGGGGGATGGGGTGGTGGTGGTGGTGGTGGGGGGAGCGGCAAGCAAGCGCTCACCAGATAATACTCCCCAAAGCCAAGATTCCCCTCGCAGCAGGCGCATCTGGAGCAAAAACCAAAAACACCAACCAAATGGAACGTGATGAGTCCACCACGCTGTCAGGAGCAAGCCTGCAAGACTTATGTGGATTTCAGTACGGAGCAATGATGTTGGACATTCAGCCCAGTGTCTCCCTGGACAGGGTGCAGTGACGCAGTAGTCTGACCAGGCTGGACTGGGGGCTTGATTGTGGCCTGCAGCCAGGGCGGACAGAAACAACGGGCCGGATCTGCGGGGGCACGTGCCACCCCGACACGCTCCTTTTTTTCCTGGCTGCTTACCCTGGTCTTCACCGCAACACATGTTATAGGATATAAGTGAGTTCTTTTAATAAAATTTGGGTATTTCTTTTTTATTTTGCAGACCACTGTTTCTCATTATAGAAAACACAGAAATGTTGCTTTTTGAGGGCTCTGACAGAATAGTTACTCTCTCACTACTTTTTTATTGCTGTCTTTAAGGTTGGGTTTTACCCATGAGGAAGATGTCAGGTAAGGAGATAGCCATGTACATGTTTCCTTCTCTAACAGGACACACAAAGTTGATAATATGGACTGATATACAGACTGCTGCTGACAGTGGATTGCCTCTGGTTAGGCATGTTTTCCATGTTCCCTCCGATACCCTGAACTGCTCATTTGTGTAAAAGGTTGAAACTAAACTGTGCGGTGATGGCAAAAGTCAGAAACTAATCTCCTTGGGAAAAAAAGCATGCTTCAGTTTGAAAACCTTAAAATAGTTTGTGAAGTGCAAGCAAACATCTTTTTTATTTAATCTACTGTCTGTGAGATCAAATGAATAACACTTTCATTAGACATATGTCAAATTCTTTATATTTGCTGAATTTCCAGTGACGTTTTATTCCACCAAGTCAACTAGATCATATACATCCAGTACAACATTGATATCCCTTTTTAGATGGGACCATCTTCACTCGAGGACACATATTAGTGTAGAGACTGACCACCCAGAAGTCCGACCAGGAATAATTTAATGGGGAACCAGGAACTGAAAATGACCCAGCGTCCATGGTAATTCAGAGGTTTTTGCAGTTGTTGCAGCTGAATGTTAGCCACACAGCCTGTTTTGTAAAGAATGAAAGAATAATCTCCACTTATTTAGCGCCACAATTGGAGTGAATGGATGTCAGATGGTTAAACTAAAGAAATGTACCTTACACAAAACAGCATAGTAACTAAAAATACTGGACCTAAAATAAGTAATGACATCAGGTCATAAAATCTGCTTTAAATGTGGGATGGAACTGATTGCTTTAAACAAGATTAGGTTTATTAATAAGAATATATTACTTCAAATTTGACTAGTTATCATGATACGTATTTCACCAATGTGTTCTTTTTTTAATTTTTATAATTTGTTTCAGATTTTTCCCAGTTTTCTCCCCAATTTGGAAACCAATTATACCCTCTATTTATTTAGATTAACCCTCCCTCCATGAACTCACTGCCTGTCTCTACAAGGCAAGCTACTCTCCGAGGCTGGTGATGATTCACCTTCCTTGAGACGGAACTCACTGACCCCCTTCCTGGAGACACCCTGACGTGCTTCACAGAGAGTTCGTGCCGACCACCCTCCCCCCTCCCTTAGGAGTGGACAGCCAAATGCCGCTCCCGATCGGGGCTAACGGCCAGGGGTGGTCTGGTAGAGACGGGTTTTGAACAACGTCCCTGATAGGCAGTCACACCACCAATGTGTTCTTCATCAGAATGTAAATTGCCATGTTTATTGTGGAAAATATTTAGCTTATAAGGGATAATTCCCCTTGAAAATACCAACCAACCTTTCTGTTAAAATGAAATGTCAAATGCCAAAATACTTCAGGGTTATTTCTTTACAGATGTGGTGCAAGGTTTTGAAAAAATATTTTTGGTCATATAACTATTCATTCCATTTGTTGTGGAGAAAATATTTTGAAGAACTGGTAGGTGTTGGCAGATATAGATGATGTCTCACTTTTAATTTTGTCATTTTATTGCCTCACAATTGTTTTTACATTTTTGGGTACAGAAACAGTGTGTCCAACTGCACCAAAAACTTGATAGGACAAAATGGCTGCATACTCGTTGATTTACAAAAGAATTTCAAGTCTTTTAAAAACTGCATGTATGAATTGGATTACTGCATATTGTGATATGTCCCTGATTTCCTCTCTGGGAGGAGCAGCAGCAGGTTAAAGTGTGAACATTTCTGTAGGTGACTGATAGGATTGATGCAGAGCCAAATGCAATGTGAAGGCAGGTCTCCTATTGGACTCTTGGCCCAGTGTGATTAGCGGTTGAAACAAAGGCTAATGACACCACTTCCCTTAGTGTTCAGCGCAGGTCTGCTGCTACATCAATACGTCAGTGACCAAATGACTGCACAGTTTTAGTTTTCTCCGTCGTGAAAACAACCCAGATTGTATTGCTTTGATCAGCCGGTTGTTTTGTCTTCAGCATCGCACACACCCTCTTGTCCTCTCCCTGAAGAGCAACCACGCTGTCTCACATGTCCTCACACCTCCAAGTGTCCACCACAGGGGACCAGAACCAGGCCAGAGGAATTCCATCACATGAAGACTGGAAGTCAAGAACTCTGCCTGAGTTCGGGTTTCAGTTTCAGGGAACTATTACACACTAATGTTATGATATGAAGTGTCAAGGCATCTAATTGTTTTGAACTTTTATTGCACCTGCCCTGAAAACTTCACACTTGCAATTATAGCCCACACTGCATTGGAAATTACATAGAGCTCTAAAAAACTAAACAGCACTTCCAAGAATTGGCAGTTGCATGAACATGACTGATACATGAGTAATGATATAATACAGGAGAGAGTAATTTTTTTAAAATTACCACGCCTATACATGTTGATAACTGTTTTTGGGCAACTTTTCAATCACACATCGGAGACTGCAACATATAAGCAAATGCAGTATAATGCAAAACATTTTAATATCAGTACATCAAATTACATTAAAAAATAAAATAAAACAGCAGAAACAAAATGTGATATTCTGTACAACCAATTTTCAGATAGCATGTCAAGACATTGAATTTCATAGAGTTTTATTGTATATAAGGAGAGGTGTTAAAAAATCAAACAGATTTCACTCTGAAACATGTATTAAACAAGAAAGGAATGCAGAGGATGGACTGCATACACAAATTGTGTTGTGAAACTTATATTTTAACTGATATTCAAATCAAAGCAGGTCAAATACCACTCTTCCCTTTTTTTAAAAGAAAAAAAAGGTTTGACATCTCATGTGTCCTCCCTTTTCTCTCAGCAATGCCTTCACCCGACCAGAGATAACCTATTGCTTAATCATTTTCTAGTATAACCTATTTAACCTAACTAGGCCTCACTATAATAACAACATAACAAAAGTTGGAGCAAGCTTATGTCTCCCTGGTAAATCACACTCCACAACTCCCACTCCACGCAGTGTAAAAGCATTTTTAACAGTTCACTCAGCAATTAGTGTTGTTAAAAATGAGCACTTGTCAACACAGGATAGTGTTATATTTCTTCAACCATGCAGTGCTACCATATTTTTATAATGTAATAAGCATATATTGAAACTTTGGTGTTTATGCTATAGTATTATATCAGTACAGCTATAACTATGTTCACATTGTACATGCATTTATTTAGCAGCTTCTTTCATCCATGGCCAATATAGCAAACAACACCAAGTGTGAGGTCAGAGTAGGCACAACACACTCTGGTAGAAAACTGCTTTATTCAGTTCAAGTTCGAAACATGATGTTTTGGCCGTAGCCTTTATTATATGCTCTGAATTGAGACGTAACCACACCATCAAGTGTAACATTACCATGTATAAACAAACAGGCATTGAAACAAATTACAGAATTGCTGATTTCTTATTCAAATTGTCTGCAGTGCTATTTGCCACTCTGGTCCCTCTTAAATTTACTGGCTTTCATCAAGCTGAGGGTGTGGCTATTTTTACTGTATTGTTGTTTGATATTCAGGTCAAATTATTTTCCCATATGGTTTTAAGACAGCTTTAGACTCTACCCATTACTTTCTGTAAACATTCACAGGTCTGATATATCCTCTAAACCTAAGTGTATTAGGACATACCTACAGTATATTAAATGAAAGTTGCCAAACTCTTGGTGCTGTATAGATATGGGGAATGCCCTGCCAACTCATAACTTGATGGATGGCATACCTACCATCCCAATGCATCCACCTTTCCTTCTCACTTGGACACAACTTTATTATTTTGCAAGGTTTATAAATAACCGCATATTAAAAATAACCTGCTGCCGAACCAATGGCACACAACTTACAGCTTGCATTATTAATATAAAAAAATATAATGGTTTGTTGTTAACATGCTAGATTTTCTATTATTATTCCTTAAAGTACTGTAGGCAGCGTTAATTACAAATGTGCCCATTTGGGGTGAGCTAAATTCAGATTGACATCTTTTTAGGTCGTCCCGCCCTCTCTATGACGCTGTCCAATATGAGCCAGGGAACGGAACGGAAGTTGGATCAGAAAAAAATAACAAAGATGGCGGCGCCCTCTGAAAACATGTTAGACTTTGATATAAAACTGAATGAAATCATTACAGGGGCTTTCTCTCAGAAGCACTTAGAAATTCTTCAAAGTGTCACGAAGGCGTTTCGAAAGCAGGAATTTAGGTACAATGGACTTTGTTGTTTTGACGACACGAACGCATTGCAACCCAAAACCTAGGTAGCTAGCTAGCTAACAGTCAGCTAGCATTTGCTAGCAAGCTAACACAGCAAAGACCATTGGAAATGCTGTCAGGCGAGCTAGAAAATATATGTGGTCGTCTGATAAAAGTTTAAATGCTAGTGTTGTGGAAGGTCGATACTGAAGTAGGACCTACTGTTTCTCCGCTAAAGACTGAGTTCAAAGCTTGTAAATAAATCCTTAGTCGACTGGCTAGCTACAGTTG
Source organism: Aldrovandia affinis (assembly GCA_029706075.1). Lineage (NCBI taxonomy): Eukaryota > Metazoa > Chordata > Actinopteri > Notacanthiformes > Halosauridae > Aldrovandia > Aldrovandia affinis. The sequence goes on from JAINUG010000023.1 coordinate 787,815, forward strand.
CTTGCTTGCTACCATGGAAACGGTAATGGCTCGTGCAGAAAGATGTGAAATTGACTGCTTGTTACCACATTGCCTTTCAGTTTTTTGCCGCGTGTTTGTTTCCACAGAGATAAGTCAATGCGTAAATGACTGCGTACTATTTAGCTAGCCATCCAAGTCCATTGATCTGCTTTTCTTTTTTCAGATCCTGTGCGGAGAAAACTGTCTTCCAGAATTTGATGAAGGTTTTCTCAAAGTTGTCCGATGAGATACATGGGTTAAACCAGGATAGCCCTGCCACAGAGTCAATGCTTCTGCGTCTACAACTGACTTCAGAGTGCTTCAGAAGCCAAAGAAATGCCGCCGTGCAGTGTGCCCGAAACCAGTGCCTCATGAGGTACAGCGAATTATCTTTATTTAACAACAGATCCGTGGCCGGTTGCTGTCTGTCTTGCATTTCAGACATGCACACTTTTTCCCCCCTGTGGCTACTCTCATGGAAATCACTGTGTGACTAGCTGTTTGACATGACAGTTTCCTCAAACAGTGGTCAGACACCGAGTACAACAGATCAAGCACTTGACTTTTAAACTGACTGCTCATTTGATATGAAATAAGTACGGTTCATAGGAGACACCTTCTTCACCAGTAACAGAGATCAGATTTACCTGTTTGTGAGGGTTCCCAACACATCTTTCATCTTGCTCTACTAACTATAATCTATGATCTATTTCATAATTCATTCACATAATTCATCATTCACATCATTTATCACATTTATAAAAGATACCCCCATGCCAAACAAAAATGTAGCCTAGTTTTTTTTAAATGAACATATCAGAGTTCAGTATAACAATTTTATAACGGTATACATTTTGAATGAACAACACATTTTATTTGTCAAGCAAAATAAAAGGATGTTTCAGTGGACAAATCTTTTGAAACGATGTGTCAGATCAAAGTATTGGTTTTAGTATTAGTATTAGTGTCCAACCATTCTATGACTCATGGTGATATACCCTACCCGTACAGTACCACAACATCAACAACACTGTATTGGCTAACTGAGGGGAAATACAAATGTATATTCATGATACTTACGGAGCATTTTTCCTGGTGGTAGACCAATAGTAAATGGCGTTTGCCCACTGGAGCATTGATTGGCACCCATTAATTTTCATGTTGGCGAAAAAGGAAATGCACATGTCTGAGTGATCTGCAAATGGCTGGACAATAAAGGAATGAATGAGAAACAACATTTTAAATGGATGTAGACAATTATTATTACTCTATATGTCATTGTATGTATTTTTACGCATTTATGTATTCTTCTCTTAACAAATGTACACATATCTATCTATATTTATTTATTCGCACATTATGTTTCCATTTGACAGGGAAAATACTCCATAGATTCAGTCCTATAATTTAAAATAATACAAGGAAATATCATCAATTATTCTTCAGTTTATGCTGTCTCTTTTACCTCTGTCTTCTGTGATCATTAAAATGAGAACATTTACAAAGCTGAGCACTCAAATGCTATCAGAATGAGACACGAGTCAGGTAGCTGCATGTAAGTAATTCTTATCTGAGTTATAGTATGAATGGTTTAATGTGCACTTTCTTTACGCTGTACCATAACCAGGCTACAGAACACAGTTACACATTGTTGCATAAATGTCTATAATGTGTATGCCAGCTGTGTACCACGGTTTTATTGATGAATGTCATCATGAACAACGCACTAGCCCTGCCGCCCAAACGCACAATACTCTCTGTCATATCGAGTGCTTGTTCTTCATCCACAGCCACTCAATCTTCATTTGTGTCCTCTTGTCCTCACTTCAGTGCTCAATATCAAAGTCGACTCTCTTTTTCAATTGATTTCATCTGTCATTTGAAATTTTTAGTGCTCCTCCAATCCTCCAAAGGGCGATCATTCTGATGTGTTTGTTCTTCGAGAAGAATATAAATCTCTTAGCATTTTGGTCTTAACAACTCAGTTCTAAAGTTATTTGTCAAAAAAAATTTTTTGAGGCTGTTAGCGATTGTTCCAAACCACTGTCTCTGCACACATTGTAACTAGGGAGCAATGATTACCCGCTCAACCTAGAAACAACAGAGCCCTAGGTTGAGCCCTAAGCAACGGCACTGCATCAGAATGTTGCCTATTAGTGTCTCTCTCTCTCTGTCTCTCTGTCTCTCTCTCACTTTTTCTCTCACTTCTCTCTCTTTCTCTCTCTCTCTCTCTCTCTCTCTCTCTTTCTCTCTTTAGCATTGTCACAGCCTCGCTGTTTTGTATCCAGCTTGTCTTTGTGTATCAGTATGTCTTTATTTAGCTTTCCAGCAACCACATAAATCCAGAAGTTGTCCCCCTGATGGTAATAAATGCAACGTCTTTGAAGCTGGCAAATAGGCATGAATAATTGCTGTGTAAAAACAAACATGGCACGCTATGGCTGATAATTATTAATGCTTCACATTTGCTTTTCAAAAGAGAGTTGGTCGTCTCTGTTTCTACGATCCAGGGTGAAATCCATCAATGTGTTTTTGTTTTTTGGTACCAGTCTGCACACAGGGAGTTAATGTTTAACCTCTGGGCTTTACAGTTGTGCCCCGGCCAGGTCGGCCATTTGTAACCACTGCCACTCCATCACCCGACGCACTTGTGTCTGTGGAATTCCACTGTCAGCCGGTTGATTTAGAATTCTTTAGAGCAGCCAAATTCCATTCCACCTCCAACAAAGGAACAAAGCCCCTCCACCTCAAGTACACCCTGGCTCTCATCATCGGTCCCCAAAATTCTTCATCGATGAAAAGTGTCACAGAAAGTGGAATTGTTTGTTCACGTCGTGGAAAAGGAAGGGAAGGGTTCTTTTCATCTTTTTTTGTGGAACAGAAGGGGGAGTGTTGAAAGCAGTGCTGTTATTAATCTGTAAAGTATATTGCCTTGTGTCCTCGGTTGTGTACCCTTCTCAGGCATCATAACGCGTCCCCAGACATGAGGCGCTTTTCAGCCTCCAGGGGGAAGAGCCCGTGCTGAGCTTCCAGTAGTGAGAACAACCCTCTGTTTGGCTCAAGTGGATATCCATACGGTGCCACACAATATCAAACAGTTGAGATCATGTATATCATATGAATATAATTGATGCTCTTAAGTGCAACAGACCACACAGAGGGGTTCACAGCAAGTATGCTGTTTGCCACTGTGTTCCATTATGTTTGTGTGTGCTGTGGAAATACTATGGCTATCAGCATTCTAAGCATTCCCATTACATCATTTCAAACTCTTTTTAAATTACCTCCATTGAAATGGAAAAAGAAATGTGTTGCATTGCTAAATTTTTAAAGCCGTGGTAGCAACCAACGTTTTTTTCCTTTTTTTTTTCCCCATTTTTGCCTCAGCCAATGTTTAAACCTCTTACTTGTGTAGGAAAGGACACTTTAACACATGCAGTTCCTATGGTGGTGTCCGTGAACCTTGGTGATGTGGCTACCTATGGCGGCGCATAGAAAACAGGCCGTCTGTCCCACATATCTGCTTACAGTCTAATAGCTTAGCTGACATCAAAAAATGTCCATCATCTCATCCTTTTAACCACGGTGATGAGAATCAGTAGTGAGGCTGAGTGAATGCCCCTGGGCTACAGACTGGCGGTAATTGATGACATCCCCCTGTACCCTTACCAAGCAGCCCTTGCCACAGACTTAACCCCCCCCCTTTCAACCTGTGGCTGACTGTTGACCCCCGGCTAGCTGGATAGAGAAGTGTAGTTTAAGTTTTGTTAGTTGAACGCACTTTAAAGTTCAGCTTCACCTTATTCTAGAACTCAAGTCTGGCTTTAATAGCGTTCAGCAGGTCATGTACTGTCGCCGCTCACGTCTGCTTTCTAGACGTATGGGGAAGAAGCTCCCTCCCGTGACCCAAAAAACCCCACACCAACAATGTCAAGGAACAAGAGGAAAGGGACTACCAGAAACCAGAAAGACCTTGTGTTTCTGCAAACTGCAGTTTGTCCTTGAAATGAGAGCTGCAGCAGGAATTCCTGTTCTGAGCTTGTCGGGTCCCGACCCCGGAGCCCGTCTGGGTCCGGAGCGCCAGCGCCAGAGGGCCCTGGTCTCCCCAGACTCTTTGTCTTTTGAGAGCCTCCGTCACAGAAATCATGGGTGCGCTGGAATCATCTGCCATCTCAATTAAAACTCATGTTTGTTTTCTGCATTTGTTTGTTCGCACTGGTTGATTCTTTAATAAAACTCAGACTTTTTGGTATTTCCCAAATTCCTGAACAGTGACTCTCTGCATAGTCTTTCGCTTTGCGGCTCTCTCCCATGGAAAAATGAAGTCTGCGTAACCTACTGCACTTTTTTTTTAGTTTTTTTGTCTTTGAGACGAAATGAAAAATAGAATGATGTTCTCCCCACCACAATTAAGTACAGACCGCTTGTGTCTCAGTGACTGCTCAAGTGGAAGCAGCTTGAAGTGTTCAGTCCTAGGAGATCTTCCCAGGATTTTTCGAAATAATATCGAATAAAATCAAATAATATAAGACAAAAAACTTCACCAAATTGGGCCTTAAATTTGCTGGCAATTTGAATTAAGGAAGCCGCCGCCCTCTGTCATTGTTTTGCAGCGTTTTATTGCTGAGAGCGAGACGTACTCTCGAACCTTGGTGAAAGGCAACGTTTGATTCCCGCCGTTTGTGCTGTTTGCGCAGCAGAGATTTGTGTATGCCGAGAGGCAGTGGTCTCTTTCAGAAGTGTAGGTGAACCACAGGTCAAGCTTAATAACTGGTTAACCTGGCAACCTCTGACCTTCGGCAGAAACGAAGGTTCCTGTTCCACTCTCCTTTTCCCATGTCTGTGTTTCACTGACTGCTATGATTTGCATGGTTTTGTCCCTGGGCCCATACATCCGTAAAACACTCAAAGCGTAACTGTGTCGTGCCGTGATCTTCAAACAGATATGACTGGACAGGGTTTGAAATGTATCAGATGTTCATTGTAAAAAAAAAAAAAAAGGGGGAAAAATGGATTTGGTTATTGATCCCACAAGTAATCTTGGGTTAGAACGTGTAATCTGATGTTTGATTTGAGATGCATTTGCATGAAGGATGCAGTCAAAGCCTATTTTTGTGCTTTGAATGCCAGCAGATTATTATCAGAGGACTTTGTACTCATTTTCATGCTGTCATTTATTTGATATAAGTTGATATGAAATGGAAGGGCTAAGTATCAGTGTTTATTTAACAGAGCTGTAGTGTATTCTGGAGAAGCCTGCATGCGTGGGTCTATATTAGTGTATGAACACTCCGCATACAACTGTTTAAAGAGCAACAATATTATTGTAGATGATTAGGGTAATTAATAAAATATTTAGACAGAGTTGTAACGACAAATTAAGAACCCAAAGTGGAGCCGATATCCATTAGTGGGAAAGGCAATGTTGAAGTGGGATATTAAGCGCTGTGGTTGACGGCTTCGTATAATTTTTTTCCGATCACAAATGGAAACCTGTCAGCGTTTTGCCACAGTGTAAGATGTGAGTGTCTCATGGCAGCTTTCTAACATTACTATTTTATAAGTTGCAAATGTGTCATTATTTCTCGAATGCCCTGCTGTGGATTTGGCTGGTGGCTGTTGACCCTCCCCTCGGTAAGCCCCCATCAACCTTGGAGCAGCACAGAGACCACACACATCACCCTGCCCCAGGCACGCTTTGGCCCGTGAGTGTTTCCCAGCGCTCTCAGTGAGCTCTCACTGGCCACTCACGGCATGCCCATCCCAGCCACAGGACCCAGTCCCACCAAGACAACCTCACGTGGGCCTGGCCCCAGCTCTGCCTCTGCCCCACCGTACTGCCCTGCCACCCAAGATCTTCCCCTGGGAAGAACTGCCCAAATGAGCCGTGCGCAATTGAGCAAGCGTGCTTGAAAACAGAGCCTGTACGATTGAAAAACAAAAGCAAAAAAAACCCCATAGAACTTAGGACATGGAACGTGTTGAAACATCGAACATTGCAGAATGTAGAGGTAGAACCAGGTCGATTGGTCTACACTTGTCTGAGTGTTTCTGCTTTTGTTTCCCAGGGACCTGGGATTCATCCAAGTGTCACTCAGAGTCCTCGGTGTGCTGCCAGGCCTACAGCTGGAAAACACAGCCTGCCTGACGGAGGGTGAGTCGGCTCTGCTTGACAAATCGGCGGGAGGGTGTGACCGAGAGGCTCCGCCACGTTTCCAAACGGCGGACTGCGTGTGGCACGGTAATTGCGGGAGGGGAGGAGGAGGAGGAGGAGGAGGAGGAGGGGGAGGGTTCGGTGCGAAGGCTTTGTGGCTTTGCGACTAGGCGGCACGTTGGGCCGGGCGCGTCGCGGAGCGGAGGCCACCGCGGCGCGAGACGGCTTTGTCTCGGAGACCCGCGCCTCCGCCGGGACCGCTCAGGGCCCGCCCCCCTCGGCACACATGGAGAACAACAGTCAAACGCATTGTCTCATTAAGGGGGCCGATATTGAACGTTCTTGCGCAATAATGTTTTTAACATAGGATACCAGATCTGGCTTTCTTTTGTGGTTATCCGCAATCCAGATGTGGAGACCCCCTTTGGTGTTTTGCCTGATTTCCCGGCCCTCCCTTGTGCCCCACGGGGAAGGGAGCTGTGCGATTCTTCAGGGACGTGAATTCATTTAGTGTGTGCTGAACATTTTTATAACATTACCCAGCATTGCCATGTCACACCCCCCCCCCGTCCCCCTAAAAACAATAGAAAATATCATCCCAGAGGCTCTCCCAGCCGGGAAAAGGGCCGCGGAACGTACCCCACTGCGGTCAGAGAGGGCTGAGCGCAAAGCAAGACGTTACAAAGAGCGTCCCTCCTGCAGCCTCCGTGAACGGCGTGTGATTGAAGAGGGCCAGACTGTGGGAAGGCCTTCTTTCACGGGGACGTGACAGATGAATTTCTCGCCCTCCCTCAGCAAGGGCTCCTTAACATCGACGGTTCTATAGTCTGCGAGAAAAAAAGTAGTCGCCAGTGCTTTGGTTAAGCTTATCCTAAGTATCACTAATGAGGTGAATCTTTGAATTGTCAGCATCTATTATAGTGGCCAGCATTTCCGTGAAAGGAAATAAGGTCATCGCGGTGCCAGTAAACAAGCCTGTCTGATACAGTTATCATGATGCTATTCATATCGTACAATCATCATAATCCTGGGGGGAAACACGCCATGCTCGGTGAGGAAAATATGCGAGAGGTAAACATGCGGAGCCGTGATATACGGTACACCTAATTGTAAGGTGGTCACCCGCTAGTTATAAATAGGAGAGGAGACCACACAGTTTGACTTGAACCCACAGGAGGAACTCTTACTCTCATATGCAGGGTTTGGTCCTGGGCCCTTTTCCCTGCCATTGTTGGTTGTTCTAATATGAATTTTTTTTTCTTTCCTTCTCCAAATGAGCTATCTCTGTTTTTCATAATCGTGGAGGGCAGAGCCTGCACGTTTGGAGTAGGCCCTTCCGCGAGGTGTGAGCAGGCCAGAAAAAGTATTTTTAAATTTTTTATGTTTTATTTTCCCTGTTGGTCGGAGCCTCTCATCGGGGTCTTCTGCTCCGCGACAGGTCAGTTAGTAAACTCAGCAGTCTTGCTGATTGGACGCTGAAAGTGGGCTCAGACTCCATTTAGCCCTGCCCTTTTGTGGAAGGCCGAGTGCTAGTGGGTCGAGCGGTGGATAGGGGCGGTCTAAGAAGCGTCTTTATTGCAGCGTGCGTGTGACGGCACAAGATGTCATTGAAATCCATTCCTGACAGCTATACTGTGCGTTAGTGATTACCAGTGCACCTGGACTCATTTGTTGTGATCCAGAAACATGTATCGTGTTGAGTTTAGTCCCTGCCTGAAGTGCGCGGTGAGTGCAGTGCTGAGCTGGAGAAATGTCGGAGCACAAAGGATGCCGTGATGGACAGCGTAGCTGTGAGGCTTGGAAGGAGTGCAGATTTATGAGGTGAGAAGTACAGTGCTCTCCCTGGAGGGGAGAGGGCCCACACGGCTACTCTCAGAATCTCCCGACAACAATAAAGAATAAAAAAGGGAAAAAAAGAGCGATGTCTTTTGGAATCTGTGGCTTTTTGTCCGTCGTCCGCCAGCCCGAGTTTAGATCCCCACCCCCTGCTCAATGACACGTTGAAATTAGCTGCGGTCAGGGTTTCTCCAAATACACAGCAGATTCACACAAATACTTCTCCCCACCTCACCTCTCTCTGGTCATACCCAGGGTAACCACAGGCCGGGGTCACGCTGTTTTCAAAGAGCCAAGCCAGACCCATAATTTTGCTTTTGTTTCTGTTGTAGCCTCAATGCCTCAGATATAAAGATGGAGGCTGTGCTGAGAAGGTCACTGTGAAAAAATAATAAAATAGACTGCACTGCTTTAAGCAAACAAAATAACCGAAATGTATATTTTCTTGGGTGTGCGTGTGTGTGTGTATATGTGTGTGTGTGTGTGTGTGTATATTTGCGTGTGTGTGTGCGTGTGCGTGTGTGTGTGTGTGTGTGTGTGTGTGTGTGTGTGTGTGTGTGTGTGTGTGTGTGTGTGTGTGTGTGTGTGTGTGTGTGTGTGTGCGCGCGCGTGTGTGTGTGTGTGTGTGTGTGTGTGTGTGTGTGTGTGTGTGACTGGATTGCTGACCATATCCAATAGCGATGTTCTATATCGCTTTAGATTGGCTTTTTTAAATACGATGTTAATGGAATTCAAGAGATGGCTGAATAGGACATGTAGACTAAACATTCTTTGTGTTTCCTTTTGGTGGCTTGGAATAGTGAATCTGTAACTATGTACACGTCTTGAAAAGTCAACCTGACAGCTGATTTTTCTTTTTTTTATGACAGTATTTCCATTATACTGTTTATTAAAAAATGTTATGTTTTTAAAACATATTTATTTCCATGGATAATATTACTGCTCTGTATTTGCTTGCTATAACTATGCCTTATTCCACATCTCAGTATTTGTGTAGGTGTAAGATCGAGACACCTTTTTGAAAGTTTATCTTGTTTATTTAGTTAGCTTTAGTTATAGTGTGAAAAGGCAAATTGAAGCCTTTTCTTATGAAAATGCGATCCAAAATGCTTTGAAGCAGCTTTGGTAATGATAATAATTCTTACTATTATGGATTGCATTTATATAGCACAATCTCAGAGTACTTTACTGTAAATGGAAAAATCTCACCTCAACTACCACCAATGTGTAGCACCTACCTGTATGATGTGCTACACACCTACCATTTTGTGCCAGAATGCTCACCACACATCAGGTGGAGAGGGAGAGAATTATTAAGCCTGGCATAGAAGGGAAAGAAAAAGTGAATTGTATGGGTAATATTTTCTAGAACACTACCTCTGTTTTGGGACAAAACATTTCAATATCTTACTATAATTTCTTCTAGTGTGTAATGGCATATAGGTAACCATTGAAATATTGGTGTCTATTGTGTAAAACTGGAATCTAGTACTGTATATGTAGTAGTAACTGTAAGTTGTAGTTGTTGTTGTAACTGTATATGTTAATTAATGTTTTGTAAGCCCATAGGGGCTGGGCACCCTCTGGGTAAGACACTGAAATCAAAGAACAAATCACTCAATCAATCTAAATCAGTAAGCAAATGAAGCTTGTGGATAATCAGGTAGCCAGGTTGGGAACTGGGCCAGTACACCAGGGAACTCCTTTGTGATAAGTGGCATGGGATGTCCAATGGCCACAGTGAGTCAGGGCCTGATTTAATGTCTCGTCCGGAAGACGGTGTTTCCTGCAGCGCAGTGTCCGTTTCACTGCACTGGGGCATCGAGTTATTGCTTTGGTCCAGAGGGAAGACCAGGACCTTGGTTTAACATCTAATCAGAAGGAAGGCATCACAAGGAAGGTGACTTAGTTTCCCCAGGACATTTCCCACCTAAATACTCATTTAGTCCAACCCTGCTTAGCTTCAGACACCAGGCAGGAGAACGTCACAGGGCGATACGGCTGCTGGCTTTAAATGCAAAATATCACAGCGGTTCTTCTGTTATTGTCTACAGTCCAGCATAATGGAATTAAGAAGTGTTTACATGGCTTCCACATGGTCTGTGCTGTGTCTGTCACTGGCATCAAACCAAAGAGAATTTCGTTTTGCACTTTTATTGCTGAGCGCTGGTAGTGCCTGTGCTGGGAGATGCCTCTGTAACACTGCGGCTGTGACTTCCACTCATCTGACCTTTGACCCCAGACCAGACAGTGCGGAGGCTGACCAGCAGCGGTGCTGCGCAGATGCCGTCGCCGTAGTGACGTGTGTTCGCCGCAGTTCCCCTAATCCCTGTCATGGTGCACATCTGTCTTTGTGTCATTTTTCCTAAGTCTCCCAGTCATATGCATTTTAACAGAGGGGGAGACAGAATTCTAACCCGCAACTTCCTCTGTGAAAACAAACCATTTCCTGGAGAAGCAGGTCTAAAAATGCATCATAATCCCTAACCTCAGCTTTTTAAAGGACGTTTCCTTTATAATAACGCTCAAGGCTCCAGACACAGTGTTCCATCTCGCAGAGAGACGGTGAGATTTGTGACATTTCCCATGAATCTCTTCCATCTGTCCTATGTATCCCCGCCACAGACCTTGCAGAATGGCCTTCGCCACAAGCCAGTAATGACCCACTCCCAGGGTGTTGTTCTTCCCTCTGCCAAAGGCTCCATCGCTTCACTCACAATAACACTGGTGGCTGCCAGTTCAGGACTGTCACTGTGTCCCATCATCGCCAAAGCAGGATGGCAGGCCTGACCTTTAATACCACGGCGACCGTCAGCCAGTTAAAGCCGAGCAGCAGCCAACAGGCCCCTCGCATTGGATTGGGTGCACACTATCTTGACTGATGTCATTGATGTAGGGTAACGAGTAACAGCTCCCCATACTGTTTATTGCCTTGTTTTTCTCATGCCATGTGAATGTTGAATTCCTCGGTCTGTATCAGCAAGTAGAAGTGAGAAAACTCCTCTTAAAGGTGCAAAGCCCTCACCTTCCACCCTTCACCCCCAATTTGAGTGCAGTGTTCAATAAGGACTTGTTTCCCAGCGACGGGCTTGTGTGCTCTTTTCTGCAGCCATCCTACAAGCCTGTACACACCTCTCTGTCACAACATGTGCTGATATCTCTCTCTTGACTGACAGAAATGCTGTATCTCCCACTCTCTGAGACTTAAGTCCCTCGTTGTTTTTGTGTGTTTTTATCTCGCTCCCTTTCTCTCTCTCACTCTCTCTCTCTCTCTCTCTCTCTCTCTCTCCCCCCCCCCCCCGGGTCCAGCTCTGCGCTGTGGGATACAGTTCCTCGGAAACCTTGCCGTCGGAAACCAGGTTTGCAAAGATGACATCTGGAAGCACTGTTTTCCACATCTCTTCTTGTAAGTGTTTATACTTGAGACCACTGGCGAGTCTAATCTTGTCATGTTTTATTGAGGGTTTTATTAAACGACCTATTGAGCAGAGACAAACGCAGTCACACAGAGTTCCGCCACAGAGACATCATTTCGAAGTTTGGGTTTAGACGTGTAAATAAATCCTGAATGCATTTAAATCGATAACCTAAATTTAGAGGGAGTCTGACTTTATTTAGACATCTCTGACACATTAGGCTGTCTGTTTCAGCTCTCCATTCATGGCTTTTGTACCCAGCTCAGTATTATGGTTGCAAGAGACTTTCAGAGTATCATTCATTATTTCTATTGAATGGGAGATGGAAAATGTAACACTGCGTTTCACCGGCACTTTTCAAGGTCTGCAAAGTTACTTCATCAGTGGGACAGGGAATATGATCGTAGACTATACACATTCTGTCAAAGCAAAGCAGTATTTGCTGTATTTCATAAAGCAGAATCCCAAAAGTTATTCGAGTTTGTACCTATATTGCGGCTACTGCCTCTTACTGTAATGGTGTTTATTTATACAGCTGTGCTTCTTACGTGTAATTGCATCTTAAATTGCCATATGGTAAGAAAAGCTAGAAAGATGATGTACTGTATGCTTTCAGATTTGAACAACATGTACAATTTCTGTGTTTATCAATCTGCTGTCTGTGTCTGCATGCACTAAATGGTGATCTAGGGAGTTCCCACTAAAAGTTGAACTCTTAACGTGACGTACAGTGCCCCTTTAAAGTCTACACCCCCAAAATGTCACCATTTGTTGCCTTACAACCTGAAATTAAAACATTGAGACCACTAATATAATATATATATAATATAATATAATTATTAATAATAATTAATAATGAGTATTAATTATTCATGTTAATATGAGAGTAATATAATATTGTTTCTTTACAGGAATAACTCTTAACATGCCCCTAAGGATAGATTTTGGTGTTTGGTAGCGTGGCAGCCATGCAAAAAGATCTTAAAAAGGTCTGAAAAACAAAAACAAAACACTTTTTCTTCAACAGCATTGTGATCTAGAAAGTGTTAATAATATTATGCTTTAGTGTATGGAGACTGACAGGGTGGACAAGGTTTCTGCTTTCCATTAGCATAGATGAACGAGTGGTTACACAATCTTGGTCCCTGCTGTCTAGCAGTGCAAAATTAATTCATTCCAAACTTTTTATTTCTCTTTGCCACGTAGGAACTTTGGTGCAGTTTTTATATTAATGTAAATAAACTGTACAGTTCAAGGAGATCTTCAAATTAACTGAACATGAGCATTACAATTATATGGGTTTTTATGATTCATAGACTTTGCATGTTGATTTAATGGTGCTTACCTCACAAGATGGTCCAACCCATCTTATGTCGTAATGCAACGTTGCTTTTAGACGGTACCAAAATCTGTATCAAATGATAAACTCAAATTACATGTCCACCACTCAAACACTGCAGTTCTCAGGCTTCCAGGCTTCCAGTGTGGCATTGTAGCCATTGTGGTCATTATGTTGTTGAGCATGCAGTAAATTCGTCTAGTAAAATGTTTGTGCTTAAGTTGGGTTTAGAATGACTCTCAGTTTTCCCAGACCGTCCTCATCTGGCTTACAGCTACAAATTGATACCCACATTTTTTCTTTACTGGAGTTGCATTTGTGTTAATATCAGTGGCTTTTGAGTTGGATGTTGTTGATGTGCATAGTATTGAGAGACATTATGCGCATTGTAAGGAATGCATTCTGATGACTTCACTAACACAGGATAGCTTCTTATAAATAGTCGATTTACTAAGGAATTCATAGCTAATTTGATGCTGTATCAATGCGTACACACGGACGCATGCGCACGCACACTCACACTCACACACTTTTATTTTCACTCCTTAAATTGAATATGCCTTGAATGCTAGTTTGTTAACTTACTCGATGAGGTTTCCAAACAAAAACCTTTCTGGCTTTTTTCACCTCTCCTGCACAAGTGCTTGTTAATGTAGGCAAACAAATCAACAAACTAATATTGGCCATTTCTATAAGGGTTACACATTCCACAGGCCATGCATTGTACAGTGAGAGGCCATTCAGCATTTCACATTGTTGGCCTCTATGGTATGATAGAAAGGAATTATATAGGATATATAACATGCTCTTTCTTGTGAGCTATAGACCTGAGGATGAGGGATGTATTCTCAAAGGCAGCCCCAGCATCGCAGATTTCACCCTGTCAGGACTTTTCAGTTGCTTCCACTACGTACAGTACATGCTCAGTAGCGTATCATTCACCTGAATCACAGTGAGGATATACTGTACTCTGTGCACTGCACTACGCATCGATTTCCCGCTCTCTCCGCACTGATGCAGGGCCTCGGATGGCCTTTTGGCCTCGCAGCCAGGTGGACCCCAGCCAAGGAATGAACTGTATACATGGAAAAAATTCTGCTGATCCTACTTATAACTCCTAAACTGTGGTGTGCCTTCTTTGGAAGGAAATTAAGGCACACCCACAGAGACCCAAGTACATCAAGTCTAGTGTTTCTGACTGGTGTTATATAATAATAGTGGTAGTAATAATAATAATAATAATACTGTATTGCATTTATGTAGCACCCTTCATTTCAGGGTCTCAAAGCGCTTTGCAGCGAAGTGAGAAAGTTCACCTCAAACACCAACGTGTAGCCACCACCTGGATGAGACACAGCAGCAGCCATTTTGCCACGGAACACGCGCCACACATCAGCTGAGGTGGAGAGGGAAGGGACTATTAAGACAATTAAAGTGGTGATTATAAGATGGCCAGACTACGAGAGCCAGTTAGTGAATTTGCTCAGGACACCAGGGAACCGTCCTGCTCTTTGCAGTTAGAGCCATAGGAAGTTTCATGACCACGGTCAGGACTGCAGTTTAACGTCTCGCCCCAAAGGTAGAAGCCGACCGGACGCGTGCTCATCAGTTTTTTATCGAAGAAAGGAGCCCTCTCTGAGGTTATTTTTATACATGCAGGCATAAAAGCAGATGATTGGTGGCTGATTACTTGCACACCGATGTTCTCAGTTTGCCCATGTCCCAGTGACTTTTCCTCCTGAGCATAAGGGAGATAGGTGTCTGAGCACTGCTGGGTTTCTGCAGGGACCTCTTGGACCACAGCGATGAGAAGACGGCGGCGTACACCTCCATGGTGTTCTACACCTGCCTCGACGCCCAGAAGGTGCAGGAGCTGGTCCTGAAGCAGGAGCACCAGGAGCTGGCCATGAAGGTCATCAGTCTGTGTCAGAAACAGCCCGAGCTGGACTGGGCGTAAGTGTCTCAGTACACTGCAGTATTATACGTGCTTGTATCTATGTATATATAGATATGTATGTATGTATGTACATATAGATATGCAGCCAATTGCAAAATTATTCACACCCTTGATAAAGTTAGCAGTAAACTGGCAGTATAAAATAAACAATACAGGTAATGAGCTATATTGTATGTTCAAAAAAAGGGAAAATTATATTCCTACTACTATTATACTATTACAGTTGCTCAGAGAAAATGTTTTATTTTTTTAACAAGTAATATTGTTTCCACAAAAACGATATGTGATAATTATTCACACCCTTAATAATTAATTGAAATAAATAAAAATAATTCCATTTACATATTCTATAGTGTTTTATGAGATTGGGGGATCTGATCATTGGGTGTTATGGTCATGCACAACCAGCAGTGTGTTTTTGCGTTGGAAGAAGGATGATTATGTTGAAAAGTACCTATACCTATGGTTGTTTTGTTGTTGTTGTGTTGCATCTACTGGTCCTGGGGGTTTTGTTGATGTCAATGGAATCATGAACTCCAGCAAGTACTAAGATATTTTGGGCAAAAACCTGGTTCCCTCTGCCAAGAAGCTGAAACTTGGGATCATTGTCTTGCTGAAGGATCCATTTGTGGCCAAGCATACCACAAAATCAACCAAGAAATGCTTAACTGACCACAAAATTACGGGTTTGCAATGATGACCATTCAGTCAAGTCTCCAGACTTGAACCTGATCGAAAATGTGTGGTTTGAATTGGAGGGCAGTCCACTAGCGCAGACTGAAGGATCTGAAGGATCTTGAAAGATTCTGTATGGAGGTATAATCAAAGATCCCCCTCCCCCCCCTAATATGTTAAAAGTAGAAAAATATTTTAAATGTTTTCTCTGAGCAATTGCATTAATATATAACAATATAATTTTCCTATTTTTATATACATGGTCAGCAGTTTCATTTTAACTAGGAAGGGACTACATTTTTGTGTACCAGGTATATACAATATAATAGAAAATGTCAGGAAGGGCAAGATGCCGTCTGACGTTACTACTGATATTCCACACATAACCAGCCAGGTAGAATTAGAGGAACCATTTGATGTTTGCTGTCATTTGTGACAGAATATTTATGAACTTACCCCAAAAGGTTTAGTCTGCTTCCGAAAGCCTGTCTCCACAGAGCCTCGGGAAAAAGGTCAAAGCAAACAAACCACAGGTGAAGGGGGGGGAAGTCTGTGTGCACAGCACTGTCTGGGGTACTGAAGCTCCAGGCCTCTGCTACTCCTGAAGCCTGTCGATGAGTTCTGATCGGGATATGGAGCAGGAACTGATCGCCTGCTGGGGATGTGCAGAGACATTTGATGCAGAGCAGAGAATAATTAATCAAAGGAGACCAGTGGTAAAAAGATACGCTTTCCGAGCGTTTCAGTCACTGCATGCTCGTCTTTTAAACGCTTAACTTTGCTGAAGCGCAGATTTGATCATGGATTCTATTGTGATCTGCAAATTTTAGTTCCAGTATTTTGAGAGGCCAGGCACTGCAAGATTGCATAAGGTTCCGTGTTTCTGTGTGGTGAGGTGGACAGACAAGCACAACGTTTTAACCGACGGTGTCTTTCGTCAGATGAAGTGATAAAGGCTTTGAGAGCTGAATAGCTGAACAGGTCCAAGTGACACAAACCAAGTGATCTTTTTAGCTCCAGCAGTGTTTTTCAGGATAATGCTTTATGCACACCCTTTCACTTTCAGATCAAATGAGGGATGCATGGATTTGATAACACGCCATACAGCATAGAGAATGGTTTAACGTTTTTAGCCCTGGCTGTGACCCGTATTCAGAAGGGGAGAGAAAGGGAAGAGGGCATTTTGACTTGAACAGAAATCCAGTCATTGTACTTTTCTTTTTCGGGAAGGAACTAGGGTGAGCATAGCAAACAATCAAGGCTGCCCACAAAAACCAGATGCATTACCATATGAATTATCATTCAGGGATATTGCCTTTCCGTTTCCCATACCCTGTCTGTCCGTGCGGAGATGGAGTCTTCTCCCCGCGGCCTGTTTCCAATCTGATCATTGAATTTGGACGGCACCACGTCTCAGGGCGGGAAAAGCTGAGAGGAAAGGGTTTATGATGAAACCAGTGTGCCGACTGCTGTAGACACACATGTTCACAGAGGCTTGAAACTAGATTTGATGCGGTCCCCACACATGGTGAAAGATTATAAAATAAAATAAAAAATGTCAATAAAAATAAATAACTGGATATTAAAAGAAAATAACACCACCAGTATGTTACATTGAATTAAGCCATTTGAGGTCAATTGCACTTGTACGATTGGACATTCCAAATTTGAAGAAAATAAAAAATTCACCTGGGATTTTAATTAATTTTAAAGATCAATGATTATTTTTTTAATATATGTATATGTGTATTTTTTTCTCCACTGATCTCATTTCTTTAGAATGGGACCGTTTTCTCCACTGTCCTATTCGAAACCGTTTGCCTTTGACATTTTTGAATATTATATTGATCTAACTCTGCCCTCTGAAAGATCAGATAAGGTTGTGTTGAACTTGAACAAACAGCTGTTGGGATTAAATTGAAACTGTTTCATTATCATTTCCATTATATGTAAGGTACATGTTGAATGAGTTGGGACTAAACAAATGTGTGTTACGTGAACCCTCAGGCGTTCGTTTTTAAACACTTTTGCTGGTTCTGTAGTGACTAAATTGCCAACATCAGAACCATAAATGTGATGGAAATGACTGTCATACTAGAAAGATAAGCAGCAGGATAAAGTGATGTAGCCTCAAGGACCTCTAGACCTCGGAAGACAACCAAATGCAGACAAAACACAGTGTCTGCATGTGGGAGTTGTAAGAAAATGTGTTTTGCATTCCTCCGTTTTGTAAAAATAGACTCCATAGTCAGACACAAAGAGGACACAAATACAGGCCAGCACAGTTATCAGTGTCAGAGCAAGAACCAAGCAAATCCTGGGCTTGTTAAACACATGTGTCTAATGTTCTTTACTTTGTTGTGTGCGTGTGTTTTTTTCCCCTGCAGGGTTTTGATTGTCACACAGCACTTCCTGAAGTCCTCTGCACTGGTTGAAACAATGTTTGTGGGGTTGAACCATCAGGAAAGGTAATCCCACAAAATCAGCATAGTTTCGTCTCAGTGTTTTCCCGATGCGGTGTCTTGCTCTCATAAAGGAGGAAATTTAAAAATGTGCGGTTTTGTGCGTCTGGCAGCAAAAAAGTTCAAATGTATGTTTTCACAAGTGTAATGGCTTGAGATTAGTTGGTAAACATTGCGAGTTGGCCACAACTTGGAGCTATTTTTTGAGGGCCTGCAGAATTCAACTTGGCGCCGTCACCCAGGGAATAATTTCTTGTGAACACACAGAAGATCAGGGGGCTCCCAAACAGCCGGGCGGGGGGGGCAGGATTTAAAAGAGTGGTTTATTCACCATTTATTTTTTTATTCCTAAGAGAAATAAATGAAGGTGTAATGGAATGACCCAGCATTAAACTCAATCCCTTTCAAACGTGCCTGGACAGACCTAGCCCTCCAGTCCTCAGTGCCCCAGTGGAGTTCCTTTTCAAACCACTGACTTACTGTATAGGGGTTTGCCTATACCTGAACACTGCTCGGTGTCCCCTTAGCCCCTGTGCTGAACTTTGTCACCTGACAGAGCTGTGTGTGATAGTGTCTGGTCCATCCCGCCTGGGGCAGGGTGACGCTGTTGGAGCTGATCACAGCGCAGCTGGGTGAGGAGGTGGGGGAGATGGACGGCAGTGGCGTGCCCCCCAGGCTGGCTCTGTTCCTGGCCTCTCATTTCCAGGACCGCTGCAAGGTGGTGCTGTCCCTGGCCTCGCAGTCCTCTCCCGACGAGGTAATGCTGGTGCCGCCTGAGCCATCCGCAGCAGCTGCTGCTTCTTCCCCCTGTCAATGCTGCCCACTGCTTAATCGCCGTCACTCACAACCGAGGGAGAGGTGTTGAAGGCCACCAGCGGCTTTCCCCGTTGAACGCCGTCAGACTCCCATGACATTGCAGGAGAACTAGTGAGCTTTTTTTTCCCCCTCTCCTCCTCTTCCCGCATTTGTCCCAACCAAAATTCATGAGAAACACATTTTTGTTGCACAATGGTCATTTGAGGCAGAACAGGCTTTTTTTTTTTTTTTTTGCAAAGAGGAAGTTGGACATGTCGTTTTCAATGATATTAAAAACATTACAGTTTATACAAATAAAAAATGTCTTTAGTAATCAGCCCCGGTTCAGATGGGAAGAAAGCACCAGTGATACGGGCCTACTTTTCCTATCTCACATCGACTGCATTACATGCAAATCGTATCACTGCCTTGTTCTGAGGTGTACTTGGGAGAAGCCTCGGAGTGGCCTCTCGATTTGCCTCTACAGCCACGCAGAGAAGGTGACATTTTAACACTCAGGCTCCTGGTGAGGAGAACATTACTGGTTCTCTCACTGGTGTCCTAGTGTCATGGTGTTACAACTTTGCCCAGTTCAGACCTCCTGCCGATGGCTGTAGCGTGTCTGTCGTGTCTTGCACACGTTTCAGAAGGACATCGCAGCACGTTTTGTTTCTGAAGGTGTCAGTCACCTCTGAAGCCAGCATATCATTGGCGGAATCGGTTAATCACGGTTCGATTTGGGCCTGTCACTTGCTAAGTCAGCCATTTTTCTTTAACATCTCCACGCCTTTGTTCCCGCAAGTTGCCAGTTGTCAGCTCGTCAGCGTGTACTAAGACCAGGTTCTCTGCCGTTCGGCCTTATCATCTCCAGATCTGTGCCATGACACACAGGCGATTTTCCTTCCCTGTTTTCTGTATTAAATATGGTTCTAATTTCGGAGTGCCAAAGAGGAGTTGCACCAGTGACAGGGATAAGGCTTAGGAAGTACAGGTCAACACTGCGTGCCCTGGCAAAGCCAGCAGTGCCAGTGCCAGGATGCAAAGCAATCTGGCACATACATACCGGCTTTTTGATATAATCTAACGTTAATTTGAAAAAGCTCTTGCAATGACAATGCTGGCAATGTTTTAGCGCATATAGTGTGCCAAAGGTCAGAACGTGCTCTGGGCTTCTTGCATATGTGGATGTCTTGTCTTTTGTGGTGCAGTGTTGCAATGAGAAGGGAAGAGAAGTCACAGCATCGAGACAACTGATTTGTTTTTGCTTAAATAAATCGCATGAAATTGTACAGTTAAAATGTACACCTGCTTATAGGAAACAAGCATCGGTCATGCAGTGAGAACAATTTGTTAAGGCTCTCAAAAAAACCCATAACAAAATGGATGCATTAAGAGTGTAGACAATTTAGACATAGATGTAATTTGAAACAGCAGTTCAAAGAGAGAGAGAAAAAAGAGCTGAAATATCTGTCAAAGTGTTAGCAGTGCTTGTAAATAACAGTACCTGTTATATTGTTATTAATGACTTTTTTTTTGTTCTATTCAAGTGAGTGGAGTATCTCAGCCTTTAGTCGATGGCATGGGAAATACAGGGAGGAGAGAAATGATGGAGCGAGCGTGACCTTAGTCTGACCTTTCCAGGAGGCCTTGACAGTGATGCGGCTCTTGGACGTTCTCTGTGAGATGACCTCCGACCACAAAAAATTCATGTTCCTCCAGGATCACCCAGAGCTCCTTGAAACCACTGTTGGTAAACACAATGCAATTCATTAAGGCTATTACAGAGGTTTAACTTTATATTAAGCAGTAATTTCCCATATGGGCCAAATATATATATATATAAATGAAGTCAGTGTATGTCACACCAGATGTGATAGTTTTGTGTGAACATTTGTGTGTGTGTGTGTGTGACTCCGTGACTCCCAGTGGAAAATAATAGAATGATGTTTACCATTTTTTCCACCCCTGAATCAGTAGGAAAGATTTCTCTGTGGAAGTTTCCCATGTCCTTATCAAGATGATCAGTGAAGGAGAATGGGGGAAGGGAGGGTGGTGATGAATCCAGCAGCCACCAGCATGTGTGCGGGAGACCTGAGATGTTTATAAAACAGAAGAAGTCCCCCCCCACCAGACGCCCTAAAGCGCTCTCCCCTCTCACCAGAACCCTGACACTCACCTGCAGCGCATGCCCTACTGCCACAGGCATGCGGCCGCGCTCTTCTAACACAAGAGCCGGCCCCGTAGCGCCTCGTCTCTCCTCACCCCGCTCCCATCTCTCATCTAGGATAGGTGCACCTGAAGCCGTGGGCTGGCGGAGGTATTTCTGCTGAAAAGGTGCAATAAATCATTTGCCTTTGTGCCCGTACGCCTCTCACACTAATGTGTTTTTTCTTCTCTGCTTTCCCTTGCTCCCATTCGCGCCCCGCAGACCTCCTGAGAGAGGTCCACGCCGTGGGCAAGGCGAGCCGCAACGTTTTCAGCGCCGCTCAGGACTTCTCTACCGCCGGCGGCCCCATCTCCCACCCCGCCATCAGCTTCAAGGCCCACCTGATCCGCTTGATAGGGAACCTGTCTCACGCCCACACGGACAACCAGAACAAGGTAATGGGGCTGCGCTAGGGGTGCAGAGACCCCCACATTCCTGCTGCGTCCCAAGATAGGGACACTGGTGACTAATCACTAGTGGCGCCCCAACCCTGCAGGAGTCCAAGCAAAACCGGAATACCTAGAGTTTCCTGTGAAGCAGTCTTATGACCCGAGAGGATAGGCTAAAATAAAAAATAGGGAATTAATTAATTTGCTGATGTCAGAGAACATGGAAATAGCGTTTTAGGCCACTACACCCACCAGACCCCTTTGCTACATGCATACTGTACCAGAAAGTAGAACTGTACAAGAAATTATAACACAATGAGGCCGACATTTGTCGCGAGGATAAATCATCTTGACAGCGGTGTTGAAACAGCAGGGAGTTTGTCCGGTAGGTGGTCTGATCTGTCACTTTTCAAGGATGATGATAGGTTGTTTTCTCTAAATTCCGTTTTTTTGTGAAAAAAAAAACCTCTGTTGGCCCATATTAAAAAAAAGTCTTTTAATAAGACCTCAACGGATGCCAGTGTCGTCCAACATATATATTATCCATGGAGAGGTCACAGTTTTAAATTTGTCCCATTTTGCTGTTCTCATTGCTTTTCTGTGGACAGAATGTGAAAGTGACCATTGGAATGTTCTGGTTTTTGCTCTGCATATGATTCCAGGCACAGTCTTTGTGATTTGCAGCACCTCAGCTTCCCTCTTTGCTGGCCCTACTGTAGTCCCCCAGAGGTCAGAGGTCAATCCCCCCCCTGGATGCTGGGAGCCCCAACTGTTTTTAAATTCTGCTACACCTCGAGCTGACGGCCCCAGACTAACCACGTTGGGCCACTGTTGAGGAGTAATTATGACTCCCTATCCCACAAGACCAGCCAGGGATGCGCCTTTCCTGAGTTTATCTAGAGACCACAAAACAAACAAACACACTGGAAGGTGGTGAAGCAGCTTTTTAGTACCAGATGTAATGGCGACAGTTTATAAGAAAGATTGGTCCTAGTGTGTTCTTTAGAATTTTGCTGGAATCCGTGTAATATCATCATTTAAATGTACCGTTCAATTTATAAAAGAAAGGCGTAAATAAACAAATAAATAAATAAGGGCCATACACTTCTCTTGTGCTCCAAATTGAATTCATTTAATTGTCACACACAGGATGGAGCTTTTTGATCCATAAAGATCTTTGTCAGGACAAATGTGAAACTCCACAAAACTAGTATGTGCAAACACCAGATAGGTGAGGCAACACTTGATCTGTGGGGAATAGCACACAGGTGCACAGATTTGTGCCGCAAACGTACCGCATACAATAAAAAGTGTTAGTCATCAGTGCAAAAACATCAAGGGGGGGAATTCTGCCCCGCGGTCCTGCATTTACAGTCATGTCTCTCTCGTCGTAGCTATGTGCAGATCTATGAAACCAATCAAGAATAGTACGAGAGCTCAGAGTTATGCTTTAGAGATATGGGAAGAATGGTTGCTTCTTTGCTTCAAAATAAGGAAAGATTGTCAGAGCTGCTAAAAAGCGACCAGGGGAAAGAAAGAGAAAGGGAATGCCTTTTAGCTGTTCGGAGAGATGAAAGAACAAAAGGGGGCCTGGCGGCTATGCGCAGAAACACAGATTTTAATTTTTTCGGAAGGATCGGTGAACTCGCACTTCCTTTGACCTAAAAGGAATTTGCGTCATGCAAAGTAAAAGCGTCAGACAAAGCGTCACCTCTGAAATCCGTCTTGGGTACCATACCAGTAAATAGATTGCAGTGTGAAAGCACCCTAAATTCACCTCCTGTCTTTTGGATGGTGGGAGCAGACTTCCACGAAGACAATGGGACAGACTAATCTGGGGGATTTACCAGTGGATTTGTTAAAGGCCGATGTTCCTGGCCAAAGTTTCCCTGACCTCTTGTTAAAAACTTCTCATCTCTCCCATTTTTCCCCCTTGTTCTTTTTATGAATGTGCTGAGCATGGCTCACTGGCAGAGCTGTGGCTCTAATTAAACTCTTACTCCTTCCCCGCAGCGCCTCAGAGTCACTGGGATTCCCAGCCTTTAGATATTCCTGCAGGAGCGTTAATGGGCCTGAAAAGGCTCATGTCAGTGTCACACAATGGGCAAGGCATGGCTGTGTCAGGTCACAAGTCAAAGGGCAATCCGGAAAGGTCAGGCGGAGGCTAATAAGGTGTTGTGTCCGTTAAACTGCGTAATCTCCCTGGGATTCTCCCTAAGGATATGCACTCAACGTGTCACTTCTGCGTGTCCTCTTTCTGGCTAAGAACATTGTTTTGGGGGTGGGGGGGGGGGGGTTTCATTAGTTTTTTTCCAAAGCTGTACTTTTAGGAGGATTAATTAACAAAATGTACAGCACCCGACCCCCCACCCCCACACCCCACCCTACCCTGCCCCAATTTCCCCGTTTCTGTTTAGCATGCTATCTTAAGCCAGCCAATTCAAATGCATAACTAGTTGATACCAAGAAACAATTAAAATTCCACACTTTGGCTTGCGTT
Source organism: Aldrovandia affinis (assembly GCA_029706075.1). Lineage (NCBI taxonomy): Eukaryota > Metazoa > Chordata > Actinopteri > Notacanthiformes > Halosauridae > Aldrovandia > Aldrovandia affinis. The sequence continues at coordinate 811,544 of JAINUG010000023.1, forward strand.
CCGTGGGCTGTCACGATGTGAATAACGCCCTGGCGCTGACAGCGCCTCGCTGGCATGCGGCCCCTGATGAGGGTATTATTTTAATGGAAAAGAGTCGCCTATTCATTATTTGCATGCAGCCATCACCGGGGCACAAAGAGCAGATAATGAAGGGGACAAAAATTTGGCCAGCGGCCACTTTCAGCAACGGCTCCAAACCCGCTCCCCGAAGCCGTGCGGCGCAAGACGGCGCGGCGGTAAACATCTCTGCAGTAGAGCCCGCCGGCAGGCCCCATTTCATAAACAGCTCATTTGTTTTTATACGATCGCTATTATATTATTGTCTATCCATCTCTTTTAATCATCTGGGGGAAGCCTTTTGTTCCGCACGCACTTTAGAACGTTACTTTTGTTATTTTTGCTTATGTGGACTGCTGGCTCGCTGCGCCGTCTTTTCCCAGAAATAGCTGCCATCGCACGGAGAACAATTGATGTAGACATACACCAGGCTGGGGCCGAAATGACAGGATGCATTTGCGTTGTGCGTCTTACGCCCTTACACTTCCTGTTTGCCGTTTCGTTTTACCAATGCGGTGCCCTGCATATTCGAGGTGTCTTGCGATTTTCAATGAAGCGGAGGTCACGGAGCGGAGGATTACTGCAGTAAGGCACGGAGGGTTTAGTCTACAGGAAGCAGTGTATGGCCAATGCTGCCACTTGGATAAGTTTACACTTAAATGTCCAACCACATGCATGCCTGTGTTTGGCAGGAGCTATAATATCTTAAAGGAAATAGGCCTTGGTGTTGTCTGCTGACAGACGTTCTTTTAAAATGACCCCCTCGTCTCTGGTGATATAAAACACGTGAATAAACAAAACACCATAAAAGAAAAAAAGCACATGGCCAGGTCAAAGAGGTGTGGCGACCACCGTCGGGCTTTCACGGAGAAAGAGGGTGTTACTCTTTGACCCCACTAAAACATGGGAGACGCCCATAATTGCGTTCTCTTATGCTTTCTCTTGTTCATTAACCAGCCGCATTGAACCTTTGCGATCGCTGTTCATACACATCTCCTCAGCCGAAGTGTGCATGCTTTTACATCACTCTCAGCCTTTTCTAGGCATGTCATCCTCCTTTTTTTCCATCAACTGAAAACACAATTTTACTCTCCAGGCACGAGCAACTGCCCCCTCGTAAATTTTAAGATTCTATTCATTCTAAAGATTTCATTCATTTATTCATAGCTGTGTGTCCCCCCTCTTCCTCTGCCTCATCCTCAGTCTTGAATCAGCTGACTCCAGTGGGTCCAATCAGATCAGTTGCATCTCCTTCCCTGCCACCCTCGTGTGATCAGCTGCCGCGTGGAGGCAGAGCGAATGACTGCACAGCACACAGGTGCAGGGTGTAACTCTGAATGGCTCCTGGCCCTGCAGTCATCGGCCCTGCCACAGCTCAAACCAAGTGCATGTGTGTTTATCCCATTGAGGGGAGCAATTAGACCTCAATTAGTAGCAACCGCAGTCTCTGGCTTTCCTGCGTTAAAAAAAGAAGAAAAAAAAAACCCAATCATTTAAACAGAGCAGTAAAGTGGAAAGGGTCCTTTGCTACAATGTGGTGATGTAGAAACAGAAGAAATCTTGTACGAGGTCTTAAATTAAATTAATAACAATAATAATCCTCATTTTATTTTGTAAATCCAGACAATTAGTGCCACCTTACGGCATTATACTCAAATAAACAAGTACTAAAAATAAATACGGGCATTTACTGTGTGTGTTTGTACCCTACATGCTGAGGCTGCTTATTTTTGGGGTGACACCCATATTCAATTAAATTTACACAAAAACCCAGGTCACGCCAATTTTGGCTCTGGCTGGGAGTGCCACTAGGGGGTGACAATTGGCTGTCCGCCCCAGGGTGGGGGGAAGCCGATACAAGCTCGCTGCGTATAGGAGTGTCCCTGTGTGCATACCGGAGTTACAGTGATGGCTTGGCGGGTTCTGGCTCAGAAGAGGCAGTGCTCTGCGCATGTCACTGCCAGTTTCATGACTATGGCAGTGAGCTTTCAAATATGAGGGAGGGGATAATTAACATGAAAAATAGGGTATAATTGGCTACTAAATTTGGAGAAAATGGGGAAAAACAGCAGAAGGATAAAATAATATATATATTTTTTTTACACAAAAACATTTTTTTTTAAAGTGCTAGCCTGAGCCCACTATTAAGTTAAAACCTGTTTGGTTATTTTATGTTCCTCATATTTTAATTTTGGAGAGGCCGACTGTTAAGTTTGCCAGACACGGCACACTTCGTTATCAGCCTTATTCACAACGTGTAATTAAGTTGTATTTATTTTGTAGTCTTCGATGCTTGTTGTTTTTTAATTCTTGGTTGCACTGATTGTACTTTTTGGATGTTATGTGAAAAATAACTGAACCTTCCAGAAGATTACCTACAGATATTTCTAATGCTGATATTTTCAGGGGTAATTTGGGTAATTTGGTGAACACTGAAGTTCACTGACATGTACATTTAAAATGTAAACAATTAAATATAATTACCAAATATACATATATCACTATATTATTGTATTATTAGATTATTATCAAAACAGTACTTGTAAGTAACAATACAGTTGTAAGCAAGTTGATCAATGGCACAGCACCTTACTATGAAACTCAACGTTAAAATGATCTTGAAACCTCAAATCATGTAGCGCTAAAGCGAGAAACATTTTCACAAAGGCGTCCTTGACTCTCCTCTGGTTTGAACAGTACAGTTGGTGTCGTTCACGACGGAGTAGAGTCCTGTGGGACTGCACTCGAGCTGCTTCAGCAGAAGTGGTCAAATCAGAGGGTCAGAAAGGCGATATTAACCGCATGAAAACCTTTTTTAAACTTCTTAGGCGCCCTGAGATGTGATAACTTAAATCAAGCTAGCTATTATGGTTTGTATTGTGTAGCGACTTAAAGAGAAATATAAATATGTTGGCAGACGCATAAATGGAAGAATTTCCATATATGCCCTATGTATTTGTGTTGGCTTATTGTCAGTGACGGTATATGTAGCGTTTATATTCCTCTCGAGCATTGTGTGAGGGCACTTATGGGAAGCATTACTTTTATGTTCATAAATGCAGTCCTGCAGTATTGCCGCGGCAGCATAAACCAGGATTGAAAACACAAGAGTGTGTTGTGGAAATGGACGCCATTCATTCTGTGTTAGACACACTTACCTCTGACATGCACTTCTAAATTAGCGAGAATTTTGGGGCTACTAGGGCTGTACGTTTTCTTTTTGTAAAGACACTGCTGCCGTTGTGTGCGGCAAAGGTCCGCTCACGGGGGATCGAAGAGACACGCTAGCAAAGCTCACTTAATGAGCACTGGGTCCGTAGACCACGGCTGACCTGGGCGAAGTGGGGCACCACTGGAGTGACCCCACCGCCCACCGTTTCCCCCACTAATCATGTCTGCTGTTCAGTTCCCAGCTTGTCTCTCATAATTAGACCTTATCTGATCAGGAGGCTTTTAGAAGTCTAGGAGGCGTTCTGATAATTGGACCCCTGTCCTGATGAGGCTTTTATGTTTTTCATTTGTCTAATCGAACCCGTGTCGGTGATAATGCTGGATACTAGTGTTTTTTTTTCAAACATCTTTCTCCCCTGTGCAGTCATTATGCCGGAGGACCACACTGCTTGCGCAGCTGGACTGGTGGACATACGTGCAATAAAGCAACATTTTAGAACCTCCATCCCCTACAGAGTATAGGGTGAATTTGTTCTTGAAAGTGTGATTCATTACAAATAAAATAAAGCGCTACACAATGTCACAGGTCAAACGGGAAATAAAAAAACTATTTAATAATTGGATTCCGCCTACTTGAATCTCTTGAATCCCAGGTGAATTTTTCTATCAAAGTCTGAGAGGGTGGGGTGACAAAATGTATCTTTTCTGGTTGAGTTGGCATGTAATGACCCATATTTAATTGTGTGCATCCTACAGTCATTTGAAATTAGATTGTTATGTTTGAGCAGGACCTGTTTTGATTGCTGTTATAGAAGCTTGCATCTGTTTCTTACACAGGTCAGAGAAATGGATGGCCTCCCTCTCATCCTGGATAACTGCAGCATCGACAGCAACAACCCCTGTATCCTTAACCTTCACAGAACCAATCGCTGTGCCCTAATGTGGTCTTAATTGTCTTCATTACTGAAGAGCCTCCAAAATCTTAGCATTTTGCTTTTCCTGTGATTTCAGTGTGAATGCCTCCATGAGTTATAAATCTCGTATGCACCTTTCCAGGTTGTGCATCCAGCTTAAGCTCTCGTCCTCGGTCCAGGGCCACGCCCCACAGTCTTTCATTGAATCCTGGCTGCCCCGGTGCTGACTGTGGCTGGGGGTCCCGCGGGACAATGCATAATTAGGCGTCGCATCAGTCAGAGGGGGGTGCTACAGTCAGCAGGGTATCCCCCGCTGGGTATTGCATCAGGGTTCCTACTTGCAATGGCTGTGTTGCTCAGCTGGTGGGCCACACAGTGAAATGAAGCTGAAGCTGGCAGAACACACTGTCTGATCTCTCCCGTATTCATGGAGCTTGTTGCAGCAATGGGACGAGCCTTCAAATACAAAATTGAGCTTTCTAAATAGGGGGAGAAGTAAAACTTTGGGAGAAAAAAATAATTATAATTGGCACTAAAATGATCATTTATATTATAATTAAACACTATCATGTGACCAGTATTAGTTGGAGGTCTGAGGTCATGAGGTCACGTAATGGAACAGCCTTTGGCCTGCCTCTTCATTCCTGCACTTGTGTTGTCTGTAATCTAAGCCTGGAACGAGGAAGAGTATTGAACCAGTTGAACAGATTACACAACACTGTGTGTGGGTTCCTTTTCTTTTCTGTTTGGCAGAATAACTATTGCTAATTGCTTTTATTCCCCCTTGGAGGGAAATCAATTTTTTAATACCATTTAAGACCCTGTTGATATTGAATTATAGCCCAGATACTGATTAATTGTGAAACGTAATGCTGTGCAGTTTGAGAGTATTTTGCGTTGTGCATGTAAAGCTTGATGTATGGACTCTGTTCCCGGCAGCTGAGCAGTGTGCTTCTGTGTGGCCAGGGTTATTTTAGCGCCGCGTCACAGTCGCTCGCTCTGCCGCGGACCTTGGACGCCTCGCTCCTGAGGTTTAGCCTCAGCCGAAGGTGTCCAGTGTGTTTGGACTTCTTGCTTGGGTTCCTCTCCCACGGCTGTCTCCTGTTTGGTTTCGCTGCACGCTCAGATTAGCAGCTCGGGTTTTCTTAGACGGTCATTTTGTGTTCGTTTAGCGTTTACTTATGTTTCCGCGCGATCTGGCGCACCCTGCACACTTTCCGGGTCTCCCCTGTCTCATGAATGACTCCTTTGAAACCGACAAAAGGGCATTTGGAAAACCGACATTGTGAACTGTGTGAATTTTATGGCTATTGACCGTTTATAGTGTCTTTTTGTTTTTTGTTCCAGTAAGGTATGGTTTTCAGGCCTTGTCATTACCCTGCTGTGTGGTCATGCTCAACTCTTAAGTTTTGGATAGTCTGGCCTCAGGGAATCGACCACACAGCATGTGCTGTGTTCTCACTGGCTCCCGGTACTTTTGAGTTTGTGTTGAATTTCCACAGGTGTACCTGACCTCGTATCCGTTCCAAAAGTGTCAGGGGTCGACTGCCCCTCACTCAGCCACTTAGGCCAGCTGTTCATACAGTACGACAGAGAGGTGCTTGCAAAAGAAAATACCCCAACGTTTACAGATGTCTGTGTGGAGACTAGCTTAGCAAGTAAGAATACAGGTAACAAAGTGTTTATTCTACCTCATTTGACACATATTTATGATGGGTGTTTTGTCTTTTTTAATTATTATTGCTGCCATGCAGTTCAATTTAAGTGGGCAGATATACAATATCACCATGTAGTTCAATGATAAGTTAATTTCAAACGTGTTTAAAGGAAATTTGAGGAAATGGAAGATAATTAGACATCGGTGCTTTAATGAATGAGGTCTCCCTGACCTCATGAGAACGCACACCACCCCTGCGCAGTGTAACGCTATGGCAACTTACTTCTATGTTGCTATGTAACTACGTAGCTCAGTCCTCTGTTTGCAGACCCACGGAGTAGTGGCTCGAATTGGCGCCGCTGTCGCCTGTGTGTTCCCTTCACTGTGCGAGCAGGGGTGTGATTCTCGGATGACGGTGGAGAGAACCCAAGCAATGTGCTCGGCCGCCCTGCCAGACAGCAGTCAGTAATACCGCTCCAGAGGTTTTACCACAGAGCTCCAACATGATAAATCCTAATAAACCTGTCACATAATGGAGAAGGATTTCTCCTTTATTGCCTGCTTACTTCTCAGAGGCATTTTGTCAAAGCTCAGCGTGGTCCTCGTGTAGATCTCCATCTGACATCTTTTATTTTCGTCAGCGGAACCCCCGCACATTTCTCATTGTCAAGTGACAACATAAAATACAGTTCTAGGCCTCCAATTGTTGAGTGTCTGACAACGTCTTGGCTATAAAGTGTGAGTTTGTGCAATATTATATGTGCTATTACTTAAACCATTTTCCTTTATTACAGAGATTCGCCTATCATCACTGGATATTCTTTCAAAACACATTAAGTGAGCTATTCATTCACTTTTCAAACGGTTCAGTGAAACTGGCATCTGGCTGACATGGTTCTCTGCAGAGTTTCCTTCATAGCTGTGTCGCCCTCTTTAGGGCCCCAGAACTGAGATCAGTCAATCAATCAATCACATTTTTATTTGTGTAGCACGTTTCATACGACAAGTGCAACTCAAAGGGCTTTGCACAAAATGATTGAAAAGGGGAAAGAAAAGAAGAGAAAATACAGAAAATGATTAAAAAGGGAAAAAGGATTCTTATAAAAGCAAAAGTAAAATGTTTAAAATAAATACAAAAACTAATTTAAAAAAGGATTAAATAAAAGCATTGGTAAAAAGGTGTGTTTTGAGTTTCCAGAGAGGTTGATTTAGGGATCCATCCCTTGTAGTAATAGGTGAGTGACCCATACACCCCTTCACCCCTTCATACACCCCACCATACACCCCACAATGGGTGGAGCTGACATTTGCTGTCAGTCACTGACTCCAGTCACATCATTTCTCCAAAGCAAAGCATTATGGTTGGTCCACATCAGCGAGTCATGAGGTTGCCAGGGGGGTGTGTCCAGTTTTAGTAGCCTAGCCTTTGGTGCAGTGGTGCACTCCACAATCTGGAATCAAATACTGACCATGCCAGGGCCCACTGAAGCCAGAAGTCCAGTGGAGTGATTAGCCATAGCTTCACCCAGGTTTCTGGCCGCAGGGTCCTCTCCTGTCTCGTCGTGCGACAGTGACTCCTCTGGTTGATTTAGGGCCAGCGAGTTCTGATTGGTCATGTACAATTCCCACCATTGTCAGATGTTGTTGTTAAACATTGACAATGATTTGTTGACAACGATGCACCAAAATTCCACCAGCCATCAGCATTCTTTTTTTTTTTTTTTTTTTTTTTTTATATGACAAGATGTTGATGTACAAATTACCCCTGTTTAAGTTGTGACTTTTTTTGCATCATTTCTGCTATAAAGAATTGTGGCAGTTTGTTACAGTAGAACCTCAAAGATACAAACCTCAGAGTAACAGACTGACTGACCGGTCAACTGAACACGGTATGAATGAAAACAGGCAGACCTGAATGATAAACTCATCTGACATCATCTTCTGACAAGTATCCATGTCCCAAACATTCATCATCATCATCAGCTAGAGGAAATTAGCTCGCTAGAAATCTACCTGCATCCATGGTTTAGTTTTTGGAGAGTGAGCAATGAGCATTTCTGTGTCTGTGAGTGAGTTTGTGTGTAAGTGTGTTTGTTTGTGTGTCCGTGTCCGTGTGTGTGTCCGTGTGTGTGTGTGTGTGTGTGTGTGTGAGCGTGAGCAAGCGAGCATGCATGCGTCTGGTTATGGAATGAACTGAGGGGGTAGGTAGGGGTAGTTACTCATCAGTGTGGTGAGAGTTTGCATTTTGTGCCAGTAAAAAAATGTCACACCGTTCTGTTCTGCCGAGGCCAGTTCCCAGACATTTAGAGCAGGACAAAGCATCAGGAAATTCCCCTTCTCCATCTCCCTTCAATCGCGTTCATTTGCAGATCATTCCTCCAGATAGACAGATGATGCCACACTTCAGGACAAATAACTGTGTCCTAGGCCTTTATATTCCCCCTTTGTTGGTTTTATTTCCCAGTGCGGTTTTGTCGTTTTGATTGGTTGTGTCATCATTGTGTTGAGCTCCCCGCTCTGATTTCCTGTTTGATGCACACTCTGCCTGGATCATTCGACAGTGGCGCAGGATGTAACATTTGGAATTTCAAAAGAGGAAACGGGACAAGTCCCCTGGTAAATGTGGGCGGCTGATACAGCACACGTACAGTCCAAACGCTCCCATTCTTATGAGAATGCTGCTGTTTTAAATTTAAGAACAAGGGGCACTGTGCCAGTTGGTCTTTTCACTGGGGGATGAGCCATTAATCTCAGTTTGTGTCCCTCTATTGGGGCTTCCTGACCGGTCGAGGAAGTTGTCATCATTGGTTATCATTGAACTTGTTCACGTGGGTCACATGTGCGGCAGCCAAGCCACCGCTGGCAGAAGGGAGGTGTAGGGGCTCATTGTTTGTCACTTTGACTCTAACATAGAGTCCCTCTCTCTCTCCTCCTCAATTTTGGCATGGAGTCTGTCTCTCTCTTTGCTTGATTTTGTTGAAATAGTTTTTAGTTTTTTCATATTAAGGAGAGCGCCGCATATTGTGTTGACTCTGTGATGTTCAGGAACAGAGACAGATTTGGTATGGGAGGGACAGCAAGCCTTATTTTGTTTCAAATAATTAGTAAAGAAAACGTTTTTGTATGCTTTTACAGGGCAGGGCGGAGCACCTGAGGTGGTTGCAAAGTGCAGCCAAGTCCTCTGCAGGCTTTGTGTGGACCACCCTGGAGGCCGTGAGTGAGTAAAGTGCAGATGTGCAGAACAATGCGCAACAGACCAGTTGATGGTCTTGGCGGGGAGCGTCTGTTTCTACAGAGCCCAGCTTGTTGTGACTGATGGCAGCCTGACTGCATGGATTTACACTAACAAGGACTAGATGGTAGCAGCGGATGTGGCAGTGTGAAAATAAGCACAAAGACGGAACGTTGGGAAGCCTCCATCTCGGTGGGGCGTTGAGACTCATGGTCTCCTAGATTATTGCCAGTGTTTGATGGCCGGTGTTCAACCATCATTTTTTTGCCAGTTTTGAATTTGCTGGCTGTGAAAATCCCTGAACTAGGGACAGTGTGCTGTGTTAGTGCAGCCTCTAGCACGCTGATAGTGGGAGTGTGCTGGCCTCCTGATAAAGGCACTGTGTTTCTGTACCCCCTCTAAGGGCTTCACAGCCCGTCACCTCAGCGTATAACAGTCAGTCTGGTCCTGAGCACTTTATTTTGATAAAAACATGCTTTAGTAGAAAGTTTATATTTTATGCACACACCATGGCCTGTGTACATCTTCTTTTTTTTCTTCTTAATTTGTTTCAGATTTTTTCCAGTTTTTCTCCCAATTTAGTACCCTCTATTTCGATTTACCCCGCCTCCCCCCACACAAGTTTGCTGCTCGTCTCAACAAGGCAAGCTAATTCTCTGAGGGCAGCCTCCTTCGAGACGGAATTTGCCCACCGATGTTCTGGAGACACCCTTACGTGCTTCACGGTAAACTTGAGCTGGCTCACCCTCCCCCCTCCCGCTGGGGCGGACAGCCAAATGCCGCCCCCAATCGGGGCTAACGGCCAGGGCCTGTCTGGCAGAGACGGGTTCCAAACCTGATGGGCAAACCCTGATAGGCTGCGCACACTTGCATCAGACCAGCCCAAAATACGGGTGCGTTAGACCGCTATGCTATCCGACGCCCCTATGTACAGCGTTTACGTGTTTAAGTAAACGTCATTGCAATCAACATTTTTGTTGTTTTAATTGATTGGGACTGATATTTATATTATTGAGCCAATGTGTTTAAGTTTTCTTTTTTGCTCTGCAGTAACAGCATTTCAAAATGGGCAGGTTTGTAGCTCTCAAGGGAGGCATGGCGGTCTGAGAGACCCAGAGAGGCGGAATGGCTCCTGCCTTGCTGCCGCTCCCCCTCTCTGTCCGAGACTGCGGGGAAACCTGCTCACGCTGCAGGGCAGGTGGGGTAACACGCCGGCCTGTGGACACAGCGCGCCGCCATGGCCCTTTCCACGGGGGAAGTCGCCCCATTCAGGCATCCTCCCGACAGACCTGGTGGAGCCTTGGAGGAAGCCAGAAAGTGTGACTCATTACTGTCGGGGTCCGGGGGCAGTGCCACCAGAGACCACAGACAGATAAGTCTCGCTGCAGTGTCTGTCAGCCTCAGATGATGCAATGGGACTCCCTGCTTTTTTAATCTGCCCTGTGCCACACGCACCCTCCCCGCTGGCCACCCCCGGCTCTCGCCGCCTCGGCAGAGTTCTCATTAAAAAAAGGGAGAAAGGTGCCTGATTATTACCATTTTATTAATTTTTTTTTGCGTCTGCTCGGGTTGACACGCCGTATTCAGCGACGTGTTGATGTGTTCCCTGCCGTTGGACCTTCGACCTTTCGAAGAGGCTGATTTCATTGTCACAGAACTGTGGGGGAACTTTGAGCCGGGGCTGGTGATTCCCAAAACAGGTATGCACAAAGCAATGTGTTTTTCAACACGGCACAGCCCCGCTTGCATTACGCTCTCGCGCCGCAGTCATAAAAACCAGAAAGGAATGCGACTACCCTGCACTCAGGTCTTGCCTCATTAAGCTTTTGATCAGAGACCACCATAGCTACTAAAGCAAACATGCGAAAACAAGAGAAAACAGTTCCCTGCAGTGATGGTGAGAGAGCGGGCCAGTGTCTTGAGGCCGTACGGACCCCGCCCGCCCCAGAGGAGAGCGACGGGGGAGGCGAATGCTCCTGTTCTCGCTGTTTTTTTCTCCGCCGTAGTGATGAGGCAGGATCATCTGTCATTCTTTCCTCATGAGACACACGAATAAACTCATCCGTGTAATCATGATTTTTTTTGAAGCCATGGGTCTACTGCATACCTTGATATGTCTAGGCATGACTGGAAAGCTGGTGAGCTGCAGGTGATGAGACAGTATTTGGAGAGGGGAGGGAAGCCTGTCTAGAACAAGTCATCTGGGAGGTGTTTTTTTTTACAAAATTGACCCCTGGGCCATACAATAAAAAGACTGGTAATGTTGTATTGGTGCTAAGCTCTTCACATTATTTCATATATATAAATGAAATAAAAGCATTATGAGTGTAATCAATGTACATTTATCCTCCTTTTAAGATGAAAAAACGTACAATTTTCTGTATGGATTCGAGACGAGTTTGGATTTTGGGTCCATTTCATATCGCCATTTGCTTCACAAGCGTACTATGATGAAAGCATTGTTAAAAAGTTGTGAAAGTGATTTAGTGGAATCTTAACCATTTCAGTGCATAATCAAATGAATAAATACCCTATGACAATTATCTTAACTGAATTTCATCTTTCATAATCTAGAACGTAACAAGATAAGCAAACGTTATTTTTTATCAAGATTGTTGTGGGAAATGTACACATTTGGACAGTTTGTTTTGCCTTCTAGTTTTGTCTTTAACTGACATTATGATGATCTTCGATAGTGCACCACTTGCAGTTGTTGGGTTTGATGATGTCACCGGTGCAAAAGATGGCCCCTGGGTTATCTTGTTGCTCAGTTGTGCAGTTCTACACTAGGTGTCACTGTTGTGGCTAGTTTACATTACTGTCCCCTGTCATTTCCTCTTTATACGACCGCATGAGAGTCAGGATGCTCACTGTTAGTCTCACTATCAGACCTCCACCCGTGTGCTTACTTTTGTAGTGATGGGAATATGACAGAATTGCTGTCCAGATAAATAGAAAATGGCGGGTATTTTATTCAAGTATTCTCTTGGGAAGGCCCATAAAATCAGTGATTAATTAAGACGGAGCATTAGTAGGAAACGTGGAAACCATTTTGTCCATATGTTTTGTAAGGTGGTTGAATAATACATAAAAAATGTGTACATAGAGTCTACTTATCATTGTTGATCACTTTGTGGAGAAGTTGGTGGTAAGTGCCAATTGTACCAAGTTGAATAGTTGGTCGAGCGTTGTGCACCACATTATCAGCCTTATGCATAGTGTGGAGCATAGCGATCCTTAATTTGGAGCCCCCATTTTGTCCTTGTTCTTCATTTGTAAAAACAAATGTAAAAAGTGTGTGGTGATGCGCGTTCCACAGACAGGAGGATGTCTGTTTTTGTCAGTGAGCAAACCGCGCTTGAGTGTAGCGCCGCTATCTGTGCTCAGGGCCTTGTGAGTTCCCTTTCAGGTTCCACGTCGGCAGGTTAAGACCAGACCCCGACGGTGTGGACAGACTTGCTGCGGTGCACTTCTCCCAAGTCTTCATCACAGAGAATTGTTTCGCGGGAGGTTGCTTGTAGAATGTCAGGAATCTACCCTCCTGGCGGAGTGCTTTGTGTGAGAGTCAGGGGAGAGCACACATCTGACCTCCCACGTTTGCCCTGTCTGCCCTGCGCCCCACACACTTTCTCACTCTCACTCTCTCTCTCTTTCTTTCTCCCCACTTTTCCTTGCCTCTCTCATTGGCCTTTGAGTCAGTGACGCAAAGAGGTCTAGACAGAGAGACGGTGTGCTTTCTCTGACGGTGGCAATCTGGTTCGTTCTGGCCTGGGCCGGACAACACATTAAGGGGTTCTCTTAGGAAGAGGGCTTGTTTTTTGGTTTTCCTGACACATCTGCCTCCAGGCATTCCTAGTCCCCCAGAGCAATTAAGCAGCATACTGCATTTGCATATGTAAGAGCACTCTATGCACTGATAGTGATGTGGTTGTTTAATGTTTGTGTGTGTGTGTGTGTGTGTGTGTGTGTGTGTGTGTGTGTGTGTAAATGTGTGTGAGTGCTTCTGTGTTTGTGCGTGCGTGCGGTTGTGCGTGCGTGCGTGCGTGAGTGCGTGCACGCTAGTGTGTGTGTGTGTGTGTGTGTGTGAATGTATGTCTGTGTGTGTGTGTGTGTGTGTCTGAGTGAACAAGATTATATCTGCTTTTTTATTTGTGCTCTGGTTAAAGCTGACATTTTGCTCTCTTCTCTCAAATGTTCCATTTCAGGTTGTTTGTATTTAAAACTGGACAAATTCCATCACTGTAAGTTGAAATGGTCAGATATGGTGAAACGGTCATGATCTTTGTCTCTCGCTTTCCATCACCCCCAGTCGCCCACAGTTTGTTGTTTTCCGTCTATTTAAGGATTTATGACTAACCTCGGAATCAACTATCATTACTTTCGACTCATTTTCCCCGTTTGTGTGTGCATTCCGTGCTGATAAATACTTTTACCCTTTGTCTGGGAAGAGGAAGCCATTTGAGTTGACTCAGTAATATAACAGTAAATCTCTGTCCAGCCTGTTCCTTGTCTTTTGATGTGGAGTGAGAGACTGTAGGTAATATGCCACAATGCGAAGTGAGGGATTGTGGGTAATGTAATGTTACTCTTGACCAAATTAAATACTCCTATGAAATCTAAACTGCATACTAGCAAAAATAAATCCTTAGTTGGCTAAATGAAAATATTAATCTATTAGGAAGAGAGAGAGTAAAAAATTGAATGCACATGGAAGGCTTCTAGAATATTAATTACCATATTATGAAACACAGTTAAAAATAAAATGGAGCTCTTAAAACTGCAAGGTCACAGTATATTTTGACTCTTATTTCCAACATCAGCAATAACTCAAGAGTCTTGTTCAGCTTGATAAATCACATTGTAAACCATTCCTCTAAAACAATGAATTGCTTGTCTCTACTGGAGTGTGAGGAATAAACATTTTTAATTAATAAGATAGACACCATTAGAAACCATATTCCTGACTGTGATTCTGTCCAACATATCTCTCTGGACATAAGGCTTTGAAGCTAGATAAGTTTATTTTTACAACTGCTGATGAATTGTCTAATATTGTGATGCATGTGGACACTTATTCCTGTTCCTTAGATGTTATCCCTGCTATACTTTTCAATCTGGGTGTAGTACTGAAACTACCCTGCTTGGAGTAGCTAATGACTTGCTGTTGAATGCTGATGCAAATGAAGCATCCATCTTAGTCCTTCTAGATGTTAGTGTAGTGTTTGCCACTGTTGATCGCACCATTTTAATGAATCACTTGAAAACCTGTGTGGGTCTGTCCTAATTGTGGTGTCCTCCAAGGGTTGACTTTAGGGCCATTTTTATTTTCTAAATATTTTACATCCTGCTCTTGGACACATAGTTTCAGTCATGTCGTCTCATTCCATTGCTATACAGATTTGTGGGTAATCTGCAGTATTGTGGAGTGAGGGATTGTGGGTAAAATGCAGCAATTTGGAGCGGGGGTTATTTTGGGTAATCTTCATGATTGTGAAGCAACGGTTTGTGGGTAATATTTGGCAATATGGAGTGAGGGCTGTGAGTAATTTGCATTAATGTGGAGGGGAATAAGCAGAAAAGATGTGAAAGGTTGGTGATGGTGGGATTGGGATATGTTGACATGGCATCTCACCTCAGAATTGTGTGTTCTGACTTGTGCAGAGGGTGTTAAACTTGTGAAAATGTGAAAGGTGGTGTCTTTATTTCAGGCAGGAGTTCCCCATCACACTGCAGTGCACATCTCTGAGGAAATTGGTAGATTAGGGACGGGCTTTTGGTAGTAGTGATTAAAAGAGGCCTATGATATGTGGTATTTCCATGATGTGCAAGATTATCACTGTGTGATGGGAAAAGGAAATATTGCATAATATGTTTTAAGGCACCATCCCATCCCAACCTTTTACAATATCCTCTGATAAGCACTTCATGCATGCATTTATTTATTAATGTTAGAAATATTTGTGAGTTTATGGACATAATTCAGTCAGAAATATTTACGATTAATTGCAAGCCTTGTTTTAGCAATGTAATACGACTCCACAGTACACTAATGCTACAAAAAGGCAAATCAGACTTTCTTTGTTCATTTTACAAATGTGCTACTGTACTTCTGAAAGAGGAATATGCATTAAAATGTGGTTATAGAGACCAAAATACACACCATGTTAGCAAAAATAGGTATCTGTGTTTTCCTTTTATCAAAGAATCTCTTTTCTTCTGTGATGCTGTCTCTTCTATACAGTAGAGAGACCATACTGTAAGGCCATAAAGATAAGTGATGAGATGATGTCACTCAGTGCTTTTCCCCACTGCAGGGATGTTTGTTTTTTGGGGCAGCTATGACAAGACTCAGCTGTCCTCTCCTATTCCGTCAGCCTGGTTGGCTGGCTAGCTGGCTTCCACCATGGACATGCATGCCTTCAAACCAGCAGGCCGAAAACAAGCCCCTGTTGTAACATCCTGTTTTTAATCTGGGGAGATCAATACCCGCTGTCTACTTAATCAAAGTTTTTTTTGTTTTTGTTAAACCACTCCCTTCCCCCCCTTGGCACATGGTTGCCATGGGTGACTCTTTTTTTCCTTTTAATTTCTAATCTCTAGTACATAGGGGATTCAATTTTAAATGAAAGCTTTCATTAATCTTCAATAATGGTTAGCCAGGATAGGTGGCGTTATTGGTGATATTAAGGTTAGGCGATGGGGCCAGGTGCTGCAGCTGGACAACCTGCCATCAGGTAGTAATGTGCCCCACACAGCTGCTGCCCTGTTCTCCTGGCCTGCGCCCTGCAGCTGTCCGCTCTCATTACTCACCAGGGCATAGTCCCTGCTGACAAAAAGGCCTTTGGGCCACATCATATATCGTTTCAACAGGGCCATTGACTGTTCAGGTCCTGCTGCCCCTCTCTCCTTCCTCCTTGGGCTCAGACCTCTGAGTCAGTGCTGGTTAGAGGGGGGGAGTGTACCTGTATGTCACTGGGGACAGAGGAGTACTCCTCAGGCAGTGAAGGGCCAGCTGTGTCACGTTGCTGTGTGTTTTGTGTGAAAGAGAGAGAGAGGGAGACACAGAGAAAGAACGAGAGAGAGAGAGACCAAAAGAACGAGAGACAGAGAGAAAGAGACAGAGGGGGGCCTACAGTGCAACCCTGGATTTAAACCAAATGGGATATTCCCACACTGTTCCAGCCAAAGCCATTCACTTTGAATGGCGGGAGGACTATGTACGTGTGTTCCTGAAGGTGTTGCTGGCCACTGTGCGAACCGCAGCGTCAGCGCCATACGCTCAGTTGAAAGTATTTAACTTCTGTGACAATCGCCCTGAAAGGCTAACACGTCAGCCAGTCGAAACTCGTCAACACCGTGTGCGCATTTCCTTGTGCCTGATCTATCAACAGTGTGTACACATTCCCTTCTAAACCCTTCTATTTATGCTGTTTAAAAATGTTACAAAGAGCCAGCAGGAGATTTTTTTCCCGTTACGTAGGAAAATTTCCTTGTGACTGAACGAGGGTACTGCAGGGAGGGTAACTCCACCGAGATATTTTCATGCCACGCTGTCAGAAGCAAGCTGGGGGGCGGCAGAGAGTGGGAAATGCCGTCTGGGTGTAAATCCAAGATTAGCCGTTGCAGAGTGGAGAGGAGAGAGTGTCTGTGAGGTTTTGTTTGAGGAGGTGCCGCTCTCTCTCTCCAGCCGTGCTCACTTCCCCTGAGATTTATCTTCCCTCTGTTGCTATGATACAGCTCTACAGCCGTTCGTTCCCCCTGCAGCAGGCCCTCCGGAGGTTCCCTGGCTCCGGGACGCGGTCTTTGGCATTTTGCGCTTCAGCCCTGCAACTGATACTGCATTTGAAACTGTGGTGAATGGTGCACTGAGGCAGCCTGCTAACAGGACGAAATCGCAGTCAGAACACGTTTTTTTCAGACAGACAGAGAGGGAAACTCAAGGGCCCTTAAACTCTTAACCACTTGGGTCACTGAGGGATGTGAGGTTTGATGGCCTTTATTTCAACTGGCTGTGACAAAGTTTTTTACTGGTGACAAAGTTAGTTTCTAACCGTCCCCGAGTCTGGATGTGCTTTAACTCTGTGGAAAGAAGGTCAGTGACTTTGCTGGGGCAATGGGGTGAAACAGATACCGGACTACACAGCAGAAATCTGTTGTTTGTTTAGAATCCCTGCTGTAGGCGTGGCTTACTGACTTACCTTTCTACCTGTTCTCTCACACTCCAACGTGATTTCAGAACAATAACTTAACGACAAACAAATCCCAGAATTTAAGTAGCCTATTACATCACATCACATTACATTACAGGCATTTAGCAGAGCAGACACCCTTATATAATAATAATAATATACACCATTTAGCAGACGCTTTTATCCAAAGCGACTTACAGTAGGGAATGCATACATTTTCAGTATATGTGGCCCCAGTGGGGATTGAACCCACAACCTAAGTGTTGCCAACGCTGTGCTCTACCAACAGCCACAGAGAACCACTTTTATCCAGAGCGACTCACACAGTTTACATTTCTTCACATGCAATCCATGGATTGGTTAGGTCAGGTTAAGTACCTTGCTCAAGGGTACAACGGCAGTGCCCCCACCTGGGAATCGAACCTGCAACCTCTACAGTTCCCTAACCATTATACTACACCACCGCTACGTTATACTACATTACCTGTCGTAAAATGGAATGTAGGGACAGTTAAAGCTTTTTGAGTTCAGGTGTGCTTATGAAGGGATGTACAGGTAGTGAACAAAACCTTTACCAGCCTGTGAAATTCTGCAGGAGGAATACCATGACCTGTGAATAATATTGATGTCAACCTCCTCAAAACCATTGGGCGACTTCTTGTACTCTGTGGACCTTGTCATCTTTAAAGACACCACTCTCAGGATCTCTGCAGGATGTAAATGCTTTAACATGGGGGGAAGATGATCACTTCTCAAGTAATGACTTGTATCAACCTGGCCTTCTGATGGTATGAGTGAACCCAAACCATGCCAGGAAAATGCGCCCAATGCCATTATGGACCCACCAGAACCTTTCACTTAATAGCTTTAGCAGGAGTTTAAAATGAGAAAAGTAGATATAATTTAAATGAAGACTCCTCAAAACTGTCTTTACACGGCAAATATATTTTTATGTCTTCCCTTCTGTATGCAGATAGAAAACCACTCTAATCAACTTTGTCCCAATACTTCAACCTATGTTTCTGCAATTATAGCACAAGAACAGACCAAGGTGCCAAGGTGACAAACCTGATGCCCAATTATGTGCTTCCCTGTGGGGCTGCCGGCCGGTTTCCACTGGCTTGGTCAGGTGTGCCCCCAACTCCCCAGTGTTTCAGCTTGAGGCACAACCCGACAAGCCTCGGTTGCCTCTCTCATACCCCGTTCATGTTGAGCAGAAATGTGGTATTGGACACAGATCATACCATCCAACATATTCAGCCGCCCTTTCCACTTGGTTTCGACCGACATCAGACGCAGTTTGTTTCTGTCAATCGGAAAGGAAAGACGGGTCTGATGCTCCTTTCATAGAACGCCGTCAAACACGCCACAATGAAATGAAGCTTAAAAACAATGCTTGGCGAGAAGTACCATTACTATGTAGAACGTAGTGTAGTGTGTTAGTTGCCATGGTAATCAGCACAAACATTTAATTCATTTAATTTGTGTTATTCTCTCAACGTAAAAGCGTGAATGTGGATTTTATTTTTCACGGTTTTATTTTCACGATCTGAAGGGAAAACTGAGCCATATCGGACGCAGTATTCTCAGTGTGAAAAAGGTTTTGGGTGTTTCGAGCGGCTTTTCTGTAGTGCACTCTGCGCATTTTAACATGAGAGAAAAGGTGACCATCACTTGCCACAGAAAAAGGGAGGTTTGACATATTTCGGTATGTTCTGCGAAAGGTATCATGCCGTTGACTGTTGTTGTTTTCGTTGGCCAGCTCTCTGGCTGTTTTTCTGTTTGGTTTCTTCCCAGCGTGCTGCATCTGGCCTCTCCCACAGGCAGTGGGAGAGGAGCCTATTTGCATGACACATTTATATGTATTTACTGTGCTGAGGTTTCATGTCATGCGCCTTTTGTGAGGTTTTGGGAATTAATCTTTGTGTCATGTCTGTGGTACATTCCATGAGCTTTGCATGTACTTTTATTTTCTGTTTTTATCCCCCGTCGTCAAAAGGAGCATTATGGTTTTGGGGTTGGCCCTTCCCTCCTCCTGTAACAAATGTGCTTTCCGGTCTCATTCTGCGCATGAATTTTGATTGAACTTGAGACAAATGTCGCCCAGACTATTCCCCCAAAAACATAAATTTCCGGGTCACAGTGGTTGAAGTTGAACGCTTCTCCTCACTGTTCACAGAAAGTTCTGGAGTTAAAATGGTCAAACGCCAGGGGGCTGTTGGGTGGCCTGCCCTGCTAAAGCCCTGGTGTCAGTGAGGACAGTGGCCGCCAGCCTCGCAGGGCGGCGCGTCATTGGCCGGCAGCCTCGCAGGGCGGCGCGTCATTGGCCGCAGCGTCGCCTCTGACCTCTGACCTGTGCGCAGCGTACTGCGAGAGGGATGTTTTGTTGGTTTGGCTGTGGTCTCTGTCATACGTACAGACTCCGAGGGGCCTGCCTTTGTCGTGGGCTGACCGTATGCCTTCACTCACTGCAGGGACGGACTTGGCTGTTTTTGTTTAGGCTTCTTGGTTGGAGGACTGGGTGTATGGAAAGTTCAGTGAGGACTTCACCCTGGGCCAACATTTCATTAAAAAAACCAACAGAAAAAAAGAGACTCATCCTCAGACTATTTTACAATGCAGTGGTTTTCTTCGAGAGCCTGACAAATGTCCAATGAAATGCATGCTTATAGATATCTAGATCTCATAAATATGGAAGCGGGGTATAATGGCCGTTGAGGGAGCCAATGTACAGATCTATAAGGGTAGATAAAGTGCATTTAACTGAGCGGTCCACAGATGTGTAGCAGTATTGTTGCACTGTGCTCAAATGCATTGAACAAATGCATAGACAGTCACAGGGGCTTGCATGATCCTTGGTCAGAACTGTAGTGCAAAGCCGAGGAATACGTTCTTGCCTCTCGTTCTGAGGAGAATGCAGTTAAACAGATGACAGTTTATGGTTCTTCCACTTTTATTTTATATTTGTAGGCCTCCATTGGTATTTAGTGGACACAGATTAAGTGTGATCAGAAAGTCATTAAAACGTGATTGCGCTCTTCACATCCCTTGTGATCCTCACAATGTACTAATGGTACAAATGTTGCTGCCTTGATAAGACAGGATCTAGGGGCTATCTAGTGGTTATGCTATGGTCACTTGAGTGAACGATCAATTAAACCAACTGATGGCAAAAACATTTAGGCCTAATCATATATCCAAAATCTGTATTTCTAAAAACAAATATGGAAAGAATGACATGTTTCTTTTGATGATCAGTACCTCAGTTAACACTTGACTAAAAAATATGGGTACAAGTACTTTATATAAACGGGAAATGCTACCATCACAATGCATCACACTATTATGTTCTGATGCAATAATCTAACCTTGTTCACATGCATACTGAAATGTAAAACCTTTACAATCACAGACCCCCCACACACACACAAATGAACAGTATTTTCCTGTACAACACAGAAAATCAGAAGCCATGTGGCTCTACAGCCATGGCCAAGTTTCAGCACAACAAGGCAAAAGGTTTTTGATGAAAATATTCACAAGTTCTGACAGCATGGTGAGGTGTGAATTCATTTTGGCGGTAATTGCTTGTCAATTGAAAACAGGTTTTCTGTGTCAACATAAGAGACTTTATCATGGAAGATAAAAATGTGTAGATTTGTGTGATTCACATAATTAGGGCATTGCAATTTGATTGAAAACTAGCGTAAAAGCATCTGCAGAAAGTCGTTTTATAGAAATACTTTTGTGATTTGATCCTTGAGCTTTTGCTATTTAACCTTGCCTTCACAATATCAATTACAGTGTGTAAACAATTGAGACAAAAATGATGTTCTTAAACAGAAAGGAAATGCGTTTCTCACGCATGTGATAACAGTGAAAGAGTGGCTACAATGAAATGAGAACTACCAAGAACTATAAGCTCCTTGGCCAGAAGCATGTAATGTTTATTCAACTAATGTCATGTTGTTATAAAACCATGTGAGGTTGGTCTGGTGTGTTTTAGTGATTTAGAAACATTTAAAAACTGATGGGCTCTGTCTTCTAAATCAGTCTTTACCAGTTCTAAATCTAAAAGACTGTCTGCCATTGGTTGGCACAAAGCCTGGTTTCCAAGGAACTCATTGATGAGAACTCATCATTTAAGTCCTTCAATTTGCATGGCTTTATGTTCATTGGAAATTGTTTCAATTGAAGATAAAATGAAGGCCCTAAGTGGAATAAATATGTCATTTTGCAGGGAGTCAGTTTGGGGATGCAGCAGTTGATCTTGTGAAAAAAAAGCTGTGAATGCCAAGTTATTTGGTATTTGACCAGAATTTCTCTAAGTCATGTCAAAATGTCCAAATGTGTTTGTCCTTTATGTAGGTTTGCAACAAATAGGCCCGTGGTATTATTGCGGTAACTATGGAAACATCAGAGGCCTGTCCAAGGGAAGCTTAGTATACAAAAAAGTGCTTAAAGTGTTGCTGGGATTAGGGACTTTAGAGCATGTTTAATTTCACCTCTTTGGGCAGTGGAACAAGAGGGTAATGGGAATATTAGCTCACTCTCATTTTAATCTCTCGTTACACTTCAGATCTGGTGGGCTAGTGTGGGGATATCAAGGCCATGGCAACAGGAGGGTTCATGTAATATTCATCCACCACTTTCAGAGCTGGACACAGCTGGTTACAAAGGATCAAATGGGAGCAGAGGTGTCAATGGGACCTTTCACTTGGCAGGAAGGGTATGTAAGATCCTCCACTCCACCCCTGGATCATTCTGAACAGCCTCGGGTTCATTATTTATCAAAAATGTTTCATGGGGGCTGGGGGCGGTGGTGTTATGATAAATAGTGCAATTGCAGACATCAGTTAATCTTCAACAAGCTGTGTGACTTCCACATCACTGCTGAGGTTGTTGTTGCTGTTGGAGGTTGTCATGAAATGGTTGACTTAAGGTTTGCATTGAGTCGTGGGGAAAAGAGTGGGCAGCAGCACCAAGGGCCCCCCAGCCGTGCAGTATAGACACAGGAGGTGAGCGATGTGGTCATGCTGTCACATTGCAGTGGTCAGTGTTTATCAGGACCAGCAGACAGTGCAGAGTGGTGCAGGGGAGGGGTGATATTTAATGGTTTATGTGGAAGGCTGCCAAACTTACCGAAAATTCTCTCTCTCTTTTTCTCTCTCTCTCTCTCTCTCTCTCTCTCTGTCTCTCCTGGAAGAGGTCTTCTTTAAGACAGATTCTAAAAGAAAGAGCCTATAACCCCCACACACACACACACACACACACACTAACACAAATGTTATGCGCCACAATGGAGGAAGATATGCAAGTAATGAATGCTAATAATCACATTATCACATATTTAACATGCTCATTGCAGAGAATAAATTGCACAAGAATACCTGGTGTGTGTGTGTGTGCGTGCGTGCCTGTGTGTGTGGGTGTGTGTTCGTTCCGTCTAAACAGCATCACCAGGCAGTTCATGCATATCATTTTATTTATTCACTTTTCCTTTTTAATCTTGATTTAAGCGGGGGGGTCATGGCCAAGGTTAAAGGCAGTGCACACAGACTATGTGTTTTCAGAGAAAGGGGAAATCTGAGAGAGTTTTCTGGAATGCAGGGGAGTTGTGTCAAAATTTACACAAGTTTGCCTGAGAGGATCCCTATGCTGGAAAAGTATGTACTGTTAGCTATTCTCCACCCCCCAATTGTTTAGAGATGGAGATATGCTGAAGACTAATTTTCATTGGCATCATTAGCTTGTGTAGCTGTGGGATAAAATGAAGAACTTAAAATGATTGAATTCCATGGGCTAAAAGGTGGAGGTCAGCTGTAGTGTATTAGATTTTGTCTGTGTTGTAACCATTTATTCACTTATGTCAGTTGCTAATCCCTGATAATGTAATGTTTGTATCTGTCTCTGCGGTTAAAAAAAAGTTTTTACCCCTCTTCTGTGACTTCCAGAAAAATTTACAGGGGAATAAAAATCATGTGATGACATGGTGTGAAACAAATCTGAATTAGTCCCACTGAAAATGATCAGGGTTGTTGGAAAGATTTTTGAAGGCTATATTTTCCCCCCCCCCTTTTTAATCCCTCAATTTTGAATCACAGATTGTGCCTCTTGAGTCAGTGCTGTGCCCCCTTTAAGACGACACCGCACACTCCACAGCAGCGGCGCATCGATATGCAGCGCAGCAAGCCGCTCCCGCTGCGACGCGTGTGGTGTAGATTGACCTTTACCCATGCAAGGAGCACAGCAGCTGAGGCCCGTGCACTTGTCCGATAGTCAGTGGCTATTTTACACTCGGCAGGCAGGCCAGACAGTACTGCAGGATAGCTATCGCTGGTTGGAGGATAGGCTGACCTCTCACTCATGACAACTAGTATTCTGTGATTGCCTGGCATATTATTGGAAGGAATACATTCGGCGGTGACCTCTGGAACCCTGGCGGATTTAAACCCCCCCCTGCCCCTGGCAGGATCAAGCCAATCGTATCCCGCCACTGCGGGCTAATGGCATGGCCCAGGTTTGAACTTGCAATGTCTGGGCTGTAGCGCGGTGTATAGTCTGCCCTCACAACCGAGGCACTCAACACATTGTCAGAGGTTCCCTGGAACGACAGCATCGTTTATTTTAAAATGTTTGTGTCATTATCATTCCACCCCTATAGATGTGACAAAAGACAACATAAACCTGACCGAAACCTGACCGATGCAGCCTTAAACACACCATTTCACTGTGGGTTTAACTAACCGTGTAGAAGCCAGGATGCTCAGAGGGTAGGACCCTCTCCGGAGTTGTGCGATGTGAAGCAGCAGATGTAAAGGTGCACCCTCTCGACAGGATGGCTGTGTCCCATAGAGCCTTTAGCCACAATCCATCTCTTTTATGATCCGTGGCACAAACAGAGAGGCACAAAGTACCATTTTTTAAGCATTTGGTGTGATTCTTAGCCGGGGGTTGATCCCCCCCAACCTCCCAGAGACATGGTGCCATGCCACGCTGAACCGGTGTGTAGTCTGTTCCTGAAGCGTGGGGCAGGCGGCTGGAGGGCTGGGGAGGCTCAGAGGCCCTCCTCTCACCCGTAACCTCAGTGGTTATCATTCCCGCCACTGTGCCCAAAGCACAGCCTCCTGTTCCTGTGTGAGTGTATCACAGAGAGAGAGAAAAAACCTCACCCCTCACACTCCACACTAAACTGCTGTTAACCAAACCTGTAAGCCACATGACTCACTGCTGCGTAGCCCAAAAACACTGCTTAATTGATTGGTCTTCAGCTAGGCAAAAATCTTAATGTTTTTTTGCCCCCTGTCAGTTTGGTCTGTTAAAGGTTTATTCCAACACCAGTTTAAGAACAAATTCTTCATTTATAGCAGGTCAGCAGAACAAGGAGGTGCTGAGTAGGACAAGAAAAGGCAACTTAAACCTTTAGCCATGAAACACTATTTATTTGTCAGCTGTTCTGTACTCCGCTGAACAGAAATGAACCATAGACTCCAATACATACTTTGGGGGAAAATCCAAATAAGTAGAAATATATATATTTATGTATGTGTATATAATGTGTACACACACACACACATAATATATATATATATACACACACACACACACACACACACAAAATGAATACCTTAATAAACATATTTAGCTTACAAGCATTAAAAGTACTTGAGAAACGATGAGCAAGCAGCACATTATTTAAAGCCCACTACAAGTCTAGAACACTGTAGGGAACACTAGACGTTCCCTTGCTCCCTGGGCAAGGTCATGGCCAACTGTGTGTTCCCCTGCAGCACTCCTGCCACTGGCAAGATTCAGTTTCTGCACTACACTAGTGCTTTACTCTGGGTGTGCCATCTAAGAGGCTTTGCTTGAAATAATATCACTATTTTATCAATTAAACTGAATTTTACTGGTAAACTCAAATACAAGAAGCACCAGCACCAGCAACATTCTGCTTTCCCTACTCTAGCCAATACATTTCTTATGTGCGGAGTGTGAAGTATGGACAATCTAAACGTTTGTCTTGTATGTACCCTGGATTGGGAAGGTGATTGTGAAGCTGCTTCACTTTCTTCTAGAGTGTTTTTTTGTGTGTGGCAAATTCAGTACAGGACTTGTCTGGCCATCTTGCCCTGGTGAACCTTGCACAGAATCGTATTTTTGATGATTTTGTGTGTGAACAGTGGTGGCTTGTTGGCTTGATGTGTAGAGGTATGTTGTACATTTTAGAGGGCTTTAGCGAAAACCCAGTATATCGTGGTGTGGCAGCATTATTGATCTAATGAACAGGCCGTCTGAAAATCCTCTGGTGCTGCTGAGAAGCTGTCCCCGTGCATGTACAGGAACCGCCGTGCCATTATTGGGGCAAGCGTGCGTGCGCGCGCTTGGCAAAAGGGGAACGTGTTTGTGTCCTTAACCAGTGGTCCCTCTACAGTCATAAGCCAGTGGGCCATCTTCGCCATCCGGATCCTTTTGGAGCACAACCAGGAGAACCAGGAGGTGGTGCGGGCCCTGGAACGGCGGGGCGTGGCGGAGGACTCTGCGCTCAGAGAGATGGGCTTCCAGCTGGAGGAGAGGGACGGAAGGCTTCTGCTCAAACCCCTGAACAAGAACCTGTGACCACTCCCAGCGCAGGCCTGTATCAGCACCAGCGGCATGGTGAACTTGGTCACAGCTTATTTGTTGCAAATGCATAAAAAGGCAGTATTGCACTAAGGGTTGGAGTTAAATACAAATGTGACTCACCCGATTATCAACAATTACAAACCCTATGCAGGGTAGTGGTGTGTATTAGTTGCACCGGCACTGCACCTGTATTAGTATAATATCTTCCTTTTGGGGTGCTTGGGGTTCCGGGTATAGGTACAAAGATACATAGATCAAAGATACATAATAAAAAATCGTGTCCGGACGGTGAATCCGACATCTTTTAATGCTTCTTCGCAGGAGATGACAAAAAACGCAACAGCATTTACTGCTTGTACTGAGAAATATGATTGTAACCTGTATGTCATTTATCAGATGCTTTTATCCAAAGCGACTTACAGTAGTGAATGCATACATATTTCAGTATATGTAGCCCCAGTGGGGATTGAACCCACAACCTAAGCGTTGCCAACGCCGTGCTCTACCAACTGAGCCACAGAGGACCCCTGTCTTGATTGTCAAGCGAACACAAGGATGTTTTGGTACTGGGTGATACCTTTGGTACTGGGTTTTTATAACGTATCTTTGACAAATTATGTTTGTGTTTACTTGTCTCAAGGAAGTCAGACAAACCCCTAGCTGGAAATTATATTAATTTTGGGTTTGTAATTATATATTCGTAAGTGGGTCAAAGTTTATATTTAGCCTGACTCCAGGTTTACTGTAGGATACTAGCTTGCCTAACTTTTTTCACCTTGTGTCATATAATTTGGCTCTTTTTTTGTTTGATGCTGGAGAGTGAGCTAAGAGGTTGCATCTGACTTAATTCACTTGTTCCTCTGACCAATACATGCAGATTCACACTGTCGTGGAAAATTGGCTTTTTGCCATTCCAAACGATCATGAAAGGACTGTAAATGCCCATGTCAAATAATAAGAATCATTTGCGGTGGACAAATATTAGTGAAACCTGATATTAGGTGGTTCATTTCAGGATCCGCAAGCTCATCCTTAGCTACAATATATTACGTTTTTAATTTAAGTAATAGTCTGCCAAAGACTCCAGTGCAAACTTGCAGACGTTCAGACTTGTAGTCATTTCAGCTTAACGGCCATCTGCAATTGCTGAAAGATGGCACGCATCCCTGCACTGGAATGTATTATTTATTAATACTGTCCAATAAAGGCTGTTGCACAGAAATGAAATATTCCCCCATCACAGTACAATGTGTTCTAAAAACCTGTTTAATAAGTTTTTTTTGCAAAGTATAATACTTACAATATTATTCTTCTCTTGATGTTAATAATACAGCCAATAGCATCCCCAATACAAATGGCTTGGTCTCTGGGATCATCCATTGCCCAGATGTTACTTGTTTTGCGTTGCATGCAATTTGTTCATCCTTCACTAGCTCACATTTCCATCCATAAAACCGTTTTTTTGTGTTTATTCTTTGTTCCTTAAGGAGGCAACTTTTTTTATCCTCAAATTAATTTTCTACCATTAGAAATGTTTGGCTGGGCCTCAACTGTCTTCCGTCTCTCACAAGTCTGATTTTTACCTCATGGTACAAATTAAATGCAATCAAACTGATGTAGAATCGGTACTTCTATCTGGCTAAAGTTTCTTAATTTGCTTAAGAACTCATACATCTAACAGGAGCATGACATTCAGAGCAGTAAACCTTCCTGTGATAATGTGTAATTAACTGTCAAGCATAGGAAGCAGTCTTCAACTATTCTTAAACATTTGTCCCAACCCAAGTGAATATATTTTGTGTGCGATGTCAGGACAATATATATTGTGTGGAATAAAAGTATTAAACGTTTATGTCCCCATGCTTCTCGTTATCTGTTAATGCCATTTTTAAAAATCACATTTTTATACCATTGTATTGCAGTTAAGCCAATTTTATTCTTTGACCATCGGTAGCTTTGATCATTAGCTGTGACGGTAGTTCCGAAATAATGGTGATAACAAAAGAAAAACGACAAGAAATAAAACTCCTTCCTTCTGGCTTTTTGTGCTCTGTGTGGAAAGTTTTCAGACGCTCAACGCTGGCCCTGCCGGCACGGGATTTGGGGGGTTAAACCCTGAAGCACGGCGCAGAATGGAAATTCCTCAGTGGTTGTAGAGAGAGCGCAGCAAAGCGGTGGGTGTCCCCTTCACTCCTTTTACCACTTTGGAGTAGATACTTCTTCACCTCCGCCCTCGCCTGCCAAGCAGTGGGGTACACAAAACACACAGGCATAATCCATATAATAAAACGGCAAATGAATGGGTTTTGTGGAAGGCAGAAAAGGGGGTAATGCTCTGTGTTTTCTAAATGGGAAAATGTAGGGCTTTTCAGAGTGAAAACATGCTGATTACTGTATTGTAAAGTGGCTTTTGATTCCCCTGTGAGGTTTAATCCTCTGAACACAACAGCACCCCTGTCTTCCACCAATGGCAATTCAGCCCCCAAAGAGACTTCTATTACCGGCGAGGGTGGGGGATTAATTCTGAACCTGATCAGTCATTAAAAAAAGCCAGGCCTTCTTGAATCGGAGAATGGTGGGCCAGTCCTTCAGCGCTTTTGACCGCTGTGCCTCTTTATTCGCAGAAAGCTGGGTTCACAGTTTGTTGTTTCAAAACAATGCGCAGGGGTAGGTGAATGAAGCCTCCCCACTATACATTTATCCCTTTGCATTTTTTTTTCTCCCTCTTCTTCTTCTTCCTCTTCATCATCTTCTTCTTCCTCCGCGGAAAGCAATTAAAGTGGGGGGATTTCATAGACGGATGGGGCCGGTGAGCTATTCTCTCACTGATGACTCTGAATGAGTCGCGCTGCTCAGCGCACACAAAAGGAGTGGCCTAGCTGGGGGCTGAGTGCGGCCTTATCAAAAGAGTGGCAGTAAACCACATTACGGGCCCCTGTTTCCTTTATTCCTTGTGCACACACATACACATAGTAAAATAAAAAAAAAAAAAGGGAGTTTCATTTAAAAGGAAAAATCTCATTACTTTTGTGTTTAAATATATATATCATACGTTTTAGATTTTAAAAATAGTTATTCCTGATGATTGGGAGTGCAAATAAATGTAACCTGCACTGCTTCCCCCACTGCATGTTTGGCAAAGCAGATTATAGAGAGATTTTATTCGTACACTTTTGTTAAGAATCGTCGAGATCTTTAGAGGATTGATGCAAGCGACTGGGTGATGTTGAGGATGCGCTGGAGGAAGTGATTTGCTGATATTAACGATGCAGCTCGGCTGGAAAAATCCCCTTCTGCATTACAGGCTTAGAATTTAGCTCTGAAACATGGGGAATATAAGCAAACGTGAACTGTAATTAAATGCAAAAAAAGAATGACTTGTGAGCCAGGTTATTTCAATCATAACTTAAGGTGTCAGAATTTGTGGCCTCCCAAATATTTACACATCCTGTGGTTGACAATAGAGTGTGGAGCTTATAAACACCTTTGCACGGCAGGTCATGTCCTTGTCAAAATTAAGAAACTGGTATGCTTTTCTTTTTGACGAAAAAGAGCAACGCAGCCATATCAAAGCTTTTCAGAAGATAATTAAAATAGTAACTTGTGAATCTCCATTAACGTGCAATCTTAACCAGAGCAGCAAGCCAGCGCTGTGAGTTATTGACAATGGTCAATTGAGGAAACGGGCTGATCTCTGTGGGGTTTAAAAGTGTGTGCCAATATCAGGATATAAAGCCCCTTTAATATCCTGCTTGAGGACAGGGGGTGGGGGTGGGGGGTGGGGGTGGGGGGTCAATGTTAGAGGCTCTCCAGTTCGGCCATTGTTCCGGTTTGTTAACAGGTGTGTGTGTTTAAATAGAAAGCCCTTTACTGTGGCGGCCACCCGAGACCCTGGCCTGCTGAACTCCGCTTGTTTTCACCCCCCGCCCCTCTCAGCGTTTTTATCAATGACAGCTTTTCAAGCAGCCTGGGAAAAGGAGGAGAGGAAGGAGGGATTACTCCAGCCACCGTGTGCATGAGCAGGTACAGTACGTTACATTACATTACCCCCTCCTCTCAAGCATCCCTTCTTTCCATCAAGCATCACCTCATTGTTTTCAGCTCCCATCTCTTCCCCTGCCCACCCTTTCATCACACAAATACACACATATAAGAGCTCTCTCTCTCTCACACACAGACACAGACACACACACACACACACACACACACACACACACACACACACACACACACACAGGCACAGGGGTTGCAGGCAGCTTTATCTGGAGCATGAGTTCTTCTGGGTACTGTAATACTATCTGCTATGAATCTCATCTTTCTCTCCACATGGTGAAGAGAGAGATGCGAGGAGATAGCTAAACTGAAAGTTTTATAAGCCATTATTAGAGCTGCCATTCTCTCAAAATAGTGTCTCATATGAGCCAAACATGCATTGCATTAATTACAGGCAGATAAAATATACATTTATAATATATATAAGATGTCAATGTGTAATATATATCATATTAATAGGTAATGGCAGCATAAAAAGTGCAGACTTTGATTGATTAACTCTGATTTCCTTTGAAATCAATCGTAGATGTTGGCAATGACCCTCAGGCACTGCATTAATAATGGTTGTTGAGATTGAGATAGTTTACACCATTACCCAACATTGATTTGAAGCAGCTCTAACATAATTAAACCAGTATTGGTGATAATACAGTTTGCTAATAATAATTACAATACAATGATTTAATTCATAATAATTATCAGGCTTCTTGATTAAAAACTGGATGGGATTTAAATTCGAAAGTAAAATAATATTTAATTTAATATAAAATAATTATATACGCCATTTAGCAGACGCTTTTATCCAAAGCGACTTACAATTTCCAAATTAAATTAATTTATTGTTTCCAATTTTAAATGAGACATTCCATACTGTTGTAGTTGGGGATAGGATCATATACACTGCACAATAAATTCAGTAGATGGTTGCAACATGAGCTTCAGCTTAATGTGTGAACAACATCACAATGTGCACCAGTATCAGACCAATTACTGTATGTCAAAGACATAAAGAACAGGTTTTCTGATGCACATTCGTTAATCTTTATGGTTGGGAGTGGAACAGAAAGTAGGACCCTTCTAAAATCCAGTACAAATGATTGAGCTTAATTTTCTCCAAACCATTACGTAAAATCCCCAACGGGGTGTTTTTAGTCTCAAACGGCCTATTTCCAAAATGTCCTATCCATACTAAAAATACTATTTTGTAGTCAGTTGATTTGACTTTTCCTTTTTCCTGTCCATGACACACAAAACACCATAAAAAAAAGGTCAGGTCTTACGCGCTTTCACCACGCATGTATCAGGAAAAATCGTTATCCTGTGGCACGGATGTTTAAAAAGTGAGTCTTCCTCTCTATATTAGGCTGTGCGGTGGGGTTTACAGCGTTGGGCCTGTGGCGGTGTTTGCCCGAGAGAGCTGCCTGAATGATAACCTCGCCGCACGGTTCCATGGAACCCTGCCCTGTTAATAGTTTCCACCCAGGAAGGGGAGCAGTGGGACACACTTCCTGTGGCTGGCTGGGTGCAGGCCACACCGCAGTGCAGCCCAGCGCTTGCTGCAAGAAGCTCTGCCACCAAAGCCGTGTCTAGGACTGCCTGTCCCCCTGCAGCC
The DNA here is from genome assembly GCA_029706075.1 of Aldrovandia affinis. Classification (NCBI taxonomy): domain Eukaryota; kingdom Metazoa; phylum Chordata; class Actinopteri; order Notacanthiformes; family Halosauridae; genus Aldrovandia; species Aldrovandia affinis. The sequence goes on from JAINUG010000023.1 coordinate 843,054, forward strand.
TCTCCCAGCTCCTTTTCCACAAGTCTACAAGAGCCAGACTTTCCCCCCGAAGCTATTCTCTCATGCCTTCCAGCTGCAGGTCAGAGACGGGCAGCTCCAGTCCTCCCCAGGAAACTGCAGGATCTGCTGGTTTTAAAAAAAAATTCCATCTGACTCTTCTTCATTTTTCAGTTAAACATTCCTGTGTGGTAGTGTGCATTTAGAAAGTGTTCTTTAAATCCACAGGACTAAAGGACAGGAGATTCCCCTTCCATGCTGTAGATTTTGTTCTTGAATGTAAAGCAGATTGAACAACATGGAGTAAAGATACGTTGTGCAGGTCCTGAAGGGACATTAGCTTTTTGTTGAATTTAAATAATTATTTGATCCATTGATTATAGTGGACATAATACCACCTGTTTTTCCATGTCCAGTATTGGGATGCATCCTACACCTATTGTCCAGCGCCTCATCTCTTCTGTGGGAATGGAGAAATGCACAGGTTTGCATCTATTTACAGTATGGGCTGGCATGTGAGGCCTTTGCAGTGCCCACTCATCACGTACACTAGTGAACAAAGGGTTTGAAATGTCAACCACAGAAGGAGAACATATACAAATTGTACTGACAATGGTAGAGGGAAAAGAACTTGAACGAAATGGAAAGAACTTCAACCAATTTTAAAAACAATCTGTTACTATAATTAAGTTTGGATTAAATAAACGGGATTCTATTCAAATGTTGGTAAGCATGGTTTTCACCAAACGAACAACCTGTTGAGAAAATACAGGTAGCTGTAAATAAAGGTTGTAATGTAAAATAAACTCTAAATGTTCAGGGGTTTTTTTCAATTTAATAGTCAATAATCACTGTAATTGCTTATGAGACTGTTACAATATCATCAATATATATATATGATGTCAATTATCTGGATATTAAGTATATGTGGATAAATCTAAAGTTATTAATGGTACGCTCCGGAACCGGGTCAAATTGATCTCACCTGCCATTTATTCTCATTGACTAATGATTGATGAGAGCAAGGTAAGCAACTTTGAGCTCCACAGTCTTTTAATAAAACATGTAGGCTACATAAGTGTGCAAATATTGCTCACGTTGCAAGGATAATGTAATTATCTAGGATAATGTAATTATCTAGGATAATGTACATAATCGGTTCATCTTTTTTGTTGCTGTAGCTACTAAACTTCCTGTCGCACGGTGCTAGGGCGATGTCCGTTCTCGTTTTAACACCATGCCATTGTGGTTGGAATGTAGGCCTACTATTTTATTTTTAAAACCTATTGGTTAACAATGTGTATGAAAAATGTCCATAATAGTGATTTTGGTTAATTGTTTTTATCTCCGTGGCCAGGCAAGTTAACAATGTGGCAAAATGCCATAATAGTGATTTTGGTTAATTGTTTTTATCAGGCAAGTTAAAGTGGCAGCTCACGAAACCTGACCCTCATGTTTCTCCGTTTTAATATCACTTTATGCAGGCACTTTAACACGCCGATCCAACGCCGTCGTTGTCGGAGTCCTTTAAAACGCCAGTTGCATAGGGGACACTGCGGCTGAAACGTATGAGATGTATTCGCACAGTAACAGGTTTTAAATGTTAAATAAAGTTTGTATTTACTCTGATATAGTATAAAAATGTATCGACCTTGACTTCGATAACTGAATGCATGTCCAACAATTAATTTACAAAAAGTTGCGAGACCCACCACTGAAAATGTTAACTAATTTAGGGGCACGTCTAAATGAATGAAATAAAGCTTCACGTCGATGAATGATGTTTCGTTACTAAAAATGAAAATGAAATGACAATGGCGCTAGCTTATAGCTCATTAGCAAGCTATCTATTATACCTAGCTAGCTAGTTATACAGTTTTTTAAATTTTATTTTAATGTTCGTGTTATCCAAAAGAACAGGTAATGTTAGGCCTAACTAATCTAAAAGTAGCCCTAGGAAAAGGCAAAATACTTTTATTAAAAATGAAATAAATTCGTTTTTCTACCGCAATAGCCCTTGAGAGACATTTTTATTTAAAGGGAACCTGACACACTAGTAGTAACGTTACACAAATATAAAACTACTGGCTATAACGTTCTGTTTTTGCCAACAATCTATGACGATGTGTTTCCGTTGTTTTGTTTCTGTGGCTAACGTTAATGGGGGTTATGCGCAACGGACTTCCGTGTTTTGCTAAACGTTACTGGCCATTTCCGGTAGACGAGATAGTGGCGTTGTTCTATACAAGATGCTTACAGGAGCTGCTCAAAATTAGTATATCCGATGTGCATCGGATATGCAAGTCGACATCTACGGCTCCTACAAGCAAAATGGACAAGGGGTTTAAGCTATACGCTTCCTCCTATATCCATTTTACATTTTACATTTTAAGCATTTAGCAGACGCTCTTATCCAGAGCAACTTACAAGATGTGCATTAATACAAGGTAAGAACAATCATAGTTAGCGCACAAGATCAGTGCAGTAAAACAGCAATAGACATCATTGCAGGCGTCTGCGTATCATACCTGTAACACTGGGAAAGAAAAGGTTAGTGGGGTTTTTTTTATAAATAGTGTAGAACAAGTAAACAGTGGTGACGACAGATTGACTAGATGGACAGTGTTCAGTGGTAGTGGAGTCTGAAGAGGTGGGTTTTGAGTCTCTTGCGGAAGATTGGAAGTGATTCCGCAGTCCTGACCGATTGCGGGAGGTCGTTCCACCAGTGAGGGACCAGGACAGAGAAGAGGCGAGACCACGAGGAGCGGCTGCCAGGCGCCCGGAGGGATGGGGCAGTCAGTTTGCCAGCGGAGGTGGAGCGGAGGGGTCTGGGCGGGGTGTAGGGAGTGATGAGTGATGTAGGGAGTGATGAGTGATGAGTATATCCATGACTATGAGGGTACTAACATTTTTTTTTTTTAAGTACCTGTGCCTGCTGTCTATTACCTAGCGTTAGCGTTAGCTAGCTAGTACTAACAACATTTTTTAAAGTACCTGTGCCTGCTGTCTAATACTTAACATTAGCGTTAGCTAGCTAGTACTAACAACATTTTTTAAGTACCTGTGCCTGCTGTCTATTACCTAGTGTTAGCTAGCTAGTACTAATTACATTTTGTATGTACCTGTGCCTGCTGTCTATTACCTAGTGTTAGCGTTAGCTGGTCGGTTGCTCAATAAGTTACCTATGTAGATCTTTATGTTGTCTTCCTCATTTTTCACCAGTGTCAAACAGAGACAGTATGACTGCCGATGTTCGCATCAGGGCAGCCTGTCACAGGTCTATGCGAAAGAGCGAGAAGCCCCACAGCCTGAGAGTAGGGATGGTTAGCATAAGATTGATCTGTTCGCGTTCACCATCAGTTCCAGTTCAAGGATGGTAACGCTATGTCAAACTTCTCAAGGTATAAAGGCTAATCTGGCAATACGATCAGGACCCTCTTGACTCTCTAATCTATCTAATCGTCATGATTTAAAAGGCACGACTTATACCAGCATTCCCATTTTGAGAAGTTTGATAAAGGCATCAGTCCAAAATAACAGCTGTTCAAATTCAGTGTTGTTGGTTCGGTCTAATACATTTCAGCTGAAAAACTAGTATAGGCAAGGTTATTGATTATCTAGTGGCAAAATAGTATGTTATTCATCAGGTCTCTCAAAATAAAATTGATCACTATAAGGTACAATATTAACAACCCGTGCTATTGTTTTTATTTAATTATCACATTGACCTTGTTGACTGGTGGAAGTGAGTAGGCCTGTTTTCCGGTTTGGTCACGTGATGCTTGACATATACCCTATTACCTGACTAGATTAGACTTGCCCACTTTCACACCTCACCCTTGCAAGTCAGCTAGCTAAAGTGGCTCCAAAAAGTGAATCCAATGTTGCGCTAGTTTTATAATCGAAAATGTATAATCCTGTTTACGATATCCATTTGCAGTCATAATTTCCACAAACAACAACGATAATAATATTGTAACGGTGAGCAGGTAGTCTAGCCACCATTGATGCCGACCATGGCAGCCAAATTGTTTGTTGTTAGCGGTTGCTACTTCCTGTTTGTAGCATAGCCACTAGGCTAACTATGTCAGAAAAGTACTTTGCGAACGCTACAAACTTTATTTATTAGCTAATTATTTTCCTGTTTATTGCATGTGGTTCTTTGTGTTGTAAACCATGGTAGTATGTGTAAACAGTGACCCCCGTGCGTTTGTCGTGCTTTTGTGTACTTCCTGGCATCTCAATGCTTTGTTCTAATAAAGCTGGTACTGCTAAAATGTAAAAGCAAACTCAGGAATCTTGATTCAGTAGCACTCACCGCAACAATATAAACACAACTGGTGTTAGCTAGCTCTGACTTTCCAGGGTCGAGGAGTGAAAATGGGCAAGTCTAACGTTGGTTAGGTGATTAACGTTAGCCACAAAAACAAAAATGCCAAGGCAAGGTATGGACTAGCTTGTCTTAAATAAATTCCTGTGAAGCACATACTGTTTTTTTCTAATTTGTTCACTAGCTAATTATTCTCACTCCGTGAAGTAGCTAGTTAGCTTAGATTGCACTCACTCACTGTCACCGATTGATTGAATAACAACAGCACAGTCAACCTCTTCAGTTTGGAATTGTCATAGGAATATGCTAAATCAAAACACTATAGGCACCCAATGAGCTGGACAATTGGCACTTCATATTTGCTGTCTGGCTACAACAGCTAGCTTTTATACCAGTCTGTATTGATGCGGTGATTGGGATCTGAATCTAACGGAGGAAGGGTGACAGCAGCAGCATCAATATCTGACCCCAAGTCTTGAGTGTGTGTGTCCAACAGAATAAATAAAAAAATGACTAACAAGAAGTCTTGACTAAGAGGAATAGGCACATGAAAACAGTTGAGCTGGTCTTTAGTCCAGACTTGAAAGAATCAATTGTCGTCGCACCTCAGGGGCAAAACAGCTAAAAGCTCTTCCCCTCTCCTGTTTTCAGGTGAGTATAAGGGATCAGCACTTGCTGAACGCAGAGTATGCCTGGGAGTGTAAGGTTCAATCAGGTCCTGTAGTTACAAAGGCCCAAGACCATGAGGGCTTTATAGGTAGTGAGTAAGATCTTAAAATCAACCATGAATTTAACATGGAGCCAATGCAGCGACCGGAGAAAAGGAGTGATATGCTGTGAGCGGCCTGTATGGTTAAGCACTCTGCCTGCTGCATTTTGGGTGAACTGTAGCCTCTGCAGTGTAGATTCAGCATCCTTTGCAGACAAAATTGGTGTCAACTTTGACTTTAACTCAGTGTCAGACTCTGATATGACGTCGAGAGACTCAACATTTCCCACTCATTCATATTGATAGAATGTTTAAATGCCTGACTCTTTATCACATCCCAAACGTTCTATGTAAGCAGGAAAATGTCTAAATGGGCATATTTATATGTTGGCTTGTCTCAAAAGTGGGAAAAAAAAGAAGCATACTTTTAAAAATATTTATATTGACATTTAATTATTGTGGCAATGTTTAAAATTGTGTCAGCTGCCTGTTAAGGGCCATACACACACACACACACACCTCTCATAGCCCAGTACATTCCAGTAGGTCTCAGGTGGACACAATTTTTTCTGCGGATGTGAAGGGGAAAAAAAACGACCTTTCAATGAACACACCACCCTAGCCGCAATCCAAGGAGGCTCTTAAGTGATTTAGTAGCGGTACAGCTATATCTAGTACTGGGCAGCTGCACTTTGCAGATTATGCATGTTAGAGTGGCCAGTGATTCAGTGTGGTGAGAAACCTTGTGGTTTCACAATTTCAAAGAAGGCTAACCCCAGGCACTACTGTTGAGTTTTGGAGGAGTTTACTCAGAAGAGGAAAAATTAGCTAAATTAAAATGCTGGCCAGATCAACTGGCGTAAACTCCATTATACGATGTGTGACGGAAGCCAGTGCCCGATAGTACAAAAACAATTTAATTGGCCCTCACCAGATTGATTGCATCCTGAAAAAATCTACGTGGGTTTAAAAAATTACTATCTGTGTACAACATGAAAATGTAGGATTTAGTTTTGGTATGGACTTTACACATGCCAGTACTTGATGGCTACTTTTATCAATGAAAGAAATGATTGGTTCATAAGAGTGGGTTTTGTTTTTTGTCTCTGGCACTGTCACTGAGATACTGTCACTGAATATTTGATTAGTATTAGTCCTTTTGTGTTGTAACATAAATAATTATCTGCAAAGATACCTGAATGTCACCTTTGAGAGGTAGAAATGTTGTCTTTTGGCAATTTCTGCATTGTAGACATACCAGTTATGGTTTTATCTTTGGTATTGAATTAATTAGCTTTATCTTAGCTCATCAATGAACAGATCCCCATAGATTTTCTGCCATTACACACCTGACATTCTATGGTGTGCGTATTTAAGGGACCATTCCAACAAACACCTATCACATTCATGTTGAGTTTTTGTACCTCTGGTGTTCCAATTTATCGATTAATTTTATCGATAAATGTATCCAATTTATCGATTTTCTCATGTTGCAAATTGTTTTGTGTTGTCCACTAAAATAGAGGGAAGTTGCTACTTGGATACGCTTGTAGGGAAAAACTGAACAACAACAAAGAATTGCTGATGAGGAAATGTCTTCCTTATAGCATATCTCATGTTGAAGTGGAGGCTAAAATGAAACAGCTCAACCTTAAATCAGAACTCTGATGCAGTTCAGGGACTTTAGATTGACCGCCTTCGTTTTGTGTTTTGTTTTATTGCGTTTTTCTTTATCCTCAAGCTCACAGAGACACGCAAGCAGGGCTGTTTTATACGGTGCCATGGCCTTGAGTTAAGGCAAAATCTGCCACACATTGCGTGAGACTCGAACACTGTTCGGTGGTGTCTGCGGCAGTGGTCTTCAACACAGCATTAATTAAGATTAAAAACAAAGCATAAACAATAAACACCAGCCCACAAAATCCCCAGCTACGTCCCATACCAATTTTAGACGCAGCCAAAGAAAGTAAATACAATAATAAAGTCAAGATTTGTTCCCCCCACTAGAAAGGGCCGATATGTATGGGCTTAAGTGAAATGCATTATTCAACAGACAGAACTGTAAGGATGTCATTCATTGGAAACCAAGCAAACCGGCATCGGACAGATCGTGTTTCACTTTTGAGGCTGGCAGCATTTCTCTGCAGATGTGCAACTTGGCATTTTGTCTCAATTCCCAACTAACTGACTCAACTAAGTTGGAGAAGTGCTGTGTGTTTGTGCGTGCTTATGTGCATGTTCAGTCATGTATGTGTGTGTGGACGTGTGCACGTGTGCGTACATGTGTGAGTGTGTGTGTGTGTGTGTGGAGAGGGTTTGGGGGACAGCTGTAATGGAATCACTGCATAAGTAAAATACCAGTCTGGGTACAATAGGCAGCCACAAACCAATGCTGTGGTATGAATGTTTTTCCAATATGGCATGTATTTATCCAAAGCATATTGAAATTAAAAATATATTTTGCACTCCTAAAAAAAGAGAAGGGGAACTGATGGCCTTTTAAAGTCAGAAAATGTTGCCCTTGTTGGAGGGGAAGGTCACATTTTCTGAAGCAATTGGGAACAGGGTCAGCCTATCAGTCAGAGTGTTTGTCGCTGTCATTTTAAATTATGCATCAAAACTCAATATTAAGGCCTATGGTTACAAAGACAGAATTTTCATAAAATCACATTTGGACAGTATTTTGATGGATATTCTTATAATGAATTTTCACTATTCTGTTTGACAGTTGCAACTCTAGTTGATAGACCTCTAGTTGACGTCAATCAGGCATTGCTGATGTTTGATGTGAAGAATAATTGGACTGTGTTTGTGAAGCCGGTTGACCGGGATGATGGCTTCTAGAGTCCTACAGTACTAGGTAGCCATCAGGTTCTGAAAAAGGAATATTCATGCAGGCTTTTAGATAATGGGGAGGAATATATTACTGTACCCAGTTTCCCAAAGAGAAAATATGTATATCCTCCGCAAGGTAAGAAACAATGGCGTTAACAAGATTTGTGGAAGGCTGGATTTGTTGAGGGCCTTGCTGAAGGGGATGACGGGATGAACAGCATTCCAGACCATTGTAGATGAAGATTACCCAATGACATGTGGCTTTGTTGGGCAGCCAAGGATGCCTCTCACGGCCATCAGCCCGTCAGAGCTGGTTATTTCTAACCATGGGTGATTGGCGGGAAGTCTGAAGGAAAGGACGGGCCTCGTGATGCAAATCAGAACCGTTTAAAAAGACCGTGACCACACGGTGACAGCTTAACATTCCATGTGTTTCGTATGGCCATAGCCGGGAATTAGCAGCTCCCTTTGCCCATGCTGGAGCCCCCAATGGTTGTCTGATGGAATTCCAGTAGAAATTATACAGCAACTTCATACTGATTTTGCTGTATAATGCACATGCATAACTCCCATGGCATATTACAAACCATATTAATGGTACACTCTATATCCAATGAACCCATTTCCTCATGTGAAATCACATATTGAAACACAATGGTATCTATTTTACTGCTGCTGGCTAAAACCTGAGGAATACTACCATTGGAATGTCCAGGAAGGAATTCCTTTCAAATGCCAAATGACCTGACTCTCCACACCCCCCCTGTGTCTTTGCAGTATTCACACAAGGAATATATTCAGTGATTAGCTACTGGACCATGGTGACCGTACTTTAGAATTGCCGTCACGACCTGTGACTAACACTGACATGGTTAGTAAAGTTTGTGAGGGGTGGCAGGAGAGCTTAATAGCATGGCCGCATGCAATTAAAAACCTCTTTGGAAATGGAGGAGGGGGGGAGTAATAGTGTTAGAATCTGAACAGAATTGGCCTGAACCAGCAATTTATAGAATTTATTTAATCTTCATCAATCAGAAAACATTGAGAAAAATAAATACGATTCAAAACAATGAGCATTTATGCCGTACCTGATTTTTAAAATGTAAAACATGAACCTAGCACATCAAATATTTGGTATCAACTGTGATAGTACAGAACCCAAAAGGCAAATGGAATAACAGTACCAAGTACAGGGAGGAGAAGAACAGTTGTTGTCTTGGAAACACAAGGGTTTCTTTTGAAATGTTATTGAAGATTATGTATTAATGTGACTGTTGACCTTTTCAAGGTTTAGTAAACATTACATGCAAAGAAAAGTACCCTATTTATATAGACATGATATACAGAGAGTGCCATATGTCAAGCTCATATAGAATCAGACCAGCAGTGTGAGAAACTGGTGGATTGCAACACATGTGCACATGGAATACAGAACACTGCTTCCAACAATCTGAGGGCTGCTTGACTCAACATATGACTTTCATAAAATTTCTGGCACAGATTCAGGGCCATATGCTGTACCAATTTTGCATTTCTTCATGTAATTTGTTCTCCAATGAAAAAAAAAAAGATCTTGCCATCTTGCTGTCCCTCAGAATCCTCAAAGTGTTTTGTGTAAGTGTGTGACATGGGGCCATTCAGTAGGCACTCACCATAAGGGTGATATTAAATGACTCTTTTGCTTCATAGTACAAAAGCAAAAAACGAGGAAGTTGCTTTGCCCATAGCATCACCCAGGGAAGGAGGTTTCAGTTGTTAGCGTCTCGCCTGCCTCATCACACGTGAGAAACTCCTCTGGTCGATCAGACACTTGCAGTCATCCTTCAGCACCATGACTGCGCGGCTCACACGTTTTGGAGAATGCACATGCTTGTCTGTGCTCTCCGGAATTGACGGAGGATGTTGCAGTGAAGGGGTGGGCCTACAAGTATGATTGAGAATGAGATTTTTTTTTTTTAAACGAGGAAGCTGTATTGGCATCTTGCTGCTGGAGGACTGAATTACAGGCTGTAAAGCTGGTTGCTGAAAATGCATTGACCTTGCTTTGCCATATAAGAATACGGTCTGTAGTGTTTGTCAGGAATTTATAACGCACCCTGCATTTTTCTGTTGACTACTCGTGTCAGTGGGATCAACACTTCCATGCTCTGTCCCTGGATAAAATGTAGCTGGGGGACAATGATGTGTACATTTTGTGCCTGAATGTAATATTTTCCAAAAAGTACAATTAATTAATACACAAATCATATTTTGTAACTGATTTATCTCCTTTATTGAGTCCCAAAAGTGTTACTGGTGACTTGTGACAAATTCAGGGACTTTATCCGGGTTTAGAGTGTAGCTATAGGTTATTTTCAACATTCAATTCAATTCAATTTTTATTGTCATTAAAACAATGTGCAAGCACATAGTAAAATGAAAAGAGGGCTGCAGCTTCACCAACAGTGCAAAATACACAAGAAAACATAGTTTATTTTCAACATACGTGTCCTTCTGACACATAAAACCCACCGTGTGCTGGTGTGTCTTTTTAAAGAGCTTAATTTTGGTCCCATCTGACCATAACACCCAGTTACAATTGAAGTTCAGCACTGGAATTCATTATAGTGTTATAGTCATTTTAGACCCAAATTGAGCTTTTTCGCCATGCACACCATCATTTGCAGAAGGACGCTTATGTTGAAAAGAAACTAGCTACTGTGAAATATGGTGGTGGTTGTTTTGCATTTACTGGTACTGGGGCTAATGTTAAGGTCAGTGGAATCACGGAACTCCAGAAAGTACCAAAACAAAAGATATATATAACCTGGCTCCCTCTGCCAGGAAGCTAAAACTTGGGATCATTGTCTTGCTGAAAGATCCATTTCATTACCAGCATACCTCAAACTCAACCAACCAACTGACCACAACATTCTTGTTTTAAATAATTAGGGGTGTGAATAATTATAACATCCTTTTGGGGGGGAAAAAAATACCTGTTACAAAAATTTATTCTCTGAGCAATTGTATTAGTATAACTATAATATAGCATACGGTCTTTTTCCCCTCATCTTTAGGGGTGTGAATAATTTTGGAGTTGACAAACTTAAATTGTTCTTAGAATTACACCTGTGTGTGTGTGTGTGTGTGTCTATGCCTATGCCTAAATAACCTACTTACCATGCCAATGCCATAGCATATGTCATTCACTGCAACCGACTGTGGTCATACGGTACAGGCAGTATAATAAATTCTAATATAAAATAATATTGTTTTGTTGATTTAGAGGTAGAAGAAGAATCTTAGTCTAAAAGAGAGAGAAGCATTTTGGTATTTTAAATAAATTGTGATAGCCATGGTACTGTCATTTTTCATTTCTGAAAGGTTTATACATTTCAGCCAATCTAAATATAAATGCTAATATAAATACAATATATACATTTAAATAACCAGTTTTGTTTATGGGTAATGAACTAAAAACGTATAATTTAAAAAACAATTGCCTTTAGGCTTGCTTTTGGGGGGGTCTAGGCCTGGGTTCCCCCTCTGTTAAGCATTTTGTGACAATTCTATTGTGAAAAGCGCTATACAAATAAACTTGATTTGATTTGATTTGATTTGATTTGAATTATGGTTGTACCGAACTATACCTTTTTGGAGTAAATTTACCAGTCTTAAAAATAATAATTGACCAATTATTGTGATTATTTCATTGCACCAGACCGCATTATTGCATGTTAGTATAAATTACAAATAGTTTCAAAATAAATAGTTTGTACTTTTTTTGTCTTTAAACTTTTGAAAACGTAATCCGTCATTGACCCGGCTCCTGTTATGCACTCCTGCCGCACAAGGTGCCATAGTCCACTCTTCCTCAACTCCTTTCACTTTGGCAAAGTGCCGTAAAACTGGCCAAATAAAGATGAACCACAACAATGCAACAGCTGGCTGAGGAGGGCTGGAGGGTGGGGGATCATGGGAAAGAAAAATAAGATGACACAGAGCCCTGAAGCCATGGCTCCACTGCATGGCATCCCACCTCCATTCAGAGCCCGACAAGACCTGTGAAAGGACTGGCGGCTGATGGAAGGAACCCTCTTACTGCTCATTGTGTGAAAACGCTTCAGCTTTTAGACCCGTCTCAAACCCAGCATTTCAGACCCATGACCCGCTTTCTTTATGAGGTATCACCCTCGTTCTCACCCTGCGGGAATGTTTGTGTTTGTTTGTAGCCTCGGATTTCTTTTATTCCTCGTCTGTTGTGAGTCCATTTGTTATGGCTGCTTATTCCCTGTCCGCCTCTGCTGTCCTGGGCGCAGTGAGAATCGGCCTGCGCTGCTCTCAGGGTGCGGGGGACAGATGGCACAAAGGTCCCGTTTGGGTCAATGGCGCAGCTGTGTGCCGACAGCGGTGAGGTTGTTGCGAGGATGTGAAGTGAGCTGTCTGTCTTTAGAAGCCATGGGATAATGATGATGATATAGTAGCTGTAATTTTTCATGTATTGACTGCTTGTTTGTCTTCAAACTTGACCAGTTTGGAAATATATTGCAGATCTCCTCTGACTGTATGTTTATGGGAAACCAATCATTGAAAAATGTGCAAAAATACAAGTGAACTTCATTCCATATTTTCAGCCAAAAAAACATTTGTGCCTGTGACCATGTCTGAGCAATTTTACCTTGCCATGACCATGTACATATACTGGAATATGTTATTTTTGGCTCCCAGTTTAAATTGTAAATTATTTTCTTTAGTTAGTATGAAATTTATGTAAAGGATACAATTAATAAAAGTAGCCCCATAGGACTTCATGTTTATCGTCAAAAATGTGAAAAGAGTTGATTGTTACTTTTCATCCTGAATTACACTGATCTCCAAGCAATTCATTTTAAACCGCTTCCATAGCTTTGATGGAATATATTTGTTGCCTTGGTTGCCACTAGGTGATGGGACTTTACGAGGAATAATAAATGCTATCCTGGGGGATGTTTCATGAAATTTGGTGTAACAAATTGTGGCTTACTTAAATAAATGCATTCATCCAAGTCGGTTTCTTTCCGTTTGACTACACCTATTTGAGATTAATATGATCCAGCTCACTGAAGCCGGCTTGTTCAATCGAGCTTACTGCGTGTGCATGCCAAACCTTTAAAGTTAATTGAAGGTGCTAATCACAGATTGGTAAAACGGTGGTAAAAGGGAAGGTAAAGAAGAGAAGGTAAAGAAGAGAAGAAATGTGAAAATGTAGAATATGCTATTTAAATAACCACTTGGCATGCCATATCGGATTATAGGCCTATTACATATGCCTACTACAATTGCAGGGATTTACTTAAATTAAATTACAATTAAAATTGGTAGAATGATTTAAATAATTATTCAATATGTTGGGTTTAAGAAAATGGCTTGCTAGCTGCACTCGCACGTTGGTTTGCGCTTTCCTGCTAGTCATTTTCCTTATTATTGGGCCCTGCTGTGAACCAAGGTTATACAGTAAAACTGGCCCAATTCTCTACAAAGAGAAGTTCGCTATCTCACTACTGTTGCACAGAATTTGACAGAATTTGACATAAAAATAGGGCCAGTGACCAGGTTAAAGCTCTGTACATTTGCATTCCTAATAAGGCAGCCAGTGATAGTTGATAAAAAATATAAACTGTAATTCAATGCAACTATTGTATATTGGGATATAAACCAGCCGTTTTGATTATAGCAACTTATTAGCTATAGCTAATTACTATCAGGTGATAAAAAAGGTAAGGCGAGTTTGCTCGATACTCAGCCAGCTAACTCAAAACATTCAAAAACATATTCTGTGAACATTATTTGGGAAGGTTGATGCCATGGTACATGGTTCCAAATTCCAAATAAGCTAAACATTTGCTATGCTATAGACTTTAAATATATATATTGTTTTTCATAAAATCAACTGGCATTTGTATTCCTGGACAACGTGCACACTAAGAATTCCACATGATGTTGAAAATGGGGAAAATTAAGATTTTAAATGCTTAAAAATAATACATACATTAGTACGTAAACTAATCTAAGGCTGGGGTGATAACACATTTTAGCTTGGGTTATATTATAATATTGGTATCGATAATACCTATATTTTTCAACTGTATTAAGTAAAACTCATAAGTGAGACATTAAATTATATAAAATATTAATAATAATAATAAAATGAAAAATAAATCACACAATCCAAATGGCATAGAGAAAACCATGTAAGTAAAGGAATAAAGCAAATTTAAAGAAATAAAATAATAGAGTGGATAAAATAAATAAATAAAATTAAGTGTTACTAATTATAAAATAGATTAAAAAGGTATGTTTTCAGTTGTCTTTTAAAAATGTTCCATCTCTTAGCCCACTTCTCTAATACTTTTTGGTAGGGAAGTCACACAATTTAGGTGCGTGGTGGACAAAAGCAGCTTCCCCAATTTTCTTTTGGAGGACCTTCGGTTTAAAACCTGCTACAGAGGAACTAAGGGCTCGTAAAGGGACATAAAACAACAATCTGTGATGTAAGAGGGTGCAAAACCATTTAAAGCTTTGTATACAAGTAGAAAGACTACTGCTACTACTACTACTACTAAGGACTACTACTAAAGTCAATTCTAAAAGATACAGGGAGCCAGTGCAGTGGAGCAGTGGAGCAATATGTTCTCTCTTCCTTGTTTTTGTCTAGCAGAGTTCTGAATTGGCTGTAGTTTCTCAATTGACTTTTTTGGAAGACTGATGAAAAGAACATTACAGTAGTCCAGTCTACTTGAAATAAAAGCATGAATTAAATTCTCAGCATTCTGTTGAGTTAAAAACGGCCGTACTTTTGCAATATTTCTTAGGTGGAAGAATGCTGTTTTGGTCACCTTGTTTATGTGGGTTTAAAAACTTAAGTCTAAAATTACACCTAGACTTGTTACTTCCGATTTATTCTGATGACCCAAATGTCCTAACCTATTAGAAACTGCATCCCTTTTGACTTTGGGGCTAACTAATAGTATTTCTGTCTTATCTTCATTTAGTCAATGATGAGAAGTAGTATTGATTTTTTGATAAATGGTCTCCACACGTCTTCTTCCTCCTCCTCCTCCCGGACAACTATATCAGTTTCCTACTGAGAATAGCACTTTTCTCAGGAGGAAATTTGATTCAAATGCATGCTAGTTCACTTTGTGTATTTTTATCTAATCACAAAGCTAGAGCCCAATGTATTAAACGAATATGAAACCCATTTCAGTGTTTACTCGTTTAACCATGCCCGTTCAAATGATGTAACGTGTAGCCCCAGTGTTGTAGGAGGAAATAGTGTTTTATGTATATTTCATGAAAAGCTTAAATTGAGTCAGATGGGGATGGGCATTTGTAATTGATTACCCGTAAGAGCATATATTGCTCAAATACTAAAATTGCTGCTATATAGTACATCAAGAGATGAGTGCATTTCATCAGAACTCTGCCAAATCAGGCCTTCTGTGTGGAGCAGACGCTTCAATCCACTTGATATAACTGTTTGCAGACTCACACATTTTCCTGCAAGTAGTTATCCTGCAGTCAGAGGAAACTGTTAGCATGTGTTTCAGTGGGATTAAGTCGTCTTCGCAACCCCTGACATTGGTCTTACCTTCTGCCATGGTTTGGTTTGAGTCTTAAGAAGTATCTGGGTTCATGTTGGTTAACTGCATGGCAAGGTTTGTTTTGGTTCTACATCCAGCCTGTAATTTTAGAGATTTATGCCCCACTACCCCTATAATTAACAAGATTTCTAATACATAAGTGAATACATATATAAAAATTTAATTGCCCTACATATCAGCACAAAAAGCAGTTGCTGGTATGTAAGTATACAACACAAAACACAAGTGGGTTTCCATGGTGACGGTCATCACTGGCACACTTCTTAAACCAAACACCCGCTTTATAAATGTATATTTCTGTGAAGAGGAAGGAGGATGTGGATACCCCAAATTATAAAAAGTGTAATATAGTGACATTGAAACTATTACTTTTTCAATTCTGTTGTCTGCCAGTGACAATAATTCATATTGGTGAGAATGATATGCTCCCGCTCATTACTCTCGTATATCCTGTTTAACAATTGGCTGCATACTGCCTCACACACAGGGATCACACCACCTGTATCCAGTCCCATTAGGTCCATTTCCATGGATTCACCGGTGAGACATGGGCCTGAATTCAATCAACATGTGTTCTTAACTTTGTCTTACTGTCAAAATCAAATGCAAGAAGGGTTCCTTTTTTTATCTTCACAAACACAGTTTGGCTGTAGTTTTTTTCAGCAATCACCAAAATGTGTTTGTGAAGAAGAAAAAAAGTTTTTAGATTATAAATAAATGCAAGCATAACATTTTGTTCTTCTTCACAAACACAGTTTGGCTGTAGTTTTTTTCAGCAATCACCAAAATGTATAATCTTAAGAACAAATTTAGTTTGGATCCAGGCCTTGGTCTCATGTATGTACAACCCTGAAGTCACCAAGGGCTCCCAATGCCCAAATCTAAATGTAGCTTTATGGCATAGGAAATGAAGATCCAGGGATTCTATTTTTAGTTTTTTTAAAAAAGAAAAGAAACATGAGATAAATTAATTCCACAAATCACCAGACAGAAACACAGGCATCGGAAATTCTTCGAGGAATGCAGGAAGCCAAAGGACATCCTCGCAGACCAGTGTCCGTGTGGTTGTCGGGGTAACCCGAACCGCACCCCTCACCGACGCAGACGGGGCGTGGAACTGGGTCCTGGCTCGCGCACGGCTCAGCGACATCTCCTGTACGGTCAGAGGGGCAGTCGGGCACCACACCCTGCGTGCGGCCACTGTCTGACGGCTTTCGCAGAAACCTGGGCTCATCGGAAAATGTGAACGTGCGCTTCCCGTGAGACAGGACAGCGGGAGGGGCGTTGGTCTCGTTGCACTTTTCACATGTTCACAGGCCAGACTTTTATTGCACGGGCGATGATAGATGTGGATCCCCCTTTCAGGCGAGGGAGAGTTGGGCTTGGGTTAAAAATGGATTTTACAGCTGCTAGGGGGGAGCCCATGGCACTTCCCAGACAGGTTTAATGTATTTATCCATTTGTGGATTACATTTTATTTTAACTCTGCTCAATAAAATGCAGAAATATAAATGGCTATAGTTGACTTTGGAAAGGTGACACAGTCATATTAAATTAAATCGTATTCCAAACAACCCAGAAATGTAAAATGGAATCAAATGTACATTTCTGTTCTGAAAATGTGTTTAAAGGTTTGTCACAATGGATTGAATTAACATCCAAGTAAAAATCATTTATATATGAGCTTTTAACAGTATTATGATCACATTACACTCAGGCATTCTTAAAATGCAAATACAGTACATTTTCTAGCTTTTGTTACAGCTTGGACCTCATTTCCAACCACTTGGAAAAATATCCAATTTAATTTCCAACCACACAATGTTAAGGTGCAATGGAATATAAACTGGAACATAAAAATAACATTTAGCTTGAAGCCCCCCCATAAACTGCATTGTGACATTGCTCACTTTTTACATTTCTTTATGTGACTGCTGAAACATTTGACACTGGTATTGTGACAAAACCATGGCTTGGTTCCCTGGGCCCTGACTGAGTGTGTGATTGGTTCCCTGGGCCCTGACTGAGTGTGTTATTGGTTCCCTGGGCCCTGACTGAGTGTGTGATTGGTCAGATGTGAGACCCTTCCCCCTCTCCCTGCCTCCCCTGTGAGACATGCTTGAAAGTTGGTAGGAGAGCTGCAGCCAGAGAATTCTCAGAGAGAATTCAACCAAGACGTGTGTTACTAGGCCTATCTGGGGCTGGTCATAACAATATGAAACTCTGTCCCTATGTGCATATCCTTCATACGACAAGAGAAGAGGAGTGATGGAGCGTTAGGGTTATGATCAGAAAGATTCTCCCATCTCCTTGGGTGAAATTATTATAGGCAATGCACATACTATACAGGGATGGGGGGCCGGATTCAGACGGATCCTCTGTGCCACCAGGTCCAGCAAGGAACAGATATTGAACAACGGCTAGAGCCAGGTTGGCCTGGGGGATGTTTGGGGCCTACGTAGACATGGAGGGGTGGGGGAGAGAGAAGATTATTCCTAGAACACGACAGGATGTCTCTCCTATCACTTCTCTGAACCATGTTGCACATTGCCTCTTGCAGTTCTTCAAACAGGCCTATGGCCTACCTGCTACTCACTGGAAATCTCACAATAATCCCACTTTACAGATTTTGTTGTATTTACAATGGAGTGCTTTCCAGACGTTACGCTGTGGGTCAGATGAGGGAATACATACAGGTGCTCTGCAGTGTCATGATTGTGATTGGTAAGGGCACACTGGGGCAAACATTGTTGGTAATTTGTCATTGCTAGCAATGAGTGATAGACTCCCAGTGCGCTTTGCAGAATAAACAACCTATCATTCCCCTCAAACCTGAAATTGACAGCCTGGTACTGTACCACAGATATTTTTGTGTGCTCGCGTTCACCCTCCGGGCAATTTTTTGGAAGAAATTCATAGCTGATTTGAGTCTGAATTTGTTCACACAGATCCTGGGTGCTCTTCTATATGCCTGACCCCCCTCTGAAAAATATGTCAAAACAGATTCTCTAAAGAATTCATGGAATGAGGGAGCTCACTGGAAATGATCCCTAAATCTGCTTTTAAGTGACATCACTTAGATGTTTTCTTTCCTTCCACTACAGTCAAAGCGTGAGATGCCTTTGCGAAATTTGAAATTGCTTCCTTACGCCCGTTTTTGTAACCAGTTGGGATTAGGCTCGAATAATGGCGACCGCTCAAAGAGAGGAAAAGGGAGAATTTATTTTTCTGTTTATCCTTGGAACTTCCTTTGCAAGTATGGAAGTTTCTAAAGACTTATGTTATGACTATGCTAATGATAAGAATCTAACATACTATTTTCTCAACTTAGAACTGACTCCAACAGCTGTGTCTAATACTGTGGTGCATGCAGTGTTTGCACACACTGTCATAGACACATTGCACTGTCTGAACACATAATAATGGCCGATTTAAGAGGGTTTGTATGGGTTCTGTTAGCAAGCAGACCAAACTGAAAATAGTTATTATGCTCCTGTGGCAATAACATAGTAAAGCATCATTTTTTCACATTTTGAAATGTCTGGGGAAATCTTTTGAAAAATTAAATCTATCTTCTTGAATATATATTTGATCCAATGACACAATATATTTAGCAATTGGCTACATGTTTGGAAGTAGCAATTTGGATGCAACAATATCCAGTGTCATTCTATAGCATGTTCTATGTTTTATTCTGGTAAAACTCTATTTTATATTCCTTTTAAAGCTGTGAACAAAGGTCTAGTTGTAGTCAATACAGTCCTCACAGTGTCTGTATACAGTTCAGTAGACTGTCTTTTTCTCTCCCTCTGCCCCCCGCCTTTCTCTCTCTCTCTCAGGAGTAGAGGCCAGCGCCGAATCTCTCAGGTTTTTGACAGCGTCGAGGGTGTAATGCTGTGCTTGTCTTTTGTCTCAATGTGAACAGGAGCCAGTGAAGTGGAGTCTCACCCTTTCACCACGCCTGAAACTGGCACCAAGCAGAAGTCTCTGTATTCACCTTCACTGTAGCTCACAGGTTCAGCCAAAGGAGAGGCACAATGGAAACTGGAATCTGCTTCCAGAACTGCTTGATGGCAATCGGCAATATTGCCCTATCTCTTCTCCAAATGGTGAGTGTCAGCTGGACAGAATTCTTGCAGGATTTGCACACATTTGGGGAAAAAAACTATCTGATGTTGTTTTAACACATTGGCACAGTTCAATATGCTACCAGAAAACTGCTCCAAAAGTCAAACAAACAAACAAACAAAACAAAAAACTATTGATGAGAGACAATATATGCTGAAAGCTGTGAAATACGGCTCCCATGTTTTCCTCGCGTTGTACTTGAGCACTAAGACATTCCAACATTAGCTGTATGCATTGGCCTCTTTGTTATGTTGAGTGTTCTGTACAGTGTCCCAGCATCTTTTGAAACACTGGAGCGCCCAGGTAGAATGGGCTGACCAATGCATATTGCTCAGCACCAAGTTAACATTTTCTTGAAAATGGGCGATGGCTGCCATACTGAATGGGAGATGATGGCCAGAGTGACATTGTGGTGTCGTCTTGAAAGTTTTTGATGCAAAAATATGTTGATCCTAGAGATGCCACAATAATTCTTGAGCATGGGAAGGTACCCTTCTAACTGCTAACACCCTTTCTTGCATACTTCCTGAACTTTGAATTCAATTTTAAAACCAGTATAAAATGGACAATATTTCAGGCGTAAAATTATATTAAAAAACAACTCCAGCAATAGACCTTTAACTGTCTGGCCTTTTACCTTTACCATTTGGACCGGGTGGCTTTCACCTCTCAGTTCATGTAACACCAAAAGTATTCTCCCTCCTCTGTGGTGAAAGGACCCACCAAAACCCACCTTTTCAGACTCCACTGAATTCTGTACACCGAGCTAATTGTCATCACCACTGCCTACTTGCTCAACACTATATACCCCTGCTTACTCATTTAATAAAAAAATTAATAAAATAATAATTATTGCGCGAACTATGATTGTTCCTACAATGTATTTATGCACATCTTGTAAGTTGCTCTGGATAAGAGTGTCTGCTAAATGATTAAAATGTAAATGTAAATGTAGGACAGTAGCGCATTGCAGTACAAAGTGACTGTATGGAATGGTCTGCATTTTTGCATCCAGAACCCACTGAGGCGGAGCCCCCTTTCAGAAACCCAACCTCACTCTTTCTGTCATCAAAACGAAAACCAAGAAAGAAATAAAATATCCTCAAGGTGAAGCTGTGGCTTGGTCCACCGCTGGACGCAGAGCTACGCAGAGCGCGTGTGGGCTGTCCTCGAAACCCTCCCCACTGACATTGCCCTGTGAAACCCACTTCCCATGGGCCTTCTCTCAATCGCACACAGACACAGGGAGTGAGAGCTAACCCGAACCCATGCACACAGTCTATGAAAACTGTGAGGCCAGAGGGAGCCTCCAGACAACCGTTTACCCCAGTCGTATTTTAACCAGGACCACTTTTCCTTCTGTTCCAGAATAAACAGGTGTACAGTCCAAACCAGAGTAATTATTCATTATGTCTTGTCTCTCTCTATCTCCCGCTCACTCTCTATCCATCTATTTATCTGTATATCTGTATATCTGTGTGTGTGTGTGTGTGTGTGTGTGTGTGTGTGTGTGTGAGTGTGAGTGTGAGTGTGAGTGTGAGTGTGTGTGTGTGTGTGTGTGTGTGTGTGTGTGTGTGTGTGTGTGTGTGTCTGTGTGTGTGTGTGTGTGTGTATATATATATATATATATATATATATATATATATATATATATATATATATACTGTAGACTCTGTTTTTACTCATACCCTTGATAAAGATGAACAAAAGAGATTGCATAAAATTGACTGTGTAAGTAATTAGGTATATTTTATGCTAAAAAAAAATGTTTTTCCAGAAAACATCTGGATCACAATTATTCACACCCCTAAATATTCTTTCAAATGTAATCCAACAAAAACAAATCTTCATAAATATACAACTTATTTGAAGTTCATTGGAAGGTTATGGAACTATACAGTGGTCTACAATGGTTTCCTGTTTCCCGTGGGTATAAAAAGGAGGGAACACATTTGAAATACTGTGGTCAGCCATCACCATGGTGAAAGGCAAATAACTCCCTGAAAGCATCAGACAAAAGGTAATTGACCTCTACAGATCAGGAGATGGCTACCAAAAAATAGTTAAAAAGTTAAAGATACCGCTTTCCACTGTTGTCAATTAACTAACCTGCCAGGTAGAGGACGTAAGTCTATCTTGCCCCCACGTGTAGTGAGACGGATGCGAGGCAAGAGGTTCAAGAGGCAAAAAGAAGTCCGAGGGGCACAGTTCAAGATCTCCAAAACAACCTGGCATCTTGGGGTTACAACGCGTCTAAAGCTACAATTCAACAACGCCTACATGACAATGGCCTTTACTGCAGACTTGCAAGAAGGAAGCCTCTTTTGAAGATAATTCACCAAAAAGGCATCTTGAATTCGCCAAACTACATCTGAACTTCAATGGGAACTATGTCTTGTGGTCAGATGAAACAGAAATCGAGATTTTGGACAGCGTTATGTTTGGCGTCCAAAGAGTGCAAGTAATGTTGAAAAGCACCTCATGTCTACGGTGAAACATGGTGGATCTTTAATGCTTTGGGGTTGTTTTGCATCCACAGACCCTGTGGCCCTATTAAAATAGATGAACCATGAACCCCAGCATGTACCAATACATTTTGTCCAAAAACCTGGATCCCTCTGCCAGGAAGCTACACCTTAGCCGCAGATGGACCTTCCAACAAGACGACAATCACAAACATATGTCCAAAGCAACTAAAAAATGGTTGACAGAGCACAAGATCAATTTCCTGCCATGGCCATCTCAGTCTCCAGACCTGAATCCAATTGAACATTTGTGGTTTGAACTCAAAAAAGCAGTCCACATACGTCAACCCAAGAATCTGAAGGAACTAGAACAATTCTGCATGGAGGAATGGTTGAGGATCCCCCCCAAGAAGTTCCATAACCTCATACGACACTACAGAAGGTGACAACTTGCCATTATAATGGCCAAGGGAGGAACCACAAAGTACTGATAACAGGGGTGTGAATATTGGTGATTCTTGATTTTTCTGGGGAAGAAATTATAATTTGTGAACTGTTCGGATTGAAAAGTGGCCATGACACAATTATTGGCATCCTTTAGAGCAATTTAAATAAATTTGGTTGGAAGAAATAGGTTCTTGTTTGCAGTGTAATTCAACTCACCTGTGACAGGTTGCAGGTGCCCACATGGTATAAATTAACCAATTATTCATTTTAAAGTGAGAAAACAGCCTGTTCTGCTACCATCTCTAGAGACCTTGGCATTCCTGTTTCCACAGTTTGCAATATTGTCAAGAAGTTTGCTGCTCATGGAATTGTTATGAATCTCCCAGGACGTGGTGTTAAGAGGAAAATTGATCTCAGATGTCTTCGAAGGTTGGTGTGAGCCATTGAAAAAACACCTCGTATGGCATCCAAAGATTTCAAGGCTGACCTGGAGAGGTCTGGGGTAATGGGTTCAGCCCGTACCCTATGCCGGACACTGAACCAATAAGGGCTTTACGGTCAGAGGTCAAGGAAAACCCCACGGCTGAAAGAGAAACACAAGAAGGCACGGTTAATCTTTGCCAAGACCCACCTCAGCGAGCCTAAATCCTTCTGGGAAAGTGTTCTGCAGACCGATGAAACCAAATTAGAGCTCTTTAGCAATGCATATCAGCGCTTTGTTTACAGACAACAAAATTAAGCTTTTAAAGAACGTAACAGTGTACAGTTAAATATGGTGGAGGTTCCATAATGCTGTGGGGCTGCTTCGCTGCCTCTGGTACTGAACGCCTTGAACGTCTTAAGGGCATCAGAGCATTACCAAGGCATTTTGGAGCAAAATGCGCTACCCAGTGTCAGGCCTCCAGCAGGACAATGACCCCAAAACACGCATCCAAAAGCAGCCAGGAATGATTCAAGAGAAAACGTTGGTCAGTTCTGGAGTGACCAGCAATGAGTCCTGATCTCAATCCTATTGAACACCTGTGGAGAGATCTGAAAACAGCAGTTGGGAGAAGGCACCCTTAAAATCCGAGAGAACAGGTGCAGTTTGCAAAAGAATAGTGGGCCAAACTGCCAGTAGAGAGGTGTAGGAATCTCATTAATAGCTATAGGAAGTGCTTGATTGCAGTCATTTTCTCCAAAGGCTGTGCTACCAAATATTAAATCTAGAGTGTAAATAATTTTGCCAATGCCATTTCTGTTTTTTTATGATTTAAAAGGATATGTTAAGTTCAGAATAAATAAAAAAGTTTCTGTACTATTAACAGTGAAATAAATAATTGTGATAATTGTCTTTTTTTTTTTTTTTTTTTTTAAGGTGCAATATTTTTGGCCATGACTATTTTTGGCCATGACTGTATATACACACACACACACACACACACACACATACACACACACACACACACACACACACACATACACACACATACTTCAGCTTTGCATATCTTGCAGTTATTTACAGTTTCATTAGACTCTAGTGCATTTTTAAACCTGTGAATCGAGAATCAATCTCTAGTAAATCATTGCTTGCAAATGTGAATATTGCACTAGAGAATTGAGACAAATGAAGAATTATACTTTCATTTTAGATAATTTGTTCCATTTGTAGCTTTCACTGAAAGAATACACAAATATAAACAGATGTGCATGCAAAAAAAAAAAACCCTTACTCTTTAATTGATTACATATTCTGAAGCCAAGAACAGAGTAAGAAATCTGGGTTAAAGTTGTTTATGGGTCAGCTTCCCAGCCATTTCTCACGCATGTAAAACATGCATACAAATAATAGAGTTGGGAGTAAATACATATACTATATGTAGCACTAACTGAGGCCCTCCTCAATGAATAACTGAAATAAATTATCAGACATTCAGTTACTCAGTGATAGAATTAACAGGTCGTCAATTCAGTTAAGGGCCAGCAGAGACAGTGAACAGTAATGTTTTAGAATAGAGGCATTGGAACAAAAAATTGGAAACGCAACAGTGTTCTAACGGGTGAAGTGTAACGACTGGCCAGAACCCACGCGGGGCAACGTGTGAGTGCCTTTCGAGTCTCTCGGGGAGGGAGGGATTTGGTCAGCTGGGTTGTCCGTGTCTCGTCACATACCAACGACTCCCAGTGGTCAATTTGTCTGCTGGTATAAAGATGATGTGAAGGGAAGATGCATGAAGTGGCTTCCTCTGACTTATGTCTGTGCCAGCTTAACTTGTGAACTGTGGTATGAAAAGAACCAATGACTGACGCCACATGTTTTGGAGGAGAATGCGTGCTTGGCATGCTTGAGGGCGGAGCGAGCGCGGTTTGCGAATACGATTGGGCATACCTAATTGGGGGAGGGAGCATAAAAAAAAAAGGCAAGGTTGATGTCAGCTGTTACTTAATAGCACATCTTCGCCCCATGCTAAAGCATTTCTTTCCTGCAGAGAGGGGTACGTATCAAGATGAAAATGCCCTTATCCACAGGGCATGAGGAGTCGCCCCCAGTGGTTTTAGGAGCATGACACTGACGTTATCCATATGTCATGGCCTTCTCTGTCACCAGTTCTGAACCCAATCAAGCATTTACGGCATGTTCTGGAACGAAGCCAGAGACAGCGTTTTCCACTTCCATCAACTGAGTGGGACTTGATTCACTTTCTTGTGGAAAGTGGCGTCTCATTCCTCCGGTAGAATTCCAGATGCTGGCAGACTTACTGGCCACATGTGGTGACTTTACATTGGTAAAATTTGATTTCACTACCTGTATCTGGTGAATAAAAAAGAATGTATCCTTATAACCTCTTAAAACTGAAAGAATAATTGTCACTCTCAATAAATTGTACGTATATCCTTACCAGTGACGTGGACAGGACCAAACTATTACCTGACCAAACAAAGTCTTGTTTTAAATGTGGGCAGTACATGTGAGCACAAGATGCATGACTGACAGGCCTTTCATGGCACTGTCTCAGCCTCATGTGGTTTTTGTTTTGATGTGATTGATGCTTATGCCAGTTTTATTTGGCATTTATGTGAAGATGAATGTAAATGTGAAGAGTTCAGTCAGAAAAGCACACATTCCTTCATTTGCATAAAGGGGCGTGGTTAACAGGGCAGGTTCATCCATTGACTCACTGAATAGGAATGCTCATCAATAGCTAACTTATGTCGGGTGACATGCTAGTTCCACTTTAGATATCTGCTTAATGTTAGCTAAACGTTAGTAAGATCGGGCATTGTCAAGTGAACCAGGTTCATATTAGTGGAGCTAGCTAGCTTATTAGTTAGCCTGTGCTTCACTACTACCTCACTATTTTTAAATAAAAAAATAAAAAATTGTTTCTCGTTTTTCTCCTTGTTTTTCTCCCAATTTAGTGGCTGATTATACCCTCTATTTCTTTAGTTTTACCCTCCCGTACAAACTCGCCGTCCGCCCCCATGGGACAAGCTAATACCTCGAGGCAATGTTCTGCCTCCTTCGAGACTAGCAAGCGAGCTGGCAAGCGAGTTGCTAACCAGCAATCAAATTATAGTAGCAAGCGAGTAGCAATCAAATAATCAAAGATTTATCAGTGAAGGCTAACTAAGCTGGCAGATTTGCATAGGATATCCCCCCCTTTGGTTATGTGTGTGTGTCACTGGCAAAGCCAGGGAGGGGGGTCTCAGGTTTAACCCCACCTGAAATGCTTTATCACAGTTCCGACTGTTAATCTAAAGCAGTCCACTGATTCCTTTTTTTTGTTCTGGTTTCAGAAATGCACTTCATTGAGGTTATTGTTTTGGTTTGCATTCATATGTTTATCTTTTTCTATCATTCTCCGTACAAGCTACAAATTCAGGTATAAAATGAAAGAATAACTATTTTATTTATTATTCTCAGCGGTTTTATATTCCACGAGCCAGCTATCTCATGGACTATTCATTTTTATTGATTTTATTTATAAATAAAATTATAACATTTTTCTTATTGTGAACAACTTTTTATGAGTTATGTATACTGTGAGGCCATGAAACATGTTTTATTACAAGGAAATACTGTATCTGCATAATGGTTAAGGGAGTTTAAAATATGAATAACCTGCTCTATACCACCAGAAAATGTTTGTCTCCTCATATTTAAGTCAGCTGATGTCTTACAAATGGGCAGGCTAGGGAATATTAACAAATTATTTATTATGGGAATATATTTCCTGCATTAAATTAACAACTTAATGCCAGCCTATTGACACATTGACCCAGACTAAATCAAACCACAGTGCACCTTTGTAACTGAGTAAGATTTTTACGCAACTGTTATCAAATGAATTGGAATTCATTTGATAAGTTTTTCATTCATGTATGTGCCTTGTAATGATGTGCAATTATCAAATATACATAACAATGGCCTAAGGCAATTTATCAAAATCAAAGACAGATCACTGGGCAGTTAGTCTAAATATGGGCCCATGTTGTCAGGGATAGTGCAAGGTAGAAATAAGGTTCTATGAAAGACTGCACTGTAGTAAGTATCACCATTTAGAATGACTCCTCGTGACTGGTTAATGCCAAAGGAACAATGCAAAGGCCAATCAGGTATTTCTAACCTTCAAACTGGGGTTGACCAATCCACGGCAGCTTAATCCTGCAACCGATGATGTCACTTAGGCCTTTCCCTTTGAATAGCCATGTGCTTCCCACCACTAATATCAAACAGATGATGCAAAACCTCAAAATGATGGTCTTTCAATAAGACAAGCAGTCAAAACAACGTAAAATAAATGATGAGAAACACCACTCTAACCTAACATTAGATAAAAGGCCCACATTTATTTTTAAACTGGGGCATGTTGCAAGTTGTGCCCTTGTGTTATTAAAGTTCGCTCTTAGAAGAAAAGAATGGGAAGGCTTTTAAGAATAAATTAGTTGCAATTGAGCTTCCTGCATTGTTCATACCATTACAAGCTATAGTAGAAGTAGATATGAACACATTGGGCGTACATAAATGTACAAAAAATTGAAACCTTAAATGATAGGAATTTTTACTTACCTTACTGTAGCCTTATTTTCTAATTGGGCTACTCTCATTTTGTAGCTATAAGCCTTAGTTTAAGCAGTAATCTAAAAGATACATCCCCTTTTCAGTGACCTGCCATCTTTTGATCTGGCCGTTTATTTCAAGCACTTTTGATTTTCCCACATTGTATGCTTTTTTGCAATTGTGGCAAGGCATGCCCTTTTGTCTAAATTCAATAGTATTTAGATTATTTAGACCTTTTTGCACCAGTGATAAAAAGGAGCTTATACTGATAGGACGTAGTTACGTACGTTACTTCATATTGCGTTCTGGGATCGTATCGGTTGGAAATGGCAGGAGAGTAAAATAAAAACACCCTCCACTATGAATAAAGACAAATTCCTGACCCTGAGATCTGGTGGGTTTGGTTTTCCAAATACTGTTCTGTATTGTGCGATGCCTAGAAGAGGGCCTGCAACTGATCATCAAATCTAATCCCCAAAACTTGTTAAGGTCTTGTTAAGTCTTTGTTTCGGAATCCTGACACGAGAGCAGCAGTTTTATCTCGACGCGTATCAGTTTTACAGTTCCATCGCGATTGGCTGTCCTGAAACATTAGCCTCTATGCTCTTCTAAGAGCTTTCGGCACAGTAATACATCACGGCCTGACGCCATTCGACTTCTCCATACGTCACACGCCCTTACATCCAGAATTACTCACAAGAATATGTCAAAGCACAAGAATGATGCTGAGTATGACAAAAAGCCTACAGTGTTTGGCACTACATGCGCCCTACATGTATGAGAAACAAAGTAATTAATGTACTGTATCTGGAAGAATGCTCTGCGCTCTTTTCCCGCTTGCCTCTGGAAAATATCAGATATCATTCGAAGAGATACCAGGTCCGATGATTTGTATTTTCTCCTTTTTTCATAAATTATTTTTCACCTCCCGTGTGCATGCTGCTACCCTCACAGCTGTGTCTTATCCTAGGAGGGACAAGCGTTTTATTCACCAGTTCCATGTCTGCTCCATTAAAGTTATAGACTGCTGGGAGGTGGAATGGACCAGAAGGCCAAGTTTATGGGATCCTTGCTAGGTTTGTCACAATAAATGTTGAGTTAATACAGCACCCTGGCTTGACTGAGCCCACTGATTATACTGAAGGCCATTGTGCAGAGCTCTAATACAGTGTTGCTCAGACAAGGTTTCTTCCCATTCTTCCTTAGCTTTAAATGTTGTAATTATTGTAGTATGAATGCAATGATATATACATATTTTTGCAGAATTATTCAATCTAAAATGAATACATGGAGACTTCTGTGTTCTGTGTGGCTCAGTAGGTAGAGCATGGTGCTAACAATGCATAGGTTGTGGGTTCGATTCCCATTGGGGCCACATACCCTGGAAAATGTATGCATTCACTACTGTAAGTCGCTTTGGATAAAAGTGTCTGCTAAATGGCATATATTATATTATTATTCAGCTTACTGAAGCCACAATGCATTTTTTCTCTCTGAATACCATGCATTGCAGTCTCAAAAAAGGAAGCAGTGGAGGAAAAGAAAACCATGGATCACTCCCATCTTGTGTAAATTTGAACAAAGCATAGATGTCATTGCAACGCAAAGGGCCTTAATACATCCAGGACGATTGTGTGCATATGAGATCCCTCATCACCCTTGGGCTTTCCAAACTTGCTGAATAGAAGATCAAAGTAGAACAACCATTCAAATCCTGACGTCTTTGCTGGTGGGGATAGTGAGGATGCATTTCTTTAAACCAGGAACTTGCTGATATGATGTCTAGTTATATTTAATTATTTTTTTCCCACACATGCATATTGTGGGCTCAGGGGGAAGAAATATGTCAATCAAATGAAAAATATGATAGATTTTAGTAAACTTAACCTTCAATATAAGTAACTATCTGTTGTTGCTCATATTGTTGTTCATTGTTGCTGTTGCTGTTCTCTGTTTATGTGAACTTGTCTGAGGACAACTGGCAACATAGTGCTAATCCTCTGCTGCTGGGCAAGGACCTTGGTGACTTGGGGTAGTAGCAGCATGGTAGTCACGATTGCTACTCATTGTAACTAGCATGAAATCTGATTTGCTCCCGTATGCAACAGTATGTCTCCCTCTTGATCTACTGTAAAAGATGTGGTGTCCTAAACACTGGAAAGTAGTTGTGTATTTTGTCCACAATAAGCTATAAACTGATCAGATTTTTTTTTTTAAAGAACATTTGACCTATTTTTTTTCTGAAGCCTGTACACTCATCTAATGTACTTTCCCTCAAGTCAGTGACCATTTTCCATATTACATTCCACACCGGACTACAAGAGAGCTACTGCCAAACGGAGGAGAGATGTATCTTCCACTGACAACAGCTGGTAGCCTGTAGGTGCCTGGTGCGTTGTTGGGAGAAGCTAATGTAGCGGTAACGAAAGGAACTCAACATAAACAATAGATTTATTATGGAGGAAGATATTATATATATATTTATGATTTATTTAACAAATTACCAACTACCTTCTTGCTGAAAATCTATTTTATTTAATATAGCCTGTAGTTAGCTAGCTAAGTAACTTGAATATGAACACAAACATGTATTATATCAATGAACTATGCTTAGCTCTTCACTTAGCTATGTGGCTAGATCATTACATGTACTGGTAGCTACCTCACCATCTTTTGGAGGGGCTGTCATTTTGTGTTATGTTATATAGAAGAGCTACCATCATTTGGAAAAGAGTTATATCCTTACTGACAACTACTAGCTTATTAGCCAGGAGCTAATGCAGCAGTAATTTGAGCAACCCATCTTAAATTTAGGCTTCCCCTGGTGGGAGGAATCCAACTGTATCCTGTTGCTGTGGACTCTGGTCATAGTCAGCTATTCAGCAGCAATGTCTACGCTAGACGGCTCAGTCTGTGCTCACGGCGAGCACCCTTACACTTGAATTCGTTCAACATTTTGCTTTTCAGCAATTCAATCAGCGTGTAAAAAAAAAAAAGTTTATTTCTTAATGTAATTTCTATGGCACACAGGTTTCGGTCTGAAGCCGAACATGACAAGATTTAGTCAAGTAAAATCTTGAAGGATGATGTAGTAGCAGGGCCAATCTACAGCTTAGTGTATGCACTTATAATAAACAAGAAAGACTCCCAGAGTGAGGGAATTCTCCGGTTGACAAGGGAGGACATTTGATGTCCTGTTCCCTCTCCCTCCTTCACTGAGAGTCCCTGATTTCTTCCCATAGGGATTTATAGATAACTGCCAGCTTTTTTGTGCCTTTTTATTTATCTTACATATCATGTTTTTCATAAAAACGTTGACCAGCATTTTTTGTGTTCGCGTGAGGCAGGGTGCCCGTTCCTCCTCTCCCCACCTGCCCCCCTCAAACTCAAGTGTACAATGGCTATCAAATGTGAACTGGCTACAGATACAATGTACACCAATCATCGACCCCCTCTTCATTTCAATGGCCGTGTTACTTTGCAACTTTTTTTTTTCCAGTCTGGGGTTGATCTGAAAAAGCAGACACGTCGCTCCCAGTGTGAATTAGACCAGAAGCATTAGCTTGCAGAATGTATCCCATTGAACTAATGATTCTGACACCTCAACAATACCCGCTTTAGAAGAAGGCACACACACAGCAAAGTCTGTTTTTCTATCTCATATTTTTTAATGACAAAATGTTTGTCAGAAACAAATGGATTTATTTTTCTCAATCCAGGGTATAGTTAGGGAGCTTATGTGGTTCCGGGCCCCAGGGTTTCAGACAACTAACAAAACACATCTTACTTCTGCTCTGGTGGCTGCCTGTTATGCTTTTCAGATACAGGAAAACGACTGAAAGCATAAACCAACTGAATAAAGTAGCACGGCCCACTATTCACAGTTTATGGAGCGCCTCACCAAACGCTTGATTTAAAATGCACCTGTAGTTGGTTTATGCAATTAACAGGAGGATTTATAGATAAATTAACCTATTCAAATTGAAGATTATAACCAACAAACCCTAATGTAACTAGGAAAGAAACGTTTTGCTTCTACAGAAAATGTGCATTTCCTGATTTTTTATGAACCATGGTAGTAATTCAACTTAATGAGTTGTTGAGGTTTTATTACCACAGTTGTGATGCTGTAATGTTCCATGCATTAGCCTTTGATATTTATGTTTGACACATTCCCATTAATTGATTAATAAGGCCAGCTATTGTGAGAACAGCATCTTACTGAAATTTCAGGATATCATTGGTTTATTTAAAACTACATATTGTTATGTTTAAAAGAAATTGGAATTGCCACCCTGGTGTATTCAATATCAATGGACTTAAATGTATGAGAATGACATCAATTTCCTGAACCAAATAAGGGATCCACTTCAGTTTGCTCTGAATAAAATATTTGTTTTGCATAACATAAAAGTAAAGGTATTGTGATAGGTACATTATTCTAGATGAATATTTATAATTTTAGCTAAATATCCCCTCATATATTTGATTGATCATGTATGGTTTAGTGAGTTAACCGGAGGATATTATTTTTGTCATTTAAGTTAGCTGTAAGAAGTTAATTAAGTTACAATAACAAATGCAAATGAAATAAAATCTAGAACAAAATATTACATACTGTATAAAGATTACTGCTGAATGACAAGTCATTTATTGCAGGAGTGAACTTATTGTTAAAATAGCCATCCCCAATTTAATGTAAACATAATCATACATAAATCATTTTAAAAACATTCTTAAAAGCCTGTTTTATTTTAAGGAGCAGTTGACATAAATAAATGATCGCCTTTGCTTACGGAAACGGCAAACCAAAATAAGTAAATGAGAAAAAGCATCCTCTTCAGCCATCCATGCTTCAACCCGCTTCAAACTCTCACGAGTCCTCTGCATTCACCGCCTCGGCTCGTCTCTATAAAATAGCCATTTATATCACTTGCACTTCCTTCACCATTCTTGCACATGCTCACTCCATCCAGAATGTTATTTAAAAAAACCAAAAAACTTGACACTTGTTTTTGTGATCAAAAACAAAAGCTGTCCTGGGGCACTTCCTTCTCAGCACAGATTATTTGCATGGAGTCCATTTCACCCCACTGCCAGACTAGCAGCTTACACTGGAAGGCACGGAGGGGATATTCTTCCCAGCGCCCAGTCCCAAGATAGCAGGTTTGCCGTTACATTTTATTTACAATGGGTACCCGGAACCTTTTTGGCATCAAATACAGAATTCCATCTTGTGTATTTAGAATTGGAATCCATACTATGAAGATACAATTTATAGTCAGGCATCCAACCTCAGAATTCAGAGTTTCAGGACAGTGATATTCTGATCAAATATGCTGATGCATTTCTGAGGGGAGGCAGAATGATATTAGGTTGTTAACTTTGGTATCAAAAGGCCATAACCCTCCAAGCCTAGTCCACCACAGTTTAAACACTGGAACCTTTCTTCTTGTTTACTCTACATAATCAACACAGTAAAGGTTAATTTTGTCGGTGCTGAGAGTCAAATGACTGGTGCTCCAAGCACATCATAATCAAGCAAATCACAAACGTAAGACTGGATGTCGATACACCACAGAACGTGCAGTGCATACATACTAATGTAAAAAAAAGAGAAAGTTGTTTGATATATTTATTTATGAAATTCAATGATTTACCTGACTGTATCAAAATCCATTTTAATGGCTGTTCTCAGTGGTCTGAACAGGGACACTGTATTGTTCTATTACAGTAGAAGTCGTTTCAGAGTGAGTTTGAGCTAATAAGATTTTAGTTTTTGGGCCAAAACAGATCTACCACCTTCTACACATTAAGTGTAGTAAGGTCCTAGGTTAGCAAACATGGATGTCCCTAAAGTAGGCAATTTACAGATATTCCAAAAATGTAACACATTAGTTGGTAATGTGGGTGTGTACTGTATGGTGGAATACATTGTAATACAGCCATTTCTAATGGAAACCATTTGCTGCAAAGACTACAAGTGCTGTTCTGGGAAAAAAATCAACCATGGAAATCAAGAATGCGATGAAATTATTTTCCTTTTAAAAAGAAGTACCGTTCTCATATTTCAACAGTGGATATTAGGATTGCAGTGACATGATCAGCTGTGGCAGAAGGAAAGACTGCTTTTACAGTGCAATTAACAGCTGCACTTTTGCTAGAAGTCGTGATACCGTTAATGGCCGAAATTCTTTATTTTGGGCCTTTCTAAAATGAAGTCTGTCAAAGCTTAAATGCACAAACCTTAAATGTGGTTTGCATTTTTTTTCCTGTTACAATTATGTTCAACCACAGCTGGTTTTGCATGCAAAACATTGGTTACTCATCATAACGTGTGATTTCATTTTGCGGGGGAAAAAAACACCTAAAACAGCCCAACTCCCCTGTTAGAGGTGACAGACAGCTCACTCAACAAACTATTTGCTGCAGGCTACTTGGACAGAAGAATGTCATGTTGCTGGACCCAGAATGGCCTTGCAGCTCACCAAAACAAAACACATACTCATTTTCCTTTTTTTTCTAAATGTAGTTCTGGTAAAGTTAGTTATGGCACTAACAAAAACTGCAATGTTCATTATCAGTTATTCATTCAGATATGATATATGCTGCTACTGCTAGTAAGTTTAGTAAGTGAGCTCTTTTAGTAAGTAAGCTTGAAGAAGCAATCACATGGCAAATGTCAATATTAGCTTGCAAGGTGCATCAGTAAAATAGCAGTTGTGTTAATTCTTTTCCTTAAGTTCCTTTAGAATTTTTTTGAACACTTTATTTAAAAATATATACTTTTAAAGATTACAATAGAAATAAAGAAAATAGACAATTGTGAAATGCAATTATGGAGAAATAGAGGTAAGATGTATACATTTATACAGTATTATAATTGGCTTGCTATTCATTGGTTTTAATGGTAAACTGCTTGGGTAAGAGTGTTCCAAATTAAACATAAATTGACAGCCTGAACTACCAGTCATAGTTGTGGTCCAACCAGCACCTAATAGTTTATTGATTAATTTGCTAACGTAATGCTGTACATTGCAGATGTATCACTCTTGTCTCGGGAACTAAATTGACTGGATATTATTCAGTGTTCACAACCAGTCCACAAAGGAGAGAAGATGGTTTCATTTCTATAACAATATGATCAACAACGGAATAATGGGCCTATATATTTGGAACACCGCTTGACTGAATTTAAACATCTCTCATCTTACTGGTAGTTGTCATTTACAGTTCTCAAATAAACAAAGATGACAAACATTTGTTTAGATTAGAGGCGTGTAGTAAAGAAAAGCAATTAGATATGTAGTGATAAGAATAAAAGTCATAATAATAATAATAATGACAATCATGACCAATTTTTCTCTGAATATAAATAATGTAAAGTGCCATAATCTTACAATGTACTGTATATAAAAATATATATCCTTACCTTGTTTATTTTAATTTATTTGCTGTTTGGAATAAACATTTTATAATGCAAAGATTATGGCCAATATATAACCATGACCTCTTATTTGTCATTGTCATTTGTCACACTGTTTTCAAAATTCAGTTCAGGTCGTGCAGCATTTCACTTGAGACGACTGCAGACTTGTGAAAGCAGGAGCAGCAATTCCATATCTCCAGTATTAGTGGGTATGCAAACGGTGTTTCCTGCCGTGGACTTTGCCCACGGCCTGCACCTTTCTAAACTCAAAAATCCATGAACACAATGGTCATAGACAGGCAGCTGTCCAATGACGAACAGGGGAAAGGGTTAATTTGCAGAGAAAGTTTGGGCCAAAGACTGTTTCGGCATGAAGTGAAGTACTTAACATTGGCCATTACATATATACTCTCTCAATGAATTCTCAAAATTCAGTCAAAATGATATTTATTTGATTTTCAATTGAGCTGTATCTGAATAGAAATAAAAAATATATCAGTGCAGCACTCGACAACACATCCAGCAACATATTGATTTCACCTTTAATGGATTGAGGAAGGATGTTGGCGGCAGAAAAAAGGAACCAGTTTCCTTGCTACTGACTGTGGCTGTAAATGCAAAATAAACCAAAAGAATCCATATTGCTTATGTGACTGCAAACACTCGATATGCCACTGCGAACTAGAAACCATGTGCTTGCTGTAAAAATATACTCTATCGTGAGTTTGTGAAGTAAACACACCAGTAGCAATGAAACTGCTAGAAAAAGAGGAGGGGATGGGCAAGGGGTATGTTCTAAAATATACGCACCTTCAGTCGAGATTCTAAATTTTTTTTTTTTTACACTTAGTACAAAATAAGACATTTCTACCCGTTAGTGCTTTGTTTAAAGATACTATAACATAAATAAACAATTTATTTTCAGTGTTCAAACAAACAGTTCCAGTGTGACTGGACAGCTAACATACGCCACCATTTTCCAGTTGGCAGTAGAGGGCTTTCTGTAGAGACTCCCCATTCATTTTGAATTCAACGTTCAATACGCCCAAAGACACCAAGCCAATGAAGCGCTCTTCTTTTCAACACAGCTTGAAAAGGGGTTTCAGTTTGTGGATTTTTATAGTCACTTGTGTTCTCCCCCAAAACACCTCAAGAGATTGTTAGACTAGAAGATCGATCAGCATACTAAGGAATCTTTTAACTCTTGCTTAGTTTTTCCTATTGAAAATCCTTTCATTGTCTTTTTCCATGATGTCATCATTCTGCATCATGTGGACATTCCTAGAGTTGGAGTCACTCTGTGTTTCCTTTACAAGCTTCCCATGACAATAAGGAACTACAAATCCCAGAGCGAACAGCACAGTCCCGTCTGGGGCACTGTTTGTATCCTAAAAGTCACAACTTTCAGTCTGTCAGTCTGGACACATCAGTGCATAAGAACACATCATTCTTTTTTCAAAAAGAAAAGAAGTGGGCTTTTATCTATTATTTAGATAATATTATCTATTAATATTTAACCTAAATTTGTTTAAAGCAAATAGTCTGATGTGCAAAACAATGCCATGAAGAACTGATATTGTAAATTCCATTCCTTTATATTCTCTTTACCGTTTCCCAAAATCTTCTCTTGTCGCCTGCCCCGCCCCCGCCCCCTTCTGATGTCTGTGTCCTCCACCTTATTTGCAGGTAAACACCTCCGTCCTCTCGCTGCATGTGTTACACTTGACAAAACAGCACCACTGGAACTTGCAGTTGCACTGCCACACTTTGGTGTACTGGTGCGTGTTGTAGCCCCGCCCGCAGCACATGAGGTCACAGCCGTCCGTGTGGGGGGAGGTGCGGTTGCAGAGCCGCCCCTGGGTGCCCACGCTCCCGGTGGAGGTGTCCTCCTCGCAGTAGTTGGGCGACCGCTCGATGTACACCAGGTCCGTGTCCATGGGCTTGCGGTAGCTCTGCGTCTTCTTCACCTTGAGGAAGGTGGGCTGCCGCAGGCGGCTGGCGCGCACCACCTCCACGTGCACCGCCTCGTTGTACTTGTCCTTCAGGATGTAGCCGATCTCCCGGAACTTGGGCAGGGTGGTCCAGCAGGTCTTGGTGGTGCAGGAGCCGGAGACGCCGTGACACTTGCACTCCAGCTTCATCCTCTCCTCCAGGACCTGCGGAGAGAACGAGGAGGACGCGTTAGACAAGCTTGCCCTGACGCACCGCTGGCAATTCCATTCAAATGAAGACAATTAGATTTAGCGAAGATTTCTGATTTCAGGAATCAGACACTGCACGTGGCTTTTATGTTGGGAAAAAAGTTATAATAATAGAAGAAATATATATATTATGGAAGGATATTCCTGCTCAAATGAAAATGGGAATCAATTTGTACCACTAGACCACTGCTTTTACTTTTCTAAAAAGTGCAACTTTAGGGCACTCGACAGTATGTCACAGGCAGACCAGTAGCTAGCTCATTCATCACTACGATTTCAAAACTTATAGCTAATTATAGATTTTGCGATTATTTTTACTCGCTGAATTCAACAATGTGATGTGGAAAGGCAAGGCCTGCATTTTCATTTGAGGAAATCAGGTAATGAAAATGCAAAAGTGAACAATGCTTTCTCTTTTTCTCTTTTGTGTTTGCATTACAATTTTGGCAGGGCAACAACAAAGCTATGTTAAATTGCCTACTGCAATTGGCACAAACGATGCATACTCAAACAAGGAAATGAAAATGCAATTGGATTATTGCATTTTCGTTTTCATTTTGGCATGAAAATGATGCACACACAACAAGGAAATTAAATAGCAAACTTGGGTATTGCGTATTCTTTTTCCATTTTGCATTTTCTTTTGAGTTTTGGCAGGGATACGCTTCCATATTTTAATATATTGGATATTCGACGACATGTCAGGATGCTGAAAATAGACAAGGAAACAACAAGGAAACATTACTCCAATGCAACGTTTAGAGGAGTATCCAGCCTTTGAATGGAGGGTAAAAAAAGGCAATGTGAACTAATGCACCTTTTGAAACAGTTGTGTTTAATCACCGTACGAGCCAACAAATAAACTATTTTAGCCTGAACGTTTGGCATGGTCTGCTCGACTCCCAAGTATTGTTGTTCCAGTGGCCTTCAAATCAATGTGTCATTTCCCACTGTAAAAAGGCAATGTGCAGTTTACTTATGGAAACAATTCATAATTGGGTTTGGCATCTTTAACAGTGTTTCTTTTCAAAAGTACTGGTACGTTTTTATTGGTTGTCTTGAAAATAATTACATAGACGGTTTGAAAGTTAACCCCCTTTGTTTGAAGGCCAAACAAACTTGGACAACAGATTAATAGGTCTTTACACGCATTCTACATGTTTCTGAATATATTTTACATTTCAACAAAAGGTGCAGAGCGGTCACATCAAAATGTTAAAAACGGTTTACGTTAAACATGTCGAAACCTGAAGCAGGTACTGTTTTCTCTTGCAACTGCAGCAGTTCTATCTCTTACCACAGAAAAGGCTACAAGAGGCCAAGAACAAGTTTTTGTTAAAAAAAGAGCAATATTTCATTTGTTTTTTCTGCACTGTTACATATACATCCCCTCCTTGTGATTAAAATAGGCCTAAGTTCTGTTTATTTTTATTCAACTTCAAAGAGTTAAAGAATAAATTAAAGAGCCAGGCTGATGGAACCTAAAATGAAGGCTTTGTTTGGTCAATTCTTTGGTAAAACTTTTCTCAAAATGACAATTTGAGTTGAAAATGTAAAAATTGGGTTCATTTTTGTCTCTGAATATTCTGCCATATTGTTGCAGGGGCAATTCGAATGTATTACCAACCATTTGGAGCGGGAAGGACGCGTAATGCATTCATTTTAATTTTAATTTGTCTTTTGAGAATTCAAATTTAAAGAAAAATGTACACATTCTCTTTGCATTAGTTATACATATATTTATTCAATTATTAAAACAAAATACAGCAGAAAAAATATTGACATATGAGTAGGTATTTGCAATGCAGCTTTATGAACATTTTGTACTGTTTTACAAGCACTCAGAAAAGACTTAACACTAACATTTTCAGTGAATTGGAGTGACTGAGGTGGACCCAAACCAATTTTTAAATCCTGAAATGGACACTGATGCCAGCTATATGTCAAATGCAAGGGGAAAATGCACTTATTGGTAATGTTCTACCTTCCGGAAGACCACATCAATGGTCAGAAAAAATAAATATCAAGTTCATTCAGTATAATCATGCGTGTATTCTATTACACTTGAGTTAAATGTGGAGCATTCAGTTACTTGATTCTTTGCAGATTTGTTGTTCAGACCTACTCAACAGATGCCCATTAACCCTTTACATCTGGATAACTATTTTATAATGGTTTATTAAGTTTAAAAAAACTTTAAACGGGGGTGGATTGAAGGGGACCAATGAATGTGTGATAAAAGTTTTAAAACCCTTTTCACTGTTTAGCAACTTTAAAAATGTTGAAGCAAGATGATGTTTATTGATTTAGATGGCAGACATATCTTTAGAGGGGTCACATTTACATTAATGAATGTGGTAGCTTTATTTTTCCTTTCTTGTTTTCAGTTTGTTTTCAAAGGCCTGTAGCACACAGTACAGAGTGTTTCGTGACAGCGCCCATGATCTCGTTTCAGGACATCTGGTAAAAATCGCCAAGCGTCCACAACATGGAGATGCTAGAGCGAAGGGAGTCCTTTAACCTGGGGATCACGGTATTGAATCCAGGCCACGCCACTCAAGCTGCATTCCTGGGTTTGTACCATTTTTTCCTTCTCAACTTGGTGAGTTGGGTCGCCTGTGGTGGTGAGGGCCACTTTGACAAGCCTAACCGACAGCCTTGATCATTTATACGACATTAAAAACACTTTGTTGCGCTTTCTTTTAAAAAGTACTAAGAAGTTCATACAGCTGGTCAGTGAACTTATGCCACGTCATTGGCGTAAACCCAGAGGTTAAAGGAGAAGTCAAATTTTTTTCATCAAATAGGATGATGCTTGGGTGAACCCAGATGAAATTGGGATGTTAAAACTGACTGTTGTGGGTATGCCAATAAAGCTGGGTCAATCTATAAATATTCTGGTGTTCCCATCCTATTGGCTGACTTGGGAGTATTTGTGACATCAGAAAACCCAGCTCATTTTAGTACACCAATGACAGTTTACCAACAATCACCGCCTGTAAGCCTCATCACTTTCTAGAGGAGGAGCATTCACAAAAATTCTAATGTGACGGACAGCAATAGATGTTGGTAAAACCTCACTGTCATGCCTGGATGTCAAAAAACAAATGCGTCCTTACATATTTTACCAAAAAAGAAGAGGAGCGAGCCAAATGGCTTGCTCATAGTCAGAGATTAAATAAGGCATGAACAGTAGACTCCGTTTTTATTCACACCCTTGATAAAGATGAACAAAAGAGATAGTATAAAATAAACTATATAAGTAATGAGGTATATTTTATGCTCAAAAATGCAGAAATTCCAAACCTACAATACTAATACAATTGAAAAAAAAATTTCTTTTGTTTTATTAATAATATTTTTTTTCCAGAAAACATCTGGATCACAATTATTCAACCCTTCATGAATATTCTTTTTATTTGAATTCTTCATGAATATACAACTTATTTGAAGTTCATTGGAAGGTTATGGAACTATACAGTGGCCTACAATGGTTTCCTGTTTCCCTAGGGCATAAAAAGGAAGTAATACACGTTTGAAATACTGTGGTCAGCCATCATCATGGTGAAAGGCAAAGAACTCCCTGAAAGCATCAGACAAAAGCTTATTGGCCTCTACAGATCAGGAGATGCAAAAAAATCACTAAAAAGTTAAAGATACCACTTTCTACTGTTGTGTCAATTATTAGGAAGTTTAAGGCCACTGGATCAGTGCCTAACCTGCCAGGTAGAGGACGCAAGTCTATCTTGGCCCCCACGTGTAGTGAGACGGATGCGAGGCAAGAGGTTCGAGAGGCAAAAATAAGTCCAAGGGGCACAGTTAAAGATGTCCAAAACAACCTGGCATCTTGAGGTTAAAAGGTGTATAAGGCTACCATTCGATGATGCCTACATGACAATGGCCTTTATGGCAGAGTTGCAAGAAGGAAGCCTCTTTGGAAGATAATTCACCAAAAACGGTGTCTTGAATTCGCCAAACTACATCTGAACTAAAATTGGAACCGTGTCTTGTGATCAGATTAAACAAAAATCAAGCTTTTTGGACATTATGTTTGGCGTCCAAAGAATGCAAGTAATGTTGAAAAGCACCTCATGTCTACGGTGAAACATGGTGGTGAATCTTTAATGCTTCGGGGTTGTTTTGCATCCACAGTGCCCTGGGGCCCTTATTAAACTAGAGGGAACCATAAACTCCAGCATGTACCAAGATATTCCAAAAACCTTGTTCTCTCTGCCAGGAAGCTACACCTTGGCCACAGATGGACCTTTCAACAAGACAACAAACCCAAACATACGATCAAAGCAACTAAGAAATGGTTGACAGAGCACAAGATTAATGTACTGACGTGGCCATCTCAGTCTCCAGATCTGAATCCAATTGAATATTTGTGGTTTGAACTCAAAAAAGCAGTCCACAAACGTCAACCCAAGAATCTGAAGGAACTAGAACAATTCTGCATGGAGGAATGGTTGAGGATCCTCCCCAAGAAGTTCCATAACCTCGTACAACACAGAAGGCAACTACTCGCTGTTATAATGGCCAAGGGAGGAACCACAAAATACTGATAACAGGGGTGTGAATATTTGTGACTCTTGATTTTTCTGGGGAAAAAAATTATACTTTGTGAACTGTTCGATCATGCTTCGAGCCAATGTATTATTATTAAAGAATATAATTTTCAGCATTTTGTGAGCATAAAATAAAGCTCATTACTTATATAGTTTATTTTATACATCTCTTTTGTTCATCTTTATCAAGGGTGTGAATAAAAACGGTGTCTACTCTATCTCCAATGCTGAGCATTTTATTTTGTGGCACATTAATTTACATGAAATACAATGACTGTGCAGGACCTTTAGTCCAAAATCAGTAACCATGTTCACTTTCCTTTCCCTACTAATACAAATGAACAGAAATCGCTCCACCTCCAAGGATTCACCCGCTACATGCATGATGACTATGAGTGGCTCTGTTGATAAAGCTGCTTGCTCCAAGAGCAGACAGAGCTTATTGCCTAGTCATGGCCATTTAGAGTCTGGGATATGTCATTAGCTGAACATGCCCAGGACACTGCACCAGTGGGACACAATTAGCTTTGTCCCACTGGGGTAGGATGCACTTAAGTCTTTGTTTTTGCACTGCATCGGGAGCTTGTAGATACTTGCCGGGCGCCTACAGCTGACCAGTTATTTTCAGTGATGGATGCGTCTCTCCAAATGACACTAGCTCTCCTGTGGTAGGCTGTGTAGCTGGCAGTAAGGGTGCAAAATATCTAAGTGACATGAAAGTATAGTACAAATGTCTAATGCAAAAAAACAATGTGTTCTCTGATCCTGAATGTTTCCAGTGCCATTTTTCTTATAATGAGACACAGCCAGCGCTAGACATGGTTTCTGTTAAAAAGTATAAAGTAAGTGATTAATTCATTCTGACCATTTGATCCATGCAATAAAGCCATTGTCTTAGACTCCAAAAGGAATTCCCTCATTCACCAAACATGCCTGGAAATCTAATGAAAGGGGGATGAGAAAACAGGGGGGAAAAATCTGACTCAACTTGCAATCCTGCTTTGGGTGTAGTCTGAGAAATGAGGACTCCCAAAAAACGTATGGCACAGACTGCAATTATTATCTAGTACAGAATGCAACTAATTGATGAATTGTTGGAAACATTTACAAACTGTCCATCAGTCTGCTACCGATTGGTAAAATATGAGCATGGATTTCTCATTGAGATCAGTCACATCAAACACACTGCATCCAGTGGAATTGAACAATAGATTGCATGGGTTTCTAAGTGTTCATGTGGCATCTCTGAAAACAAGCCTGCTGTTGGTGGCCCAAAACAATGGCTGGTGCCTTGAGCAAGTGCCCCGAGACATGGGCGCATGTGTGTGGATGATTGGTCACCTCTGCAATGCTGTTACCGTGGACTACCCACAAATGTATTGGGTGGTGGGTGAGAAAAAATGAAGTGCTTGTTTGTTACTCAGCCTGAAGATCAAAGCACCATGGCGGTTAGATTGCATGGCCCCCTTGGAGGAGCAATGAGCATGACTTCAATCTACATTCCACAACCTAATTACAATGTTCATAAAGACGAGGCATGGAATGTGGATTCTTGGACTTATTGGAAAGTGGTGTCATATTTCTGAAATGTTCACATCAGTTTAATTGCCTTCCATACATTCGATGAAGGATTCTTTAAAAATAAGTGCAAATGTAATATATAAGTAGATCAGAAGCAAGATAACCCAAGTTCATCATGTAACGGTGCTCCACGAACTCTTTGATTCAGTGCCCCTTTGCAGAGGGAAAATAAATGTTAACAAATTTCAGTACCAGACTTGTCATAGTGTGGAAGTCTGGATGTGTGTGAACTGGATGTGTGTTCCTCCCACTGTTCTTTCTTGCACACAACAACTGATCAGTTAGTGCAGTGTGTTTAATCTGCAGTGCGTTCTCTGTGAATGACCAGATGAGCTCCT
This sequence comes from Aldrovandia affinis, assembly GCA_029706075.1. Classification (NCBI taxonomy): domain Eukaryota; kingdom Metazoa; phylum Chordata; class Actinopteri; order Notacanthiformes; family Halosauridae; genus Aldrovandia; species Aldrovandia affinis. The sequence goes on from JAINUG010000023.1 coordinate 886,745, forward strand.
ACTACTTCCTCTTCCATCTAGTGCTGTTATTAATTTGACCTTTTGCGTGTGTGTGTGGGGGGGTTTGTTCAATGGGCGCAGGGAAATGGCCCACACAGTTTTCATACAGGAGAGGGACTTGCAATAATATCCTGTTCCTGACTTTACACTTCATAATTTTATGAAGGGGCCAGAGAGGGATGGCAGAGCTCCATCTGGCAGCCACTTGCCCCTCTCTGCTTCCCCACCGCACATGATGAAACTTCACTTATTAATTGGATCCATTTGTCACCAAAACAACACTGATGTAGAGGCCTTTTCCAAACACAAGGGCATGTGCTGTTTTGTGCTCTGAAATGACGAACAATAAGCAAACACGGCCAAGGGGGCTTGTCCAGAAATATTGTTCCAGAAAAGGTCACCAAATTATAGGATAAAGCACACAGTAATTAGACCAACAAAAAAAACAAGCCACTGAAAGTCTAGTCAATTTTTCAATTCAACTTGGCCCCACATAACTGGAAACATTTGAGGGTGATTTTGGTTCCCATTCTTTATCCTCAGGTGTCTTCACTCTGCCTTAGATAACAGCATTTGTTAGACGCACGCACGCACGCACGCAATGAAACAAGCACAGATTGACAGAGGGGCAGATTCACTAAAGGACTGCACTTCCTTTGCGACAGCAATACGGCCACAAACACCCCCCAAAAAAACGGAACTTGTGATTCACAAAGCACTCAAATTGGTCAAAGTCTTAATTAACCAAAGAGCGTGCCTAGGCAGTTGATGCATGCGTTCTTTTCTATTTCTTTTCTAATTCTATATGGATTTCTGGGATGTCTCTTCTAAACAGGGTAGATTTCCCACTAATTCACAAGTCTGCTAAAATGAATTATGACGAGCCATTTACTGAACAAAGAAGGAATAACTCTAAAGAATTCTCATTGTTACCTACAGCGGCTTTATAAAGTTGCACCGCATCATGTTTTACAGTAGCCTGCGTCACTGATTCAGTCGATGCTAGACCTTCTCCCTTCTCCCTGGTAGCTTCCGGTCTGCTGGTGCTCACATTTGGTCTTATGTCATTGTTGGGGCCTTTTGTTTATGGCACCCATCTTTAGCCATTTGTCCATTTTACAGTTCTTGTATCCTCTTACTTTGGCTGGCTACACTAGCTATGTTGCTCTTACCGGATTGAAATGAATGATCGCATTACCTTAAAAGGGTAACGGTAAATCATGTAAAGGTGTGCTGTATAGCGATTGGCCGTATACACTTTCGGGAGCCTCTGGTCTATAGTATAGTGTGTGACGCTGATGTGGGGTTATAACCTTCCCGATGGCAGCTGTAATTGCTGCAAGGCATAGACATCATCAAATCAGGAAACTGGAGGACATTGCCCCTCAAGGGAAGCCCCGCCTGTTTGTGATGCTTGCAAGGGATATCGAACATTGAACGGTTTTATTGTCTTTGCATTCTTTCTTTGCACTTCCTGTTGATAATCGTATCACCCAAAATCTTCATTTTATGTGTGATTGAATTCCACACTGGATTCTTTTCCCAGAAAAGGTACATCCATGTTGTGTGTGTACGTGTATATATATATATATACAAATACAATAAATACATAAAATATATAACAAATACAATAAATTCATAAAAACTATATTCTTTCTCGCTGAATTTCATGTTTTTGTTTTATGAGTAGTGTCTTCATTTTGAATTGGCCGTACCTTGTCCTTGTCTGTTTTGGTTATCTGAACCGTGGAACACATGGCGCTGTGATACACACTTGTTTCACAGGGTAGTCTCTTTGCCAATTGCGGCCATTACAATTTAATTTGGGTTGATTGCGTAACTGTCTGCTTTGCATAAATGCATTAGTGAACAGGTTCGCAGACAGTGACTGCATTTTGCATGCAAAAAAATTCGGCAATTGCAGTCGCAATTCGATCTTAGTGAATCTGCCCCTCGCACACATGCACCGACCGGGGGGGCACTTCGAGGGTTAGCTGGTGAACGGCACAAAATGTCCTCAATTTCAGATGCATCTCAAGCAACACAGCACATCTATAACACAAAAACAACACAGGTGAAAACAAGATCTTGATTTTTCTATGCTTAAATAAAAACAAACGGCAATCATTAACGGCAATAGCATGGAAAGAAATACGTCTTTAAAAAGAAGTTAATAATTTCCTGTTAATCTGCATATGAAACTGCATGAATTGATAGTTTTTTATTTGTCGCGGTTACCTTTCTTCCTGCCTCATTGTTATGTAGGTTCATCAGCCGCCGTGCGTTTTTTTTGATCTCGCGGGCGTCTACGAACCTTCGGGAGAACTCAACTCCGTATTTGATGTCCGCTGAGCACCCGCCCCACTTCCAGCCCTCCTCCTGGTTGTAGTAGCCCTGCTTCTCGCGGTCGCAGCCGCAGTTGCTGAGGTTGCCCTGGCTGCATGCAGCCGTGACTGAGTGGGCAACCCCCGCTGCCGTAATGGCGTAGGTGAATGCTGCTTCCCTGCTGCCTGGGGAGAAGAGAAAAGAGGCCGTCAAACCTGCAGTCGGACGCTTCCAGTTCTGACCGTGTAGCAAACCTGATCGTTCGGATCGCGGGTGGGCCGGCCCTGGTCCTAGAGAGCCGCATTGGCGTGCTGAATTTCAGCATGACTCGGCACTTAATCGATCGGTTAAAGCAGTTTTAACTCACCTCCCTTGGTTTCTTGGGTCTAAACCAGTTACCGGCTTTACGGTGTAAACCAAAACTCTGCGACCCTGTGGCTTTCCAGGACCAGCCCCCCCCCCCAGTTTAGATGGATAGGTAGATACGCGTGAAAATCCGTTCAGCAAAAAAATATTTCTAATATATAATCACAGTGCAGTAGGAATTTGCAGGAAACTGCTGTAATTGTAAAACATTTGAAACTGCCTCTATGAATTTTGCCTTCATTGGTGTGTTAATACAGTGTCGTAATTGTACTGGTGAAAGCTGTAGCATACGGAAACCATCACAGGAATGCTTGTGCAGTATGCTGGGTGATTCTACTTTATAGTACTTTAAGGGTTAAAAATAGTTAAAGGATTAAGGGTTAAAAATGGTTGCCTCTTTTCATAAAACTGCAGTCCTGATTTAGTCGAACCAGCAAAGGCACAAACGCACACGATGGAAAAGTAGTTCCTTCATATTTGGTGTTACAACTTTTATCCAGATAATTATTATTTTTTAGATGGGATTAGAGACATCTCAGGTCCTGACAAGTTTCCTTCTACACCCCCTTTATGACCAATATTATCACTGAATTTTATACAATGTCCTTCTGAACCACTTGCAGCTGAAGATTTACTAGTGGTAGAAACTGTTGTAGGTGCTGTCCAAAGTGCTGAATTCCTATGAGCACCTTGTATGTTGGCCACATTACTACAATAGCAAGGTCTGCAGGTCTGGATTTTAAACTCGCTATAGAAAAAAAAGTTTGGCATAATCCTGGTCACATAATAATGGCAAGATCGCTGTGTCACCTGCATACATCTTTCCAGTCAATTCCATGAGCTATTTTCCACAACGAAGTACCACATTCCCAGCATTTCAAAACATTTGATCAATTGTGCACCTGTTCTTTGTGCGTGTGCATTTGTGGTGTGCATTCATTTAAACATCTTTTAACAAACTTCTGGCCATTAGGGTTTAACTCGGTGTCCCACGAAAGCCAATGGATTAATACTGCTTTTTGAGGTTATCACTTAAATCACTTGAAGAATAACATGAGCACAACATTTTAGGTAAAGAACAAGACTGAAGGGATGGTGGGTAGCCTGTTCCTTGTCGTTTTTTTACGCTTTACAACATGTGTCATTGGTTGTGGGGGTGACAGTGCTGTACTGCTTTGTGGAAATAGTTTCTGAAATTCAGCGAGTCAGCGCTACACGAGTGCATGAGTCCCACTGTGAGATGTGTAATAGTCTGTGGTGTCTGGGGGGGTCCTGAGAAAAAGGTGTTTTATGACAAAAGGAGGTCGTTGACACATTCCACAGGAATGTACCGAAACATGAACAAGAAAATCCCAAGGCAGAGCACGAAAGCTGAGGAGTTAAAGACCACAAACCTCACTTCCATTTTAGCAGTTCAGTGTGTAATGCATTTCCCTTTTGGCTGCACCGACACTGTGGTTAATTACGGTCAAAGCTGGTCGTCCAAACTGGAACTTGTCCCACGTATGACTACCGTCGCTAATGCCTTCTCCACCGTCTGCTCTGGACTGACTCATGGCCACCCGTCGCTCGTCACCGGGAAGCTCTTTGGAATAGTGTACAAAAACCACCGGATGTAATGGCTAATACGCCCGAAATAGACTAGTGTTCACTCTTTCAGACACATCACCACCACCACATTACATGTTACACTACCCAGTACACAATGAGCCACTGGGCAATACGTACCTATTGCATAACAGCCTATGTCACATAGTGATCTATGTTGAATCATGACTTGTCATTGTTGTACTACAACATTATGAATGGGGGCAACCATGCTTGTCCCCGAGTCTCCTTGGCACAGATCTGTCTTTCAAAACCTGCAAGCCCGCCGGAAATTCAGACAGGGCTGCATTGGTTTGAAGGTTTCTTATCTTGCAGATGAAGTGATAACTGCGTTATGAGGAATGCACTGTCTATGAAGAGCAGCTATTACTTTGAGTAGCTGCAGTGTAATGGCTGCGTGCGATGAAGAACTACTGCTGCTTTGAAGGACCGGTGCACTTGCGGTGCACCTGATTTGAGATTTTAGTTCTAGGGAACATCTAGTACTTGTATCTGTGAAGGATGGGTAGCCTGTACAGTTTTGAGTATTTGTAAAGTATGCATGCTCAGGAACTCTACGGCTTTGAGTATTTGTGAAGGATGAGTGCTAGGGGAACCTCAACAGCTTTGAGTGTTTGTGAAGGACCTGTGTTTGGAGAACCTCAACAGCTTTGAGCATTTGTGAAGGATGAGTGCTAGGGAACCTCAACAGCTTTGAGTGTTTGTGAAGGACCTGTGTTTGGAGAACCTCAACAGCTTTGAGCATTTGTGAAGGATGAGTGCTGGGGAACCTCAACAGCTTTGAGTATTTGTGAAGGACTAGTGTGCAGGAACCCTTGGGGAGCTCCCACTTGCTGCACAGGCATGTGGTTCATGAAACGCTGAGTGAAAGAGGCCAGCTCAGAGACTTGACTGGATTCCAAAGGAACCACCCTGGGATATCCTTACAAGCTGCCAGTGGAAAATTGGACTGACCAGAAAAACCTCAATGAACTTGGAACGATTTGTAGAGAAGAATGGGGGAATATTAAACCAGATGTCTAATAGAGTTTAGTGGCAAGTGTCTGTGACAGTGTCCAAGATGGAAATTGAAGTGCAGCACGGTTTTACACACAGCGCAGGTCATCTCTCTCGCATGTCGTTCTTGGGAGGAGTCACTTGGGCGTGCGAGTGTAGCCCTCACCTCAACTAACCACTCTTTGGCCTCTTTGCGTCTGCCATGTTTCCGCTAAAGAAACAGCCCAAACATTTCTGAATGCGGTGGCGAATTTATGACAATGTGTACTCGAGAAAAAAAAGCAAGCGAACCACGAAGTGCATTTCACATGACACAGCAAACAAGATTTACAACCTGTACAGTCGGTACAACCAACACTTATTATGAACATTTTCCCTTTCCGATGTCACTGCAGCACACAGAGAGAAGGTCAGGATGGAGAGCAGCATTCGAGACAAATTTACAAACAACTCAGACTCTGGACCCTGGTCTTTCACAAAGCAGTGTATTTGAGAGACGTCCATGCTTTGTAGATGCAATTTCCCTCACCTGCAGCAGAGGGTCTGGTCTGCACTGTGTGTGTGTAAGGAGACAGTCGAGGCTGACATGCTAAATGGCGTATATTATTATTATATTATATTATATTGCATGCATGTATTGGAGCAGTCTTCGAATGGAGCGATGCTTTAATTGGACCTTCAGGGAGGGACAGTATTAGAGATCTCCACAGACACTCACACAAACTTTAGACAGCACAGTGAGCCCAGCAGGGTGACCCACTGCCCTTTATGGACATGCGCAAGGCCCGTAAAACGGGAGAGCGGGGTGAAAAGACACGATTTGTGGTGAAAAAGTCATTTAAAAGCACTTTCCTCTGACACGCGCTCAGAGAAAAGTGGAGCACGTTGCGTAAACATGGCCGCGGAAATGTGTCACTTATTACGTCTCGTTTTCCAGACCGGACCAAAGCTTTGAACGGTGGTGTATGTAGAGCTACCCAATACTCTTTAAAAAGGTCAGGTTGACAAATAATCTGGCATATGATCTGATATCATGCACTGCAGGAATAAGTCCTCTTTACATATGATTCTATCGAAAGAATGGTCATGTGGTTACCCTTGAACAGACATCAGTTAACTTGTTGTTCACGCCTCTTAAAAGATGCGTTCATTCATGTTTGCATGCGATTGAATCCAAATTTGTTTGCAAATGGTATGATTTGCTCACCATCACAAAATATAATTTCAGTGATTAAATATAGTATTTATTCAATGCATCTTCTCTTCTTATATGAAGATAGGTAAGATGTGTTGCCTGTGTTACTGGTTATTGGTTGTGTTACTGGTTACTGGTTATTCTATAATTATATTCTGTGTTTTATTATTTTCTAATGTCCTGTAAATCACCCTGAAGGACTTTTCCAAATAAGGAAACAAATAAAGTTATTAATACATAACACACATTACACACACATCTGTAATGTTTACTTCATATTCTGTCAAAGAGGTGAATGTTAGAAAGCAGAAATGATTTTTTTTTCATGAAATTTTGTAAAGTAAAAGAAAAAAACGTGACACCTGCTGGTTGGCCAGAGGGCTTGCAACTAAACGTGGTCCACAGAAACAGTCTACTAGAGAGTGTAAATGGTTTGTTAGCATTGGCAATACATTAGTTAAAAAGCTTATCAATATGAACAAAATGTGATTGGGATATTTATATACACCAATCAGTACTCGCAGGTAAACTTCGATGCTTGATAAAGATCAATAACGCATGGAGCTATTTTAAAGACAAGAAAAGCCACATCTCATTATTGTGAACTCATTCTCTAAAAGTGATCACTCGACATTAACTGTGCTCACCATATTAACAGTTCACATATGCTCAGATGAAGATTTTGTGCTGCCCCACACTTTAGAAGATGTAGCCTATAAACTATTGCTGTGCTGGTGCATTTCTTTGTCTCCTGGGCCCCATTAGGGAAAAACTGCTTTGTATATCATTGGCAGGGCTGACTAATCTCTACTACTGTTTTCCCTTCCGTTTTATGTACCGTTGCTATGACCATACTCAGTACAAATTACAGACAGAGTTGTGGTACATGAGGTTTGCAGTAAGAGGAATTAGTGCAGCCATGTTCCTGTTCAATAAAGTAATATTGTTTTACCAGAACTATACACACTGCCTGCTCATGTTATATATGTATATATATCAATGTGCCGCACATGTACACGGCCCAGAAATCGTCCTTCTGTACTTAAAGTTGATGAAAACAAAAGTTTAAGGCTGGCGGGAGTGGGCTGGCAAAAGATGTAAAAACACTGAGAGGTAATTGTCAGGATATGAGAAGCCGGCATCTGGCACTGAAATGGTTAGACCCATTAATATAAAACCTGTGATTACATGTGTCCAATTAAATCATTATCCCTCTTGCCTTCACAACTTAAAGTCAGGCAACAGCAGGGCGTTTAAAACCCCAAAGCTAATCGGCAGCCTTGAACTCAGTCAACGCTGAGGCTGGCAAAACAATGGCAGAATTCAGCGTAGACATCTATGTTAAAGAGAGGCCAGTTCAGACTAGTCCAATCCTTTACACTTAAAGATAAATGCTGCCCCAGAACAATGTTTACTGCATCACAGTAAAAAACTACTGGCAGAAGGGAGTGCAGGCTATACCTGAGTTCATTTGGTTTTGAATTCACGTTCACGGTGGAAGAAAATGCTTGCGCTCCGTACGCACTTCCCTCTCTGTGACCGTAGCGAGCTTAACCATTTACACGATGTCGACGAGCCTCTGATCAGTACATTTCGGTACGTGCTTTGATCCGCTTCTTGCAAAAGAGATCCGATTGTTCTCACGCCACTCGAAGACGCAGATTCACGTTTTAATACGTACAGAGATAAGAAAAAAGAGAGAAAGTCAAATGTGCCTTATCGCCAGCATTGCAACTGCGGGCCGCCCACAAACGCTGCACACACCGTGCGTCGAATCCAGTTCGCAGCCTGATTGTGTTTAACAAAGAGCGCTTTGAGACGCACTGATCCTCACATCCTGTCCCCTCGCCTCACCCGGCGAGGCGGACGCAGACGGACACAGATCTCGCCGATAACATCGCGCCGGACAGGGTCCGAGGGGGCGGGGGCGGGGGCGGGGCCAGACTCGGCCCGCCGCCATGTCAGCGGGTGGCCCGCCGGGACGCACGCAGCCCCAGACCGCGAGGGTCTGCCTCAGGCCAGCTGTGGAGATCACGGCCCACACTCTGCACTCCCCGGGGGAGCGCCTCCACCTGATAAGCCAGCAGGGATCCCACTCATTTCTGCAAGAGTGAATGCATCCCCCCCGCTGTTTACTCTGGCTCAGCCGGAGAGTGGGCAGCGCATTTTTTAACCGGCCCTCGCGATAAGGCTAACACACGGTCCGTGATTCAGAACCGTTCTCAAATATCGCAGTAGCAGATATGGATCTCGTCTTGAGTGTTCTGCGTTTCTGGGGCTGGAGCAGTTCACTGGCGATGCGCGATTCCTCCATTTACAGTGCGCTGACAATTAAATCTCACTTCGAAATCAGTAGAATAACAATCTCTTTATACACAAAGCTGTCAGAATTAAATCACCTCACTTTTGGCTTTGGCAATGTTCCGCAGCGCAAGTCTGTACAGAAAGCGATACTACAGAAATGACAATCACTGGCAAGAGGCTACCTTTTAGGAGATAACGCTGTCAAAGCGTCCACGTTTCCTGAAATCACCCAGTTCGTTTTTTGTGTGTTTTTTTCCTATTACCCCTAAACCCTCTTACATAAAACAGGACAGAGTCATGGCTAAGGTGTGGAGTGCATTTGGTGCCAGAGGCTTGAGCAATCAGAGGTAACGTTGCTCCAAATTCTTCCTTCAAGAAGAACTTTAATTCTTCAGCATCATCTGCTTGTCTCATTCTTCTGCCAGCTCAAATAAGAAATATGGAGGTAAGAAATATTTCAATAAACACAGCGGGAAAGCCACAGTTGACCCTCCCTGCACATTCTCACACTCCTTACATTGACATCGGGCTAATTTATAGACGCTTATGAGCCGTTTTTCTTTCCTCTCTTATTTTTTACCCAACTGACGCACAGCTTGGGAGGAGGCAAAAGATGTCTCTGTTATCTTCTCTCGAAAGAGCCGCATCCTTTTTCGCGATGGTTGACATTAAAGTAAAAAATGGTATTTTTCATCTTAATTAATGTTTCTAATTTAATGTTGACTTGGAAATAATATCGAGAAGATGCGGGGTGGTGGGGGGCGGCTAGGGTGACAATACACAGCTGGATAAAATGAGTATTTCAATGTGCAGATTGGTTCACAAGGAAACACAATTGCATAAATTAAACCAAATGTTCATAGTTTTCTACACTGCACAGCATTAAAATCCATTGTTATGTTACTGAGGATAGCGATTTGTAATTAGTTTCAGATTCTTCTCAGATAACTATGGCATTATTCAGACTGGATTTAGTTTCACCACAAGCGATTCAAAAAGAAAAACAATTCTTAGAAAAGAAAGGAACAAGTCCAATTTGTGTATAAATGTGATGCAGTATGATTTAGTGCCACAGTACGTGTGAGCATTGTGCTCAAATCTGCAGGGCTGTTTGCTTTAGTCTACTTCATTTACGTCATTTGCAATTAAAACACGTTAACGAGCTTTCCCATAGCCGTGTGAGAGGTAAGAGCACGGTGGTAGCTTCCATCGTCAAGAAAATAGTTTAAACGGCACGTGATTAAATCAGACTGTTTCCTGGCCCTGCAAACGTCTTTGATGAATTTGTGTTATTTCATTTGCTTCACTCCCAATGGAAACCTGATTGTCTGTAGCAATGAGAGCAGGTACTGTACACATGCACACTCTGTGGACGCTCCATAGTCCTGCTTGGCATCCAAATACTACAAGTCCTAGCTAGACAGTGCATGTTGGTAAATCTTAACAGCAAAGCATTTATCTCTTGGTCAGACCATAATATACTGTACAGGAATGATAATGACTGGTTTTGTACAGTCCGACTTTCGAGAATGTTACATGCTTGGAAATGGCAAGATGGCCCTTTCCAACACGAGCATGCAAAAAAAAAAAAAAAAAAAAAAAAAAAAAGTCAACCGGAACCACAGAAGCATCATGGGGCTCCCACTAAATGCCCTGTTTTATTCAAACAATTATGCTTGTGTTATAGGTGCAGACTCTGCCAGCAGTGTAATGCAGGGCGGGCCTGAATAATGACAGTGTCAGAGTAGATGAGCATTATTGGCTGGGAGTATGATTTCAGCCACACATCATCTCCACCACAACGATTACAGGAACGCAGAGAAAGAGCCGCCATTGAAATCGATGCTGATTTTGATCAATTTATGCTGTGGGTTTTGATACTAATGTGCTGTATTCCAAAAAAAACAACAGCCGTGCATTTCTGATTAAAGAAACCCTTATTAGACAAACTGTCCTGAGGAAAGAAAGTGCAGTTAACAGCAGTAATGTTCAGAAAGACACAAACCGCTTGATGTAGCAGTAAATCATAGCATGCGAAGCACCAAGATCTCAGCTTTCTGATATGAAGGAATTCAGTTAACCAATAACCATAAAACATGATTCATCTTCAGTTCTATGAAATTTGTGTCGTGTTTAATGCAGAAAGCCTTATGTTATCTGTGGTTTTGGCATATGTTATACTAACAAACGCATCTAGTCATTTCAGCATCTTCTTACTAAGTCACAAACAAGGCTACAAGTGGCTCAATTAAACTACTGAATTTACACAAAAACCAACTGGAATTACTTCGATATTGAATATATATACGTATGAAATAATGCACAGTCGTGCTTCTGTTGTGTTCCATCGATTATCTGAGCTTGACTCGATTATAACTTTTGCTACACAGTTTAACCATCTAAGACGTCATCAGTGCACATGTATGAAAGTACTTCTGTGGGGGTCTCCCAAAATAAGAATTTGAGAATTTTTCCTCATCCATGTGGACAGTCTTTCCACAGTGACCTATCCGACCTCTCTCGTTTTTTTCCGGGAGCTGTTTTGCAAAGTTTACATCCTCAGCTCCCAATCAAGTACGTGCCTGTCCTGGGCCCTTTCCACTCAAGTGCCTTTCAATGGACCTGCTGACTTACGCATCTTTTATCTGGCTAGACGCTTGTTTCACCCGGCAGCCAACGCTGAGCCCCCCCCTGGGCACAGTGGGAGCGAGCTCTTTAACAGGAGATGATATCAACGCGAGCCATTCATCACTGTTACGTATGCGGTGCGCGCATGGGAAGGGAGAGAGCATGCACCCAGAGCTGCCACATTCCATACTGGCTTGTTTTTTCCTCTTCTCCAAGCTGGCCTGGCTGCAAAAAGCCAGAGGCTCACTTGTACACAGCAGTCCTGAGGCTGTCTCCTTGCCATGCTCTCTCTCTCTCTCTCCCGTTTGTGACTATGAGGTCGCTCTCGCTGCTCTGGTTCACTGCACTGAGCTGCCTAGCCACGGAGGAAAAGGCTACATAGGTGAAGAAAGAGGGCGTAACTTACAAAAATAAATAATGATTAATTATTCATAATTTATTCATACTTTTCTTTTCTTTTTTTACACATTTTGGTTTAGTGAATATATACATTCATTAGTTAACAGTCCAAATGAGTACAGGAGAGACGGTTGTTGAGAGACAGGCAAATCGGTTGTTGAATGTTCTCCAAGAACTTTGCACATTGAAATCTTAGCACATTGTTTCTCAGATCTTTGCTGTGCGTTTATAGATCTCACTCTTTGGATCTCTGTGTAGTAAAAAAAACACAGAATCTCACCTGTCCCTCCCATTCCATACCTCACCGTGCTGTGAGGAAAAAGGCAACACCTGCTGAACTTTCACAAGCGTTCACTTAAGCAATGAGGCCTCCTGCACATGAGAGCCATGAATCACTTCAATGACAAACAAGTACAGTTACACGAGGAGTACCCAAAACACTGCTCCTCCTGTCTGGGTCTGCACTCGCCGAGTATAAACAGTTGTCATTACAACTTTCAGGAATAATGGTTAAAGAAATGTTTCATTTTGACTACATGGATATAATATTAAAAGGATAGGGATATCATGCCCTTCACCAATTACCAATTTGTTCCGTTTTATTACATTTTTCTGTCACGGTTCATATTCATCAGATGCATAAAACAGTTGATAATTCATGTACCAGTTTTCACTCTGGCAATATGCATAGTTGCCAAAAAGCAAAACTGTTCGTAAGGAGCATTAACGGCAAGCCTGTTATCTTCTGACGAAATGTATATTTTTCTTATTTGTCAGCTGAAACACACCAAGAGAGCCACTAGCCCTTTCCATAATAGACAAAATGTTGAATGATATTACTAAGTGCAGTAAAATGGAAAAAATAGCATTCAATCCTTTGTCATCCTGTCAAACAAGTCTGCCAGTATCAAGAAATGTCCTCATTAGAACTTGTCAATGGCACCCACTTTTAAAAATATATATTTACATTTACAGTATAAAGTAGAAGTAGATATCAAATTACCATCATTTTCAGTAAGAAAATATTTCCCTTGAATCAAGATTTGTTGGGTTCAGTAATATTCAATAACCCAGCTATTAATGTGCGCCTTCTTGGAAAGCAAGTATAATTCCACGGAACTCTTCCAAACTGACCAACTCCATCCGAGTAGCAGGCAGCACAGAAAGAAAGAGCATTAGCCTTGTGGTTCTGTGATCCTTAACTCTTAACAAACTCACATGTCTTTTCACCAGTTAGAAACTAATGTTGAATCAGTGAGAGGCAAAGGTTTAAGTATGTAAGTGTGAGGTTGAAAATGGGGGATTGATATGTGGGCATTTCCGGGTTAGTGAGAATGATGGGGGCATTTGTTACAGTATTGTACTTCATACGCTTTATTACACAATGCCAAAGTACCACAAAAATGGCATGACTTGAAACCCTTCAATTCAGCAACAATTTAAAACAGTTTCCAAACTGACAGGTTCAGGCTCTTTTTACAGCTCTAGTTACTCACTTGATTTTCACATCATGATGTTCACAAACTCGGAGACTTCTTAGCTGACTTATGAAACTTCCTCAATACTCTGTAGTGATTTCGCAAGTCTTTCTGTGTCCCTACACTACCTGTTGAAATGGCTGAGTTAACCAAACATGGGTTTCTGCAAGAGCGCTCCTCATTTCAATCATCACCTAAAAACCCTTTCACATTGCGGGAAAAGACATCCTTTTGCAGCCTTTCCATATTTTTCACTGTGAAAAGGTGTCCACCCCCAACCCAGCTGACACCAAACTAACTTTATGGAGCCAAATGTAAACCTTCCTCAGTGGTTGTTTATTGCAATTTTGTAGTGTGAATGAGGTCGGGTGAATCGGTAGCATTTGTATCATTTCGACTGTTAATGATCATTTCGACTGGTAATGCTAGTAAACAATGCATCACAATAGCAGCCATTTTGTTTAACGGTCTCTTTCATTAGCTTCAAGCAGCATCTGCCTCCTCCGCAATATACCAGAATATTCCTGCACTTTTAACATTGACTGTTGCTGTTGTACTACGCTAATAATAGCCAGGTGCAAAACATAAACATCAGGTTAGCCTTTTTATGCACGTATTACCAAAAACATATCAGAAATCAACTAGAAAGCCAGATTTGGATCAAAATGAGGTAGCTAAGCAGGACTTCATTATGGATTCAAGCAATACTTGCCTTTCATTTGGACTCAAGATTAAATGCAAGTGTTACTTTTTTCATCACAAATGGCAAATCATCACCAAACTCACAAACCTTCAGGGCAAAGTTTATTGAATCAAGGCCTTAGTTTGTCTTATATGGTGACAGTAATTACATTGGTCTATGAAGTCATCTATAGGTTTTGTTCAATTCCATTGTTCTGTATATTTTTCAAAAGTACTCCTGAAGGGTGCCATAGGAAAAATCTCACATTAGCATAATAAACACTATCTCACTGACAAAGACTCTGAACACGTTAAAAAAATCTAAAGGCATAATATTAATGGCACCACGGCGGCTATTAGACACCATTTAGATGGCATCAATCTTCGGTGAAAAAGGTGACCATAGGATTAAGCCACCTTTTTGGAGGGGACACATTTCTGGTATGTTGGGTGTTGTTTGATGTGGGTTTAGATATTTCCAAATACCCCTCCCTCTAAAGCATACACTCCTGGTTCCTGTTATGTAGTGGTGCTAAATGGAATGCCCTCGATACAACCAATATTTCATATGTCCCAAACAAAGCCCTTTTTTTAATCATCCATACGGTCATGTGTATAAGACAGTATTCAACTTTCAACTGCAAGGAGTAGCAAGTTATTTTTTGTCAGTTGATGCAAGAAGGTGAAAATTGCTCCTCGAAATGAATGGGTGAGCAATTACAGAACAACGACAATTTGCCTCTTACACCAACAACACAAAATCATTCCAAGGGCTCAGCGAAACACATTTGGAGAAGCTGGGATCTTGAATGGAGGGGGAAATTAAAGTAGATCTATTGCAAAAATACCACAGTTGTGAAACAGCGAAATGCCGGGATATAGCAGTCAGCCAGTCCCAAAAAAGAAGTGATTGTTAGCAGAGCTATTGGATTAAGCGCATAGTCAAACCACACTTTACCAGCAATAACACATTTCTAAATGAAAGGCAATTTATATAAGTCTGTTTTACAAACCATACTGCAGCGAGTAGATTCACCTACTGTGAATGCTTAAACTTAAAGCAATGCCTCTGGAAGTTTGCTGTGTTGCTTGCCTACATTTTTTATTCATTCATGCTTCCAGCTCACTGTCCACATACAGTACATGAAGCAAGCATGGACACAACAAGATTAACACCAGATGTCTCCATCTATTTTCGTTCAACAACATTCTCTGTGAAATAATACCATTAGCTGCCCCCTCATTTGCAGTATCACTTTTCAACCATCTTTTTCCCTCGATTAGAATTAACATTTTTTCTTACCCATTTTATAACTTGGGAACAGAACCGTATGAAATCCAAATTTATAATATGTATAATAATTTATGTAGCTGGTCAAAAAACTGTCTCTAGGAATTGCATGGAAGTGAGGGTTGGCATGTGGTTGCAGGAATTCCAGGCGGCTTTCCAAAAATTGAGATGGGTAATTGGGCACCTCTACCCTCACTGCTTACCCTAGATACTGCGCCGTTCCTGCAACCAAACATACGCGGGATTGTCCCTTTGGTTTCCTGCTGTATAATCTGCCCTACTCTCAAGGGTTTGACGCTGCCGCATCCAAACCAGCGGCTGCAGAAATGTGTCCATCAACAACTTGAGCGCAGAGCTACATGGGGAACCGACGGACACGGATCCAGAGCCGATCGGCACCAGGACGGAAAGACGCTCTTGCGAAAGCGAAACCCCCGGAGGCACCCACTGCGCGCACACTGACCTACTCGAAGCTCCTGCCCGAAGACTGTCCTCTCCCCCAGGGCTGAGCAGTTCCAGCGGCCGTAGCGGAACTGGTACTGGCACTCATTGATGCCCAGCTGAGCGCCCTCCCCGATCACGATGATGGCGTCAGGGCGGCTCTGGCAGATGGCCCGCTGCCTAGGGGCCAGCCCGGGGATCTTGTTGCAGATGATGTTGGCGCCCAAGGCCACCACTGAGGACAGGGCCCTACGGAGAGAAGACGTTAGCGATCAGGTACTGCAGAACAACAAGTGCCGAGCATCCATCTTTGTTGACGGTAGCGGGCTCCGAAAGCATTTGTCGATAGAATTTGTCAATCCCCTTAATTGTACGTCAGGTTACCACTAAGCAGCACTGTAGCGAACAAGCGTGAGAGAAGTGTGTCAGAAATGTGTTCCGAAGAAGAGACCAAACGATATTTTGTTTATTTGCTCACTTGACAATACCCCTCCGCATGGGTTTGGCAAGTGGCACGGTTAAAATGACTTGTGGTTTTTGTGCTAACGGTTAGGTAACATCGCTCGAATTGTTTCCAGGCACAAGCGGAGCTGTGCACGCCGCGTGCAATCTCTTTCTAATTTGTAACTGTGCTTTTCAAATTTAGACGCGGTTCACTTCTCAACCAAAAAGTCGCGCAAAAAATGTTATCCCTTATAATTTGAGATTTATGTGTTTATAGCACACGTGTGGTGTAATATACTGCCTATAAATAACTCCGCTGTGTGAGACTTTCGCTGCGTCTTTCTCTCCGTACAAGATTTGAGATGGCCCTGGAGTCTGGCTGTTCTGCAGGCTTTCTGACACCCGCCTCTCTCTCCTCTGCGGGAGAGATGTTTAACACTGAGGCTGTTCTCCCCAGCTTCTTTCAGGCCTCGCACTCATCCGCTCACTGATAGGAGGACGCCTCAGCGCTTCGCGACTTGAAGGCCACACATCGCCTCTGATCTTTTGCTTTGGGACCGCCCCAGTAATGATGCACGCTGGATCTTTTCTGGAACGACTGGCGCGCGGCGCAAAAACAAAAACCCGAGACTGCTAAACAAATGGGGACGGTTCTCCAGCGGAGTTCCAAAGCCTCGCAGATACATGCCTTTCCAACATGTCAGAGACACGGAGCCATGAAAGAGCGGAAAGGCAGATGCCAGCTTTGATGTATGACGTAGACCCTCTGAGGGCTTTGCCACAAGCAGTGCAAGCTGATGCAGGCAGGCGCGTGTCAGCGAAAAACAGCCAGATTCCCCTCCAGAAAGATCATGGAGTAAAAACCATGCTCCCCCAAACAGACCCCCCCTCCCCACCCCTACTTGAAGAACAAAAGGAGTAGCATAAATGTTGATTGGAAACTGGAAACGGCCCGGCAGACCACATTAGTTGTTTCTTGGTTAACTGTTTCCACCAAGGCACACATGTCCAGAAACTTATGAAAACACGTGTTCAAATTAAATGACTACAAAATGCCCATTTTTTTACCCCCGGACTCTCTTCACTGGAGGAGAGAAATAGTGAAGAAGCACAGTTCTGTGATGTCATTCAAATATCTTATAATCTTTAATACTGTTTGCAGATTGAGTGGTGTGTGAATGTTTAATAAGATTTTTCTCACAGTACGTCACTTATGAGACAATTGCTGGGGATGGAACAATGCACCAAACCAGTGAGGCCCCGCAAGCAGAATGCAGAACAGAATACTTCCAAAGGCTAACCAACAAGCTGCAACTGTAGCTCAAGCATCCTGCGCCACCATATGTGCTAATTGTCCTTTCAGCTGCAACTAACCTGTATTTAACATTGGCTTCTCCATCGTTAGATCACCGTAAATACACTGTACACTGAGGCTATTGCTCAGTGAACAGCAATCAAATTTAACACGTGTTAAAATGCATACAAATTATATTATAACTGGGATTTAAATGTCAATTGGTCTCAAACTTGGTTTCTCTGTTTCTAAACGAGCTATGCAAAGTCAACCTATTTCAGGTGCTTCATGTTTGTCCTTAAACATAACTTATAAGTCACCGACAAGTCTGAAAGGAAATTCAATAGTATTTCAAAACAAATTAATCAGTCAGTTATCAAATATATATTCAATATTTTTTAATGAATATCCTTAAATTATGAGGCTAAATTTGAATGTAGCTGAACACAAAAACAAGAAATATAATTGTTAAAAAAAAAAATTCTTCATCATCTGGTATGTTTGGAGGTAAAAGCTGCCTTTCTGCAGCACTCATCCTTGGAACAGTAGTTTAGTGTGGAGTGTCCATATACTAATTTAGGTTTGGAACCAAAGTGTTTACCATGTCATAACAAACAAACTTAGTGGATTTGATTTATTATGGTATGGTTTATATTTTACCATGTGATTGATCATGCCTACAAACCTTTTAGGTAACCAAAATAATGACACAACTTTCACTGAAGTTACATTTAGGAATGGCACATTGCAAAAAAATTGGCACTGCTATACTATTTGCATTGTATACCCAAAATGTGACGCCAATTCTATTGTTATTATTATTATGATTATTATTATTATCAACATTATTATATTATGCTTTGAATGATGTGATTTTGATTAGTGGGCAGCTATGTGCTGCCTGTCCACATTACTAAACACTAGGACAGGGCAGGGAGTACACAGAGGGGTTCACTTAAGGCTACAGTTATTGGGGAGGGATTTCTCCCTTTTTTCAATTCCTTTTCCTCACTTCTAACTGGATAGAACTGTGAACCCTGACGCAAAGTGCAATCTGAGGCACTTGTACAACTTCAACAGGGTTTTTTTCTTCTTTTTTTTGTAAACAAAAAACAGGTAATCGAGGATTCCTGTAATGAGCAGTAGCTGCACTGGCTCTGGAGCTTAAATTCCATATGCACATTTTTTCCACAATTCAAAAAACCCTTTTTCTACACCAAGTAATCACCGCCCTGTTCCGATGTATCAACAGGCCATTGCTGAAATGTTCTGGGCAATTACACCATGTAAATATTACCCAGGTCTGCATGTAACATAAAATGGTTTTTCCAGTTTGATTTTTATTTTAGTTGCATTTGACTTTATTCTTACTCTGATGGCTAATGTAGTCCTGTGACAAGAGGGAGACATTTCAAAAAGAAAAAAAAGTCACAGAGAGGCCTATATCTTTTCTGAGCCAGTGTATTCATATGGAGGAGGTGAGGTCCAACGGTAGTCTCTTGTACATTGATGCTTACTAGTTTTGTCACTGGATAGGATAACAGCTGACATCTCTTAAGAGGTTACACTGAGATTCCTGCTCAGTAGTCAGGGACTGATTATAGTCAAGTCAAGTCCTCATCCACCTCTCCATCAAGGAGAAGAAGCTTCCTTGCATTCATTAATTCACCCTCCTTTCACTTTAGTAATCCTCTGTGGATGGCAGGTGAATCTCGAATCGGGCATGAACGATTACTGAATACATCACACATGCAGAGTGTCCTGCACTTACAGATACATTCATCACGGGTAACAACTCCAGCATCAGGAATTGGGGCTTTTAACTTTGCCAGCATCAGGACAGGATTGGGGCTTTTGAATTTAAGGTGAAAAAGTAATACAGGTATGTAAAGTTTAATAAATGGATAACAGTTTTATTTATTTTTACATTTTCAGCAGGCCACTGCTGAGGTCACACCACATAGATCAGTGATGGGGAACTCCATTCCTCTAGAGCAGGTGGGTTTGCAAGTTTTCGTTTCCGCCAGTTACTCTGGCTCAGTTCGGTAATTAGCTACACCAGCGTCGGTTCACTTGTACATTAGAAATGACAAATACAGGCTTTAACTGTCATTCATTAGCTGATCATGAAATTGAGCTAAAACGTCAGATCAGGTAAATTATTGAGCTAATTAAATAATTAAGAGCAGAAGTGGGCATGAAATCCATAGATAGATGGGCCATCCTTCCCCAACCCTGACTTTAATGATTGTGAATCTCACTGAGGTTCTGCAGGTGCAGCTCATTGGTTTCCCCTAACCACTCCCCGGTCATCTCACAATTGAATGGTCACCCCATAATGCTGCCTGTCCTCAACAGTGGAGAGTAATAGCTGACCCTATGAAGCTCCCTGAACCCTGGACACACAGTTAACACACCTGGCTTTAATAATGGTGACCAAAGCTGAGCAAATGCATTCAATCAATCTCTCATCTTACTCTCAGCTCTGTGTTAACTTGATGCCTGTACAGTAATGTGTTATAACATGTGTTATAGCAGACTTTATAGTGTACAACAATTATGAGAGGATGGCTATTATACAGCCCCTTGACTTTGCTTTATTAGTTCATGAATTTTGCCAAATATATAATGCTCATATAGTATAGAATAGTATAGCATAGTACAGCACGCAGTACTATATATTACTGAATAATCAGAATTCTGTCCAAACTGGTGACAGGAATATAAAATGCAGATCTTTCTTTTTGTTGAAATACACAAATATATATATTTTTTTAAGTCCAACCCAAAACAGACATGGCTCACATGCTCTGTACCACTGATCCTATTAGCCTTCTTGCGGCAAAGTGCTGTTCTGAACCAATTCTGTTTGATTCACTGCCTCAACTTTCCAAAGCTATGAGAGTAGGAATGAGCATCCATTGTCCATGTCTGGTTAAAACTGTAACATCTGCCACTAAGCTGATCTCACAGTAGCAGGGCTGCTGGTATGTGTGCCGCCATGCTTAAGATAACAAAAGCAAATCCACTCCTGCGGTAAGTTTGTTCTTCTTTAATTAAACATGTAAAATAAATGTTCCCATGGCTGCTGGCTGAGGAAAGTTGGTCGTTAGTATAACATCCTGACTGACAGTGGCAGTACAATAGTTATCGTCATGAAAGAAGAGGTACATACATACAGGACCATAATGCAAAGCCCTTACAATCCGGGAAATCAGCAGCGGAATAGATGCAATTATTACTAGTTAGATTCTGATATTGTGTTCACACCATTTCTAATGTAGTCTGAGCATTTTCCATTTACCCTAAAAATATTCAGATGTGGTTGCAAAACAACAAAAACTACAGTAGGATGCCCAAAATACATTCTTCATTCAGTAAAGCGCATAAATGTGATGCAGACATCTCCACATTGACTTTGGACTTTCCTCTTTATGGGGTATTAATTTTGTTCTAGTTTGATTCAGTTTGATTAAATAAAGGCACAAGCATAGATACAATACTGGCATATTAGCGGCATTTATTTTGGTACCATTGGCCCGTTCTGCCTCTGGGTCTGAAATGATCTTGTTTAGGTGTTCTCTTTCTGTTAGATTGAATGCTCAAGGCGTTGGCTGTTGGATCTCTGGCTTTACATCGCGTCCATATCTGCCGCCACAGAAAGGCAGCACCCAGCCGGGCTCATGGGCCTTGCGAACGTGAGCTCTCTGTGGGGAGAATGGGATGGTTCACCTAGGGCAGATGGCCATTCATTGGCCATGGACAGCGGAGTGTGCTTGGGAAATCTGATGTGGGAGTGAGAGGGAGAGAAAGGTTGACTGGACAGAGGGGTGTGTCTGATGCACGGGAGCAGAGAGCAGGGTACTCTGGAGATCCGGGGCGGGGGGCAAAACAAAAGCTCCCCGAGGATGGAACTGGGTCTTAAGAAGTGCCCTGCTTAACGGAGGAGGACATGGCCGCCTCATGCAGGCCCGGGTGCAGCTGCATGGCTTTCTGCTTTCCACTCTCTTTCACAGGGGTAGCAGACTTCCTAACAGAGAGGGGGCATCACAGAGAGGGTCTCAGGTTGAGCCATAATGGTCATAGTGGGCCCTTGTTCTGAATCAGGAGACATCCCTGTCGGGTTTGAGAAATCCTCCTGGGCCTGGGAGGCCTCTCTACTCATTCAGGTCTGAAAAGGTCATGAATTTGGGATTGCAGTGTGTAAATACGGCTTGGACGGAAGTGAAACGTCACCCAAACGTATGCACACATATGCCTGCACATCTCTTGAAAGCTGGGGTGATGATGTCATAATCAAAGTTGGTCAGACTGCACTATGAAGTTATACCCATCTGCGGTGACCTCTTAAATAGTGGTTATTATAAGATGTTATTTGTCATTTTCTCATATCCCGTAATCTCTCTGTTAAAAGCACTGTATTCATCATATCCTACTGTTTTATGGGAATGCTTTTAGTGGGAGCCTGAACCGAACCACATGGTTTCACGTGAGACTTTTTTCTGCTTTTTTCCCTGTGATCAGCTCATAAAAATGACAATACTTTGATTCCACAGACTTCACTCCTGCAGCTTGCACTGAAAGTGCACAACTGTAAACAAACTAAAAAGTTCTGAAAAATCAAGAGTCCATGATTTGGTGTCATTTTTTATAGTGGTAAAGGCTTGTGTCCTGCAGTTGTCTGCTGCAGCTAAAAAATAACATGAGTAGTTTTTAGGGGATTGACCAGCTGAGCAACAAAAAACAAAACTGACTGGGGTAAATAAAGCTGTCATAAGGCTATGACGTTGCAGTGACCCAGGTGACACAGTTCATTTTCTAAATGCATTTGACGTCATAGGTGTGTGTATCCTAGCATGGGCGAGGTAGTCTAATGTAGAGACAGGAGATTTGGAGAATTGAACGACTAAATTTAGCAAGCGTCTCATGCTGTGGTTTATTTGTAGACAATTGTGAAATTATTGAATCTGGCCTTAAGCTTCAAGACAGAGATTAGTGTTCTGTATTTAAACCAGCAGAAACTCAAAAAGTAGGCTACGGTCATTTACATATGTATTTGTCTAGCGAATGAATGTTGCCCCGCAGTAGAGATAATTGCGGCATTACAGGATGCATAGATAAATAGCGGACTAGAAAAGTATGGTGTCGTCTGTGCAAAGTCACACTCGATGGCAGGTTTTTTTTTAAACGTGATAACACGAACGCTCCCTGGTGGACCGCTAGGTACATCCTTCATAGGGAAGGTTTGGCGGTTCGGATTTACCGGAGTACTGTGGCTAGCTGTCTATTACCCGCTCCTCGTGCTCACCAGAGTTCATTATGACTAGAAAATGCAAAAGCATTTATGGATGCATAAATGGAAAGTAAAGGGCGCGCTTGAGGAAGGGGAACCACATCCTCGCCTTTTTATATTCCATGCACGTTTGAAACCTCCCCTTCCCTAAAATGTATCAATTTTTCTGTAAGCCGAATAAAGCATGTTCAAATTATAAAAACAAACAATGGTATGTCGTTTCTAATGTACAAACCAAAGCTAAACATAGTCATGCCCACTTTCTTAAATGTAACCATAAACCACATCTATTTTAGCATCAAGTCTGGGGTCCAAGCACACAGATTAAATGTATGGTTCAGTAATTATTATAAAAGCGAAAACTCCAACTGCATCTAGAGGACCTGCATCTTTTAATTCAGTTATAACGACAGTACGTAATTATGAAGACTAGTGTCAGTCAAACACTTTATGTCGATGATCAATGTTGCATTTACCACTTTTCCAGATGTGGCTTTAAATTATAATCTCTAGGAAGCAGTGTGTAAGTATATGGTGTGTATGATGTAATGCATAAAACATAATCCTCATTCATAAACTTTTGACAGGTAACTTCCCCGCGTGCGTAAAAAGTGCAAATGCAGCGCCATCCTTCTGCTCGGGAATTTGTTTGATTTTAATAATTTGTCCTGAACGGCTCTGCCACTCCGTGGCCATAGGAAATTGTGTCCATCTGTTTTTACGGAGCTCTAAACCACATTTTTTTTGGAGAATCGAGAAAAATAAATGCTGCTTCAAAATTTTTACATTAATCTGTTCAACAGACGTATCCGAAATATTCTTTTACATTTTTTACAACCAGTGCAACGAATTAAAGTGTCTTCTGTATATTGTATGATACTTTGCTTTTCAGCACATTTCTACTTAGACCAGCAACAACGAGAACAGTAAATTACTATATCAGTAACTTATAGTAAGTTGTGTTTCAATCAAAACTAAGCGTGTGTGTGTGTGTGTGTGTGTGTGTGTGTGTGTGTGTGTGTGTATTGAACAGCTTCCAGATGTGTTCGTAAAAATGGTTCCGATAAAGCAGAAATATATTTAAGTATGCGGTATTCATTCAACGTTCATTCAACAGCTGAATTTAACGAAGTCAGCGCGCCTCTGCTGCCAACCTCCTGTCACAGGAACAGTCTCACAAAAAACACCTGTATTATTTATACGGACAAGCTAATTAAGGTTCTTGTATTCGACAGAAGAACCTTCTATAAATTATACAAACATAACTACTAATCCAGTTAAAATCTACGAATTCTACGAATGTCCATACATTCACGAGTCGTGCATATATACCTACACACTGTATGCTGTGTTATTTCGTGCCTTTTCACTCTTGTACAAGATAAACGAGCAGAACAACGCCTTCACCGATTTAAAAGAAAATCAGTAATCAATGTAACATGCATGTAAAACACATACGCACACAAGCTACCAAAAAAGTTCTTAATTGGTTAAACTTACAGGTAGCTACCGCTGGTGAGGATGAGGAATATCTGTGGGTAGTAAACTGACAGCAGTACACTGCGTGACGAAAAGATGATCATGATGACATTGAACAAACGGCTGCTTTCTGGCTGAGTAAAAAAAAAAAAGTAATTCCTTATTCCTGTCGCGCTTTAAGTCCCCTTGCACAGAACAAAAGCGCAGTCTCCCCCGGTTTGGTGTGATGTGTCTGTGGTGTTTGGACGAGTGTTGGTGCTACGCAGCTCCAAGCTCCCAGGGCCGTGATCGTGCTGTGGGTGCGGAGATTGAGTCTGTCATCTCTCAGCGGTAGAGGCTGTTACAGAGTGTGGTTCCCGAGCCGGAATGATGATGGTTTAAGGGATTTTGGATGGCAGAAAAGTGCCTTTCTCTACTCTCATGAGAATCGGGGCTGCCATTGGGCAGAGAGACACTGCAATCCGCCCACTTCTGTAACACAACAGGACAATAGGGCGACACTGATCTGCTCTCGGGGACAACTTCTCATTCATCGGATCAAACCCGCAAGTAAACAAACATATGCAAGCTGGTCCAGTATATTTTCTTGTTCACTGATGAAAATGAGTCACTTTTCATTCAAGACTTCTCCTTTCGTCCTGCGTTTCCCCCCCGTTTGCAAACATGCACTTGTCCCTGTATCCAGAAGTAACCACATACCCGCTATTATCATACAATAACATTTTATACAAATCGTCAATGGTCCCTCCAAAGAAAATTGGATATGCTACCTATACGAATAGCAATAGTCTCGCTTAAATTAATAGACGTACACATGCTTTTCGCTATAACTTACATGATTTGATGCCTAAAGCGTGTATATCAGATAGACCAGACCTCAAAATAACCAATCTCAAACCCCAGCTGTGGTGTCAGTCGTCACTCCCACTCTCTACTCATTGGAACTAAGAGGGGTATCATGAAAGATTTTCTGTGAATAAAAAGAAGAGAAGGTGTTCAGATGTGAACAGACCGGTTAGCCTTGATCAGAACATGAGATATCTGGTATCGCTTCACCAGTCTGATCCTCTTCCTAATACGTGCTGTCATTAGATATGATATGAATATTAGTGGACATAGCCCACAATTCCATTGTATAGATGTATGCAGAAAAAGGACACTTGCAGTAAACATGTTAGTTTTTGCAAATACACAGGTGTGGCAAAATCAGAGGTGACCTGAACGTCTTGAATGGTGAATGATAAACACGTATTCACATTTCCTTTAAAAAATGTAAAAAATAAATATAGGCTACACACCTTGGACTATACATGCATACATATTATAAGCTGAACGTTATAATTATGGCGAATCTAATGTATTATCCCATAACAAATATGTATGTTTGCAGAATCTTGAACGATTTAAGACTGTGTGAAATAATTATTTAAAGTGCATTTTAATCATTAAAGTGCCCAAGAAAGCGCTTTAATTACAAAATAGCCTGTGCGCAAGATATAGTGCGCGTTTGGTTTGTGTTAGCATGGACTCTGAAAGTCGTGATGAGAGCATATAACAGTAGCATAAACAACGCGAATACAAAATGAATAAGTGGCTAAATTAAAACCCATTGATCTCATTTTTTTGCATCCTAGCGTCAGTTCTATGGCTTCTTCGTTTCATTTTCGTGAATTAAATAAGAGCAGTAGCCTACTTCCGACATTTATGAATTCGGACATTCCTACAGTTGGCCAACAAGACAATTAACACAAAAACCAACTGGACATCATTTCAACAAAATTCACGTGTTTGACAGGAATGATTAAACAAGTCAAAAGATCCAAATCTCATAACCCGTATTCATTTTAATAGGTTTTGAGCACCATTGCTGAGACTTGTTTTCTGCAAGTGTTTTGTCTATTGCCGTTTGTTGTTATATATTTTCATAGTCATTAGATTTACTTATGCTGAAAGCCAATCTCTTGAGGGTCATTTAAGAATCACCACGAAGTAGCAAAACAGGTAAGAACTCAGTGTGGCTTAAGGAATGTGGAAATACAACTCAGCCTACCGCTATTAATAAGGGTATGCAGAGGTGAGCTGGAACCAGGCGCAGACAGTCGGTACAATTATATGCCAGATTGTGAATAGATTGGCAAATACTGTCTGATTTTTACACCGGTACTGAAAAGTTCAGTTTGGTGTTGAGTACTTCAGCAAAACCTTATCGGACACCTTTAAATAAATGACGCGCATATGGTCTTTCATCGCCCGGGGGCAGAACGGTGTCAAGTTCATTTTAACAAAGCTAGTTGATGGATATCACCGCACAGTGAGTAGGTTACAGGCCGCGGAGTTCAGAAGGCCTTTCTATTAACTCCGCTTTGTGTGTTTCATATTTACGCGCGCGCAATTGCTATGTATTTACATGCTAAACGAATAAACAGTAGTGCCGCGTGTATCAGAATGGAGTACTGCAGTGAACGCTCAACCAGTCTATTTCGGCGGCGTTGAGTTGTTTTATTTGCGTGCTTCTGAAGAGTTGAGACAGGCTTTCTGGCGTATGAACACTCAACACTCACCCGAGTCTTAAGTAGATGATGCCAAAACACAAAAGCACGTAGGAAATCCACTGTCGAAGGGGTTTGTGCATGATCTTAAAAGCTTCGAGGACGAGCCATTCACAAAACAAATCTGACCATGTTTGCCTTCATATGTGCAAATCCTCTCAACCTTTCCAGGTGCAGAAATCACTTCTGTTTTGCAGAACACCGCCGTGCGAAATTTCAAGCACTTTCAAATCCATGGTCTGTCGGGGAGATAACGAAAGCTCTCAGGTGGAAAAAAAAAATAGTGATGATCCGAGCTGCTAGAATTCAAACCGAAAAGGCTGGAGGGCGCGGAGTGAGATGAGATCACAAGTTAAGTTTTCTTTTGTCTCATCCCATTTAAAGTAGAGCAAAGTATACCAAAGTGTTTTTACTTGTTTAACGTTCCTCAGGTAAAACTGCCCTCCGTGCAATCTGCTTATTGGTGATGGAAAACGTGCTGTGCATTAGCCTTGACATGTGTTGTGGTCCCGAGTCTTTGACGACATCTTAAATTCTTTCCATGTAGCTGCAGGTATTCAAACACAGCCCCACAGGTAACAAAACGCTCTATCCACGCCTCCTTTTTCGAATCTCTGTGGATGTACAGAGGATGGGGCGGTCTCCGAGTCTGTGGTAAACACGTGCACTTGTCTGAGAACAGAAGCACTGTCTCTATCAGGCATATATGCTTTATCCATAATTGGGTGTAAAAGTAGCCTATTGATTCAGATTATTTCGCCAAAAAAATTGCTGATTTAATATGACGTGTTTTCTGTCAGCTGTTTGAAGGTAGGCCAACGTTATTTATTTCCTGCTACCCGTTGATAGATATGTTAAGTAGTCGGTCTCAACAAAACACACGATCATTTCTATACATTATACCCGTTTCATTAAACCCGTTTCGTTAGATGACGTGCACGCCAGTCTCTAAAACTGAATTGAGTACGCTAGAACTGAGACACCTGGACCATATGAAGTGGCCAGTGGCAAACGCAGTAAAATCTTAAGGGCTTTTGGCATTCTACTGATCATCTTTCTGAAGGGTTTACTCTCATCATATGTACAATCATTTCTTAATAATCATTCATTAAATCGATGCAGGTTATTTATTCATTTTTGTATCTGAGAGTAAATAAGCTTTTTTATTGTGGGAGGACAGGACACGAGATGGTGCCACTGAGAAATTTCACTAAGCTTCGTGACAGACGAGAAAAAAAGCATACCTGCGGGTCCAATTTCTTTCCGATTTATTCAGTGAACTCCTTTCGGTTAAACCGCAACCTGGCTCCCTCGTGTGGCGGGATGTGAGAATTGCTGCATTATCTTAGGAAGCACCTTGTACTCCTATGTGGAAAACAAAAACAGTTAACTGATGGTCTTGCCACCCAGACGTTATAAATTGGCCACCACCTAATATCATATAAATTCAAGTGCTTAAAACTTATGAAACGAAAGTCCATTAAGCTTCACATGCAGTAGACATTATTTTTCGAGTAAACACACACACACACAAAGCATGCCTGCCTGCACTAACAAATGCACACACACTTGTAGACAAAACATTTGTAATATCATGGAAGATATTCTTTGTTAACACACTACATTTAATACATATTTACCTGTAGATCCATACTACCCATTGTGTTTCTTGTGAAAATGATTTTTCTGTGAAAAAGCTTAACTAACAATAGAATGGAGCACATTTCTAACATTTCAATTTTATTTTATAATTGTAGTACATATATACATTTAACTGTTTTATTGGTCGCGACATAAATCTCAGTTGTAAACACAAACCATATATGTACAATTAGCATTGTTATAGACCGACAAAAAACAAAGACGACCACATAAACCTTTGTTCTAAGTCACATCTCTACATGTACTATTTTAAAGACTCAACTTCAAAACATGCACATCAAAAATCCCAGATGGATTTCTGACATAAATTTGACATAAATTCCAAAGGGATGGAATAAAGAGTTCCATATTTAATGTCTTCCTTTAAAAGAATGTTCCTTGCAAATAACAACTTGTTTGCCTTAGAATATAACTCATAGGGGGATGTTGGGTGGGAATGGTCCTGTTTAGTTTAATTAAATGTTCAAAGAACAAATGGTTTTATGAAGCCTGCTCCGCAGAGAATGAGGACAAAGTGCGTCAATGTTATTCTGCAACCGCTATTGTCACAGAGAGAAGTAAACCTATCACGCGCTCCGATTCTACTGAAGTGGTGCATGGAAAGTCTTACCACTCTGTTTTGCATTTAATGTATTTAAAAGAAGGCCCTTGGGAAGTGATGATTGTCCGAGGCTCAGACAAGACATCTCTCTGAAAATTCTTCAAAATATAAACCCATCGACTTACAGATTCTAGTAATAGATTCTTCCAGTGTATGCTGCCAGGTGCACATTGAATATGGATTCTCTCCTTTAGAAAATTGACAGGGATATTTCTTATGTGGTGTAGTAGACCTGTTACAGCCTTGCCTCTGTCCCCACACACACTGCAGGGTCAACGGAGGTCAGGAGGGAACTGGCCTCATTAAATTGAGTCAAAGTCAAAAGGCACTGCAACGGTTTTTTATCCAAGCAATTTTTGATTAAGAGAATTTTGGATCTGATAAATAAAAAAGGATGCCGTCTTGATGCGGAGAGTTTCTTTGAAGAATTGACTTGGGTAGTTTCAATGCTTTTGGCCCAGGCCAAAACGAGAAACTTAAACCAACCCACTAATTAAAAAAAGAGAGACCCATCTATGCTGCGGCCTCTCTCAGCCGTGGGCTCAAATATATGATTGATATAAACATGGCATCAGCGTTTGGGTTGTTACTTCGGGGAAGGCTTGCTCAAAGTTCTGATTTTGACAGACCCCTGGTCAAAAAGCTTGCCTCTGCCTGTACTACCAGAAAGCAGAAAGATCCAGTGTTTGGCCCCAGGTCAGTGACATCAGAAAATAGTGCTGCCAAAAAACAGCTGGAACAGTCCCCTTCTTGTGTAAACCCCCCCAAAAAAAAAAAAAAAAACGCAGTCGCAAAACCTGATGTTACTGTACTGGCCTGCTGCTTCTAAAGCCAGGACTGCAATTTAGTGGTGAACAAACTGTTTCAAAGGTTACACAATTGTGTCTGTTTCTTTTCATTTTTGTTTTTTTGAAGCAGGAGAGAAAAAGGAAAGGAGGACTGTTTTTGGCACACACCAGACGATATGCCTTACTGTCTTTTAAAAATATTATTAAGCAGTCTTGACCGACAACTAAATAAGAGAAGCCCCAGAGCAGTTCCATGTTTGTGTGGGAGCCCTTTCAGCTGGAAAGAGGCCGCAGCTGTACAGTGAAATGGATTAACGCAGGGAGCCAAACCAGGGAGCCGGAGTCTGGGCCTGCCACATGTGCACTCAGGGCCCCAGGTATAGCTCGTTATTTGGGATACGGTTCCCCCGATGGCCCCCGCCGACCATAAGGGCTTCTTTTCCTCTGCTTTGTTTTTCAGCATTTCAAATATTTCTCTTGGTAATGTCTGGCCTTGGATTTTCCACACCACTGAACTCCCGAATGAAATGCTGCCAAGCAAGGAAAGATGAGAATCACATGGTGAACGACATGATAATATGAGCAAAAATGGGCGAATTGAATTAAACGGCGATGGTCGTACATCTGCAGGGGGAGAGACTGCGGTGGCTGTGCGTAGGGCGACTCCTCTGTGCGCGAATGGGAGTGGAAAGCAATGGGACCCCAGTTCCTCCGTACATCTCAGGACCCTGTGTCTGATCTCCCTCGCCCTGGCCTGGACAGGTGTGGGCAGAGACACAACCAGTTAATTCCTGCTATGTGTTGTCAGGTATTCAGCTTTGAGAGGTGTGCCAGACCGTATGTGTCCGGCTGATTAGCAGCAGCAAGTAAAGAGGCACTTGCCTCAATGGAGAGCCAGTTTCTGAGGTCCCTAACCCTGCCAAAGCAGAACACATTTTGGTAAAGTTTTAACGAAATGCAAGATGGTTTGTACGGTTTAAAACACGAACCCCCACCCCCCAAATCCAAATTTACAACCTTCACACTTAAATAGTGTGGCACTTACTGTGGATATATGCCAGTTTTAGCAGGAGTGCGGTGGGGGGTTGTGATCAGTGCATTTGGCAACAGTGCAGGACGTCCGTGTCGATTTATGGCGAGGGGCGGTGGCATTCTACCGGACAGTCCTGAAGAACACATGGATGAAAATGGTCCGACGGTGTAACAGAAAGAAGAAAACAAAGATCCGGTCTTGAACTCGTGCGTACCGTTTCATCTGTGCGTTTGGAGCAATCCCCTCTCCGGGTTTGTCGGATGACTGAGTGTCAGTGTGTAAGCCATAGCCACAGAGTTAATGAAAGCATGGCGCTCGCTCCCAGCTGCACAGAGGGAAGCCCAGTTACACCACACCGGAGTTTCTTTGGTGTCACGTCTGTCCTTAAAGCATCCCAAGTGAACCGGCTCTGGTCGCACCTCATTTGAGACCAACGGATTAAGGCTTAGGAGGGAAAATAGGCAGCAGGATCAATTGTGCTTATACCCGATATGGCATGGCTAATAATAATTATAATATAACAAGTTTTAAGGTAATGTTTTAATTGACTGTTTTCGTGAAAGAAATCGGACAAAAAAAAGGTGGCAATAAGTGAAGGTCAAATGACACGTTTGTACAGTGTGAATCTCAAATCAAAGGCTGAAATTCACCCACTCAGAAATACACAAAATTCACATTTACTGATACATTCCTTTGTTTGTATTTCCAAATCATGCATGTGTACAATGCAGAACAATTACTGAACTTACACCACTCGCATCGCATCTCTAAAACGACTATCTTTCTTATACGTCATCGCTGACTGTATACCAAAGACATTATCCATACATAAGAAATTGCAATCCTTGTTACTTATTATTCACTTTGGTTATCAATGGAGTGTGGTGTTTTTGTTGTTAGTATTTTGTCAAGAACTTAAAGACATGTTGTTGCTGTAACTGTATCGCTGGAGAGCTCTCTATGTGTGGAGGCCATGGCTTCACGATGCATTTGTCAAAGGCGAGCTGGCCTGTGATCAGTGCTATGGAGCGGGGGCGACTCCACAAGCCACTGCTCAGGGAGCTAGTTAACTAGTTACAATGCTTTATTATCCACCAGGAAATGATTCTGTATCTTACAGGCACAGCGTGGCATCGGGACATAGTGACACGTCATGACACGGCACAGCAACGTGTATGAATAAATAATGAGGAGGTGCTGATTATTTAGTGTCCTCGCTTAGTAAGCTGATTGTAATTGGCACCAATTATTTGCATGCCCTGTCTGTTTGAAAGAGGGAGTCGCCATGCATGTGACCCCGAGACAGTGATGTGCAGCGCTAATATCCCTTTCAACGTAGCCCATTTCTGTGAGCAAAGCTGTAGTCTAAAATGGCCTCTGCCCTTGTGTTTGCTTTCATGCCAACATATGGGAGCTATAAGATTGATTACGTATGTATCAGCGTACTACAATGTGCTAGTCTTTTTTCCATCAGATAAGTTTGCTTCGCCGGTGTATTGAACAATTAGAGGAACGGTTGCACGTTAGAGAAATGCAGAGTCCATTAATGCAGACGTTTTAAATTGAGTTTGGATGGGGAGGGCAATCACTGCATTTGTGGAGAAAATAGTTTTCAGTTAAAATGAGGAGAGGCCTTTCTTACTTTTCAAAGGCATATGTGTGCTGCATTTTGGTATGTGTGGTATGTGAATGAGTGCCTTAAGGTTAAATTAGTTTTAATTTTTATGTTACCGTGGACAGAGTTAAAAGCAGACGAGGGCAAAAATAATTAACTTTATTATTTTGTGAATTCATTTCACGACAAACATTGTATTTTACCACAACATAAAAATGCTCGGCCTGTTTTAATGGTCTGCAAGTGGAACTGAAGAATTTACATTTCTAATAAAGCTTGACAGCCACATGGCTTTTATCTGTAGGGGTCAGGTGTTCTTTTACTCAAGTAAGTAAGTATGCAAAAGATGTGAGAAAAAAGTACAGAAGTAAGGTACATTTTAATTAAATTGAATCATACCCAGGATGGTGAAATACACATTTCAACAATTATAATTTAAGCATCTTGTAATGCTTGTAAGCCAGTGAATAAAAAAAGTGCTAATGTGATGGACAGACCAAATTATCTTTCAATATTAGTTTTTATAAACATCAGGATTTAAATACTTGTAGGTTAAAAAACAAACCAATAAACCAATGCATTAACAAAACAAACAAAACACTTGGAGACATCTACACAGTACAAAGTGGCCAAATGTTCAGAAGAGTCATTTATTTGATATATTTCTTATAAATGCATTATGAACAACCCTTAGGAAGTGTGACCCATTTGGTTGCTTAAACATATTAAATGTCAGTCAATGCAAAATATGTAACTGATCGCAAAAGTCAAATGGCTTTGGATTAGATGACCTCCTGTCAAGGGAATTAGCCACAGCCAAGAAGTTTGAAATATTGTGAATAGGGTTTTTTCTTATATACATGCATTGGAATATGCTTTTATCGAAAATAAAAGCAAATTGCCAGGGGGGTCTCAAATGTATAAACCCCCCCGCAAGCGCTAATTAGGCCAATCTCCATGCATACTGTACTTCATAGAGATCACAAGCGTATTGTGACATTGGAAGTCACAAAGACACAAAGTTTGTCGGGTTTGCGCACGTGCGAAAGCCAACAGTGTTCATTTGCTGAAGGAACAGCCCTGGGCTTGCAGCTGACTGTGGCGAGGAAACGTCTCTTGTCCCTCTGAGCGGTCGGAGGTGTTTGCCCTGCAGGCTGGTGTTCCATTCTCTTTTTCAGCTCAGTACCTGTGTTTGCCCTCAACCCAGTACAAACAAGCCCTTTCTCTCTCTTTGAGGTGCGCTCAAACCCTTTCTTCTTTTCCGAGGAAGAAAAGAGTGAGATCTGGAGCGAGAGCGAGAGGGAGAGAGTCGTGAGAGTCGGACGACTGTCGGAATCACAGAAATGTTGTCTGTGTTTTGCTGAGTTGATATGTAGCTTCGTGTACAGAGAGATTGACTTTGCTGTTCTGTGTTACTCTCTACACTGGTCCCTACACTGGTTTCTTAATGATTGACATCAGTAAACCGGCGCAAAAGGAGGGCATACCAACAGAATAAGTGCCTGTTATCATGGGATATCCACCAAAGACTTACAGTATATATGCCTCATAAGACACAAAATACTGTATTCTGCTGCCCCTGGAGGAAGTGTCCCTTCATTGGCACACATCCCCTGGTTAATTCTGACTGCTTATTTTTAAACATTTGGTGTATGATTCAAACAGAGCACTGTTTGTAGGTATATAAATGTAAGATAGTTTGCTCAATCTTAAATTGTCTTTTCACATATAATTAAAAAATAAGGAATGTTGGTGTGGCTTTCTGGATTGTATTTCTTTCGGTGTCTGTTGGTGACTCTGCAGCTCCTCCTAGATGACCCTAATGCGACGTATATGGAGTTATGTGTAGGCTAAAGGCATTTCTTTTTTTTCTTTTTTAGATTTTTCCCCATTTCTCTCCCAATTTGGCAATCGCACCTCCTTTAGTTCAACTATCCCCCCCCTCGTACTGCGAGCTCGCCGCTGCAACTCTAGGATCGGCAGGGACAACGTCTCTGAACCGCGTCCTCCGAGACGGCACTCGCTAAGTCGTCGACTGTAACTCAGACACACACAGAGGCACTTCTGCACGCGGTGAGCTCATGCGCTCATGGCACGCACGGCTTCCCTCCCCCGTCCTCCTGGGGGCGGACGGTCGATCGCCCACCGAACGGGACTCACGGCCAGCCAGGGATCGAACCCAAGCTGCGGTGGGCAACCTGCACTTAGAACAAGTGCCTTTACCGGCTGCACCACCGGGGACCCCGGATGAATGCATTTCTAATGCTCAGTGCTATTTCAGGGTGTGTCGCACACAATATATCGTAGGATGGATTCTTCACATTGCACATCTGGTCTGGAGTCCAGGGAGAGATGCTGAACAGTCCCAAGTCCATGGCTGAACGGTCACACTTGACCTAAAAGTCGCAGCACAGTTTGTGCTTTGTGTTGTACCGGACAACCGTAACAGAGGTCAGTTTTGTGACCTGCTCTGTCTTATGGAAAGCAGCGTAAGTGTTTATCAGTTTGATCTGAGAGGTCCCCAGAGCAGTTAACAATATTATCATGTACATTCAGTCCCAGAGTTTGGCATGGATCTGCCTGTTAAAACACAAGTGCTCTTTGTAGTGTCCGTGAGAGATTCCCTTCCCCTGGCCTCGTGCATAAAGGAATGTTTGGTTTAATAAGTTGAACTTGTGCCACATCATTTTCCTCAGAAACCACTCCAGCTGACGTGAGCCCCTCAGGTCAGAAAACACAGCTAGAGGTTACGAGCAGTCGTCAGCTGTCACTGTGACACTTTTCATGAACATTCATAAATTAGTGTGAAACTCCACTGAAGAAGAAATAAGACATATGGATAGACAAATTAAGAAATTAGAAGTTTCATCACATGTTTGTTAACACGCTAATTTGTGGCAATAGGCTATTTTAATGTTATGATACTGTCCAGTATTACATAGTTTGCCAGATTGTCCACCAATGAAAAAACTTGATGTGAAGTGTTTCATGCAGATTTATTCTATCTGTTCTAACACTTACCACCTGTCCAAGAAATATTTGCAAGTCGATGGAAGCGTCGTTTTGTTCTCAGCAGCGGAGCATCACGACAAAGTGCTGCTTGTTTTTTACGCCTTCAAGCTGCCTGGCTGTCTGTCTGTCTGCCTGCGCATGTGAAGTGGGGAGACGGTGCAGAAGGGATGGGCCATCCTGCATATGCTCACTTTGAGCTGCGGTTTGAGACGAGAGCATCGTTGGGCTCCGTCTCCATTCTCGCAGGGCCAGAGAGGGCGTGCTCTTCTCCTCTGCGCGGAAAACTGACGCTCCAGACAATTCTGAAGACATTGCCTCAGCTGCCTCGACAATGACATTTTCAGTCATGGTGTCATCCAGCATTATGGGTTTGGCGCTTTTCGACATTAAAGGACTTTGGTTTCATTTTACAGCATCCAGTGAGTTCAGTAAAGTGTTTTCTTGGCATATTACGAGAGGCTTAATGTTTCACACCACGGGACCAGTTTGTCCTCAAACAGTTTGACTGAGTCGTCTGTGGAGCGTCACACGCCATGTTGTTGTGGAACCCAGATGGTCAGATCTCCAGAGATACTCAAGACACTTG
This sequence comes from Aldrovandia affinis, assembly GCA_029706075.1. Taxonomy (NCBI): domain Eukaryota; kingdom Metazoa; phylum Chordata; class Actinopteri; order Notacanthiformes; family Halosauridae; genus Aldrovandia; species Aldrovandia affinis. Next base: position 922,813 of record JAINUG010000023.1, read on the forward strand.
CCTTGCCGTCTGGGAGCATCATCAATCACCACGCCAGAGACACGGCAACTTTCACACGGGTCAGACTCTCACATTGCGGCTCTCGGAAACATGACATATTTGACACACACACCTCGCGTTATTAAACAACTTCCTGTGTCTCACGGTTTATGTTTCAGTCACCGCTTTCACCTTAGACCCGCCTGCCCTGAGTTGATGTGATTGGTTTGAAAATATTGGATGTTGGGTTTTTGCGTGAACTGCACGGATTTTACCCGGCTCGTATCACAGTGGCGTAAGCCTGGCTACACACCATGGGAGGCTACACACCGCGTAGACTCCTGCTGGGAGTCCCAGTCAGAGGTCAGTAGACGTCCTTAGTGCTCTGTAACTGGCTCACAGTAGGTAACTAAAGGGCAACACTTGAGTGTGCACCGGGCACTGCGCGGCTCACTTCTCATTAACTCACCTCCACGCAACAGCTCAGTGAAGCCAGGGGGCGCTGTTGTGGACTCTGTAATGTGGTAGTGTTGGTCTCATCATCATAGGCCAGTGGCAGGCTGATTTGGTTGACAAGGATCTGGAAAAAAAGCATTTGGAGTGACAGCAGATTCCAATGGGCGGAGCCCAACACCAGACTATGTGGCAGATAGTCCTGAAGATAAAGTGATTTTTTTTTCAGCCATCATATAGTACATATCGTTACATTGTCATTTATTTTCTATAAAGTTACTCAAAATATGTTCTCGGTCACTATTACAACAATGATGAAAAAAGTCCCCAGATGCCCCAGTAGATGGCGACAGAGCAGTTGAAACTGCAGAACTGTAAACTCCCGGTGCAGCTGAAAGATACGGACAGCAGAGGGCGCACTAGAGCGCTGTCGTTCCCATGGCTGACCACCACGCCACACTTCGACTCAAGAGGATTGAAACACAATCCCCACTGCTTTGTCTCTTTGAAATGAGTAAAATACACACATTGTGTTTTAATACTTTACAGACAATGTCGTTTCTTTTTTACAATCCTGCTTCCCAATGCTTCTTGCTGTGTTCTACCTTTGCCTGCAAGGTTTTGAGGAGGCGGCAGCCCCGGAAAGGGCTACAAATGGAGCCCGCGTCTTGTGGGGCTTTCTATACAGTATGTGGGTGTTTCTGTATATAAATGAACACTCCTTGATGCTCTTACTCAGTGGAATCTTACTCCCCCCTCCTTCCCCAGAGCCCCCACACTCCCTGAGAAGATATAACCAATACAGTTTAGACTCACGCCCCTTGTGGCCATTTTCTTTCCGTATCAAACACTGGGCGGTATCTGTGTGTGTGTGTGACACCCTGTTGAGCTGGATAAGACGCGTGAGCGATAAGCTCCGACCGCAGTGTGGTAGCTGCGATTGTGCCATGTCTAGCAGCGCTTTCACGGGGTCTGCATATCTCCCTACCGCTGGGGCCGCTTCCCCACACCGCAAATACTGATTTACTGCTCTGAACGGTGCTCGGACACAAGTCCCACCGCAGCACTTGTCTTTTACATGACGTCGAGGGCCGGCCTCCACATGGAGCACTGCAGGCCTTCTGATCGACTCGTACGGCGCCATGCACATTCTGTACCCTTCCTCACGCTCGTGCCTCATCATGCCTCATTCTGCTGAAGGGGGGCACGGCCTCTGTATGTGTTTCCCACACATTAAAACATGCAAGGAATTCAGCAAATGAGGATTAGCATATTTATAACAAGCTCCACTTCTGCTGCTGCTTTCAAGGTCAGTGCAGTGCCCCAAAGAGCCACAAGGGGGCTCTGTGCATCAGGATTTGGGAGAACAGCAGAAGAAAGTTTCACAGCGCCTCTCGCACCACACATGCAGAGAGGCAGAGAGGTCTAGCTGTAGCGCTTGGTGTCCTCTCATTATTCCGCCATCTTAATTGTTCCCGCCCTGGCAAATATCGCCATTACTGATAGTCAGTGGATAGTCCGTGTCGATTTATATACATTTGTTTTTATTGACCCCCACCATAAGTAACACTTGTGTCTTTATTGAAAAACAGTGCTCGTATTTAAATATGATTCACTCCATGGTAATACTGATATGTTTGTTTATATTATATAATAATAGCATTTTTCATTTTGTGTGACTTGTCATGGCTTTCAGTATATTTTGCAGTGTATCGTTTTTCACACTCAACTGTGAAGGAAATCACATATAGCATGTATAAAATGTCTGGTAACCACAGCCTTTCAGTTGTACAGTTCATGTGTAGTTCCACTGTGTACCTCCATGTGCTTCCTATGGAGTATTATATATGTATTACGACTAGGGTTTTGACTAGGGTTTTGGATGCGGGATTCGTTTTATACACACAGTTATTCCTGTGTAACTACACACTTTATTGCACCGTCAGTATATTGTATTTATTATGTACTATTTTATCTCCTATCTGCCTTAATTTAATATTGAAAGGCACGGTTTCCAGAACAAAAGCTTATGTAATCGAATCACATTCTGGAACTATGTACAAGTACATTTATTAATACATCGTGCACATAGCCTATAATCCTTTCCATATCTTAAATGACCCCGATATGTTTTGTGCAAGGACTTGAACCTGAAATTAAATTACTCTGGAGACCAAATGAATTAAATTCAAACGTCACATTATTACATATGTTATCTTTTTGCTCGTGACTGTTTTTTATTTAGCAATAAAAAGCGCCTGGTAGAAGGAGGAGGTCACGGAAGCCTGTGCAAGTATCAAAATGTTGATGTTGAAGGGCAGCAGTTGTTGCAGAAGTTGGACGGCGTTGCGCACCGTGCCCTGGATCTCGTAGCGCCGGGCCTGTATCCCAGTCGGAACACTACTCTCGTGCCCTTGAGAAAGGAACTTCGCCTCAGCTGCTATGGCGAAATGAGCAACGCGATACAATAATATGACAACTGTAAGCTCTGCAAGTCCCGCGGTAAGTGCATCTGCTGTGCAGGTTTTAATCCGCCAAGGCTAAACCGAAGCCTCTCCCAGTGATGTGTGCAATGGCATGATGTTCTGAGCCACGGTCCAGGAGACACACCGTACCGGAGACAGTGACATTTGTTCATTTCCATTGTTGATGTGCAGTGGGTGCGGAACGCGTTTGATTCCACTGCTCACACCCGGCCCGTTCCCGTTATTTGCCCTATTTGAGCATTGCCTTTGCTAATTATAACCGAAGAACACTTTGAGCTACCAAAGTGACGCTTGATGGAAAGTGAACTTACACGGCCCGGCACACATGCATACGATTAATAAGTTCGTTAGTGGTTCCAGACTTTAAGGGGGGGGAGGCAAGGACAGGGGAAGCTCTCTTGATTGCACACACTCCTTGGGGTTCAGGAAACACATCCTCCAATCATTTCAGCTCTGAGCGATGGGAACGATGGTTCTTTAGCATTGCACCCCAGTGGAGTATCACTTTTGGGCGAAAGCAGAGTGATCGAATATGCGCGAAGGTTAAGCATACGTAATCATCCCCAAACATTCAAAACATGTAGTAGTGTAACAACATGAAGCATGCATAATCGTGACATAACTACTACATTAAGCATTTATAAAACCATGTTCATTGTACCCAACATGTTATAACATGTCAAAATAGGTCATAACGTGTTATGTAAAAACCGTCACTTTGAATCCAGTCGACAATGTCACATGACATTGTAACTGAAGCTGAAGTATACATAGCAGCTTTATAAGCACTTCCTAGGGTATTCATTTCAGCGTAGACTTTTTTGATCATTGATAATTTGATCATTTTTGGGGGGATTTTATTTTTAACGAGACAGATGCATGACAATTCAAGGATGCTTTGACCCGAGGATTCTGCTGCTTAATTAATTTGCAGAGTTTGAGGTGGCTGTAAGTGGTTTCCTTTAGCAGACTGATCCAGCCATGAAACCTGTATGCACTTCCTTTGGAGAGGGACATGGGACAAGGACTTCAGTATTATCATTATTTTCAATTGATGAACACGATTTCAAATCAGTGTTTCGTCAAACGAGAGCACTGTCACCCCTCCTTGGTGTAAGGTCTTGCGTCACACTTTCTGCTTTGACCTGTTTCTTACACTAATGTTGGGACATTTTACATTGGGACGAAGTATTCACCTCGTGAAAAAAAGGCATGTTGTCAAGTTCAGAAGTTGTATGTGAACACTGAATATAAATCAGAGCCTACACAAAATGTTATTTGCGGGTGTATATTAGACAAATTACACCTCCTACCCCTCCCCCACACACGGAGTTTCCACCCCTTATTTGGGTTTGTCCTCTCTCAAATTGAGCAATCCCCAGAACCAGCTTCTAAGAGCCACATCACATTGGTGTTGACCTTACTGATTTGAGTTTGCTTTTAATCAAACGGATCAAAAGCAAGTTTAGCTGAACAGCACATTTATTCATTCAAGTTCATTTGTCAAGTTGAAGCTGTTCCACACCATCTAGATATAATTTATTTCCATATGTTGAGAAAGATAAGGGGCCCTAGTTTCAGACAGATCTGAAGCAACTCAAGGCCCAAATGCTGGACTGGGAGGAGGTGGCACGTGTTTGTGAAAATCATCTGGCAAAGTGCTTTTTCACCTATTTTAACCCAATGCAAACAGCGTTCTTTATGTCCACCCTCCTGACACAGCACCAGTGATGTTGAACAATTTTGACAATTGCAAGATTCCCTTTCACAGACCCGCTTCATGTTATGAGTATATTTTATATGGTATATTTTCTATCTAATATTAATGTATATTTTGCTTAATGGAAGTTGAACATGAACATGTTTTTTTACAATTCCAAGTAGATCAGTCACATCATCGATTGCATGCTGTGATGGATCATACTTTGGTAATACAGAACTGAATGAGAGTCTTAGAGCTCTAACAGCTACACGTGTAACACATTTATATTTGACATTAGGTGAATTCCATAAAAATAAAAATAAAAGTAATTTAAAATGTACCTCAGGTTGTTCACGTTCTCCTGTTGATATTTTCATTGTGCTGCTTCACATTACCTTTTGTTGCCATTGGTTACCTGTTGCAACTGAAACCTTCTGATTTGCATTTGGGGAGAGGTAAGCCGCTACTTTCAATGTGTCCAAAGTTATATGTCTTTACAACAGAAATGCATAACTACCTATTCCCTAAGCATAACAATGTCTCCTCCGTCTCCTCCTGGGAGAAGCACTCCTGTTGCATCCTGCCCAATTAAATCGCAATTAGCGGTTTGCCATGATATAAACGCTACCCTTTTTTGAGGGGAAAAGACAGACTATCTGATTGGCCATTATGTGGTCACACACTTGCAACACCAAAAGGTAATATAATCTGTTACACCAACCCCTTTTACAATACTGCCACCCTGTGCAAATGCTTTCCCCACTGCAGAAATAGCTCAATGGAATTTGACACGGTCCTAGAAGTGCATTCACTGCTCTATGGCAATATAATCAACCGTAGCATTTGCTGGAGCCCATCGTCTTGAAAAAATGTGTGTGTATATATATATATATATAATGTATATATGTAATTGACAAATATTACAATATACAAACTATAGTACGTATATTTCTGCAAGACTAGCACAGGCTGTTGTCAAGGTGAGGATCGGCAAGCTCGGCTGTGTGTGTCACCGTGACAACGAGGCCTCTCTGGGGCCTGGAGACCGGGGTGGAGATGGGTTGAGACGTGCCTTTCTCAGTCTTCTTTCATAAGATTGTGGACCAGGCCCTGATGAGGGTTTGGCTGGGAAAGATACCCTATAGCGAGTTCTGTGTTCTGCTTTTTCTGTCATTGAGGTCAACGTCCTTCTTTAATCCATTTCACTCATTAATTTTAACATTCTGCTCTTCCGTAATCAAATGAGTCATTAGATGTCCAGAATTTAGTATGCAGAATAGCCCTAGTCAAACAGTTTTCCATGTGCTGGATATTCTTCCCAAGAGGTTTATTCTAATTAATTTAAAATAGTTTGATGCAGCCTTTGTGTAGTCTCTTATGTTGTATTTCTCGTGAGACCTGATCATTTCCTTTTCAGATTATAAATAAAAAGTGTGAGCATTGCTTTCATTGATTTTGTATGATTTGTGAGGCATTTAAAAAGTGTCGGACAACAAAAGAGTGGCAAGAAAACACAAACAACCAAAAAAAGCGAAAACAAACTATGTAAAAAGTATATCTGAGAGCATATCTGATCTCTGAAACAGTATACAGTATAGAGTATAGTGTATACAGTATAGAGTCAGCCTGTTCCCTTCTCTGCTCCTCTTAGTGAGTGCTCCATGTGGCAGCAGTCCTGTTGCTGTGACAGATGTGCGATGATGACATCATGGATTGGGGGGGAGGGTGGAGAGAGTATGAAGGAGGACAGTGGATGGACGGTGCTTTGATCTGCATGGGAGAGAAGATGAGAGGAGAAGGGAGGGAGGGAGGGAGAGAGGAGAATAGGAGGGAGGAAAGAGGAGTGGGTAGGAAAAGGGAAACCCCCAGTAGCAACTGTCCTCCCTCTCCAGGTCTCCAATCCAAATTAATGGACTCACTGATTTCTCTGTATCAGGATTGGCAGCCTCCTATGTGTGTGTGTGTGTGTGTGTGTGTGTGTGAGAGAGAGAGAGACAAGACTTTGCACCAAAAAAAGTGTCACATTCAAAGCTATTACTGTTATCTTTGAGCATATCAAAATACTGAAAGATTTATAACTAAGATGAATCAGAAGGTTCATTTGATGTACCTCCAGCGAGAAATGGAAAGCCCGACGTGCTTCAGGATTCTGGGGTTCTAAAGCGCAGACGGCTGGCTTTGGTTGTTATTAAGATTATTTATAATATGTTGGGGAGAAAATAGGCATTTACTCATTGTCATGACTAAATATGAATGTGTCGGTAGCTCACTGTCACTGATCTGTGCTTTGCCACTGTTCTGGTACGGCACAGACCAGTGCCGCCTCCTGCACAGACAAGCTGGGGCGCTGTGTGATGTGTAAGCAGCCTTAACTTCCCCCTCTCAGTGACTGTCTGGTGCATAAGAAGGGTTTTGTTCTCGCCAAATGCCACTACAGTGAATGTTTGTGGTGGTCTTGAGACAGGGGGCAGACGGCACAGTGCTGTTATTGTGCATGGCCCTGGGCATGGCTTTCTCTGTGACCAAGTAGAGGTCAACCCAAGGGCAGAGCGTACTCTGTCACGCCATGGATCCGTTGGCCTGAGCAGCACTGCCAATTATTCCATTAAGATAAACCTCTCAGGCTTGTCATACGTCCATGTTTTATAACTCTTGGCGTGCATTAAGAAACAGTTGCATTCAGCGGAGTGAAATTAATTCAGTCGTTCCATTTCTGCTAAAGTATTAGTATTAATACCGCATGTGCACTGTGCAGGCTTTAGTGCCAGAGACATTGCACTGTTAGTGTTAGCGTGAGAGATGCGTCGCCGTGTTAATGTTAGTACCTGATATACTGCGCTGTTTAATGGTAATAATAATGGACGTTATTTGTGTAGCACTTTTCATACAACTCTTTGCAGCCCAAAGTCCTTCAGAGAAACAAACAAGGCAGGCAAACAAAAAACAAAGAACAAATAAAAATTACAAAATAAATAGAGAATAAAGGTAATGAAAACAACCCCAATCAACTAGAAGACATTAATGCAAGATCAAGAACAAATAAATAAAGATAGTGGGCGTTACAAAATAAAATGTCAGAATAAAGGTGCATTTCTGGCTTTAAAAATCAACAAGCCAGGCAATCAACTACTGGGGTAAGACAACTTAAAAGAGATTGTAATTTCCAATAATTTGCTTTGGAAGGTGAGAAAGAAGTGCATTCTAATCCAGTCAAAAAATGGTCTTCTTTTATTTTTATTTTTATTAAATTATCTGTATAGTTTATTGTATTATGTGTAAATATCATGTGACATGATATTTTGAGCCAATGATTAAAACTTCCATCTTGTCTTGGTTAAGATTAAGGAAATTGTTTGACACCCAAGATTTAATATTTTTTAGATGTTTAGTGCCAGCACCAATTCAGTACCAGAGACCCTGTGTGACTATATTTTGAGCCAATAGTATTAGTACCAGATTTAATATATTTTTGATGTTGAGTGCCCTTCAGTACCAGAGACCCTGTACTATGGTAGTATTAGTACCAGAGAAGCTGCACTATGGTAGTATTAGTACCAGAGAAGCTGCACTATGGTAGTATTAGTACCAGAGAAGCTGCACTATGGTAGTATTAGTACCAGAGAAACTGCACTATGGTAGTATTAGTACCAGAGAAGCTGCACTATGGTAGTATTAGTACCAGAGAAGCTGCACTATGGTAGTATTAGTACCAGAGAAGCTGCACTATGGTAGTATTAGTACCAGAGAAGCTGCACTATGGTAGTATTAGTACCAGAGAAGCTGCACTATGGTAGTATTAGTACCAGAGAAGCTGCACTGTGGTAGTATTAGTACCAGAGAAGCTGCACTATGGTAGTATTAGTACCAGAGAAACTGCACTATGGTAGTATTAGTACCAGAGAAGCTGCACTATGGTAGTATTAGTACCAGAGAAGCTGCACTATGGTAGTATTAGTACCAGAGAAGCTGCACTATGGTAGTATTAGTACCAGAGAAGCTGCACTATGGTAGTATCAGTACCAGAGAAGCTGCACTATGGTAGTATCAGTACCAGAGAAGCTGCTATAGTAGTATTAACCAGTACCAGAGAAGCTGCACTGTGGTAGTATTAGTACCAGAGAAGCTGCACTATGGTAGTATTAGTACCAGAGAAGCTGCACTATGGTAGTATTAGTACCAGAGAAGCTGCACTATAGTAGTATTAGTACCAGAGAAGCTGCACTGGTGTAGTATTAATACCAGAGAAGCTGCACTATAGTAGTATTAGTACCAGAGAAGCTGCACTATGGTAGTATCAGTACCAGAGAAGCTGCACTATGGTCACATTAGTACCAGAGAAGCTGCACTATGGTAGTATTAGTACCAGAGAAGCTGCACTATGGTAGTATTAGTACCAGAGAAACTGCACTGTGGTAGTATTAGTATGTATGTATTAGAGATGTGTCATGGCGTTAGCATTCGTGGCAGAGATGTATCACAGTGTTAGCATTAGTGGCAGAGATGAATCACCGTGTTAGTGTCAGTAGCAGAGACACTTTGTTAGCATTCCCACCATTAATCAGTCTGTTAGTATTAGTACCAGAGACTGCACAGTGTTAGAACTACTAACAGATATGTGGAGGTTATGAAGTAATACCAGCCTGCCTTAGTCTGACTGTATCTGCCTCCATGTAAGCCATCCCTTTGTCAGGCCACAGATGATAGAATCCCTCAGCCCAGGTATCTTCCTTTCAAAGTGCAAGTTAATTTTTTTGCCAGTGAATCTTTCATGCATTGGACAGCCTGCACATAGCTAAGATTAAGTTTTAAAAAAATGTAAGTGCTGCAAGGTGATGTCCACTGTTGGGAACTGCACTCCACTTTTCACTGCAGGTGCGGTCCTTTGACACGATGCTCTGGGATTGTGTGTCATGGTCAGGGAGTTCACTGGATTGCAGAAATCCACAGCCTAGCTGTGTTTACATTGTGACCTCATGGGACCTCCACCTTTGTGACAGTACTCAGTCACGTCAGTACTCAGAGTAGTGGCAGTACAGTACAATCCCGCATCTGACCCCTGTACACCCGACATACCAGATTATCCAAAGTCGTTTGGATGCTAATTATTTTCTCACTAGTATATAATAACAGCTCAAATAGCAATGCATTTGGAATGTATTTCTGAAAAAATTCAGAAATTGCATTAAAACAAAACTCTGTACTTTCAGCTTCCATGAGCCCGCATCTTTACATAGCCAAAGTAATCGGGAAAGTATTGTAATAAAGATTTCCCTACCGTTAAAAAAAATAATTATAAAGGGAAACAAAGCAATGTTAATTAACGTGATCATTCGCAGACTAAAGAAAACAGCATGTGGGGGGGAGGAACAGTGGACACAGTGTTGTCGGGTTGTGCTCTCTATTGAGAGACTGAGAGAAAATCACACATCATTTCTCTTTTGAGGAAGGGAGTGACCAGAGGTAAGATATTTCAGGATTTCAGGATTCCCCACCATGACTGACATAAAAAAAATGTTGGTTGAGAAGATAAGAAACTTCACCTCAGGTGAACACTGAGGTGACTAAACACTGAAGGGTGGGCTAAACTAACCACTCCTGAAATGATGTATTGTTGTCATTAGCCAAATTGAGTTAAGAAAGTTAAATGGAGAAAATTATATTAAGTTATGAAATCGTATTTTTATTGTTTAAGCCAATCTTTAGTCATCTAAGGCACATTTTCCAATGGTTTTAAAAATGTTTTACTGTATTTAATAAATTATGCATTCGATATTTCAAACGGATTTGGCTGCCATGGTTATTTTTCATTGTATTAAATTATCCGCCTTTTCACGTATCTGACATACCTCCAGTCCCAAAAGGATGGGAAATGCAGGATTGTACTGTACTCAGTGTCAGCACTGTAGACTGAACACTGATAATAGGGTGTGTTTTTACACACAGGGAGTTCATGCATGGAATATCTTGACACAGGACTGGATACTCTCTAGACTTTAGGCAAAATGGCAGTGCTGAGCAGCCTGCTTTCATCTTTAAACTTTCTTATTTTCTTACAGTATTCCCAACAGCCCAGACTGTAGGTATAAACTTCTTTTTTTTAACCATTGACCACCACCCATAACAATGCTAGCCTTTGAATATTAGACACAAAAAATAAACACTTTGGTGCAGATTTGTTTTGTTATCTGTGTTACCATGTTCCCTGTTGGACACATTGTGAAAGCAAACTGTTGCAGGACCTGTGCAGTGTCCCAAGATTCGCTTAGTCAAACATCTCTCTGTGCATCATTGGAAAACAAATCTGAAAAGACAGGCAGCTGGCAGTCCACATGCTCTTTAGAGTCTGCTGAAAATTAGGTCACAGACAGCAAAAAATGGAATCTTTTGGCTTGTCACTCCCCTGGCAGGCAGCACTAAGGGGCTCGGTCTGTCCTTGCCTTTCAGTAGGCCCTGCCCCGATTGTGCATCCCATGAAAAATGAAGGCCATTTGGTGGAAGCAACATTTCACAGAATCACAAACACGTGCACGCAAACACGCTCACATGAGAAAACATGCACACATTCTTTCACACACATGCATGCTCCCATGCATGCACGTGCACACACAAACACGAGTCTCTCTCTGTGGGATAAGTCTGTCAGGCTGAGGGAGGAGTTATTGGAATTTGATTGCAGAAAACAAGTTATTCGCCCTATATGTAAATATTTCCATGGATTTAGAAATGTTTTAAATGATTTAGAATAAAGGGGATAGAGTTGAGGGATTTTTAGGGAATTTAATTAAGGGAATTGAATTGCTGTAGAGGAAGAATTTAATTGAAGGAATTGTTGTGGGGGGAATTGTGAATTGCGTTTGTTGAATTTACTCAAAATTGTAACCGGGAGGGATTCAACTGGAACTGAATTTAGAGAATTTATCTGGAGAAGGAATGAAGGAATTGATTGATAGAATTGAAAGGACGTTAAATTGGAGTTGACTGCAACACTGGCATAGAACTCTTGATCCCTTTGGCATCTTTTTGGATATAGGTTCCTCTGCTCACTAGGCATACATTTGTCTCAAAGGCCCATGAAGAGTGTCATATTGGGCTTGATGCCATTTTTGATTAGTTGTAAAAGACATCTCCTATGAGACCATTTTAGGCATTTTTACATCTTGTTTTGTTTTTGTCTGTGCCCATTTCTTTCCTTAATATTCTACACTGTAGGTCTCGGGTTTTGGGTCTTCCCAACCACTGAGTTATTTAACACGAGCTAACAATTAGTACAGTCATACTGTGGTTATGCTGTAACATTCATGTACTCATTGACTGCGGAATTTAAACAGTTGGACCATTCAGTTGCATGATTCTATAGGCTCGCCCTCATACCGTTCAAGCTGTGTGCGTGGTATCCTAGCAGCGTGACCTCATTGCACTTCAGTACCTGTGACCCCGTGTGAGGGCACCCTCTCCCAGATTAATAATTCACCTGCTACCTGCTGCGTCAGAGTACAGTCATGCACAAAAGCATATGATAATAACTAGAACATCGTTTCTCACATGACTTCTCCATATCCACGACAGCATCGATATGAATTGGGGACGTTAAACACCTTTTGAAATGTGTGCTCAAAAGTCTTTTTTTCCCACAGTGAAATATCTCCTGATGTAGCAGGTATTTTGGAGGATATATAGGCACCCTAGAGTTCAGACTATGCAGCAATGATTAAATACACAAGTTTTAGTTTTTTGGTTCTGTGCACATGTACTGTAGAATAGTGCATCTCTACAGTCAAGATGTGTATATACACATGTTATGTTCATTTTCGTTTTTAGTATATATTTTGGTAGGATTATTTTGCGCTAATTAAGTTTGACCAACACTTAGACAGTCCGGGTTTTCAGCCACGGGCCTTGTCCTTAGCCAAGGGAGCTCACCATAGTTTTATTATTACACCAGGTGTGAGGTCACATTCTGTTGCTGATGTTCACGTGACACCTCACATCTCTGAACTCTGCTACATACTGTATATATGCATTCATTTGTCAGTTTCCAGTGTCTTATATAGCTTGCTTCTTTTATTTATATTATCAGTTTCTATAGCCGGATATTTACTGGAGCGGTTCTGCTTAAGTCCCTTTCTTGGGATTTGTGGCTTTCTGCTTAATAAACTGTTGCCATACAACATACTGTCATCATTCGAGCCAAAGGCTGCAATTAAAGCTGCCATTTAGACTGTTCCCAGTACAATAATGTTCCCAGTACAGTTGGTCCACAAGCGTTCTTTCTCTCCACATGCGCGTCTGCACAGAGGAATCCCATCTACTCAGTGCCGAGAGAGGCCCTTGGGAAGAACACAGCATGTTTCTCAAACTTACTCTTGCACTTTGAAACTCCGTCTTTAAAACTTGTGCGTTTCAGTTCGTCAGCTTCAAAGCGGACTTTTTTGGTCCTTTTCCATGAAAAATAACATTTGATCTGAAGTTAAAGAGAATAACAAACATTATAGTTTCAAAGTCTGATTGTTTAATTTAGATGTCTTTTCTCCGTTTGAGGATTGATAGGTGTATTGGGTGAGCTTTGAGTTCACATGGCTAATTTTCAGGTAAATACTGAGGAATGTTAATGCAGCCATAGAATCTATAGGCTTATATTTTCCACGTTAACAATATCCGTTAGCATGAGACCTTTGTTTGAGACGCATCAGATTTGACCCACTTCCAAACATCCCCTGCTCAGCTGAGGCAAACAGGGTTCTGGAAAGTAATCCTATGGACTATCATGTTCCTCTGCAAACAGTGCAGCATATTCAATCCAAACCAACTTCCTCTTAATGCAGAATTCTCTTGAAACTTGAGATTCTTTATGAAAGACTGATTATTAATGTGGCAAAGTTTAAGGATTCTTGATGATTCTGAGACCTGGAAAATGAATTTGCCTATGAAAAATGTGACCTTGAAATGGGAAAGAGCCAACATTACCATACAATATGCAGTAATTAAAAATCTGGTTTATATAGGAATCCGAAACGAAATACTGATATATTAATTGCTTTAGCGAGAGGGTACGTTTCTGAAATGGTAGAACGAATTCAAAACTTAAACAAAAGCTTATATTTATTTTTTTCTTGACATTTACAGTATAAATAATACGTTCAGTTCCCATTGTGTCATTTTCCACAATGCAGACAGGCCGCTGGTGTAAACACCTTGCCTCTTATTTGTTGTCTGACTGCAAGGTAAGCCAAGGCCAACTGCACAAAGCTGTGGGCCAGCCAGCCACCATCTGCGCCTTGCCCAGCAGAAAGACGTGTCTGTGAGCCTTTGCATAGGCCGAGACAGATCCACCAATGCGCTGCCATGAATTTAAATAATTGAAGATTACGCTGTGGAGCATGGTATACCTTCCACCAGAGGATAATCCTTCCTCAGCTGCCGTCTCGGACAGTAATGGAAGTTTATTACACCCCTGCCCCTAGAACACACACACACCAATAAGAGGGCAGAACCATTATCCAGAATATTTTCCCATTTAATTATTAACATGGGACTGATTGTGAAGCAGACAGTCTGGGGCAGAAGAAGCATGGAGACAGTGGAAAAGGGATAACGTGCAGTGCAGTTTGGACCAATTAAATCTTAATGCTTGTAGTACAGTACATAACAAATTGTTTCAGTGCAAGGTTATATGGAATAACGTGCATTATTATGTCTGTCTTTGCAATTGGGCAAAATAAAAAACGTGTTGTCCAGCAGAAGCTAGACTGGAGAACGATGATACCAGATGCTTTCTGGTCAGGGTTAATTTTAGGTGAAGCCACCATTTTTGGATTGAGATGTTCCACCACGGTATCATTTTGGTTCAGATAAAAATGTTTATGGATGCCCTTGTTTCCTCATTATATACACGTCAATATATATATATTTTTTTTTACCTCCAAAGGTCCAGCTGAAAATGAACATCTGACCATTTCCCACATTTTCACTAAAAAGCACATCCATCTGAATAAAATAGGACTTTGAGTAAGTTTGTAAATTGATTATGACATTTTTATTTCACTCGTGGGAACCAGCATATTATATTTCCCAGAACAATTTAGACATTTCCTTAACTTTACGTTTCAAGGCCTAGGATGATGTAATCGGGGGGGAACACATACACATGCTTAATGTGTCTTTGTTAGTTTCTGGGGGCTTATTACTGGGTTGGAATCCACAATTCAAGCTGAGCAGCCGTAGGATATAAATTACTTGACGATAGTAGTGTTATTATTTCAATTCATATCATTTATATGCTCCGCAGACCCCCCTGGGCCTAATAATTCCCTCCCCCTCTACCTCAGCTGTTGTGTGGTGGGTGTTCTGTCACAAAATGGCTGCCGTGATTCACCCAAGTGGGCGTGCTATACATTGGTGCCGGTTGAGATGATTTCCCCCCCTTCAGTGTAAAGTGCTTTGAGATTGTGAGATGAAAGGTACTGTATAAATGAAATCCAATTTTTTGATCAGTATTATTAGTACCGAAGACTTCCCAAAGTGTTCTTTCCGCTGTTGTGCATGTATCAGTGCCTCATGAATCCATCCTGTCTCTCCCACATCTGACCTCTATTGACCACAGTGGAACTTTCAGCTATCAGATACAATCAAAAGCGGCCTCTGTAAACGTCACACACCAGGATAATTGCAGTCCTTTCAAAAGTATTTAATTTAAAAAAAAATCTTAATCAGTCTCAACAAAGTTATGCAAAGCTGTCAGATTGGATTGTTAAATTTTTTAATAAAATATATTACATTCTTCTTAGATGGTGGGTGCAGGGCAAACCAGGGCACTCCTCAAGCTTGAGTAACAAATAATTGAGCAACGTAAATCGACTTGCACACATTACTTTTAATTCAATTCAAGCCTGCAATGATTTGTAGGAATTTAAACAATTTGTGTCACTTCCTTAAATGTCAACCAAAGGTAAGGTTAAAGCAACATAGCAGTTAACATTATATTTAACATTTTAAGCATTTAGCAGATGCTCTTATCCAGAGCGACTTACAAGAGATGGTACACAGCTGCCTGCAATGATGTCTATCGCTGTATTACTGCACTGATCTCTTGCGCAAACTATGATTGTTCCTACCATGCATTAATGCACTTCTTGTAAGTCGCTCTGGATAAGAGCATCTGCTAAATGCTTAAAATGTCAAATGTAATGTAATGAGATCAGTGCAGTAATACAGTGATATACATCATTGTTGGCAGCTGCATACCATACCTGTAACACCGGGAAGGTTTTTTTTTTTTTCGGAAGTATACATATACAAAAAACAGTATTAAACATGTAGGCAGTGGTGATGACAATTGGCTTTTGAGGCTTTTTGGGTTTTGAGTCTCTTGCAGAAGATCGAGGCGAGACCGCGAGGAGAAGCTGCCGTGCGCCCGGAGGGATGGGACAGTCAGTTTGCCAGAGGAGGCGGAGCGGAGGGGTCTGACTGGGGTGTAGGATGTGATGAGTGTTTGGAGGTAACGGGGAGAGGTTCCTCTAGCCGCTTGATAAGCCAGCACCAGTGATTTGAATTTGATGCGTGCTGTGATGGGGAGCCAGTGCAGAGAGTAGAGTAGAGGGGTGACATGCATGAACTTGGGTTGATTGAACACCAGATGTGCGGCAGCATACTGGACCAGTTGCAGTGGCTTAATGGCACAGTCCAGTAGGCCTGCCAGCAAGGAATTGCAGTAGTCCAGATATGAGATCACCAGGGCCTGGACTGGGAGTTGTGTGGCCTCCTGGGTGAGGAACGGTTGGATCCTCCGGATGTTATGGAGGGAGAATCGGCAGGTCCGAGTGATCGCTGCAATGTGACCCGAGAAGCACAGCTGGCCATCCAGGGTCACTCCAAGACTCCTGGCAGACTGGGATGGAGTCACTATGGAGCCTTCCATGGTGATTGAAGCATCAATCATCGGGGAGCCCTTTGCTGGGAGGAAGAGCAGCTCTGTCTTCCCCAGGTTCAGCTTCAGGTGGTGGGTGGACATCCAGTGATAGGAAAAACCATGAGCAGAGATGACAGAACCAAGTGATTTGTGTACAGGGAGAATAGGAGGGGGCCTAGCACCGAGCCCTGCGGGACTCCGGAAGAGAGGGTGTGGGGAGAGGATAGGGATCCTCTCCAGGCCATCTGGTAAGATCGGTCAGCCAGGTATAACTTGAACCATGTCAGTGCAGATCCAGAGATTCCCATCTCGGCTAAAGTAACAATGGACCCAAATTACTTACTAACAGTTACCGCCCACTACTCGACTACAGAGATGGAAGCTTGACACGACAATGAAACCGATTAACAGCAGCGAACTACCAATCAACCCCAATGAAACAGCAGCAAACGTATTAAATAAAACCACTAAACAGCGTTAAATACCAAAAAACTGTGAAACTACAACAAACTATTAATTAAGGGCCTCCCGCGTGGTCCAGTGGTTACAACGTCCGACGCTGGCCACGGAGACCGGGGTTCAATTCCCCGTCTCGCCAAGTGTCGGCTCTGGCCGGGAGTGCCACCAGGGGGCGGCGATTGGCTGTCCGCCCCAGGGAGGGGGAGGGGAGCCGACGTGACGTTCGCTGCGTAGAGTGGCCCTGTAGTACCGGGTTACGGTCGACGGCCTGCGGGTGCCGTCTCGTAAGAGGCGTCACTTCGCTTCGTCACTACCGGTCGCAGGACTACGGCAGCGAACTCACATTACTAGGGGGGGATTGACGTAAAAATAGCGGGTCTAATTGGCTACCAAATTGGGAGAAAAATGGGAGAAAATCAGAAACAAATTTTTTAATTTAAACTATTAATTAAGACCACTAAACAGCATCAACTAACAACCAGTGAAACAGTAGTGAACACAGCGACGGAACAGGAAATCTAACGCCGGATTACTAACGGATTCTAGCTTACACAGTATAATGCACACAGAGAACGGGATCAGAAAACTTGACATTGTAAATACAGAATGCAGTATGTTTCCAAGGACAGGGTTACTTGTATGTTGTTGTGTGCAAGGAGACCTGAGTGTTAGTTCACATGAACCTGGCCATCCTACCGCTGATCCCTTAGATTCTGACCTCATTGGTTATGCCACATGACTGCTCTACTGTGTGGCCTCCAACTATGCACTGCAGAAAAGATGTCACAAACCAGTCACACTTCAGTCCTTAATTAATCTACAGTGCGGGGGTCAGAGCCAGGGTATCTGCCCTAACCACCATCCCACACCTAGCAAATCCATAACCGATACAACGACTATTTTTGATATGACCAATGGTGTGTGTGTGTGTGTGTATGCATATAGTTCATGTTCCCAAAAAATATGTTTCTGCATTGGAGCAATACAAAATTATTGGGCAGCTTCAACCACTTTATCCCTGTTAGGCTCAGAAGTGTCCCTTTACTCGGAAGCACGGAATGCTGTAAACCCCCTTAGAGGTTTACAGCAATTTTTCACTGTTGCATGTTCTCACTGCATCATCTTCTTCTGATGGAGCCAGACTGTAATAGGAGAGATATCCCACTGTGGCTTAGTCTGCAGCCATATACAGTGGGTATAAAACGTATTCACCCCCTTTGGCATTTTTCACCTTTTCTTACGTCATCAAAATTTATTTAATTGGGATTTCTTGCCACTGATCAACACAAAATACTCTATAATGTCAAATAAAAAGGACAACTCTAAAGCTTTTTCTTAATTAATTACAAATACAAAACGCACACCTAAATAAAGTCTGGTGCAATCTATTGTCTTCAGAGGTCACATAATTATTTGATTGGAGTCAATTAAGGTGATCTAATTTGAAATCAAATGATTTCAAATTAAATACCTCTCTGTGAGAGGTCCCACAGTTGGTTAGTGCATTCCAATAATTTGAACAAGATCTTCATCATGAAGACCAAAGAACATTCAAAGCAAATCTGAGGTTTTTCAAAAGCACCAATCAGGGGAAGGATATAAGAAGATTTCAAAAACAGTGAATATCACCTAGAGCACAATTATGTCCATCATAAAGAAATGGAGAGAATATGGCACAATTGTGAATTTGCCGTCCTCCAAAACTGAGCATCCAAGCGAGAAAAGGCACTTGTTAGGGAGGCCTATGACAACTCTTATGGAGTTACAGTCTTCCATGGCAGAGATGGAAGAAACTGTCCAAGGGACAACAATAGCCTGGGTGCTTCCCAAATCTGTGCTTTATGGGAGAGTGGCAAAAAACCATTGTTGAAGAAAACTTCCATTAAATCTCACCTAGAGTTTGCCAGAAGGCATGTGGTAGACTCTCAAACCAAATGGAGGACGATTCTATGGTCTGATGAGACCAAGATGGAACTTTTTTTGGCCTCATCATTAGGCGTTATGTTTGGCGTAAGCCTAACACTGTGCATCATCCCAAGAACACTATCCCTACTGTAAAAGGTGGTGGCAGGAGCCTAATGCTATGGGGATGCTTCTCTGCTTCAGGAACTGGAAAACTTGTCAAAATAGAGGGCACTTAGGAGACCTGGGACTTGTATTCCAGCAGGACAATGACCCAAACCATACAGCAAAAGCCACATTGGAGTGGTTTAAAAACAAAACAATCTATGTCCTGGATTGACCCAGTCAAAGCCCAGAACTCAATCCCAATGAGGATGTGTGGAAAGATTTGCTGTTCACTAATGGTCCCCATCCTACCTGATGGAGCTCAAGCAATTTTGTAAAGAAGAATGGGCGGAAATTGCAGTGTTCAGATGTGCAAAGCTGGTAGAGACTTACCCAAATAAACTCACAGCTGTAATTTTAGCTAAAGGTGCTTCTACCAAGTATTAAGTCAAGGGGGTGAATACTTATGAAATCAATTATTGTCTGACTTTTTATTTGTAATTAATTACAAAAAAACGGTAGAGTTATTTGGCATTATAGAGTATTTTGTGTTGATCCCAATTAAATTTATTTTTATTCCATGAAGTAAGAAAATAAAATGTGAAAAATGGGGTGAATACTTTTTATACCCACTGCAGTGAGGGAAGGCTCTGTCAGCTGTACTCTCAGCCTCGCACTGGTTGCTTGGGTCTCCTCTGGATTTGGCTTGATTTTAATTTCAGATTGTAAATCCTTGGATACTTGCAACCTTTCCCCAGTTGTTTTGGAAACAATAAATTGTTAAAAAGGAGTCTGCATGAAAACAGATGACCAGTCATCAGAGACAAATAATTACCAGACAACACTTCCCTAAAATCATTGTCATTTCAGCACTATTTTTTGTGGTCTATAGAGTATCTATTCATGCTTTAAGAAAAAAAACGGATGATACAATTGATTTGATCTATTTTACAATGTATTACTTTCACTGCATTCTCCTGTAAATAATCCATTGATTTCACATTGATCTAAATGTATTACCAGACCACATCAAAGTTCCAAGTACGATTACACACCACATCAGGCACATCAACCAAATAAAATAAGTTTGTTTCTAATATCAAATAACTGACTTAACAGGTTGATTTTACAGATTACTTAGGCAAAATCTTAAGTAAGAGAAATCGTAGTTTCCCCACTGCCCTGAACGAAACTTCTGACTTGCTGTGCTCCTTCTATTTTTACTGTTAACCCCCTTCTATTGATTGGTGTGGCAACTGCTTTTATTATACTACAAAAATAACAAAAAACACTTTAATTACACACAAGCAGTCAGAAAACCTGCCAATAACTTAAATAAAATCATATCAGGGTTCAGAAATGTGTCATTCTGAAATAGTTTTTGTAAGTTGTAACTCACGAAATGTCAGCAATAGTATCCAATAGTAAATGTGTTTTGAGATTCATATCTGTAAATAAATGTGCATTCTTCTGAGTGAATGATTCTATGGCTGCAACCTTTCATTTTTTTGCTGCCTTTTAGTTAAACAAGACAAGACACTTTCATGTAGACAAAGAACAGGATCTCTCTGGTTAGTTATTAGATAAATATTTATAATTTGTCATTGTGTAACATTCCCCTTATTTCTGACAAGGCTCGTGATTCCCAAATAAGTGTCATTTGCAACAAAGTAAGAAAAGCTGAAAAACTTTAGAAATGAAATATATTTATATATAAAATACAGTATGTCAACCAAATCATACATATAACTCATGTTAAGCATGCTGATCATTCAGCTGAACCTTTGTTAGTGAACAGTACTTCATTCTGAGCTTTGAGAGATGAATATAGAGATAAGGATATTCACAAACCAGCATTGTATAAATCTATATCCATTAGAAAGTGAAAAGGTATACTTGCTGACCAAATCTGTTTGCTGTCATGAGGCACAGAGTAAGGCCCTAAAAGTGCAACACCAATGCTCTCTCCACAATCAACCACTGCTGTTTATTGATGTTAAATAGATCAATCTTTTAGTTGTTTTAATATTATTTTAAATGTCAAAATGCGTGTTATCCTGATCTGCTATACAATCAAAAAGAAAGGATGAAATATTAGTTAACCTTGAGTGTGTGCACATAAGCAATCATGAAAAAACAACATTCACCTTCATTCAAACATTAATATTTGAAGACATTTAATATATGCATGCCTTTCAATTTTAAATGCTCTTGGTGTTCTTATATTTATGTACGTAACATTACATTTACATATAGGCCTTTAGCAGATTCTCTTATTCAAATCGACTTACAAAAGTGAATACAAAAAGGTTTATGGTTTAAGATTTGTGTACATATAACTGTAGCCTATATGCAGGCAATTTTTTGAATCAACACGAAATACTATTATGATATATTTGTATTAATGACACTTTTTGGGTTATTTTTATAATGCATTATTGGTTTTGTGCTCACTCAATAGTGCATTTTATTGGCTATGTCATGGAGTAGTGTCTACACAACACTGCAAGTTTCATAGAGACAATCGTTCAAATACAATGACAGATTACCAACAGCTGTTGGTGTAATTCAAAAAGCCAGAAAACATAACATTAATAAACCAAACAACGGGCGACAGGAATCAGAATATCACTGATTTATGAAAACAAGAGCTCAACATGCAACTACGCAGAACAAGTTTATACTTGATATCATCTGATGCACTTTGCAGCTTTTAGCTGATCAGTGCCACAATAGACACGTGCTGTGGTTTGCACCCAGTGCCGAAGAAAAGCAGGTAAACAACAGGTGCAAGTCGTGCAATCTGATCAAGAACAGAGGACGAGAATTCTTAAGGCGTGGCAAGTCTGGCAGCCTCACTGCAAGTATGTTGATATGGGCTTTATGTGTCACCTGTGGCAAACCGTTGATTAACATACTGCATGGAAGAATTAAAAACGTTAAATGTGGAGAAAAGTTGTTTACTTCGGCGAATGGCGTGTCCTTCAGACAGTAAATACAACTCTTGCAGATTTTAGGGACGGCCGTAAAGCTATTCAGACTAGTTTATTTGTGTAGACCGCGGTGAAGTAATGGTAGTTAAATGTGTGACTGGTTTATGAACCTCGTTTGTTTGAGCTGTTCTTATTCTACTAAATGCTCGTCTGAAAGCAACTACGTTCCTTCTATAAACACAAAAGCGAAAAGTGGGAGTAGCTTATAGCTCTGCTGTACTCGCCCGAGCGACATGAAATAAAATTCAAAAGACGCAATAGGCTAAATAAATATTAACGGAAAGCGAAATAACGTTACAATATCAAGTGCAAAGGAGGTAGGCTATTGCTTTGAACTGGAGTATAGAGACATGTTATGAATCATACGGAATAATCGCAATTCGCATAAACTGCGAACTCATTAACAAGAAACGGACACTTCACAGATTAAATGTGTTTTATCACAGTTATATTTACCATTTTGTTATTTTATCACGAATATTCTTTGCTAATATGCAAACTCAAAGACCGCAGTAGGTGACATTAGGTAAATTAGCCAGCAGCATTGCAGTAGCCAGACTGAAAACGGGATCTTGTTTAGCCTAGTCTCGTTTTGAGTCGCAGTTCACCTTAAATGAACTTGTATAATCGTACTCAGACAGCATGCATGCCGTAGTGTAGTGGTCAAAGCCGTTCTCATATATATGCGTGCGATAGATAGTATTCTTACGGTTGGATTAAAATAATAATAATAATGAAATATGTATATATCCTCGTGCATCCAGAACGAGTGTTTTCCGTTGTTCGTGGATCACATTTTCAGTGAATGCCTGGGGTTGTTCGGTTCACTTTTCGCCGTGAGCGAGGGGACGGTACACATAGCAGCACTTTCTCCCCTGCTCCTCTGCCGCCGAGTTGTTTTCAGCTAATAAAACTAGTCGAGGTACAGAAATTGACTGTCAAGAATGACATTTTCACCGCCTAGTACCGACTTGATCTTGAACTTGGAAAAGGAACCAGAATGGAATTACGATCGTGTGATTCCCCCCCCTTATCTTGCACCCGTGTTTATTTGAAAACAGAAGAGGGAAGAAGGAACGTTTGAAAACGTTTTCTCGTGTTTTAGGAGCAACGCCGATGTGCATTTTAAAGTAAGTTTCATTGATTCACTGATTGAAATTAAATATGGATGCTATCGACCATTATATATAATATTCAGATCGTGTGCGCATACATTTTGTTTTTTAGCATCCTAAACATGTCTTAAATTACAGCGTACTCGTTTTCCAGAGCACTCTTGTGCCACCAACATTTTTGAGGTAAGGAAGTGTACTTTTTTGGGGTTCGATTAATAGATTCGCTTTAGGCCACAACTGAGTATAACATTAATCTTTCGAGAAAAGGAAACAAATCAGGCCCCTTAATTTTTAAGGCCTACGAGAAAATTAAAGCGTATCTAAAGCGACACACATGCGACATGCTAATATAATTATATTTCAATATTAATAACCACAATAACATTGGCATTTACTCCCGATACTGTGGCAAAATAATTAAATGAACACCTTAAATGTCCACATTCTGTATCTGATAGAAAACTGTGAAGATTTTCACATCTGTAAATCCATATATAAAAATATGTTCGCTACTTTACTCTAAAATGAGTAATTGCTGCTAGAATGAACAGCGCAAATATGAATTCAATTTATATTTTGTAGTCTACAGCAAGTTATAAGGACGAGCGGTTTTCTCTGTGGTAAATTACCCATTAAGTCTGATTTAATTATGTTAGATTTTTTCAATCAAATTCTCTCTATAACCAACATGTCTTTGAAAATACTTTATAATTTATAATATACAACAGGCATCAGTCTTTCTGCCGTTTATAATAGTCGTGACGTCGACTTTTAGAATATACTTTATATATCATCGTTATAGAATGTGACAGGAATATCTAGTGAAAATTAATAAATGTGTAATCTATATGAATTTGTTTTCTGATGACTATTGATTCAAAGGTTACTTTATTATACTTATAAACAAACCTATAAACAAACACAATCAGTTTCCATATCCATTCTGCAAGGTATCATAAATCAAGCTATCCTTTGCATTTTCACAAACATTTGTTATGGACATCAACAACATTGAAAACAATTAACTGTTTATGGTGCTTTAGTTGTATCATGTTAGATTTGTGTGTGTGTGTGTGTGTGTGTGTGTTTTAGACCTGCCTGTATAGAAGGAGAACATTTCTGGAGGATGTGAAACAATGAGATTCAAAGTTTCACAAAACTACCAACCTTCAGATAAGGTATGTTGGCCTTAATGAAATATCTGACCACCATGTTACTGTAATAAATCAATGGCATTATTATTTTTTTTTTAAAGGAAGGTTTCATAGCAATTAAAATGTATATATGAGATGTGTATAATGTATATATTTGTGAAAAGGGGCAATTATATATGATAAAACACATTACACCTGCCTTGTATGTTTAATGGGTAATTGGGCTATTAATCCCCTCTCACTAGCAAATATTGGTTGCTTCTAAAATGGCCACGTTGCTGGCACGCATCCCAACATTTTAAAATGTGTTAAATTTGAATTGTTGTCTTTCTTAGTTGAAAATGCATTTGAAATAAAGGCTTGTTCTCAATTGTTTCAATGTTGATACAATAATTTTTGCTTGAGCTCCAACCACATATGTGATGTTTACCGATGCTGTGGTTTATTTTGTTATTTTATTTGTTTTTGGAGACTGATATCCTCCAGCAGCCTGTGTTCTTGTTTTGATTCTCTTTGCATGTTACGCATGTGCACACTGCTGGTCCATGTGTGTCTTCCTTCACCTTACCCGTCCTTAGATTTTCTGGCCCTGCAGACCCTTGCAAAATGAGACCGTGCTGCTTCCACTGATTTTTGTTGCACTTGGAACACATTTTGGGGAGCGCCTGTTGTCCGTCAGCATTCTGACACTTCCTTGTAGCCCTGTTTTGCTTGTGATGAATTAGTGTCCGGAGCCCTGTCCTGAGAAGAACCACCAGTCTATTAAAAAGCATTGTTTCTGCCATAGACTGCAGGGATGCGCTGTGACACGCTCTGGGAGTTAGGATTTTGGTCAGCTCAGGTATCTGGGCATGAATTAGAATTTTCTTCTTTTTTTTTTTTTTTTTTTGTTTTTTTTTTTTTTTTTTTTTTTGCAGCAAATAAAAAATGTCATTCGCTCCATTAGCACCATGATGTATATATTATGTTTTGTCTGTACTTTTATTTTTAAATAATCCAAATGATCTAGCATTTTAGTGTTCAACATAACTCATATTAGACAAAAAAACAACATTTTGAATTAGTTATATTGTATTGATTACTTTGGCCGTTCTCTCGTTTGATCACATGTGCTGGTAATGAGGATTGTAGTAAGTGCCAATGAAGTTATCACTGTTAATGTATCACACTCAGAGTATCTATTCAGCTGTGCTTGTTGATGAAATGCAGTTTGTAACAGCTTAACAAGATTATGCTGAACTCGCATGCTTTTCTGCTCTTGAGAAATCTTTTGTACAGACTGTACTGGCCAACGTTTCATCAGGCAGATTCAGTCATTTTTAAGGCAATCTGTTCTGATTCATCATGAATGCTTTGTTACATTCTATTAATTATGACATTACACAATCGGCTGCAGTGGCAACCACTTCTTTTGATCTTGCTTGCCGCCTAGGCGCCTTTTTGTTGTGCGTACGTCCAGAGTTGTCTTGCCATTCATTTCTTCTGTGAATGGCACACATCCTCCTGCCATGTAGCACAAATGGAAGGAAGAGGTGGGTTTTACCAGGCAGCGGAGTAAGAGTATCTTCCGGCCTGCACATACGGAGCACATCTGGGGAAAAGTGTGTTCAGAGTGCAGGGGGAATATCGTCTGATCTCTGGTGGGAGCTTCTTCCTTGCCAGGCTGCCACTTTGCAGCAATACCTCCTTAACCTCCGTGCTCTGATACCAGGGAGGGGGGGGGGGGATTGGCCTGTGCCTCATGCTTCACCACAGGGGCGCAGGGAGGACATACAGGGACCCACCCAGTCGCACCCAGCCCTCCAGTAGCTCTGCAGGCTGCTGATCAGTTGCAAAAACCGCAAAACGGAAAGTGCTCAGCTCTGGGTTTCAGAACGCAGCAGCAGTAACTGACCGTGCTTCAGAACACAGCGGCAGTAACTGACTGTGATTAGTCTTATAAAATATTTATTATTTTATGTGGGCTGCTGCCACCTTGCTGAAATGATACTGACTTTGAGATGTTACTGTGCCGTCGAGTTTGGCAGGTGTCGGGCCCTTAACACTAGGAGCGCCGAGTTTCCAGACATACAAGAAGAAGATACAATATACAGTCAGGTCCAGAATTATTGGCACCCTTGATTTAAATGGACAAAAAATACTAGAAAACAAATAATACCATTACTGAGATATATTGTAATTTTACAACATGTGGAATGTATTTTGCTTTATTAATGATTCAATGGATTTTACCAAAATAACATTACATTATGATAACATTTTTCAAATTAAATTTCTTTCCAAAAAAGAAAGGGTTTCACAATTATTGGCACCCCTGTTTTTAGCACTTGGTGCAGCTTCCCCTGCCTAGGAAAACGGCACAGACTATTTCTCTAATGTTTGATAAGGTTGGAGAACACATTTGGAGGGACCTTTCCTCCATGCAAAGCTCCATTTCAAGATCCTTGATATCCTTATGTTTGCCCTTATGGACTGCCCTCTTCAATTCAGAGCACACTGATCGGTAGGTTTTAAGTCCAGAGACTGAGATGGCCATTGCAAAACATTTAATTTGTTTTCACAGAAACATTTGTGTTTTGTATTTTGAAGTGTGTTTGGGGTCATTGTAGTGGTCCTGTGTGGCTCAGTCGGTAGAGCATGGCGTTGGCAACGCTTAAGTTGTGGGTTCAATTCCCACTGGGACCACATGTACAGAAAAATTTATGCATTCACTACTGTAAGTCGCTTTGGATAAAAGCGTCTGCTAAATGGCATATATTATTATTATTATATTATTGTCTTGTTGGAAGGTCCACCTAAGACCAAGTCTCAGCTTCCTGGCAGAGGCAACCAGTCCTGGCACTTGGTGAAATTCATTATGCCATTGATCTAACAATAGCCCCAAAGCATCAATGATCCACCACCATATTTGATAGTAGGTATGAGGTGCTTTTCCTTGTATGCATCCCTCTTTTGATGCCAAACATGCCAAACATACCTAGTTCGTCATAGTTCCAATGATGTTTGGCAAACCCCAGATGCTTGAATTTGTTGGTTGCTCTCAGTAAAGGCTTTCTTCATGTGACCCTTCCAAAGTTGGTATGGAGGTGGTGTCTTATGGTTGATTTTGAGAAATTGTGACCCCAAAACACAACTAAAGTGTAAAACTCACAGTTCTGTGGTACTTCTTTGCCTCCCTCACCATCTTCCTGGCTGTGCATGGGGACAACATGAATTTGCATCCTCTTCCTGGCAAGTTAGCAACTGTTCGATGTTTGACACTTTTTGATTATTGCCCTAACAGTGCTGGCATGTTTAACTGTTTATCTATATTTTTTGTACCCATTACCTGACTTGTTTTACCTAACTTAAGTTCCTTAAATAGGTTTAATTTTATTGCAGATTTCAATAAGAAGCCAATCATTTTGACACCTATGTTTTTAAATTTTTTATTATTTTATAAAAAGAATAGAAAGAATCATTTGTTGATAATATTGAACACTGGTTGTGCACACGGCATTATGCACCTTTGCGCATCCGTTTATTTCTTAATTATAAGTTTTTACTCTCCTTCATTCCCTACTCGCAGTCAGCACAAACATAAATCTTTGTGATGCTCTTGGTACCATTTCCAAACTTACATCTGTTTAAAAATTGTAATTAGATTACCCCCACAATATTGGCCGCCCAGTTTTATTCACACTGATAATGGAAAATTATGCAACCATATTGCATTGTCTCCTGCTCAACCCTCACCCATTAGACTAATGGTTCTGTGATACATAGCACTTTAACCGAGATTTAATGTTCCATTATCAGAGGTTTGGGGGAGAGACTATCTGCATTAGAGAGCCACAAACACCCAAAAGGCATCATGGCTATTTTTGAAGTATTATTGAATTACAGCATTCGTTCCTTTTGTTATATTGAAATTCAAACCATGCAAGTGTGTTGAAAAAACATATTTAGGAAAAGTCAGGGACTGGGGGTGACGTGACTTTCCCAACGGCAAAGTTATTTAAATGTTAAAATCACCAAATGCCTGAAAAAACATTATGGCGCTCCTAGTGTTAAAGGAAAGGGAGTTCAATTTCATGATTTGTCATCGTGACCTGGGTCTGCTGGTTAGACAAACAGCACTTGGTGGGATAATATATGAATACCTCTACACTTTAAACAGTGATTTCTTATCAGGGTCAGCAGGAATGCCATTGTGTTTTTGTTACACGTGTCAAACCCAAGTGTTCAGAGACAATGGAGCAGAGGTTGTTCTCCACTGTAAACAGGCTGTAGGAAAGCCTGTAGGCCAGTCCTTGGATGGAAACTACTACTAATTCTCACACAGCACTGTGTGAGGGAGCTATTTATGAAGGATAGTGATAATTGGATGTTCTCTGTAGTACTACAAGCCAATAAGGTGAAAATGGTTCACCTGTTCCGTGGCCTGACTACTTCTTTGAACTATGGTGGGCCAAGGTATTACACTAGCTAGGTATCATTTATACCTAGCTCGCTCTGTCAATTACAAGGTAACTGGCTGGCTAGTTACAATAGCTACCTAGTATGCTATTTTGTCATGTTCCATACAGGAACATTCTAGCATTGAATAGCTAGCTTGTTAGCTATGGCGTACCTAAAATGACCTATGAAGTATTACCTGCCCATGCTTCCCTGGGTCTAACCAGGCACTTTACCCAGCAAGTTAGATAGCTAGCCAGCTATCTTGAAGTTTTAATGTCTATGTAGGGGTGCACCGATATACCGGTGGACTATCAGTATCAGCTGATATTTGCCTTGTTGACTGCAATTGGCTTATTAGCCGATAAAATAAAAATTACAGATGGCAGTGGCCGATAATTATCCGTCAGTTTGTTGCACCAATCTGGTCTAAATAGAAGGGCAGCATATTTTATTTACAGGCTAAACTGACTGAAACCACACATAATTTACTCCTCTGATGATACTGCGATTGACTAGCTATCACGAGCACAGGCTTGCACAAGATGCATGCTAGAGCTGGGCGATATGGGCAAAAATAATTCACATGAAATGTTGACCAAATACTTCGATAACAATATTGAAATGATAATTTGTATGCAGAAAAAAGCTGAGCATATTCAGATATTAGGGGTTTAACGGTACACGTATTTGTACTGAACCAATAACGCACTTTTTTTGCGGAACTTAATTCAAAACTCTCAAATGATGGAATAGATTAGACCCCGTCTGCCATCGGGGTCGCTTTGTTACAGTGCTTGCAGAACACTCCTCCTTTCTGTTCTTTGTCAGCTGGTTTGTAACCGAAGTAACCCCTAAACTCAGGACTAAACTCGGTCTTCAAGGCTGACTGTAATTGGCTGTGTTGTGTGTTGGTTGGAAAAAGGCCAGAACGAATGCAGGAACTATTCTCCTCCACGCAACAATGTTATAGCCTAACCGCAATCAACATTTGTAAATTTGCCATCATTGATCATTGAAATTACAATAGCGGTGTAAAATTTGGTTATCACCGTGCCTTGCTGTTCTTGTTAACATTGTCAAACGAACAAAATGTTGGCTGTGCGGGCACATTACAAGGTGTTGGAGAAAGACAACCGATTTGCTATTTGTAACAAATGCTCCAGTGAGATTTCAAGAGGAGGCAACTCAAGCAAGGATTTTGGATAATACATCAAATCTGATGTATTGAAAAACAGAAGCATGGGTTTAGGATGTGAGAGTGTACTAGTCTGTGCTCTCCCAACTAACAAACATATTTGGGCATTCCAAAAGGGTAGAAAAGGACAGTAAAAAATAAATTATACAAAAATTATAAATAAATAAATAAAATATGAATTTGTTCTAGCCTTTGCGATATGAAGAATATGTTAATGCAGCATGTATAGATGTCTTATTTTACTTACTTTTACTCTTTTTTTTGCGATAGTACTGATTAATGCGAAGTAATTTTTTCAGTCATTCCCAGCAGATTGCTAATATTTTTCTCCACCCTGTGCTCATCATTGACTAGTGCTGAGTCCGCACTGCACCCTCCAGTTTCAGTAGCCCGTTGAATGAAGGTTATCAGTGTGCCAGGTCAACGTGAAGCTGAGAGCAGGCTGTGCATGTGCACAGGTGAGGCTGTGCGAGTCCTAGAGAGAGAGAACTGTGCACACGGTCTGTGCCGGGATTGCACATTATCACAGCGTACATACAGAGTAAACAATGAACCATGCACTCGGATAGGAAGGGATTCCTGACCACTCAGGCTGTGTTCTACACATTCTCCTCCCCTGCACTCTCGTGTGTGGTTTTTCCTAAGACAATTGAACATGTTTTGAGTGTAGTGCATGCTTGCATGTGTGTGTATTTACATCTTGTCTGTCTGTACATCATGATTTTACAGTGTGTGTGCATGACCTAATTTGCTGCGAGCAAAGAATCTGCCATGAAGGCTTTCTTCTGTGCAAGCTTTTTTTTCCCTCCGAATATTTCCTTGCAGGATTTGACAGAAAGCACATGAAGTTCATTTCAGGACAGGGAAATGCTTTTCTTTCCAGTGTGAATCATATAGGAAAAATGGGCCTGTGCACTGAATTGCCCTGCATTTTGGCATGTTCCTTCATACTGCTTTATTGTCTATTTTGGCTGAACTCGCAGTTCTTCGTTTTCTGCCAAGAAAACTTCAGGCCCTTTAAAGATACAGCAAGTAAAGCCAGTTCCTGAGTCAACCACGTCCTGTAAGCAAATAAAACAAATCTCTGTAGACTTCTGCCATTCCTTCCTGTTCAGTTTTAAATTCCACAGGGAGCTGAGCTGTTTTTTCTGCATTCATAAAAGCATTTTTTCTTTTTGTAAATTTGATGAATAGTTTGAAGAACGCTCCTTATATGTTTTAGGTGTTCATACAAAATTATTTGAGGGTAGGCCTAAGCCCTGCCCCCGCCCTGCTGTTGTTTCAGCCCCATTGTTTGATGCATAAATACTTTTTTTCCACGCAATCTGGAGTTAAGTAGACACCTTCCACCAAGAAACCTCAGGCTATCTGTGCATACCCATAACATTGGCACTCTCTACAAAATCTCTGTACTTGTTTTCCATTTTTTGGAGGCAGAGAGAGAACTGTATTCACCAATAATTCACCTTTGGGGGGGGAGTGGAGTGCTGGGGTCAGAACTTCTATGCAAGTCACTCCTTTCTGCTTGTACACGCAGCATTGCACAAGAGTCGGGTGGCTTGCATGCTCAGGCAGTGGGCTCATGCTACTAAAGGGACTTCGGTGTCTCCGAGCAAGTCTGCAACGTGACAGCTCTGGACAGGATGGCTACCGGCCTAATCATAATGAATTATCCCCCTCACTTCTGACCAGAGACAATCAGCGTGACGTCACCTTTCTAACAGGCTAAAATTCCAGGAAAAAGCTGGCTTCAGGCTGCTCCACCTGCAGTACTAGTGACAGACTGTCACACAGTTAAATTTATTCCCTTCACATCCATGTATTATGGTTGGAATCCCCTTTCTTAGTCATTTCCATCTTGACATTTTGGCCACAGTAAGCAAAAAATAATGATTTATTGGCAGACAGCTGATGGATTACCTAGCATGAAGTATTTGGGTGTGATTTGCATACTGGCACTCAAAAAGGATCATAGAAAATGCATAGTATCATATGGGCCTGTCTGTAATATGAGTATGAGTAATATATAGGTGAATGGCTGTGCAAGTTGAAGTTTACTGCATCGCAATGTGGCATATAGTAAAGATGTTGATGTTTTAAACTGCTCTCCCTTTCTGGGATCCTGCACCACATTGACAGGAGAAAACACACCTAGTCCCTAATCTCAATATTCCTGTTCAGTTGTCCAGTTTTATATCCTTCAATTTGAAGTAGACCCTTTCATTGTTACCACATTTTTGCTGATGTTGTTTACGATAATTGCTCTACAGTACCGGAATGTTTGTTCAATTTGTGCCGGTTGCTACCTCCCAAACCAATGACCAACGAGCAGAAAACTCACCTGACAGCTCTACTTTATCCTCATTACGTCCTTTCCTAGCATCATAGCCAGTCCAATTTTTTTTATATGAGTGAAGTGTGCATTTTATGCTTACCTCACTAATTTGACGGTGTTATAAAAATGAGTTGGACTGTGTGCCGCAGCTTCACGACTCCTCGGCGTGCTGTTGAGTGGTTTGCTGTGTTTACATCAGTCTAGGGCTCCCAGTACGTCCACTAAGCTCTGCTGCTCACATGCTTTCATTTCAGGCTCGCGATGGGATTGAAGTCCAGTGACAGTAATGGCTAACACATTTTCCTCGCTTACCTCCTAAAACCACGCCTTTACTGATGGCACCATTTCAAGTGGCATTATCCCATTATCCTCTCCTTCAATATGTTCCGACTGTACACTAATCTGGAGAAAGGCTTCCAATCAGCCCTGTAGGTCAACAAAACTTTTCTTAATATACTGTAGGTTAGCATTTTCCACAGTACAGTGTTTTGTGAGGTATTAATTTTCACTGCTAGTATAGGTATAGGTAGTATGTGTAATGAGTGCTTAACACTGAATGTAGTCAGGCGATGGTTGGGGAAAACCATGATTAAATAGTGCGTAGCTCCGCAGCACTATCCAACAGTGTCGTTCGCGGGTAATTTGTCCACGCGCACTAGCTCGGTCGTTCACAGGCAACCTCGGTAGTGCCACGATCGTTTGCAGTAGTAGCGGTACCGCAGCTTTATCGTTTGGATGTAACTCGTCCTCACGCACTACCCAGCTACCCAATATTTTGCAGTTGACTGGTATTGCGATTTTTGTCAGGCTTATTTTGCAGTTGACCGGTATTGCGATTTTCGTCAGGCTTATTTTGCAGTTGACTGGTATTGCGATTTTCGTCAGGCTTATTTTGCAGTTGACTGGTATTGCGATTTTTGTCAGGCTTTTGACTGGTTTGGCCAGGGCCATGTCAGCAGCAATCTATTGATGAGATGCTCTTTCTCTTGTTTTGCGAATGAGAAAGAAACGGTGCAGCGCCACTTTGCTGACAGGTGTTTGCCAATGTTGCAAAACAGTGTTATTCTTCTGCAGCAGTGATTGCATGGCTGTGATTTGATTATTTAAATCAAGCAACGTTCTTTAAAAATATTGGAGGGGCACTGTTAAAAACATGTCTGGACATTTTCTTCTCCTTAGGTAATTTTCCTTTTGTCATACTTTGTTAAGAAGAAGAATCGATATTATTTATTATCGTAATGATAGAGTATTTTTGTCTTGTTATCGTTGATGAAATTAACACTGAGTCTGTCTGCTGTGGTGTCATATGGGTTCATTTCAGTGTCTGGAAGAATTAAGGAGAACTTTTTTATACCTGACTTGGATTCCTCTGCTTGAGAGAGGTATTAATCTCACAGCCGATTTAATGCTTAAAACACATGCTTGCATAACTTCTATTGGAGCTGTTAAATTGCTCGATCAGCAAAGTTCACTGAGGGGAATATAAAATAAATGTTGAATTATCTAGCGATTGACTTCTGGCTGGAGTGAATTTCTTTGGATGCATAAATCTTCTGGCACTTAAAAAAGAAAAGCAAAAAGAAAAGCTGGGAATTGTCCATTTTCAGTTTAAACCTAGAAGGTTGTCATTTATTTCTGAAAAGTGCAACTTCTGTTTGGCCTGTTGTGCTCAGTGCGTTTGGATTAGTTTTCCCATGGGTGGTGGATTGTCAAAGCCATGGTTTCAGCTGTGTATCATAGCAACTAAAGAGGGAACGGTCAAATAGGGAGAAGGAGAGGAGGCAGATTGTTAGTGCACAGGCTCGGGAGAAGGGCTTTGCACTCCCTGTGAAGAGCACATCAGCTTGAAACAGGAACCCTTCTGTTGCTGCACATAAATCCAAACTCCATACAGGAAGATTTTTTTTTACCTGTACCCTTGAAGAAAATGGAAGTTGGTGGGGGGGAACCGAAGATTTGGGCCCAGTCATACAGCTACTGAGGGCTAATATCACTGGTTTACACTAAATCCGCATTCGGTAACGTGCTGCCAATACGAGCAGCTCTTTTTTATTTGGAAGTTCACAGTGAATTATGATGCAACATTTTTTATTAATGTAATTATTTCTCATAGTGTGTATCTTCCTGTTTATTGTTATTTACATGAAAAGCTAATAAGTGAATACATTCCAAATTACAATAAGACCGTTCCTTTGAATCCTGATACAGTGAAATTGAACTCTGCGTCAACCCCCCTTTTTTTGTGTTATCAGCGTGACAGAATGAGTAAAAAGCGAACAAGAGATGGGTTGGAGGGGAGATGTGGGAACAGGACAGGCATCAGACTTCTTGAATAAATGTTTGGTTCTGGTTACTGTTCACTCTCTTGTGTAATTTTACTCCGCTGTTACAATTTCATGGTGCTTTAATCAACAGCCAACAATTGATCTTGGAAATGAGGAGTCTGTTAACTGGCGAAAGACAAACCTCCTTGTCTTGCAGTGGTAGTTTTTTATGTGCATTTTTTTGGTGCCTTTGTAACGTAATATTGATGATCTGTAATGATGACTGCTTGTTTGTTTGTCTGTAGGTCCTTATTTTTTCCCCAGTATAGAAATATGTGGACTAGGGATTTTGATTTTGATTTTCTTGAAAATGTGCCATATTTCAATCCTGGGAATTTGTATGCCTCCGTTGGGATATCCTGGGTTTCCCGAATGAACCGCGAGTGACATTTAAAAGCGCTGAATACATGTGAAATGCTATATTAACTGCTTGTTGTTTTCAGATTTTTTATGGATACTGCATTATACACCAAAAGGAGTGACAGTGCATAACCACCTGAAACAGATTTTTATTTTTATCTCTTGCTTTTAAAACTTATGAAGATGCATTATGTAATTAATTTATATAATTATAAAATCTCAGTAGTACTTGAAGGGCCACCATGTTTTATCTGTAATCCTACTGCAGATTATTATTTAATACATTTTACATGTTATACAAATTTATCCTGCCTGTGTATTGATCTGCTTTATCATGCGCTTATTCATTTTTGTCCTCTGGACCAAGCTAGCAGCAGTCACCTGTGACAGAAGGTGCATGCACAAGGGTAGATTTATATTAACTCACAGCAAACAATGAGGCCTGGCCTCTGCTCCTCTGATAGTGTCCACCCCCTGACCCAGACACCACCTGTCTGCTGCTATAGTTACAGGGGCAGCCTGCAGAACAGGTTTGGTGCCCTGCAGACAGCAGCTCCTGTCTCTCTGTCCAGTGACCACTTCATCAGCCTCACTTTATTTACTGATCACTTTATCAGCCTCACTCTGTCCAGTGATCACTTTATCAGCCTCACTTTATTTACTGATCACTTTATCAGCCTCACTTTATTTACTGATCACTTTATCAGTCTCACTTTATTTACTGATCACTTTATCAGTCTCACTTTATTTACTGATCACTTTATCAGCCTCACTCTGTCCAGTGACCACTTTATCAGCCTCACTCTGTCCAGTGATCACTTTATCAGCCTCACTTTATTTATTGATCACTTTATCAGCCTCACTCTGTCCAGTGATCACTTTATCAGCCTCACTTTATTTACTGATCACTTTATCAGCCTTCTGTCCAGTGATCACTTTATCAGCCTCACTCTGTCCAGTGATCACTTTATCAGCCTCACTCTGTCCAGGGATCACTTTATCAGCCTCATCTGTCCAGGGATCTTTATCAGCCTCACTTTCCAGTGATCACTTTATCAGCCTCACTCTGTCCAGTGATCACTTTATCAGCCTCACTCTGTCCAGTGACCACTTTATCAGCCTCACTCTGTCCAGGGATCACTTTATCAGCCTCACTTTATTTATTGATCTGCCTCACTCACCAGTGATTTTATCAGCCTCACTTTATTTACTGATCACTTTATCAGCCTCAGTCTGTCCAGTGACCACTTTATCAGCCTCACTCTGTCCAGTGATCACTTTATCAGCCTCACTCTGTCCACTGATCACTTTATCAGCCTCACTCTGTCCACTGATCACTTTATCAGCCTCACTCTGTCCACTGATCACTTTATCAGCCTCACTCTGTCCAGTGATCACTTTTATCAGCCTCACTCTGTCCAGTGATCACTTTATCAGCCTCACTGTCCAGGGGTCACTTTATCAGCCTCACTCTGTCCACTGATCACTTTATCAGCCTCACTCTGTCCAGGGGTCATTTTCCCAGCCCACATTTTTCATATGTATTCTGTACCCTAACTTTCTGAGGCACTGAGGTCATGTTTATCCCAATATAAAGAGGTATATATGCCACCAGTGTATGGTAAACCCACAAGATGTTACGATTTTTCTTGTGAGGTTAGAATTCTTTAAAAATGGCAAATTTTATAAGACTAGTCTCTCTGACTGCTGAATATTAGCCAACTTGCACAACCTTAAATTTGCCAGTTGATAACTTTTACATTTGTTTTTAAAGCTACCCCCAGTAATTGGCCCTAGCCAGTTAAAGTAACATTATGAGCTAGATGGTTCACAAGCATCTGTTTTTGCTCTTTGTTTGTTAACACACGGTTTGGTAAGTGATCATGCATGTAGCGCTTACCAATCCATGAATTAACAAGCAATGTACAGTATGTGAACTGCCTCTCGGTGCCACTGTCTACACTGACTTGCTGTGATTTTCTTGCAACAGATGGTAATCTTTGTACTACAATCCAAGCAAATATAATAATTCAAACACCCCATATAATTTTACTTTCATCCATGCTGAATCAATGCTTCTCTGTGTGAATACATTGTCTAAAAATTGAGAACTGTATGCAAGGCAGTGCTGTTGTATTTGGAGATCAATA
Organism: Aldrovandia affinis; assembly: GCA_029706075.1. Lineage (NCBI taxonomy): Eukaryota > Metazoa > Chordata > Actinopteri > Notacanthiformes > Halosauridae > Aldrovandia > Aldrovandia affinis. The sequence continues at coordinate 959,870 of JAINUG010000023.1, forward strand.
AAGTACTACCTATCGATCTAGCTATCTTGACATAATGGATGTAGATTCATGTAGATTAGGCTACATTGTGTTGTTAGCTCAGCTAGCCATCATTCCCTGGTTGAATGTTGGAATTATTAGCTGAGCTATTGAAACAATGTGGCCTAATCAGCACTTGTCAGTGACAGTAAACCCTTCTCTAGGCCCCATCCGATTAGTAGACTATCATAGTCACAGATCTAGAATAGAGCACGTTTCTGTGTTTGTTGTGCATACAGTACTGTAGTAGGATCGCAGTCAGAGCATTACTGCCAACACTCCCATATTTCCCAGGTTTTAGACCCATCTCCCTGCTCCCATGTTGTGATTTCCCTCGTATTTCTCTCGCATTTAATCTACTTCTGAATTTTCTATTATTTTGCTTTACAATACTAAATGCCCCCTTTAACGCGCATTCAACGTTGGACAGCACTCACTTTGCATTCAAATGAGTTCTCTCCTCCAATTGCTGTTGTTTGTCTTTCTTTTTGATTGACATTATATGTAGTAGCTCAGGCCTTGTATTCTGTATTGGCAGTGGCTTTTTGACAGTGACACCCCAGTCCTGCACACTGAATCTTCACAGGGCCTTCCCAGTAGACTCCAGATAGATTTGTCACAGTCAAAGCAGAAGAATAGAAATTCCCATGACACTCTTCTGTTGGAAAAGGCCTCTGGCAACCCATTTAATATACCACCACCTCTCACCATAGTACCTCTACTACATACTACATACATTTCATCTGCATATCAATTTCTTACACGTGTGTGTGTGTGTGTGTGTGTGTGTGTGTGTGTGTGTGTGTGTGTGTGTGTGTGTGTGTGTGTGTGTGTGTGTGTGTGTGTGTGTGCGCGCCTGTGTCTGTGTATACGTGTATACACACACTTGTATACATGTATATATATACTTGTGTGCATGCATGCTAGTTTGCAGGTGCATCTTCTCTTCTGTTTGTTTACAGATGTGATGAGCAGAGTGCGTCCTATGGCACTCTAAAGCTCCTTTCCCACATGCACTTTAACCCGTAAATGTTTCTGTATTTTTCCGTGTTGGCATCATGTGGGAACAGCAGCCGGAGTTGCTTTTCCGTGTAAGACAATTTTCCTGCTCAGGACCTAATAAGGCTTACGGAAATCTTCCGCCACGGCTGTAGTGGGAACAAAAGCAACAACATTCCCGGATAAAGCATGCAAACGGTTATGACGTTCTTACATATGACAGTTTTACGTTGCCAGATAATGGTGCGTTCATCATAATATAATATATATGATAATATCATATAATAAGTTATGTTAATGCTAGCTAGCTAGCTAGTTAAATGATCAAACCAAACATTTAAACTATTATTTTAACAATTTAAATCACGAGTTAGCGAACTAGCATCCAGCTAGCTACTGATGCTATTTTCCTAATGTTTCACATCCATCTGATACCAATTAACTGCGATATAAAAATCTGATTACATTATGCAAATGCATAGCTGCGTGGCATAGGAGCATTGTATTCACTAATCACATTGCCAAATAGTGAACATTAGCTAGCTAGCCAATTAATAGCTGGGTAGTATTTAACGTTGCCAGTTGTTTTGTGTCTTGTTTTGTCTTCTGTGTGCATAGTTAAGAAATGTGTAACCTTTGTCAGTTGACTCTTGAAAGGTCATAAAATGTGTTAAATATATGGCCTTAAATGGGGCTGAAATGGGAAGTTTGAATGAGTTGGAATTGGGGTTGAAAGTATGTTAGCTAGCATTTGCTTTTCAGGCAATACACAGAATGTTTTGCTGTGAGACACATTGAATTCAGATTGTTGGCTACATGCATATTTACCCTGAGAGACAAGCAAAATCCAGACTGCACTGATAACTTGAAGGGGGATAGCCAACCTTTTTACTCAAATCTATGGAAATCTGTGGACACAGTTCAGTAGCTGTGACTGTCCATTTCACCATCTACTGTCATTACCATGGGGGAGTCACACAGTCACTCAGTCTGTAAACGACACTACTGTCTGTAAGGCTTCTATCTCCAGTGAAAGCACAAAAGGAGAAACAAATATGTAAAGTGGGTTTTTAATATAATGGGGTTGCATTTCTATTTATTTATTTATTTATTTGGGGAGGAGTCCAAGACATCTGTCAGGAAAATGTGTCACAGTAGGTGTAGGTACCAAAGCTGTGCATCAAACGCAGTCTGAAACCACAGGGTATCATAAAAATGTACGGTGTACTATATTGCTTTCCAAAAATCCAAATGACATTGTAGCAGGTCCAACATTTCATATGGATTAGGCCATTTACTTCAGAGCCATGAAGTACTTAAGGGGTCAGTAGGGGTGCTTCTGGAGTTCCTCTGTTCTTCCGGGAGCACCCAAACCTTTTCACCTCTGGAGGCAGTCCAAGAATCAGGGGTATTGTAACTCTGGGGTAATGTCTCCTGAGTTCTCATAGTGTTTATTTAATCCCCTTGAGTGAGCAGGCATACATGCAAGCGTAGTACATATTATTTTAATGATGTTGGTAATGGAGAATTGCTAATGCATTATAGCTCGCTGCACCCTGCACCTAAGCCCATGCATCTCCTTGGCAGCTAAATGTGAGAAGCTCGCTGATTGGCCAGCTTATTTGGCTCTGGTAATCAGCTCACGTAGGCCCTGTTGCTGTAGAGTCATTCTGTTTTAAGTAAAGCTTTTGCTTCACCCACCTGCACTGAACTGCTTCCTGAGGCAACAGGTACCCCCATGCTCCAGCTCACTTCCTTGCCATTTCAAAATTGAACTCTAGAAACGGATTCTTCTTATTGTTCCTTTATTTCTTGCATGTTTCATTTGCAACAGCAATTGAGTTAGTTTTTGAACTGGCGATGTTCAGATGGCATTCTCCAGTGATCTCTCCCCCCTCCATCTGTGAAATTAGAGCTGGTTAGAAGGAAGAGGATGTGAAAAGAAATGACTAAGAAATGAATCCGTTATTTATTGCAAAATTAAGTAGCAAGGGGGCTTTAAAAATGTCAAAACTGCCATTTTTAATGTCCTCCTTCCTTGCTAGTTTGGAGTTCCATGTCTAGAATTAGAGTGGAACTGATGTTTGTGTGGCGTTTATCAGGCCACCTCTTTACAGTGAAATCTCTTGTGGCACTGCGCAAAAAAAACTGCAGCTGTTTTCAGTTTGCTTTTATGCACCTTCGACATTAAAAAGTTTTCATGCCTATATTAGCACCAGTAAATCAAACAGAGAAGACAGTTTACAACTTTGAATTCAGCGAGTCTTTAAATTTTAGGACCATGTGTTTGTTTCAGGAGACACAATATAGACAACTTCTTTATACAGTTGTAGACACCCAGGGGCACATCTGAATTAATGCGCACCTTATTACTGGGCTGTATAATTGTTTATTGGAGGTGCTTGTTTTCTACACCTGTGTCATGGAAAACGAGTTATATTTTAATCGTGTGCAATGTAATAAGGACTGTTGATTTGAATCAGTTCGATTTTTACAAGGAAAATATTAGCCGTCTCTGCAGACTCCTCCTGTATGTGGCTGACTGATCCGTCGTATGAAGGGACAGATACTATAGATGGGAGCCTGTTCTGTGTTTTGGTGCTGTGCGGTTTCAGACTGTTGCCGAGGGAAAGCCAGTGAGCCCAAGAGGCAGTGGTGCTCCCTCTGTCCCCAGTGGTGATGTCAGCTGCCCCCCCCTCAGGTCATGTGACACGGCGGTGATGTTAGGCCTGCCTGTCCTGAGCTCCATGTGGACAGGCTTGGGTCATGTGACCCAGCTGGTGTTCTCCAGATGTTGCAGCTCCGACACATGTGACATGTTTGAGATTAATCTTCCATTTTGAGCAAAAGAGAAACCCTTGGGCATGGCTAGTAAGCGTTTTCCAGCGGCAGAAATTAGAGAGGAATCTGAACAAAGTGGATTAAGCGTAGTCTGGAGCATTGAAACGCCTGCTGCAGGCATTGGCACCTTATTTCAGTTCCCTGCTCCCTGATTAGAAGAGTATCTATTATCACGATAAAATCTTCCCCATCCCATTCTAAATGCTGTTCACTTCAAAGGGCAGGGGGAAATTAATTGAAATTAGGGAACGCTTGATGGATTTGTGATCCCATGCAATGCAACACACATTCTATCAAGAGATACAGGCGTAGATACATAAAGGAAGAGCTCTCACTTTCTTATGAAGATATTAATCAGGCAAAATACAAGTTGATCCATTCAAACCCACATGCCTGGGTCTTTTATGACAATCACAGTCACACAGGTTGACAATGTGCTGCTTTTTTCTCATTGCTGAAGTGTGTAACATTGCATAGCCCTATATGACTCGGATTAAAAAAACAACAACAAAAAAAACAAACCGAGGGTTGAGATCCAGTGATATTGTGCATTTATTTACACGCAGCAGCAATTGGTATGGCTGTGATATTATATTACCGGAATTCGTATAAGAAACGAAACAAATGAAAAGGGAGCACCATCACTTATGGTGTAATATCTCAGGACGTCAGTGAAATTGTTCCAAATGGAAGCAGTGTAAGGTTTCCTTCGGCTTGAATAAAGAGGCTGACTGTGCCCATTCAAGCTACCATTGCCGTCTGGATGCTCGATCACTTTGCCACCCAATTACATTGCCTTGCACATTACATTTGGTTTGACTCGCATGCAGCAGATATCCTCATGCTGAGGTCTATTTTTGATTAATTTCAGCGCTAACTACATATTCCAGTAAAGATGACCTTATGAAATCATTAATTAAAGTTAATTACAAATTGCATCGGGGACAGAAGTGAGTCACTCCATGCACTTTGGCTTTCACTAATGCATCATAATTGCACATATTGCATGAAAGCATGACAACCACAAGTGGAATGTGGTTTTACATCGATTTTAAAAATACAATTCTTAATAATGCCATAATTCAGTAAAGTTGTTAAATATGCAGCTGTATAGAATCACACTTCTCTTTAAATGTAAAACCCCAACCATAACATTTTTGAAAAAACATTAATTTTATATCCCACTTCATTGCATGTATTGCGTGTCATTTAACAGATTTTACAGTTTTATCCCACCATCTGATATGTGAACAATCTTGTTTTTTTCCGCCTCTTTTGTTTTTATAGCCCTGTAAAGATGGTTTCTTTACGGCGACTCAAAAGGACAGCTGCACGTGTGCTCTGAAACTGGATGTTTCCCCGGCTCCCTGCTATAGGGGGGCGTAGTGCAGTCCGGCTGCCTGGATAGGTGGCCCTAGCACTGCCTGAGAGAGAGTGATGAAGGGTTCCATCTTGTGTTGAGTCTGCATCCTCACAGTCAACACAGGGAACAAAGCCAGGCCTTCCACAGGGATTCTGGGTAGCTTGGCTGTCAGACAGATTGCCTGCTTACTTGCAGAGCAAGTCTGAGATGCTTAGTACCGTTGAAAATAAAGTATGTTGGTACCGAAAATAGTCTGAGTTGAAATTAGATATTTTCCAGAAAAAAACCAACATAGAAAAACAAAGCAGCCATGGGTCCCGTAGTAATACGCCGAAAGAGCTCTTAAAGAGATATTACCAAATAATAATTCTAGTGACATTGAGTCACTTTGTCATGTTCATCGTTTGATTAAAACGATGTGTTTCTGTTCACTGTGTTTAGTGCGAAGTTCCCATGCACGAACATAACTGTGTAAGTGTTTGTTTTGTGCATTTTTGTGTTTACAGTAGTTTACAGTCTTATGTCATTTGAAGCAGATGCAGAGGCAGTCTCAAAGAATGCTGATACTGAGGGGAGGCAGCATAGAAACAAAAATCTATCTTCATAAGTCAGGTGGTAATGTGAACATTTTATTTGTACTTTTGGTTGTTTGTTTTGTGATCAGGTTCACTATTTTTTTTATTTTACAGCTTAATAATTTCATAGTAATCTAAATGTCAGTGCCCACAGATGATTAGAGGATTTGTCAATTGATTTCTTTGCCTTGCTGAAAGATATTGGACACGCCTTGGCCCAGGGTGTAAGTCCCACCTGTAGCTTAGTGACAGAGTTATTTTTAAGGGGTGTGTGTTTTTAGTACAGCGCAGTCTTTGCTAATGGTTCCTTTTATTTTATTTGGAGTACAGCAACAAACACCATGATTCAAATCTAAAATCTGACTACGATCTGCCCATTCCCTCTTTTGAAGAAAATACATAAATTAATAATTAAAAATGAGGACAGATTCTTCTTTCAATGAGCACGAAAGGAGATCGAGTTTACCTGGGTGTGCTGCTCCACCTGAGACAGAAAAACAATATAGAAAGTATGATAAATGACATTCATGTGACGGGTGAATAAGAGAATGAATAGATGAATAAATGAGTATATGCGGCTGGATTGAAGGTCAGCAGTAGAGGAGTCTCTTGAGGAACCTCCTTTCAATGTTGCTGTTTTCCATGTGATGAAGATGTCAAATGTCAGTGAAGGCCTTTCTACAGTCCTTTTAAGTTTGAAATGAGTTTAGCCAGATATTTGTTTATACATCCATAGTACTGTTAAGAATAACATGTTAATCATGTCAGTGTTGTATTTAGCACCTAGCATTAGCTACGTATAAGGCTTAGGCAATGCTTGTATCTCATGGTTGTGTTTGTCAAAGGTTCTATTACCATAAAGAATATACTTATTTATTCATACTAAGTATAACGAAATCCAAGTACTAAACCAGACGTGTAACTAATAAAACTATGCATATCTTTCAAATGAAGAATAACTTCAGGAGGGGTAATATCCACTATCTATTTGACCTGGAGCCAGGAAACAAAGTGCAGTAGAAATGGTCAGCAGGTCCAATCCAGGCCAGCCCAGACCAGCCCAGACCAGTCTAGTCCAGGCAGCTCTCGCACCACCAGCAGCTTTCAGGGAAGGGCCTGGGCTGGTACAGACACAGTTACAGAGACTGCACTTCTGCTGCTCACAGGTGCGTAGCGTGTCTCGTTTATGATAGGGGGTAGCTATAATTTTGGATTGACCAACTTTCAACACAGGATGGCTTATTTATTGGTATCGGACAGCCAGAAGTGGTCAACAGCTGGATTGGAGCACTAGCTGTCTGAAGTCTCAGGTGTGCTTTCACATGCAGCTATATACGATGCTCTTCACAACACGTTGCGAAACCCCTTCACCACGGCAAAACCAGGCTGCAGACCCAACCCCCAAACCCTCATACTGACACTATAAGATTACCTCTCCACACATTACAGAATGTTCACTGGGACTGGATCAATAGAGTTTAACTGTATCTGTACCAATTTGAATGGACCCTGAATATTCCTTTCTGGCCACGAAATCATTATTATAAATTATACTGTGTACTTTTTGTCAAGTTAATTCAGAAATGTATTCTTTTCAATATAGTGATGACTGCCTCTTGTTTTTTGCAATGCTATTTAATCTTATGGTTTAATATGCTTTTGTGCCATTTTTTTGTTTGTGCATGTGTACTAGTAAATAAGAATGGCACTTAAATGTTAAATTTAGCTATTATGATATCATTCCACAATCTATAAACAAGAAAAATCACTAGGGACTATTTTTAGGCAGCCTAGATTATGCTTTGTGAATCAAGTGTCTTTCTCACAAATTGCATCATTTGGTTAAGCGAATCTATGAAGAGATGCAAAAATGCATAGATAGCTGAATTTGTGTTCTATTTTACGAATTCTTGTTGAGTGTTGCAATATGTAATGTGCGTTTAGTTATCCTGGATGTATTAAGCCCTTTACATTATCATAACATCAATATTTCTTAGTCTTGCACAAGATGGAGAGTGGTCCATTACTTTCTATTCCTCACTGCCTCATTTTCCCAGACTGCAATGTGTTGTTTTTGCGTTGTTGTGGGCAAGAGAGAAAGAAATGCATTGTGGGAGATTATAGTTTCAGTAAGCTGAACAAGAAGTTGCGGAGAGAAATGTATTTGGTTTAGTTTGCTTTGAATAATTATATCTGCAAAGGATATGTTTGTATATGTTGTACTCATATTAAAAATGGAATATGGCTAACATTCTCTTAAGCACCTTCAATGAAACTTAAGAATAAAAATATGCAAGCTACGTTTTGTGGAAAAAAGGCTTTGATCCTCCTTAAAAAGGTACCTTCTTTTTGAAGTCTATATAAGGTTTTAAAAACTATTTTGGAGGGGCGTGAGATGGTAGCTCCCCTCTGCCGTCCGTGCGTGCAGAGAACTTGGGGGGCGAGGGAGAATGCTGCCCCAAGTCGACACGTTTAATTAAAGCCACAGACGAGAATAAATGACAGTGGATTGTGCCTCCGTGCCAGACTGGTAGGACTAGGGCCCCGGCCCCTTGGTTGGCTCTCAGACATTGCGCCATTGAATCCCAGACTGTATATTCAGCGGGCTTCGGGCTGCAGCGCATTGTTGGCAGCGGCTCATTTGAATAGCCTTTAGTATTTTGTGTGAGCAAGTCAGCGCTATTTGCATTTGTTCCAGTCACAAAGGTTTACAGGTCAATTGAGGCGGGCTGGAAAAAATCTAAAATGCCAAGAAACTTTTTTCTCTCTCTTTTCTTTTTTTCCCCCTCTTCTTCATCTTCTATGGTTGTCAGGCACCTCATTATGCATGACTCTTCTTTTCTCTTTTCCTCTCTCCATCTCTTTCACTCTCTCTCTCTCTCTCTCTCCCTCTCACTCTCTCTCTCTCTCTCTCTCTCTCTCTCTCTCTCTCTCTCTCGCTGTCTCCCGGTACTGAATATATGGTGGTAAAGGGCTGGAATACCTTTGTTGGTATTCAGGCATGCCAGCTGGGGATAAGATGGTGGAGAGGGGTTCGTGCCAACCGTTCATTACAGCTGCACTCGGTCAAACTGCCAGGCAGTGTGTGGGGGGAAGCTGATGGTTGCGCCCGGCCCAGCGGCGAACCAGGGCAGCGTTCCGCACAAATGCTGATGACCATTTTAATTATCTCAACTCTCTGGACTTGAGCATGTGCGTGTGAGAGAGCGAGACAGAGAGCTGTGTAAGTACTGGGCAGTATGTGTATGAAGACGTTGTTTCAGGCGGTGTCAGCGCGCCTATGTATGTGAGCTCTAGACACAGTGCGGAGCTCAACCATGTACAGCCAACTGCACAGAGATGCATGGGATCCTGGGAATTAATCCTTCTGTGAGTCTGTGTGGCAGTCCGGAGGAGTCTCACCATAATAACACATCTTCCAGAAAGGCCTTTTTCTTTTTCTTTTTCTTTTTTACATTTCCTCAATCTGGAATATGAATTATTTTAGTAACATTTTAGACGGCGGTGCATGATCTCGAAGCGACACGCGGAAGAAGCGATCGTTTTTGGTCTTTCACACCACAAAATGAAGTACGGTCATTTTTTATGATTGGGAAACTTCTGGCAAGCCTCATACAGAAGAATGATACCAAGTTGTAAAGTAACAAGCATTTATGCATACAATTTTTGCTTTGTTAAAACCTAACCAAATGTTTTGTGGACTTAACAAATTAATTGCATAGAATAATCTCCCAAATAGCTTACAGCTTTCTGGTGAGATGGTAATTGAACCAAAATATTAAAATGTAATGCTGCTCCTTGCCTTTACTATAATAGGTATCTGCATTGAAAACATTATTGATTTGTTTGAATAATTATAAATATATTTAAATCCTTCCACCACAGTTTCATAAAGAACCTCCTGCGATCTAACCCTCATAACATCCCCCAGAATGCACTGCATCACCTCTTCGTCTCTCTGGGTTGTAGCCCCACCCTTGAGGACATTTGGGGTGGGTTATAAGAGAGGTGGGTGTGGTTCTGTCACAGTATCATTCCACATTAGCAAGTTTTCCTGTTGTTGCTCAAAACAAGCAGTGGGTTTCAATTAAAGATAACAAATATTAAAGCGATATGGAAGGAGCGCCTGCGATACTTCATGGACAGGGGAACGGCTAGGGAGCGTTGTTAGGTATGATGAGAAGGGGACTGAGTGCCAGAGTGATATGACACAGGTTCGAGTTCCATATCACTTAAGGAATGTATCCATCACAGATACCCTTATACCCTTATAAAGTAAGACAAGACCATTTTAAATAGAAAACATTAACAGACCATAAGGTTTATGTTTATAGTTGAAGTTATTCGGTCACTAAGCAATGAGAGTTCCATTTCGGAACTTAGCTAGCCTTCACGTAGAATCTTAATTTCACCCTTCGTTGTTGTTTAGAAGTTTCTCCATGCACCAATATGTGAAACACTGAACAGTCCACTTAAATGATCTGGACAATGAGCTAAGGAGGCTGAATTAGTTGTGAAAAGGCTATTTGCAATTTACTGTTTACAACGTTCCAATATCTAGGATAATTTTTTTAATTTCCACGAGGAGTATCTATACAAGCCAGTAATGTTGCAATGATAAAATATCCACTAAAGAAACATGAGCAGTATTGCACTTGATGGTAATTGATTTGATTTGGGGTGGGTGGGATTCTGGCAACCTTGACATTGTACCTTGACCTTATTGGTCAGGAGATGCATTCTTCTGATTTCACACTTCAAACCTGGTCATTTTCTTGTGAAAGATTGAAAGATTCAGTCTTTAAACCGCCGAAGCCTCAGAAATCAAATATGCAACAGATTTGAGGCCCACCCTTGTTTACAATGCTCTTGGGTGGGGTAACCAGCTCCACAGTGCGTTCTGGGGATTGGACACAGAACAAAGTGAGATGATTTGCATTGGTTTCAACAAAAATTCCAAGTATCAGCATTTCAATATGAAGTAAATGTCTAAAGTTGTTCAGGGGCGTACTTGCCTTGATGCTCATTTGGAGATTTGGGAAACACTGCTTTTGTGGTTCATTACTTTTCAATATGAATGTCTATACTAAACTGTACAGTAAGGAACAACATACCAATTAGAGGTTTTTGGAATTCCCCTTGTCAGTATTGAGTCTGAAGTAGAGTAAGTGGACACAGGGTGTGTAAGTGGACACAGGGTGGGTCTGGTGAGGACCCACTCATCAAAAGAGACAAGGGTCTCAGTAGAGGCACACATTCAATATAAAGTGTAACTTTTGGTAACCTCTTTAGGTAAGGGTTGTTTTTAAAAATAAAAAAATGATGGCTCTTACATTTTTTTGTCTATTTCAGCAAAGTCCTGCCAAACATGATGTTGTGCAAGCAAGCACTGAAAAAAGTAACACATTCATTGTGTGTTTAAAAAAAGAAAAGAAAAAAAAAGTACAAAATTTCCATGTTTTTTCCATGACACGATGATGACGTGCGTTATTCAAACTGAAGGACAAAGCAGATTGCACTTAGATTTGAACCTGTGCTCAAATCTGGCTGCACGGCTCTTTTCAGTGACAGTGACCGTTACCATTTATATTGTTTTCAGTACCTTACATATCCAGCCTTACTGTATGCATGCGCTCCATATTCTGATCTGCTAGAGATACTGCACTAAAAGCAGTAGATTTACATTTTAGTTTTAAATGAAGATAATCTCTCAAATAATGAGATTGTCCATCCCTCTCAGTGGCATAGATTGGATGAACAGACTCATTTAGAGATCACAAATACTGATAGTTATTATTTTTGACGATTACTGATAGCTATTATTGTACATGCCTGTCTAATGTGTTTTATCAGTGGTAATCTCAAGGAAGTTAAATGGCAGAAAAACCTGCTGTTTACAATAAAACAGTGCAGAACTTACATCTGTTCTGTGTGAATGTGCAAGTATGCGTTTGGTTTCGGGAGGTCCTTGTTAATTGCGCGTTACATTTGATCGTGTGTCAGCGCAGGAGCTGTGCGTGCGGCTCCGCGGGGGTGTTTGGGGCTGCCTCACTGGGATTCGCTCGATCACCACATTGACCACCTTCAACCCTGTAAACCCGAGACGACAGAGCGCACCGGGGACGGTCCTTCACATCGTAGGAACGAGCACATTTTATTCCCTCCTTTCATTTCACGGGAAACAAGTAAGCTGAATAAATACAGTACATTAGGTGTCGGCTGTGATACTTCTTCTTTAACCCTTAGAGGTCTTGGGCTATTTTGTCTTGTTGTCGAGGACAAAAGACGGGTCGTCAATTTCGTCGTCAGCATCGCTCTCGATGTCAGACTCCTTAACAATAATTTCTTCCAAGTTTGTCATCCTCGACGTACAAAAGCAAGGTTTCTGGTACATTTAGCATTCGCCTCACACGAGGCTCAACTCGCCTCATTTCTCCTCCACAAAAACTCCAACTCCAAAAACTAGCTAGGCATTTTTTTTCGTTTCATAATATGACAAGAAACGCAGAAGATATTCAAACTGCCTCACATACTGTATGCGCTTTTACGCAAGTGTAAATATAATTTTTATATCAAATTAAAATGATAATATCTCCGTTTTTACTTGGTCTTTCAACGTCATTCAAAAAACTAGCATGGGGTTTCAAGCCAGCACTTTCGAGTGAAGTTGACGGCAATGCTCAAAGTGACTTCGTTTTAAAGCTACGGCGTCTTGAACCAGTTACTGATTTGATCACGCCGGCGTGATCGGCGACTCCTAAGGGTTAAAAGGTCCCCCCCACGAATCTTCTCCCTCCTCTTAATTCCCTCCAGGATCCCTCCTTGCGTAAGGGTGGCCACAGGAAGGCGGTCTGCGTTCTCTTTAATAAGCCTGTAGGCAGAGAGATGGCACTGTGTGCCCGTCCCTCCTCTCTGAGCCGCCAGACTCAGCCATGGGATCCCCTTCTGTGATGTGTGAAATCCTGTGCACAAAGGAGCCTCCTTATCTGCATACGCACCAAATAAAGGGCCCTTTTGTTGCAGGCAGTGCGCACATGACCGTTCGCTCTGCGCTCCCCTGAACTGGCCCGCCACACAGCCCACCGCCTCCCCGGTTTCATCTGTGGAGGAAACCATTCAAAGCGAAACATATTTATTTACATATGTGCTATATCAATTATTCACACCCTTGATGAAGATGAGCAAAGGCAGCTGTATACATTGAATAATACCGGTAATTGTGTGTATTGTACGCTGAAAAAATGTGTATTCTTTTATACTAATACTATTGCTCGGCGATGAGGAAAAGTAGTATTTTTTTCCCCCAAAAGATGTCACAATTATTTACACCCCTAATCATTTTAAATAAAATCAAACAAAAATGTCATCTCAATCTTGGGGAGCTGTATTGTATTCCCCCCTGGTATCCTGTTTTACTGGCGTATAAAGATGAGGTAACACACATGTAAAATCCATTTGCTATCCATCATCATGGAGAAAGGACTGTTGGAAGAAACAAGACAAGGAATTGTTGACCTTCGCAAGTCAGAAGAGGGTTACAAAAAAACTAAACAAAACTAAAGATACCACTTTCCACTTGGGTTAATACTTATGAAGAAAACCACTGTTTAAAACCACTGTGACAGGGGTAAACCCACACACTGAGGCAGATGGTTTGGGAAAGAAAAATCCAAGGCCCACAGTTGAACTACAAAACTTGGTTGCATCTCGGGGACGCAAAGTCTGCATATCTACTATCAGACCATCAGATCTCCATACCAATAGACTTTTTGGAAGGGTTGCTTGAAAAATGGCTCTTGAGGGCAATCAACAAAAATAAGCATCTGGAGTTTGCTAAACGGCATTAGAACTCTGGTTGGAGGTGTTGATGGTTAAATGAGACTTAAATTGAGCTTTTTGGCCTTGCACATCCGCAGTGGGTTTTGTGTTGAAAAAAATACTCTTATATTGAAAAGAATGTATACCTGTGGTGAATATGGTGGTGGATCTTTGATATTTTGACGTTGTTTTGCATCTACTGGTCCTGAGGCATTTGTTAAGGTTAATGAAATCATGAACTCCAGCAAGTACCAATACACTTTGACCAACCTGGTTCCCACTGCCAGGAAGCTCACACTTGCCTGCAAATGGACCTTTCAGCAAGACAATGATCCCAAGCATACATCGATATCAACCAAGAAATGGTTAACTGACCACAAAATTGCTGTTTTGCGATGGCCATCTCAGGCTCCAGACATGAACAATTCTATTAGTATAAAATAATATAATTGTACCTTTTCTGAGCATACAATATAGCTCATTGCCTGTATGTATTATATACCGCCTTCTTTGCTCATCTTTAGCAAGGGTGTCAATAATTTTGGTTGCTGTATATTCTTTCAAAGAATATCATTTGCATTAAAATAAATCTTTATTTTATCTCCCCAATTGTGTTATCTGTCTCCATTTCTCCTGCGTCCCTCCACGTTCCCGCTCTCCCCTCTACGTTTGTCCTTGATAGATATGTGACTTGCGACGGGGCAGAGCTTGGCGCTGTGCCAGTTTCACACCCGATAGGGGAGGGGGCCGAGGGCATGCAGGCGAGTCGCTGACGGAGCAGACGGTGTTCCCGGAGCTCGTGCTGCGAGAGACCCCCTCGTCGCGCCTCCGCGCCGCCCTTCGGCCGCTCGCTCGCAGAGTCAGGTGAAGAGTTAACGCTCACGCCGAGAGAGAGAAAAAAATAAAAATAAAAAGTGCCCCTCCCGCCCGCACTGTTCCCTGCCCAAATCCGTCTCCTCTCCCCGACGATCGAAGCGCAGACCTGGACGGAGAAGAGATCTCTCCCAAGTGATGAACGAGGGGAGACTGGAATTCTCCTGTTTATTTTTAAATCCGTGGCTGGGTGCCAGGTTGGCACTGTGTCTTGACAGATATTTTGTGGGGGGCGCTGGGGACTGGGAGGGGGAGAGAGAGGCGTGGTAACACTCTTGTCAGACATTAGGGCCGTATACTGCTGTCCTCAGCCTTTCCTGTAAAAGGCAGAGGCACCCCGAGGGAGCAGACATAAAGCCAATTAAAGAAAAATAATAAGCACTTTAACTGCGCAGCGAATGAAACATCAGCAGACGTGACCTGCCTGCTCTGCCTCCACAACGTAGATAAGAGCCTGCTTGTTTGCGTCCGCCTCAATGCAGTTTGCGCAGCAACTCAATGCAGTCGGTCGCAAAAAGGTCCGCTGTCATCCAGGCAGTTCTGAATTCAGCCAATGACGGGCACTGTACACATTTGTACTGCGCAGTACGTGCGTGGGACGGTGGAGAATGGCGCCGCGGGCTTTCCTGTAGACACAGGAAGTGAGGCGAGGCAGCAGTGTCCTCTCTTTGCCCCCGAGCTCTGTGTGAAGGGTTAACAGATGACATCTAAAAGGAAGGCTCTGCCACCTTCTACGCGGATGTCTGTGCCGTGATTGAGAGCTTGCCTTTGATGGTCACTGATGGGCTCTGGTTGCACACTCAGCCAGGCCTTTATGATTCGCGGCATGTTTTGTCGGTTTCATTGAGTCGTTATAAATCTTGAGAAGTTTGGGTTTGTTTGAAGTTTACATTGGACCCACTCGACTCACAATGAGTTTTGAATGTGATAATTTGCTGACTAAATGAAACATTTGTCTTGGCACTGCTGTGTCTGTGCATGTTGTTATTTTGTACAGATTGTCTCGCTGGCAGTTAAGTCTTGCAATGTTGTCAGGAGTAATAGTGTGGTTTTACAGATGTGACCAAAGAAACAATATAGAAGTCAACTTAAAAATGTTCTAAATAAGGACATTTTATTAAGTACAGAAACTTTAAAAAGTACATGTCCCTCATCCCTCATCTTTTGAACTTTTAAAAAAATCCTCCCTTTTAACATTTTTTTCTCCCAGTTTAGAATGGCCAATCATATTTTTAGGTCCATTGTTGCAACATTTCTTTTCAGTTTGGGGGAAAGGAGACCAGTATGTGCCTCCCCCAAATGCTGAGCTGTGCCGTAATTGGCTGAGCTGGCTGAGCTGTGCCGTAATTGGCTGAGCTGTGCCCTAATTGTGCCAGAGTACTGCACTTCTTACGCAGCTGGTGTTTGGTGGCTGCCAGCACTGAGAGAACAGAGGAATCGCTGGTGAGCAGTGAGGCAGGGAGTGCCGACCGAACCCCTCCCTCCCTGAGTGACGCTATGACCAATTATGTGCCTCCCTGCGGGGCTTCCGGCCACAATTGGCACCGGCACCGTCGGTTTGATTTGACACTGTGCTGAGAATGACTACTTTAGGCGGATGTGCCACCCATCGCAGCCCTGACGAGGCACGTTATTTGGCCTCCCCCACAGACACTTTGCTACAACAGGCTGAAACATCCTGAATAAAATCCATTCACTCTGATTAGTTGCAAAAGGCAGTTTTATTTAGAAGCTACATTTGTACGCAGTGGGATATCCGCAGAAAATCTGTCAGTGCCCTTCCTAGAACAGTGTAATAAGCACTGGATATTTAAGACAAACAATTGGATCCCTGTAGCTCCCACCTTTTCATTGTGGAACCGGGGCTAGGATACAGAAGTCTGGCTTGCAGGCAGGAGCCAAAGCTGACTGACCTGGTAGAGCATGATTGCTTTTCCATTGCCTTGCCCCCAAACAGACCTGGAAGACATCATGACGTGACGACATCCCGCATGCTGTGCGCTATCCTAGGCCGGTTTAATCTTACTACTTCTGGTGATCACCGGTGATGAAATGTGATTTTTTTCTCTTTATTTCCTCAGTTTTTGTGTCCTCACTGATGCTATGCAGTTTGCTTACTCCACCCATGGCTTTCTCAAGTAAGTAGGCAACCATTTGTTAGGCTGGAAGGCTGAGCTTACACAGTTGGCAGAACAAAAGTCTCTAATTGGGATTATGAAAATTAGCACCCTAGGAGTACATTTATTTTTGACACAAATCTGGGACATATCTGTTCTTGAACAGGCTCTTTTTAAAGTACACATAAGAAACAGGCTACAGAAATATGGCAAAAAAACAAACAAGCTGAGAAGGTATGGCTTTGCTCATAAACCGAATATCTCCTTCAATCTGACCATAAATCAAAGGTCAGTATCTGTCATTATACAAGTTGCACTGATAATGTATTGATCAGTTAATATGGAAATGATAGATACTTGAATAACTGAAGGGATCTGGTGGCTCTGTTATGGTGTGGGGTGCATTTTCCTGCCATGATTTAAGTCCACTCTACCTGCTAGAGGGCAAGGAAAACGCCAATAAATACAAAGCCAATCTGCACAAGTAGCCACTGAATGGTTTGAGGAGCATGACAAAGATGTAAATCATATGCCATGGTCATCTCTCATTTCTCGTGGAAGAATTGTATTGCATCACCCTATAAATGCCAAATGTAATCCCTCCAATAGAGTTCCAGACACTTGTAGAATCTATGGCAAGGCGCAGCGAAGCTGTACTGGCGGCTTAGGGTGGCCCAGTTTATGACCCAACATTTTATGTTGGTGTTTCCTTTATTTTTGCAGCCACCTGTATATTGTATTTATATATATATATATATATATATAATACCAATACCAATAATTTGTTATTTATTGTGCTATTTGTGCCCTGGGAAAAAAATTAAAAAATTCTGCCCTTCATTATACTTTTCAATGAGCACAAATTCAATCATACAAATGTATGGAACAGCTTTTATTGTAACATTCCTTCACATGCTAGTTGCACTGTGCTACATGTCTTACTTGTAAGTGGCTGATCAGAGTTGATTTATTAAAATCCTTGCTTCAGTTGCCTCCTCTTGAAATCTCACTGGAGCATTTGTTACAAATAGCAAATCTTTCTCCGACTCCTTGTAATGCACCCCCACAGCCGACATGTTCTTCACTTGACAGTGTCAACAGAAACGGCACGTCTGAAAGCAAGCGTGCATTAGAGCTGGGCCATAACCAAATTTTACACCGTAATCGTAATTTCAATTGTCAACCACGGCAAATGTACAAATGTCGATGATAGGTTAGGCTATAACATTGTTGCGTGGAGGAGAATAATTCCTGCATTCGTTTTGCCCTTTTTCCATCTGCAACACACAACACAGCCAATCACAGCCAGCCTTGATATGAAGTGCAACTTCACTGTAGTGAATCCAGAGGGAACCATCATTAAAACGCCAAACTTGGAGCTAGCGACCCATGGAATTAATTTGTTCAGTCACTAAACCCACTAACTAGGGTAGGCCCAGACAAAACGTGACAACGAGATTGAAGACAACCAAGTTTAGTCCCTAAGAAAGGTTGTACATCAGTTGCGTGCGGTTACTTTGGTTACAAACGAGCTGACAAAATATGCAGACAAGAAAAGACAGCCATATATATATATATATATATATATATATATATATATATAACTATGAGGTATATTATATGCTAAAAAAATTCAGAAAATTCAAAACCTACATCATTAGTACAATTATTCAGAAAAACATATTTTGTTTTATTAATATTTATATTCCAGAAAACATTGGATCACAATTATTCATGCCCATAGCTATTCTTTTAAATGTAATCCAACAAAAACAAATCTTCATAAATATACAAATTATTTGAAGTTCACAGGAAGGTTATGGAACTATACAGTGGCCTACAATGGTATCCTGTTTCCCTAGGGTATAAAAAGGGTGGGAACACATGTTTGAAATACTGTGGTCAGCCATCATCATGGTGAAAGGCAAATAACTCCCTGAAAGCATCAGACAAAAGGTTATTGACCTCTACAGATCAGGAGATGGCTACAAAAACTAAAAAGATACAGCTTTCTACTGTTGTCAATTATTAGGAAGTTTAAGGCCACTGGAACAGTGGCTAACCTGCCAAGTAGAGGATGCAAGTCTATCTTGCCCCCCCACGCGTAGTGAGACGGATGGTTCTAGAGGCAAAAAGAAGTCCAAGGGGCACAGTTCAAGATCTCTAAAACAACCTGGCATCCTGGGGTTGCAAGGTGTCTAAAGCTACCATTCGGTGATGCCTACATGACAATGGCCTTATGGCAGAGTTGCAGGAAGGAAGCCTCTTTTGAAGACAATTCACCAAAAAAGGCATCTTGAATTTGTCAAACTACATCTGAACTACAATTGGAACTGTGTCTTGTGGCCAAATCAAGCTTTTTGGACATGCACATCAGCGTTATGTTTGGCGTCCAAAGAATGCGAGTAATGTTAAAAAGCACCTCATGCCTACGGTAAAACATGGTGGTGAATCTTTAATGCTTTTGGGTTGTTTTGCATCAACAGGCCCTGGGGCCCTTGTTAAAATAGATGGAACCATGAACTCCAGCATGTACCAAGACATTTTGTCCGAAAACCTTGTTCCCTCTGCCAGGAAGCTACACCTTGGCTGTAGATGGACCTCCCAATAAGACAACGATCCCGAACATACGTCCAAAGAAACTAATAAATGGTTGACAGAGCACAAGATCAATGTCCTGACATAGCAATCTCAGTCCCCAGACCTGAATCAAATTGAACATTTGTGGTTTGAACTCAAAAAAGCTGTCCACAAACATCAACCAAGAATCTGAAGGAACTAGAACAATTCTGCATGAAAGGTTGGTTGAGGATCCCCCCAAGAAGTTCCATAACCTCGTACGACACTACAGAAGGTGACAACTTTCCATTATAATGGCCAAGGGAGGAACCACAAAGTACTGATAACAGGTGTGAATATTTGTGATTCTTGATTTTTCTGCGAAACATAAATAAATTGTGAACTGTTCAATTGTGGTTCGTGCCAATGCATTATTATTAAAGAATATAATTGTCAGAATTTTTTATCATAAAATATACCTCATTACTTATGTAGTTTATACGATCTCTTTTGTTCATCTTTATCAAGGGTATGAATAAAAACTGAGCCTACTGTATATATATATATATATATATATGTATATATATGTATATATATATGCTGTGGTACAGCACACAGCTTGTGAGACAAACCTCTGGAAGGTATCCCTCACATCTGACCCTCCAATCACCTAGGGCTGCTTGTATGAAATGTGCTGTACAAATAAAGCAGCAATGTTTATTATAACTGTCATAATTGCTGATGTAATACTAATACTCAAACAGAATAATGTCCGCTGAGTTTAATTATTTCTCTTCTGCTGTTAATGTGGAATATTTTATATATAGTATATAATACAAAATTGTGTTATGTCACCTTACAATCTTTCACACCTGCTTACATGTTACCTTACCATTTCAGCTGTATGTAACCTTCATGTCTCACAATCATTCCTCTTTTCAACGTTGCAAGCTCTCCGTGACAGTGGCGTTGTGAGAGACACTCGCCTAAGTAAGGAGCGAGCGAGCGATATGACTGCAGTGGGGTGGGACGGTGTTCTGTGCTGTACAGGACCTTGAAACAAAGGCCCGCCCGGGCTCTGGGCTGTTTCTCACTGACTCAGTCAGGGAGTGAGCGGTGCTGGGGACTGGGCTCTCAGGGCAAGACTGGGGAGTCCACGTCCCGGACCACGTCGAAAGCAATGACGTGGCACATCCCGGGAATCAGCAGGTCCCAGCCTGAACTAGAGTTCTGACTTACTCCATTCTCACTCTCTCTCGCTCACTTTTAGCTTGAAGCTCAGGAAATCAAAAAAGAATGTCTCGTACCAGCATTTAGCAGCACTGTGGGGGGAAAAAGGTCAGATTGACAGCATAGGCATTTAAGACAACATAGGTATTGAACCAAAAATCTAACATTGGCAGTGTTGGTGATGCAGATTATTGACATATAAAAGCTTCACTTTTGTGCCTAATGATTATTCATCTGTTATGAGAATTGAATTGTATTGAGAATTTTCCAGGGTGCTTTGACAAAAACAAACCGTTTATACAGTACTGTTCCAGTATAAGCTTATTGTTTTAATTTTGTAATGCCGGCGTAAGGGACCGACCTTCTTAGCATTGTGGTGTTGCTGCAAGTGACCGTTTTAGCAGCTGTGCTGCTTTCATCTTGTCGATTCCTTGAATAGTCTGTTTTAATAGGGCTTTATGTGGCATCACATCTGAAGTGTTTCACTGACTTTTGCTCTGCACTAAATTAATGAACTACGCAGATTCCTTCATGATGATTATCAAAGCCTGAAGGCAGGTGTTCAGCCTGTCCACCCTGTTTCTAATGAATGGTCAGTTAAGAAAATGACTCTTTGGGAAGAGGAGACTATCACTCTTTTCATTGAAAATGTTAGATGTACTCAATAGTCACCTAAAATTGAGGCAACACTATATTTCATAAAAAGTAGAGCCATTATCTTCCTGTAAGCCAGGATCCTTGTTTCCTGCCGAAGGGCACAGTATGATCGCAGGAGGAGTATTATGGGATAGTCCGGCACTGGGTGGACTGTGGATTGGATATTGGACAAAGGGTAGTCTGCTCTCAGCCATCATCCCATTCACTGTATCCCATTAGAATCAGTACAGAAGGAGTGAGGTGAGTTCTCCACTCATTTTTATTTCAATTCATCAAAATGAAGAATGCCTGATTTCTTCCAGTGCATTCCTTTCTTGATTTTTGCATTCACACAGGGATTGATTGAATATTCGTCGTCAGGGTGTAATATTGTTAATACGTTTTTGGAAAAAAGATTTTGTTTTGCTTATTAAATGTTATCGAGTTCTGTAGCATTCAGTTTTCCTTAGACATCCCATCTCCGGTTCTTAGGGAGGTCTTCCAAGTTATTTATTTGTAATACTAATTTACGAACTCTGAAGTTTAAAATTTGTAAACCGAAAACTGATGATGCACAGAGTTAATTGAAATTAAACACCCTTTTCAGCAAAGTAGTGGTGTTGTGTGGTGGTCCATACACCCGTAAAAAATATTCAAAAATGAGGCACATTTTGAGCATCTTTTGTTGTTGTTGCTTTTCATAAAGGAAAACAAGACATACGTATTTATAAAAGGATACTTGTCATTGAATATATATTATGCTTGATCCTTTTAAATGAGTGAATTCCTAACAAAGATTCACTAGCCTATACAAAAACCATATAGGAAATGTACATTTAAATAGTCTAACATGCTGCCTTTTGAACTGATACTAAGAGTAGCATGGACATCCTAACATACTTAATTCAGCAGCATAAACTTTAAAAGTTTGTTGTTACTGTAAAATCCTCCATATTAACCATGTAAATCACCTCTAATAAACAGCCAGTACTGTGATTTTATTGTTAATGGTTTTCCATTGAACAGTTTTGGTCACCTTTAAAAATGTTCTTTTGCTGAAATTTACTTTTGAACACAGTGTTTGTGTTCTCTTAGAATTTTTCTGTTTTCAAACACAATCTGTGTAACCGTATCAGAATATGACAAATTATATGGTCAATTATTGTAATACATTCATATATATATATATATAATTTTGTTTTTAATATATGACCATTGACCATATATGATCAAATTTCTGTCACACTTCAGTTAAAAACTAATTCAGTAATAAAATATAATCTGTAAAGTTTCTTGCGCTGTTGCTATTCAATACTTTTTCATATGCAGGTTTAGATGCCATTTCATTTTGTAATTGTGATCCAGTAAATTGTATTGTAAATTCAGTGAAACGATTCCCAATATTCTCAGAAAAATTTGTAGTTTTAAAACCATTTACACATGAATTGGCACATGCATTTTTTTACACGCGAATTGGCACTTGCATTCCACGATACTCTATCATTTTCTCCACTGTTGCTGTCCCGACAAACTATCACTTCACTGTTAATTAAAACGATTTCGTAAAACAACAGTAGGCATCTGTATGGGCTAATTCTGAGATGTCTGTATTATTGAAAGCCCCACACTTTACAGTAAGATAAAATGTGTAAATATCAGTCATCAGATCTCATATTTATGCCGAAGAATGTATTGATGTAACTTAAATAGACACCTAATCAAATGCATGAATGTATTGTGTTAGATGGTTTGCCTTAACGGATAGTGCAGATGTGGCCGTTTCAGATGCAGCCTAGCCCAAAATAAATGTTTAGCTGTTCCAATTCTGTATTTGTATAATAAAAATGAATAATCTCCTAATTATTACTATTGAGAGGCTTAATATCGCCTACATTCCTGCTTGTGTATGTGATTTACAGTATTACCACCGCCATACTTAAATGCGTGCCCCAGTACTTTTACTTCATAATGCCAATCGGTAACAGATTTATAGGTGAACAAACAAATCGTGTTTCAATGATATAGAGTTCCACTTCCATATTTGTTTGATTAACTATAAGACATAATTCATTTAAACAGTAAATACAGATTTTTGATTGTTTAATTTGTTTGTAATTGTATTGGACGAATTACATTTTGCTACATTTAAACTTGGCAGTATAGTCCAAGTTTCCTGTGGTTTGAGAAGCATTTTGAGCATTGAATTACATTTTCTCTGTTTGGCATCGCGGTGATGATACAAATGTATTTGCGTAACAATACACCAGAGATGATGAGTTGACCTTTTAGGCACCATCTAATTTCTCTGCGTCTTCAATATTGCATAATTCTTTTCAGTTGTAATTGGTATGCATACTCTGAAATATTTTTTAACCAAAGGAAATCAAGAAAAATCTAGTTCTGCTAAATATCTGATCATTTATGTATCACATTTAGAAATAAAAATACCTTTCTGATAATGTACTCAAATTACATACATTTTATGATATTTATTCTATGTGAATGTATATATTATTCTATTTATTCTACTGATCACTTGCTGAATATGGCTTTCATCACCACTTGGCATTTTCTCAGGTGTAATTCAGAAACACTTAGCACAAAATTAAAATTCATCTTTAAAAGGATATCGTATATGCCTGTAAAAAATGGCATGGATAAAGAAATATGTACAAGTAGAATCACAGTCAAGTAATTTGACAGTTACAGAACTGAATTGTGTTTCATGATACATTATCCTATAAACTACATTAATTACTGATAACATATTTTCTTTGTAATTTATATCTGTTTTGTAAGGACAATGTATTGGAAAAATTTGAGGTGAAATGTATTAATATATATAACAGCATTATGTTTAACGGTTTAATTGTAAGTTAATATAAAAAGACTAATTTACATTTGAGTTCCTTGAACATTTTCATTTTCTCCAGCCTTTGTTCAGAGTCAAATGATCATATTCATATCTTCATCGTCATAAAAAGGAGAATGAAACATTGTTTCAGTTGCATGATTATTTTAAAGCGATTCCTTCAATAGAGCAGGAAAATATTTTGTACCATGTTTCTTTAAATGGTCAGTGTATAATT
Organism: Aldrovandia affinis; assembly: GCA_029706075.1. Lineage (NCBI taxonomy): Eukaryota > Metazoa > Chordata > Actinopteri > Notacanthiformes > Halosauridae > Aldrovandia > Aldrovandia affinis. The sequence continues at coordinate 983,988 of JAINUG010000023.1, forward strand.
ACTGTGCTGTTAAAATGTGTTTGCAGGCCAATTCACTTAATTACGCACTCCAGATTTAAAGCTTTTATCTTTTTGAAAACATTTTATTTTCTACAAATGATACAAGCAGTACACTTTTGAAATAATTTTTCATAATCCCTGAACAAACTTAAAAAATTCATCAGTTTTAATGCTTACATTATTGGTAATGGTATTTGACTTTATATATCAATATCAATCAATTTTTACTCAGGTTCCATGTTTTGTTTGTTACATTACTTTATTTGTTTATTATCATTTTCCATTCTGGAAATTTTGAGCATTAAGTGCTGATCTTTCATACTCACCTTTCATACGCACTGAATGTATGAAAAGAAATGCAGTTTATTCTCTTTAAAATGCTGTGGGTGCTACAGAATACTGGATTGGCTCTATAAAGTGAAACTGCTGTCGTTATTTTGACCGGTTGTTTTGCAGATGCCGTCAGTTATGCTTGGTCAGAAGGCGAAGGGTTAAGCCTGTGTTGACTCAAACACTGCAATACATAAAATAAAACCTTCTAATCCTCTTGATTATTAATACTTAAAACTCGCCACTTAAATTGAAGAACAATGTGACAAATCTACAAAAGGTTATGCAAGTTGTATATTCTGTAAAAAGCAGAAAAGTCGATTCTGTTCTCGATGACACGTGTGCAGTTTTTTATAAAATGATAGGTGACTGCCATGTTGTACTCCTCTCAGTTTGTCCGCCATTTTGTGATTTGAATCATTTATATCCCCCATTTTATGTGAGAGCGTGTGGTGGTCCTATTGCAGTGATGGATATAAATAAATTAGATGAATTATTTAAATAAATTGCATCTGTTCAATTGTAGGTACATTACTTTTCAGTTTTTTGGAACCAAACCGATTGCTTGAGAAGTCTTGATTTAGTGGATGTCAATATTTGTTTTAATTTCTGGAATTTGTATAATCCAAATTTTTTGGACGGTCAATCAAAACGACAGACACTAGGCACTTTCGGTTATTTTAATTTTGAACGCATGTACGAAGGTCACTTCATATTTTTAATTATTTCATTTGAATCCTTGCTGTAGCTTGTTTATTAAACTATTTAAATAAATAGTTATTGTGCGCATGCGGAATTGTTAATCATTCTGCTTGTTTTTCTCTTACTGGCACGGCATTGCATTCTTCTCATATTATAAAGTTTGTGTCTTGCTGTTATTGTGGTAAGAACATTTTGTGTCGCAGCTCTAAAGGTCTGGGTCTGGTGAGAGCAGCGGTGCTGCGGTGCTCGGGGTGCAGGAGAGAGAGGTCACGGGTGTTAATAAGGGAGTGATGTCGGACACCCTGAGTGACATCCCATGGGGGATAACCCCTTAATCCCTATTAGTTAATGTATAAGTGATCTTCACCTACTCCGAGCAAACAGCACCCAGTATATCAATGGGGCCGACTTGCTCCCGGTGAAACAGTGCTGCCCTCAGGGTCACGCCCTTTGTTCCTTTCTCAATGGGGAGTGCCCTCTGAGGTCACGCCTGTAATAGAGAAGTCATTTAGGCACGTGCGGGGTCTCAGACGAGACCACCGAGTAGACCCCGTCGTCGCTCCCCACAAGTGGGGCGAGACTGAAGTGGAAAGTCATGGCAGGAGCCCTCTTTTTTCCCCCCCTCCCTTACCCTGTCCTTAATCAGTGGCTTTGTTTTTGCCCTGCCTTTAGGTGCGCTGGCGCATTGCTGTTGTTTTGCTCCCGCGCACTGTGACGGATAGGGCCCAACGTGTCTCTGTCAGACGCTGTAAATCAGCGGACGAAGGTCTCGTCCTCCTGCCGACAGCCCCTTCCCTCCCTTCCCTTCCCTTCCCCTCTGCGGTTTCTTCTCTCTCAGCTCGTCCGCTTTAGTGCTGGCGTTGCCCATTCAATGATTATTGTGTGTCCAGGTCAAATGCACACCGAATGAAGGACAGAGGTTAAAATGTGTGCTAAAAATGTTTGCCGGTGTGAGCAGCACAGTTTCCCTTCAGATGTGGCGAGCAAGGCCTTAAAAGAAACAAAGCAGTTCTTAAATTAAAACAATTAAATATTAAAATATAATAGTACAGTATACTGTGTGATGTTCAAGCACATTAACAGTACATGATACATATATAGACAATTGTGATAAGGGTAATGTATTTTTATATATATAAATGTGTGTGTGTGTTGGGGGGGTGGGGGGTACTGACAAGCTATCATACCAAATAATGTACAATAACAGCAGCTGTATAATTTTATTCCTGACTAGTACAGGCCTCCGGTTCTGATGATCTTGGGCCTTTTCCTCCAGCAGCATGATGTCAGTTTTATTTCCCCTTTTTCAGGCTTCTTCTTCCTGCCTAATTTGCGTTATTCTCCATAATATGAAAAGAGGGATGATGGTGCTTGGTGCTGTAAAATGATTTATTGAACAGATAAAGGCTGCTGAATGTCTATTATTAAATCGTTTTCATTCAATCTTTTTGGAAAAATACAGTGTAACAGCAACAATTCCCCTTCAGTGAGTGTCAAAATGTGACTCTTAAACTCAGGTGCTGTACTTTGACACAGGGTTGTATGGTTTGGCAGAATTGCATGGCTGGGAAGAGTATGACGTAAATGCAGAAGCCTTTTATTGCTTCTGACTGCTCTTTATGCCTTAACCATAATTAAAACAATGCTATTGCCTTTGTTGTTTTGAGAAACAGTTTTATTAGCTATGCATAGATTTACTATTTAGAGATTTTTGAAATGAGTTGTTGTTATATAATGCATTGTTGCTTCATATCTTACTTTGGGAAATTATTTCAGACACGTCCATTAAAAACAGGGTGTGCACAGAAGGCTTTCTTTATCTTTTGACCAAAGAAAATAGACAAAATAAATTGGATAAAATCTGGATTATTTCACGTATCAACACATCATCTTAATATTAATATTTTCATGGCACAAATAACAGAATGTTGATATAAATGTAACTTATTTCATTTCAAGTCAGACATATATTTATGTATTTGTTTTTCTTCATGCTTTGTATTGAAACTTATTGTAGAACAGGCTGCTGCTTGAACAGACAACAAAATGGCTACTCCTGCATTGCTTTGAGACGAGGTCTGTTTTCTTTCTTTATTCCTGATCACAGGACAAGTATGTGTTATATTACATCAAATCTTAAACTTCAGTGCATTGTACTGGTTTACGAGCTTTTATGCAATGTGTGGAGGTATACTTGAGAAAGCATATTGATAGACTGTGATTTAGCTACTTTATTACTTTGATGAATAAAAACAAATAGTTTTCAGTAAACGTGACCTATTATTCCAGGAAATCTGTCTGTCTTGGGTATCTTTTTTTCTCTTTGCAATCTGAACAAGTTTACCTCGGTGATATCTCTGTCCGCAGTGCATTTGAATGTGTGTGTGTGTGCTGTGAACATGCATGGGGGAAGAGCTCGAAACATGCCCACCTCTCATCTCAAACTAGAAAAAGCCAGTCGTTTGTTAACGGGACTGATTGCTTAAATCATCGCCGAAAATGTATACACGATCAGTCCGGTCGCATCAGTTGAAATGTGAGAAATGTTTTTGATTGTGTCATGCAAGCACAGCTAGCCGCGCGAGGGATGAGGCAGTATAGAAGCACATTCTGTTGAGAGTTGGCAGTCGACCCAAAACCAAACGCGTATCCTCAAGTGAACTTTGGGCAATATACAGAGCCGCGAGCATGCCAGGGCAACAGATTAAAGACTGCACAACTGTGGACGCAAGACAATCATTGAATGATTAAAAAGATAGAAAAAGCCTAGTGTGGCAATTTGCATCATCAATCTTGATGCTTATGTCATGTGTTTAAAATCAACACTTTCTGCCGTGTGCCTATATGCGCAGTGTTCCTTACGTCCGTGGATTCTTCGATTGGTTAAAAGACGTGGCGAGATGTGACGTAGGGGACTTATTCACGCAAGGGGGTTCTGGTTTGTGCCAAAGCAGGCGTACCAGCCAGTTCTGTTGCTAAGACAGCGTTTGTTGCAAGAAAGAAAGAAAGAAAGAGAAAAAAAAACCAAGTACGAAAAAGAAACCGAACACTTTACTCCAGTGCCTCTGACTAGTTTTCTCTTCTTCCTTTTTCGCGTTTGTGAAGCCCGGCTTTGAGTCGAGGATGCTCGCCTGTCTGCGACAGGGAGACTGGTGTGTGAGGGACGGGGGGTAGAGAAGGAACCAGAGCAGCCCAGAGTTCAGCCATTCGAGTCAGGAAGAGAGCCAGCATGGATCGAGGGCGCAGCGTCCCTCCTCGCGAGTGCCGCGAACACAATGCTCACGCAAGCAGGGAGTGAGCTCACGCAAGCAGGGAGCGAGCGGCAGCCATGTTACAACAACGAACGCAGACCTTAATTCCACAATTTCCCCCATCGGGAAAGAGAGAACCAACAGTTTAGCAGCAGAAAATAACAAAGCCAGTCCCCACCTTGTGCATGCAGTGCCCCATGTTCCCTTTCTGTCTTTTTCCCTCTCTCTTTCTCCCTCTCTCCCCCTTTCAGCAGTTTTTTAACAGCACAGATGCATAAAATACGCTCTCTTAACACATTCCACGATAGGAGTTTCAGATAAAGAGTTTTCCATTTCTGTCCCTTTCTTTTGTGCTCATGCAAAGCTTCGGGGATAGAGGGGGTGGGTGGGGGGGGGGGGGGAGAGTTTGCTGCAAGTCTGTCCTGGTATATGTGTGGAGCTACAGCCAAAAGAGGCAGGAAGTTGTTTTACAATAGCGTTACAGTAATCTGCCACAAAAGGAAAAAGCTAAATGTTGGTCGCGCAGAGCGGGTAGCGGCAGAAAAAGAGGTGGGTGGGGCGGACGGGGGGTGGTAGGGGTGGTTCTGGCAAAACAAATCAGTTCAAAAAGAAATGAGAGAAAGGCTTTGCGGTGCTGCGTGACACCGTGTGTTCCTGCACAACGCATGAGCTGTGCGTGCGTGCGGGAGGGGTGAGGACCTACACAAACACTTGGTATGCAGCAAACTGACTTCTGACTTAAATCTGTGAAACGCAAATGAGGGCAAGTGGTGGGATATGAGGAGGGAAGGAGGGGGGTGAGGGGGGTGTGGGGTGATGGGGGGGGTGGAGAAGCCAACCAGGGAGCATTGTGGGTATTTTTTAGTCTGAGCATACCAATAGCTGCCTTTCCAAGTGGATTTCAAACTTGACCCCTGTCAGACGGACGCACTGTACTGCAGGCTATTCTGAGCGGCCGCCTTCAGAGCGCGCTTTCGCCGGAGCGTTGTCAGTGTGTACAGCTGCCGGGGTTCCGCCGCGCTCTCGCTCACACTGCGGTCACGCCAGCTGCTTCACCTCCAGCGCAGCGCCCGAGCTCTCTCACTCAAACGCTTATCAGCTTTTGACTCCCGGCCAAAATAGTTAGGCAGTCCGAGCCGCGTTTTAACTCGTAAGAGTCGTGGGATTAGCTGCGTGGAGAAGGCGATATTACGGGAGTGGGAGGTTATTGCTCCAGCTCCACACGCCTCCGTGGTCATGTTTTGGGGGATTTTTATAGTTGTGTTTTTGTTCGGGCTTGCTTTTTGTCTCGAGGGAGACGAGAGAATCTGCAGATGCTGGAAGAAAAATCTTTAAATGTATTTTGTTTTTTAGTTTTGTTTTTTCTCTCCCCGACTCTCACTGTGAACGGTGAGCTGTAAGACGAGGCTAATTATTCAATCAGCTTTCAGTCGTTTTGCATATTTTAAGATTCCCTCCGCAGCTCTCTCTCCGAAGCTTGTTCTCTTTTCCTCGTTCTTTTCTCTTTTCTTTGGTAGAAGACCAAGGTGTAGAGTGTTAGAATGGCGTGAGTTTGTGCACTGCGTCTGCGCGCTCGGAGGAGTGGATTCTGTGTCACTCTTCTCCCTCCCTCCCTCCCTCCCTCCCTCCCTCCCCCTCTGCCCCTCCTTCCCTCCCGAACTGCTTTCCTCCCTCCCTCCCTTCCTCTCTCTCTCTCTCTCTCGCTCTGTCTCACCCTCCCTCTCGTTCTCTCTCTCTCTCTCTCTCTCTCTCTCTCTCAAGTGCAAACACAATTCCTTGCTGTGTTGGACGCGTGATGAAAAAAGCGACTCGCTCACGCACTCCGCCGTGCCTCGTATTTCATCATCAGCTGGGCTCCTCTCCCCAACACACCGCGCTCTCTCTCTCTCTCTCCCCTCTCTCTCTCTCTCTCTCTCTCTCTCTCTCTCTCTCTACACTTGCAAGGGGGAGACTGGCGCTCTGCAGGGAAAAAAGAAAAAAAAAGTCTGCTGCTATTTCTACAGCAAGGGCCTCCCCTTCAGACAGCCTGCGCCAGAGAAGGAGGGCTTTTTTTTTTTTTTTTTTTTTTTTTTTTTTTTTTTTCTTTTTTTTTTACTACTAACTGGATTTTAACCCTCTGCCTCCAACTATCTGCACAGCAGCACTAAAATATCCTGCAACAAGTTGCTTTTCGGGGCGTTTCTCCACGTTTGCTACGCCGGTTTTTCTCCCTTTTTTTGACGTTGTTGTCGTTCGTATATAATATTTTTTTTCATTGGACGTTATTTGCTGCACCGTGGCATTTTTACCCCCTCGCCCCCTCCCCCCTCCCCCGAGCGATTTGCCATTGAGCTTCTTTTAATACATCTTTACCTTTGACTTTTCTCTAACGTAATCGTGCCGCGTGGCGGACTCATCTTCTCCAGACCGCCCGTCCGCTCTGCAGCCTTTCGCTGGGCCTCCTGAATGGTAACTCATTTTTGTTGTCGTTCTTGTTGTTTTGTTTGTTTTTCGGTACCAAGGGCAAAAATGGCTGTACCCTTCGAGCATGCTGCTCGCATACGGGTGAAAGACATGGGGGCTGCACCCCTCTCCCTCTCTCTCTCTCTCTCCCCCTCTTTCTCTCCCTCGCTCCCTCGCTCTCGCTCTGTCGTTGGTTTTTTCTCCTGACAGGGGAGCGCTGAGCTGTAGTGGAGCTCTTTCTGGGACAGGTGCCAATTCCAAACAAAAGACATAAAAAGGCAATGATTTTTAAAAAAGAACGCATCGATTTAATTTTTTTTAATTTCTTCTTTTTTTCTTCTTCTTTTTTTTTTAAGCGCTAGAGCGCGCAGAGATGTAAGACGTGTGTCATACGCTGATCACGGCATTGCACGTCCTGTGATTTTTCTGCACGTATGTGTTTAGTTTTGAAAATGATTCCGGGGCAGAGTGAGCACAAGAGAGAGAGCGAGAGAGAGAGAGAGAGAGAGAGAGAGGGAGGGAGGGAGATAGAGCGAGAGAGAGAGAGAGAGAGAGAGAGAGCAGGGGATTTCTCTACTTTCCTGCTCCCGTAGTGTAGGCATTCGAGTTGGGGAATGGGGAAGGGGGGTTCCTTTTTCAGACTGTTGAATAATTCATAGGCCCAGCCAGCGTTGACGCTGGACGGGCAGTGATATTAGCATGCATCAGACATGCTGTTTGTCTGTTTGCTAACACTCTTCATTCAAAGACTTGTTAACTAGCGGACGAGCTTAACACGCGCCTTCCAGCCACCCTTATGGCCTCCCATTGCAGCGAGCCCTGCCAGGCCTCGGCCAGGAGATGGCAGTGGGGCATGTGGCTCAGGGCTGAGGGGTGAGTTGCTGGGTAAGGCTCTGCCTCCCCGTGCGAAGGCCCTGCTTCACGTCTCTGCACCAGCGCTGCTGACTGCCTTCTGTCCTCTTCAACAGAGCCGGGGATCCTGCAGCGCTGGGGGAAAGATGGCCTTTCTGGATTTCCTCTCCCTTTTCCGGACATTTGGTACAGTACCTGCGACTTCTCCGTTCGGGTTTGCGCAAGTGTCTTCTCCGTTTGTCTGCGTGCGTTTTATGTGTGTGCGCGCGCGCGCGCGTGTATGTGTGAGAACAGTACTTTGGTGTGGTTATGGGTACGTAAATATTTTATATCTGTAAATATGTCGGCGTCTACCCACATATATGTAACTGCATGGATGTGTCTATATTTATTCCGACTTTTATGTTTTGTTTTCTTCTCTGACTTCTGTATTCGCACAAACTGGAAAGAATGCACACGTCGGTATTAAAAGCAGGATTTCAGAGCCGTTTCAAACGAAGCCAAGAAGTTATTTTGTATGAAAATAAAAATACACAGTGCTGTAAATGAAAAACGTGCATACTCCCATGAGGTGAATGTTCGTCAGTGTAGCCAATGTGTCCATTTTTACTCCCTCCAATCGTAGTAAATCTTTTTCCTGTTCTTCTATTGTTTAGTATTGCTCAACGTATCTAATTGCAACTGCAATAAAAGTTTTTCCCTTGCCACATATAGTGACCGGTGAAAGGGGACAATTTTGGAGGGACTTTGGGAGTGACTGATGTAGCATTGGGACGGTGCCAAACAGTGCAAGTAGGAGCGTTACGTCTCGTTCAAATGCACTTTTATTTCACATCCGATTGCCCAAATTAGGTAATTACAATGCAATTGAGGCCATTCTTTTTTAAATGTAATTTTGAAAGCTTGCACATAATTTTGAGAAAAATATGACTTCTATATTTCCCCATTACATAGCTCATCTCAGGCGATCTATACTTGTGTTCGGTCTCCACTTGCATTCCTGTACATACCAACATAAATATGTTTCATGTTCCGTATTTCACAGTTAAACACAAAAATGCATCCATGCATTTATTTCGTAATTACAAATTTAGATTTATTTTTTTATGACTAAAGTAATGCAAGGGTTTCCTGTTCAGTATGATTTTATTGGATAGCATTGGTGAGTTAACAAATTTTACCACATTCAGTTTTCATCTGTCTTTTTGAAAAAATTGCAAGTATTGCAATTAAATGCAAAAGTATTTTAAAAAGGTTGAGGACAATATGAACAAAACGAGGGCGGGATGTTATAAAAGAATTGCTTTCAGTTTCTGTTGTGTTGTTTTTTCGTACACTTTTAAAAGTTAATTTTAATTAACTCATAATTTACCTAATTATGTAAAAAAAATGTAATATGTATTTTATATGTAAGATTAATTTAAGATTTTTTTTTATTACCAAACAAAAATCACTGTAGTTCTAAAATTTCAATTTAAACAGAGTTCAGGGGCAATTCAGACATTTTAACCACGTGATCAAGTAATATAAGAGTATAAGAATTTTTCTGTCTCTGTGAACATTTGTGAAGTTTGCACATTGAATGCAGATCATGTTCAACAGGCTTATTAATTTATTTAATTAAATAGTCATGATAAAGTTTACTAAACCTTTAAGTATTTATTCCCAGTAATGTAATAACTATAACCCAATTGATGCTTCTTTTCTGTTTTGTCTGATTACTGTGTAGTAATCATGACCACTTTTATTTTTTTTATTTTTTTTTTTAATATATATATTCACAAAAACACTCAATAGGTAGGAACTGAGTTTTCTATATAAGGATATTTTCCATATATGAGAATGATTGCAATAAGCGTATATTGGTACATTAGGAATAGACCATCAGAGAAATAGGCTTTGAAAGGCCCAGAGTTTGTATTATTTTAAAATATTGACCTTTTCTGTTGCCTTTAGTCGTGCACCTTATTTTATTTTATTTGTAGTCTTGCATATTCATATTAATCTTAGGAATGTAGAAATCGTTTGCATTACTTCTTATAATGCAAACTATATGTGCACAAAAATATGTATAATGCACAAAAATGCAGTGGAATCACATTAAACCATGTGTGGAATTACACGTGGGCCAGAACCAGTTGAGTCAATTTACCATTATTTTATTTGAATAAAATGAACAATCAGAAGGGCAATTTGCGTTTGCATTCGTATCCAATGCGTTAATATCTCCCATTGCTCACATACGGTATTAATAGCGGTATATTTACACGTTTCTCCTGGTTGATTTAGTTCTTTTGTGGCGCAGTTTGTGAGACGTCGTGCAGCAGAGCGATTTAGACTCTCAGTGGAGAGGAGTAGCCTCCGGGGACGCTGAGGAGACGTGAGGCTGTCCGTCCGTGTGCACGTGTGCTGCACTCTGAACCGCCTCACGCGTACAGGCAGGGAGAGTCCCGCCCGCCCGCGCAGGCACCTTCTCCGTTCCCCGCAGTGTGGATCGAGGGATTTTGGGACTGCGATGAGATCCAGAGAATCTCGAGAGGGAGGAGAGGGTACCGCTGTGCCCCGGTTACCCTTTCTTTCAATTCGATTCACACCATGCCCAATGCACTCAGGCCACCGATGGGGTCATGCACATGTAGTATTGACACACACACACACACATGCACACGCACGCACACGTATGCATGCTCAAACGCTCGCACGCTCGTACTTGTGTATGTGCTCGTACGCACGTACACACACATACGCATGCACGCGCGCGCACGCACAGTTGCATGTGCACAGACACGGAGACCCCCTCAGCATGAGCGTGAAGGCACATACAGAGTCACAGGGTGTCACATATAAACACACATAGACAGTCACCGCCACTACAATGGGTGAGGGGGCCAACCTTGAGTGTCGTTCCCACGCCTCTTCCAACCCCCTCACCCCCCTCTCCAAAAAAAAGCAGACACACACATTAAACTAAGGGAAATCATGCTTTGTCCCTCAACCAGCCCAGCAGACTTTTTTGTTTGTTTGTTTCTGAGAATTCCCCAATTTTCACTGGTGTCGATATTTCAACCATCCAAATAGTTATTTTTTATGATTAGACAAATCCAAACAAATGAACACCTCAGCAGTTGACAAAGATGTCTGACATTTAAGAATTCAACCATTGTGTAGTAATAAGATGCTACATTTGTTTGAACAGTTGAAATTAATGTTAAAATTACACAGAACTATCAACAGAATTTTTTATTTTTTTTATCTGGTAAATTGGCAGATATTTTTTTTCAATACTAGAATTTCTTTACATTTATTATTTTGTACTTACTCTAAGTTTTTGTATTTGTTCAGTGGGTTATTGCAGTGTGCACTCTTTGCTTTATTTCACATTTTCATTCCGTAAATTAGCAATCACTGCAATTTTACTGCATCATTCTCAACACTGAGAAGAAACGTTGCCAGTGTACGAATAACCTCCACACACAGCCGCAGTTTGTGGCTTTCAAGAAATGAAACGCATGTGGTGTTTCAGTATTTCATGATGAAATGATAGCAGTGATCTAGCCACATTCGTACCACAATGATACTGGTCTGACTCTACGTGTTTCCTGCTAATCATACCCATGTTTTCCAGTGCTGTTTGTGATGGTTTGGTGGAACAAACGGCCCATGTCTATGGTGGGTAAAAAAACGAAAACAATACACGCAACACTTTTCAATTTTTTCGCGAATCACTCACTACCAGATCAAACGGTTTGAAGGAATATTATGATATCCGTTGTTGTGAGCTGGTCTGGAGTCATTTAGATTTTCATAAAGTATTGAAAACCTCCAGAACGAGTGGTGTGTTTAGGGTGCAGAGGGGTGTGGGGGTGAGGGCTGCACTGAGTGTGATATTCTGCTGCAGACCCCGAGTGGCTGTGTGTGTCGTGATGGCCGTCCCAGTGAACGGCCCTGCTTTGTGGAGTCCCCCTGAATGAAGTGCTGAAACAAAAGGTCTGTCTGCTGTTGAGCTTGTGGGAAAATCCAACACCATTTGTTTATTTCGGGAGTCCCAGAGACGAGACGTCGGTGAAGGCGCATAGCTGGGCTATCAGGTTAGGCCACAGGATTAGATTGAGCAAATACATTCCCCCCCTAGTGCCGGCCTTGTTTCCCCACCTAATTAGCATATTTAAATTTAGAGTTGATCTTTTACACACTCACTTACATCACAAAACGCGCAGTTTATTTATTAAAACATGCCGTCTATGACATGATGATGTTTTTCAGGGGTAACGGTGTGTTAAGGTGCAGACACGTGCGTCGCGCTTGCGTGCGTGCGAACCTTAATCAGGTACGCAGTGAGATGTGGCTGTGTAAGCAAACAGTGCTGCTTTAAAGTCTGCTCGTGCTCGAATGCTTATTGTCCATGAGACTTTCATGAGAATGTCACTTATTCCTTTAATATCCCATCCTCCTCTTTTATTATCCAGAAAATAGGGTAGACGTTAGGCTTTTTAGAAAATGTCATGTTAATTTAGAGAATATCATTAAATTAATACTTTATAATGTCATATTTGTCAGCCCAAAAGGGGATATGCAATATTTGTAATTGAGTATGAATGAATAAATACATTTAATCCAGTAACGCAAAATAGATGTATTAAGCCAATAGCCCAGGCTGTAAAATGCAGACCTGAAATTTAAATCTTATTTTTGTACACATAAATCCTACTCAATATTAACCTCACTCACATTTTGTTTTGTGTATGTATGTAGATGTTTGGCCGTATTGTGTCTGTGTCCCCATGTCCAGCACTTTCGCTGACGTGGACAGCACAACGCATGATGTTACAGGCTGTTGCTGTTTTCCCCCCCAGTGCATTTAAAGTACCTTCTCTGTAATTAATCTGATTTACTGATTTCAATGAAATTTTTATATATATGGATAATATAATTTGAAAGCAATTGTTTTTGTTTGTTTTATTGAATTGGACCGTTCCTTTTCATTATTAGTGGAATTACATTTAGTATAAATAAATTAAATGAAAGGTCACTGTGTATCTATTTTGGAGTGGTAGTGCCTCTGTAAATCTTTCATCGTGTGCAGTTTAATGTGTTGGCAATCTTATTGTGCTCTAATTTAATGTTGAAGACAGCCATGATTTAGCACAGGGAGTTTTTATTGGGCTTTGAATGTTAAGAATGCCCCATTATTCAGTCATTAACATGGTCCGTCGTGAATCTGATACATTTTTGAAACAGAAATAAGTCTGTTAATAAGTAGGTTAAAAAAAGTTTTGACATTCAATTGTGGTGCCATATCTTTTCATTTCATTTCATCTAATCGTTGACCCTTCTATTTAGGACAAAGTACAAGCCCGGTGCAAATATTTTAGTGCTTTGCATTTTGATATTTTACATTTCTGCTCCACATTCAAATTTTATTTTAACGAATATATTATATTTCAATTCTAGCCCAGCATAATGTATTAACCACGATTGTCAATTTAAATAAATCTTTCTGGTCATGTTCATGGCCATTTTGCCAGCTTTTCACCAAGGAGTTCAGTATTCTTCTTAAAAGTGTGCATGCTGAAGTTGTCCATTAATTCATATTTTTTGTTTTGTCCATTATTGATATATAAGTATCAGCACAGTGAATTCTTGGTATTTTTTACAGATTCTGTTCAGTTTTAGAATAACTGATACTTTTTTATGTGATTGTGCATGCTAATATGAATGCCTGATTAATATTAGAACTTTTCACAAAATTCCCTCCATTAATGTTGTAAATGATGGGCGAATAGCGAGCATCATGGGAAAAGCAGGGTTTCAGTGTGTGCACAGTATCTTTCTGAATGATTACTCGTAGTACAGACTGAGTGGTCTCCAGAACCCAAAGCGGGCCTTTTCTAGGAATGCAGCACGGCTGGGGATCAACGTTTTGTTTTCCAAATCTGCCCTTTTTGCTTACTCAAATATTTTACACACAATATTAATAATCCAATCATTCAATCTATTCAGATCTCGGGATATAACATAATTATAATAAGTTAGTCTAAAATGAAATTTATCTCTCTCCCTATATGTACATATTCTTTCTCTCGTTCTCTCCCTCTCTTTCTCTCTCTCTTTATATATATATAAATATATATTCCAAAAGGAATATTAATTAACTTTGTTGTTAAATTTGAGTTGATTTAATACTGAGCATTTGTGTGTGTGTGTGTGTGTGTGTGTGTGTGTGTGTGTTTGTTGGTTTGTTATGTATATACGTAGTTTTTTAAAACAAATATATTATTATTTCTGGAAATAAATATAAGTTATTTATTCTATTGTCGTGATTTAGATTATGATCTTGATTGTCCAGCATAGATTTTTTTAAAGCTAAACAGAGGTCCTCAAAAGTATTTTCATTCAAGCGACAAACCGCAGCGACCAGGAGAACCTACCGCGCGCAGGAAACGTGACGCAAACTTGAACGTTACCTTTTCTTAATAAAACCTTGTATCACCTTCATTGGATAACAAACGGTATCGGCGTGGCAAAATGTGTCTTGGCTGCCCCCCTCACACATCACGATGGTTTAGTGTGTGTGTGTGTGTTTGCGTGTGGAATTTCTGATTGACAGAGCATTAGGTGTGGGATGAAGCGTCGCGACTCCGCACCGTGTCACACTGTACTGACCATCGCAGTGTTAACCTGTGTGCTGTGCCACCGAAGGCCGCTGCGGGAGCTGGATGAATGGGGAAACGCCCGCGGAGCTGGAAAAGCTACGGTGCGAGCACTCTGCCTGTAATGTGGGACAAAGCGACCCTTCTCTGAGACCTGTATTGTCTGATTTTGTCTTTCAGGTGGATGTCATCCGTGGCGTTTCAGAGTGCGAGCGGAGACTACGTGGGCATTATTAAAGGTACAGTGATTTTTTTTTTTTACATTTTATCCCAGTTTCCTCGATTTGATATGCCCAATTGTGTCCGTGCTTCATGCCCATCGCCGCAAACCTCCTCTGTCAGTTCAGGAGACAAGCCTGCGCTCTCCTCAGAAACGCACGTCTGACCCTGCCTCTCTTCGCTCCGCGGAGTTCACCTATTATTCTCACATGAACATTGAGTCGGAGAACACCTCTTGTGCAGATTGCGCAGGCAGAGTGTGGGTTCTGGTGCTCGATGAGATACGGTCGTCCCGTTCACCGAAACCCCTCCCTCCCCTCCCCAGGCAGCACTACGGCCTGCAGAGCTGCGTGTCACAGTCGGCACTGTCGCAGTCTGGATACGACACCAGACCGCGGGGCCCATCCACACACTGGACAGCGCCTTGACATTATGAGCCTCCCAGCAGCCCTGCAGTGACGTGTTTACTGGGAATAGGACCGACATTTTGGATCCGAGATGCGAGTGAAGTCTGAAGTTTCAGATTACGTTAATGTAGCAGGTGAATATAGTGAAAGTGTCTCTCGCCACCAACATCAGTACTTTACATAGTGAGACAATTATTTCCTCACTTTTCCAGATGTAAATGGCTGAAGGACTTGGTTGTTCACAGTCCACTGAGTGTTTAAGTCTGTCAGAATAAGGAAAATGGCCAGTAAGGTGCTTGACATCTCCTTGTGTATTGGATACCGACACCGTATGGCAGGGTAGAGCTACAGGTCCTCTTTTTATCATTGGCAATTGTGTCCCTGTTTTTTAAAGAAGAGGAAATGCATCACCGAAATGGCTGACATGTGACAGCATTTCATCTACAGAAGCATACAGTATCACAACTTATATGATTGCTTTAAAAATATTCTGTCCACAAAAAAAATCATTCTCCCTTTTGTTTCTCTGTAGTTCATTTTCTCCTAAAACATTTTTATGTACAACTTTATATAGTATCAACCAAATATTGGGGAAAATATTAGACTATAATTTGCAATATTATCTCCCAAAACTGAAAGCTATTTGTTTGTAATTGTAATGAGGTTTTCTGCATTTATTTTAGGTAGACAGCAAGTACTTGCTAACTAATGAATAAGCTGGTAAACCTGCTAACATGTGGCAATCCTTTAACAGCACACTAGATAATGCAAGTTTCCATAACATTGCATTCTAAAGCTATATTTGTTTCCTTTGTTGCCACTAGATGACTGCACTTTATGTGTCTGGTCTATGACAGTGTTGATCGAGGGATATTTTGCACCTCTGTCTATATATGTTGCTAGTCAACTTTGCCAAAATGGAGCCTCTTTGGTCGGTAGACATGCTAATAGGCTACAAGCTAGGTAGTAATAGCTATCACAGCTAGTAATGGCTAGCAATTTCTCTCACATGACGTGCAGAGAGGGAATGCTATAGTGTTCATGGGACACAAAAGAGAGATTTGGAATAAGTTGCCAATTGGCACGGTCATTGTCAAGTCAGTGGTCATTGTAGTTTTTTTTGTTGGAAACCTTGAAAAGTCGCTGTGTAGCTACAATTTATAATTTAATTGACTCTCAGAGTGTTTCAGAAACACAGATTTGGCTAACGTCAGCTTTGCTATGCA
Source organism: Aldrovandia affinis (assembly GCA_029706075.1). Lineage (NCBI taxonomy): Eukaryota > Metazoa > Chordata > Actinopteri > Notacanthiformes > Halosauridae > Aldrovandia > Aldrovandia affinis. Next base: position 1,000,067 of record JAINUG010000023.1, read on the forward strand.
GGTCTATACAGCTTTATAACCACATAGCTAGCTAGTTAATTAGGAAAGCACTTTTAAGTATCAACTGCCACTGTGTTTTGCTGGGCGGCACACATGCTCCAGAATTCCACTAATGTTGGTCAATGGGAAAATATGTTTTTAACCGTTGGAACACTTTAAAATGTACAAAGTGTTTCAGCACACCCATACAGAGCAACTAACGTTGGATATGGGTCTAAAGCTGACAATGTTTGGTGTCTGTAGCTCCAAAGCTTTACAGTGTAGGAGGAGGACATTTTATTTTTTGTTAGGAAATCATAGCCATGATAACAACCACGGCAGTAAGTCATTCTGACAGGTAACAATAGTCTTGCCATGTTTATCATGCAGACTAAATAGTCTGCATGTTATACAAGAAAAGACTAGATCCATTCCTTCAATTGCACAACATCAGGCTTGAATAGAAAGGGTCTTTTGAAGCACAGAAACTGGCACTGAATTTTTAAATAAGGCCACAGAGGCAATAGTTCCATATTGGAATAGAATGATTATTTATTGTTCCCAATACTATAAATAAGGAGGAGTTGTATTTGAATTTGTGAAGCCTTTTAATGAGCTGTAGAATACCAAATATGTTACAGTATGTCGTTCACATAATTTATTTCGCTTTACTCTTCAGAAAATCTACATAAATAATATTTAACATTTTAAGTGCAGTGAAATAACAAAAACATTTCTGAATTAAAAATGTCTTTGTGGTTTTTTGATAGTGCATAGTTTTTTGTTTTTTTTCATTGTGTTCTGACACGCTACATAATTGTCATTTTTTTCTGAAAATAATAGGGTCTTTGTAGCTGCGAATGTGTTTTTAAGCTGTGCGGCAAGTGGAAAACCCTGGTGGGAATGGATGAATAGTTAAAAGTATGATTGCAAGGTTCTTAGTTGCACGTGATCAAGACGTGCTGATTTTCAGAAACCCGAGCCGCAAAAATGTAGTTTAACTTCTAACACTGCGTTTAGCATCTCCGTCTTACCAAATATTTGCGGTTTGGAGATGTGGAGGAGAGTGATTAGGGACACGGTTCAGAGCAGATTTGTTGCACCTGAAGGGCTGTCATTAACATACGGAGCTACGATATCTCTCCGACGCGGCTCTCTGTTCGAGGGGCCATGCATGCATCGAACAGGAGTGGAAGTGATCAGAGAGAGCTCTGTAATTGTTCTGACATTTTCACTTAAATTTCAACAAACGAGTGGGGAAGACGTACAGAAATGCTCAACTTCTCCCAGATTATTTTTTTTACAATTGTTTTTACCATTTCCTGGACCGTCTCAAATTCTTTGATCAGTAGTAATAAATATTGTCTGGGCCACACACATTATTAGTTAAAATTGTGTGTCCCCACTCCAGCTCTTTTTTTTTTTTTGTCCCTTTCTTCCCTTCCTTCCTGTGAGTGAAGCTATAAATGGGACTACATGAGATTATGGATATAAGAAATGTTCAACAATGGAATCTGAAACAGTTGTGGAATTTTTCAGGACGCTCAATTTGTTGTGATTTGTGTCATGTGAATTACCTGAGATGCGGCACAGGCTTTGAGGCCACGACCAGGGCAGTTAGGAATGAATCGTTTTGCATATATCGTGGTTCACGCACTGTTATCTCCTAGTAGAATTTCGAATGGTTACAACAACAAACAAAAAAAATCTGAGGCAGCGTGAAGTCCCAGCGGTCTGGTCAGTTTCCACTGAGAATAAAGTGTGTAACAGCGGCCACTACAGGCAGTAGGTGTCCCTGCAACTCCTTTTTCTTTCTTTTCTATTTCTCCCTAGTTCTCTATTTCCCCTAGTCTCGGAAACCAGATGGTCGACCCTTGAGAAGTCTTGCCTTACCGTCCGTGAACAGCGCTTACTGTAGCAGCGATCGCCACGCCAGAGATGTGGCAACTTAAACGTTGGTCAGATTCTCAGAGGGCGGGTTGTGGAAGCGTTTTCTTCACCTTGCATCCACCTTCACAGACTTGAAGATAAAATATAATGGTTATGTCTCAAAAAGTGGGCGGGTTTATTGCTCTTAACTGCAGTGCTTTTTGCAGGCTTACAGCCGAGAGGGATGAGCTTGGCATGCGAGTGTAGCTCTCCTTCAGATTGAGGATCTTCAGTAAGACAAGGCAGAACATGTTCAGAGAGGTGTACTGTTGGGTCCGCACGTGGACAGGTATTCCAGTGCAGCTGACCAGTGTGCACTGCAGACAGATTCATGCTGCGTGTGTCTATCGGGACACAAACGGGAGGGTGGCATTCGTGATTTTAAAATGTGGTCAGTTTAACTTTTGGAAGACTGAAATTCTAAAATGACACTGCATTTCATTGTGACTTAAAGTGCACCGTTCTTGGGATGGCTCATCGTTGAGTTATTTTTTTGTGGTTGTTCTTTAGGATTTCACAAATAACTTGCTCTGTTGGGTTGCTGCAATTAATAGCAAATGTTTCTCTCCGAATCTAGTTGTCAATTTGTCACAATATGTTACTGCTGAGTGTTCTACCTTAGACAGCAACACTTTTCAAGGATGCAATCGGCAATAAGAAAAATACCTGTGCCTGATTGATCCCAACTACATATTCGGTTCTGACCAGTGAATTCCCACCATCGTTGATTGGACGTAAATTGATGTTTCATAGATACGTTGAACCTAATGCTCTGCCTACACGTGTATGTGTTTAGGGTAATTGTGTGGATTCTGGATGTTGATTAAATGTTTTTTTGGTGTTGATTTGATGAAGTAATTTGATTTGAAGAAATAACACCCTGTCAGACAGAGAGGGGAGTTGAGGTGAGGGCTGGCCAGGCCTTGTAACAAGGTGAATTCTCAGGTCTGTAGATCATTGCACTGTTAACCTGGTTGTGCTCAGAATATGCATGCAAAATGCCACACCTTTAAAGTCAAGTGAAGACAATTAGAAATAAGACTCCTGGACATTGTGCTTTATACCCTGATCTCCACAACAGAGCCATTGTCACCAAGCGCCATACCAGATGAGGAATGTGTCCACCAAAGGGAAGAGCGCCACCTACTGGCTCAGCTGTCCACTCAGTGGCAGTATGAGTACTGGCTAGATCCAGTCTTTGTTTCTTCCATAGGCCACCACTCTTAATAGGGTGGGGGTAGTTTCGGCGATCTAGCACATTTTCAGTGGGTGCCATTGTAATTAGAGGCATTTCAGAAACATTTGAAATGGCAGTGTTTCATTTGAAAAGACTCCCAACTTTGTGCACCGCTGTGAGGAACATTTGAGGATACGGTGCTGTGTAAGTTCAGAAATTAAGTTGAGAAGCAGACACGGGGGAAGCCTTCTCCAAAAATATACTCCAGCCACCAGTCTTTCAGTCTCACTTCCATATAGCTGTCCTCACTACCGTACATCAGGCACAGGGCCGTGTTCCTGAAATGGTCACATCTGCTGGGGAAATAAAACTGAAGAACTGTATGTGACTGAATGAAGTGAAATGATATTGGACTGCTTATCTACTTTATTGTAACCCAAGGACCTCAAGCTGAATATCAGATCGTCTTCGACAGACGATTTCTTCAAGGACTCTCCAGACAGCTTTGTGACATGCCAGCATGCTTCATTTGAGGCTCTGTCTGCCTGCTATTGAGAGTCCACAGTATAGACAAGACTCCTCTGTGCTTATTTAAGATGTTAGGATAGAAGTAATAATTGTAAAAAATATTATCATTATTATTATTGTCATATAGAACGGGACCCAGAAAATCTACTTAATACATTATGAGTTCAGTGGTCACTGAAATTAACAGCAATTATATCAGAATATTAAAAAAAGATTAAACCTGATTACATTATTACTAAAAATCAAATGATACTCACAGTTAAAAACAAAGAGCCGTAGTGTTCAGATAGATTGCTCCTAATTGTCTTGTGCTTCTGTAAACATTATGCTTGTGTTTATGGCTTGTTTATTTCAAGTCAATACCAAGGGTATTGGAAGAATTATACTTGTAGGCATAAGCTGGTCTTTTAAAGTGAATCTGTATTTGAATATCACAGATGTGACTGCTGCAGTGTAATGGACTGTTGTGTCACGTAGTTGGTTTCTGTTGATTAACCTGTGTGGCTCTGCATGAATTTGGCTGTTGAGATTGACATGGCCTTTCACCATATGACATTGATATTTAAAGATTTTAGTGAAGCCGTAGTTTCATAGTACTTAAACATTGCTTTGCTAGTTTCTTTCCTTTTTAAATTGTATTTGTTGTATAATTTTTGATGGGGTTTCTTGCAATTGTTTCAATAAGAGAGAGAGTGAGAGTTTCAATAAGCCATTAAGCCATAATCAAGCTGTTATAATCAAGCATTTAAAAAAAAATGTTTTAACGTTTTAATGTATTCACACATTTTATTTATGCCTGTAGCTATATTTTTAGAAAATGTTTGAATCCTGCCAAAAATTCATTTTAGGAAATACTAATTTAGCAATAGGTTAAGGCAGTATATTTGAGCACTTCAGTCATTGTGTAAGAAAATCTATTTTTTAAATATCTTCTCATATTTTGTAAATTATTTATAAAAATGTATAAATTATTTTTTATTTTTTATTTTTGTATTTTATAATATATTAAATGCCATCTGTGGCATTCCTCAGCCCTGTATTCATTAACACATTAACACAAGCCTCAGTGTATGGTAGTATCCGTCTGGGAGGGGTTGTGAAAAGTTAAAATTCAGCAGAGGTGAGTACGGTCAGTGTAAGAGCAGTGCAAAGTGATTTCATTTTATTTTTTGGAAGTGGAAGATTGAAGAGGCATTGACTTCATCGTTGGAATTGACCATGCACTCCCATGGCCCATTACTCCCAGTCATCTTCAATGCATTGTCAGGAAGCCATTAGGACAGTTCAATTCCTGACATAATTTGCAGATTGATGGTTGATTTTCACATCAGTCCATAGTCAAGGGCGTGCTACTTCCACCACAGAACAAGAATAATAGACTACTATTTTTCTGTTCTAAGTGTTTTATACATATTTGTTTTGTCTACACTGACTGCACAGGCATCTACATTATATCACTCACTTTGCTATTGACCTTCAAGTGACTTAGAGGTGCACTATCTAGCGATAGGAGAGCAGAGTTTCTCGTGGCCCGTACGCACACACTTTCATCTTCCCAGATTGCCGTATGGTTTATGAATACAATGCCAATGTCAAAAACAAAATATAAAAGAACTAGGACCGCAAGGGCACATTCTTGACTGCAATTAGCATCCTCCTGGCAAGTGAACACCCTTCATGTCCGTGGCTAAGTGGAAGATGTTAATTTATCTTTCCCATACCAAAAAAAAGGGAGCACTCCAGACCCCTTTAATGTAACTTCAGCATAATTTCCTATACAATCAGCATGTGTTGATGGACAGAGCCATGATGAACTATAGTCCTTCACACAGGCACATACACATGCAGTGTGCTCTCAAAACTACACACAAACACTAAAGGGCACATGCGTACACAGTGCAAGGGGGACTTGCTCAGTGTGGGCGGTGTGGGTCCAGTGCGTTTCTCCCTCCAATGAGTTTCCTAGCTGAGGTTATTAGTGAACAAGGTGGAGAAGAGACCTGTGGACACACTGGAAAACGTCCGTTCTCCTCTCTTTCTTAACAGGATACCTTCGGGGCGTCCGTAAAGCGCTGACTAACACTGAAAGTTGTGTGTGATGGAGGTCTGATCGGGGGCTGTTGATTGGTCAGGGAGGTAAGGGGTGCCCAGGGCAGCAAGCAGCGAGCTCATATATTTATGGCCGTAATTTCAGTGCATCCAAAGGGTTTTATATGACAGTCTTTTATTCATGTAAAGTTTTAGGTGCTACTGTTTTGAGAAATTACTCTGTTGTCGATTATTGTTAGACATGATTTTAATGTGAAAAGGAATGATTCCCACCAGTTTTCATGTTGGTGTACAGGTGTTTGTAGTGGTGAGAGCTGTCATGCAGAATGTGCTTTTTGTCTACCTCTGAGAGCCTCCAGCTTCATTGGTGCATTTTAGCCCATCTCCTTTCTAAGTGTAACTGTTGGGGCCTTATGGAGTAGTACTAACAAGACGTTACACACCCATACAGATATGCACGCACACACACACACGTGCACTCACACATACTCACACATAGAGACATGCGTGTGCACATGCAAACACAGGCACACTCACATGCATGTAAAATAAACCCACAACACACAGAATCACATAGCACGGTCTCCAGAATTGACCATTCCTCAATCAAAGCTGGTCTTGTTCCTCCTGCCGACTACAGCTATCTCTCCTCTGGGAGTCTTTACAAAATGGCTCCCGCTCCCTGCCTCTCTGCTCCCCTGCGTCCATTTTGTTTGTCTTTGCCAGAGCTGGCAGGTAGCAGGAGCAGAGAGAGGGGTGGAGATGGAAGTGTAGGAGGAGAGAGAGAGAGCAAGAGAGAGAAGCTTGACTAGAGGAGGAGGAGGGGGGTAATGGAGGGTGATAGGAATACAGAATCTGCCCTTTCTTATTTAGAGGCTTAATTGTTGCCGACTGACTGCATACAAACAAGCAGCTTTGCAGCCCCCTGGAACATTTCCACATCCTCTCTCAAAGAGCTGACCTTGGTCAGACGCCATAAACGGTTCTTTTCCATTGGCCCGAAAACGTTCTGGCAAGCGACGCAGCTGCAGGCAGCCGCGCCCCTTCCCACCCCGCCCTCCTCCCCCAAGCGGCCTATCCAGTGGCAGAAAGGCGCTGACGGCACAGGAGAAGTGCGCACGGCCCCGCGCTCGGCCCCGCGCGGCCCTTCTGAGACGCAGGCGGCACAGCCCCCACCAGGCGGCACAGCCCCCACCAGGCGTTGGGTTACGCAGGCATACGGTGCAGTCGGCCCGGGTCCACAGCGCCGGGCCCGCTCCCTCTCCAGCAAGGCGAGCCTGCGGGACGCTAAAGCCGCTCTCCTCGGGGTCTTGTGCTTAAGTCGCGCTTCCTCTTTAACCCCGCCGTCTGCCTCCCCTCCCCCTGCCCTGCCCTGCCCGGCTGTGACTCTGCGCCTCGGCGCGGCACAATATGGCCTCCGTATTGTGTCTGTTCCGCGGGGTTGTAAGCGGCGCTGCGTAGCTGGGCCTGTTGCACGCTTATTTCCGTGTCATCTACCAGGAGGCTAATGCAAGGAAAACATTTCCGACACAGCCTTCTTTCTACGGCGAGATGGGCGTCCCTGAGGCCTGCGTTTGCTTATGATTATACAGAACAGATGGCAGCACAGCATGGTCATATGTCTCACACACAGACACACATTGGCACACGTCAGTACCCACCCACCCACACGCACGCACGCACACGTTCACGCGCGCACCCATGGACACATGCAGTATGCATGCACATGTACACACACACACACACACACACACACACACACACACACAAGCACACTGGAGAAGTGTGGGTGGACACCTTATCCAAACGCTCCAAAGCTCCTTTCCCCCCCTCTGTTGTTCAGCAGTGAAGACGATATCCCATTCAGTTTTTTTGCTTTGTTTTATTTATTTTTTAATCATGTATCTGTTTTTCAGGTCTCTCCAAGTTCAGCCGTGGTTCGGTTTCCCTCCTACTGAGAACAGATCCCACCATTTCATGGACAAAGGTAGCTTTACCTGCAGCATCTGGCTCCGTGATTGGTCAGGACTGGCCAATGGGCTGTCCCGAGGTCACGGCGCCGTGTACGATCGCATAGCTGCTCCACAGAGGCAGTTTGGAGCTGAGGATAAGCATTTGGTCGACAGCGTACGCCTCGAGCGTATACTCGCCTGCGTAACCAGCACAGCTGTGTACGGACGCACGGGCGTAGCCAGACAGAGGCAAAGGAACACGCACAGGCTGCTGTCGTGTCTCGAGGATGTGTTCTTTTATCCCCAGATCCTCTTTTAATCAGACCCACAGGCCTGTTCCCTCCTCTGAGGGCCGTGTGCTGTCCCTGACCTCGGCAGCATGTGGATGCAGGTTTCATTCCCCCGGATTTCTTTCCTGGAGCGTTGCAGTTCAGCAGGATACTCATCCAGAGCTGCCTCCGTGAACACCCCGCATCAATATTATTATGCCATATTAAAACGGCAAATAAGTCAATAAGCCAAAGTTGTGTCGTGGGTGTGTGTCTTAGAAATGATCCGACGTTTCCTCGGTAACCTCGTTAAGAGGGACAACAGGGAGAAGTGGTACGTGTTCGGTATGGGAGCGGTTTGTTCATTTCACCTCATTGAAATCGTACCGCTTCCAGAGATGTCCAGCAGCCTCTCTGCTAATCTCATTACATTTGAGCTTCTACTTATCCGCATGAAACGTGTCAGTGTCACTCAGATGGTGTCTCCTCAGGACGATTGTCTTTTTCGTGGCATTCTCGTGAAGAGCAACTAGGGTTTCATGCCTCCAGTATTTTTGTATATTATTATATGGTCATACTTTTAGTAGTAGTATTATTGTCGGGTCATACGTACATTAGACTTGGTAATGCATGCCATGTTGAGTTCAGGGAGTTCAGGTTGTTTATGATGGACTTCATAAAGGATATTTTGGATTTGAATTAGGTTCTCGGGGCTTTTTCCTTTCAAGGAATTTAATAAGCTAAAATGATAAGCGGGCTGCTTTTCTGTGTTATAAATGTTTGTGTGTCATGAATGACAAAAAAACTGTACTGTTGGGATGGATTTTTGTGTTCTTGCGTGACGTTGTTTTAAACCTGCCCTCGAACCCAATTCATTTTTACCTGTTTGTTTTAGCGGGCACTTGCTTTTGCCAGAAAATGGCAGTTGAACCACCAAAATGTTTGGTGATCTGCAAATTTCGATCAAATAGCTCATGGATTCAGTGGCTTCCAAATGCTGAACTGTTCACTTCTAGTGTCAGAAAGACATTTTGAAACTTCAATACCTTACTTAAAAAACGTCAATACCTTCAATAAAAACTACTCCCTTTCCTCCTCATTGGCATTATAGCAGTGTGCATTCTCGCGTGTGTAAGCGTGTGCTTGAGTGTGCATATGGGCCTGTGTCTGGGAACAAGCTTGTGCTCGAGTCCACGTGTGTGTTGGTGTGCGCTCCATATGAACAGCGAAATGGTCCTCTGTGCTTCCCCGGCCTCGTAAGGCTCATATGAGCCCCAAAGGTTACTGGGAGGTTACCCTGTCTGTCTGCTCCCAGAATACCCCTGCCCTGTTTCCAGGCCTCCAGTGCGTAACAGGAGCTTGTTATCTGCTGTCCATGACATAAATAGCTGTTTATGCCTGCTCCATTAACCTGGGGCAGGAGTCTGCGTTTCCCTATTTAAAGCGCTCCTGTCTGGATTCCTCCGGAGCGGCGGGGCTGTGGGGCTGCCATTGCTGGCGGGTCCGGGGGCAGGCTGGAAGGGGCAGATGTGTAGGGAGGCCTGTCGCACGGGCGCAGGGGCAAGAGGGCCATACCCTTTCAATGTTTCTTGCCCCGGCCGGCGCCATCTCAATTCCCAAACCAAAAAGGCAGGGAGGCCCCTTTTTCAACCCGCTCGCTAACCCTAACCGAGATCCGCTCCGTCGGTGGAGTTGAATCACAATTACAAGCCAACGGCAAAACTATATTGATTAAATTAAATATTTCTCGCTGATATTAACTGTGTCTTGTTTTTTGTAATTGTAAGAGGTATCCCATTGACTCTAACATTGTTGATTTCTCCCCCTCCAGGAGATGTGTGGATGACTGGCATGCCTTTGGATAGGAACAGCTGTTGGAACAGTCAGAAGGTGGAATATCAGCTCCCGGGTATTCTGGTCTGCAAAGAAGGCCTCTCTCTGAGGTTGTGTGCGTGCGTGGGTGAGGAACAAGAAGTCACGCCGCCTCAATAGAGTGGCAGGTGTGGGAGCAGGCACTCACAAAATGGCCGCCGGGCTGGCCAGAGATTAGAACACTGCGCATCCGTATGCAGTCTATGCCCTTTGGCTCTGCGCTGCCTTCGTACAGTGACAGCCACTGTAGATCATTGTGCTGTCAGTCAAGCCCCCACTAGCAGTGTAGCTCAGTTTCCTCATGCCGAATCCATCACTGCTTCACAAACACTTCCAAAAAAGCACAGATTCTTCTAGAGCAATGGAGTCAAATGGGGGCCTTTTCTAAGCAACACCCTCATGCAGGAATATAGTGCAACATCGATGGCAATTAGTGAATATGTGTACATTTTGTAAATAACAATAACAGTGGTACTATTGGTCTGCTCCAGCATCTGGTCTGTAAATCTAAAGATCTGGAAGCTATCCTGCATGCAAAGTCAAAAATGTCTATTCAGGATATATAGTATGTATAGACACACATTTTCACAGTGTTTGTATTAATGATGTGTGTCTGTGTGTGTGTTACCATTGAATGGTGTCGGGTGGGTTGAAGGGCTGAGACGGCTGGCCCTGTTATGTGTGTGGGGGGGACATGCTTTCACCATTGTGTTAGTCACCTTCGTGAGATGTCTCCCCCCCCCTCCCCTCAGCTTGAGGTAAACCACACTCGAGCCTTCTCACACAAGAGATTTCCAGCCCTAACCACAGCCCCTCACTCAAAACCACAGTATGAGCTGGCTCCTCTGTGTGTGTGTGTGTGTGTGTGTGTGTGTGTGTGTGTGTGTGTGTGTGTGTGTGTGTGTGTGTGTGTGTGTGTGTGTGTACGTACACAGTATACACGTGTGTACAGAATATGTGTGTGTGGTCACATATTTCCATTTTAATTTCTCATTTATAAATTCGACATTTTTCTTCCAATGAGTGCATCTTAATGTAAATTGCCTATCAGAATTGATAGATTTTTTCCTCCCTAAATTCAAAAATTTGCTTCCAATTAATAAATCAATGTTGCCATCTCAAAGTGTATGCTGTGCATTTAAAAAAAAGGTTTAACTGGCCTTCTTCGAGAGGAGAGTAAGGTTGTGACTCGCTCTTCTCTGCTGAGCGTGAGGTGAACGCGGCAGTAATCAGTGCGCAGAGAGGCGCGCCGGGCAGAGACAGGTGTGAGAGGAGGGAGGAGGCGGGCCGTGGGCGCAGGGCTAAGCGGTGGCATCTGATCCGCACGCTGTCCGTCCAGCCGAGCTGTAAACAAGGACCCCATGAATAATGTATCACAATCGGGCCGCTCGGCAGCGGCGGTGGACTCTCGCGCATTAACCAGCTGCGCTACGCGGCTCAGCGCAAGAGTGATGCCAGCTGAGTGGCGGGTGCCTCTCTGCCACGGCTGCTTGAAAAACAGGGAGAGTATGCGCTCCTGCTTTTAGTGCGGCGCGCCGCGTAGACTCTGCGTAGGTCGGCTGATCTTTACGCCCCGCGGATCAGCCGGTGCGTGGGGGCACAGCTGACGGGGACGAGCCAAGCGAAAGATCAGCGAACGGCCGCGACAGTGCGCCGTAATGCCCTGAGCTGCGATTCTGCGGCCCTCCCCCTGCACTCGGGGAGGGGCCTGCCGTCTCGTTTGGCATCTTTCTCGTTGTTCGGTAATACGTGCCTCGCCCCATCTGCTTATGAACAGGCTGTGCTGTCTGGTGGCTGTGCTGTCTGATGGCCCTCCTCCTCTTTCCTGTTCATGGTGTTTTGCCCTGTTTTCGTCATTCTTTCAGATGGAGGAAACCTCGGAGCTGACACTCAGTGGCAGTCTACCCTGTTGGCGTTTACCCACGTCGCGCTTTAGAGGTAGACCCGTTTACAATGGTAAGAATTTAAAAGAAGTGAGATCAGTCCCTGGCCTCTTCTGTTTGACTCGCACCTTAACCACAGCAGAAGTGGGTATGGTTTTTGACCTTACGGAAAGACGGAGTGGGATCCCCCTCTCACAGGGCACGGTGGAGACGGCGTAAGCGGGGTAATTGGTCTCTTTTCCGACGCCTTGTCGCCAGGCTGACTCTGTTTTGTGTATGTGTGACCGTTTATTCTCCAGCCAGTACTGGAAAGTGACCGTGGCTGATCGCAGGAGTCAGAATGGTGGAAAAAGACTGTCCTTTGGGGTGAGGTAGTAGGTTGTATAGTTTTAGGGTTACACCCTTCCTGTCAGATAACTATACAACTTACTGTCTTTCCTGAAGTGGCTGTAATGTCATCGCCTGTGGACCCCGTGGGGAGAGCGCTTACGGTTCGCTACACATAACGGCACATCACAGGAGAGGTACTGCGTCCATGTGATATCCAGACCCAGGTCTGTTTCTGCTTCGCTTCTTTTTCATTGACCTTTTCGCCCTTTTTCCACTGTTGGATAAGAGTGTCCCAGGACACGGTGGGACAGAAGTGTGGTCGGGTGGGTCCAGGGTTCATTCCGTCCTCTGATGAGTTTGTCCTGTCGTCCTCGCCCCCTCCCTCCCTCCCACTGTTACCAGCTGATGTTCGCACAGGCTGAGGTAGTAGGTTGTGTGGTTTCAGGGTAGTGATTTTGCCCCATCAGGAGATAACTATACAACCTACTGCCTTCCCTGGAGGGCAGCAATACAGCACTCCACTCCACGCCCAGCAGCGGGGATCTCCTGTTCATTCCCAAAGGAGGAGGGTGTAACGATTCATAAAATAAGAGCCCTTTTAAATCACGGCTTCATCTGTACCCTCGGACCTGAGCTATATCCTACACGCGCAGCGGTGCCACTCCCGAGAGATTATGGGAATAATCGACTCTCCCCTTCGCGTCTCGTGTCTTCGTGCGATCCGTCGCGTTGTCCTGGTAACCGTGCCGTGGTCAGCTTTCAAAATCGCCTCAGAATTTTGTACGATATGAGTTGGAAATTTATAGAGCAATAAAAGAAATTTTCTGAACGGTGTTGTGCTGACTTTTATTTCAGTTTGTCTTCACTGATTACTGGCTACTGTGTTTGAGTTGTTATTACTTGAATTGCAATGCTTCTAAATGATGTCCTGATGTCAAGCTTCATTCACACTTCACATACTAGCTAGGGAAGGCAAGGTGTTGCTAGTGTTTTTCATGTTAAAATGGAGTCTAATGGTGTCATTTAACTTTTTAAAATGTTTTCAATCACAATATTATTGGAAAAATGAGGATAACTTAGCTGCATATTTCTGTTTGAGCATCTGTGCCGAAGACCTGGAAATGGCATCAAAGTGTTTTGATTGATTTTCTTCCCATTTATTTTTGGATGCTGAAAGTTGAAAGTACCGTCTGTACCTTTTTTACCTCGGCACACAGAAGGTCAAATCCTCCTCACACGGTACCCTCCAGCTCTCTGATTGGCTCAACGTTTGAAGGGTCTTTGCCGACAGCTGGACAAGATTCTATACCTATAATCGGAGAAAACTGCTCCACACTGTCCAGTCAGCCATAGTTGGCGAGATATGTCAGATCTCTTGGCGTAAGTGTGTTATTTTAATGGTGCATCAGTGTGCTGCAGTCCCACTGTGTTTCTCTGTCTTTCTGTTCTGGCAGGGTGTGTTTATTTTCTGTGTGTGTTGCTCAGTGTGTGGTTTCTGTGTCTGTACAGGTCTGCGCGTGTCACAGTAGTTTTGTGTGTGCTTGTGTGTGTGCTTGTGTGTGCGCTTGTGTGTGCGCTTGTGTGTCCTCCGCTGTGTTTGTCTCAGCGCATTTGTGCCTCGGTGTGTCTTTCTCTTTGTCTCAGTGTGTTAGTCTGTGGGTCTCAAACAGTGTCTTTGTGTGTGTGTGTGTGTGTGTGTGTGTGTGTGTGTGTGTGCGCGCTCTGTGTTCATCTGCATGTGTCTAAGTGTGTTTGCATCCCAGTGTTGGAGGCTGTACAGTCAAGGTGCAATGGATCCCAGAAGGCCCAGCAGGAGAGGCCTGTGTGGATAACGTGTACCGTAAATAAAACATGGCCATCACTTCAAACGGCCATTAAGCAATGTTCACTTTACTGCTGTACGGCTGTGGGAGAGAATGAACGAGCAGGACAGCTTTCACAGGCTCCCGTTACACCGCTGCAGTATTTATGACCGCTGGCTGGCACACAGCAAGTGACACACAGAGCAGTACGTGCCGGCTGGAGACCGCCTGGAAAAGGCAGTGAGAGCCCTATTGAGGCAGGGGGCATTGAGGGCTTGTGTCTGTGTGTGTGTGTGTGTCTGTGTTTTAGCATGCGTGTGTGTGTTATGTTTGTGTTTGCGTGTTTTTGTGTGTTAGCGCACGCATGTGTGTGTTTGTGCGTGGGTGTGCTTGCGTGTGCGTGCGTGCGTGGGTGTGCGTGTGTGTGTGTGTGTGTGTGTGTGCGAGCGTGCGTGCGTGCGTGTGTTAGCCAGGACCCTGCACCATGCTCATGGTCAGACAAAGATGTCCAGTTTGAGTAACAGACCGTGAATATTCCCCAATTCAGTTTCAGTTTCACAGATGTAGATTTCCCGCTCGGTCACTTCCGTACCACACTGGTGAGGATGGCCAGTATTCCCTCTGACCATGACTGTCACACTTTCCTGTGTGAACAGCAGCACTAGCTCAGGATTACACCCACGTTCCCTGAACTGCTAGTTTCCTTAGCCAAGGAGTCTTGTGTCACTCGTGAGGGGTTATTGTGACAGGAAGTGTAAAGACACAGCAGACCACATCCAACGGTATTCTCCCCACCTCAAAGTGAAACACAGCCGTTGGCTCAAATCAGATCTCATCTCCTTATTCTGGGACACCCTTGTCAGTATCCACTCTCTAAATGTGAATTGTGATGGGATCAGTGGCCTTTCCCTCCGGGTATAGATGAGGTCTGCTCTCAACCCCGAATATGGAAAATCAGGAGGTAAGTTCAGAAATATGAATGAATGGATGTCCATTCATAGGTCCATGTTTGTCAAATTGTGTCGATCGTGTTGTCTGAGTAGCAGAACCTCTTTCCCAGAAGCCCATTGTTCCTACTCCCAAACGTAGGCGTCGGTTTATCTGTCGGTTCAAACGTTGATCAAACGTAGGTTGATCTGTACCAGGGCAGAACAAAATGACTGCTGGTTCTGACGAGCCCCCGCCAGCCACCATATTGAACCGATATGAGTCTTGGCTTTGGAGCGAGAGGAGGGCGAGTTGAATACTAAGAGAGGGGAAACAATTCTCCAGTGTGCGGTTTTTCACTGGCGGAGAGATCCGAGCCGTCCATGAGACGCAGGCTTCGCCCTCTGTCTGAGGGGTCACAAGACAATAACAGCTTTGTTGACTTATTTAAATATGTTCTAGTTTTGCTTTTTTTTGGGTGAAAGTGTGTCCCGCAGGGGAGAGGTCAGCTGCGAAACTGTACTGGGACTCGGAGAGTACTGTACTCACACGCACACAAACACAAATGGTTCTTTAACTGAAGACACTGTAGACTCTGCACCCGTGTGCAGGACCGTGTCACCTTGGTATTGTACCTCTGTCTGCACACAGAGAACACTTGTACGTGTTTGACCCGTCTGCTTTATGGTATACCGGAGTATCCGCTTAAAATATAATCTGTGAAAAAAAGGGTGAATCAGGCTTCCGAAGATTAGGAGGGACTCCATTCACTCTGTCGACATTGTCACATTTTCTTATAGCCACCAGCATGCTGAACGTCTGAATTTAACTGTGATTAACGAGACAAGCCTCTCAATACACGAAACAAGCGGCTTTATATTCATAAAGGAGGTTTGATCGCCACCTAGCGTGATTTTATGGAAGTACACTGAGCAAAATGTACAATGGCCTTGACCTGAAATAACGATTAATCAATGGAGTTAAATAAATCGTATGGGTTTGATTTTGATTTTATTTTTAATATACTCATTTCAAGTCCTTTCCGGCAATGTTAACGTTTTGAAAATCAAAGATTACAAATGTATACAGACGCCATGTCTGGGGCTTATTTCGATTAAACGCAATCAAAAATATGCACTGTAATTTGGGGTTTGAAGATGGGTGAAGAGTTTAAATGTCTGCAATCAGTAGAAACGAGAGGCATCTTTGCTGATGGTAGGTTATACATTTCATCATCAATGTGGACTGCTAGGAGATGAAAAAAATAAGCTATTATTAAAGATAAGAAAAAAATGTATCAGTTATATACCAACAAGTACATTGCATTGAATCAGCCCCGAGGAGCCTGTGTGGAGCATGCTTCATTCTGCTATTCACCAGCAGGTGGTGCTAGAGGCTCTTTTATCCATTAGTACCTACATGCATTTAAATATTTTTGAATATCCTGCTGAATAATGTTTTTTGTAGGATTGTGATTTGTTTCAAGATGAAGTGAACGCTTTGGATCATCACTACAAAGATGTAATGTGATGATATTATTCTTTTTTTTCTGCATTGTCTTGGTGCAAACTGTAAAACACCCACATTTTTGTTGCATAGCTTTAATGTTTGAGGGCTACAATATTTTTCTATCTATCTTTGTAGGCTGTGTATGCTTGTATATTCCATAAGCTACCTTAAAGCAATACGTAGGGTTACATTTGTCAATTCAAACCAACAATTGGTGCAGTCGTGTCATTAAGTTTCTTCCGCTGGGTGAAATATGTACTGTGCCGGAGACCCGAATTTCAAGTCTGAGCGAGTGTGAGGAGCCGCACACTGAATGGTATAAGGACATGCACCCCACTCATGATTCTAAGCTGTAATGTGTCCCCACCAATGCTTAAGCTGTAGCCAGAGATCAATTAGGATTTTCCTGTAGGTGAGAGTCATTGCTGATTCTTGAATAATTCTGGATGATTTTGGTGTGTGTGGTTTTTTATTATTATTTTGAAGCACTTATCTCTCTCACCTGTTGTAAATTGGATCACAAAGATGGCATTGCGTGTATAAGGAAGCAGAACATCCCATCCGGTATAATCTCACTTTTTACCACGTTAAAAACTGAATCATACATGTATTTTTAGGGAAGGTTGTGTGCTGAATGCCTATCAGATTGTGAAATATGACTTGGACAGAGTTCTTTTTAAGGAGGAACTCTCGCTGCCAGCTGCCCGGAGGCACTGTCTGTTCCCTCCTCTGGGACGTTGTGCAATAAACTTGTATCTTTGCAGTTTTATTTCTTTTCTTTTTTTCCCCCGACTTACAAAACTCCACAGTGTTTTGATTGCAAGCTTGGAGCATGTCCAGGGAATACTGTGAGCTGGCGATCACCGGGCCCCATCGGGGGTGCGAGTCTCCTGGCCATCCAGTGGCACGTTGGCTGGGGCCCTCGGGCGCTGGGTCCAAGCCCAGGCTCAGAAGCGATGCTGAAGCGCCGTGGAATTAAATGAAGGAAGACAAGACTGATGCAACAGCTGAACACTAGGGCCCCTCGTTAGGACATTTCCAACCCAAATGCACAAAACCGCATAAGTGGATATCAATCCCCCATTTAAAGCCTTTTAGACATCAGCACTATTTTTATGTGAGTTTTGTAATCCCAGCCGTCAGATGTTGTAAAACGATTCCTCAAATATGCAACATCTGATATGAATAGGTTGCACAAATTGCAAAGAAATTGAACTGGAATTCAAAATGTTGCAAAATGTAAGTTTAGTATTGTGTGGTGTAATCGTGCAGGGAACTGGGAACTTGTAACTCAGAGGTTGCAGTTCAATTCCCTGGTGGGGCACTGCCGCTGTACCCTTGAGCAAGGCACTTCACCAGAATTGCTTGTAAATAAATGGATAAATGGATTGTATATCAGAAGTGTGAGCTGTGTAAGTTGCTCTGGTTTTGATGATCTGCTAAATGTAAATGGAACTTTGGAATGATGGCTCTTGC
Source organism: Aldrovandia affinis (assembly GCA_029706075.1). Classification (NCBI taxonomy): domain Eukaryota; kingdom Metazoa; phylum Chordata; class Actinopteri; order Notacanthiformes; family Halosauridae; genus Aldrovandia; species Aldrovandia affinis. The sequence goes on from JAINUG010000023.1 coordinate 1,017,749, forward strand.
AAAACAATTAGCAAGACAGGGATGGTTCTCATTGATCTCAAGATTGCATCACAGTGCCAGTAATAATATTGGTCTTAAAATGATTTGCAAAGCTCTTGCCATCCACTTGGAATGTGTTATTCTCTCATTAAACCACTCCGATCAGACAGTTTGTGACAGACATGTGCAGACTAATTAATTTAATGAATGTAATGTAAAGAATCCGATACTGACACCATTACAGTTATTTGGTCCCTCGGCAAAGACCCACCTCTGAAAACATCCCAAACCTGCCCTGAAATGCTTAGACCTTAACATCTCTCTTTACTTAAGAGAACTTCACCTCTGTAACTTTAACCACTGCGTAAAACCACAAAGGAAAACCTTGAGAGATGGAACGCATTGCCTATATCAGTAATGGGCCGCAGTGCTAAAGTAGAAATGTATATATTACCTAGAATTATGTACCTGTTCTTTATGGTGCCTGTCAACCCAACCTCCCATTGACTCTGGCTTCTGGAAAATGTAGCAATACTGAAAATGACATATAACTCCAAGATCCATCTAACCAAACAGATTTTCAAAGTTATTTGTAATCATACACTCTGATATTGAGACCTGTACACAATTCACCAATAACATCCTTGACTAACTACTTGAATGCCTTACGGCTCTGCCCTTCTGTCCAAATATTCTAATCTAAGGCCATTGATTAATTATTTTTGTTAATATTATTGTTATTACTTTTATTATTATAGGGGGCCAAGCCTCAGAGGTCACAATGTCAAATTGAATGTGAAGTGGTTAAATGGTACAGTTGAAATGTTTTTGTTTTTTGTGTATGGTTACATTGGACTACAACTCAAGATGGCTGCTGTTTAAAAGACTACATTGACCAATATGAGCAATGTAAAGCTTCAGCACTTGTGTGAGAGCTATATAGGTAAAACTTTAATTCAGTTATTTACTAACTATCATAACTTTTTTTTGTTAATAATATAACAATGTGTTATATAAGCAATTTAGCTTATTTTATTTTATTTTATGTAGTCTACATTGCTTCACACATAGGCCTATTGCATTGTAAATATTTTGTAAGAATAAATATCTGTTCATGTGTAATGCCTACTAAAATGTATTTTCCCTCGCTGTTTTTGCCTTTTCTTCCCTTGATCCCTTTGTCTAATTACTTGAAAATACAAACGTGAAAATCCAGTCCTTGTTAAGTTTCTTTGTTTCTATTGGTTGCTGCTAGGTCTCATTGTGTCCCCTTCAATGTTACAATATTATCTTTTGATTAGGCCATCTAAACAGTACTGTGGCAGCACCTACTCTTATGTGTTATAAAATCTGCCAAGCAACCTTTTTAGTATTTAAATATGAAGTATTCTATTATTTTGGTAGTGATTCAGTATTGGCATATCATTGGCATAGCAAAAAAGACAACCTTTCAAGAAATTATAAAAGCTATTTCATGTTAGACTGACAAGTTTTAGTCACATGGTGTTTTGGATAAACCTTTTTAGTCACAGAGTGGTGAAACGATGACCATGCACAACTGATAGGGCAAGCTCTCTATTGTACCAAATGACTAAAATGGAGGTAAATTGAGAAGTTTTTTTTTTTTTTTTACTTGAGTGCCCATCAATGTATTTTGTGTGAAAGTTCAATATAATAAATAGATCATTAGAGTTAGGCCCGTGAAAGAGTTGAAGAAGCAGAAATGGATCACTGTGTACTTTTCAGCTCTGAAGTTCAGTATTCGGTGTTAAAGATTCTTTTTTGAAGCCTTAGTTCATGTCAAATCTGAAGAGAAAATGTAACTTTTGACATCTAAAGTTGTTGCAGGACTGTTCATTCAAATCATTGCCGATTCAGCCATGGAGATGATTTCCTAACCTGCACAGTGATTCATGCGCTCCACCTTTCTACGCTGGACTGGACACGATCTGGGGGGAAAGGACAACAAGGCATCAAGGTTTGCAGGTGAGGTATTTGTAAGTTACAGCATAGACCATATTGAACACTGGAATCTTGTCCTTTCGGCTCTATTACGTCGTGCCACACCAGCTTTTGTTGTGGCTTCACACTGGAATCAAGGCTTGTAATACATGGCTGTTGGTGAAATACCCTAGGTGGCGGCATATACCCTCAGCGTCAGTTTTCAAAGCGCAGTACTTCTCATGGAAGGTACGAAGTTGCGTTTGGGACTTTCAATGCCAACTCAACAAGGACCATTGTCTGACACACTGAGATTTTACTAGAAAAACTCACCTGCAAGAATCAAGCAAAATATTTTGGCATCTGATTGATCTAGTGCTAGATTTAGAATGAAAAGGAAACAGGTGTGCTAGCCTGGAGCACAGGGTTTATGAACTTGCGTGTAAAATACTGACCTTGTTACAATGGAACATTTGAAAACCTTTTATTAGGATTATTATTTATTTGGATGATTGTGGCATCTTACCTGAGACCAGGATGATTTTCTGGTCGAGATCTTTCTCACTATAGGTTGACCTTTAGCAGGTCGCAGGTCAAGTAGGAAATTAAAATATGGATAGCATTTTTTAACTTAATGTAGCTGAAACTAGAATTATATTTGTGTGTGTGTGTGTGTGTGTGTGTGCGTGCGTGCCTTGTGTCAGCGGTTCAGGCTAGTGGTGGTGGTATAATGGTGTGGGGAATGATTTCTTGGCACATTGTTAAAATGCGTTAATATCAATTGAGCATTGTTAAAATGCCACAGCCTACCTGAGTCTTGTTGTTGACGATGTGCATCCCTTTATGGCCAGTTATGTGCAGCTGACAAATCTGCAGCAACTGCGTGATGCTATCATGTCAACATGGGGGCAAAGGGGGGTCCTACCCAGTACTAGAAAGGTGTACCTAATAAAGTGGCCACTGAGTGTATAGTACACTGTGTTTTTATTCACACCCTTGATAAAGATGAACAAAAGAGATCATATAAAATAAACTATATAAGTAATGAATATATTTTATGCTCAAAAAATTTAGAAAATTATATTCTTTGATAATAATGCATTGGCACGGAACCACAATCGAACGGTTAACAAATTATCATTTTTTCCCCAGAAAGATCAAGAATCACAAATATTCACACCCCTGTTATCAGTAACATGGCCGAGGGTTCCTCCCTCCGCCATTATAACAGCAAGTAGTCACCTTCTGTAGTATTGTACAAGGTTATGTAACTTCTCAACCATTCCTCCATGCAGAATTGTTTTAGTTCCTTCAGATTCAGTTTGTGGACTGCTTTTTTTAGTTCAAACCACATATGTTCAATTGGATTCAGGTCTGGAGACTGAGATGGCCACATCAGGTCATTGATCTTGTGCTCTGTCAACCATTTCTTAGTTTCTTTGGACATATGTTTGGGATCGTTGTCTTGTTGGAAGGTCCATCTAAGGCCAAGGTGTAGCTTCCTGTCAGAGGGATCAAGGTTTTTGGACAAAATATTTTGGTACATGCTGGAGTTCATGGTTCCATCTATTTTAATAAGGGCCCCAGGGCCTGTGGGTGCAAAACAACCCCAAAGCATTAAAGATCCACCACCATGTTTCACCGTAGGCATGAGGTGCTTCTCAACATTACTTGCATTCTTTGGATGCCAAACATAATGCTGATGTGCATGTCCAAAAATGTCCAAAAAGACACGGTTTCAATTGTGGTTCAGATCTAGTTTGATGAATTCAAGATGCCTTTTTCTGTGAATTCCTTCTTGCAGCTCTGCCATAAAGGCCATTGTCATGTAGGCGTCATTGAATGGTAGCTTTATACACCTTGTAACCCCAAGATGCTAGGTTGTTTTGGACATCTTGAACTGTGCCCCTCAGACTTATTTTTGCCTCTCGAACCATCCGTCTCACTACAGGTGGGGGCAAGATAGACTTGCGTCCTCTACCTGGCAGGTTAGCCACTGTTCCAGTGGCCTTAAACTTCCTAATAATTGGCACAACAGTGGAAAGCGGTATGTTTTTACTTTTTTGTTTTTTGTAGCCATCTCCTGATCTGTAGAGGTCAATAACCTTTGTGTGATGCTTTCAGGTAGTTCTTTGCCTTTCACCGTGATGATGGCTGACCACAGTATTTCAAACGTGTGTTCCCTCCTTTTTATACCCTAGGGAAACAGGAAACCATTGTAGGCCACTGTATAGTTCTATAACCTTCCAATGAACTTCAAATAAGTTGTATATTTATGAAGATTTGTTTTTGTTGGATTACATTTACAAGAATAGTTAGGGACATGAATAATTGTGATCCAGATGTTTTCTGGAATTTGTTTATTAATAAAACAATATGTTTTTCTGAACAATTGTATTAATGTAGGTTTGGAATTTTCAGATTTTTTAGCATAAAATATACCTCATTACTTATATAGTTTATTTTATACGATCTCTTGTTCATCTTTATCAAGGGTGTGAATAAAAACGGAGTCTACTGTATATATACAATTGTTTTCTTCAGTCCTTATTCTGCACAGATTTCTCACCTATAATATACTGATGCTTCGTAATTATCATAAAATGAGTACTGATTGTTAGATAACCTGTAAAACACTGTCCTTGCTATCCCTGTGTCTACCCTTATGTTTACATTGCTATTATTGCACTTTTAAGAATTCTTCTTATGCCTATAATTAGTTCTCTGTACGAAGGCATTTTAAATTCAAAGACTTGCAGCCCAATACCATCTTGTACTTGTACCATCTATTCCAGTACTTCTTGTACATTCCTTTCAAAATTATATTATCCATTATCCCACTGTTTGTAGAAAGGGATATTGTGTGTTGGATGGTCTTGATTACATAATCTCAGGTATTTATTTTTACGTCGTGAGCTTCTATGACTTTGCGTTGAAAAGAAAGCTGCAATTGGAGTCATATTTCAATGTCAGCGGGCGTCCTCCTCAAGGAAAAGTTTGCGCCTTTTTATTCGCTAAACCCATAGGTGTGTCAGTAGGTGTGTGCGCTCGTTTTTCCAACTGTCAGTCATGTCGTCATTTCCGACGGGCAGGCACTGCTTGCTGGCTGTGCAGTGTGTAGGATTTTGACAGCAGTAGAGCTCTGGCGACGAACAAGGCCGTGTGTGAGGGGGCTATATTTTCTCCTCGTTCCTGCCGATACGAGCGTTGACAGTCTCCCAGCCAACTGCGACTCCCGACGGCATGGCGGTTTCGGACTGGGCAGCCCAAGGTAGGCACCCCTAATATAAACGAAGTTGTTGTCACGATTAATTCTGATTTATATAGCAAAGTACGTGATTTCATTCATGGCTAAATCAGAACGGTTTGAGTTCTTTAAAAAAAATAGAAACGCATTGTGTATCAGGGAATTAATGTGTTCTAGTTTGTGACCGATGTGAATGCGCGACAATTTAAACGAAGTAGCGCATCTAGCTTTCGGGGTACTATTGTAAACAACCACCGTTTCGTAATGTCACTTGATTAACTGTTGAAAGGTTGCAGAAAGTTATGTTTATGTAGACGGTTACTTTTTCTGCTTTTTGTTTGTCTTAAAAGTCACTCATTTCCTCCTTACTCTGCCGGGTGTTAACACATGCATAAAGACCGAAAGTTCACGTTCGAAGCGTTGCTATAGCCAACTAGAATGTTTTTTCTTCTTTCATACAGTGCAGTTTGTCAGGACTGCATGATTCTAGGGCATTCAATGCATCTGCACATTTTCTTAAAAAACGTATGGATGTACAGTATGCAATGATGTTCATAAACCTCCGTGACTAAAGCGTATCTAAATTGTACTGCACATAGCTGTCTAAGAAAAATTGTGCAATGTTGTACTCTGAAAGTAAATATAAAGTCCACAGAAGACAACGTGCCTATCCTGTCCTTTGAGCCTGTCTGTCAGTGCTGATTTTGAATGATTTTGAAGGCAGGGTTGAGATGGGGTTAGTAGCCTACACATTTAGAGGTAAAATACAGTGCTGCACATTCCTCAAAAATAGCAGGATACTGTCTCTGAAGCCCCATGGTGAGCATTGTGCACGAATGTTTCATTTCTGCGAGGTGAAGTGTGTTGTTCTCAGTTATTAATAAGAACAATGGCACAGATGTGGTGTCCTAAAATGAAACAGGCCAACCTATCTCAGATGTGTTGTACAATGCTGTGTGACTGTCGCTCCCTTCACCAAACATTGGGTAAAATGTGAGCAGATATTCCCACTGTATTCTGCATTGGTACAGTCGAAGACGGAAGTACTGGGCAATCTGCACTGAATGATTTATAGATTTTGCATAAATTTACATTTGACTAATGAGGACTGTGATCTTTCTGATCTCCCTTGTCTGTGGTGAAGTAAAAACAGGGGAGGCAACATTTTTTTCTTTTTAAATGTTTTTTTTTTTTCCATGAATAGATTAACATAATATTATGTTGTAATATGAATTTTGCATGCCTATTTAAAGAAGGCTTCCACTTTATCAAGAGATTCCGGCTTTACTTAATTGCATATTTGTTTATAATCAAAATGATTTAACGTAAGGAGTCCCTGTAATAACTAAAATGATTTAATTGGATTATTTCAAGGTGGAATCATAATGCAGTAGACATGATTAAGCAAGAAGGAATCAGCTGCTGATGTGTGAGCTCCGCCATATATTGACAGGATTGTTAAATATTAGAAGCATTCAAAAACAGGCCAGGCCCAGAGGTAAGCTCTCTCGCCTCCCGTGTCTCTGAGTGACTGGTTGCCACTGGTTTGTGCTTTTTGGTGAAGGTGAGAGAGGTGCAATGCATTGCAAGGTGCATTAAAATTATCTTAAAAAATGATTTCAATCGTGGTATGGAAGAGGCCATCCTAATATTCTCTGGCAGGGAATCTTAGAGAGTTGGGTCCCGTACAGCAAAACCCTCAGTCTCTAAATGTGATTTGAGCATGCACAGAAAGCACGCTCTTCTCTTCTGATGACCTCAGAGAGGTCTGTGGGTTATAGGGGGTCAGCAGTCCCGTGTTCAGTGGGGGGGGGGGGTGATACAGGGGTGGTACAACATTGGTACTGGAGAGCCACAGGTTATGCAGGCCTTTGTTTACAACATAGAATCAGCGTCCAACATTGGCCAGGTGAGTGCATCCACTGCTTCAATTGAGTGCTGAGTAACAACGACAACCAGCATACCCCATGGGTCTCCAGGACCAGGGCTGAACCCCTACTGGTGTTGTATTCTATGTGTAAAATGGAAGTATGGTACTCTGTATGTGAACCACAAGCTTGTGAAGTGTCAGCCTATGTGCTTTCGGATTTGGCACAGTGAAAGTGACAACGTGTTTCAGGATGCTAACAATCGTGCAACGTCAGTCTGTCTAAAGAGCTGCCGGATCTTCGGAGAGTACATGCCGCATTATCGATTGAGGTCGGGACAAAGCAAGCCGACTATTTTTATGAGAACTTATCCGTGTCACAAAGGTGTACCGGGTGAACTCCTCGCTGCGTAAGTCTATTTTTGTTGTATTATTTTTATTTCGACTGAGCCAGCAGAGTTGACCGTCATTGGTCAGTAGTAAGTGTCCATGATGTCAGTGTCGTGTGGCAGTAATCTTATCTGCTGCTCTCTGGCAAGTCTTGTGTTGAGGAGGTCATGAGACCTGTGTGTTCTGGCATATTCAGCAGGGCTGCTGGGGACACCGGGGGCTGGGCCTACACGACCGAAACCTGCTTAGACAGTGAAACAGTTTCCACAGGGACACGGTGTAACACGGTAACACAAATGTGAGTGAAGTCATGCCCGATGTGAACGGTCATTATTTCAAAAAATAAATGAATATGCCTCTTTTCCCCTTTTTTCTCCCAATTTGGAATGTCCAATTGTATTCATTGCATGCTGTTTCCACACCGCAGTTCACAAGTTAAGCTTGCACCGACATGAGTCTGACTAAATCCCTCCCTCCCTGGGTGTCGCTGTAGACAATTATGAGTTGCTTTGCGGGACTCCCAGCCACAGTCATTTTTTGTTCAGCAACACTTATTATTACCTGCTTGTTTTATTTCCTGCATGTAAGTTATCTCACTGGGATATTGACCTCACCCCCTAAAGCACTTTCAGTAGCTCAGGCCTTTCATTTCCTCTACCCAGGTTGACAGCGTTAAAACGGGCTGCCATTTTGTGTGTTCATTTTAAGCAGCTGGATCTGTTTGTTGTACAGTCCACCGAGAAGGCAGCAGAAAATTTGGGGAATTATTTCATTATTACCCTTTTGTGGATTCTGAACTCTACGGTGCTTGAATCGTATTTCACCAGTTTTTGTCCTACAATCTACAGCTATGTGAATGTTAGTTTTGCAGTTCCGCAGGATGTGATTCCAGGCTATGTGTTGCCTACCTTGAGTGCAATAGTGCATCTTTTATACTGCGCCATGGGGAGATCCGAAGATAAAAGTAGACACTTTCAGGTGGGTTTGATATGGAACAACCCAAACTTAACCTTGACAGACGCGAGCTGCGTCGACTTCAGGCGTTGCATAACTTCCTCCTGTTTGTGCCGCCTCCTTAATTGATTCTCCACACTTTCCTGATTATGTGGACATGGAGTTTGCCCATGCATTCAAGGTCTAACTGCTCCTGCTCTCTCTGCGTTATATTATGTTTTCATATGATATAACATCTGATTTCATACGCACAACTTCGTCCATTTCTTTACAGTGTGATTTGGCCTCAAGATAAAGCGAGTGCAAGGGTTCCGTACGTGTGCGCGGTCTTTTTGAAGCAAAAGAGACGTGACCTTCATTGTTATGAAATGCTCTCCTCTGTTGTTGTGTTGTTTGACTTTTTCCAGTGTGACACTTTAACTTTCGTCCCAGAAGGCCTTACTCTGGCTCTGTAAGAACAGCTTGTGCACATTTGTCTATGACCTTAAATACCCTATTAGGGGTCAGAACTGCTGAACCGAAGGAAGGAAGCGAAACATCAACAACAAAAACATTTTTTTCAAAACATTTTCAGCGTTTATCCAACTGTCACCCCGGCGTAGAAAGGGCTGTAAGGGCCAATCGGATCACAGGTGTCACGGCACTGGGGTCATGTGCCGTGTCCCCAGATGTCCTGCTCTCCCCATGACGAGGGGGGGCTCGAACGATGCAGAGGAGTTAATGTAGCTGGCAGACATTTAGGATTATCTGCGGTCCCAAACAGAACGTTCTCCAGACCATAGCATGACTGTCATTGTGCGCGCACATTCCCGTTTGTCCTCCCAACTATTTCTCTTTCTACTGTTGGCCTATGACCTAATCGTTGCCCCTGCGGAGTGCTGTACACGTGGGGGGTAATGTGTGTCCTTTTGGACCCTCAGAAATGCAGGCATGTACTGATTCCAAGGACAATGTCTCCTTTTAGGCGCCATGGGAGGACCCCTTTTCTCTTTTTTTTGTTTGTTTTCTTTTTTCAGTCGAGTTTCTCCTGCCTCCACTACATGGATGTAATTTCACCTTGAATGTGTGAAGCCTGTAATTTTCTCTGTGCTCGTGTTTTGGCTGGCTATGTGAGAGAATGGGGCTGGGACTTTATTTTTATGAGGTTTTTTTTCGTTGGTAAATCAGGACTTTCAGGTTTTGGTCCCTGCTCTCTTTGGAGTCGATTTAATTTGTATGTGTTTATGAAACTGCTACTCTCAACAGTTGGTACAGGGGGGGAAAAAAACACCTGTCCATCTTAGTCATCTAACAAATATTGCCCTCTTTGCTTCCTGTGCAGAAGAGGGGAAAGTAAATGGAAAACGTTGAGCTGTCCTGCTGCTCAAACGTAGGGGATATCCTTTCCTACAACAAGCCGTCCATTTTGGAAAGACAACCCCCCTACATGTCACCATAGCTGACTGTCTGGACCTTGGACACTTTAGTGTTCCTCCTAGATTTGCTGATGGCTGATTGCCTCTGACTGCATGTTTACATGCTGGAGTGGATCAATAAAGACGCAGCCAGTGAATGATCCTGACGGGGAAGCTGCCATAGGGGTTTCTCAGCTTTTTGCTGGCAGGTTGATAGCCTTAAAACGTTAAACAAAGGAATGTTTTTACTGCCTCTCCCATTCTGGCCTTTGGAACGGCTTTGGCCTCGTCTAGCCTAATCGCGTTGAAACCCTTTGCTCACTCACTGCACTATATTTCTCTCCCAGTGTAAGTTATTTATCACCTGTGTGACTGTATCAACCTCGCATATCCTCTTCAGACTCTCTGCATGCAGCTGTGGAGGTGTCTGAATCATTAGTGAATTATTAGACAAATGCATCCTAACCAAGTGCTGTTGGGTGGGAATTGGGGCTGCTGTCATCCACACCAGCAGAGCCTGGGAGAACGCTCCCCATTGGCTACGTGCAGTTCTCTCACCAAATTCTGGCTCCAAGTTTTGAAACGAGTTAATATCCTAAATGGGACTGGGACTGGGACAAGGTAGGGGGTTGGACCTGCAGTACCGCTGTGGCATTGGCCTTATCTGAAGGGGAGGACTGAGAACAACATTAACCCAATGTTTGTTCTTAAGGCGTTGGGAATTTCAGCGAACGCAGAGAACGTCTCGCAAACTTCCAAACCTGTGTTAATGTGCAAAGCCCCATAGTGAGGCTGGTCCCCCCCCCGATCCCCATTTCCCCTGGAGCGTAATTAAGAGCATGTGGCACCTGTGACCGCTTTCCAATTTTCTCCCGAATGCCTTTGTGCACCAGAATGCCTTTCTCCAGCCCTGCCGTCAGCACCAGGCTCTGCGTCACAGGGCGGCTGTGAGGGAGACGTACCGGGATCTGGAGAGGCGAACAAAAGGAGACGGCTACAGCTCGCTACCAGTCCAGTGTCTGCGCAGCGAGCCGTCAGCTCTGTCGCACGCATGCAGCCACTCGTCTCTTGAGTTTACAAAACACCGAGCCGGTGACGGGAAGTGGAGGGGGTGAGCTCTTTGTCGGTAAATCACTCAAAATTCACGACAACCCCTTCCACAACAAGAGTGCGTGTATACCAACCCCCCCCCACCTACCCCTCAGGCCAAAGAGACATCCCTCAATTCTCTCTTTCTTCACTCTTTCTATTTTTTGTGCGTGAAGTCTTTCTCTGGCTAATTGATGCTTAAAGGAAAGAGCTTGCGGAGTATGAATGCGAGGGGATATGAGGCGAAGAGAGAAGGAGAAACGATTACAGGAGGAGGATAATCACATGACCGCACTGAGCTGTTTCTCAGTCCCTTATTGTTCACCTCCCACAATGCTCTGGGCTGCAGAGCAGCGCTGCTGTCCAGCCTGCCCCGTGTGCACCCCCCACAAACACGTAGGCTGGCTTGGCAGCGAGTTTGGGGGGAGTTCCGAGCCAATGTCACGCCGGAAAATGTAACCGGAGCCTCACAGCTGTTTAGCACTACGATGCACTGCTTCAATACAGCTTGCCCTTGTAGATTCACTCCAGGAAACAAACCCAAATCATGCAGTGAATTTCTCTTCTCCACTGTTCTGCTCTCTCCCCCCCTCAGGCTGTTCCTGATATAACCCTGAGAAGCTCTTTCATTGAGTTCGTTTTTTTGTTTCTCTGTCAGTTGTAGTTGGACAGTAAATGGGCAGCGGGCAGCGGAGCAGGTGACCTTACACTGCGCAGAACTGTACCAAGGGCAAGGCTGTGCTGACCCCTCCCTGCTCTTACTGTAGGAGACGTGCTGTGTGTTGCTCTGAGATCCCTCATTATTACACTGCGTCCGTTTAGCGGATGCTCAGATGCGCCCTTACAAAATAAAGCGCATAGGCGCTTATAAATGTGTTGATCGGAGCGGCAGTACTACAGGGAACGGATACGTAATACTAGAGTCAATAGTGGTAAAATAAGTGCTAGGATCAACTGCAATGTTTGCATAGTCAACTGTTCTGAAGAGCTGTCAGCTTCGCGGCACCAATGGGTGCGGTTACGCGTGCAACCGCGTACACAAAGAAAATCATTACCCGTTTAGGATGGATTACATGTAAGTAATAAATAATAGAGATCATTTATAATATTATATATGGTATTATTACTCATTGAGTATAAATATATTTTTGAAACTTTTGAAAACGTAATTTTTTGACAGAACACCGCATTGCATCATAAAGAGAAAATACGTTTATGTAAACTGGAATGAGGTGCGCAGAAGCTCTGTAGAACTGCAAAAGCCAAGTGGCAAAATGATCGGAGGTGAAACAAAAGCATGGCAATGTTTTGCAAAGAATGGGGGAAACTGCAAAATACACACACTATTGGCTTCTATTTGATGTTTCATTACTTTTAGAGAGGCTACCAGACAGTAGCCTGCACATGTATTTGTTTATTTATTTTGAATACAGGCCATCAAAGCCCTTGCCATATTGAAATATATATATATACAGTCAAGACGGAAAGTCTGCACACCCCTTTCACCCTCTCCAGGTTTCATTGCGTTACAGACATATTCTACAATAGATTAAGTTCATTTTCTGTCTAAAAATTCTACACAAGATGGCCCATAATGACAAAGTGAAAACAGGTTTTTAGACATTTGTGCTAATTTATTAAAAATCAAAATGTAAAATATCATATGTACATAAGTGTGCACACCCTTTGATATGACACCCAAAAGTGAGCTGAGGTGCATTTTGTTTCCACTGATACTGCTTGAGATGTTTCTACAACTTGATTCTAGTCCACCTGTGGTAAATTCAATTGATTGGACATGGTTTGGAAAGGCACCCACCTGTCTATATAAGGTCCCACAGTTGACAGTGCATGTCAGAGTAAAAACCAAGCCATGAAGTCCTAGGAACTCTCCATAGACCTCCAAGATAGAATTGTGTTGAGGCATAGATCTGGGGAAGGGTATAAAAAACATTGCTAAAGCATTGAAAGCACCCAGGAGAACAATGGGCTCCATCATTGTGAAATGGAATAAGTTTGGAACCACCACAACTCTTCTTAGAGCTGGCTGTCCGGCCAAACTCAGTAACCGGGCAAGAAGGGCGTTGGTCAGGGAGGTGACCAAGAACCCAATGGCCACTCTAAGAGAGCTTCAGAGTTCCTCTGCGGCGATGGGAGAACCTGGCAGAAGGACAACCATCTCTGCACCACTCCGTCAATCAGGCCTTTTTGGTAGTGGCTAGACAGAAGCTACTCCTGAGTGAAAGGAATATGACAGCCCACCTGGAGTTTGCCAAATGGCACTTAAAGGACTCTAAGAGCATCAGGAAAAAGATTCTCCAGTCTGATGAGACACAAATTGAACTTTTTGGCCTGAATGCCAAGTGTTACCATAAAGGTCTGATTGATGGAGTGCTGCAGAGATGTTTGTCCTTCTACCAGGTTCTCCCATCGCTGCAGAGGAACTCGGAAGCTCTCTTAGAGTGGCCATTGGGTTCTTGGTCACCTCCCTGACCATGGCCCTTCTTGCCCGGTTACTGAGTTTGGCCAGACGGCCAGCTCTAAGAAGAGTTGTGGTGGTTCCAAACTTCTTCCATTTCACAATGATGGAGCCCACTGTTCTCCTGGGTGCTTTCAATGCTTTAGCAATGTTTTTATACCCTTCCCCAGATCTATGCCTCAACACAATTCTATCTCGGAGGTCTATGGAGAGTTCCTAGGACTTCATGGCTTGGTTTTTACTCTGACATGCACTGTCAACTGTGGGACCTTATATAGACAGGTGGGTGCCTTTCCAAATCATGTCCAAACAATTGAATTTACCACAGGTGGACTAGAATCAAGTTGTAGAAACATCTCAAGCAGTATCAGTGGAAACAAAATGCACCTCAGCTCACTTTTGGGTGTCATATCAAAGGGTGTGCACACTTGTGTACATATGATATTTTACATTTTGATTTTTAATAAATTAGCACAAATGTCTAAAAACCTGTTTTCACTTTGTCATTATGGGCTATTTTGTGTAGAATTTTGAGACAAAAAATGAACGTAATCTATTGTAGAATAAGTCTGTAACGCAATGAAACGTGTAGTGGGTGAAAGGGGTGTGCAGACTTTCTGGCTTGACTGTATATATTTTATATTCAACACACTGCAAAGTTGTGCACTTCAGTTATATCCAATAGAGTATTATTTGCATACTCTGATGTATGCCTACTGTAGCTATTAACTACAAATTACATAAATTAAAATTGGAAACTAACTCAATTTGTTGTTTTAAAAATAAAATGGGGATGAATTTAAAGCTTTAATTTTACGATGCTTCTTATTTTAGTTTAGTAATGGTAATTAATAATATTTTATGATGTAGTATATGGTCACAATTAACCTTGGTTAATAACACGTTTACAAAAATTAGCCCAAATGCCCATCCCTACTCAGCACAGCTAGTTTAAGTGCACTTTTAAATTGGGCATTCAGTTGCTGTCCTTTTGCCCTCAGATGTAACCCTGTGGTTAAAAAACAAGGTGTGAAATATTTGCTTCCTTTTTACGTTGGTTAGGAGACACATTGATTATAGGAGATAGTGATTTGGGAATACCTTTTGTGCCATACAAATATTAGATGTAGTTTCCATATGGATCAACAGTTCCCAACTACAAACAACTTACTTGTGATTATGTTATTCCTATGTGATATAACTCCCTTTTACTATAATACTGCAATGCTTAACAGGGAATGCTGGATGAAGCTCATCAAGTCATCACAGATGTGAATGAATTAATGAATGAGGAAACAGTCTCCATCATATTTTGTACATGATCTGCTTCATGCATCTGGGTTAACACAATACTGAAAGGCCATATTAGAGCCACACACAGCCATGTAACCAGGTCCAAATGCTGGGAATTGTAGTTCATGAGGTTATTTTAATCATTGAATACTGTGATTACTAGCAATTACCTTTTCTCCCCTAACCTTTCTTGAAATAAGCCTTTGTTTAATAGCTAATGTACTGGTGTATGGGGATGTGTATGGAGAATAGTGAGGGGCAGTAGAATTGCGTAATTATGCCAATCAAGCCGTTGCTAAGGAAGTGTAGACACAGCCTTTTGTATCTTCTTTGATGGTTTAAGTAGAATGTTGCAAAGGTAACCTTGCCAACCACTGCAGGGAGTGTGGAGTACTTTCCATCCAAGCTACTTGGATGCTTACTATACATTTCACAATTCTAACTACTCAGGAGAGGGCAGGACGCTTGCAGTATACGAACGTGCATGTGGATCCAGATAAGGATCTAGGGTACAACATTAAGCCTTATTCCAAACAATGTTGCACCACACAGTACTAGTGCACTCATAATGCTCAGTTATTTGTAAGAATAATAAATTGACTGCATTACACCATATCAATCAATCAATGAACATTTAACTAAGCATTTATCACAATACGCTTTACAGCAGACCCTGGCCTGGACCCCCACAAAGGCAAGCCAAAGCATATCACATTGCACTGTGGGCTTTAAGGGATCACTGCTAGGGTCCACCTCCCTGGGGCACATGGAACAGAGCTCAATAGCAGGGGAAGGTTCTGGAAGGAAAAGGGGTGCACGTGGGAACTTTTAATGTTGGCAGTTGAATGTTTGAGTTTAACACCGAGCCAGTACTTGTGGGCACAGTTTCACTGCTGAGTACATTGGCGGCTCTCTCCTGCCAGATTACCCAATGTGAGATGCCATGTGTGAATGCCTGGCTCAACCAGACCCCAGCTGTTTACTCCTGTACTCCTCTCCAAGCGTTGGTTTGAATATATGCTTGTTTGTGTTATGATAATGATAATCTCCTCCTTATCATTGTAATTGCAGGCCTCGGTTAGTTGAGGAGGCCATTGCCTATGTGCGTTCACTTAATGAAGAAGAAAGTCAGGGGCCTCCGATAGTATATCGGTCTAACGCACCCGTATTGGCTGGTCCTTTACGAGTGTGAGCTGCATATCACGGTCGCGGTTCGAAACCAGACTGTACCAGACTGGCCCTGGTGGGGAGTCCCGCTCAGGGACTCTGTGTTTGGCTGTCTGCCCCAGGGGGAGGGGGGAGGGTGAGCCGGCCTGAACTCGCCTGAACTCGACAAGAAACACGTAAGGGTGTCTCCAGTGGGTGTCGCCACATGGGTAGGCAAAGGAAGCGGAGTTCGCTGCCCTCGGAGAATTAGCTTGCCTCATAGAGACAGGCAGAGAGTTCGTGCGGGGAGGGCAAATAGAAATAAATAGAGGGTGTAATTGGCCACTAAATTTGGAGAAAAATAGGAAAAAATCTGAACCAAAAATTTTAAAGAAGAAACTCAGCTCAACTTTAACCACTGGAATATGGATACTTTAAAATGATTCAAATAATTTGAAATTATGGGAAAAGGCCTGCCAATTACCTGAAGGAAAAATGTAAAGCAGTATCAGAGTGGTAATTGAATGGTGCAGTGTTTTCAGCTTAATGGGAAAGTCATAGAGAACCTAAGCCAGGAGGGGCTTGAGACCTCTAGCAGCCAGGACCAGTCTGGACCGTTCAGTGGAAGGAGGAATTGCCCAAACACAGCTGTCTAAACTCTGTTCCTATTAACAGTAAAGTGAATCAAACAGCTGGATGAGATTGCTGTTGTTTCGCCCTCTGAAATGTACAGTTTGGCCCAAGCAGAGCATAGTTGTGTAACATGAGTCTGAGTTTTCACTTACAGACTTGATTTTGAAATGCGCTGGTGATCTCGGCCAAGTTCTGGCAGGGGATCGAGAGAACAATAGGCCCTCCATTGTTGTAGAGACACACTTTGAGCCAGCGGCTGCCATTGGTCCAACGGTAAACACACCTACAGTTCAGGGGTGTCACGTGACCTTCATGGCCTAGGTATTATGCTTCGGCAGGTGAAGAAAAATAAGTCAGTGCAATATGGCTCTGAACCTTGTCTTTCTTACTAGTAATACTGGCACTCCCGTTTTGGCTGCGGCTCGCTGACGAACAAGTTTAAAACTGGCCTGTTGCCCACTGCAGAAGATGTTTTTGTCAGAGGATGATGAATTAACTGATTCCTTCATTACAAGCCAGCGATCCATTGCCTTAGTTAGCCAATGCTCACTCAGCAATCTAGATAGCTATCAACATGCGCGCTCTTCCTTTGTGGCTAAACTTACCTGGTTACAATCAAATTAGGTCTTGTGTCGTTTCGTACATTAGCAGACGAGCACTTCATCACATGCACACCCAAACTGACCTAGAATATCAAAATACACTACAATAGCTCATATTTGTATTTCATGCCCTGATGTCAGCTAAGATCCTTGGAAAACTCTGGCAACATAATAATGGTGGCATTTTAATGCAGGTGTCCAAACAACTGAACTGTTATTTTGCTGCCAGAGTAACTTGTTTCCGCAGAGTCTCTGGGTGAGGATACCTTTATGAACAGAGTTGTTGTCATTAATGGACTTGTACAATGTCACACTTATTGGGGTATTAATCAAACTTGACATCATTCCCTATAAATCTATAAGTGTAAGGCTTCACTCGTCCTGGCTACGATCGAGGCAGGCCTCCGGTTTTCTCTGGTGCTTCCGAGGGCTTGTGGGAACAACTCCAGTGTTGGTGTCCTCTCGCTAACGGACCTGTGTGACCAGCCAGGGGCTGCAGTACATTTCTAAGAGGGGAGAGAACATGACCCAGAGCTATGACCTGCATACCTATCGATGCAGTGGCAGCACCCTGTGTGGGACACGGCCATTCATTAAGTGGATTGTGGGCTCATAGAGTTTTGGAACCAAAACTCTTGACCCTGTTTGGGAGCCACTGGTCCACACATAGTGTGAGGGCTGAGTCACAACACGGTATGCCCTCTCTTCTCCATGCAGCAGCTAATCCAGGGCATGCCCTTTGGTCTGTAATAAAAAAGGTATAGGTGGCGTCTGTGTATTAACGCACAGTGATAAGAGCCACTCTGGTGTTTGTGCAGCAGGCACAGTAAACACAACATCAGAAAGGAAGCACTTAAAACAAACAGGCGGAGGGGATGCCTCCCTCCCTGGGGTGGCGTGAGCACAAGGCTCTTGGTGAACCATTGGGAACACAATGGCCCCCTGGTGCAATAGCACCTTTCTGCCTTTGCCCATAGTGGACTGTGAAATGGTAACCGGCTGCGTTTGACTTTCATCTGCGATATGCTTAGTTTTATGCATTGCCTGACTGACAAAACTGTGTCCCTTCTGAAAAACATTGTGTTCATTGGCATTCATTGGCTTCTGTCAAGAATGAACATAATATCCTAAAAGCAGTTACCAATCTTCACTGTCAAAGTTCACGATCCAGGCTGTGCATATCATAATCATTTCCAGAACACAACTACGGCATGTGTCATTTAATTCCGGCCTGTCTTCAATCAACATTTGCCCTTAAACTCGCGAGGAAATGCAAGTGCTACGAACAAATGTTCTTCACAAACACAGTTTGATCGCCGAAACCATGCCGCCAAACTGTGTTCATTAGGGGGGGGGGGAAAGTAATGCATTGCGTGCATTTATTTCGAAGTCGAAGTTGACATGTTGATTGATTCTAGGCCTCTACTGCTGACTACTGATTAAGACAAGCCCAAGTCCATACAGGTCTGTCCTTGGTCTCCTGCCAGCTCCTCCTCCTTCTGAACACACACCCATCCCAACACGGGCGGGGCGTGTATTTTTTATTTCCTTAGAAGGAATTTTATAGCATGGGGCTCACGGTGCAGGAAGTGGCCCTTGGTGTGGGGGTGTGGCAGTGTCTGTGGGACTGCAGTGTGTTACGGCGGAATGTTCTGTGGGAGAGGGCCACAGCACACCCCGGTGAAACACGCAGTTGACTGGCAGTTTGTCTCTGGCCCACTGCCTGGTTTGTGTCGCCGTGTGCGGCTCCTCGTTGAGAGGAATGAATGAGCCCTTTGACGGGTAGACGACTCGTGAAAAGACAATTTTGTGTCTGTACTCTGCATTGCCGATACTTGATATCGGTTGGTTAAAATGGTAAAATGAAAAAGAAAAAAAAGAAAACAATCGGTAATCTGCTGAGTAAATTATTTGGTAACAAAATCCCTTCTATAAAAGCAGGAGGCTTGCTTTGAAATCTCATCTGGACTAATACCTTGCACCTAGCGCACATTGAAAAGGTGACATGCTGTGTCCAGCTGTATAAGTGGATTGTATGTTAAGAAATGTAAACTGTGCAAGTCACTCTGGATAAGAGCGTAAATGCCCGCAATGCAATGCAATGTAATGCAATGCAATGAAGCGGTTTGCTCTGTTGGGATCGGATGGAACTCGACACCACGAGGCCCCCGTGACATTGAGGCTCGCGGTGGTGTCACCCTGCGGAAAGGCCATGGTTAATCACGTGCAGGTCAGCACGGTGGCCTCACTGGTGTTGAATGAACCCGCTTGCCCTCTCTGAAGTCCCTGCCCCTTATCGCCTCCTCCTCCAGCCGCTGTTTGACTTTACAGCAGTACAGAGAGAGAGAGAGAGCGTAAACTGTTTGTTTTCTTTTTCCACAGTGATGATGGCAAAAGCAGGGTAGGAAATAAATCAGAGCAGTGCTGTCAATGTAACGAGCAGCAAAGCAAAGTGAGGCCGTAGCACCACGAGGACACACCATGTCTTCATTACGCAGCGGCGTGCGGATCGTCAGAGGCCAATCCGTTTTGCAGCACATGCAGTGTGCACATCTTGCGCCCAATGCATTTACAATCCCATAGCAATATGTAATGTGGCTAATACAAATGTAAGTAATTTAACATTTTTCCAATATTTTCCGTTCGTACGAGAGTCGTGTAAAGCCATGCGTGTTAGCCATTTTACACTTCAAAAACATCAGTATTTACGACCTGACATTTTGTTACAAATGTTAAATATACATTCATTGTTTTGAAGCCAACTTTGAAACTAGCTTTGGAGCCTTGTAACGTAATGAATATTTTTTGACAAAAGTATATCTTTAGTACAAAATTGACTTTACTACACAGGGTACTACCTTGTAAAGTATTTTACATGTATTTTAAATGTATTTTTAAAAGTAAAAGTAAAGCACTATTTTTCTGCATTGTATTGGAAGATGCTTAAAATACACTGAAATGTTTAATTGCAAATGCTGATACTTCAATAGTTATGTATTTCACCCAATACCTATGTATTTAACCCAGAGCAAAGTACTTGTTCATGGCCAGTGCAGTTGGGTTTTAGTTCTGTTTGTCCAATAGGGTTTCAGAACAGGCAGTCAGCAGGGCCTGGTGGTATCCTGTCACAGTAACTTGGGGCTAAATGTTCAGAGCTCACATGGTGGAACACACATGCTCTGTTCAGAGTACAGACACGCATAGGGCTGTCCCGCATTGTTCAGGCTCACTGGACACTGTCATCTTGGTATCATTTGGATTAATAATTAAATAAAGGGAGTTGGTCATTAAGGTGAGGTTTTACTGCTTTCAAAGTGTAATGAGTAAATCGTCTGATAGGGCCATTTTCAGTATTACATGCAAGCTGGAGTGGAGGACATTTAGCTTGCTGGGGTATATTTCAAAGGCTCCATTGAGTCAGCTTCAACCTTTTTGGACCATGATCTGCTCCAGCAACTAACCCAACCTGCGACATGCAGTTTTGTTGCTACCTGGTTGCCTGGGTGACTTTCTCTGAGCCTGTGCCTGTTGTTGGGTGGGCAGGGCAGTTCATTAGTTTGGGAAGGGGATCCCCCCCACCGCCATCAGATGGTTTTGTTTTTTTTTCATACGGACGAGTATGAATATTTAACTGAGTATGCGTCTGTGAAATCTATTATTGATTTCATTCAGTACTACTATACTACCACAAAGAGTAGATTCATGAAGGACAGCCTAAGAACTCTTTAAAGCTAATTGATACTGTTATTATAGTGGATGCAGATTTATTTGCAGTGAGCTATTTGCACCAACTTGGAGGTTCGTCCAGCGCTTGGAGGGGGTGGGGGTTCAGTTATTGAAATATCTTTGGGCGCAGATCATACGTGAATGTCATATTAATGAAGCCTCTGCCGGCCGTCCCTCTGCACATCCACTGGCCTCCTCCAGTCTGGCTCGGTTAGCCGTCCAACATGCGTGCCTGGTGTGATGCGAGGGATCTGTCTCCCTGTTACTACTGCCGCCACCCCCCTCCTACCAGAGATCCCACTGACCCACATTCCTGCCCCACCCACAGCATGAGGGGCGGGCCCTGGGGCCTTGCTGCCCGGGAGGGGGGCTCTTGTTTTGTCATTAGATACATTGCCCAGGCTGCGAGCTCCTCCGGTGACCCAGGATGCTCTCTCTCTCTCTCCCGAAAGGACCGACGTTATTACCACAAGCACGGAATCCCTCATTGCTGTGGTCCTGTTTATGGTGCAAACATGCATGTGCGTGTGTGTTTACGGAACGAACAATGAACCGTGCGGCATCGTCATTTTTCAATATATAGTGCAGTGCCGTGACAGAACATCGCACCGTAGTATCTTAAGGGATGTCGGCATGTCTCCCCAAGTGTAGTTTGGCTGTGAGGCGGCGCTGAGGCTGAGGCTGGCGCTGATGGACTATTGCCCCCAAATCTTGGAGAGGATTGATTGTCTCCATAGTAACAGAAGCAGGGCTGGACCGTGCCCATTTGGAAGCGCTGTTTTTATATCGCCATCAGTCGGTTTCATATTAAAAGGTGTTCAGGAAGTTGCCACTCTCCTGGCCCCAATTTCTAAACTAGCGGTGCATCCTGTTATACATTAATGCAGAAGGTGAAGTTAATATTAGACCAATTAATCCACCTTTGATCAGTATTCATGATTTCATTGCACCCAGTACTGTAGTATTGTACTGTAGTTCTGACTGTGTCAAATATTTATTTAGAGGCAGACATGAGAAATCAGTGAAACTTCACCAAGTTGCTTAGCAGCTTGATCACACCCAAGCTTGTTTGCTTTTTAGCCTTATTTATGCCTGGGGCTCTGTACTTTGCTTTGCGTACACTGAGTCACAAATCAGTCATCAACTAAATCAAACCACGATGCAAAACAATCTCAGTCACGGTCTTCTGGCTCTTTAAACTTATAATAGTAGAGTCTCACCGTATAACAGTGTAAAGAGCATTCATAAAAACCTGAATAAAATAATGCTTCCCTCTCTCCATCGGTCCCTCCTTTCCTTTCTCTCTCTCCTACTCCCTGGCTTTAACTGGGGTCCTAAAGGAGTACAAATATTCCAATACCAAATATTCTAAAACTTAATTTAATAAGCTTTAAAGAAACGTGTTGAATTCATCATGCAATTTACTACCTAGAAGAAAATGATTCTTATCTGATTGAATCATTTTGATAGAATCATTTTTAACATTTGAGTGAACATTTTGGGGGTTTTTCCCTGATGTTTCCTTTTGAAGGTCTTTCGGTACAGCTTGGTTAAATGTCTGAATAAAGGTTTGATCATAGCTCAAATTCCTTTTCTGCCTCTCTCTCTCTCTCTCTGTAGTCTGATGACTGATCCAGCCCCAGGCCCTGTCCAGCACCATGGTAGACATGCAGAGTCAGTGTGGACCCCCCTCTCCCCTGGAGGACTCCATCCTGGGCAGCCCGTTGTGTGGCGACTTCATCGGGGGCCTGGACGACCTGCAAGACATCTCCCAGTCCATGGAGGACGATGCCCTCAGCTCCTTCGACGTGCCTGAGTACCAGTCCTCCAGCACGGGCTCGGGCTCTGAGAGCTCCACCATTTTTGGTACTTACTCCTGGCAATTCCCACACTGCCCATTCACATGCCACGCACAGCAGCCTGAGCGAGAGCTGACCTGCTTTCATGTAGTTGGATGGTCTCAGGAAATACTGATGTATATATCTATGAGTAGTTTGTTATAAAAATGACTGTTACAAAATGACAGGTTTCTTTGGCCTTGTATGTCTTGGGAGTGGCTAGTGTTACGGTAACAGTGGCAAGCTTTGGTAACTGATGAAGAGATACAGTACCAGATACAGTAAACTTTTATTCACACCTTGATAAAGATGAACAAAAGACATTGTATAAAATAAAGAATACAAGTACTGAGGTATGTTTTATGCTAAAAAAATTCAGAAATTTACAAAAGTACAACACTAATACAATTGTACAGAAAGTACAGAAAAACTATTTGTTTTATGAATATTTTTTCCAGAAAACATCTGGATCACAATTATTAACTTGCCAAACTATTGTTTTAAATGTAATCCAACAGAAACAAATCTTCATAAATATACAACTTATTTGAAGTTCATTGGAAGGTTATACAACTTATACAGTGGCCTACAATGGTTTCCTGTTTCCCTACGGTATAAAAAGGAGGCAACACATGTTTGAAATACTGTGGTCAGCCATCATCACGGTGAAAGGCAAATAACTCCCTGAAAGCAGATCAGGGGATGGCCAAAAAAAGCACAAAAAATTAAAGATACCGCTTTCCACTGTTGTGTCAATTATTAGGAAGTTTAAGGCCACTGGAACAGTGGCTAACTTGTCAGGTAGAGGACGCAGGTCTATCTTGCCCCCACGTGTAGTGAGACGGATGGTTCAAGAGGCAAAAAGAAGTCCAAGGGGCACAGTTCACGATTTCCAAAACAACCTGGCATCTTGGGGTTACAAGGTGTCTAAAGCTCCCATTCAACGAGGCCTACATGACAATGGCCTTTATGGCAGAGTTGCAAGAAGGAAGCCCCATTTGAAGATAATTCACCGAAAAGGCATCTTGAATTCGCCAAACTTCATCTGAACTACAATTGGAACTGTGTCTTGTGGTCACATGAAACCAAAATCGAGCTTTTTGGACATGCACACCAGCGTTATATCGGCATCCAAAGAATGCAAATAATGTTGGAAAGCACCTCATGCCTACGGTGAAACATGGTGGTGAATTCTTTATGCTTTGGGGTTGTTTTACATCCACAGGCCCTGGGGCCCTTATTAAAATAGATGGAACCATGAACTCCAGCATGTACCAAGATATTTTGTCCAAAAACCTTGATCCGTTTGCCAGGAAGCTACACCTTGGCTGCAGATGGTCCTTCCAACAAGACAACAATCCCAAACATATGTCCAAAGAAACTAATAAATGGTTGACAGAGCACAAGATCAATGTACTCATGTAGCCATCTCAGTCTCCAGACCTCAATCCAATTGAACATTTGTGGTTTGAACTCAAAAAAGCAGTCCACAAACGTCAACCCAAGAATCTGAAAGAACCAAAACTATTTTTCATGGAGGAATGGTTGAGAATCCCCCCCAAGAAGTTACATAACCTTGTACAACACTACAGAAGGTGATTACTTGCTGTTATAATGGCCAAGGGGGGAACCACAAAGTACTGATCACAGGGGTGTGAATATTTGTGATTCTTGATTTTTCTGGGGGAAAAAATAATTTTGATTGTGCTCCGTCCCAATGCATTATTATTAAATGATATAATTTTCTGCATTTTGTGAGCATAAAATAAAGCTCATTACTTATAGTTTATTTTATACAATCTATTTTGTTCATATTTATCAAGGGTGTGAATAAAAACAGTACAAGTTTTAATCTTTAACATTTACACTTCAGCCCTAGAGCTATACTGAATGTTCCCAGTGTTGTGACTGTAGTGGGAATACCTGACTCACATTCTTATACCTGGAGGCCTGTCTGTTTTTGTGGAAGCCTGGGACAGTGGCTACATTACTGCACATGAATAGACATGAAATATTTGCAACAGCAAAAATATTAAAAACAGGATATTGCAGAAAACTGTTGAGTGTCCGAGAAGGCCCGCTGTGCCCGTTTGTTTATCATTTTCCTTGAGCGTTGAGAGAGTGAATAACAAGCAGTGCTGGATTATCTGTGTGATGACACACTGCTTCCAGCTGGAAAGAGGAGTAGTGTGTGGACCAAGCCTGCCTGCACATTCCCTTTTGTGGCTGCACCGCTTCCCCACCACTCTCCTCATCAGTGCACAGCCGTCTGCAGGCCGTCTTTACAACGGTCACAATACAATAGAGCGCCTCTTTATTCAACATGGATTTCTGCATTGCTTGTGCTGACAGTGTTGTGTTCCCACTCAGTGCCTTAGGAGTTTGTAAGAAACACGTGATGCATAAGGGAATTGCTAATGTTGAGTGTTGGTTTAACGTCAGACACAGTCACAGCTTTATGGTTAATCCAGTCCCAATGATCACAAGGCAGATGTAAATATGCTAAAAGCTCATATAGCAGGATTAATTGGTGATGCAAGACAATGAAAGCTGTTGCAGTCCAGTACACTACTACATATGGCTTCACTAAAGCTTTACTAAATATGCTGTGGGACACAGACTGGACAGACTATAGCTATCGGAATGAAAAGGCAGGTGGCTCCAGTGGACAGTGGAAGGATATTGATGCCTTCCTCAGTGCCCTTGTAAATGGCTTCCTCTGGCCTGTTTATCTTGTTACAAAGCAGTACTTTGTCAGCTTTCCCTTTCATTGGTGTGGACAAATGCTTGTTGTCACTTTTTCAATTGCTCTCCTTAAATAACGGCTAAACAAGTACTGTTCTGTGTCTGCCGTGCTTCTGTGCTCCTATATTAATGCACGGGCATGTGTTTCTGTCTGTCTGGGTCTCTGTCTGTCTGTCTGTCTGTCTGTCTGTCTGTCTGTCTGTCTGTCTGTCTGTCTGTCTGTCTGTCTGTCTGTCTGTCTGTCTGTCTGTCTGTCTGTCTGTCTGTCTGTCTGTCTGTCTGTCTGTCTGTCTGTCTGTCTGTGTGTGTGTGTGTGTGTGTGTGTATATGTGTGTGTGTGTCTTTGTGTGTCTGTCTGTCTGTCTGTCTGTCTGTCTGTCTGTCTGTCTGTCTGTGTGTGCTCTGTCTGTCTGTCTGTCTGTCTGTCTGTGTGTGTGTGTGTGTGTGTGTGTGTGTGTGTGTGTGTGTGTGTGTGTATATGTGTACGTGTATGTGTGCTGTTGTCTGTCTGTCTGTCTGTCTGTCTGTCTGTCTGTGTCTCGTGCAGATGCCCTGACCCCAGCCTCGAGCCCGTCCTCAGGGATATTCGGAGCTGTCGGGGGACAGGAAGAGTTCACCTCCACCTCGCTCAATCTGGAGTGCCGGGTGTGTGCCGACCGCGCGTCAGGGTACCACTACGGGGTGCACGCGTGTGAAGGCTGCAAGGTGAGTCAGCAGACACGCATACAGAGCCACAGCCAACGTTCGGGTGATGGCCGGTGATAGTTGCAGTGCATTGTGGGTAGAACATTAGGAACGGGCATGCGCGAGAGGTTGTGTGAAGTTCCGCCTTTCAGGGTGTCACCTCTGTCACGCCTGACAGAGCTCAGTGCAGCGATGTACATAATATTGGAGGTCACCTGACGCTAGTCCTATTTTAACCTCTCGCACAACTGAGCAGGAGGTTTATGCACAACCCGTGTTACGTGTGCGGGATTTTCCAAAACAAAGGTGTAACTAATAATAGAGGCTGTGGTTGAGTCATTTAAGCCTCTAGTGTTTAACAAGTCAAGAGTCATTATCATGGGCGCCATTCATCTCAGATGAATACTTCCCAAATACTTGGTGTTGGGTTGGAAGGAGGCATTGCATTCTGGAATCGGCAGCAGTTGTTCTTACTGAATGTGTTTTGCTGAGTGTTTTACTCGACTTTATCGAGGAATTATTTATTAGCCCGTTTTAAGTGCTTGTTTCTCGATGATGATGATACTTAGCTGCCCATGTGGAGTGGAGATCTTATAACCTGTTGGTTACAGGTTTTAGGCCCTGGTGGGGTACTGCTACCTTCCCCAAGGGCAACCCCAATGTCCCATTTCCTTTCAAGGGTGCCCTGGCAAAAAAGGCAGTGTCAAACAAATACATTGGATAGAGGTTTCAACAATACAGTTAATTAAAATACAATTACAGCATACACTGTATCCTTGGATATTATTCATGATAGTTAGTAACAAGAGCATTCCTCGATTGTACAGAATTTTAAATCAGACTATTTTTGCAACATTTTCCAAGACCGGGGTGCACTGTAATTAAAACCCATATTTACACTCTTTATCAAAAAGGAAATACTGAGTTAAGACTAGGTGCTGCAATGACATACTAGTTTCAGCAATCATGTTATACTGTAGTTAATTGGTGATGTACAGGTAGTGGCCAAATGAGAGAGACAAAGAATATTGAAACCAGGTGCTTCCACACAGGTGTTGTTCCTTGGAACTCTGGGAAAGCTATCATAAACAAAGTACAACTGTTGCTGGAAACACATACTCCTGGATCTGTGCATTAGTTCAAGGTGCAAGGATAAACAAGCGAGCAACTCTAAATCAGAAGTCACCCTAATAAGTGACTTCATATTGGTATTTCCATCTTTCTGGCCACTACTTGTACATTGTATGTAAATCCAGACTAACCTCATCTTCATGAAAATAGCAGTTTCTAAACACAAACAGCAATGTTTTTCCATCCTCTCTCATTCGGACTCCCACTCTCACACTAAAACCATCCTCATGATTTCCTTTCCATTCCACAACAAAGCAGAAAAAGCTGTCCTTTCTTTACGAAGTTGCAGTTGGAAGAACGTTTAGAAAGTTATGATAGCCTGCAGTAATGTTCCAGTGAGATTAACATAGGCCAAATTGGTCGGCATAAGATGTGAATTATTTCTCCGATTTTTATTGTATTTATTTTTCTCAAACATCTTGATTTTCCATATGTCCTGACCGGATTTTTGCCCCAATAGCTGTTCTAAGGGGAGAAGATATTTGATAGTGTGAGGCTTTGAAATTACACAGAATCATAGAAGACTGAGCAGCATTTTTTCCCCTTCTCTCTGGGCCATTTAGGAGAAAATCTGCCAGCAATAAAAAAACACAGAAACGCTGTACAAAGTCGATCTTATGCAACTGTAAGATTAATCATATAGGAAGAGCTTAATAAAATGTGGTACTCTTTGACAAAGCCTTTCAAGTGCAGTTGAAGTATATTGGGGCTGAGTGTACAGTTAAAAAGCAGGGGGTGCTAACTGACATGGTATATTACAGTACACTGTTTTGATTGTTTATGGTGGATAAATCTGATCGGATTCTGGTTGCGAAATCCACTTATTAGCCGTTAGTGGGGTGGGGGGGGCATATCATGCTGTAACAGTGGCTGTGAGAGGGGAGCTGCAGTTCTTTTATTGGTCGTTTTTCCTCTCCTCCCACCACCCTCTGCCTAATCCGTCCCATGTTTTGCATGACCATGGCTCGACCCTCTGTGGTTGTTGCGCTTTTGTGTCTTTAATTGATTCTTGGAAGGGAAAAAGGCTCTTGCAACATGAAAGTCAGGCACAGTTTGGGATTTATTAGCCGTGCTCAGTGATGCCTCTTAAATGCTGTTTCTTCTTCTTCTTCTTCTTCTTCTTTGGTTTTTCTGGTGCCCTATGCTGAACTAGCATTGGCCCATCGTGGCAAGGCCTCGTAGCGTTTGGCCCGGTTCCTGTCTGAACATTAACATCACATGGCCGTGCTTAATGCTTCACTGCTTCCTCTCCGCACTGTTTTTCGCCGCGCTGCTTAGCAGGATGAGTTCACGCCGAACCATACCAGAGAGGTGTGGGGGACGAGCAGAGAAATGGCTCACCCTGTACAGACTACTTATGCGGCCTGAGAGCCGGTGTCCCAGTGGACTCGCGCCAGTATTGTGATGGTCCAGTGAAAGGACAGACACCGCCTCTGTGGTCCATGGCGGCGGGGGGGAACAAAGACATGACTTGGAGTGACCCGGCCACAAACTCTGTGACTGACCTGTGGTAACAGCCAACAACATAAAAATGCATGGGAAACGCCCTAGAGACGCCGTTCCTTTGTCCTCTTGGGCACAGCAATAAATTGAACAACGCGCTGTGTTCCGTACTGGTGCCCTTGAGAATAGAACTGCTCACATCACTCTATGTACGGCCATGTGTCCTGTTGTTACTTGAACTCGAGTTATATCTTTGACCGTAGGGCTTTACACAGTGGCTGGCGAAAGCTGTTTTGCTGCGTCTGACAACATTGACCTGCCTTTGCCACATTATCGGGGCGTGATTACATGAACCAGCACAGCATCCATTAGCTGCCATTATAACAGCATTGTTCCATCCAGTTCAACCTCGATTTGGGAGCTCATGCTACTTTTTTTTTTTTTTTTTTTTTTTTGATGATTTCTCCATTTTATGTAGTCGTGACCTTGGTCACCTGCCACAGTCTCTGGTATACGCACAGTCACACATGCAGTCCACTATACAACCAGGCCAGTTGATGACCTGAAACTAGCCAATGAGGTGCTCTCTTTTTGCTCAGAGCGTGGAAGGACCCATGACCACTAATCTATGCCATGGAAACCAAAAACATGTTAATTGGCTTCAGAAAAGCATGTTCTTGACGTACACTTCAAGTTATTATGACAAGTTATTATGATATTATGATCCATCAGGTAGAGAAAGGACAAACAATTGCACACCTTTGAGTTTCCAACCTTTTACCTCACCAGGGACCCATCCTGTCACTTATATGTGGGCGAGAGCGTGGCCAAGTGTGTGATTCGAGTGTGACCGTCCACCTTAGGCACATATTTACCAGACCTTCGCAAGACTCATTGAGGAATCTGCCTGCTCTGTGTGGTCCAGGCTTACAAAACATCCCATTAGGGATGTGGCATCATTAAACGCCCACAGACTGCACTGCTCAACCTAGAAGAGAGCCAAAAAAATAAACTCAATCAAAGGCTGCTCCAAGAAAAGATCAGAACTGCTAAATCTGTTCATGCAATTCACATGTTCCAGTAGCAGTCCCATAAGCCAGAGGTTTTTAACCTCGAGGGGTACTTCAGGGGGTTGTGTGGAGTGCTTGGGATCAAGGGCAATAATCAGAATGAGGGGACAGGCAGCATAAAAGAGGATACTTGAGGTCAAGTTTTGTGCTGTGAAAAGGCTACTGTTACAGAAGGTTGAGGACTGACCGGTGCTGCGGTGTCATTCTCGTTCACGTCATTCAAGCTTGATGTTGTACCACCTTGGGAGGTGCCACTCAGTACGCCTGTGCCTTTGTTTCCACTATGACAGTGCCCGAGCTTGCCACAGCTGTGGAGAGAAGTGAGGGGGGGCTGAAAGGTGCTCTTTGTAAGTCAATAGCAGGTGTGTGTATTCCATGCTGCGTGGCCCTAGTTTGAGCACATTTTCATAGACATGTGCAGAACAGCATGTACCAGTGGCTGGAGGTGTAGGATTATTGGAAGACGTGCTGTATTGCTCTCTCTCTCTGCGCGCACACACACACACACACACACACACATATCGCCATTCCACCTGTTTGAAATAACTCTGGGCTGGTGGGTGTCATTTATTAGACTGCTTGTCTCGCCCAGCTCCGTATTGTAACTCCACATCAGCCAAGGGAAAACATAACCCTTGTGCCAGCGCATATTTGTGTCCAAAATCATGGCACAGCTCTTGGTCAGCGCTCTAATGAATATGCACAAATGTACACACCCCCCGGCAGCTCACAGCAGACAGCGAATACGCCCTTTTACTGCTTCTCCCTCTTAGTGATGACCTCTGCTGCTTGCTCATGACTCCCATGCCTTGCTCGGTCTGTACACTGCAGTGTTGACCCTGACTGCCCTTCACACACAGAGCACTGTCCTTACTTCACCCTTACTCCACACACACAGAGGTGTCCTTACTTCACCCTTACTCCACACACACACACAGAAGTGTCCTTACTTCTCCACACACACACTGTCCTTACCCTTACACACAGAGCAGTGTCCTTACTTCACCTTTACTCCACCTTTACTCCACACACACAGAGCAGTGTCCTTATTGCACCTTTACTCCACACACACAGAAGTGTCCTTACTTCACCTTACTTCACACACACAGAGCAGTGTCCTTACTGTACCTTTACTACACACACACACAGAGCACTGTCCTTACTTCACCCTTACTCCACACACACAGAGCGGTGTCCTTACTTAACCCTTACTCCACACACACAGAAGTGTCCTTACTTTACCCTTACTCCACACACACAGAGCAGTGTCCTTACTTCACCCTTACTCCACACACACAGAAGTGTCCTTACTTCACCTTTACTCCACACACACAGAGCAGTGTCCTTACTTACCTTTACTCCACACACACACAAGTGTCCTTACTTAACCCTTACTCCACACACACAGAAGTGTCCTTACTTCACCCTTACTTCACACACCCAGAGCAGTGTCCTTACTGTACCTTTACTACACACACACACAGAGTAGTGTCCTTACTTCACACACACAGAGCAGTGTCCTTACCTCACCTTTACTCCACACACACAAAGAGCAGTGTCCTTACTCAAGGGGATGCGACGTTACTTCAGTCACACTCTATATCGAAAGATCAAGGTCAATAAACTCTGTGCCTGTTGAGCAAATTGTGTCAGTGGACCCCACATTGCTTTGCTTGTGCCAATATGTATTTTGTAACTACGAGGAAACATTGGGACAGATCATTATGAACATTTTGCATTTCTTTCCCCCTCCACAGCTGATCACCTCATTGCGACTGTCCTTCCATGCCTTTGCGCAACAAAAATGAAATCGAGTCTGGACGTTTTGCCCATGTGTGTGATAAGTGTCATCTGGCAACACGGATCAGAGTAGAGCAGATGTTGAATTGTGTATTTTGCTGACATGCACAGAATGTACGTTGTGACTCCGGGTGTTTCTTAATATACTGCCCTGTACTTTCCTACACACAGCAAGGTCCATGAAGTGTACATATTGCTACCATTATAAAGGATTTTAAAGCCAGTAAGCAAGTAGAATGTGAGGATCTGGTGTACACGTCCATGTGTGTCAGAGTTTGTAAGGGTCTTAGAGGGCATCCGTCCTACAGGGGCTTCAGGAAACTGCTGTTACCCAGAGGATGTTGTCTTTATTCAGTAGGTTAAAGGTCTGGTATATACCATGAATATAATATAGCGGTGGTATTGTCTCTGCCTGGCAAGGGCATAAATTACACTGTTGTGGTGTCCCTAAGAGCGTCCGTTCAGTCGAAGTGACCATTTAGTGTGAGGATGACCTCTCACGTGAATGCATTTTAAGGTATGCAAAGATTGCTTTACACGTGACATACCGAGTCATACTCCTGCTTACTCGATCTGCTTAAGGTTTCATGTGGATTCACATATTTCATTATATTCATATTAATATATGGTTTCTTGTTAGCAATGAGGCTGGTGTTAGAGGTGATGAACAGTAGGTACTAGCTGGTAGAATAACAATATGGTAGCTATAGATGAATCGGAACAAAAGGTGCAAAATGTGTACCTTGTACATAAGCGGACACACTATACACTTATTTTGTAATGAAATGTGACAGTGCACTGTAACTGAGCCAGCAGGGCACCCCCATCTCTTTTTTTATTTTTACCCCCCACCCCCGCCTGCAGAGAAACGTGCAGATTAAAAATACTGGACAAATAAATCCCCATGCACTCAGTACAGAATGTATTCAAATCAGATGCATACAGTTCCATCTCCCTTGCGTTGTGTGAATTGTGAATTTGAATGATAAGTCAGTGTGCTGTTGTAAATCACGTCATTGGACCTCGTGAAACTTCCAGTGTGATGTCCTAAGCTCTTCAAGGACATAAGGCATACCAGTGTAAAGTGCCCCCTTTGCTATTTGTGCTGTGGTCCAGTTTGCCTGCTAAGCTAACATGGTCTCGTCTCCATTGTTTGTCGAAGTGGCTTCACTGGCCCATCTCGTCAGGCTTGCTGAGTCCCTGAGAGCCCCAGCGTCTCTCTGAAACCCCTCTCCTCTCCTCCCCACAGGGGTTCTTCAGGAGGACCATCCGGCTCAAGCTGGACTACGACCGCTGTGAGCGCAGCTGCAAGATCCAGAAGAAGAACCGCAACAAGTGCCAGTACTGCCGCTTCCAGAAGTGCCTCTCTGTGGGGATGTCCCACAATGGTGAGCGCTCTTCACAGGGGTCCGCAGGAGCTGCTGTATGTGCCCTTCACGTAAAAATCTGCTTCAGTAAAGATCCACACGTGGAAAGAATTGTGCAACGCAGTTGGGTAATTTAAGTGGCTAATCTACTCAAAAGCTTGCTGACCATGGAGTTCAATAGCCGTACTCTAACGGACAACGTGTCTAAGCTGAGAGGAACACATGCTACTCTGAATGGGTGCAAAATTAGGTTTAAATTAGAATTCAGTTAGGCCTACCTAAAATTAGGTTTAATGTAAAATCTCATACATCCCACAGGGTTATTAATATTTACAATCAACTTAATTATTCAACAAATAAATTAACTTGCATATCTCTCATGTGAATCCCACACCATATTCCATCATCAGGATGCTAATTTATGAGCTTACATAAATGAGTTTTATGGCTTTTTGCTGTCTGATTAAATGACAGTAGGTAACATCGTTAGAGTTCCGTGGCTTTAAGCAAAGCAAGGCCCTGTGATGTTATTGATTATGGACTTGACCGATTGTTTGAGTAGTTATTTTTCAGAGCAGTTACTGAGAAACCTGAGACAGACCCGCTCACCCTGTCCACGTGGATAGACCACGTCTGCGCTGCAGAGGACCTTTGGGCCCTCGGGTCATGTGACCAGCTGTAACACGACTGAGCCCGTGCTGTGTGTTCCGCTGAGTGAGGTCACTGCCCCGTTGACCAGGCATCTGTCACCATGGTGACAGCGAGCGCGGGCACTGAGGTCAGACAGCGAGCCCGATGAACCCGTTGCCCTCGGCCTGCGGTGTCGCGTGCTGTGTGTCGAAAGGAAGAGCGGCGCCCAAGGCTCCATCAGCGGGGTTAGCTCATCCCTGAGGAATGCACTCCAGCAGTGTACACAACACATAGGAGGCGAGGCCTGAACACAACCCCTCCTTTTAAACCAGTTCTTCACGCTCTGCTCTCGCAGCTGCATTCATTCAGATTAAGAACACTTTAGCACAAATGGAATATGTGCTTTTTTAAATAATTGTATTTTTTTTCAACTACGATTTAGGTTCATTCTAATCTTCTCGTTTATCCTACAGCTAAAGGGCACATTTTCAAAACAATAATACCTCCCCTCCACTGCCCCACCCACCACCACCACTACCACTACTATCTTCCCTCTTTGTATATCTGTACCGAGGGCCGAGGGTCCTCTGCCACGCAGACGTGGCCTCTCCACGTGGACAGGGTGAGCAGGTTTGTCAGGGTTTCTCAATAACTGCTCTGAAAAATAACTACTCAAACAATCGGTCAAGTCCATAATCAATAACATCACAGGGCCTTGCTCTTAAAGCCACTGAACTCTAACGATGTTACCTACTGTCATTTAATCAGACAGCAATAAGCCATAAAACAAATGTATGTAAACTCATAAATTAGCATCTTGATGATGGAATATGGTGTGGGACTCGCATGTAAGATATGCAAGCAAAAAGTTAATATTAATAACCCTGTTGAATGTATGAGATTTTGTGGTAGTAGGCTGCGCTGGGGCAGTGCAGTTACGTGTTTGGTGTGCATGTATGCAGTTGGAAGGGGTGTGGGTGGACTGGTGCCTCCTTTTTCAGAAGCCCATCCCCCTGAAGAGCAGGAGGAATGCGGAAATAGGAGATTACATTTTACATTTACATTGACATTTTAAGCATTTAGCAGATGCTCTTATCATTTTTTTACATTTACATTTTAAGCATTTAGCAGACGCTCTTATCCAGAGCGACTTACAAGATGTGCATTAATACATGGTAGGAACAACCATAGATCGCGCAAGAGATCAGTGCAGTAATACAGCGAGACATCAATGCAGGCAGCTGTGTACCATCCCTGTAACACTGGGGAGGAAAAGGTTAGTAAAAAAAAATATATAAATATATTTATTTTTTTGTGAAATGAGGAGTAAGCAGGGATACATAGTGTTGAGCTAGTAGGCAGTGGTGATGACAATTAGCT
Source organism: Aldrovandia affinis (assembly GCA_029706075.1). Taxonomy (NCBI): domain Eukaryota; kingdom Metazoa; phylum Chordata; class Actinopteri; order Notacanthiformes; family Halosauridae; genus Aldrovandia; species Aldrovandia affinis. Next base: position 1,052,577 of record JAINUG010000023.1, read on the forward strand.
AGAATGTACAGAATTCAGTGGTAGTGGAGTCTGAAAAGGTGGGTTTTGAGTTTCTTGCGAACGACGCTCCACCACCGGGGAGACAGGACAGAGAAGAGACGAGACCGCTGCCAGGCGCCCAGAGGGATGGGACAGTCAGTTTGCCAGAGGTGGCAGAGCGGACGGGTCTGGCTGGGGTGTAGGGTGAGATGAGAGACTGGAGATGGTGCACATCCATTTGCTGTCCTTCCTACTGTTCCCCTCTGGGGCTGTGACCGCAGCTCCCCCAGTAGGACTTAGTGTATGTGCTGATGAATTGGCCTCTTTTCTTTTGCTGTCTTTTTCTCTAATTGGAATCAATTCCTTTCTATCACATTGGCATTTAGTGGATTACATCCAAGGGGGACTGTTGCTGCAAATCTCTCAAGGTTCAGCGCATGGGCTGTTCAACGTGCGACACTAAAGATGAACAGGTTTTCAGTGATCGCTCTCTGCACAGCTCAGAGGATTTTCACAGCAGACATGCAAGGGCTGACTGGTTTAATCCCCCATGTGACATGGACACAATTATCTAAATTAAGGTGTGGATGTCATCTTAAGTTATCATTAGTCTTACATTTGTAATGTCTGAAATGTAAACTTCTCATCCTCATTGTTATAAACCTGTGATCTGTGCTGCTGTGCATTGTTGGAGTTGTGCAAGGCTGTTGTTCATTGGTAAAGGAAAGTAGATTTGTGGTGTAAGGTCACAGGTGCTGCGAGTACAGCTGTAATCAGATGAGAAGACTTGGACTGAGCCATCTGAAATGAGACAGGATGCTTCTCTGAAATCCAAAGCAGCAGAAATGTAATTTATGCCCAGACAATGCAAACAGAGTTGTGGTCACTTGGATTATTTTCAGAATTGGTTTGTCACAGCCAATTATGGTTATGCCAGTGTTTTACAGGATGACAGGTAGGGCTATATTTAGTTTTTTTTTATTGCTTTTTTTAAAAAAAACGAGCAAAAAGCTTTTCAAACTCAACAAGTTCATACTTTATATGTTAATAAATGGTAAGCTTTACTGAGATTAATTTGTTATAGATAGCTGGACATTTGACCATTTAGACAAGAGCACCATCATTTCATGGTTCTGTCAGAGTGTGAGCAAATCTGAGCAAAAGTTATGAAAAGCATATTCCCCCGCTGTCCACATACTGTCTAGACATGAGGTTCCCAGAGGTACCAGTAGTGGTTTCAATATGGCATATGAAGAACATTTCACAAACGGAGGGAGCTTCCCTTTTTTGTTTGATGTGTCCGTTTATTACAGTCAAGTACAGGGCTTGAAATATCTTTTTTGAGAACCAGCCAGTGCCATTTTTTTTTTCTTCTTCTTCTTTCTTCTTCAGAAAACAAAAGTATTGTACCGTGTGCGACATTGGCTGCAGTTGTAGCCTTACTGTCTGTTTCAGCTCATATGATTGTTTGGAAATGGACAGTGATGTTACTGTGGCCCTTTTCCCCCCCATCCAGCCATCCGCTTCGGGAGGATGCCCCAGTCCGAGAAGATGAAGCTGAAGGCAGAGATCCTGACGGGGGAGTGGGAGGAGGAGAACCCCCAGGTGGCTGACCAGAAGACCCTGGCCAAGCAGATCTACGAGGCCTACCTGAAGAACTTCAACATGAACAAGTCCAAAGCCAGGGTCATCCTGACCGGCAAGACCAGCACACCGGTATGTCTCACACGTCTTCCCCTGCTGTGGCCTTTAACCTGTTACGAGTGATCTGCCTCACGAGTGGCATTACGTAAACTTCAGTAAAACACCCTAGATTAGAATGTGTGCTGAACATAAATACATAGTCATTCACACAGAGTAGATGTCCCTGGTGGTGTACGGGCGGGCTGTTTGTATTTTCTGGCTTCTATGTGGGCAGTCTGTCCTCCTGTCTTAATGTTCCTTGATTACCTCTTGTAACATGTGGAGGAGTAACTATGTACACAGTGGGCCACACAAGCATGCTGGGGAAAAAAAGTATTTCACAAACAGTCACCACACAGTTTAACATCGGATCTCCGATCGTACAAATGTGAGGGTCTCTTCATTTCATGTGGAAGGTTGTCACCTCCCGACCACTGCAATCCTAAACCCCCTATTTTTAGAGCCGGGATCAGACAGAGTGGTGAGGGCAAGGTTTTTGGCAAGGTCCAGGAACTGAGTTGTAAGTCAGTGGGAGTGAAAAGTTGGAAAGATTAAGCAGGGCCAACACAAACCCTCCTCAGTTCAGTTCTTATAGTTCTCCAGCAGGGTTGGGTTCAATTCCATTGAATTCATTGAAAAATCTCCATATAACATTATGGCCATTTTAAAATTCATGAATTGACTGAATTCAAATGGAATTGACTCCAACCCTGGTTTCCAGTGTCATGTCTGTGGAGAGTCCTACACATCTGTTGGGAGCCATCCAGAAAAAGCTGATTGAACCATTTAGTCCTGACAGTATTTTAAAATTAGCTCAGCGTATGTTGGTAGTGGTAGGAGAGGACTGTGTCTCAGCTTGGTACACAATATTTCCTGTGCCATACCAAAGAAATGACCACCAATTAAATTATCTTTTGCCTCCCAATCCTGCAAAACATCAAAAAAATGTGCTAAATTTCTGCAGTTTGTTTCTCAAACCCTAGGACAGTCACTGTTTATCACCCAGTTAGAATGCACCATTTCCCTTTAGCAGTATCCTTCTGTATGAGCCAAACTGCAGAATGGATGTAAAATGCACATAGAAAGTAGATAAATACTGCTAAATAACTAGGTGAAAGGTATCAGATTATTTTACAGTCCTGTTCATTATCGCAAAATAACTTGATAAAAGGTATTTTATGGTTCCTTTCCTGCAGTGTTGCATAGCATCTACCAATGTGTTTACCTGGTAAGGTAGGATAGATAAGCACCACTGATTTAGATACTTTCATGTACGGATACATATAGATGGTACCACAGAAAACCGACAATTACTACAAAATAATTTAGCAAAAGGCACTTTATTTCACAGTCCTCTTCCTGCTGTGTTACACATTAATTGCAGCTGTAATGAACTGGTAAGAGTTGGAGACTTACAGATGGTAATTACTATAAAATAACTTTGTAGAATGCACCATTTTATTTTACAGTCCAGTTATTGCCAGGTTTTTACACAAGCACTACATACTTGAATACTTACCAGTTGGGTTGCATAGAGGCAATTACTGCATCTAAGTAGGTGAGAGGTTTCATTTTATTTTACCCATTAAAAACTAAAGCTTTTACAAAGGTAAGATTGTGTATTTATAAGTACTGTATATATCTTGCTGACTGCAATATAATGGGGAAAAGGTATGATTCCATTTTAATGCATAGGTCCTACAATAACATCATATGGAAACTGTAATCTGGGTTACAAGGTAAGATTAGCCACTAAGTATGCATTTATTATAATTGTTTCAAGGTAAACAGCACATCATGCTTAGTTAATGCTGATACCAATTGTTACCCTATTTACTATTACTTAATTGGAAATTGTTATCATGTAATGTCTGAGTAAGTATTCCTATTTCTGTGATTTTTCACCAATTAGTAAGTAGTTTTATATAAATTATTTTAAATGAGTACGTTATTACCTATTGCTACCACAAAATGTATTAGGAAATACCAAGTACCATACCAAGCTAAATACCAAGTAAATACCAAGCTATACAAAAAAATAAAGATTGATACTTATCGCCCTTCCTATACATGTAATTACTGAATACTCATATTATTGTGATCTCTTATCATATAATCACATACTTACCTAGTAAAGAGGTAATTATTTTATCAATCACTCCACCAAAAATGTGTGCAGTATACGAGAAAACACTATTAGAAAGGAACTGCATCAAACTTTGGGCCTGATGTCTTGTGAAGTGACATATTTGCCTTTGCCTCAGCCACCCCATCTTCTCTAGATGTCACTCATAGCTCCCAAAATGAAAATCCACAGGTAAACCCTTCCTATTGCAGTTTTTTAACAGATAACACTTGGGGGTGGTTAGTGCCAAAATAACTGTATATTTGACAATGCTATTGGTTTTATGACATGCTGAGCTAGCTTCTGAGCTGCTTGCAAATTACTTTCCAAATAGTTTTGCCAATGGTTCAATTAATGGTTTTTAGTTAAGCTTTTTTATCATTCGTAAAACTGTTAGTTAAGCGATTATCAAAACCATAAGATATGCGATTAGCAAAACAGACCATGTGGTTTGCTCCAGGCTTCTGCTTAGAAGTGAACAACAAGCAAACCCAGCATAAGTAAGAAACACTTTTTTTCATTCAGCCACGTCATAATTCCCTGTAATTTAGGCTAAAGTACATGTTCATGTACAGCTCTTCTGCTCAGATGTAGTGCTGATGCCTGTCACAGCTGTCTATGTGCAGATAATTCTCCCCAAGGCTGGTTTTGCTCACGGAAACCAAAAAGAGGAATCCCAGACTTACGGCCGTTTCGCAAGGTTCATGTTAACTTATTGTAGTCGACACCCCATGCTGCCTGCTCGAGAAACCTTGGTGTTTTGCAAGACAGGGCTACGAAGTTAAAACCCCAAATGGCTATTAAGATTAGATAGGTGTGTTTGCCTCACCCCCCCACGATCAAACGCTTCAACCTCACAGAAATATTGTAAAAAAACATTCCCTCCACTCGTTTATCGAAGTCCCCGAGGACTGAACTCAAGTATATTATATTCAGATGTGGAAAAAAATCACGCTGAAGAGGCTGTCCTAATAGAGTGTGTACTAACTTCAGTGTGCCAGGCCCAGTGACATCATACAAACACACATACACACCTGCTGGATTTCCTCCATCAGAGGTTCCACAAACCTTTAACTTAAACTGACTTTTCAGCTTCTCACCACCCCCCTGCGGAACATTTCTTCACTCTCTCGGTTTCTCCTGTCAGCCTGGCAGCAAGACCCCAGTATCCGTGACCCTCCGGAGCACACTGTGTACTGACCCTGAGTCTGTGCCCCTTTGGCAGCCCTTCGTCATCCACGACATGGACACGCTGCAGCTGGCGGAGCAGACGCTGGTGGCCAAGCTGGTGGGGAACACGGGCTGCCTGCAGAACAAGGAGGCCGAGGTCCGCCTCTTCCACTGCTGCCAGTGCACCTCTGTGGAGACGGTCACCGAGCTCACCGAGTTCGCCAAGTCCGTGCCGGGCTTCTCCTCCCTGGACCTGAACGACCAGGTGACCCTGCTCAAGTACGGCGTGTACGAGGCCCTGTTCGCCCTGCTGGCCTCCTGCATGAACAAAGACGGGCTGCTGGTCGCCTACGGCAACGGCTTCATCACCCGCGAGTTCCTCAAGAGTCTGCGACGGCCCTTCAGCGACATGATGGAGCCCAAGTTCCAGTTCGCCATGAAGTTCAACGCCCTGGAGCTGGACGACAGCGACCTGGCCCTCTTCATTGCTGCCATTATCTGCTGTGGAGGTAAGGACGTGCGGTTCGCTGCAGGGCTGATGAAAGTGTTCGATTAAATGTGTTGGCCAGTGTCCTGGTTTTGCTTGTTAATGTCCATCCATCAGTCCATCTAAACACTTATTTAAAAATGACAATTGACTTGTCTGGAAAACATACAATTAGTTTCAAGATAAACATGTTAAATGATAACTGGAAGATAAATTTGGCATCCTTTTTTCATGGAACAGACATAGGTGCTCTTTGAAAGGAAGATGATATCAAGTCTTTGAGTCTTAACCTTCTTGTATTACCTTTAAATGGTGATTTTATTATCACCATTTCATACGAATGTTTTACAAACAGCCAACACATTTTTCTATCGGCACGTCTTGCCCTAGTCTGGTGTGCTGGACCCTGAGATGGCAGCCCATGATATCAGAGCTGGGCCTTTCATACTTACCCCACATTATGTGACTGTGCTGCTTTATGGGGCCACGGTAGAGGAAGGCCACGGTGGGCAGACTGCGCCACCTCTCTCACGCGGGCATCTCACCCAGGTGTCCCTGCCGGCACTCCTCTCTCCCCCACAGACCGCCCGGGCCTGGTGAACGTGTCGTACATCGAGCGCATGCAGGAGAGCATCGTGCAGGTCCTCCGGCTCCACCTGCTGGCCAATCACCCGGACGACAACTTCCTGTTCCCCAGGCTGCTGCAGAAGCTGGCTGACCTGCGGCAGCTGGTGACGGAGCACGCCCAGCTGGTTCAGGAGATCAAGAAGACGGAGGACACCTCCCTGCACCCACTCCTGCAGGAGATCTACAGGGACATGTACTGAGGAAGACGTGCAGGTCTCCGTAAACCGATAAACACACGTGCGCCGTCTCTGTGCAAAGAGGAGCACTGGAGCGTTCATGACGTGTATGGACCTCGCCTTAGGTGCTGTGCCTTGCTCCTTTGAGGCACTGAGTGAACCCACTACAAGTAAACGTACTGAAGGATGAACTGCCCCCACCATGTAATGTGTACCAGGGAAAATGGCCGGATAATGACACGAACTGGACCCAACACCTCCAGAGCCCAGCCACATTCATTGTCACTCTTCTGTCTAGTGAAACAATGGCAGCTGTTGCTGCACACACACACTACCGAGTGTAGTCTCTCAGAGGGCTGGATGTTGGGGACTGTGTGTTTCCCCAGTGACGTGCTGGGAATGGCACGTGTGATCGAGCTTCAGTGTGCCAGGCATGGAGATGTCACCTGCACACAAATCCCGACCAACTTCAGCTAATTTGACCCCTCCAAAAAAAATAGTATATGGGGGCAATGCTATGAGATATTGAGTGAAGCAAGCATGGACATCTGCCCTCTACCAATAGGTGTGCAGTAAAGTTTTGTTTCCGTTAAAGTCAATGAGAAGAATGTGATTTTTAAAAAAAAGAAGTAAATACATTTCAAACTCATTCATTTGTTTCGAGAGATCAATAATAGTGTCAAATCCACAATATGGCCTATGCAATGGTTCCAAATCTCTTCAGAAATGTGTGACACTGATTTTTTTTTGTCATGCATCTCTGTGGAGATCGACATCGCCATAGGTTTTCCCATGGAGTTCAGCAGACCGGTTTTCACCAAAAATCAAGATGATATACATCTCAACGAAAGTGGAACAACAAAAATGAGCGTGTTCTACGAGATATTCAAAGTTCTAGACATTATTTGCGTTAATTACATTACGCATCTGAAAAAGAGAGATGTAGAATTAGCGCTAAAAGTCTCCCACTTTCTCATTGGATTTGATAGACAGAGAAACTGTACTGCACACCTGCAGGTAGATGGCACTGTAGAAACCCTGGAAAGAAATTGTTCCTTGTTTGCTTCAAAATGCATAATGGTGAAGTAGCACATACATAGTCTACTAAATATACTGTCTATGGTTGCTACTCAGATGGACACGCATAGGTGAATGGAACAGGACATTTTCTTCATCTGCTTTTCCTTGAATATGAAACACACTTTTCACTTTCTCACTTGAGGAAAGTGTCGGTGAACTTGTGCCCTCGAAGAACAAAGACATGCTGGTTTAAGTTCATTACACAGCAAACAGCACTTTCCTTTTAGATGTACAAATTGAATAATGAAAAATGTCTCCTTTCACAGACACTTGGACCCCCGCCCGCCCCCCACACACACTCCTGTTTGAGAATTGAGGGTGGGGGGTGGGGAGGGTCTGATCCTAACTGTGGCCCAGGTGGCACCCCGTGCAAGCTGATCTCAGTACAGCGTTGTGTACTGGGAGACTGAGGAAAGCACTAAAGGGGTACTCACCATTCATATACAGTCATTTGATTTGCAATACACACAGTTAAACTGGCAGCTCTCTCCTATTGTTGTAAGAGTAACGCCTTTTGTATTTCTCCGTTACCTCTTACCATTTTCACTGTCACATCCACCTCCATTCTATTTTCATAACTTCTCTCGTCAAGAGTTCACGCGTGTGCTGGATTTGAGAAACGTGGTGTCAAGTCATTGTAAGGTATGAGTTGGAGCTGCCTTCATGTCTTTATGACAGGGTTTTGTAGTAACGCATGAATACAACGGTTGTTCTGAGCCTAAGCTCAGACGTTCCAGGGTGGTTTATAGCATTTAAAATGTTATAGTCTAAACATTTTAATACCAAATGGAAGAACAGTCAGTTGAATTGTCTTTTGCATACAAGAACAATCCACCCAATATTATCCTCCATCAACTAAGGAACTATCATGTTGTCTGTGCTCCAGAAAATATTTTTATAACCTTCTAAGAGCTGTCTGTGTCCCCCCCAAGACTGATTTTACAGAATTAAAACATTTGACATTTAATACATTTTCAATGTAAGCAAAGTGCTAGAGTGACTGTGTCTGACAGGGTGTTACCTCAGAAAAAGGCATCTTTTGACAAAACGTATGTTTTTGCCACTCCAGCTTGTTTTAAGTGTGGTGATTAAGGGCTAATACATACCTGTTGTGAACCACTTTATGACACTGGTGCAGGTAGAACGAGAGAGGACTTCCTGCTCTTCTGTCTGCCCTCATTCCTCCTGTCAATCTGTCACAGCTGTTTCAATACTCATTTACCCACAGTGCCTCATTCGTCCACCAGATGGGGTGGTGAAGGAGTTTCAGCCACCATGGCTGCTTTTGCAAAGGGGGGGAACATGTGAATTATTAAGTGTGTGATACACAACATCAGACAAACGTGTTTGTGTTGTGTCGTCTTTGTCCACATTAGCCCACAGGTGGCCTCTACAGTAAATAAACTGCAACCAACTAGTGCTGTAAATGGGGACATGTTTTACCATAGGTTTGATCTATATTTATCTATCTAATTCAAATCATGAACGTATAAACAACCCTGTTTTTTTATTCTAAACTGCCTCTTATCACTAGTCATCCTTCACAGTACCTTTGGGAAGGGCTGCTGAAAGCATTGGTTAAAATGATACACTAGTTTCTGCATGTTTATCAAGCGTTTGGTAGCAAGAATACCTTTCTAAAATGCATTCTCATTGTGTTAGGGGCTGACCATCAGATATACAGTACTGCCCTTCAACATAATCCCTGAATTGTGACTTGATCATCTGTCCATATTGCTAATAATAAATTCATTGGTCAGAAATGATTGTATACATAGGTATCCCCACTCTGTTAAGAGGTCTAAAAGGTACTACTGATAATTCAGTTGTTTTTCTGTTTAAACAATTTAGGTGGTATGATCCCTTTATCACAGAGTCCTTACTCCTGCACTACTTAATGGTTATGTGATCATGTGCATGTAATTAAAATTGAACATGTTTTTTACTGAAGCTACATAAATTAAATAAATTATGAAGATGAATGAAATGAGGTTTGTAAAAATGTAAGCTCTGAAAGTACAATGTAAATAGAGTCAATGATTAGTGAGAAAAATGACCCCTTTTTTTTGGCAGTAAAAATGTAGTTACGGAGGAACATTCCCCAGGTGAGTTTAGACATTGTTTTGTGAGGAATTGAAGAAGTCACACGCACATGGTTGACTTTAGCCTCAGTCCACTGTGTCTACTACTCTGCTACCGTGGTGCCCCTGTGTAATGGGACAGGTAGGCACTCTTGATTTCTGCAAAATTATCCTCAAGCATTGATGATGGTCGGCCTCATCTCCAAAAATATATCAGGTGGACTTCGGATCTTGGTACCTAGGTCCCTTCCTGGACGTGGATGGAAAAAAAATGGTAAGAAAAGTTGTACAGTGTCTCTCTGTAGCATACGTTTTGTTTCCGCATCGTCTCATTTGTGAACGATTTCCAAGGTGGTTAAGACTTCAGGTCAGCTGTTATGTCAACCACGTTCTGCTTTGAACGGAACCTCCAAAGAATGCATCAAATTTATTTTCTTTTTTAAGCCCAAAAGAATGTATAGTGTGAATCTGTTCTTGATATACAATGATGTCCTGGGGGATTCAACACTTTGTGCCTTTGATGGTGAAGCAGTGTATGTTTATGCCCTGCGGACACTATGTGCCTTTAAGGGTGGTTAGTATGTGTGTGTCCTTGCACGCATAACGCACGTACATGCACATGGAGAAGAGGCAAAGACAAACGTGGTATTGAGATTGAAAGACCGTTGCTCTTATTTTGTTTTGGTGTAAATAGCACTCCCTCCGGAAAGAGCATTACCCTTGGTACACCTGCCCAATGATACAGAGCATAATGGGTAAGGCTAACAAAACCCACATTTTCTCAATGGATCGAGAACTCATCCATGTGACACTTGCAGCGTGGTCTGTGTGTAAAGGGTACGGGTCCGGCTTGCATGACCCTTCATCCCCAAACGGTGCATTTGCAAGCATCCACTTATTTTAAGGTAAAATTTTACACGTTTAGTTCATTTTTTTTCTGCCTATTGAAAATGACATGCTTAGTGTTCTGTGTTTAACTTACAAGGGATTTTAAATGTGTATCAGGGAATTTTGTGTCTTCCTCAATGTGTACCTGCTCAGGACGCCATGGGTCACTGTCTGCCATTATCTAATTCTGTTTCAGTGTAGTGTATAACCACCTGCCCCCACATCATACGAAGACAGCACTCAGAACATGTATCCAATACCTGCACTTTACATCATTCAAAAATGTATTTTAATTCCTTATGTAATGGAAGTTATCAAATTGGTTTTGTGGGGTGGTAGCAATAGGAATGATCCCTAGCTTTTTCTCCTGACTTATGGGAGTTCATGCAGTGTTTTCTAGCTAGTGCCAGGATTAAGGACTGGGTGACCCAGTCATGCTAAATTGGTGTTTCTTTCTTTAAATGTGGGTTTGTAACAATATTGTAAAATGTCTGCCGAATGTATCTTTAGTCATTGAAACAAACGATTTGACATTAATTAATTTTAAATTAAAACAATTAAAAACACTCTACACTGTTTCTTCAGTACTTCCATTCTGAAAACATATACTGTATCATGTGTTGCAAAAAAATGTCGTTGCAAAGGGGATTATTGGAGAACATTTTAGATGCACTTCAAAATTTGGCAGCACAGAACCATAATAACAGTGTATATGGTGCCACCTACTGGACTGTATCCATAACTGCATAGCTTTTCTCTGTAATGATTTTCTATGTCGTTGTTTGTTCATTAAAAACCCTTTACAAAAGATATTCCTATTAAATGCCTGGTTGTAGGAAATGGCTATCCACACGATGCAAAACATATTATAGGACATAGTGGAAAAAAGGTACCTTGAGCACAGCAAATGTTTCAGATAAATGCTTTCATTAGTGCTTGCTGGCATTGCATTAAAAAGGAGCCTTTCCTTTGTCTAATTGAAAATAAGTGCTGTAGGTCAAACACCACCAGGAGACAATTGGATGCCATTAGGGCATTTGGTCAAAGTCACAATATATGTAGGTAGTGACACAAAATAAAAACAAATTGGACAGCAAATACATGAGAATTGTCAATATGTTATTAGATTGCAGGTGTCTATCAGAATCTGAGATAAGTAAATTACCTGTAACAAGATGGCAGGGCTGTTTCACACATTGCTGCTTCCAATGAGATCCAGCACTTTGAGCATTCAGCCTCCTGGCAGATTAGTAACCAGTAATGGGGACCATTCCCTGTGGATTATATAGAAAACCATCGTTCAGTGTCACAAGTCACAAGGATGCAGTGCTTTAAGAGAAGCCGTCCATTAGATGACACGTTGGAACTAAGGTCCTGACTTACTGTGGTCATTATAATTCCCATGGCTCTTACCCCAAAGAGAAGGGTCTTCTACCCAATCTCAAGCTGAATTGGCTCTCAATGCACCCCTCCCATCTACAGCTGATGTGTGATACAAAATGGCGGCTGTGCAGATGCTAGTCTGCGCTCTCCCAAATTGATGGAGGCCATTGCACTCACTGATGGGACAGGCCTACATATATGAAAGGGAATTCCAGACTGCGAGACAAATAAAAATGGGATAAGGGCTGGCACGAGTTCGCCGTGAGAACAGAAAGCCTTCCTGTGGACAAAAGACGAATAGGAGAGTTCTGTCTCGAAGAGACTGGTTCATTGCTGCTCCCGTAGTTACGGGCGACGGGCTCATGTGGGAGGGGGAATTGAAGCAATAGAGGCCAAAAATTGGCCACCAAAATGGGAAAAACAGGGGAAAATCAGAAATGCATTTATACTGATCAGTCTGTCATCCTGTGACTTCCTCAGAACATGAAGGCAAACCCGAGGAGCTGCAGACATGAGCTTCCCACACGATGATTCGTATCCCTTCTGACTTGCTGTTGACTGTCAATTTTCAACTCCATTGCCTTGTGTCCCCCTCAGCTGGCTACATGGGAACCTGTGAGATCAGACATCTCCACAACCAAACATCTCCACTTTTCATCAAGATCACAATACTGGGTTTGAAACAATGCCACTGGTTATGAAGGAGCCCAGTGTACTGTAGTTTAGCACAATTGATTTAATGTAGGTTTGACGACCGTTCCCTGTTGATATCTTGGGGAATCCCTGAACATTGACTTTGAACTGCAGTTAATATTTCAGTGAGTTGCTATAATGTATAATGTAATACACTGCATGTTGAAGAAGGGTTCTTGAGAGCCACACCACCTCCGTGCCTCATCTCCCATTTCAGTCTATTTAAAACATACAACCATAATACCCATCAAACCATCGGGTCCTATCCAGTCCTCCACAGTCCTAAAGGCCTTTCAACCAGCAACTGATTCAGCATCCAGCATCCAATCAATGTATACAATTAAGCAATTAGCTAAGACCTAATCACTTCCATGTATTTTGTGAAGAGATTCCTCTCTGAAATAATTGCATACGTGCATCATTCTTTGAACAGTTGAGCCAATATGGGTTAGGGTTAGGGCTTCTCTGCACCCAGAGAAATGCAAGTTCTTTCAGAGCCAGACAAGCTTGCAGAACTAGCCCACTTCACAAACGGCAAACCAGATAGGCTCATTTGGGTTATCAAGTGTTTTTCTAGGATTGCTGCCCCAAGCCAACAATCGGTGTCAGGGATACCATACGACAAGCAAAATCACCAGAATGTACCAGTAAAGTGAACTGGTGCGACCAAGGCGCCATTTACCAAACTGAAGGAGTCCCTTTTGACCGCCCCGGTGCTAACATTCGCAGATTTCTCCCTTCCATTCATTCATTCTCTACACAGATGGCAGTAACCGGTTCTGGCTCAAAAGCACAATAGGAAGAGTGGCGTATGAAAGTCACAGCTTACACCCAGCTGAGAAGAATATTGCCAACTACCCTTCCTTCAAACTTGAACTCCTGGCACGGTAGGAGACTAATTCAAGAGCTACTTCACAGGTTGTACAGTCTACACAGACAACACAGCCCTCTTTGGCAAACCCAAAAATGGCAAATCTGGGAGCTCTGGAACAGCGAGATTGGATTGGATAAACTGGATAAGTTTCAGCGTTTTTGTACAACAACAATGCAAATGCGAATGTCCGGACTTCCCAGGCTGTAACCAGGAGCCAATAGACCCCAGAGAGTTATATGTATCAGGGTTCCACAACATTCAGTCCAGAATGGTCAGGGTGGGCCTCCCGGCTGGTTATCCATTCAATTCCCGGACTCGGCTCTGGCAGGCCACCAGGGGGCGGCGATTGGCTAGGGACCGAGGATGTTCGCAGTGGCCCTGTAGTACCGGGTTACGGTCGACGGGAGTGCCGTTATATCGTATCACATTACTAGGGGGATTGACGTAAAAATAGCATCTAATTGGCTAGGGAGAAAATGGGATCAAATCAGAAACAAATTTTAAAAAAACAAAATGGTCAGGGTATGAGGTAATGCTATGCTGGGTGGGGCTGGACACCTGAAAAATCAATGCTCAAAAAGAGTCTGAAGACTCCTTCCTGTGCCTCAAATGGAACGGGCCTTCCAACAATGACCTACGAGGATGGAATCTTCTGCAGGCAATCAATTGAATGATTAAGGAACTTCTGTAATATACAGATATAATCGGACGACAAGAAATAAAGAAAAGTTTGGATGTGGTGCGGTGCGTTTGCTTGAAAATGTTTCACATTTATATTCGACACTTTACTAATGATCAATTTCTTCAATCTATATATATGTCTTAAACAGTAATTAGAGGCATGTCATGAAATATTTGGCCCTCAGGATATGCAGATGGGGGGGCCATCTTCCAGCTCATATGGATGCACACGATAATTTGGTACATGCCTCCACAGGGTTCTCTCTCTTTCCTAATGTTCAGAAGGCATGCTTGCTTGCCCATGGACCTGGCACTGAAGATTGTAACCCTCGCTCCTGCACAAACTGTGGATCAACGGGTTCAGGATCACCACCAGAAGCTACTGCCCGCTTACTGGAAGGAGGGAGAACGGATGACAAGCGCTACCGGCTGACACCCAGGGCAAAATCTAATCCGCTAATCCCTGGAGAAAGACTGCTGGTGAGAAATGAGAAGGCGTGAGGCAGGGGTAAACGGGCAGACAGGCGGGAGACAGAACCTTGTGTTGTTGAGAGACCAGATACAGATCTGCCTGTATACACTCAAAGGCAGTGGTTCTTAATCCTCTCCTCGGGGAACCCCAGCCAGTCCATGTATTTGTTAAATTCCACCACCAGCACACCTGATTCAACTAATCAATGCTCGTTAAGTCGAAATTAGTTGAATCAGGTGTGCTGGTGGTGGAACTGAACAAATACATGGACTGGCTGGGGTTTCCCGAGGAGAGGATTAAGAACCACTGCTCTAAGGCCAGGGCGTTTGAAAGGACCAGAGCGGACGTTGCACAGCAATATGCTTCGTCCCCGCCCATTTCCAGTACCGGAACAGCCCCAACAGGGGGAGCCCTACCATTTACCTGATCCTATTCAACCTATGTGGGGTTTTATGTTTGGGGAGGAGCAAATCCTGTTTGTCAGAAGGTCAAATTGACCCAATTTAGGTGTTTCTCCTGCTAGGTATTGTCAGACTTGAATAGTTAGTGTTAGTTGGGAGGACACAACTAAAAACAAAGGGATGTTAAAACACAAGGCTGATAATGATTTATTTTGCAGCGCCTACATTTCATGTGACTTTATTGCTAGTTTTTAGCTTACCTACTTTAAACCTTGTAAGTTGCCGTCTCCACCCCTTGATGAAACACACCTGAATTGAATGATTAAGGAACTTCAATGGAGCCAAAAGAGAGAGGAGCGGAGGGAGAAAAAAAACCACGATCAAAGCAATTCTCCCAGACCGTGAAGATGGCATACGATCTTGGGAAATGAGGTCTCTGCGAGGCACTAGCAGCACAGCGACTGCGGTACATGACAGAGGTGAAGACATCACAAACCCTGTTGTGGACTCCTGTACTGCAGAAATGCTACATGACGCTGCCAGAGGGAGTGTGTGTGAGAAGGAATTCCACTCTCCCTTGCATACGATGAGTTTCTCGCAGTAATTCTATAAAATTTTTTCCACATTGGAAGGGTCTCTCTCGTTTTATTCTGGGTTTTAGGGTGCGGTGAGAGGAGACGGGACCACACTGCCGCCATTGAAGAACGGAAACCGGGTTGACCCAGAAGAAATTGACCATTTTAGTTACTGTGGCATTGTCTACCACGTTACCTAGATACAGCTCCCTCTATATCTGTGTCATGAATAACAATAGCATGGTAATCTAGAGCTCACCAAAGGCCAGAGTTTCTGCTTTAGTGAGGTTATGTTTAACGACTGCTACTTTTAACACTTTTCTCACAAACATGGCCCCCGAGATACAAACTGTTAGCAGTCAGTCGGTTCCCTCTAGTGGTGAGACACGGCAGTGCACACTAGAAGCCTTGAAAGGCTTGCGCAGCAAGAAAGGTCACGCCATTCTGCTCAAATCTTTGCACTTTTGCCGCCTCATAACCAAAAGGTCACACTAGTTTGAAGGTGTTTAGCATGACATCTGACTTTTTGACCCATTTGCCTCCCCATACCCATTAACCCCTGAGCTGAGCCGAAGTCTGTAGGGAGGAGACGTCCAAGTTACACGCCCCACTATGACTCCCGTAACTCTTGCACATTGTGTGAATGTAGGGTTACAGCAGCTGGCCTGATCAGGATTCAGTTCCAGTCAGAGGGGCACACAGACTGTGCTGCAGATGACTTGGATAGTTCCACACAACAGGTTGTGGCCATTTAATTCACCAAAAAAGGTGAAGGGTGGCAGTGTTAGCATAATGGTTAAGGAACTGGGCTTGTAGCGCAAAGGTTGCAGGTTCGATCCGAGGTGGGGCACTGCCGTTGTACCCTTGAGCAAGGTACTTAACCTGGATTGCTTCAGTAAAACATCCAGCTGTATAAATGGATTGTAAAGAAATGTGAAACTGTAAGTCGCTCTGGATAAGAGCGTCTGCTAAATGCCTGTAATGTAATGTAAAAAAAGGGAATACACACAAAAATAAATGTCTGGACTGATCAACAACATTGTGGGAAATCAATTACATTGAAAAAAAGACGGAGTACTCCTGTAGAGGTGCGCGTGGCCTCCCCTCAGATGTCCCAGCCCACCCCTGTGCCAGGGCATTGCACAGGTATGAGCGATCAGTTGCTGCAGAAGCTATTCAGGATGGGGCCTTCCACCGATCCAGAGCCAGAGGGTGTGAATATGGGAATCTGAACGTAGTTCCCAAAAACCTCCTTGTGAGTATATTAAACAAGCACATGCACACACACGCACACACACACACACACACACACACACACACACACACACACACACACAGTTTTGATAGTTAACTTGCAACATTCTACAAGTCGTCAGAAAAAGATGCAACCATGCAGTACAAGTAACCGAGGAGTAAGATTCAATCAAAGACCCACTGCTGCGGACCAGCTTATTTCTTATTTTCATTCGGAGCCTGGCCAAGTCCCCGTAGCACCACAGAGTATACCCCCATGAGAACCTGTGTCAGCAGGGAGTGCAGAGATCCAGGAGCGAGGGCTCTCCTGCTGGGCAGGTGCTGCACGGTGACGGAAGGGGTCAGGTGGATAAACACACAGCTGGGCTGATCCCAGGTTTAGCACATCCTTGACAATGGCTTGACCCCTAATGGCCCCCTAGGTCCCATATCTCCACAGGTTTAAAGGCAAACTGAGATCACCTTGCAGAGTGACTCGTGTCCTTTTTCCTCTTATTGCCTTAAAATTCATCAAATTAATTTCATGGATATGTTTTTGTGTCGTTTTAATTTTAGTAAATGAAACACTGGCTTGATATGTGCTGTACATTTTGATTGCTATTTAGGCCAGAAAATGTATGCATTCACTACTGTAAGTTGAGGTGGTGTGTTTTTGATTGCAAATCTGTATTCTCAAGCTTGCACACTGCTATAAAACAAAGCCAAAACCAAAGGGCTACGTTTTGTAAGCTGTATTGATTCTAAATCACACGAATGACTTGAATCAACCATTCAAAGAGACCATGCAGATCAGATTCTATGTTGTTATGATTCATTGTGGGACAGATTCTAGAGTACAGCGGCAAACAAATATACATGTAGTTCTCAATTCTACCAGTAGAGGACAGTGATCGCCTTTCTTTTGAAAAGTGCAAAGCTGCAACACCACTCACAAAAGTGTAACAGTCTAGCAAGTGGTTGCTTAAATATTAAAGTTGAAATGTTTTTCAAGAGATGGAAAAGCAATTCAGATTGACTGATACAAGCAAGTTTATATTTTCAGGATGTGAAAATAAGATGTAATTTTACTTACACAGCTGCAGATCCTCTTGAGAGGGTTAAAGAAGAGACCCTCAAGTCTGAAAGCAAAAGAAAGGCAGATAAGATACTACACATTGTCTCAGGCCTGACCAAATATATGAAATAAGACAGTTTAACCCTTAGTTTTAACCCTCCGCCTTTCATTATGATACAGAAATTAACATTTATTTCAATTTTTTCCACTGTTTTCTCAGGATTTAAGTAACAATTTCATTATGATTAGTAAACCTTTATGTTTTTAATACACGGTTGTGTTTCCAATGTAAATGGCCCCAAAACAACTAATGTACAAATTTCATAATTACATGAGTACCTGTACGTTTTTTGATTTAGTAACACAATTCTGTGAGTTCAAATAAATTGATCTGACTTCAGACAAGGCCCAATGTGTAAGATTCGCGAGAATAATCTAACCGTTTCATGGTGAGTGGCTTGTTATATAGTTCCAGTGACACACTTCTGCAGCTGTGGAAAAAAACAACAACCCAAAAAAACAAAAAAACTGGAGAACACTTTTCGTGCTGACAATTCACCCAGGGACGGAATGAAACAAAAGCAATAAAACCTGATATGCTACATAGTTGGGGCAGCAGGACTGCATGGCAGAATACAGTCAAACAACTCTTCCTTATTATTTTAATATGCAAATCTCTAGAAGAGAATTTGCACAAATAATGAACTCTTCTCCCACATCACACGTCAGCTACGTAAGGACCTGAAGATTTAAATAAACACATTGACCATAAAAGAAATAAAAGCTTGAGATATGTCATACTGTTGAAGGTCCCCTGGCACATTTGCAGTTGTTTGCTGTGCCAAAGTCTGACATAGATAAGCTGTAGCCAACTATGACGGAACATATTTACTCCAAGAGACAAAGCAAAGGTAATTTCAGACATCGGGAAATGTCCTATTGCAGTTAATCGTTTATGGTTAATACTGAAAATGACGTGTAGCCTACACGTAATGTATTTTCTCACTCTAAATCAACCGACACGTGTGTTTATAGAAGATTAAGGGATATTTTCAGTTTACTGTAACAGGCCTAAGTGACATAAAATATGTTACTTGACAGAACGTATTCTGTGCTGTATCTGTATCATAATGATGGCACTACTCACTTTCCATAACAAAATGTATCTAGTGAAAGAATACGCCTTTTATTGTTTTCTACACCGTGTCTAGCTCAAGGGAGAAGTCACACCTAAGCGCTGACACTGGACCAGCGAACACGAACCAAGTCCTAACCTTAACCATTTAGAAGAAAAAACGTAAATCTGACTTCAGACAACCTACTTTGCTATGGGAATGTCATAATTTATGCCTGTGTTATTAATAGTAATGTGTCACAGAAATGTGAGATGAAGTGATGAGTACTTTGTCTTCAAGTAGGTACGTAGCCTACTTTTACTTACCTGCCAAACCAAAATCGGAAACAGTGTATCTATACATTTCCTTTCAGAACACGAACATTTATCAATGTTTAAAGGCTATTAAGGGCAAATGAACTTTTAGACGTTTTGTCCGCTGCAATAGGCGTAGGCTACTGATTTCTCAAAGGCCCACCGTGGATTGAATGACATAGCAATCTAGCTATTGAGGTTAGACACAGTAGCGATCTTCCTCAGTCCCCCCACGGAGAAAGTTACTTTTGACCTCCACCAGGTTTTACATAGTAAACGCAAGTTCCACTCACACAAGTTGTTTTTTTACTCACTTTACAATCGATTAAAATTTGATATGATTTGATGATTTATTACAAATTCGTACAACGATATGCACTCACACATGCACATCACAATGTTACAAAGAAGATTATTCTTTATTATTGTTTACTTTATGGAGAAACGAAAATGAACTTGTTAACGACTAGACCGATTTTTCGAATGTCAACCTTTGCATTTCGTTTCAATAAACCGTAATATGAATTTATCGCAGCCCAAAGAATGGTGGCGCTCTGACGCAGTTTTGCACCTTGTTTACGCTTTCCCACTATTAAGTTTGACCGTATCCCTGATAGGGGAGTGACTTGTACACAAACAAAACTCTTTAGATCATTGCAAGGCCGGTGCATGCACGGTCTTTATTTTCAAAAGTCACAAAATAAATTAAGGTGGAATGCCAATCAGAACTCCAAAACAGGACGGCTCGTTGGCCTATACTCGTAGGCTACATGAAAATTGAACATAATACAATGGTAAATTACCTACGAGTGTATATGTACAAAAATATACAAACCACACACACAAGAATGCAGTTGTGAAGTTGCAACCTACTGCTTAATCTGTTATTTTATTCATGCACCGTATTCTACAACGATAGGCGTAGTTTCAGTTTTGCAAGAGATATACTTTCAATTTAGTTTTGATTTAGAGGGGAAATATAGCTACTTCCAGTAATTCCATCATATCTGTATTATGTTAACCTTTAGGACAGTGCGTACACGGCTTACGGTTTTAAACATCTACGTTCACCTTAACAAATGTGGGCGTCTCCGTTTTCTTTAACCAATGAATGCCCTCTTTCTCTGTTTAAATAGCGTTGGGTGTCAATCATTTTTTTCTCAGTCAGCCTGCTTTCAATCGCCATATTGGGTACTGAAAAGGCTTGTCTGTTCTTTCCTCTGTGTTACTACAAACCGAAATTGACAGGAGTGGCTTTTGCAAGTGCACTTTGTTTTGATGATCCGTGGAGATTGCTTTAGCTCGCATTGCCACATTGGCTGCTCTATCGCTGCAATTCAGTTTTACGCATGGCATGCCTGCGTTAGCGTTGATCTCAGTAATTTTCTCCCGTTTTGGATCGCATTGAAGTAGAGGTAAACACGTATTTCAATCGCTTGTTTTGGTCGGTCTTTCACACGCGGAAAATGTCAAACGTTCGTCTCTCAAATGGAAGTCCGACTTTGGAAAGGATGGATGCAAGACTGTCGGATAACCCCAAGCCTTCATTCTGCAGAAACCTGTTCGGCTCGGTGGATCACGAAGTGTTAAGGAGGGATTTAAAGGAACATTTGCAAGAGATGGAACAGGCATCATCTGCTAAATGGAATTTCGATTTCGAGAATCACGAGCCGCTCCCAAGTGGGAGATTCGATTGGCATCTGGTGGATAGCAAAGGTTTGCCTGATTTTTACAGTAGACCGCAACGGGCTTCTAAGGGAATTTGCCGTTCTGGGAATAACACCGTGGATCTTAATGGGAATCATAATTGTATGATGGCGATTCCCTGTCAAGAGATCGCTGGAGACAGGCTTTCCGAGCAGAAGACCGAGGAGTCAGAAAGTCAAATGGATTTCCGAGACCAATGCAGTGGACAGAGGAAAAGAGCAGCGAGCCACGGTAGATACATTGTCCGTTTTGAGGCGACACGATTTTAAAAGCCGCGGGGTTTAATCGACACAAAACCTATTATTAATTGAAATTCATTTAAATGAAAACACAAGGCATAGTACTTTGCTGTCTAACTACTGTAACGCAGTGCTTACATATTATTTTACACGCCAGAATAGTAGTTTATTAACCTATTCTCGTTGAAAGCACGTCCAGCATTATTTACATAATGTCGATGACCAGCGTGTAAAAATAGTGGATTATTGCCCTCTGAGTATCACCAATATAATGTAGACATGGCGACGATCCCCCCACACACATTAAGCAATAGTTGTTACTATGTTGCCGTGGGATAAGCCTCAAAATGTATCCATTACGTGGTGTAGGGACACCATCCACTCGTGTTTCCAAAGGATTGTTACTACGGTATGCAAATACTGAGATAGCACGTACACGTCAAGCCTTCAAAACAAACCAAAAGGCAACCATTATGCACGTATGTATGTAGAAAACAGTTGGATTTAGCTTGTTCGCTAACGTTTTTTCTGCTTTTTCTGGACCAGACCCATCGTCTCAGCATAAGAGGTCACACACCAGTTCGGATGAAGTTGCTCGTTGCCCGGTCTTGACACATTCAGTAGAACACACACCCAGGAAATCCAGTCCCAAGGCACAGACGTGAACATTCTAAAGGCAAGCTCATCTCCTTTTATATAATACATTGATATCTTTTCAGCCCTACTGCTTATTTCATGGAGTTCTTTCAAGCTGTAAAAGTATCTTAAAACACCTAGAAGTTGGTTAACTATTTGACTCTGTTGTCTTATAACATTACTGATCACTCGCACTATTCAGAAATTAAACGACACACAAGCTAGACTTGCTGAGATAAGATGCCTCGGGTGATCGTGTCAATTGAATCATTTAATAAAGTAGTTTTACAATTTTGTGTGGACAGTTCTTAAAGTAACTGACCAGATGTTGCCAACTTGTACTGAGCAGTGTGTCAATTTAGACCACCACAACCAAGTGGTTTTTGGAATAAATAATAAATAAAACTATAATCATAATAATATTTAAGACATGGGGTATATTCTCGAAGCATTTAATCGCCTCAGAAGTGTAAACGTTATAAGTGGACACCATGAATATCAACACTGCCTTCACTGTTTGAGCAGCCTTCAAGATTCCATTATTTATTTAAATTTAATGATAAAGCACTACATATCTTAACATCTTAACTTTTGGTGAGTCACGCAATCTCCTGTCGGCAATTATAATTATTCTTGCACATATATAAAGGGCTTTAAAAGGGCTCGATAATTTGAACAACGCAAAGATGTCTAAAAGGGGTTAAACTCTATAGACTTGACACACACGGGTTAGAGTACTATGACTACGGCAAGATTGAGTTTCCGACGAACTGTAAACAAGCGTCCCCCTCTGAAAAACACTATAGTAACACGTCAGCAACTAGCTTCCTCGAGAATGAAGGGGCAGGTTTCACAGCATTGTAGTCTGTATACGTATTCTACAAACCCCAGAGTGATTTCAGACTCTCCCTTAACTGTATCCTATGACATTTAAATCGACTGTATCATGAATCACGGAAGATATGTAATTAACTTTGTGCATTCTCGAGAAAGAGATGTGTGGTACAGATTGAAAGCAACTTTAGGTCGACTCATTCGTCTTGTTGTAACAAATGTATGCTTTCAGAAACTGAGTGATGCAATTCAGTGGGAAACGAGTCAAGTCATATGTACCTCTATAGGTGGATAATTAATCCAGAGGTACATGGTTTTATTCTGATCCAGCTTTACAGTCCATGTACGCGATTACTCGGTTTTTCTTCTTCCCTCACATAAATCAGCTATTTAGTGAAGATATGGAAACTGGGGAATATTTCCTGTTAAAATATTAACTTATTTTTTGTTGACTTGTGTCCAACAGAGCTGAAGATGTAATTCCACTTTTCGTCGAATACTTCAGTGCTTGATGAAGAGGAACTACATTGATAGAAAATCAAATGCATATCGACTCCCATGGATGGGGATGCTGTACAAGCACTGAATACAAACACTAAACTTCTGGCACTCAAAGTAACTGCCTCTAAAGCAGTCAATGTAGCAGTGTGCAATTAGGTTTCTTCCTTTTTTGCTCATTTTTTACTACCTGTGTACATAGTTTCTTTTCATGTGTAGCACATAAAACGTAAGATACAAATTTCCTTTATATTAAGCAGTGTGAATTTGATTCGACTTGAATTACAATATAGTTTTTCTAAATGTTTCCAAAATGCTGTCATTTATTTTATTTTTTTGGGAAGGTGGTGTCATTTGAGGCAATGTATACAAAGAATACTTAAATAAATATGCTCATCAGGGTTTTAAATGTTCCCAACTATAATATCTCCACTTATTACAACTGTAACAGCCCTTTGCTGTGCCCAGGTGTAGTGCTGTGCATTTAAGAACCGTTTTTTCAATAGCTGGTTCTAACACAAGGCCACTTAAAGGTGATTCACAATATGGATATTAAATATGGCCACAAGAAAATGGGCATTAACCCCTCCAGTGATTACTGATGGCATGAAAAAAACAATCAGATATTTTATAGCCCTGCTGTCTGTGGAGACAGACCTCGAATTGCTGTAACATGAATTCTGCCAAAGTTACTCTCCTCATTTTTTTTATTTTCACATGATTAGAACAGCAGATTCCTTCTATTTTTTTAAGTAGAAGGGGGTTTCAGTCTGAAGTATTCAGCAGTTGAATAATTGAAGGCAAGGCATAAGGTCAATTCACAGTATTAATTGTACACAAGGCACTGGCCAATGTGCCGAAGTGTCTTCCTGTCTATTTATACGTTTTATTTGTGAATTTATACAAATGTTTTGATTTAAGTGAAATGTCCTACTGATTCAATAAATTGTGACATCAAAATTATTGTATCTGAGAATATTGTATTTTCCCCCACAATCAGACATGGTAAAATATTTAAAGTTCTGCAGTTCAGTGTGACAGAGAAGGAAAACTTGGGAAGATGGGGTTTTCTGTCCTTGACAATTATTCTGCTTTTAGAGAAATGCATGAATCCGAAGGTTCTCATTTTTGTGGAATTTATGCCCTATGTGACATAGCACTATATTTGACAAGAAAAGGAATTCTTCATCTTTGAAAAAGGAAATTACACTGCCTGTGTATTTGTGTAAAACTTTGAAGTGTACCTGTGTACATAACTTTGTAAAAACACTGAGAAATTATACTAACTTATTTATGTCAAGCTTTTTTTATTTAGAAAAAATGGGTTTGTTTATGGTTATCCAAAGTGGCATTTGTGCATTTTTTTGTAAAGCTTATTTTTGGGTAGTTTCTCAATGTTTTTTTTCTCTCATTTAAAAAAAGCAATTAAACATGTAAGGTTGCAAACTGAGCCTGAAAATACGACGTGCATTTTGTAATGTGTGTTTAAAAAAATGTTGCAATCGATTAAAAAAATAAAATGAAATTGAATGATTTTGGGCTACTGTTTTTGTTTTAAAATGTTGACAAAGAAAACATGACATGCATTAAGATGCATGAGAGTATGAATAACTATTTATTGATAAATATTTAGTATGGTCCAGGCACACTGGTACTTTCATAACATTTTCATATGACCTTAACATGTTAATATAAATCATGAGGCCTAGCATGGTTGAAATGAATCGCATAACATTAAAATGAATCATATGGATTACTCTTTATTCAAATTTTGTAGTTAATGTGATTAAAAATGTAAGTTCCATCTACACACTTCTTGTATTTGGCAATTGTAAAAGGCACACATCTAGATCAAGAGATGTATTAAGATTAAAGGGCTTCTATGACTCTATGGTAACATACTATCAATAAGAGAATACCTACCTATTTCAGAGGAAAATCTGAGAAATTATGCAAGGCCTGCACAAATTGCATTACTTGGAGTTGCATCATTATGAATGTCTATTAGCCAGAAGTTGAACCCATGTCTTATTCTACAAAGACATATCTTAGGAATAATAATTAATTATTAGTTATCAATTTTTGTAGATGCACCTAACCTTGGCAAGAAAACAATAAAAACAAGTTCATAGATTGCCACAACGGTGACAACAACTTAGTGTAATTGTACATGCAACAACACAGAAGGTACTGTGGTGTAGTTACACATGTACTGCACATAAGGGGTGATCAGATTCCCCCTCCCATTTTCATCACTAATAAGAGGTGATATGCATGAGAAAATTGGCACCATGCTGGTAGCAATAACCACAATATTGTAATGCACGGCAGTACATTATAATCACATTCATACTTAGGAGAATTGAGACAAGCATGGCCTGGTATGTTAGAGCAATACCAGTTCATATAATTTATTTTAAAGCTGTAAAATACATGACACTAATGAGATTTGATTGTCTTCATGCATGTGTTTTCTCATTTTACATAACATATAGGCTACACAAATATGATAGTGACAAGATTTTATTTTTCATTATTGGTTCATTTCATAAACCAAATCACATACTAGCTGTTGGAGTGGCCACAATCGTGTAAGCTCTTATAAAGAATGCTCTCGGTTTTGTAAACGCCATTATGAACCATAATAACAGATAGTATTGTATTAAAAATGATATAGGGGTTTCAATAACAGGAGTTCGACAATCATCCTTCTGTGCATTTAAACAAACACTGAGCTTCCCTGTTTATCGGACTCAGTAGGCTGTATCCTTACGTAGAAACGATATTAAAATAAGTATAACGAAACAAAAATATAAACAAAAATTTGGTCATAAATCACATTTTAATTACACTTGTTGTACGCCGCCAAATTAGGTGTTCTTGTCCAGCTTTTTAAATGCATAGATCAATCAACGTTCGGAAACGTCGACATTTCTGAAACTACGGTAACTTCCCCACCCAGTCTGCTGACGTTGCCCACTTCGAAATAGCAACTTCAACTCGATTGCATGACGCTACGCCCTCTGATTCGGGATAACTCTGACCCTTATGATGCGCTTAAAAGATATAACGTGTAAGAAGTCAAACTGGACCGAAATTATAATATTCGGTAGGCTATCTTTCATCTGTTTGCAAAGCAAAAACTCGACCCTGCTAAACTGGAGAAGAGGAAAACAAGGGCACGTCCTTGAGAAACAGAAACGAAGTTACTGACGTTTGGATGATCCAATCAGAGAAGCAGTAAGAAAAGCAGACCACTTGTGGTAGCCACTAATATTAACCTTCCAGTAGATTTGAACTAGAGTTTACATGCAGCGTTAACAGCGAGATGTACGGAGTGTTCTCTACGGGAAGCACAACCCTGAAGTCACGTCCATTGGACGGAGTGTATTTTTGCTGATGCAAGCAACAAAAAAGAAATAGAAGAGAGGGAAAAAAACTCAAAGGTGTGGTTTCTCTCTGATGCAGCCAGAAGCAGCAAAGATATTATGGCTACTGAAAATAAAGTTGTACCCTTCGAACACTGGTAGTTTTTTATGCACTACGTGCTGAAATATAAATTACGATTACCTCCAGGTTCACTTATCAAATGCGTAATGAAATCCATCGAACATTGCACTTGTATGATTTCAAACGTTTTGAGCGTAGGTAGCCAAGCACAATTCTGTTTTCTCAGGACACCAAAGGTTATTCGCAATGGCAGTCCACATATATATACGCGATTAGACCCGTTCAAATACACTATTTCATGTTGAAAATGAAGTTATATGTGGAAAACTATCGGAGAGTCAAGTAATACTCGCCACATAGTAGCCAATTGTCTAACACGGACATTACTACATGTAAAACTTTAGATTTTATCTTCGTATTTAAAATAACTGAGTCGCTTGGACGTAGCCTACTGCAGAACGTATTTTAAGGTGCCACGTTAATCCATAAAAATATTTAGTCGATACAGTGTTGGTACATTTCTAATAGTGCTTTCTGGGGTTCTGAAACTTTTCTACAAAGAAAATGTTACTTTTATGTAAAACCTAAACGTAAGGGATAGGCATGAAAATAGAGGCTATATATTTTTCTATCTCGTTATCTAAATAAATAATGGAAATGGTGTTGGCGAGCCAGTAGGTGACACTCTTTCCACCTTTAGAATGTTGAAATATATATTTAAAACATAAAAATATTCTATATTAAAGGTATAAAATATTATTAAAATAATGCAACATGGTTTATCGCCAGGTATCACCCATTAAACAATACAAAACTGCGACCCTAAAACGGGCCACAGTCTGGTGAGTGAGAGGGTGACTTGCTCAAATGCAAAACTGAAATCCATATAGTGACACACATTTAATTGTACCCTTACCGTAAATTCATGACATTCCCTTTCTTGATGCCCCTAAGAAAGGGTAAATAGCAGAAAACAACTAGCTTACTGGTTGAAATTCATTACATTGAGGTCCAAGTATTCTTGGTTTGACTAAAATATTTGCAATGGACTGAATATTCTATCTATCTAACTGGGCATTTTGTTTAACTGGATAAAATCAGCATCTCAGGACAGAAATGAGATGAGAATAAAATAAAGTCAGTAATGGCTAGTCAAGTGACATGCAGGCAGGCAGACAGACAGACAGACAGACAGACAGACAGACAGACAGACAGACAGACACACACACACACACACACACACACACACACACACAGAGCGAGATATGTGTGTACTTCCAATACCCAGGTTTGATTACAATAACTTTAATGTTATTATGTTAGTCAAGTATTGTTCAGTTAAATATTATGCTGGTTGGTCATGGGAAGACATTTTTTCTTTCAATATCAAAAATGGTTTGACAGGTAGAATGATCAATTGTGCACTGAATACTCAAACACAGAATTTCTGTACTACTAGTGAGAATTCAGGCACTGAAATGATGTCAAATTATGTTCATTTTGTCAAAATATGGGCCCAGGTGTGTGAGATGGTCAACTTTTGCCCTGCCATGTTGAGATCAGTGGTGAGGAAAGATGTTTGTTTTTATGACCAAAAAAAAAAAAAATTGGATTACATCCTAAACATACTGCCTGCCTTCACAAAGACATATTTTCCTCCTTTAATAGAATATTATTACATTAGTATATCTGTCAGGTTCCATGGCAGCACACAGCTCTGACTCTGGTTTTTGGCCTTGAGCTTTTGATTCTGCCCCAGTCCACTTTCATTTTTTTCATAGTCCTTCAGGCTGAGGAGTACAGTAATGGGCTGCTTAGAACTGTTCCTGGTGCCACAGAAACCTTCTGCACGCTTCAGCGCATTGAGCTTGTAAGATTACCTTTTTATTACATGCCCATCCCTTTGTTTGCATATAAAACTATTCTATCTTCCCCTCTATATAGATCCTGGCCTACAGTATATTTACTCCTCTATATGGTAAGATAATGTGTACCTTATATTATATTATACCCAACAAAACAGATGCATGCATTTGTCAAATATATTTATTCATTTATTTATGAATGGTTATTATTTTAATTTACTATTTATTAAAATATTTATTTTAAATGTATGTATTAATTTTAGGTTTGATTACAGTTGTCCAAGTATAGCTTCCAGGTCATTGTGAAACCATGCTCATTTGTAAGTGTCCATTTTGTCCTGAGATGTACAGCATAGGTGTATCTACCAAGGACAGTTGGATTAAGTTGGCAATAAACCTCCTTTTAATTAATTGCTAATGAATTAATTCTTGCTGTGATGTGGCATGGCAGTGGGTCACCTTAGGAGTCAAGGCTGATTGGTATTAAATTACTGACTGGTATGGACAAAGTAGGCCTATTTTTATTTCAGGAAATGTAAATGTCTTGAGAGAAGCTGGTGATTATGGCTGTGTATTTTGTGTACTTGTTTTCAACCTCTAGCCCAGTGTCTTTAAAACACACACACACACACACACGCACACGCACACGCACACGCACACGCACACACACACGCACACACACACACACACACACACACAAAGACCGACAAAGATCATGAGATACTTAACTACAAAGTATAATAAATATGAAACAGGACAAACAACATAAGCAAACATGCAATGCTAGCTCGTGTTGAGACAGTCATTTTACATCAGGATTAGGAGAAACTATCTAGCTCTTAAAGGGGCAAACACACTGGTAAAGAAACTTGCAAACAGGAGGATCTGAATCCACTGCTAATGGTTTGTGAGCACAGCACATACCATTTGAGAACAGGCCATTCAGCCCATCTAGGCTCAGCATTTTCCTTACGGTCAGAAAGTATCTAGCAATGCGTCAAGCCTGGTCTTTTTTTCATTTGCAAATTTGGGTTTCAGATTTTTTCCAGTTTTTCTCCCAATTTGGTAGCCAATTACACCCTCTATTTCTTTCGATTCGACTCTTCCCACAAACTCACTGCCTGTCACTACAGGGCAAGCTAAGAGGCCACCTCCTCCAAGATGGAAGTCACCCACCTACTTTCTAGAGACACCCTTCACGCTTCTTGGTGAGCTTGTGCCGACTACCTCCCCCCTCCCCCTAGGGCGAACAGCCAATCACTGCCCTCAATCAGGGCTCCTGGCCAGGGCCAGACTGGCATAGTTGGATTTCGAACCATGGCTGCAGTAGGCAACTTGCATTCCGGGCGAATGCTTTGACCGTTACACTACCCGAGGCCCCCAATCAAGCCTGGTCTTGAACACCCCAAGGCTCTCTGCTCCTATTACATGACCTGGCAAGCTGTTAAACCCATTGACAACTCTGCCTAAGAAATAGCCTACTTCCTGATGTGCAAAATGTAACAAACTAATTTCTACCAATAACCCCCTTGTTCTGCTGTGAGAACTCAACCTGAAGTATCTTTTATCAATCCCTTTAAAAATGTAAAAAAGCCTCAATGAAATCCTCCCTTAGTCTCCCTTTTTCTGCGCATGAAGTTTCCCCCCCATGATTAAATTTTTTTTTATCACTCATCTCAACTCATCACTGCAACCCCCTTCATCAATTCGGGAGTGCGCAGACAAGTGAAAGTGAACGTCAAGTCTAAAATGGCTGAAAAAGCAATTCGCTCCAATTTGTTAACAAACTGCATTATTAACACACACTTTTTGTCACATGCGTAAGTAAGGTCCAGGTGTGGGCGTCTCTCATATCACACTCACTTCAGCGCTGGGCGGCATCACCACAGGGTGTGGCGTGGACATGGTTTCCATGGTTTCCCCCTTCACCCGTTCCTCCTCTCTGCGTAACAAGTACAGAGAGCAGGTGGGGCTGCTCCTTGTTGTGCCGTGTTGAATGGGCGTAGCTAATGCTGCGTGGTGTGTTCCCGATTACCTCACACGGGGCACATCCCATTCCTGTAACAGTCAGCAGAGCGTTAATTCTCTCCTCAGTCTCTTCCCGTCATATTAGTGCCAAATATCCCACAGCATGTGTGCTAGACTCACATGGGTTAACAAAATACACTGCACATAAACACATACTCTAACAATATTAACAGACCGTTTTTATTATAATTATTTTTTTGGGAAATAATGGGCTGAGCCAGGGATATATACATTCATATGATGTTGGCATCATTGGGGAAATTTACCTCAACTGCCCTGGAAAAAAGGCCAATCAAGTGAATATGTACAAGATGTAAAATGGTGTGCGCTGCGAGTCATCCAGCAGTACATAATGAGATGTAAAAAGCTTGGCCTGGTGCCCTTAAAGCCGCAGCCAAAGTTGGTCAGAGCTCTGAGCCTTTAAAATAAAAAGGAGAAAAAAGGTTCCATTGTATTTCTGGACCATTTGCTTCTGACCTCGGCATTAAAAGCCCAAATAAAAAAATGACTGAAAACCACTACAATTAGGCTCATGTCCTGACCTGGAAGAAAGCAGAGCAACTCACGGTCTTGGTGCAATAGTATAAGGGGGAATTCATTCATAGAAAGCTAACAAGAGTCCTATACCAAGCACATGATCGAAGAAAAAAAAGTTCCTTTACCAGTTTATCTTGTTCTACGCAGTTCTTGGTGATGCGGCGAGGTTTGACCACCGAAGATGGGAGACAATGCTCCAGTATCCTTGTTGAAAGATAAAAGTGGCCCGACACTTCTTGTATCACCCGCCTGGTGGATCAATAGGCAGATGTTTGAATACCTATGCAAGTGTGACACACACCTGTCACTGCGTCAGCACAGTGCCACTCAAGCACCAATGCAAGGAGGCCACAAAGTGTTGTGCGATGTGAAGTGGCACAGACCCCATGGCTGCGTCCCAATACTTTTGATCATTTCCTTGTTACCTCTATCCTATCATGATCTGTCTATGTCCCATCTCCTACCCACCGCATCTCTGGGGCATTATAGCTAAAAGCCTTTCCCCCCACTTCCCTCATTCTCTACCCCTCGTCTATTTCTGGCACATTGTGAAGAAATGCAGCAGGTGGAGATGGGACACCCTACACACCCCACACGATGTTGGTAAGTGATCAAAGTCCAATCAAAGGCATTGTGGGCCATGACATCACACGACGTGGAAAAACACTTCAGCAAAGGACTCATTGTTAGTGTGAATAACAACAATCTTTTTAGAAAAAAAAAATATTACTTGTTAAACAAAATCATTTTCTCTGTATTGGTATGAAAATATACCCTATTCAGCATACATTAGCTCATTGTCTGTATTTTGGATTTAACAGCAATATATCGTATATTACTTGTATTGCCACGTAATTAGCGCATGTGTTATTTTGGAACATTAAAAAAACATGAAACATACAATACATTATTCTATTTTTTTCTGTAGCCCATATATAATGCAGTCAGAGGATCAGTCCTACAAATGAGTGGCACTTCTGAACAGTTTGGATCGATGTAATCGCTCATGAACGTCTCATCGGGTGATGCAGGTGTATGTATGTAGGGGCTCCCATTTCTTCCCACCTCATCTTTGTGCTGCTCGTTTCCTCGTGGAAGCTTCATAAAATCGACGAGGAGACAAAGGAAGAAAACATGCCGCAGCCCTCATTCAGTGTGCATCTGAATGTGGTACTGAATAATACTTTTTTAAAGCTCAGCCTCCTTAAAATTGGGCAAGGGACTTATTTTCCCACTTTCACTGACAAGTCAGACATATTAATTGCAAACAGTACATTACAAGCATCGCAATTAAAGGTCGGCAGTGAACTCTCCCATTGCCAGCATCACCACTGCACCCCCCCCCACTCCCCATGGGAATACTAAGGTGGAAAGATGCTGTCACCTATAGATGACTATTGCCAAGACATCTAAAAAGAACATCTAAAAGAACATGGAAGAAAACACCTCTTCTGTAAAATGCTCTCATGAAATGAACTGCATTACATTCTTTTGAGATTTCTTATTTGCTTTGCCGAGTTACATATATTTGTACATATTACGCACATGTAAAATACAGCTGAATATCGACTGGAGTGATTGTATGTTAGTGGCTGGTC
Source organism: Aldrovandia affinis (assembly GCA_029706075.1). Lineage (NCBI taxonomy): Eukaryota > Metazoa > Chordata > Actinopteri > Notacanthiformes > Halosauridae > Aldrovandia > Aldrovandia affinis. The sequence goes on from JAINUG010000023.1 coordinate 1,085,081, forward strand.
CCACCTGGGATTTGAGTCTACAACTCAGCTGACAACTCCGTTCAACTCTCTAAATACCTAGCCAACAGGTTTATGATCTTCCTATTCTCATCGCTGAAACGGCCTCCGTCAATTCTGGAAAGTGCACACAAGGACACACTTTCCTGTGAGCTTGTCCTTTTCACTCTGAGATACACAGGCACTGTGGGTGGAGGAACACACAGACTGCAGGTGGCCAATCATCCACAGCAGGCGCTGGTGTGTGATGACACGTGAACAGTTCTGCAGACTGGAATTTTCCCTCCCTGGGCAACGCTATATCTAACTAAGGCCTGGATTCAATCAACAATTTGTAAATTAGTCCTCGACTTTGACTCACAAATAAATGGAAATGTTACAGTTTGGAAAATAACTTTTGGTGATTGAAACTCATGTCTGTGAAGAAAAAGAAATTGCATTTACTTGCATTTATTAATTGCTCTTGAGTCCAGAGTTAAGAAGCAATTCTTCCGACTGAAATGCTCTCTCTCTGGGTGACACATCACATCAAAGGTTACTGAAAGACAGAAAGCATAAGAAACACTTACCACACTGTAGTTTGCATGTTGAGAAGGAAGAGTATCTTGGGTATATAGTATACCCCTTGTACTACACGTTCTGTAATATATATATATATTTTTTTAAATGAAACGGGTGTATGCAAACACACTTTCAGTACCTGAGGTCCACTGTGGTTAGGAAACTCTGCGGTAGCTTCCTGTTGTGTAAGTCGCCAGCTGTAGTTGCAGCATCAGAGTGCCCTCTTAGCCTCCCATTACACCAGGACATTACAGCAACATTGCACATGTAGTACAGTGTTGCGAGAGGCCTTCACTGCTGCGAGGGTGATCTGAATTCAGTGATGCTGCGAAGGTCCCGAATTCAGTTGTCTAACTCATGATACAAACAATGACCAAAACATTACATGAACAATGCTGTGTAATACCTAACTAAGACCTGGATTCAGTCAACACTTGTCATTGAATTTGAGTCACAAATAAATGCAAATTTTACTATGGTGATTGCTGAACTTGAAGAAATGGCAAGTCAAGAGTTGGGGGCGGAAAATAAATGTTGATTGAAACCAGGCCTGCTTTCTGAACTCAGACTGCTTTCTGACTCAGCAGAACGGCACAAATTCGCAAAGACACCATCATATAAATTGCTGGTTAATAGGGGAAAAAATGGTTTAGTGCTTGAGTAGTACAAGCACATTGAATAATAACATGGAGAACTGTAAATGATCAAAATTGTCCTGTGGTGCAGTCAAGCAGCCATAGCGTGTAGAAACTGTAAATAAAAGTCAGGTTAGCAGGCCGGCCACATGCTTGGGGTACTGGGGTAGGCCCTACTCATTAAAGAATGTTTACCAAACAGGAGGACACCTGCAGTGCTTCTCTGAGGCTTCAACTTCAGTTCTCTCCACTTCACTACCTCTGTCATTTCTCTCCTCTCTCATCTGTCCATTCTTTCCTTTTATTTTAAGGAATAAAGTCTGCACACTCCCCCGTCCTCTCTCTCTCTCTCGATCTCTCTGCTTTCTCTCTCTCCCTTCTCCCCTCTCCTCTCAGTTAAACTTCACTTCCAGGTCGAAAGTGCCTTATTAGTATGAAGCAACACAGTGGCCTGGATTTAATCAACCTTCATCCTTAATTTTGACTGATATAAATAAATTAAAGTGGCAAGCCAATTTTGGTGATGGTGCCATATGGTTTCCTGATATATGCAGTTACAGGTTCTCACTGAGGATGGCAAGCTGTGACACAGCAGCTAGTGGGTCTGAGTTTCCTTTGCCTCTCTCGCTCTTTCTCACCCTGTCTCCCTCCCTCTCTCTCCTCTCTGCTCTCTCCAATTCAGCCAGTTCCATTGTTCTGCTCTGTTTTACATTGTATTGAAGTGCATTGTAAGGAGCTGGTGCAGTACTCTGTTGTGTCTGGTTTCTGTGTTCACACAATGACCCTGTCTAGCAGCATCCACACTGCAGAAAATACAGATTTAATGGGAAAAATGGTTAAAAAACGATGTTCTGTTTCTGCGTACTCAGAAATGGTACGAGAATGGTGAAAAAAATCGAAGGTATGAGAGACAAATAAAAAAATAAAAATAAAAACATTGCGACAGACATCAGTAGTTACTTCATTTTAACAGCTCCTGAATACACAAAACGATTTGTGTATCTTGTTCCCTTACCCAGACAAAAAGCCATATCGAGGATAGGCATATTAAGAGGGTCTTATTTTATTCAAATTTTTTGGGGACCTTTCACCTTTTTCTCCCAATATAAAAGGCCCAACTGTATTCTTATACCTCACTCATTGCAACCTCCGCTGTCAATTTGGAAGAACGTAGACATGCACGTGCTCGCTTTCAAAATGTGATGTCAGCCGCCACTTCTTTTCACACCATAGTTTACAAGTTAAACGTGCACAGCCATGAGTCGGATGAAGACACTTCATGAGCAGCTTTATACAGGCAGATTATGGATGCCCAATTGACCAGTGGGGTGTCCATGATGTGCAACAACACACAGACAGCCCAGCCGACTAAGTCCCTCCCTCCCTCATCCACAAACTAGAACAGTGTCTTAACAGAATGCAGACCGTGGGGCTCATCCACACACTAGAACAGTGCCTCAACAAGATACGGACCGTGGGGCTCATCCACACACTAGAACAGTGCCTAAACAGGATGAGCCACCCAACAACCCAAAGGGTCCTTTTTCAAGAACTTGTTTCACTTGCTATACTTTTCTTCTTCATTCAGTGAAGAGAGCAGCATAAATATGGGGTTTCCATGCAAACCATGGTGTTGTGTTTAGTGGGGAAGAGCACAGCATCTTCTCGAATTGTGTGCATCTGGCTTCCAGGAAGCCCAGCTGTGGTGAAAGTGGTTCACATACTTCTGGTGAATGACTAACAACCACTCCTGTCTGATTTGAGATATTCAGACCAAATGCAATGACAACGAAAGCACAGAGGTTCGTTTTTAGGAAGTAGATACTACAGAGAAATGTCTTACCCTTCACTTCAAGTGAAGTGATGCTCAGGACAGAGGATCCGACGTCAGAACAGTTCAGATGAACAGGAACTCACAGTGAGGAGGGCTGAATCGACATCATCACAAATTGTAACTCAAATGTGTCCAGAGTCTGAGTCTTTTCAAAATTGTTACCCTTCCACTCCCCCAACAGGAGGAACCAAAAAGTAAATGTGGCCAGAAAAAAGACTCCTAAACAATAGGGGAGATAAGCACACAAAACCAACACCCCACCAATGATAAATGGCAAAAAGTGTAGAGTGAATTTTAGCGGCTTTATAATCATCTGGTGTATCTGCAAATGGGTGTTCATCAAAAAAGACAAAGCAGACGGAACGACCTCCGTTCCCAAATTCATCTCACATGCTTTAGTCTCAGAGAAAATAACTCAAACTTCATTCTCGTCCTTTTTTTCCCCCTGCGGAAGAGCCCAGTTTTATCCCTTTGGGAGGGACTGCCTCTGGCTTCAGGATGAAACCGCAGCACACACCCCAAAACAAAACAGAAAAGGTGTGTTGTGTGTGATGTGTGTAATCCTACTCATAACACTGAGCATCTTCTTGGAAGTATGACCAAAACAGTGTGATAAAACACGTTCCCTAGTCACGAGTGAATGCCACCATCGTCTCTTTTATTTGCACAAACAATCTTAACTTGGTTTCAAGTCATCAGAGAGGAGAGACGTCCCCGCACAGTGAGACTGCATGACCTGTCAGCTTTCAGTCATACTGAGAGCAGCATGTGCTTCACGCTCGGATAAGTGCCAACTGCATCAGCTCAAAGCTTTTCTGATTAAGACAATTCCAATACAGAGGGGTAACTTCAGACCTACAATTAATGTTTGCCATTCCACAGAACCCATTGGAATCCATCTGTTGTTGTGAAATTTGCGAGATGGCAAAAAAAAAAAAGCTACTGAATAATAATAATAATAATAAAGAAATCTCAGGCACATTTTCGATGGAAAATTTGAAGCCAACAAGCCAAAACAAATTCCATTCTCTGGCTAAAAATGGGCAGAATTTCAGATTGCTAAATATTTGTCTTACAATGCAGGTTAGACTTGGGGCTGAGTCAGAACCTTGAAAGCAGGAGGTTGCAATATCATCCTGCAAAGAAAGTAATACCATTACTCAAGGCTTCCAAGAAGCTGTCAATTATTTCGACACTTCTGTGTCGGCAAATTGCTTGAAGCAACAAGTTGTAAAGTAAAAAAAAAAAAAAAAGTCAATGATGGTAATCGCACTGAGATGCATAAGATGATTCCCAGCACTCAAAAATGATTCTCCTGGTAAGTTCCACTAATGAATACAGAAATAAGCATCTGATCACTGTGAATCTACTGAGAGAAGCTGCATGGAACACCACCGCTCAGGGCTCGCACTCAGCTCCACCCAGGGCCCCATTTTAACTGCTGGGGACCAGGATAACCCAACTACAGCTCAGGCCAGTCTAACCATTTAAATGCACCCCAGCTGAAAACATTTTCATTGCTTAAGAATAAAGGGTTTTTTTGTATTTAAAAAAAAATTGTATTCCTCACTGTTCCATGTCATGCACCTCAACGTATATTCCGTTACTTGTTTCAACACGACATATGGTCCAATTGAATTATTAAATATATTGTTTTGTTATACAAACAAAACAGTACTTTGAATATGGGTGTTCTTACTCAGGAGATCAAATACCAAATCATTCTAGAACTGAAAGAAATCTTGTTGAACCTGAAACCCCAAGAGAATCGGATGCAGATAAAAATGTTCACTCTGTTTGTTTTCATAGTTGTGTGTTGAAATAGATAAGGCACGGCTGCGATTCACAGTAAAGCCAATAGCAACAGGTTACATTTTCCTGTAAGCAGCAGTGCCTACAGCTCATAGAAAACCTCTAGTTCCTCTCCACGTTTCCTCTGTTGACCACAACTGTCGTCATGAGAAAATCCCCTGTGGGCACTTGCTAGCCTGAGGAAGAAAAAACCCAGAAACTAAATTTAAATTAATACGTCTCTGAGTGCCAATGCTTGTACTTCATGTGCCTTTGATCCCCAACGACCTGTAAACAAAACACATCTTAATTATGACCAAACCAAAGAAGAGCGCTGCTGCTGCGGTGCAGACAAGCAGACGAGCAGACGCAAGTGCGCCGTTTGAAGCCCGTCTTCAGTTGGATGGTTGCCCACTGAAAGCACCCACCTGCAGATAATCAGAGAACCCTTTCTCAGTTATCACTTCAAATCCACAGATAAAGCTCTAAAGCAGCAGCACGCTCCCCTCCGTGCCTTTGATGCGGCGTCCGACTTTCGGCATTCTGCACACGCCACACTCAGGAAAACGGTAGGATTAAAGCGGGAAGCTCTTAAACAAGCCGCTCTTTTAAACTCACCTGCTGAAGAACGCTCTCGGATAGGTAATCCTGCGACGGATGCTGATCCCTTGATGCAGATAAAGCAGCCAAACACCCTGTGATGTCTGTTGAACGCAGTAACAGGATCAAAAAGGAATGCATTTCAAGAGGAAAAAAAGGTAGAGGGGGATGTTTAGTAGACAGTTGCATAACCTTTAACTAAATATATGCATAAAGGTAAATTATATGTAAAACCCATGTACCACAATAAGACATCCAATAAGATTTTTCTTTCTGTATCCACAATCTATGGAGTGAAAGATTGGCGTATGTATCTGTCAGACTACATCAGGGCAGCATATAATTCTGTGTAATTCCACTGTATTGCTCCTAAGAATGTAATTTCTCCATTGTACCTGCCTGTATTGCTTTTTACTGTAGTCGGATTTATTCTCTTTGTATGAGCATATTCTTACCATTTTTAAAATGTACTTTCCAATAGTTGGAAACCACTGACTGACTGCTACTAGAATTATAACTAATATTACTACTGCTACTGCCGCTGCAAAAAGGCCACAGTTTCTATCCCAACATATTCCATGTATTTATCTTTTTCAGAGAACAACAGAAATCTATAAATTCAGGTGAAGACTAATGTACATAACAACAATAAAATTGTAAACTCATTGTGGCACTGAGGGTCAAGGGGGAAAAACTATTTTCGTGTAATCTACTGTGACATGGGAGGGCAATGTTATGCTAACATTCAGTACTAATGTGAAACGTGCTTCTCATAGCAAGGATGACGAGCACAAGGCATAGTCAAATGAAATGCCAATTTGAATGGTCTGAATTCAAGCAAAACATGAATACATTGCAGAAAACCATCCCTCAGGCTGTTAAGGCTCTAAATGCTGATTGAGCTAAAAGAGAGTGTTAGCATTCCTGGTGCGTGGAGCGTGCCGTTGGTTAAGGTGCAATGCAATTCTCCTCCATCAAGGAGTGTTCTGGGCCACCCAAACACAATGTTTCCATCGTGCTTGAGTTCTCTGACCTGCTCACATCTTTTTGCACTCAAACAAAAGTGTGATCCTGGGTGATATCAATATTCATGTTGATTCTCTTGCTTGTCCTATTGCTACCGGCTTTCTAAATATACCGTACTGTTTTGGCTTAAAGCAACATGTTGATCACCCCCACACACACACACACACACACAATCATGGTCACACACTCAACCTTATACCTCAAACCTTATGTAATAACTGCTGACGCCCAAACAAATGACATTAAGATCACTGGTCTTGGTCTCTGGCCGCAGGGCTGTATCAATGGATTGGGCCTTTCCTTCCACCTTCCTCAAATTGCAAGCACCTCTCTGTAGCTTTCGGTCAGCTTTTCAATTAGGCCCATCGATGCGGCCATTCTCTTTGAACAGATTCACTCTGCCTCACTTTTTGTCGGTATCTGGATGAGACCCTCAAAAGCAATTGTATAAGCAATTTGTGATTGTTGAAGGACAACCTGCACACAAATAAAATGTATAATTATAATAAGGTGGCTTTCTTGGCAGTGACCCATGATGATGATGCAAGCAGTGCGGATTTCTAATGAAAACCTAGTGACCACAGATTCTTATCATTCAGTTGAACCTTTCTTCTGCTCAACAATGACAATAACATCTGGCGCAACACAGATTCCAAAGAAAAAGGCTCAATAACTCATTTACCCACACGAAGGCATCGCTTTGAGGAAAGGGCTATGAAATATTTTGACCTGTTGATGAATAGCATTTAAGATTTTATAAGACTTGCACTTATTTTCTTGACACATGAACGCTTGCATTACATTAGAAGTGTTAGGATTAATTCCTGCATCTCTGATATTAAAAGTTCAAGTTGTTTGAAATCATTGCAAGACACTCTCCAATCCACGAACTAAACGAGGAGCTGAGATCACCATTTCAAAGCACCGAGGCTCTCCTGCCAGGTATTAACTCAGGCAGAGTGCGGGGAGTTTGCTCATTTGCCCCATCTAGACCCCGAGGCCTCAAGAAATTCAGAAAACGGTGACGTAGCTTCAAACACGTGGCATTCCAGAATTACCAGGTAATTTCCAAGGAACAAGAGAGTGCTGTCATTCCACTGACATAATGGTGATGAAATGGGATGGACTGACCTACACTCTGACAAACAGACAAAATGCTAATCCATTGAACGGGTAAAGTGCTTTTACAACATTATGGGATGAGAGAGATTAAGAGCAGAAAAAGAAGAAATAGTTTAGAAATAGCAGCATGATCTGGAGCTTCACAGCACGACCCAAAACAACTTCATGTTTAGCATTTCCAAGGGGAATTATTTTGGAAGTGCAAATTCCCATCTGTTTTGTGTTGCCATTAAATGAAATGATTTTTACAAGGGTGTAAAAAAATCTCCTCACTCCCCTCTTTGACCAATCCATCATTGTGTGATTCTGGCGATTCAGTGACTGTTCTGGAGAGAGGTTTTGACAGCACATCTGTGGCTCAGGAACTTCAAGCCAAGTCTTGTTTCTTCCCAGCAAGAGCTCATCTATGCGTTTTTCCCAGGGAACACACCTTCCATCACCTCCAAGGCTGTGGGTACATGCTCTGATACTACAATACAGTCATCAGAAAGTTGGAAGTTAGAAATGACCACAGTCGCAAAACATAATGGGAAACCAAACTCTCCATTTGATTCAACATTTTTTCTGTAAATGCCTGACTCCAGTTTGCCCCCATATCATCCGGGGGTGGGGGAGGGTTTCAACAGGATATCGGTCTGTGCCAGTTGCATCAGATGTGCAGTACTGCCCAGCAACTCTGCAGCTCAGCTGGTGGATTGCAGATTTAGAGGAAATGGCAGCTGATTGCACACATTTTGGAGCAAAAACAAAATGCTAATGTGACCTCTTCCGAATTAATGAAGGGGCCTACAATTCTGATTAGGCATTCCAAATTGGGAAGAGGGGGAAAACATTCACACCCACACACACTTCTTATCTGGTCACATGACTTCAGTCTCAGCTTGGAGGTCAATGGCATACTTTACAGGGAAAAACATGGTTTGGATAAAGGCAACAAGGCTTTAAAACACAAATGGGCACATTTGTTTCTCTGTACATTACAGGGAAACAGCTGGGTAAAGTGGTGTGATAACAATGTCAAACCCAATCCTGTGGCGGCCAGGTTATGACATACAGTCAAGCCGGAAAGTCTGCACACCCCTTTCACCCTCTCCACGTTTCATTGCATTACAGACTTATTCTACAACAGATTAAGTTCATTTTTTGTCTCAAAATTCTACACAAAATAGCCCATAATGAAATTATTGGACATGATTTGGAAAGGCACACACCTGTCTATATAAGGTCCCACAGTTGACAGTGCATGTCAGAGTAAAAACCAAGCCATGAAGTCCTAGGAACTCTCCATAGACCACGGAGATAGAATTGTGTTGAGGCATAGATCTGGGGAAGGGTATAAAAACATATAAGGGTATAAAAGCATTGAAAGCACCCAGGGGAACAGTGGGCTCCATCATTGTGAAATGGAAGAAGTTTGGAACCACCACAACTCGTCTTGGCCGTCTGGCCAAACTCAGTAACCGGGCAAGAAGGGCCATGGTCAGGGAGGTGACCAAGAACCCAATGGCCACTCTAAGAGAGCTTCAGAGTTCCTCTGCAGTGATGGGAGAACCTGGTAGAAGGAAAAACATCTCTGCAGCACTCCATAAATCAGACCTTTATGGTAGCACTTGGCATTCAGGCCAAAAAGTTCAATTTTTGTCTCATCAGACCGGAGAATCTTTTTCCTGATGCTCTTAGAGTCCTTTAAGTGCCATTTGGCGAACTCCAGGTGGGCTGTCATATGCCTTTCACTCAGGAGTAGCTTCCGTCTAGCCACTACCAAAAAGGTCTGATTGATGGAGTGGTGCAGAGATGGTTGTCCTTCTGCCAGGTTCTCCCATCGCTGCAGAGGAACTCTGAAGCTCTCTTAGAGTGGCCATTGGGTTCTTGGTCACCTCCCTGACCAAGGCCCTTCTTACCCGGTTACTGAGTTTGGCCGGACGGACAGCTCTAAGAAGAGTTGTGGTGGTTCCAAACTTCTTCCATTTCACAATGATGGAACCCATTGTTCTCCTGGGTGCTTTCAATGCTTTAGCAATGTTTTTATACCCTTCCCCAGATCTATGCCTCAAAACAATTCCATTTCGGAGGTCTATGGAGAGTTCCTAGGACTTCATGGCTTGGTTTTTACTCTGACATGCACTGTCAACTGTGGGACCTTATATAGACAGGTGTGTGCCTTTCCAAATCATGTCCAATTAATTGAATTTACCACAGGTGGACTAGAATCAAGTTGTAGAAACATCTCAAGCAGTATCAGTGGAAACAAAATGCACCTCAGCTCACTTTTGGGTGTCATATCAAAGGGTGTGCACAGTTGTGTACATATATTTTACATTTAGATTTTTAATAAATTAGCACAAATGTCTAAAAACCTGTTTTCACTTTGTCATTATGGCCTATTTTGTGTAGAATTCTGAGACAAAAAATGAACTTAATCTATTGCAGAATAAGTCTGTAACGCAATGAAACGTGGAGAGGGTGAAAGGGGTGTGCAGACTTTCCGGCTTGACTGTAAGTAGAAAGACCCCGAGTGCCATGATTGTGTTTGTTGGGCACTCAAAAGGCGAGGGGGTCACACAGACATGGCCCAACTGCACAGGCGCACCCCTCCCTGTCGTCCTGGCCTGGCCTGTCCTCCTCTCTGGCAGCCCGCGCTGGCTCCACAGTAGCAGGGGTGGCGCAGCTGTTCCCATGCCCCACATACTGCTCCGGCTGGCCAGCCCCAGAGACACCACTGAAGTCTGTCCAGTTCCAGCCTGGAATTCTCTGTCTGTCTGGAGGAAAATAGTCCAGTACCATGGCCTACTTCACTGGAGAGGGTCTGTCCCCCTCTCCCCCACCCCTATGTGTGCCCTAGGCGTCTGAGCTTACAGCTGCCAGGGGCTGACCGGAGTGCTGTTTCTGCCCAGCCAAACTGATAAATAACCTCTGGACTCTGGCTGAAGCTGCACCACGGGACACTCGACATGGCCTTGCTGCCATTGTTCATGGTAATAGTAAATAGCTCATTCCCCGCTATAGTAATCATATGTTTGGATGGCCTCATCTTCGGATGGGCATATGGCTGGAGGATATTCTCCAGGGTCAAAGGGCATGGAGGTCAAACTAACCCTCTAGCCTCCTAGCAATTCATCTCCCCAGGGTGACGTCCAACGTGACTGACTGACAAACGTAGCAAAGGCTTCCTTGTATCTGCAGCATCTCATGGGCGGAAAATGTTTTCTTGCCCTTAGTGCTGAGTAAATGGAGACGGTATAGACACGTGGCCTGTAGGGTTGAACTGAGATCTTAATGAAAGGGCCATTGTGGGTGGACACACCCGACTCAATCAATAGCACTTTATCCAGTTTTCTGGATGGTAAATCCATTCTGTTGAATGCACAAAAATGGCAACATTAAAGTCCTCGTCCCAAGCCTGAGCTATGAAGGGACCCAAGATCGGCGGTGGGGGGCGTCAGTGGCCCCAAACACATCCACACAACCCCGAAACCCTACCCCATCCCCCACACCTGTTCACACACATATCCTCTTTCAATCAATGAGGGTAGCCCTTCGAGGGACCCAGCTGCATGAGGGGAGCTAAAGAGACCGAGCAGCTGACCTCTGCAGTGCTGCATGGCCATAGCCCTGACAAACAGGACGCTCCATTCTGGCCTGCTGACACACTACATGACCCTTGACACAGGAGAGAGGTCATCATATCCTGTAAACTGCCCCCCCCCCCCCATGAAACATGTCACCACCGAATGTCATAAAATATAATAGTACTGTGGGACACTGGTATAGAGGAAAAGTAACGAACCCCTGTTTATTCAGTGGCTGGGAGAGGCTTTTGGTTTACCTCATCCCCATGCGTCGTGGCCAACGTTTAGGTGACAGGAGCCATTTCTGCCCAGAAAACATGCCAGGGGACAGCTGAATTGGTGAGGTCAAACATTGCCGTGTATTACCGTGCTCCACCACTGAGACCTCTCAAGCCCTTTTCTCAGCTCCTGAATGAAAACAGCTGGTTTCCAGGGCAGTGATTCATGCTCACCACAGGTGCCCTGCCCTTCTGGGGAAACTGAATCAAACTCTCTCGGTTTCCAGCGATGAGTGAAGCGTCGTTCACCGCCTGAGGAATCGGTAATGTCACATTGAGCAGACGAGCACTCTTGCTTCTTTCTCTCCAGACGGGGGTGGGGGGGGGGGGACAAAGGCCTGATCTCCTCGTGCGGTTGGGCTCCAGTGTTGGGACATCAAAACTCCCTTTTGAAGTAGCGTGTCCCTCACAGCGTTTCCACATGAAAGCAGTGCAGAGTGCCTCCGCAGCACAGAGCTGCTTCTGTAAACAGCAGCCACGGACCTTCTCAAGGTCTCCCATTAACGACATAAAACAGAAGAGGACAAAGCGGAATAACATCATGTGCCTTGTGCCCGGTGCTGTATAATTGAAAATGGCTCTCCACTAACCCTTCTCCCTCCATTCTCCTTCTCTAGGGACTCTGTTCAGTTCTGGGGGGTTGTTGTTTTTGGGACATCCACAGGAATTCTTTGGTCCTTTGAAGAAAAATATAATATTATAGTTAGGGGAAAATGCAAGTTCAAAGTCAAGCTCTGCAGTGGGTAGAGTGGAATATTTCCTTTGATTGTGGAATAGAGAAAGAAAACTGATTATAAGATACTTTGAACTTAGAGATTCTGATACCATGAACCGACGGTACAAGAAAGTAACTAGTTATCCAGATAGTTAAGAAAGATACTCTATTGCATCTACAATTCCTAACTAAATGCATTTTTTATTTTTCACAGGTTTCAAGAAGCAATGAATGTAATGCACAAATATCTGTAACATAACATGCAACATAAAACCATGCAACAACAATTCTTGTAAATAAATCCAGAGGCTTTCTTCATGAGCAGTTCTCCTCAGGCTACAAACCCCTCTGGCCTACTCGGTCATGTTGCCACAGACATATAAGTATAAGACACTGTTATTTATATCTGTTATAAAACTGTACAGGTGACAAAAAAAAACTTCTATATGCATTTATATCTAGCTCTCTCTTACACAATAACTCGTGGTTCACTTTCAAAGTACATTGTGGAAAAATGCAGCCCACGTTTTTATCCGTGAAATAAAACAGCAAAATGTCAAAGCAATGGTGGACAGACCCTGTGTCTGTTACATGTTAATGTAACAAAAATGTTCAAAAAAGTGCAGGAGTGTTCGTGCTGTAACACAGGCTGTTCATCATACAGTGAAAATGTCATCTTTGTCATTGTTTTCCTTCTTCAACCTGCTGAGCCACTTCACCCAGAAAGAGGAGCAGAAAAGTGGTTTTTGGTTTTCAAATGTTTGAAAATATGAGAATGAATTCCACTGCAATGTGAGCTGCCGGCGATTGAAACCATGACTTCACCTCTCTTTGTGGTAACATGTCATTTCTGAATCTATCATGCAGAATAATGTGTTTACATGGAATAATGTGGGTTTTTAAAGCCTCCTGTTTAAATTTTACAAAACTTTCCACCGTTTCTTTTCATTACACATCCAAGTAATCTTTCTGGGGTGCTGAGGAATTCAGCACCTAATATGCTGGGAAGAGAAAATATAATCACAAGTTCAATGGAGCAAATTCATTTCGGATGGCTCACCACTGATTCAGCTCATAAAAGGATGATTACGGTATTTGGATTTATTTATTTTTTACACGTATTTCCGCAAGTTAAACTCCTGACGCTTGGTTTAAAACTGCACAACATACCACAGCTCTCAGTGCTCTTTGTATTTCTGGAATACTCCATTACGTTTTGTCATGGCTGTTTTGCTATTGTTTTTATTAGCTTAACCATAGTTATAAATCAGTCCGAGATTGGTTCCTAAAGCATTTTTTCATTGCTACATCAGGGCAAAAAGTACCACAGACACATACACCGGAGTAGTGTCATTTGCACAGTAGTAACAAATGAAACATTTAACACACCCAACTCGTATATGCAGCATTGCTCTGGGAAGCGGTGCATTCTGATGAAAATGCAATCAATAGGACTTTTTATTTTATAAGCATTTGTTACGATTCATTTCAAACCACCTCATGGTTTCCTCTTGACCTTTATGTTGGTCTCCACTTATCATTCGATTGTTTGTTTGTTTCTGACATTTTCGAAGTTGAGCTCAAAGAGCACATTCACACGGAAACTACCACCCACACATTTTATGTAAATTTGAAAACGGATCTGAAGCCAGACGCATAAATAAACTGTCAGTGATTATTATAAATGATTATTGCTGGTTATACTAAATGCCACAGGTAGGAGGTTCTTGGACCAGGAGCACAGCCCCTATCAACACACTTCTGTAATACTGAAAGGACAGCTAGACCATAGCAGCTGAATCGTTTCCAGTTATGAACAGAACTGAAGGCCGGGCTCCCAATGCAGCCAGTTCAGCGACAGCTCCCACTGTGTATAAAGTCCTGAGCAGACCATGATGAGATGCTGAGAACGGGTACCCTCCTGCCGAGGTCAGAGGTCACTGCCATTGGCAAATTCACGAGAGCGTTATGTGGCCGCGGGCAGCGGAGCCGTCTCGCCTCCTGTGCCGGTGTTGTCCGGCTGGGCTGGCTGTCGCGGGCATTCCGTTCCGAGGGCATGGCCGCTGTGATGATGTCACTGGCCCTCGTCCATGCTGATGCCCAATCGCTTCATCACGGTGACCTTGGAGCCGACGTGAGCTGCTCTCGGCAGCAGCTCCTGCTGGGGCCTGAACTGCTCCACCAGGATCCTCAGGGCATCCTCCATCTTCTGGTCCATAGCCGTCACCTTTGATAAAAAGGCGGACAAGAAGAGGAGCGAGAGACAACAATCAAAGGTTACATTTTTTGGGTCTTGGGTTTGCTTGAGCCACAGCTCATGGAGCTGGAGGGGAGATCCAACAGAACTCATTCTGTTTTATGTTCCACACATGGTAAGGGATGACGATTTTACCTCAGACACAGCCTATGATGACCTGGTGGTTTGAGAACTCCCAAAATAGACTAGAACTTATAAACTAGAAAATTAGGTGAAAATACATTAAATAAAACATTGCAATTTATTTTTTACGAGCACAACGAAGAGCACCTTCAATTGTGCGATTGTACTTTAATGTGTACACAAGCAGCACTCCCATCCATCTTTTTTCACATACAGACTAAAACGTTTTGCAGACACAGCAAATGTACGTGCAGATACTTCATAAAGCATATTTGTCTTTGAAACCAGACTGTGGCTCCGCCACCATCAAATGTGAGTGCTGCTATGTACAGAGCAAACGCCTACGTGGAACAGCAAAATGACACCATCTGGCCTCACCCACACCTCAAATGTCATATCAGCCGCCAAAGCCCCGAGCCAGTCCTACTTAATTCACACCTTTTCACACCATGTTTACCTCTCACTGAGTTTTCATCTTTTATTTCGTATTTATTTGTTTACTTCTCAGGGACATAGCAACGCATTGTTACAATAAATAAAAAAACAAGAATCAGATGCATTGCATTAAGGGTTTATAGCCAAAGGCTAACTTCCAACACCTGTCCCCAATAAACTACAGAAAAAGTGAATATACCTGGCTGTTTATGAAGCCATACACCATTTCATGAGCTTCTCAAGTCCATCGCTATTATGAAATATTCTAACTTGCTATCAAAATACCAATGTAGGTAGAAAGGGCTGCAGAAGGATAAAAAAATGCCTGGGAGAAAAGGCGGCCTCGGGCCAACAAGGCTCTCCTGTGGATGCCTTGTCAGCTGCGGAGTTATATTAGGACAGTTCTGCGAAGGCAGCGTTTTTCTCGTCCGTGTTCTGTGATGAGTGCATCGTTCTCCGTCAGAAATGTGTCCCCTGTGCCTTTTCTTGAGCCCGAATGAAATGAAATGAAATGCCAGCAGAGAATATAAGCATCACTCATTTCAAGGAATGTACGTGAATTACAGGGCTCTTGAAAAGCAACCATGCGTACCACATTACAGCACCGTAATGCTGCACTGTATGGCACACAAATGCAGCCAACTTCACTCACAGAATCACCAGAGATGATTATAAGAACAGTCAACATGTAAAACGAGACTCCCCCAACCACTGACTTTTGCCACAGAAAGATATCGGGACACAGGGAATAAAAGAAGCCTGCTCAGAATCGCTTAAACGATCAATCTGTATCATAAACACGACTGTAGAAATCTGTAGATATCGTCGCAAACATTCCACTGCAATGAATGTTCTTCCAAGGTTCACAAGTTCCTTTAATCTTTCTCCAACTAAACCGTCTACAGAGGCATATGAGAAGGGGAGGAAAAAAACCCAGAGACAGCGTGGCTCTATCACAAGGCCCATTAATCGCTCGATATACAGTACTCTGTGCTCAGAAACCATCCACAGTGCACCCTCTCACTGCTCCCTCCACACTCCCAGTAGCTGCAGCAGGAGGCTAGCATGAGTAACCAGGCTGGGCCATTGACATAGGGTCTGACAGGACAGGGGGCCTGCTGAGCCTGGGGAGGCAAAGTTGTCCCTTTACTAGGATAGGGTCATGTGATACCAGGACAGGTGACCCCCCCAGCTGTCCTCCAGAAAATGGCACAGAGGCCTCAGTGTCGGCCACACACTGCCCCCCTCCCCCTCCCCCGCGCCTCCAGCCTCAGTGAGCTATTTAGAGCACGAGGCCTCTGTGTTTAAAAGGACATGGGTGGCAGCGGTCACACTGATGAGGTTGCACCAGTGCGTTTACGATGGCGGCTTATGATGGGTGCTGGTCGAGGGGGTGGGTCTGTGGAAAGCCCAGCTGAATTGGTCTTTGTAAAAAATATTATTCAAATCCACAAAAAAACTATTTTCATCATTAACTCATCTGCAAAACAAACTCACCTTGCAAACAAACCTCTTGGTTTTATTACGTCCCGTTTGTGTTTTTGTTCTTTAAATTGTTTCTCCTTGAGGCAAAACAGCTGAATGGGTCCATTTTGTCATTGGTTTATGTTTGCAAAATAAAGTGTCATTAGAAAGAATGGCAAAATCCTGAAAACAGCATAAAAAAACAAAGGTCAGTAAGGTCAATAAGATTGCATCAGATTTAAGACACTGGTGCTAGCCTACCAGGCCATGGCCATGGACAAATGCTACAAACCAGCCCGACCACTGCGCTCTGCTGCCTCTAGGCGATTGGTTACTCCTTCCCTCCAAGTTACCAATGGCTGCTCATCCCAGTCACGACTCTTCTCTGTCCTGGCACCACAATGACATCAGGACAGCTGAATCGCTGCCCAAACGCACCTCTTTAGACTGCACCTCGGACTTTAACCCACCTATCCCTATATATACATATATATATAAAATAAAACACAAACCTACTACTACTTGTTGCACTTATTGTTGTCAATTTCTTCTGTTGCACTTGTGTTGTTTATGGTCTTACTTGAGGAATGATGTGCTTGAAGATTGTAGCGTCATTTGGTTGTTCATCTACTCAAGCCGAATATACTTTCTGTTAGTCACTTTGAGTAAAAGGGCATAATGGTGAACAGCCTGACTTCCAATGCAATATGGGGCTTCAAACTCACTCAGTTTGGCTGCAGTTGTTTGCTGGTACACTGGTGATATTCCTCTGCCACCCACTCACATCCTGCAGCAGCAGTTACCAAAACTGACTCCTCTGTGGTTTCACTCTCCTTACTGTGTACGTGAGTCCAGGCATGTGTGCGCGCGCGTGTGTGTGTGTGTGTGTGTGTGTATGTGTGTGTGTGTGTGTGTGTGTGTGTGTGTGTGTGTGTGTGTGTATGTCTTGCATACATGTGTGTAGTGCTATGTGTAATCGTGTTCAGCACTTGAGTCAGCTCTCTGTAGAATTTAGAATTCAGAAACTCAGACTGAAACCAAGCAGCCTAAAAATAAGAATTGGCAAGTTGTCAACTGAAAAATTTAGAATATTGTTGTAGTTGCTTTCAGGGGCACTACAGCACAAATTATGATTGAGAGACAACCTTTTGTCAAAAATAAGTTATCAGAAATTGGAGAGATGGAAAGTTTCTGTCAGGAATTTGGTTTGTTTGATCCAAAGCTCAGTGACATCAATAGATTTTTAGGTGAGGGGAGGAAAACGATCTATCCTCAAGCTTTACAGAAATATCCTGTGCAGGGACATTTCATCAGCACATGCTAAGAAATAAATGACACACAAGGTATGACATATAAATCAGTAGCAAAATAATTATTTGCACAGGCCACAAAGTGAAGAAATATTATGCCGTGCAAGAGATAAAATACACGGATAATCCAACACATAATTCCAATTTGGATAAAAAAAATGGATATCCTTGAATATATACCAGATGAAAACACAATTCGTATTTTTCCAGAGAGCAGTGGCATTCAGGAGTTAGTCGCCAGGTAGACATTAGACTTATGGAATGTCTGGGCACACATGAACAGAAACCTGTTAACGTAAAATAAATAATAAGAAACACGAGAATCTTAAAGTTGGATGCCAATAACTTGATCACATTATTAAACATGACAATTGAGAAACCTTGGTTAACAAAATAAAAAATAAACGAACGAATGAGTGAAAAAAATTAAATCATCACATCAAAACCAGCTCCTTTGAACTTGGGCCTCATCCTTCACTGGCACGATGAGCACTTCTCTCCCGCACGACCCCCTCTCGGCCACGGCTATGCCCACCTCTCACAGGACCCCGAGTTTCCATTGTTGCGCCATCAGACCCATCGGCCTGTCAGCGGCGCTTCCTGCTCTACCATGCAAACAACACGGGGTCGGGTCAGGAGAGTGGAAGAGCGCGCTGCCTGACCGCTGCTGCTCCTCATTGTGTTGGTTTCCCCTCTCCGAGAGGAGCCGTGGCCGGGGCTTCTCAACACAATGGACAATGCGTGACGTGGCCCGGGCGCGATCCCAGCGACAATTCACACGCCGCCGCTCCACACAGATGGCCTTTGTTTTCAGGACCCACTCGCGCGCGCGTGTGTGTGTTCAAAGAGACGGAGCCGGGAGAGGTGAGCGGTGGGAGCTGTCCGTCTGAGAGTGGGACAGAGGCACGGTGAGGGTAAAAATTAGGGATATACAAAAGTATATAAGAATGCGGTCTGCTTCATTTTTAAACATTTTTTTTTTTACCTCTCTATGTTGTTGTTCCCCCACCCCTCTCCCGTGCACCTGACCTTGACATTTGTTAAGTGACCTTCTGGCGTGCGTGACGCAGTGGGGATGCAGGAGCCGATCTGTGCGCTTGGAGTGCGTTGGGCATCCTCCAGCACACTCCTGGGGTTTTGTGCATTGCTGAGGCTCAGGAAGACCTGGCGCATGATTTTGGCGCCGGTAGAGGGTTCTGGTCCTCAAACCAGCGAGAGGAGAGGGAGAACCCCCAAAACAAACGCGCCTCACTCGCCGGGGCCGGCCCGAAAGCATGCGGAGTGCGCTGAGCACTGTTCTGATTTTCAAAACCGCGCTTTGCCAAGATGAATGGACTCACTTTACCACTGGCAGATACAATATGTTCTTTGTGTTTATAAAAAAAGGTGGGGGCTAGAGTAGCAGGATTTGGGGGCTGCGGTGGGGGGAGGTATGCTTTAAAAGAACAGGAAACCAAGCGAGAGCACCTGACGCACATGATAAGTATCAAGGCCTTTGCCACGTGCCATTAAACTGCAGCCAAAGCCTTTCCAGGGGACCGGGCTGCAGGATAATCTCCCAGTGTGGGCGTGTGCTAAAAGACTCTTTTGTTTCAGGGCTACATTCACAGGGAGGTACAATCTCATCCGTACGGATTTTTTTGTTTGTTTTTTCCTCCTGAAGGAGACCTTATTGCAATTCCACTATTACAACAGGCCTGTGTGCAAGGCAAGCAACAGCATATTTTATTTGATAATCACTGTGTTGGCAGGATGTTACCACGGAGATGTGTTGAAAACTATGTCGAGGAAAGCGATACTTTTCATATTGGCAATTGACCATGAATTCAGAAAGAATAACACTCGTAAGATCTTTCATGTGATAACAAATCAATCCAGATTTTTTTTTATGGTTACAAGCAATTTTTCCCCCATTAAACAAATTCCTTTAAACACATTTAATCTCACGATTAGTTGGCCTAAGAAAACAGTATGCGATGAAGGTTTTGCTGGATTTGGATTCCTGAATGTAACCACACAGCCATTGTTGGAAAGAACAAGAACGCAGAGCCCCCGAGCCACAAAATAAAACGTGAAAATGTCACACTGCCTTAGCACTCACAATTTAAACTTCATTGGCATTAATCCCCTGTTTTATCTGTGAAAATTCAGAACACCAGAGAGTTTACAAAATACACTCCTCTTCATCATCGGTTTTACTTCAGCAATATTTGAAAAATAACCACCCGGTGGTGCCGAGTATGTGGAAAACTGCCTGCTTCTCGATGCGTGTACTAACCTTACATATTCCTAACAACTGCAGCATGGGGTGTGGTCATATAGCTAAAGAAGATGGAGGGGGTTAGGGGTGTTGAGCATGGCACAGCTGGGGTTTGACACGAGACACCCATTTACCTTAAAAACAAATGCACCCCCCCCCATAGATCCCATATGCCTGTGCCCTCTTACCCAAAACACTTATACACAATTCTGTTAAAAAATATGATTTTGTACATTTTATGATGTGTACCAAGTACATGCATTCAACTTTCAGCACATTAAGAGGCATAGTACAAAACATAAAACATTTCGTAGTTCCTCTTCTGTAAATCTGCCAGTCTGGCCAGCTAGCTTCATCGCAAAATGTACTCTAATTCATCAGGATTTCTTGCATTTATTTAACTTTAAAAAAACAACACAAAAAAGGGTTACAAATTGTGGCTAGCAAAACCAAGCAAGGGAGGGAATCATGTGATCACTCAGCTCTCTGGCTCAGTCCTCTGGGCTCTGTAAATATTCAGACAGTTGCCTTTTCTAACATTTGTCTTCAACAGCTGTGACTCTCCCCCTTCTTTCATCAGGCTCAGTGTGGTGGCTGAGGCCACAAGGACGGCAACAAGCCCCCATTCACACCCTGCAGGGGAAGGTGGGTTTGACCCCTTCCCCCAGGGACGCCGAGAGCTGCAGACCTCCCTTCAGCCTCCCTTTTTAAACAATCTATCCTCCTGACCCTCACTGAGCACTTCAAAATGCTTTCGTCAGAATCACAATCACGCATCACAGTTCTCTTCCCGTTAAGTAAAATGAGGAAATATTTTTACATCTACTCCCTTGATTAAAACTGCTTAACTGTTGTTGGGACTATTGAATGAATACAGAAAAACAGAAAGTAGAAAGAAAAAAAAAAAGACTTTCCTTTCAGGGAATGAGAATATATACTGTATGAACTCTTGTGCTTGGGCCATCATTTATTATTTCACTGGTCACCACTCGGAGAAGATGTTTTTTTGAGTTTGCCAGAGTCCAGAGTCACGCTCCCAATCCAGAGATCTGCCCTCTTGCTTCTCTCCCCCAGCACCCACCGCAGTGCGCAGAGTGGACCGGCTTACCCACGGGGCTTGCCGTCAGCTGACTGCCACACATGCCCTGTCGCTGCCAGAGACAAATGGTCTCGAGACCTCGCTGGGCTTTTAAAGGTCTGAGCCGTGTCTGCTGGACAGGAGCGTCTTTGCTGAAAGGCTGCACCCAGTTGCTCGCTCCGATCTTCTGCCAGTCAAATAAGGTGGCACACAGGCCGTCACTGCATATTTTATCTCACTAAATTACGAAACCTTGCTGCTACACCTTTTAATTGTTTAATTTAGTCTTATATATAGTTAACAATAAAGGTACAATACAACGTTTTAGAGTACAATATGCTTTAGGGTAGTGAAGGCTACATGCAGTGAACAAAAAAAGGAAAAGTCACTTAATATGGTGGTTGGAACCTCACTGTTTTTGATTAAAATGACTGCTCTTGCCCCAGGTTGAAATTTGCAGTCAACTGATCTGTGGTTACCCACTTGTCATGCCTTACACTTTGAATTAATGCACAGACATCTTGATCCTGAGCTATGAGCTTCTGCTTCCATGCTGAGATCACCTTAGACACTGTCGGTTGTGTAGTTGTGTTCACTGAATCTCCCACCAAACGGGCCCCAAAAATCAATCCTCATTCAAGGTCACTGAGGTCTTCTCTTGTAGCCATGCTAGCCATAGTTATAGGCAACCAGGCCTGTCCAGCATTTTATATATGACCCTATGCATGCTGGGATGTCATTTGCTTAATTAATGGATGAGCCACACCTGTGTGGTAGCCTCCACTTTGCATATAACTTGGTGTACCTCATTTATGCAGGTGTTTTCATTTTTTTTGTTCACTACCTCCATGTACAATTGTACTATGTACGGGTTTAAACACTATTAAAACCACACCACGCCCTTTCTGAATCTGAATCGAGTTCACACAAAAATAAAGCAACTAAAGAGCTCTTTCCCAAAATCGGACACACACTCTGACTGGCTCCCTTAACTTTGTGTGGGTGGCTTGTTGTGAAACCAATTCTCAACCGTTTCCATTGGCAGAACCTTCTGATGGACATGGTGTTCCTGATTACTTGGCCCACACAAAAAACAAAGCCAAACATGAGATTCCCCCCACCCTCACACCCTCCCCTTCCCCCCAAAAGTCCTTCCTCCCAACACCACTTGGCAAACATGCAAATAACGTCAGCTATACTACAAAATGACAACAGTCAAAAAAAAAAAAAAATGTTTAAAAAAACCTGCTGCATAGTCATCTTTGTTTCATGTCGTGGAGCGGAATGAAAGACCCCAGCGAGCACGAGACAGAGCGCCTATCAGCTGTCCCGCCCTTATCTGTGCCGCTGTTGACATTCCGAGACAGCGCGCGCAGGCCCTAATCTCCGTGCCAAGGCGAGTGTGCCAGCTGATCCGTCCTGATTGGAGACTGTAAGAAGCATTAAATCAAATAAAGCCTGTTTTATGTTCTTATTGCGTCTGAGGCACAGCTGCGGGAGGGAGCGCCCGTCTCCTTCGCCGACGGCAGCTCGTCTCACATCCCCCCCCCTCCCCCGACTCACAGGAACGTCCCGCCGATAACCGCGGATTCCGATACCGTAAATTTTCATTAAGGCATTAAAAAGAATTGTCAGATTATGACTTCACCACCAGTGTCACGTGCTGTTATTTACTGAGAGGTATTTGTTCCACACGCTGGCCCGCCCCAGTTCTATCCAGCTGGGGAAGATGAAAGGCCATCGGGGGGCCTTGGAGACGGCTCGTCTGCCATGCTGGCTGCGGCTCGGCTATGGGAGAGGGAGGGCGGCTGTGGAATCCTACTGGCGTCAGGCAGGCCAGGAGCAGGCAGCTGGGGGAGCCTGCCTTCATTAGGAGTACCTGACCCCCGTGGACGCGGCGCACGGCGTGGCCTGACGCCCGCCGCGGTGGCGTACGGCCCTCTCCTCCGTGCCTCAGGCCGCCGCGTTCCTCCCGGCCGTGCCTCGCCGTTAACACGCGCGCACGCAGACATAACACGACGGGCAGACTGATCAGTGTGGCTGTGACTCATTCAATCGGTCGGGGTGGGAGCTTGCCACTTCAAACGAGCGTGACATATCTCTGCTCGTCAAGTTTCTTTTCGGCCTCGAAAAGAAATTGTCTTTTGAAACGAAAAAATAAATAAAAATAAGGAAATAAGTCTAAAAAAATGTACACAGGCCCTGTGTTTGTCGCTGAAATTCTTTCTGAAGCAAATGCTATCTGTAGAATCATGCAGATTGCTGAGAGTACTGTGTGTTTCAAAACATTCACACTGTTGGTATTCTTTGGAAGATGATAAGGTTTTAATGAGGGCATTAATGAGGACTTTAATAACATCTTTCATTACCGCTTCTTCCATATATATATATAATATATTTATATTTACAGGAAAGACGCACAGCGACCTTATGAAATCCCCCTACACCACCTGCTCAGACAACACTCCTGTTGTCCATGAATACGTGCCTTATCCTTGTAAGGAATGTACAAATGGTTAAAAGCATTATTACAGTGCTAGGCACAGGTTACATGGAGTCCTTGGATTTGATTAAAGACACACAGTGAGATTCTGTACTGAGGGATGAGAACTGGACGAAGCTGGAACATTCTCAGACTTTGGATTGGTTCACACACACTGTTTGCGCACTATTCCGACCTTAATCTGAAGGCCTAAACTGTGCAAACTGGGTTAAGCATTCATCAGAGCTAATGATGGTAAAATTGCAAGATTCAATTTGAATCTCCTGTAAATTCTCCAAATACCATTTCTATTTTGAGGCCCAGGATACAGCACCCACAGGCCACAGGTGTGTTTACCGTCTGGAGGGAGGGAGGGGGGTTATGGTTTGTGGGTCCCTGGTATCCCGCCCCAGCCCTAGAACAACAATCCCCCCCCCCCCCATCCCCTACTGCTGCCATTCCTGTTCCACCTGTGCTTTCCTTCGACGCTGGAATGAGACTCATTTCCCCGTGGAACAGGCCCTCAGCTGTCGGCCCATGGAACAGAAAATGAAGGCCAGGACGGTATTTTTAGCGCTAAAGTAAACAGGGCGAATGGCGGGGCGCCCATCACATGCAGCCCTGCTCCTCCGCCCGCCCGTGGGTCCTCCGAAAGGAAGCAGTAAGGAGAGATCACAGCTCCCTCATTTAGCAAGTGGCTTGATTTAGCGGGGGTGGGGAAGTGCACCCACGCAGGAAATGACTGTATGTACCCCCCTTTCAAGTGTCCCCCCTCCCCCCCATAGCTGTTATGGGGATCCATTTTTAATCGGAGGTTTGCACTTACCGCTCACACTGAGCTCTTCTATGGGCATCACGTCGGAGGGTCAGTGTATAGTAAAGCCAATACTGATGGGATGTACAGAATATTTAGCCTGGAGTCATTCTCAGTGTTCTGTGTAACCTAGTTCATTACAAAATACGTTTCTGTGTCATAGAAATTGGCCTGGATTCAAACAACAACAAAACAACGACTTTGACATGTGAATGTCTGAGAAGAGATATAATCTAATGCTAAAAGTAATAAGGAGTGTTTCACGGCACATCATTTTGTTTCTTACCAATAAAATTACAACATAAACAGTTTCCTCAGTGAGACAGTGTAGAGGGGTGGCAGTTTGCATAAAGTTATCTGTGACGTTCTGATCATTGTTCAGACAACACCACCATGTTTTTTATTTTATTTAAAGATCCCATCGGATAAGTCTACCATGCATAGTGGGTATTTGATTTTACTTGTTTACAACAATAATAATAATAATAATAGTAGTAATAATAATAATAATATCTTATCCTCTGCCTTTTTTAGCATAAACTAAGGGTCTGTTGTAATGAGCCATATCCCTGTAATTAATCCCAACAGAAACTTACAAGCTAATAATTAGAATGAGACACAAATGTATATGCACCTTCTAATTAGCCATATGGTAGGCCCGTGCTCCTGTCTGCCTGTTACTATCTAACGATTCTGAGCGACAATTTTCTTGTCTTCTTCTTTACTTGCATGCCAAAGGGAAGGCGACACACAGTCTTGTACTCGCTGGGTTACACAACCGAACAGCTATAATCAGCAAGTTAAATGTCCTTCAGGATCTGCCCCAGTAAGTACGCAAGACGGTAAGCAGGGAGGATTGCACTGTCGGGAGCACTTCCTCAGTCTGACTGCAGAGATGACTAATAATCCCGTGTGCCCTTTGTGTGCTTGGTGGTATGTCTGCCCTCCTATAGACACACCCAGCCTCGGCTCCGTGGAGGAACGCAGACACTGGCGGGCCTGCTGTCTGGTGACACTCACCTTGTGGCTGCCGGCTTTATTTTCAAAATACAAAACTGCACACTTTAATGATTTCAGGAGGCCACCCACTACCCCCCCCCCACCTCACCCTTCCAGTGCTGACCCTCTCCGCAGGGGAGGAGCTGAGAGAGGGTAACGCTTCCACCGCACCCGCACCCGCTCCCCCCACCCCCACCCCCACCACCCCATCGTCAATCACGAGCCCCAGCACGCTTGTGCCATTTCACATTGATTTATTGTATTTGTCCTCTGTGCAGGACACTTGTAACTAAACGCTTGAAAATGAAAATGCTCGAAGAACTCCACCATGTATACGATGTACACAGGGTTACCGGGTTGCCTTCTTGGGTCAGGGCTGAAACGATGGGCAATGAGGCATGACACAGGGAAACATGAAGCTGCCAGAGCAGTGTAATTATAGTGCTAATAAAGAAGAGTGCCGTTGAAGGCAATACACTGCAGAGCTTAAATGACATGGCCGCTTCCTCGTGAGCCCTCAAGTCTGAGATGAATTCTCAGACATACTCTTAAATGTTTTCACAACCGGGATCGCAGCAATCTTTGAGTCACTTATAGCTAGGCTCCACTTCACTCGTGGCACTAGCAACACACAGCACTTCAGATGGAAACTGCCAAACCAGATGCTGTACAAGTTCCTTTGCTCAAACTGCATTCTCAATTAAAGGCACAAGGCTCTGGCAGCAAAAAACAAACCAGTGACGATGGTACTTTCTCCACTGAGGTTGAAACATGGCTAACCAAAGTCTAACCAAAGATGTGACCACATTTCAAACTGATCTGCACTGATTTTAAATTGTAATTGTGTCACTTCCATTGTTTTAAGATGCACCATCAAGCCTATCACCATCAGTGCCCATCACGGGACTGGTGTTGGAAATGAGCCTCAGCTCTACACACATGCACAGTGCATCGGATGTGTCAGTGTCTTCTGTCCCTTTCAAATGAATAAAAAAAATAAACAAGTACTTTTCAAATATGGAAATGCAATTGTCAAAACAAGTTACTAAAAATGGGCATTTATTTGGCCCAGACATAAATGTCAAGCAAATGAAAACACTTAGCACAACAGGGAGCATGACAGGACATCCACAAACAAACAGTCCAGGAAGGAACATGGAATTTGTTTTTCTGGAAAAGTTATAATCCAAACATAACACAAACCGGCTGGTTCGCCTCGCTGGCCTTTTGACTGTGACTTTGTCAAAACCAGCTTGTTTGCCTGACTGTGTCAGTGCCGACTGTGGCTGGAAGTCCTGAGGACACGCTTGCAGAAAATTGAAGAAGGCTGTTGGGAATGATGGGAGGGAACTACAAATATGACTCCAAATATTGAGAAAAAATTAAAAGGGGTTTGGTTTTATATGTGTGTGTATGTGCATATTTTTTTAATATGTCAAGGGGCACAGGGCTGAAAATCATGATGGCATAAGCCAACCAAGGAAAAACTGCATCAGGAAAGACAAACTGTAGGCGTTAAAGCTCAAGTCAAAGTTCACCGACAGGGATAGACAGACACTATACAGGAGAGTTGCTAAAAACCACTAAACAACAAGGTCAAAAGTTACCACAGAACTGAGTTCTACACTTCTGTGACCTAGTCTCAACAAAAATCTATGTCGTGATTTTCACAAAGCTGATATTTATGGTAGGGCTGCCATTCGGAAACCGCTTGTAACCATGGCCAATGCGAAATAATGCATAACCTGATGTAATGAGCACAAAACCTGGTCTGATGAGTCGTCTTTTACTCTTTTTTCCTACATCTGGATGGGTTTATGTTTGGAGAAAGCCAAAGGAAGCCTTCAACCCACATTACCGGTTCCTAACTGTTAAACATGGTGGTGGATCTGTTATGGTATGGCAAGCCATCTCGTGAGAGTCATTGGGTCCGACTATTACTCTGCATGGTAGAATTATGACCAAGGACCACAAAACTATTTCAGGCGAACATTGTTTCCACAAGATGTTCCTATATTGCAAGATAACACCCTCATACATACTGCTAAAAGGATTCAAGAGTGGTTTGATGAAGTCAAACACTTCCATGGCCTCCCCAATCACCAGATCGAAATATCGTTGAACCTTTATGGGACATTCTAGAATGTAGCATGCAGAGAAGAATTCCAACACCTTCATCTCTCAAAGAACTGGAGGTGCTCCTTCTTGAATGATGGTCCAGTTCAAAACTTGTGTAACAGCATTCCAAGAAGGATTGAAACTGTTCGGGGGGGGTCCTGTCATTTATTAACTAACTCCTTATTAGTTAATAAATATTCATATATTGTTTGGCCTTTAATGTATCTTGTGTACCCCCTGTTTATGTATAGATGTGTATAAATATATATATATATTTGGGCTGTCAGCATTTTTTTCCTATTAGCTGAATTAAGTTTTTCAGCATTACTTAATCTGTTGTGTAATTCTAATAAATTAAACATTTTTTGTTTAAGGTAGCCTGCTAGCAATAGCAAGCAAATGCTTCCCTCATAGATTAAATTAAGCTCTATTTGCAATGCAAACAGTGGACATTTTTGATAACCAAAGTAAAACTGGATGTTTATGTTTTGAATTTTTTACATTTTATATTTTTGTTGACTTTATTGCTACAAGGTGAACACATTATGCATTTAATATGCATGTGTATGAAAATAAACCC
Source organism: Aldrovandia affinis (assembly GCA_029706075.1). Taxonomy (NCBI): domain Eukaryota; kingdom Metazoa; phylum Chordata; class Actinopteri; order Notacanthiformes; family Halosauridae; genus Aldrovandia; species Aldrovandia affinis. The sequence goes on from JAINUG010000023.1 coordinate 1,113,129, forward strand.
TTTCAGAAATTGTTAATCCGACAAATGCATTAGTTGACTCATCTAGTTATTAAGTCAAGTGGAATCAAATATACATGACAAATAAGTTGAAGAAAGATAAAAAATGTAATCAAGCACAAAATGGGGAGCTTGAATGAATCCTCGCCTCCCAGAGAGCTGGGCAAACTGGCATCGCTGTGCTTGTCAGGGGTTCTACTACTGCCTGGTGAGACATGGCAGACAATTAAACCCCCTGGAGGAAGAAGAATCTACATGGCGTGTTGGGCAGCTCATCCTGTTATGGCTATGTACTGGATCCAAACCGTGCCAGTGCAGACAGTGCCCGGCAACACCACATATTTGACTGTAGCTTTTCTTGGGGAGTTAAGTAATCAGTTGGCGAGATGACTGTGTCTCATCATGCACCAACAGGCCCCTCTGGTCAGGCACCTGCAGACTGCCTGAACAAGCTGCACATGAAGTGTACTCCTACAACGCAATAACGGAGGGCTGTGCAAACTCAACTGGTGGACTATGGAGTGAAAAAAAGTCTGCAGTCTGCCCGCACGAGCTGCACATAATGTTTGCTCATCCAACACAATGACTGCACAACCTCAACTGGTGGACTTGCGCAGTGAAAAGAAGCAGTGGCTGAAAACGGCAAGTGTTTCGGCGGAAAGCACGTGCTGCTTGTCTGCATGCTCACAAATTGACAGAGAGGGTTGCGCTGATTAGATGGGCTTATGAACACAACTGGGCATTCCAAATTGGAAGGAAAAGGAAAAATCAGAGTAAAAATTTGTGTAAAAAAATAAAAAAATCTGAATTCATCCGGATTCTCTTTCCCGTTAGTTTACAGTGCCTGTAAACATTTGTAAATTAGACAGTACTTCCATGTCTCGGCAGCCTGGAGCCTCATACGTGGGGAGGGGTCCTGTCTCTGACACAGCAACCTCCAGACAGCGTGACTGCAGTGTTTGCGAGGCCAGGCCAGACTCCCATAGCCCTTGGGACGTTCTTTTAAGACTTTCAAGGGTCTTTCTTGAAGTCAGATCTGAAGTGCGTGCATACATATTCAAGTACCATTGTTAAAATTGGGAGTGCACTTTTAAATCTGGAATTTTACTTGGAAGCGAGAAAATGGGGGTGAGGTGGGGGGTGGGGGGTGGAATATGCTTAAATACACAATTTACGCAAAAAAAGCACACCATTCGATTATTACTATGCAAAAGAAAATACTATAGTGCATACACATTTGTATACAACCTCAATCTCAAAGCCATTGCTTGAAACGACTGCCCTTTTAAACTAGAGTGGGAAGACTCTGTCTCCAGTCAAAAGGGTTCGAGATCGCCCTCTCAGAACTTCAAAGTTTTGATGACTTGATGCGCAAATAAGAAGTCAACATATATTTAGCTTTCATTCCGTTTGCCCTCTAATCCCGTGTTAAATATACGCTGTGTATGAATGCTGACGGCAGCAAAGCGGTGGCTGTGCTAGCAGTGTGTTGTGAAGGGCCCAACGGGGGCTCCCCAAGGGAGCGAACCCTCAGAAGGCAGCTGGCAGATAGATCAAGGTATCTCACAGTATTCACCACACATGCAGACAGGTGGTCTTTCAATCGGGCCAGGGCTGAACCCCTTTGTTTCGGCCCATCTGGATATATGCTGGCAGACAGGCCTAACAAGAGAGAGGCTGTTTCCACCAATTTGCGCTACTCAAAAAACTGTGTTTAATTTTTGTAAAAAAAAAAAAATGTTTAAGGTAAAACTGAGGCTGAGCTCAGAAACAGAAACTGACCGACTCTTGGGCAGGAGAAGAAACGAAGAACAATTTTATTGTTAGATACGCAGCGATGGGTTTCGGCACAGCCTTGCTAGGGGTTATTTCTGAAGCAGCTTCACGAGTGATTATATGCACAGGAATGTCCAAATAAGACCAATGGGAATACACATGAAATAACATGTGACAGTCATGTGATTAGTCATTAGGAGCATGATGACATCACCCAATAACACACATACCTACACACACAGACAAGAAAAAGTTAACATTACAATTTAATGGTAAACCCAGCCTAAACTATACCCAGTATTAACAACTGAATATTAACCTGTGCATGCCTCACTGCTTCAGAATGGCACCAAGTATGAAACAGTGTTATAAAATAGTTCATTCACACCATATGGATCATACACAGTGGGCATAAAAAGTATTCACATTTTCCACATTTTATTTTCTTACTGCATGGATTCAAAATGGATTCCATTGTTATTTGTTGCCACTGATTACTCTGTCAAATAAAAACAACTCTAAAGATGTTTCTTCATTTATTACAAATACGAAACAGACAATAATTGATTTAATAAGTATTCACCCCCCCTTGATTTATAATTATAGAAGCACCTTTAGCTGCAGTTACAGCTGTGATTCTATTTGAGTAAGTCTCTACAAGCATTGCTGCTGGACAGTGCCATTTTCTCCAATTCTTCTTTATGAAATTGCTCAAGCTCCATTAGATTGGATGGGGACTGGTGGTGAACAGCAATTTTCAAATCTTTCCACAGATTCTCAATGGGATTGAGGTCTGGGCTTGACTGGGCCAATCCAGGACATAGATTTTTAAACGACTCCAATGTGTTTTTTGTTGTATGCTTCGGGTCATTGTCATGCTGGAATATAAATCTTCTCCCAAGTCCCAGGTCTCTTGCAGACTACAGCAGGTTTTCCTCCAAGATTTGTCTATATCTTGCTCCATCCATTTTGCCAAGTTTTCCAGTCCTTGAACCAGAGAAGCATCCCCATAGCACTAGGCACCATGCTTCATGGTAGTGATATTGTTCTTGGGATGATGCAGTGTTAGGTTTGTGCCAAACATTGATGACAAAACATTCAATCTTGGTCTCATCAGAACATAGAATCTTGCTACACTTGGGTTGAGAGTCTCCCACATGCCTTTTGGCAAACTCTAGGCAAGATTTCAAGCATTTTCTTCAACAATGTCTTTCTTTTTGCCACCCTCCCATAAATTGCAGATTTGTGAAATGACCGAGCTATTGTTGTCCCGTGGACAGTTTCTTCCATCTTTGCCATGGAAGACTAACTCCATCAGAGATGCCATGGGCCTTTTGGTGGCCTCTCTACCAAGTGCCCTTCTCGCACGAATGTTCAGTTTTGGTGGACGGCCTGTTCTAGGTAAATATATTTCCATATTCTCCCCATTTCTTTACGATGGTGCTCCGGTGGATATTCAAAGCCTGTGAAATCTTCTTATATCTTTCCCCTGATTTGTGCTTTTGAAAAACCTTTTCTCAGATTTGCTTTGAATGTTCTTTGGTCTTCATGATGAAGCTCTTGTTTGGAAATGTAAATCCATTTTGATTCCATGAAGTAAGAAAATAAAATGCCAAAGGGGATGAATATTTTTTATACGTTATAGGCTTTGTACGTTATAGGCTTATTTGTGTTTCCTGAATTAATCAATATCCTCCTCTCTTGCACCCAAACATATTGTTTTCTATATCCATTGAACTAAAGGTTGACATGGGATGCTTTGCTTCTTTACAAAAAAAAACATCTTAAGCTCATCTTAAGAAATATTTTTTAAAAAAATGAAAAAAACTACTTACACCAGTGATAGTTTCAGAAGCAATATCTAAATTCTACAAGCAATTGTAATGAATATTCCATTTCATTACAATCATTGTGCTATAACTGAGTGGCCCTTGTGAAAGCTTCACGTGGCAAATATCTAATTATAGATATGATTAATCCTTATAAGGTCACACACCTACTGAAAACAACAGTGACAGGCACTTCCACATTCTCCTCAAGCTGGCAAGGAGAGTGAAAGCTGGCCAGGGGAATAAATAACAGCTGTAACTCAATGCATGCCTCATATTTCTCTCTCACATAAAGAACATTTATGTAAGGCGAATTAAATAAATAACGTAAGGCATAAATTCAGCCCTTGAACTGTATTTGCTCAGGGGTGTGTGGCAGGCCAAAAGCTGCAGAAACACGCTCTTCATCTATGTGTTTTGGAGAGCGGTTCACAGGCAAAGCTGGTATTTTACACACGGGAGAGATCCCTCCTCGCAGCTGTGCAAATCTTCCAGGAGGCAGGGGAGCCGCACAGCCACCTCCGAACCGCACTGCCCCAGCCCTGGGCCCACACTGCCATACCCAGTCCAAAACCAACACTGTCCCCCCCACACACACACACCTCAGTGGCACGTGCCTCAGTCGCACTCAGCAGTGCAGTGTTCCAGTTTGGGCAGCGCTCGAACCCTGGGCCCGGAGGCCCACTTTCGCCCTCCGCTCCTCATCCCCACTGCGCCCCCTAATCAAAGCCTCCTCGCCCAGGAACTCTCTCATTGTTTTCCTCTCGTTAACAGTCAGGGACTGGAGTTTGGGTTCAAACGTTCAAGTGAAGTAATTGAGAGTTGGGCTGGAATGAGAAACAGAGGACAACAGCAGGCCTCTCTCTCACCGCTCCGCCAGCAGCAAAACCCTCTCTTTTTCTCATTCTCGCACAGTGCGCGTTGGAGAGAGATCAGCTTGGGAGACACGCAGAGCCATCTCTCGCTATTATTTTCAGACTGGGAATGAATGCCAGTGCACATGATTAAGCACAGACAACCCCTTTAGTGTCTTGCATGTTGACATGAGCATGTGGATGAAATGCAAAAACTAAATGTAAAAATGTGAAAAATGTAAAGTCTTCCATCGCAAATATGTAAGGAAGAGGTAAGAAACCTGACACCCTTTCCCAGGTAGGCTGCCCACCACCTTCATGTGTGGAAGGTGGGACAGGACCTGCTGCTACACTAGAATGAGGTATCATGACACTAAAAACAGTTGTAACTACCATATGCTACCTCTAACTCTCCAATTTGAACCAATTATTGTGATTTATTGTGAAACCTTTTGATTTGGCAAATCAGTTATTAATATGTAATTGTGGCTCCACACTTCTTTGGTGTCGTGACACCTCATTCTTCCATCCCTGCTCTTTACTGGCTGCAGTGGATGAGAGAGACCAGGCAGTTAAGCTTCAGATTTCCATTACAAAGTTGGTTCAGCCTTTGCTTTATTCACTTCACTCAAGCTCAGAAGCTGATTTAAAAGAAAAGTGATTAGTGATAAGATTAAGAAGTCGAATATGGTATACAACTGGCTTGCGGGCCAGTACTTAAACATGTGTTAAGTATATAAAACCTTTTTTGCTCATATACAGTAAACCACCAATATACAGGTAACTGCCCAAATAAAGGAAACACGAGCCATGAGGGATACAAAATATATTGAAAGCAGCTGCTTCAACACAGTTGTGGTTCCTGAGTTAATTAAGAAAGTAACATCCTGTTAACATCACCCTGTTCTGAACAAGTGGATGAGTGTACGTGTAGCACAGGCCAAAAGAAACCTACAGGCCCAACCTGCTTGTTTGCCATGGTGAAGGGTTCAGGCGGCTCTGTTATGGTGTGAGGTGCATTTTCCAGGCATGGTTTAGGTCCACTCAACCCCTTAAAGGGCATGGTAAACGCCAATATATATATAAAACAATTCTTCATTCTATGACAAAGCAATTCTATCCTGATTTTGAATGCCCAATCGCATTTGTATGCATCATCGTCCTCCATCAATTCAGGAGAGCAGACTAGCACACGTGTCCTCAGAAATGCAGCGGACACAGGAGACCGCACATAGACTGCAAAACAACCAGAGTCGCCACCCTCGCACGATGAGCACAGTGACACCTTGCTGACTGAAGCCCTCCATCCTTGGGTGGGTCTCCTGGCCACAGTTGGCACTGGCACGGTCAGGATGTGATCTCGGACGATGAGGAATGTCAGTATATGGAGAACAAGTGCTTTAGGCCCCGCCTCCCGGGAATTCAACTGTGGGTTTCTTCATGCTGACTGGCTCAGCCCACGAGTGTGACTCACCCTACTTATAAAATGTGAGCTATGTGTGAAGACTGCAAGCTATATAACAACAGTGCACTGATTCCAGGGCTATCATGCTAAAAACAGAGTGTATTAACATGGAAGGGAGAAAGGAGCATGTCTCAAATGCTGACCGCAGCACAGTCACCGTCTGTTGCTTCTCGTTGTTCTGCACAAAAAAATTCAAGTATAAAAATAAAAATTAAAAATAAATTTTAAAAAAACATAACAGAACTCATGCTGGAGACAAAGGAGGCTACAAAACAGTTAAAACACACAGGTGTTCTGAAGTCCGAATGACAAGTGTTATGTGTAGGCTTTCTGGTTTATTTATTTGTGTGTGTGTGTGTGTGTGTATGTGTGTGTGTGGGGGGGGGGGGGGGGGGATGTTAACAGGAATGTTTGTAGAAGCAAAAAATAAATAAAATAAAAGGAATGAGAATGGCCTGTAATACAGTGAAATGTAATGTTCAGGTCCAACAGTAAAATACTTATTTACAAAAGGAAAATAAGAAAGACCCTGGAGGAACTGGGGTCCATTGTGAATGCTGTGTGACAGCCTGTTTGTGCCGCTGTATAAAATAGTGACTGATTGATTGACTCTCACTCTCAAGGCAACTATGAATCTAAATCGTCAGTTAATGAACACACGCTGATGGTATACACTGCTTGCTTTCCCCCTCCAATGATTCCTGGTATTAAAGATGGTTCAGCTAGCTGGCCAGCTAATACACAACATCCTGATTACAGCCTGGATCAACAATAGTCCTTAACTTTGACTCGTGTTCTTTTTTTCTTTTTCTTTGTAAAACAAAGACTAAAACTAAAATTAACTTCCTGCCGGTTTCAATGTGAAGTAGCGGCTTTGCCACAGGGCAAGGTAGTGCAGTTTTGTCGCAATTTCACAACGGTTTTCTGCTAGTGTGTAAAGTGAATGAAGCAGAATAAATGAAAATGAAAATGGGGAGGGAGAGAGAGAGAGAGAGAGAGAGAGCAAGAGAGAGCAGAGAGAGAGAGAGAGAGAGAGAGAGAGAGAGAGAGAGAGAGAGAGAGAGAGAGAGAGCAAGAGAGAGAGAGAGAGAGAGAGAGAAAGCTAGAGGCCGTCCGTGGAGCCCTCTCCAGCGAGACCCCCCTACCCCCCACCCTCTGCCGAGCTGCTTTTTCACTCTCCCTCTCCTACGGGCCATAACAACGGCCCTCTTATTGCAAACCATTCATCTGGTTTATGCCACACTGTGACATAAATCACGGCCTCTAATAACCCTGCATTCTTTTCCCTGGTCTGTGAGCTGGAGATGAGGCAATGCAATATCAGAGAGCCCTTTGTCTCAGTGCTGCGTGTCATTCTGAGAGGGCTCTTCTCTGCTAATTCTGACCAAACAGGAGGGAACCGTAACCCGCAGGAGACATAAAAACGCAGCATAACGAATATAACATCTGAAAAGCACAATAAAAACTCAAAATGGCTCCTATATAACCAGGGAATTGAAAAGACAGACTGACTGCACAAAACTATGTATTAGGTTGGTAGACACAGGGTGCCCTCCCCCCCCCCTCTCTCTCGCTCTCTCTCTCTCTCTCTCTCTGTGTACTGTGATATCATAGGTTATGAACTTTGTAGCAAGTGAAGGAAAGAGACCCAGTCCTGCATCAAGCCATTTTGTTACTGGCTGGAGGCTACGGTCATATGGTTTTGAAATCCTAATGAACCAATAATGTATTCTGTTACTGGAGTGTGACGCTGCATGGGCATGAGCATGGGCCTGGCTATGGATGTGACTGTGCAGTCAAGCCCGGTGCTGCAGGGCATCGCGAACAATGGTGCTCTACTCTGAGTGCTGGTGTAGAGGGAGGCACAGAAATCTACTTTTCAAAACATTACAACTCATTTTCATTCACTGTTGAATAACAAGATTACCCCCCCCTCCCCCAAAGGCTGTGTGGTTTTGATTAAATACAGTAGGATGCTAACAGGATTTGTGAGTCTGGCTTGGTGTGGGTGCTCTGCTGTGTGGTGTCAGCTCCAATACAGCTTTGGCTATCGCACCCCATCGCAGTTCTCTGCCAAACTCAGATCCAGGGCTTGGTGCGGGGGAGGCAGGAGTGGAGGCATGGATATGGAACCTGGCAAGACATGACAATACCTTCAGGGTATGAGGGCCCCCATGGGCTCAACCACAATGATACACTCGGCCCCAAGACAACAACATTTCTCCCCTCCTCTCCATGTTTCATTTAATTACACCAACTAAACTGACTCTATCACACCATGGACTCACCCTGCATGTGACTGAATTATCCAGTTTTCTATGGGATAGTTATTGCCTCCTCTCTTCAAAATCCTACCATTGAGCTAGGAATAGTCAATTCCAATTGTATGCAAAAATAACATTTTGTATTCTTTTTCTAAATCTCCAAATGGCTATTTAAATTGGTAGGCCAGACTAGTTGTCATTATGCTGTCAGTTAATGCTTTTCACTCCTCAGCTGAGCTGTGCAGTCATTACGTTAGGGCAGTATGCTTCATGTGAGCTGTGCAGTCATTACGTTAGCGCAGCATGCTTCATGTGCAGTTAGTGCAGACAGAATGATGGTGCGCCGTCTCTCTTACTGGACTCCAGAACAACAACAAAGGAGTCTCTATGACCGCAGAGAACCTCCAAACTAAACGGACAATTATGTCAGCCGGAAAAAAACAATATGAAAACCGACTCAATCTCTGCCTTGGATGCCTAGTAAAACACAAAAGCATTAAAAAAATGTATTCATTCCACTACAAATAGAATGACAGTAGGTGTGCCATTGCAACAAAGAAAAAATATTTCTGTACACACATATATATATGTTATACAAAACATGATTCTGAAGATTAACAGTTCTAAATAAACACCAAATAATGGCAAATAATTCAGCAATGGCTGAAGAGCACTATGAATTTGATGCCAAGGTTTTCATGCACCATGATGCAAGCGCATTTTCTTCTGAGTTCAGTTCAAGCGGTGAAGCCGGTTCTGTCCTCATTGAGCACAGCGAGGCTGGATGGCTCGTGCGCATGTGCATCGCTCACTGCTGCGAGCCGCCCGTGAGAATGCCAAGGGTTTTCAAAGATTTTCTTTCCATTTTTCACGCTTTCGTTTCTCATTAAAGCCACAAAGGCAGCCACGAAGCCAGAGTGGAGCCTGGGCCCTGGCGTTTCGCAAGAGTAAACCGCCATAATAACCGGTTCGGCCACAAAAACATATCCAAGGGGGACTTTGCGTAGCGTGTAATAAGTCCTGGTGCGCTAAGCTTGTAATTGGCTGTAATTAAAAGGATTTGGGTGCATCTTCTCCACTTCAGCTGCTGTGCACCAGGAAGTTCTCACTGCACCTTCACCTCGGTCTGTAATTAGAAAGTCAAAGGTCTGCTGTCTGTGGATGCTGCTGCTTACCCATCTGTTGTGCTTCTTTTGTTTTTACTATTTTTTACCCCCTCCCCGGTTATAAATCATCAATCGTGCCTGTCGAGTGAGCGCCGCGACACCTGCACCAACGCAAGGAGCCCTGCACCTGAGGCGTAGCCACTCTGAGCCTGTGACTATATTCCACACTTCAGGCCACACAGTGCTACAGGGGAGCTAGCTCCAATCGGCATGTGTCTCACTGACAACAAATGCCTGCAGGCGCATGAAGTTCTGGGCGGCACTAGCAGCATATTGTATGGGACGATTATATCACTGTAAATTGAATGAAAAATATAATTTAATGATTTATGCCACTAACATATTTAAAGACTATTTGACTTGCCATACCTTTGACATGGCAAGTAAAATGCAAGCTACTTTAAGAAATGGTAATGTAAGTAAATTCTTCCCTTGGACTCAAAACAATGCAACTCTCCAAAGTTGCTAACAACTCATATGATTAGACTAACTAAAAAGCTGCATAAAAATTTAATACTAGGCTTAAGTATGCATGCATAATACTGCTGGCTGAACAAGCTATTGAAGTTACACACAATCCGCGTATATACACAAATATTCCCTCAAGCCCCTGAAATACTCTCCTACGTAAATTTTATGAGCTAAAGTAAAAAAGGACAAGATGAACCCACCCTTTAATACGAATTTTAACTTGAGAATTTGGTCTAAATTATATGAGGGGGACCTAGAGGTTCAAATCACAGAGCTGGCATTTGAGGGGGCTCACGTTCCCCAAAATTGACAATGTCAACAGGCATGACACCTCTGTTGCTGTACATCCTCATCGTAAACCTGCCTGCAGACACAGACAGTCCTGTACAGACAGGAGCTCTGGTTCCACCACTGTGTGTTTGCATTTGGAGCCCAAGATTGGCTTACACGGATTACATGCACACTAAATGATAATACTCACACACCGACACTCTTCCTACTGAGAATGTAAAGGAATTAAATACGCAAGGGAACCCTCAACCCCCCAATTACGCACATAAAAACAGAATTATTGCGACGCCCTTTTAAACACATTCGTCTTCCGTAAATTGGGGTTAAACATAGGAGGCTCCCCTCCATTACCCTGACCCTCCCCGGTAGTGCCACCACCCCCCCACCCCATGTCAGTCAGCACCTGCCAAACACTGGCCGCTCCACACCATTGTTACCTGAACGTCAGTCACTGTAACCTCAGCCGAAGCAGCTGCCTCCCACCCAGAGGCGGCCTTAGAGGGCAGAGCACTCCCTCCCCTTACTGCTGCTGGGATAATGAGTGCACAAGCCCCTGACAGGTAGAGGCGACTTCCACACACACATCTTTATGACCCAGTGTAGGTAACGGGAGTCTGCTTGTTGACCGGTGATTTGCTCTGCTCTTGTCAGTGACGCAGGAGCCCGTTTATGCCTCTGCCCCCCCGGCTCCGCCACTGCGGGGGACTCGCCACGCCACACAAGCCTGAACACGGCCCTGTAAATGTCAGGGGGCTTGTGCAAACACTGCATGTCTCGCCGAGTGCGCGCGGCCTTTTTCTAGAGCGCGTCGAGCGCTCGTTTCCGTTTAAAAAGCAGACCGCTCTTTTGACAATAAAAATGCATCCACTCGCACAGGATTGTTAATGTCTTATTTTGTACAGTCTTCCCCAAACAGTAAGCTCAAACCAGCTTGGCTAGGTCATTCTTGTTGTAAATGTCTGGTTATATTTACACTTGGGAAAATAATATTGGAAATAGTATTGAAAAAATATTGGATTTCATAATTACAGAAACCACCATACAGATACTCACTCAATCAAGTACATGGACACACACAAACACACAAACAAACACACACACAAATTAAGACAGAAGTCACCAATTGGAGCAGCTTGTTAATTCACAAAAAAAGTCACAGAATGCTAGTGAAGTTGCCCCAATTTCAAAATCATTTGCTTCTACCTCCCAAAACTGAAAGGTGCTGAGGTTTAACTCCCTGCCTTCAAAGAAATTGTCTGTGTCTTCTGGAAGGCCAGCACATTTGGACTCAAGCCTCCACTCAGGGAGCAGGCACATCATGGGGTGCCCCTGACCCTTGAACCCTGACCTCAGCTGTGCCAGGTCACTGGGGGCAGCACCTGGAGCATTGTGCTCTTAAAGATATATGTCAGACAGAGCCTGGGGCTGGATCACAAGAGACAGCGACCATCCCTGCCCATCAAATGCCTCCTTGTACTGAAAGCCTGGAGTTGAGCTGCAGGCTCCTCTGCCCCTCTAACACTTACAGAAGTATATTTACACATGTGGAGGAATCCTGTTCGGATGCCACAGACCCATGCCATGAAATGAAATGTTTCAATTGTAACATTTCACAATTTCACACATATGTTTGGGGTCTGTAAAATATGCCAAAAGTGAAACAGTGAGACCTGAAGGACCCAGAGAAAGGCTGGCCAAGGTCCCTCCATGAGGGCCTGTGACCGAGGGCCAAACTAACCCAGTTAAGGCACAACGCAAAACAAAACAACGGACTGCATGCAGTCACAGTCAGTGTGAAATTGAACTCTTTTCACTAAGACTAATGATGGCTGACGAAGGTCTGTTGGACTGAACCGTTGCATTGAATTCATAAATTGGAAATTTGCAAGAACAACAGTGTGCAGGATATTTTTCTCGTTCCCGTCTTAAAATACATTTGTTTTAGGCGTGCAAAAGCCTGGTTTTACTTTCTAAGACTAACGAAACACAAGGAAATAAGCATACAATTAGTGGGTTCACACATCACAGAACAATATAAAGCCTGTCGCCTGCCAAAAGTCATAACAGTTGCTTGTTATTTACAATTAGTACTGTATATATTTTTTTTTTAAAGCTTAAAAAAAACCATTACAATATCTACATATGGTATAGCAGAGCAGAACTTGAATCTGATCACGTATCAAAAGCAGAAAAAAATATTGTTTAAAAAAGTATTAAAAAATTTTTTTTTTACTGTTACTGCAGGGCAGGAAAACAACCCATGAAGACAAACATGTGAGGGAAGCTTATGGATACGATTGAAGGAACATATACAATGTTACCGTTACCCATCCAAATTGAAGATTAATGAGCTTCTTCACAGCAAGCTTTGATAACTGCTTTTCCAAGGTCCTAAAATTTCAATACAAATAAGAGGCTTACTGCATAATGCATACCATTGTACATTAGTACATTTCCTCACTCATTTGACTCAATACCAGTGAGATTCCAGTTTTACATATGCATATGAACTGCATATTTATCAAGGACAAAGGTGCCCGATTTCGCTATCCTGAAGAAACTGTTTTAATTGCAAATTTCACCCATTGTGACTGGTTAATGGATCCCATGCATGCTTTTTTTCTGTCTTTTACTGTACACAATACTCATGCAATCTTTCAATATGGGCCACCTCTACCTGTCTACACTATTTAAGGGCAAACATAATTTTTCAATTCTTTTACAAATGCATGTACTCCCACAACAAAGTTCTTCTTTTTCTGTGTTATTTCTAAAGGCTGTAACATTTCTAAAATAGTGACATTAAAATACCATGAAATACCATGAGCATTGCAAACTAAAAGCTACACTTACAAAATACCTGTAAGCTGCATTTCCCTTTCACCTCTGTGGCACTGCATGATGTAAGAAAGCTGGCATTTACTCTCACACAGACTGCCGGTGCCTCCCAACACAGTGGCTAACCACACAGCCAATTAAACAGTGCTGAGGGAGACAGTCTAACTGATAAGGCAAGATTGACAGCTTCGGTAAAGAACCTTTCCATTGTCACGCAATAACTGTCGTGTTTTCTGTTTCTCTTGCTCAGTGAATATATATGCGTGTGTGTGTGTGTGTGTGTGTGCGTGTTTTAGTTATATGAATATACATTTTTCATATATATGGGGATTGAACCCACAACCTATATATATATATATATATGTATGCGTGTGTGTATGAATGCATGTGTGTGCATATACAGTGGGTATAAAAGGTATAAACCTGGGCGGCGCAACTGGTGAAGGCACTTGCCCAGGTGCAGATTCCCCATTGCGAAAGGGGTTCGATCCCCGGCTGCGCCAGTCTGGCTTTAGCTGGACATCCCGCTCAGGGGCAGCCATTGTGTCCACCCCAGAGGGAGGGAAGTCAGCACGAGGTCGCCACTTGCACAGAAAGCTTCCCTGTGGGTGTGAATCACAGGCGATGGCTAGGCCAATTCTGTCTCGAAGGAGGTGGTTCATCGCCATTATCACTGCCAGTTCCAGGGTAGTGGTTGGTCCTGTAGTTGGTCCCGGCAGCGGGCTCGTGGGGGGGATGGAAATTGAATCAATAGTGGGTACAATTGGCCACAAAATTGGGAGAAAAACAGGGGGGGAAAATCTGATGAAAATATAGATAATATATTCCTCCTCTATGACATTTTTCACATTTTATTTTCTTGCCTCAAATCCAAATAGATTTAAGCAGGATTTCTTGCCACTGATCAACACAAAATACTCTATGTCAAATTTAATAAAACAACTCTAAAGTATTTTATTAATTACAAATAAAATGTGAAAAATGCCAAAAGGGGCGAATAGTTTTCATAGCCACTGTATGTGCGTGTACGTGCATGCATGTGTGTGAATGTATCTGTGCATATGTGTGTACATATGCAGCACATACATGTGTGCATGTGTGCATGGGTGCATCTGTATGCACATGTATGCACATGTGCATGTGTATGTTTTATTGTGTGTGTGTGTGTGTGCATATGTCTGTGTTTCTGTATATTTTGGTGTATGTGCATGTACATGTGTGTGCTTTTTTTTCTTCTTCTAACTGCATGTTCTCTTCTCTGCCTCCTTCTCTGACTCTGACTCTGACTCGGGGGCACCTGCATCCGAGCCCTAGATCCTGCGAGAAGTGTGAGCTGCCCCCATGAACCTTCACCCCGACGCATACCCCTTCACATGGTTTAAAAGCGTCACAAAGCGTCTGGTCTGGACACTGGGCAGGCCAGGTCATTAATTTAAATTGTCCTTCATGTTCCTCCTTCACCAGATAGTTCTTGCACAACTCCAAGGTGTGTTTCAGGTCATTATCTTGCTGAAGAATGAAGGAGTGCCCGATTAGCCGTAATCCAGATGGAAGGTGTACTCAAACTTTTGAATGGTACTGTATATGTGCATGGATATGTGTCTATATGTATGCATGCATGTGTAAGTGCTGTGAGGAACTCTGTAGCTGAAGCCACAACAAGTAACACCACAGCAGTGATATAGTGGCAAATTCATCTTCCCCCAAAAAAACAACACTTCAGCATCCGACATGTTCAGCACCCATCAATCACACGTTAGGAAAAGATCTGACAGCTTCTGTGGCATGATCGAGGAGACAATTATCACTCAACGAGGGAGTGATGTTCTCACCAATAGGAGCATTCCACTCAGGGACATGTGATACGTTACAATACCTAGCGGCAACCAAAGTCGAAAGGTGCTTCACACTTTAAAACCCTGTGACACCTGGTATCACCACTCGCCTTGTCTGGCGGCAGTGAGGGGGGGCCAGCGTGTTTCCTTTGGGTGTCTCCACATTGACACAGGCACACTCAGGGAAATGGAACAATGACTGTGAGTGACAGGGGCCATATCGCTGACATTTCACTGTAACGGAATATTCGGCTGGCCTTGGGGATGTGGGCCTCGTGACTGATCGCGCAGATAAGGCGTGTGCGGCTCGCCGCGGCGAACAAAACCACAAAAGACGCAGAAACGAACACAGGACAAACCGTGGAGGGCTGGGCTTTCAGAACACAAACAAATGCTGTGTGCATTATATGGCATCCGCTTTCAATACGCGCCGTTGCTAATGAACAGCCTGACACTGTATCTGTCTGTTCATGAGACCAACTCATGGCTACCTGTGTCACCTTCCCTGCCAACATTCCCTCGAGCACTACTCCAAATACTGTGCGTGTTATGATATGCATTTCAGGTCATTCCCAGCCCACCCCATGGACTTGCCCACTCTGCTAATGTGTGTTGTGGTACAGTGACAGATGGGAAAGTGGGAGGAGAACAGCACAAGTCCTGAGCAGAGTACAGCAATGCCCAGCGCTCCCAGGATCCACTTTGCCATATGCACCTGCACACGCATGCACACTCATTAACTCACTCACTCACAAATACACACACATATTTATATGTGCACATGCTCACTAACTCACCCTCTCTCACACACACACACACACACACACATACAGACAAGCACATGGAGTGCACTTGTGTAAGTATGTATGCGTGCACGCACACATACACACATGTACACACACACATGCAGACATACACACATACACACGTACACACACGCACATGCAGACATACACACATGTACACACACGCACACGCACACATACACACGTACACACACGCACATGCAGACATACACACATGTACACACACGCATGCACGCACACACAAAGAGAGTCCTAATTCATCAATCAAGAGCGCACTAACAAGCTGGTCTTTGTTTTGTCTCCACAAATTGCTCTGGGTTCACCGCAGCAAAAACAACATGAAATGCGCCAGAACAACTGGAAAACCGCCACAGCCACGCATGATGTGCAGCTCTTTAACTAGAGCAATTAAGAGACAAAGATAATTACACGGAGGAGTAAAAAACAAAGGGGAGATAAATCAAAACAGAAAAAGGAATTGTGTCACCCCCAAACTGTCGACAGAATGCTGAGCCATGGGAATGCGTTGAAATGCTGAGTGGCTCCAGTCTCAAAGCACTGGGAGCCTGACCGCTCTTCGCATAGCTCAAAGAAACAACCTACTCAGCAAAAAATCCCCCATCTGTACTCAACATCACCAAAAGCTACACTGTTATTGGCAATACTCAGATGCTAACATCTCTTAGGTTTTTCTGAACTCCCATTTATAGAACTTGTGTTTACATGAAGCAGACTGTAGCAATTTCAGTGCGCAAAGCTGCTGTAGGTTGTAACTATGTTTCCATCAGTCAATCAATTTTTTTTGCCATTGCACATTTTTTTAATTCAACTGTCAAGAAAGCAGTCAAACAGTTCCTTCTGACTGCTGTAAAATGAATTATAAAATGGATAGTTCTGGTCCTGGATGCTCATTGGTCAACCAGCCTTCCTAGCAGTGCCGATATTCATGACACAGCATGGCTAAATAGAATGTTTGTACAAAATAGCCAATAAAATAGCCATTAAGTTCAAAACAACAACAACAAAGAGAAAATAACAAGATTCTGTATGTTGAGAAACAGAACCCTTTGCTCAGAACTTTAGCTAGCAGAAGAATGCACCTTTTTGTCTGGTAAAATTTTCTATTTAAAATGATCGTGTCTTACTTTTCTGAGTCTATAAGGATATCTGTGGATGGATCCGTTTTATAAAGGAGATATGTAACCTGTCTTACGTCATGAGTATCAGCACAGCTAACGTCATGCCCAACAACACAACACCCAACAACCCAGCCAACACACCTAACAACCAACACAATAAACCCCCCAGTGCTAATATTCACAATATAACATGGGCTCTCATTCGATGTTGCTTCATAAAAACATTTTGCCCTCAACCAACACACCCCTGTCACACTAGACTAGCACCTCTGACCAAGGACTGTATTTTCTTTGAAACAAGAACAGGAGAGGAACAGGAAGCTGAACTTGACGAGCTGACATATAGAGAGTCATTGGCGTGCTGACGACAGTACTACCAGCCTGTCCTTGGATTCAGTCAGTATCTCAGCTGATAACTCCCTGGTGAACAAACAGCAGGAAGACTGTCGGGACATTAGGCTCTCCTCTTGCTCTGGAGATGAGAAGGGAACACAGCATTTATCCCTCAAAGAGTGTTTCTAAAGGTTGCATGAACAAGCTTCCCTCTGGTTTCTGGGACTTGAGCGGTTAAGCCTGCGGTGTACTTTTAGGTATGGTTTAAGAATAGCCGTCCTGTCTGCTTCCAAATGAGAGTCATACATGACGCATGAATAGGCAGGCCGGAAACTGAGCTACTGTAGAAAGATAGTTTCCAACACAGGAACAGGGCAGAGATATTTGCGTGGTTTAAGATGTGGTGACATTACTGCAAGCGGACAGACTCGGTGGTGGAACGACCTTCCGCAATCGGTCAGGACCGCGGAATCACTTGTGATCTTCCGCAAGAGACTCAAAACCCACCTTTTCAGCCTCCACTACAACTGAATTCTGTAGCTAATTGTCATCACCACTGCCGACTTGCTCAACACTTCTTGTACATCCCTGCTTACTCATTTAATTAAAAAAAGAAAGAAATTACTAACCTTTTCCTTCCCAGTGTTACAGGTATGGTATGCAGCTGCCTACAACAATGTCTATCGCTGTATTACTGCACTGATCTCGTGCGCAAATTATGATTGTTCCTAACATGTATTTATGCACATCTTGTAAGTCGCTCTGCATAAGAGCGTCTGCTAAATGCTTAAAATGTAAATGTACTCTAAAACCAATTTCTCTTTATAACATCATTGCTACTGTGATAATTATCATTATCCTCAAAGTCTATATTAATCTACCTTGTGGAAGGACCTCTGCAATATGTTCTCCCACAACAGGGTGGCAGCTTTGAAGGGGGGGAGTGTTTGGATCTTATTTATTTGGAAAAAGAGTGAGCCACACATGTCCAGAGCGTCTAAGTTACGTCTGGTTTTTCAACTGGTCATGTTGGAGTCCTGACAGCTGTATTAGTCTTCAACCAGTTAGTTGAAAAGCCTGCTCGCTCATGCAATTTTAACAAGAGCAGCATCAACAGTCGCAAATAAATTGTCCTTATTTAACTGGCTGAACAAATGAAACTCAGTTGTATTATCGGCCTTGTATTATCAGCACTTACCAGTGCTTACCAGAATCTCAAGAAGCTTTCACACCATTTTGCTGAGAGAGCTGTGGTGCATGAGTGGCTTCCTTTCATATAATTCCTTTTATATACTTTTTAGCAAGAGAAACACACTTGTGGTAAAAGTTCAGTTTGCCAGCAGCCATTCTGTACCGCCTTTTTACTGTCAGATGGCTGAAGCAAAGCAGGGCCTTTGTCTGAGTAGTACTTGTATGCAGGACCTTCCTTGATGGACTAAGTTCCTATTGGGGCAGAGCCGGTGGACTGTTTTACACTTTGGCCCCCACAGAAAAATCTAATCAATGTCAATTAAAATCAATGTTAAATCAAATCAATGTCAGGTGCAATGATAGGACGTGGTGATTAAAGGCCTCACAGCGTCTCCTCACAAAGTCAGGGGAGTAACCCCGGTGTCCTGAGTTTCCTGGCCAAATTCCACCACCCTGTTTCTGTCTGGCCACCTCATTATTCCGTGCTGCCAACTGCCTCTCCTTTCCACTGGTCCTCGCTGTAAATGGTAAATCAGTTTGCAGTTGGTCCTGTTGGTTCAACAAAACTTAAATAAAGTACGTACATAAAAAGGTTGATTTGTATAGAAAACCGTTGCGTTCAGCAAGGTCGTTATGGTAGCAGTCCCTTGAGACGAGGTGATTACACTTATTTACTTGGCGTAATGTGTAGGAAACAGAGATTATCACATTATTTAGCAAAATGATTGTATAAAGAGCCGTATAAGAAACTCATCCATTAGCAGCCATTCATATTTTCCATGTACCTTCAATAATGGCTATTTTTGAATATAATGTGACCGCTCCCCAGAGCCAAATAAAAGCACTTAAGGGCCATTTTCTTAAACGAGCTAAAAGTGGGGGAAACATTATGTTTTTTGTGGGGGTGTGGTCAAGACACACACAAAAAGAGAGGTGCAGTCGACTGGAGAGTGTGAGTAAGGGCATGCAGACTCCTCTCGATGACGTGGCGGTTATTTACCTCGAATGACCTTGCCGTGCTTTCTTCCCTCCCTTAACTGCATGACTGACTGACTGACGGGGTTGTACTCAAAAGGGACCTTTATTGTCCCGTGTGGGGCTCCGCCCCCTCTCACGACATTCTCATTATCCATAACTCTTGTTGCCGGCCAGCGTCATTACCTGCTGAGGGACGACAAACAGCCAGAGACACGTGAGAGGTGAGAGCTGTGCACACAAAGGCAAGGCCGCTGTGCGTGTGTGCAGCCACGGCCCCTCACGAGGCTGGCGTTTTCCACTCCATCACCCTCTCTCTGTCAGTTCACCTTCGCCCGCAAATGGAGGAAGCGGTGGTGACTCAGAAAACCGTCCCAGGCTCCAGCCCTGCAATGTTCAGACACCTGTCTGGCACGTTTGACCAAAAATCCCCTTTGCGGCGATAAGTGGCGCTTCCAGTTTGCTGACACATTTCGCTGGTATTTAAGAGAAACCGATCGCAGAGCAGGAGCGCTGAATCTCTACCACCTCTCCCCAATGACCCTCTCCTCGGCTCTGAAAGCGCCATAAAGTGCGAGAGACACGGGGCTGAGATCGAGCAGCTAGTGACCCGATGCGATGTGGACAGTCGCAGGGAGGAAGGAAGGGGCGCTGTATGCGTGTGCACTTGGGAACAGTAAATTGTCACGGCTGCAGTACCTGGATCTCACAGCGTGGATGACAAGTCACTCCTCCTGTACCTCACCTGCCCTTTAGCTCCGAGAAGCTGACTTCTGACAGTTCTGTCACTTCATACATAAACGGAGCATCGCATAACAAGGTGCTGTGTGCGCGCACGGGACTCCTCTGCAACACAACTACAGGCCTTTTTTTATTCAGAGACATTCAGCAGCAACACAAGCAGGTCTGGGACTATGTAGGCCACTATAAAAAAAATCCATGGAACTTAAATCATTCTAAGATGTAATATACATCTGTTGTGCTGCTGACGCCACTGCTACTCCTACTACTACTAATCCTACTACAATAATAATAATAAACAACAAAAACATTCATAATAAACCAATAACTATTCATTTGATTTACAAAAAACAGGAGACAAATTCTTCCCCACTTTACTACAGTGAAGAACCAGCAGCGTGACAGACCTCCGGCCACAACACGCTGCGGCACTACGTAATGCCAGTTAAAAAAAGCCTCTGACTGAGCACTGGGGGAATCTCCAGCAATTACTCTCACAGGACTACAGATGAGGTCAGGAATTTTCAGTCCAAATGATCTTGCCATCCTGTAGAATAGCTTCCCGTTAGATTTAAGGTAAAACACTGACACTGCATAACGATTGGAAAGATTTAGGGAGCGCTTTGACAGGACACGCACTTATACATGAGGTTTTCATGTCGTTTTTGCTGGAATCCATTTAAAGTTCAAATATACCTAATGTACATAGCAGCAGTTAACGGACTGCAATTGCTTATGCCATGGCAAGCGTTTCAGGATTTCTAAAAAAATGTTCTCTGTGAAAACATTGCTGTAAGTGGGGGGGAAAAAAGCAGTAGCCAAAGTAACTTCCAGGTATAAATTAATGAGTAAAGAGTAGAGGGCTTTCAGAAGCCAGAAGTCACTGAACTGAAGGAATAGAACTGAAGTATAATAGAAAATTAAAAAAACAGGAGCAAGTGAGAATGTCTGATCTTCCTAAACACGTTCAGGCCGTGGGTTGCCAGTCAGTCTGTCGATGGAAAGAAAGCAACACCTTGCCAAAATGAACACGGTCTCATTTACACGTGGGCCGATAATGTGTGACAAGGTTAAGAATACCGCGAGAGAACCCCTGGTGTTGAGTTTATGGCCTGGGTGGAACTCAAATGGTTTGGTAATTAAATAAGTTGCTCGACCACTTTTTCCAGTCCAGGATTGTAGTTACCCCTACAATATAAGGCTGGTCAGCCATGTACAGTCATTTACAATGCATTGGCAGACGTGAAAACGTCCGATTTAACAGCACCTCCCGTCTCTTCCGTCCTCTTCACCAGGGCTGTGACACTCGATTCCTGGAGGGCCGCAGTGTCTGCAGGCTTCCTTTTAATCAGGAGTCAATTTAGGCCTCGGACACAAGGTGTGTGTGGTCTCTTTAATCAATCAACTTCGATTAATCACTTAAGTGCTGAGACACACGCCACACAACCGGGAGGATTGGAGTCTGCCACCCCTGCTCTACGCTGCACTGCTCACTGACCACTGTCAACATTGAGCGCATTCTGCCCCGAGGTCGACGTCGCCTCACACCCCAGCTATCTCTGAGGAGGCCACGTCCTCTCACACCTTTCGCAAAGGCTCTGACATCATCGAGTGTCCCGTGTTCCCAGACGGACTCACGGGCCATGTCCCGCCCCTCCCATCCTGCCACACTCAGCACTGTTACCATTTCGTCTGCCAAAGAGCTTCTCGGTCACTCTCAATGTAAGAAAATGAAGAGGGGGGAAAAAAGATAAACATGTTTAGCATTCCATAATGCTACGATGAGTCCAGTATGAGCCGGTGTGTCATACGTGTGGTGTCAGCACTGTCAGTAGCACATCTTTAGTAGCTCAGTTCATTTGAGAAAGCTGTTCCTACTGCTTTACGGTGTATGTAACTCCTACTCATTATAATCGCTCTGAAGTTCTAATAAAAACAACGCAAAAGGCCTGTGTAGTACAGCATGTTAAACAGTAGAAAGGTCTAGGTATATATTAAGATGGGAAACAAGGAATTTACCCAGATTCGCAGGTAGTCCGGAGGGGTGAAAGAGAGAAATTGTGGGTATTCTATTTTTGTGTTCATATTGGTCCCTGCCGTGACATCCTTCCAACATTAAATCCTTATGACACACAAGCACAGAAACAATCTTCAAGCTAAAGTATTTTAAGAATCTACATTTTTCTTTTCCACGTGCCACAAATAATTGTAGGCATAGTTCACACAAATGTTCCCAATTCAGAGTGCATTCTATGGCAATTTTGTCCTCGGCTTCACAATAACCCCCACCCCAAAAAAAGAAACACATGTGGGATTTAGCAAAGTGGTAATTTTGAGTGATGAAAGAGTTAAAGGTACTGCATTTAGAGCTCCCCTGTCTCTCTCCAGTAAAGACAACCACTAATGAGATAATACCAGAGTCACCCTGCTGTCTTTGGGCCTGGCTGACTGCTCGGCAGACAGGAGCCTGGCTAATGTTCTGTGGCTGTTTCTGGTCACTGATACGAAACAATCAGCCTTATCGCCCAGCAAGAGGGGCGGGCCCTGCCAAAACCACTGACCCCCCCCACACCCCCACCCCCCCACCCACCAACCGTCTCTACAGAGGCTCACACAACCTTTAGACCAAACTCCCTCTTCGTGCCACACTCCGCCCTTACACAAACCCTTGCTATTAAGAGGGGGCAAAAAAGAATCAAAACCAGACTATGCTTTTGAAAAATCAAGATATTCTTTTCATTTCTTGAAAATATTGCTTCAATATTTGGTATTACACAAAAAAAAACCATAATATCAGCCATGCTTTTTTTGTGTGGGGAGTAAGGGGGTTACAAATGGGGCACTGTAGCAGAATCTTCTAATGATCCTAAAGTAACAATCTTCTAATCATCCTAGACTTATTGCTTGCTTGTTTCCACTATTTTTGGAATACTGCTCACCAAAGGTATGTGCATGTATTCTGTAAATAGAATAGGGCATTAATGTGGGCCTAATGGAGGGCCCCCTCTCAGGGATAAACGGTTGCTTTAATAAGCAATGTTCATAAAGAGCCGAGAACTCCACGACTCTCCTGGCAATACCGCAATTACATACACAAGCCAGGCTTCTGACCCTTTTGGCCTGTATGGTTACATTCCCAAGAACATTACATTCACTTTTAATTGCGGATCAGAATAGCGAAACATATTTTCCTCCTTTCTGGTGGGTTGGTCTCTCCAGTGGCAGCAACAATAACAAAAACAAACAACTTTTTTTTTCTTTCACGCGCTGATGTGGCCTCGCCTTTGGCCAGGGACAGAATGATGAAGACAGTGGCACAAGCCAAAAAGCTAAAACCATGGCTCATAAAACAAGGCAAGAATAAGTAAGTGTTGCTCTGCTCTGCTCCCAGATTAGTCACTCTGGGTAATGAACACACACACAAGGCAGGGTGTGAGAGTGGCCTTATGAACTTAATTTTGTATCATAATAAACCCGTTATTTATCATGCACACGTGCGCACAGTACATCACACATACATACATACATACATACATACATACATACATACATACGGCGCAAACACAAACCACAAGCCTCTCTTCTTTTAGACACAAAGACCAGGAGCACTAAATGTTCCTACCTTTGTAAACTCAAATAAACATTTCACTGGGCATGGCAAAAGGTCTACATTCTGACATGTAGGCAATCAGCAAATAAGAAAACAAGATCATCCCATGGCAAACACACAGCATTAAGGCACACACAGATCCTCAGGAGTGTGTGGGCTAGGTACATGGTGAAGAATGATGTCATCTCTGTCACCTATTGTTCAGCGCTCCTGGAGAAGGGCCATGAGCAAACAGTAATGGCCGCCATGTCTCTCAAACGCGAATCCAATGGCCTGTGACTGACTGCTCTCGTTCCATGGAGGGAGTGGTAAACAGCGTGTACCGTCTCCAACCCTACAGCCCGCACAGACCCATCATAACAGAGTAAAAAACTGCAGTTATTATAACAGTCTCTGGCTCCTTGACCATATAATCTGCAGGGTGGAGCGCATATCAAGTTACCAAGCAACTCATTTTTGTTTTGTCATCTTCCCAAAGAAAGAGAGTACACTGTGCCATTTTCGTTGTGTAGAATACATTGTTGTAGAAGTGTAAATGCAGTGTAATACATGTGGTGGTTAACCTTGCTGGTCTGGACCTGAGACAAGAGGCGGTCTTCCATGGCACCGTGAAAAAAGCATCTGATTTCATTCCCTCTGTGTTTATTTAGAAGGCTGGAATGCTGCTTCATTGATTTCGTGTCTGCCGGCATCTATTTCTGACAAACTATTTGGCCAGGAGTTCAGTGTGTCCTTTTCACAATATTTCTGCTGAAAGGAAAGCAAGAATTCCAGACTCCTGTCCTCACAAGAAGTACACAATAATACTTATTTTGCCTCTTCAAAAAATGTAAATATGTATATATTCTCATCCAAACCAATATTGCCATTGTGTATTATATAAAAGAAACTATTATTGATTTCCTGCCAACTCAAACTCCTGAAAAAGGGCTGGTCAGTAGATATTTTTATATTTTACTGATCGTTAAATAATACTCAGTCATATTAGGTGTTCTGCAAATATATTGTGACATATGCTGAAGATCTATTAATATGTTGATGTACATCACTAAATTGACAGGATTTTTACGTTCCATATTTAATGCCAATACTGCTGTTCACTTCCATGGAGAAACAAACTGACTGACTAAGTGAGTGCTTGAGCGAGTTAACTTTCTCCTTACCTGTCTTTATCAGGGACAATTCCCCCAAATTCTCTGCCCAGGTGAATCTGTTTCAACATCATCCACAATCAGACGAAATAAACATTAAGAGAAAAGTGAAGAGAGGACCTTTATAGGAGGCAGGGGCCCAGTACATCCCTGTCTGCCATAATTTGGGTGTGGGCTGAAGAAAATCAGTAATCTTTACAATATCTGTGCTCCCTATTAATTCTGAGACTTAATTTTATTATTTGTTAATATTCTGTAATATTCTGTGGATCCAAAATAACTGTTAGCCAGCTAGCGAACAGTAGAACCTGATCAGGTCAGACTGCACAGAAGGCCGTTTAGATGTTTTCACTGGAAATAAAAAGTAATGCACACAATTTCAAAAGGGGACAGAAAGCCTGATTATTTAAGTTTAAATAATGTTTGGAAAAGCTAAAATAAAATGAGTGACACAAAAAAAAGTGAAAAAAGTGACAGTAGGAAATGCATCAACCGCTGTTAGAAATGATACAAATATCTATTTTGAGCCTGGAGCTCAGTGAAATTTGATACCCTTCCACAGAATGCTTTGCTACTGTGAGAAAGGAACATGGGCAGAAAGAAGTCTGGAAGGGACCAGAGAGACTATTTGTAGACCACTCTGTACAGGAGGGCATTCAAAACAAAAAATGTCATCGTTTAGAGGCCTCCCGCGTGGCCCAGTGGTTACAACGTTCGACGCTGGCCACGGAGACCGGGGTTCAATTGCCAGAGTTGGCTCTGGCCGGGAGCGCCACCAGGGGCGGCGATTGGCTGTCCACCCCAGGATGAGGATTGACGTTCAGCGCATAAGAGTGGCCCTGTGGTACCGGGTTACGGTCGACACTTGGCGAGTGCCGTCTCGGAAGAGGCGCCAGGTCGCCTTCGTCACTACCGGTCGCAGGACTACGGCAGCTAAATCACATCACTGGGGGGGGATTGACATAGAAATAGTGGGTCTGATTGGCTACCAAATTGGGAGAAAAATGGGAGAAAAATCTGAAACAAAAATTATTTTAAAGAATCGTTTCATGCCTAGCATCCATCAGCATGTTATAAAGTCATATGCAGCACCTTCCCTAAGATGAAAAAGGGCAAAATTGCTGTGGCAGGCTCAACAAAGAGGGAAACAAAGACAATGCTTTTCTCATGGTCAATGTGAATCATAACAGAGTTGTTGTGGTACGGGGCTCAGATAACAACCGGAGTAAATTCCGCTTGATACCCTCATCACAAACGATGCATTTTATTTGAGGCCCTACCCACTGCCCCTCTGGAGGAGGCACCAGCTCCCACTGCCAGCTCCCACTGCCTGCTCCCACGTCTCCCCCACACTTCAAACCCTCAAGGATCTGCATGTCAGCACTGGAGCTGCAGGTAACAGGGTTGGGGGAGCAGGCCGTAGCCAGCCTCAGAGAGAGATGCAGTGTATGCAGAGCGTGAGCCCAAGACTGAAGTGCAGGAGCTGAGAGCAGCACTGAGGGACTTGGAGGAGAATTGATTAAATGATCATTTATACTCCTTCAAAGTGAGGTAGAGGGTAAGACATATTCCATTATCAAATCAATTAACAATTTTAAAAAGTAGGGAGCAAAATTGGTAATGAAACAACAGAATTATTTGAACAGAGACATGGATGCAGCTTGAGTGCAATGTTGTTCAATATTTATATCAACCCTGATCTCAAGTCCCTGCACTATGAAGATGCCTCATGCAGAATGGCTACAGCAAAGCTGGTCACTCTTCCGAGAATGACACCAACAGAAAGCCAGAGTTGGAGGACTTGGGAATTGGGACAAAACCCGAACAAAAATGATTCAACTGGACTTTTCCAAAAATATCTTGCAGGTTCACAGAATTATACCAAATAGTGTCTGCAGAGCAGAGTTGGGCCTCTGCCCTCTGAATATTCAAATGAAAACAATCTGGGGCCAATAAAACCAGGCAAACCAGCAGTCAATAAAATACTCTGGGCCAATCAGGTCCAAGACTCATTGAGCAATGCTGCACCAAAATCAATCAACCTCAGAATATAAACACATATAAAAAAGTTCCCAAAACAACAAGTAAAAGAATAGATCTCAATTCCAAAACAAATGCACTGAAAATTGAAACTACAATTGATCGCAAAAAACCCCCCAAACCTTCAGGCTCTAAACAGAAGCATTAAATTGGCAGCATATGTCAAAACTGAAAATGCTAAAGAAAGAGACAAAGTATAGGCCCAGTGAAAATGTGACCACAGTTTTGCAACAGAAAAAGGCAGAGCTTGATGAAAAAATTAAACATAAGAGCGCTCGGGGGAGTAAAAGATATGCCCACATATTAATGCCATCATAAAGGCTTCATGTTGCAACGCATTGGCGTAGTCCTCAACCTTTTGGTGAGGGTATTTGCAGTCGGGTATTTACAGTTCTCTTTTGTGGACATAGCTTCTAAAATTAATTATATCAAATATTGTCAAGAGTGCCTTGGATTCTTGCTGAGGTTGGAGCAAAGTTACAATGACCTAATTTTCTGGCTAGCTATGTTCTAATTATTTTCTGCTAGCTTTCATCTGACAGCATCCGCTATAACCTAAAGGACAGTGGGTAAACTAATGAAAAACAAATAATAAATAAATAGTGTGTATGTGTATATGTGTGCATGCATGCATGCATGTTTGTGTGTGTGTGTGTGTGCGTGTGTGCGTGTGCGTGTGCGTGTGTGTGTGCGTGTGTGCATGCGAGCGAACGAAAACAGTGGATGACTCACTATTTAATAAAAAGACGATGATACCAGCCTAGCCTATGTGGATGTGGCGTCACTCTGCAGGCCCAGGATTGTGAAGGGGTGCAGGTGCAGACTCAGCTGAACCGTCTGTGTTCTACTTTAAACGACCCCGCCCTGCCCACCCCCTCCACCTCCACCTCAACTCCCGTCACCAGTGAAGCAGTGCAGACATGGAATTGATTTAGAGCACTCTCCTCTGGGAGGCAGCTGGCAGGGCCCGAGGAGGGGTGGGGGGGATGGGTGTGGGGGGGATGGGTGTGGGGGGGATGGGCTGAGGGGGGATACAGCTGAGGCAGATATCCACTGAGACCTGTGCCAACTCTAAGGTGCCGATTGAATCCCAGACAGAGCAATGGGGAGAGCAGCAGCCTTTCACACAAAATTCAGTCCAAACAAACCCGCCGTAAACAACCAAAGCTCCAGGAATGTCAGCCCCCATTGTTCACTGGCCGCGGCTGCCTCGTCAGCCACAACTACAAAAGCATTTAATGAAACAAAGGCCTCTCCTTCTTTGATTGCTCCAGTATGAGTTGCCCTGCGCTCATAACTCGCCCCTGTGTCCCGGCCTCTCTCTCTCTCTCTCTCTCCACTGCACTGCACTGCATGCTGGGGATTCTGACTGAGGGGAGGGCGTTGCTTGTTTCTCAGGCCTTGATGCCTCGTCTGTGAGAAGGCTGCGTTTCTCATCTACAGAATGACATCTTCATTTACACACGCCCCCCCACCCCACTTGAAGAGCAACACTCCCCACTCTGATACGGATTCATTGCCAAACCCACCCCCCCACTGCAGATATGGCCACACAGGTAGAGGCCACGTGCAGCACAGGTGCACTGGGTGTAGGACTACTGACCTTCATGTGCAGATTGATCTCCAACAGCAGGGAACTCAAAGTCAAGAGATTATTGAAAAGGGTATGGTAATTAGAATGGGGGTGGTCTCTCTCTCTCTCTCTCACTCACACACACACACACCTCTAATATTATGAATTATGCTTTGATTTAACATTTTCTTAAAAACGTACTATATATGGATTCAATAAACAACAAAAAGAAATGTGCGCGAGGACAAGTGTGATACTGCAACAGCAAAGAATAAGAGAAAAAGAACACCAAGATACAAGGTATTCATTATTTTTTTAATATTTAAAATATTTTTTCATGCCTTGACCTTTAAATCTGTTGTTATGAATCTTTTGCCGTGACCATTAAATATGAGATATATGGGGGTAAGAAAAACCCAACTGAATATATTACCTGCCCTTTGACTTCTTACGTTTGGAGTCAGTTGAATCATTAATCTTTGCATTTCTCCCACTCAGCTTATCTCAGTGACAGCGTGGAAGTAAGAGACCATCGGTCTATAAAATAGAGTGAGGCCTTGTGTCACACCAGGCAAGGGCAGGACAGAGGAGGAGAGATAGACAGAGACCACGAAAGCAAACTGAGAAACGGGCACCTAGGCAGAGGAGTCACACAACTGAGAAAGCTCAAATGGCACTCTATTCAGATGCAACCCATGACAAAACTTCACAATATTAAGGAATTTTACTTTCCAATGGCTTTAATTCATGCCTTTATGATGTGATACAATGTGTATACACACACACACACACACACACACACACACACACACACACACACACACACACACACACACACACACACACACACACACACACACACACACACACACACACACACACACACACACACACACACACACACACACACACACACACACACACACACACACACACACACACACACACGTATACCACAGGTTTATCTCCTAGAAAACTTATTATTTTTCGGTTTTTGGCAACCTAAACTTTTTTAACCACAGTTTACCGCTTACCTTTGTACCATTTCAGGTTATTCACTGGACTTGAACTGCTTAAATTTCAGTAGAAACTGGAAAATGGGGGTGTTCTAAAACTGGTAGTGTAGTGTATAAATAAATAAAAATAAAGAATAAATAGTCACAGAAATACAGGGTTTCTGAAGGGTGTAACTGGTTCACAAACAAGTAAATACTCAGAGCACATTGAGGCTTATTGAAATGGTCTGAGGTGGAGACTTCACCTGTCCAACCACAGTGAAATAAGCACATATCGGTCACACCACTTCATTGAAGTTATTTTTTTAAATGTAATTCCATCACCTGAAAGGATGTTCAAGCTTTGAACATGGGTGGAAAAACAGTACAACCATAGGCACACCTGACTTGCTGTCTGAAATGATGATGAGGAAAATCAAAGAAACGTATGAAGCATTTATACCTTGCACCAGTGAGAAGGAAAGAGAGGGATCTGTTGGATTTTACAGCCCCAGGAAAGGGTGTCTGAGTCGCCCTCTCCAATACCTTTGGAATGGGAAATGTCTCGACCACAGGCGGCACACAACCTCTGAAGATCCATAATGGAGACGGGATTAGTAACAGGTGGTTAACATGATTCCATCTGAAGGTTTACTTTAACTTCTGCAAACTGCAGTGCTGTTTCTGGAAACACCAAACCCAGCTTATTTCAAAGATTATTATTATTTTATTTTTTTCTTCAGAGGTATTGGTGAAAGAAGAATTATGCTTTTGTGGAAAATATTTTCGTAGTTATATATATGTGCAAAGTTCATAATCAGGCATTACCGAATTCTACACGTTTTGTCCATTGTTGCCCTGTGAAATGGAGAATCATGGGCTTTCACTGTACTTGCAGTTTTCACTTGTGCCAAAAAATGGAGGCCTACACACACACACACGAAGAAACATTTGCCTTACACTTTTACGTGCACATGCACCCAAGTAAGCCTACCCATCCGTAATCTTGTGTCGCAGTCAAAATTTGCACGCAGCAACTTTGGTCACTTATCTATCAATATTTACACTTCAACTTCATCTTCATCTGCAACGTTACAATAAGAAAATATTGCAACAGCACTGTGTATTATTACCGTCAAAACTGGACGTTCAACTGGACTCCAGCTACACAGTTTAATGTGTTGGCACAGGGGCGGGTTTCCCCCCTCGATGGCATTACTAAGCCACCTCCATAATCTTTGATTTGGGGTCCTTTGGAGCAGATTGTAAACCAGGCTTTTGTTTGGATGCACTTGAGTCGGCACTTCAGAGAGAGCCTAAAGGCCAGGCAAGGTTTGACTAATGAGTCCGGACAGGACATTTACTACAGGTACTGTGCCCACACTGCATTCTCTCTTCCATTCTGCCAGCTTCACTAATGAGACCGGACACGGCATGGCCACATTACCGCTATGGAGTCTGTATGGCCACTAGATATACTTACTGGCTGGTTCACACAATTCCGCTTTTTGAACGAACATTTATTTAGATATATTTTATTACTTATTTTGTTTGGTGTCTACTGTGTTTATTAGTTTAGTTAAAAATAAAATAAAAAAAATAAAAATGAGATTTTTGTGGACGAGGTCAAGAAAACGAACCATTAAAATAAGTAAAGCAAGGGATGAAATCGAACGAAAGCCAAATAAACGCGATCGCATAAATACCATGCTGCATTCTTCAAGGAAACAAAAGCAAATCTCGTCTTGCTAGAATCGCCAAAGAAAGTAAAAATGTAGCAAAAAAATAGTGTATTTTAGGAAACTTGAACTGCACTTTTTATATTAAAAAGCAGTGCAGAAGGTTAAAAGTGGATTGTGGTCTTGAGAAACTGCCGATCCCCAGTGTAATACAGTGCTGAATGTATATCAGATGAGTCAGATAATCATGTCAGAGTGGATGTGATTTAACACGCAGAACGATGAAGATCAGCCAGCAGAAATGATCTCACTCACAACAACACACAGAGTTCCCGGTGCCAACGCCACAATCCCAGCACTGCTGCGCACGGTCAATACCACAGCTTTTCTACACTCCGAAAAGAACAATAAGATATTTACTCTTTTTTTGGGGGGGTTTATTTGTCAGGGACATGGCAAAAGCATTGTTACAATTGACCTCTTTCTTTTGCCTCACTTGCTGCTTTTTGGGGGTTCAGGTCTGGTATCTTCTGTTTTCTGTAAAGCGTCTTTGTGACAGTCCTCTATAAAAAAGTGCTACACAAAGAAAATCTAATTGAATGATATGTTAAAAAACAAGCATCAGATGCATTGAATTATGTGTTCATAGCCAAAGGGTCATTTCCAACACCATTATTTCATTATTTTATTCTTTCAAGATAGTCATTCCAGATATTTTTCCTTCTCCACAAATTCCATGGAGTTAAAGAGATTCATGTTTGAATTTCTTACGCTTGACGTAGTCGTACTCAAATTTAATGAGCTACGAAACGGGCCAGTGCAATTCTCAACAACACATATTGAGAATTACAGCAGTTATTGAAAAATGTTACACATGTACTGGCCTCTTCTCTTTTTATTATGACATCATATAACTTTATAGCTGCCATCCACTGCTGTTGAAAATTCAGCTCTGAGACAGAGGATTTTACAGTAGGGTAACTCCGTCATATGGAGCCATTTTTATTATGTTATTTGTGATTCTCTAGACATTTTAAATATCCCAGATGGTCAAATCAGATCCTTTCATGTGAGGCTTGGGACTGACCTGCCATATTACGTCCAGGACCTGGCTGGAGAAACGAAGAGAGCCAACTCGCTCTCCACGAGTGTAGCTCCTAACAAACACATTTCTCAGCCAACGATCATAAGGAGCTTCACACTGCACACAGAGAAACGGTGAGGAACTGAGGCTGTTGTTTGACAGCAAAATATTTTTTCCAACTGCTTATTGTGGCTGTTATGAAAAATGAAAGCAATGACTTGGGTGCAGGGTGGTTTTTGTTTTTGTAGATAATGTTTCATTTAAAGAATGAGCCTACTGCACTCTGCCCTGTGCAGTCTAGACATGCTGGGCAGTATATATATCCTTGCTGAATTTTCCTTGCCAAGTTTCCCCTCTTTGTTTAGTCCAGTCCGGTCAGCCTGGCTCCCTGACTGCAGCCAAGCACATATATCAAAATACGGTTTTAAAAAGCCGTTTCCAAAACAGCAGCATCCGACATGTCTTTGGCCAAGGGAAACCACGGGGGTGAGGGGGGGGGGGGGGGCAAAGAGGAGCGGAGGTGTCCTGAGCTCTCCTCTCGGCTCTGTGCAAATCTGCACCCCTCCCATTCAGACACTAAGAGGAACCATGAATGAACTGCAGGCCCATGCCAGCTGCTCTACCTCTGAGCTATGCCCACGGGAGAGTGCAATGTCTCTACGCCTGTGTAGCTATGGGAAACCAACAGCCTTAACCAACAGCCTCAACTATGTAGAAACAGGCATACGAAGAGCAGCAACAATCAGCAACAACAACTTCAGTAAGAAGTCTTGCATTAAAAGCTTAGTCTACACTAAGCTTTCATGTGATTGCATGCACCTATTTTTGAAAAGAAATTGTGGCATGGCTTGAAGGTAATCAGTCTAATTGTCTTCAAGTACTGTGATGGGTGATAGGGAGGAGGGGGGGAAATCAGGCTCTTCCAACATTGTGAGATTCACAGCAAACAACCAGAGGAAACAACCACCGTAATTAGGCTCATAATAGTGGTAAGGAAGCAGCGTTCTCGGAGTATCCTCATCACGATCCCACTGAGTAAGTAACTGCAGTCTGTAAAGCACATTAATTAAAGGAGTCTGGTCTCTGCTCTGAGCAGGGGACTTTTCCACACTAAATTGCCTTGTTTTTTAAGTTGTTTTTTTTACAGCTTTTGCTCTGGGGGAGTCTCTTTGAAAGCCACCCTGTCGGCAATTTGCGCCAGTGGGCAAATGTGAAAACTACAAGTTGCAACACTTAGCCAGAAAAGTCAAGACATTTTGTTGAAGAGTTCACAGAGTTATGGGCCACGAGCATTTTCATACACTTATTCCCCTCCTCCATCCGCCCTTGATGTTGAGATAATGAGTCCGTTCCTGTCTGATATAGTGTGCAATGTGGACGTGCCCTACGGTAAACTCGGTCCGGAAGAGACCACAGCAGTGTCTGTTTATGACATCCAAGTAACAACCAAGCACCGGGACATTAGTCTAAACACAGGCCAGCGGCACCATCAGAGACACTGTTTGGTGATGCAAATCTAAATGGCTTGCAGATGAGTTCCCATAATATAAAGCATGAACTAGCTGCACTACCTTCAGTATTTAAAAAGTCAATGACTACGTAATGGTATTCTTAATTTATTTTGACAATACACAACTGTACAGGTCACAAAGCACAACAGCATTCTTGCTTGTAAGACATCATCTTGTATACTCCACGTACGTCCCACAACACTGCCAGCACAAGTTACATTAAGATACTGTCGCTTTTCTCTGGAGATCCAACAATGTGACATTATCTTATTAAACATCTTAAGTTATTTTTCATCCTAGTAGCACGAACCTTCCCGACAATTCATTTAAAGCTAACGAATCCCTAACAAAGCCCTTTGGCCCCCATAACTCAGGCACTCTAGTCTTCTTGCTCGATCATAACTCAAGCACTCAAGTCTTCTCGCTTGACCATAACTCAAGTGGACGGCCCGTTTTACGACAGGTCTTCAAGATGACGTATAGACATTTCCTACAAAATAAACAGGCAATATAACTTTGTCCCTCAGCTCAGATCTTTCACTTATTTACAAGCCCTAAATAGCGGTTGTTCAGTACTTGAGCAAGTAAGGCTATTATTTTGTAATGTCTGACAGAACAATTTCCTGAGCCATAACCCAACCTCCATATAACTCTGATTGTACCATTCCACCCAGTCCACCCTTGCCCCCTTTCCAAAAGAAGAAAAGGAAAACGAAGCCAAAATGACGAATGAGTGACCACTGTCTTGAGGCCAGTGAGTACTGCACCTGCAACAAATGAGCACAAAGTGCTTTAGCTGGAGGCAGACCGAGGGACTGCAGAGAAAACAGAGGAGGATAGGTAGACACATATTTAAAACATTAATAGCTCCTCAGTATTCCTCTGCAGGCTCTTTTCAATGACTCCAGACACTTCCCCCGACCCCCCCTCTGGCTGGTTTACCAACTGAGGCAAGTCATCAAGTCGTCTGTGAAATTGTCAAAGTCTTAGATCTGCACGCAAAATTGTGCTGTTAGCTTGATGAAAGCCTTGTAATTAATTGCGAGTCAGTACTTATTCATTACATATCCAGGGTGAATGAAACCCAAATTATGGTGAAAAACCAAAAGACATAAAATACGTATTTTGTCTTTTTATTCTTGAGTGACAGGATGTGAAACCACACAGTGAACCCAAACTGTTCCACAAAGCAGTGGCTTCTCTCAGAAAATGTGCTCCTATGCAGACCGTCATGAGAGCTGCAATTCACTTTTTTTATGTACACAAGTCATTTCATATGATTTCAAGACTGGTTAAGTGTTATTCAGAAGGCTTACTGAAAATAGTGCCTCTACACAGCATCCTGTTTGATACAATAATGCAGGGAATGGATGGGGCGGACCAAAACTACTCCTGGGTATGAAAACGTGGACCATGCACTGCTGTGTTTTTTAAAAAAAAAAAAATCCCATTTTTTTTAATCCCATTTTGGTAGCCAATTAGACACGCTATTTAAGTCAATCCCCCTCGAGTAATGTGAGTTCGCTGCCGTAGTCCTGCAACCGGTAGCGACACGCGACCTGATGCCTCCTCCGAGACGGCACTCGCCCAAGTATCAACCGTAACCCGGTATACTGCAGGGCCACTCTTATGCGCAGCGAATCTCATGTCGGCGTCCCTCCCCCCTCCCTGGGGCGGACAGCCAATCGCCGTCCCCTGGTGGCGTTCCCGGCCAGAGCCGACTCTGGCGAGACGGGGAATTAAACCCCGGTCTCCGTGGCCAGCGCCGGACGTTGTAACCACTGGGCCACACGGGAGGCCTGCACTGCTGTGTTTTAATTTTCAGAATTACAGAACACACACAAGTGTGTTAAAATCATGCATAGTTCATTAGGGGGGGGCAGAGGGTACACGTCTCGCCTCCCAACAACAACAACGCAGACAACAAAGGGAACACCACGCCACCCTCTTTTTCAGTGACAAAGCCGCTGAACGCCAGCCCCTCCCCAACGAGATGTGCGTGTGACCACAGATCAAACGTGCTGAGGCTTCATCTCACTGATGGACATAACAAGAGCAGAGGAAGGAAAACCACTCATTAAGGAAGACCGTGTTTTCCGGAAAGGTCACCGCTGTTGTTGTTGTTAATGTTAGTATTCTTTTTCACACATTTACATTTTTCACTGTAGAAAAATCCATTCAAACAGATATACACATATGCTGAGGAGTAATGACTGGATCCAAATTATTTTAACTCCTTACACACACACACTAGCTTCGCAAACTGTATGTACGCGTCTCACACGGGGAAGATCTGTTCATTTGCCAGTCAGCAGAAGGCTGCTCCTCTGTTTTACAGTTACTGTGTGCTCGTGGATGTAGCCCGTTTTATATGGGCTTATGTTACCAATCAAGAGATTGCGATCACAGCAAGCACACTAAATGGGCCATAAACCAAACTCTGAAGGCATTTGATATCGTCCTCTAAACCCCAGTGCGCCATTATGGTCAGGGATCATTTAATTTCTTGCAGAGTTCATGTGCATGCATTTCCTGGTGTCATGGCCTTCAACACACTGCTTATGCTAATGATCATTTTAAGACGCAGCACTGAAGTCCGACTGATATATTATTCAGCAAACGGACACGGGAAATCCTCCATGACAGTGCAGGAGTCACGGAGAACTACAGTATAAAAGGTATACTGCACGCCAATGAAGAGGAGGCACGAATAAGTCCTGAGCTTTTAATGACAATATGCCACTGGCAGCCTACCATTGTAACTCAATGTAAGTCATTCGCCTGTGTGTTATGCATCACGTGTTTAATATGTGATAAGATACATCCCAGGTTTGAATTATAGGAGGACAGGATTTATTAATCCATTCGACAGAGCATTCAGCCAAAATGTTTTTGGAATGGAAAGAACTTTTGAACTTTTTATAAACTATTTTTTTTCAATAATTATATATGGTTGCTCTCATTATGTAATTTACGTCGGCTTGTGCATTTTGTTTTATTATTTGCTGTTTTGCTGTATAAAGTGGGTGTACTTCTAATGTGTTTGCATGCATTTTGTTTTGTTTGTTTTTATTTTTGTATCCTTTTTTTCTGTAGTTTATTGGGGACAGGTGTTGTAAATTAGCCTTTGTCT
Organism: Aldrovandia affinis; assembly: GCA_029706075.1. Lineage (NCBI taxonomy): Eukaryota > Metazoa > Chordata > Actinopteri > Notacanthiformes > Halosauridae > Aldrovandia > Aldrovandia affinis. Next base: position 1,149,876 of record JAINUG010000023.1, read on the forward strand.
ATAAACACTTAATGCGATCCATCTGATGCTTGTTTTGTTTTTTAACACTGAATGTGTTTGCTACGTCCCTGACAAATAAACAAACAAATAAAGAAATAAAGAAAATAAATGGGCCACAATTGTGACCCATCATTATGGCCTTCTGTAAAAGCCTGCCAGGATGAAGGAATGATCAACAAGGATAATTAGCAAAACAGGAGCTATGCTGCATTTTTCATTGTGTTCCAGCTGAACTGTGATATAATTATATATATATATATATATATGTATATATACTGTATATGGTTTACAAAAAACATGTGTCACCCTGCAACATTCTGTCAGAACACAAAGGTAAGGATAAGCAACAAGCTGGGTTTGAGCCCTGCTACAAGCCCAAGACAGGTCACCTCTCAGAGGCCATGCAACGGCTGAAGGGGGTGGAGCACGTTAGGGCACACTATAGGCTTTTATGCGAGCGCATAATAAAATGATGTTTTCAAAAAATGGGGCCCTTTGTGTTCAGCCCACATCGCGCACGTTAATTTCCTGACGTGCGTGCCAATTTGTGGCCTTTTCCAATTCATCCGCGGGTGCGCGAGCCGCAGCTGCGGGGGAAAGGTGAATGAGCCTCTCCTCCTCCACTCGCGGCTAATTGGTCTGCCGCCGCTGTGCCCTCCGCCGAGGCCCGTTCGGCGCTGTCACGGAGCCAGCTTCCTGTGCGCGACAGCGAGGGCACAGTAATTACCCCTGTGCGTGTCCGCTTGTCCCTCCTGTGAGAGTTCCCCTCGGTGGGAAGTTTTTGGAAAAAGGACGAGCCAAACGCTGGCAGGCAGAGGTGCACAAACGGCGCTGTGCCCCGCTGCCCGGAGGCCAGCAGGAGCCCTGGCACGGCAGAACACACCACCCATGACTGGGTGTCAGCTGGCCCGAGCGGGGCGCCAACTGCTTCCCTAATGCGAAACATGGCAATCTGCGGGACACACCTAGCAACTCCACATTTCTCCCACACAACACAGCTGGTCTTCATAGAGCCGTTTTAGTGCAAGCCTGCTCTGCGCTCTTCTTTTTTTTGGGGGCCTTACAATTCTCTCTGGGACACAAATGCGTAAACATTTTTTACACTTTAATCCACCTTGCCTCTATAAAGCACGCCCTCTCCCTTGTTTTGGGAGCCACTATGGGACCTTTAGTTGCCGAAGAGACCAAAATTGTTTTTGGCCTTTGATCAGGCACTTGTTTTGAGTATCCCTATACAATTGTCCACACACTCAAGCAGGCAGTGAGCAAAATAGCTAGTGGTTCTAAGGCTTGGACGGAATGTAAAATATGATATATATATATATTTTTGTTTTGTATGTTTTAACTATGAAAAATCTCTATTCATAAAGTATGTTTTGACTTCCAAAGAAGCCCAGACCTGGCCCATCCGGAGAAAACAGCAACCCAACAACCAACCAAAATGAGAAGATCTAGATTCCTTACTCAAAGATTATCTTATCTTAGTGCAAAACAGGAATTTGCTTGACTGGTCTGCAATTTGGTTGTACTTAACCGTAACACATACTGTACACCAGATAGTATCACACTGCCACCGTATCTGCAGCGGGCCCCGACCAAACAAAAAGGCAGGAAAGCACACTCTGCCTACCTTATCCTCCAGTCGGATCAGTCTGGCTCCTACGGTGTAGTACTCTTTGTCCACACCTTTTTCTAGAGGGGGAACAGAAGAGAGGGATTATGAGATGTATACATTCAAGGACTCACCGTGTTGTCTGGGGAGGTCTACATTAGCACACAGAACTGACATTTGCAAATGTAGTCAAATCAGTGAGAAACTTGTGAGATTGTGAGAAACAACATGATTGGTTTTTTTCTCATCAGTTGTTGTTAGTGACTTATGCCTTTGCCTTTGGGCTACATGCAACTCCATCGCTCCATCTCCAACAATACCAACACAATGATAATAATTGAAAAAGGCATGTTATTATTATTAGTAGTAGTAGTAGTATTGTTAAGCCTGGCTTGGAGCAGCATGTTTGTTTGCCTTCCCTGTAGCAGATACAGGGAAAAGGCTATAATTGAGTTGCAGCATCAGTACAGTAAACCCGGCAAGCATGTGGAACTGATCCAGGCTCAGATACTCTTAGTCAGATGCACTGTTCAATCATGCAACTGTTTAACCATATTACAATAACAGGTCTGCCAAGAGACGTTTACAAACACTGTGCAGAGTGCAGGCCACTGCAATCAAACACTGCTGCGCTCCTGGGGCTGTTGCCATTCTGGGCATTTAAATACAGTTTTCATCACTGATTTAGATTTACACAGAAAGACTGCGCCATGCATACAATGTCACAGTGTGTAGTCAGTGAAAACCACCCGGTTCTCTTGGATTTGGGAAGGTCTGCAGAACTGCTTGCACACACTAACTTAGACTGTAAATTGGCAATTGCGAATCACCCTTTAAAAAAAGAAACGATTCAAACACGTTATCTCCACGTTAAGTATAATTTTCATAAAGAGAGTTTTGCATGTGCACATGGAATCACTGCCAATTGAAATCACTCACACCTCACCTGTGCAAACAATAATTTTGTTATTTAACATCAGTTGGCTGAGCCTTTTCATGAATATTTATATGAAAACAACTTTTTTCAAACTTTTTTCTTTTCTTTTCAACTGTTGACTATACCTGGTCTGGAAAATGCCTTCTGGTTTTCTGTGTTTTTTCTGAAATACTGTTTATTGGGGAAATGTTGTGATTGTAAATCCTTTACAGCACAGCGTGCATTTGAGTAACTAGGTCATATGCTTACATCAGAAAACACAGTAAGACATCGTGATGGTAATATTTTCCATTTATGTATTGCACTTAAGGGAATACATATAGTAATAAGACAGTGTAGGCTATTCATATGACATACATATTTTTTCTCTCAATTTGGAATAGTCAAAACATATTCCTAGGCCCATCTTGTTGCTCCAACATCCTCTGACAATTTGGTAGAGGAAAGACAAGCACACAATTTCCTCCAAAGCCACCAGCTGAGCTACACGGTCATTGTGTCAAAGGACTGCATTTCATTGAACGTACGCTTGGCACATATATTATCGTATGCAAAATAGTAAACCAGATTTCCTGAAGGGGTGTACGCATGACCACCTGGGAAACCCGTGCGGGCATTAAATTGTACATAATTTACGTATTCATCCAGCGTAGCTATTTTATGCCTCCTTTGAGCCTCGCCTAAACAGACACAGAACATGCATACTATAAAAACATAGTATTTTTGAATATGCATGTTGTTATACTTGTTGTATTTAACAACCTTTTAACAATTTCACATCTGCATGGGTTTCCCAGGCACTCATACGTACATCCCTTTTTGAAATGCGGGTTCAGTATTTTGGGGACAATAATGTACGTATCAGGGATGAGAACAGATTGTCTGTTTTGGTGCACCTTTGTTTGAAATCAGAAATTTGTTGATAATATGAGCTAATGGTTTGATTACATTGTGCATCGAGGAAAATACAACGTTTTGAGAAATGGTAACATGGTTTTGAGGATATTGTTTCATTCTGCAAATACAGTTCTGAGTCATTTGTTAACTGAGTCAGCGGTTTTGAAGTGTTAAATGTTTTGAAAACATGAAATGTTGTGTATTATCAATTGAGAAAAACTAAGAGCAAGTAAAAAGGACACATTAACCCACATTAAATAATAAAAAAATAAAAAAATGTAATACAAATCTGAAGGATTTATGAATTGATTCACATTGGGAACAGAACCCAAATGTAGGTGCTTAAGGCTTTGGGGAGGTCTTGAAGGAGAAAAATGTCAAACTATAAATCACCACTAATTAATTCTCTTTCTCTTACCAGGCAGAAACATTCCTGGTTTTCCCAAAGAGTGGTCTAATCTGTAAAGTAAATAGAAAAAAATTTGAAATGAGTGAGATTATGACACGGTACATGTTATCAGATGGACAGATTTTCACATGTTGGTTACATTCCCACACCAAGTCCTGGCAGCACACCACGTACGCTGATTTCCATCTGAGCTCTCCAGTAATAACATCTCATTGAGCGATTTATTGCAAACTGATCTGCATTTGTCATCTCTTACAAAGTATTTGCATTGGTTCTTTTTTTCTTCAAGGTTTTGGAAGTTGTTTGTTATTTTCATTTGAGCCCTGACAAACGAGTAATACATAACAGAGTATCCAACTTCCTGATGTGTGGAGTAATTCATTTGTCAATGGGGCCCAGAACAATTAATTGAATAAACTAATTAGGTAAACTAATTTAGACAGTGGTCAGAACATTGTTGGGTAGACAAAAAGAACAAAATGTAGAACAAAAATATTATTTACATTAACACAAACACACCTCCTGGACCACCTCAGAAAATAAGGGAAGATAGTGGTCACTATACAACTGATGAAAATCAATGCAGACAATTTAACAATCGAAGCCACAGCCAGGCCTCAAACCAGAAGACTGCAGCTGCAGCTGTCGACAGGATCGGCCTTCACTACAGAGGAAACTGCAGGTCACCTCCTTAGGTAATACTGTACCACAAATACAGCCAGCGGATCAGAGACCAAGTCAGCTGACCTCATTCCTTTACATTACATTACAATCATTTAGCAGATGCCTTTATCCAAAGCGACTTACAGAAAGTCATTCCTCTGTTAACACAGGATCTCTGCTAGGATCCTACGGCGCAAGATGCAGACAAATCTTTGAGGAAAACCTGCTGCAGTCTGCAAGAGACCTGGGACTTGGGAGAAGATTTATATTCTAGCAGGACAATGACCCAAAACACACAGCCAAAGCCTCACTGGAGTGGTTGATAGGGCAAGCAAAATCCTGAGTCACACCATAGAAATCGTTGCACCATAGAAACTTTCATTGGCACAATTTAGCTATAATCTACAATAATTTGTCGCTTTAATCAATAGCTTGTGGCCATGATCTGTGGTTTGGCCTCCTGGCCCTCTAAAAACGTAGCATTGCCAGCCCCACACTGTTTACAATACACATAGTGCATTACATTATCCCTTATTCATATCATTATTATTCCTTAAAACCACATAAACTCCTTCAACCATTCCTGAACTATAATGAGCTATTCATTGTTTTTAATTAGACATTTTGTGAAAGCGGGAGTGAATTTCCAGCAGGCTAAATAAATGCCAATAAATTCCCCTCCATTTGGTATTTTGTCCTCCTACCCTAGCTATACAACATAGGTTAGAAGGGAGGGGTTTTTATTATTTGCCGTTTTGTATTAGTTGTTTTTATTTTCTGATACATACTTTTATTTTTTGTTAGTTTATTGGGGACAGGTTTTGGAAATTAGCCTTTGGCTATAAACACTAAATGCAATGCATCTGATGCTTGTTTTTCTTCAACATTGTACCAATGCTTTTGCTATGTCCCTTACAAATAAATCATTTGGTGTCACCAATTTGCTTTTGGTGCATTCAGGCTTTGCAAGCCAAAAACATAAAGGGAGAGGGGGAGAGATTTGGCACAGACCACAACCACCATTGCCACCTTCCTTTACTTTCAACTAAAATTGCTCACCTTCTCTGTAGTTCCTTTATCCGCACCATCATGTTGAGGTGACCCTGGGAGTACTGCTCAATCACGTCCCGCACGTCGTATGGTTTCCGCGCTTGCTGTGGAACAGAACCGGCACAGACAAAAGACATGGTAGAAGTAGCAGGCAGGTATAATGGATGGTGCATTTTGAATCCTCTAGCTTCTCTCGGCTTCCTTGACCGGGTGTCTCGATTGCAAGCCCCCGTCCCTGCCTTCTCTGTCCGTCCTCTGTCCCTCTACAATGATGTGCGCTTGGAGAGACACAGCCACTGCAGGACTGCACTATGGATGGATTTAACATGTGGAGTAATAGTCTCTACATCAAAAGTATCTTTTAATGAAATACTCCTACAATTTATCTTTTTGAAATTTGTTTTACAGGTACAACAACAAGTACAGATATAAGCACTTTGTGATTTTACTATGGATGAACTGAAAATATGGATTATTGCATTCCATGACAAAAATGTATTTAGAGCACTACTATACATTCTACTGTACAGCAGGGTTACTCAAATCACAATCCTGCTGTTTTTCCACACTCCCTATACCTGGGAGTCAGATGTGAAGACAGTCTGGCCAATTATTTGCACTAATTGTTCAATTAACTACCTGAGAGAATAGAAAGCCAGACCCTAATTTGGATTCGTGGGCCAGATTTGAGTAGCCATGCTGTACAGCATCTTTCTCATGTAGGTCTAAACAGAGAAACGGCTCACAACTGGTGACATCATGGATTTTACTGGGAGGAAAATGTGGCAAGTCAGACACAGAGACACAAAACAAGACAAATTATAAGCACAGACACAAGTGCGATGAGTCAAACACACAGGCACAAATATCACGGGTCAAACACACAAATGAGTCAGGAGCACAGACCTGCAGCTGCACACATGCACGTGTTGCCCTGGGGCTGCCTCCACCCCCTTCGCCCGGGCCTTTTAATGAACCCATTTCCCCCTTTACCTGAAATTTCCGCCGGGCCACAAAGTACTGCATTCTTCGGATGACTTTGACCGCTGACCTGTGCGCGTGGGACAGCCTGAAGGGGACGAGACAGGAGAGATGAGAGGAAACTCGTTCTGTACCCAGAGGCCACACTTTCCCTCCTGTCTTCGTCACAAACCAAATTCCTCCCACGTCTGAGGAACAAGCAGGACATTTGAGAAATGATGCGCTTCAAGTGGTATGGCGTGGCTGTAATGCTATCCACTACAGAGAATGCTAAATTGCACAGATACCATGTAATATAAAAACACATTTGAACCTGAGGGGGAAAAGAAAGGCGATGTGTTACAAAGCAGACGGATATTTTACTGAATCTACAGATCAGATTTCTTTCAATTTTAGGCTTCTTTGAGAGCGATTTTTGCATTAAAATTCTCTCTAAGTTGAGATTCTTAGAATTTGGCAATATCCATAGAACACGCTGTTACTGCGTCCTTCCCTGGAACTCGGGCTGTGCGCCACTTCTTCAGTCACACACCCACCTCCATTCCACTTTCATGTTTCTGACAAGTACACTTCCTCAGAAACGGAGCACTACGGGGTCGTACTCATTAGCCTATAGCACCTCATCTTACTGTGTCAACAAACTACAAGCTGCCTATATAAATAACCATAGCAACTTCAAATGCCTGGGCAAAACAATTAAAACAATGGTCCTGATTTTCTTTTAAATGTCATCCATTATTTACACCAGATTTGTCATGTACTTGGACATAGTTTCACCATTTCAGCGTTAACCACAGTTTCTACAGCCTGATAGTGATAATAACACAAACGCCTCCAGGCACCAAATTAATTTTGCTATCAGTCCACTAATACGCAATTATTTTGCAATTACACACCGATTGGCTGCAGATGAGAGGAAATTAAAATTAGTCACGGTGGAAGAGGACAGCGCTTGTGTGTGTTGGCCTGTGGCATTCGTCTGGGGAGTGGGGGCATGAGGCTTCCACAGACAGGAAGCTGTGGGCACAGGAGCAGTCGCAGCGGTGGCTTTACAGCCTTACAGCCAGCTGCTGGAATTCCTGCAGCTCAATTGTCAAGAACCGTGCCGCAAGTCTGTATAAAGTTCTCATCCTCTTTTTCCTAACTGATAAGGTTTTTCTTGTCTATACAGTTTATGAAGTGTGGTTTTTTTTCCTCGTTGTGACATGGGATGCAGTTCAGATTTTTTGTTTTGTTCACAGTGAGAGGTCAGAGGAGGGGCACCGATCTAGTACAAAAATGACTTCATCAGATACGGTTTTATCTGATGAAGGTTGCGGCTGAATCGTGTTTTTTAACTTGAATTGAATGAAGCGTTTTTGCACTGCAGTCTTTCGCTTCCTCTGATCTCTTATTATGCAACTTATTTTGAGGCAGCACCTCCATTTTAAATCGTTCACACACAAATCCTACCAGATGTCATTCCATTTACAGGACAGGAAGGAGGGTCTATAGCTCGTAGCTCTGCTGTGAAATGGACTTTGCTCATCATCCAAAGGAAATGAAATATGGTCAGCTTTATGAATGTTCCAATGCCTGTGATCAATGGGCCTAACTCAGTATTTAGAGATTTCTCCAGCCAGATCTCAAGGGAGTGAACGTGACACCACAGGGTTCTTCAACTTTTGAAAAGAAACTCCATCACACATTCTTGTGGAATTCAGAGAATTAGATTTGTTGTAAAATATTAAAGACACAATGTTAGGCTTATGTACAAACAACTTAGAGCAAAAACAAACAAAAAAATGCAATTAAAAAGAACATTTTGTATTGGTGAGCATAAATCACATTGCCTGGGTCAAAAGAAGGTAAAAATCCCAAACTATCATACTTTGCAAAGCTGCAAAGGTGCATTGCACACATGCTTCACAGAGCACCAAGCATTACTGTGAGGGAGGAGATAAACCCTTGTGTCTGAAGTGCGCTCCACAGAAAAGTGAATTGCTGCACTCCAATCTGTACTCCTTTGTAGAGCAGAGACGGCCGGGCTGTTTTGACTGCAGTGCTAACTCGGTTTCTGAGAATGATGAATACCCGAAATGCTGCCCTTTATGAAGTCAAGAAGCCATTCTCAGGATTTAATTAGAGGCCAGGAGAACAAATGGATTTAACTGAAGATGCATCAACAACCATAAAGAATCTCGATCAAAGCAGTCTTCAAACACATCTTTCCTGTTTCTAATACATCTGAGGGAATGTGTAGATGAACAATGCAAACAATTAAAACAACCAGAGCAGCCTGTTCGTACAGTATTGTTCTGGTTGGAGATTGACCATAATTCTCAAAACAAAAACACATGAATAGTTCAGTTGGGTTGGGAACTATAGCTGCTGTACTTTCACTAATGTTTCTGTATGGTCTTTGGATACACCGCATTGCAGAATAGCATCCTTAACACTAGGAGACCCACAATGTTTTCAGACATTGGGTGATTTTAAAATGAAAATAACTTTGCCGTTGGGAAAATCACGTCAACCCAAGTCCCTGATTTTTCCCAAATATGTTTTTTCAACACACTTGTGTAGTTTGAATTTAAATAAAACTAAAGGAACGGTTATTGTAATTTAATACTACCCTTGTCACCATGACGTCTTTTGGGTGTTAGTGTCTCTCTAATGCAAATAGGACACTCTCTCCCCCAAACATATGATAATGGAACACATATGTACCACTTATTGTGTTATGTATCACAGAACCATTAGTTTAATGGGTGAGAATGGGTGAAGGGAGGGGAGAAAATGCAATATGATTGTGTAATTAGCCATTATCAATGTGAATAAAACTGGCTGTAATCCAATGACAATTTCTAAACAGATGCAAATTTGGAAATGGTACCAATAGCATCACAAAGATTTCTGTTTGTGCCAACCGCAAGTAGGGAACGGAGGAGAGCAGCAATTTCTAATTAAAGAAATAAATGGTATGCAAAGGCACATACTGCCGTGGGCACAACCAACGTGTTCAGTATTATCAACAAATGACCCTTGGACTATTTTATATGGACACTAATATTGACTTATACTTATTTATTCAACTTACATGTCTTTAGATTTATTCTTGCTTTACATTCATACATTTATATGCTGAGAACGAGATAATTTTTCATTTTCATCACACTGAAACATGGATATGCGCATGGGGAGAGCTTATTATAGACGAATACATAATCTAAGACAGACTTTTCTGCATTCACAATGCGTGTTTATGTAGGCTACATTTTATAATGCCATTCATGTTTTACATTTGCATTTAAATTAGCCTTTTTTAGGCTCTCTTGTTGATGGGTGTCATATCACCATGCTTCCTGCATGTGGTGGCATGCTGTCGTGAATATATTATTCAAAGTTTAAGCATCCTAATGTTTCTTAAGACCTGCCTGAACAAAACAAAATTATTATTTTTGAGATGGCATGTACTAAATGGAATTATTACTGCTTTAAAATGGTAATACCCAAAAGGCGCTGGCTGGCATCTTCTTGCATGCATGGAAACCTGGCGCATGACAAAATGGACATCAACGGCTCTTAGCTAAAGGGTACACATATGCAAGATTTACAAACGAGAGCCTTTGGAACATGGACGTTTCCATACTTGGCACCGATGGCTTATACTTGGTGACGCTAGCTCAGATTGAGCCTTGATTTCTGTTTCGACAGCAGCCTTTATGTCATTTCTTTTTTTTGTTGTCCCCCACGGTGCATTCAACAGACGGCCCTTCGCAATGCATTGGAAGAGTCAGCACTGCTCTCGAGTCAGCAAAGCTTTAATCTGGCAGGACTTTATTATTGTTTTTGTCCTGCACCGTATGATTAGGGACTGAAAGGAAACACTGTTGTCTCATGTGAATACGAGGCTTATGACCGCCCGGCCGTCCACACAGCCTCTATTCTTCCCAAGGTCAGCGTGGACATTGTGTGCAGTTTGTTGGGGATTAAAGTTCCCTGGCCTTTTGAGATCACGGACAAATTCCGCCACAGGTCTTCTCTTGGAACTTAGCATTTATATACATTTATATATATATATATTTTTTTTTTCTGGTTGTGTTTTCAGGAAGTGCTTAATCTCACTCAGAAAGTTGTGTGTTGTCAATGGCAACTCTCCTCCACCACTCCAATGGCCTGGAGTAACCAGATGCTCATATTCTGCACCTTCCTCTGGGTACTGTGTTCGGCTCTGCGAGCACTGACACTTTGGACCTTAACTAAGGCTTGAACAAAGACCCAAAGCCTCCAGAAAACCCACACAATACCATACAGCCCCAGGCAGGCCTCTGTACTGTGATTCTGATTCAATTTGAGTAAGGCCAATTTGACAGAAAAATAGATGAGCAGTATTTCACTTCCCTGCTGTGGTCTGAAGAAGACACTCGCTAATACCTATGTGACCGATTCTTTTACAGGCCTTTTAAATTTGTGCCTTTTTCCATAATATTATCTGGTAGGGAAAAGGAGAGGAGGGGCGACAGAGGGAGGAATGACGGCAGTCACCAGAGATTTGGGATTCAGCAGGAAATGAACAAAAACAAAAAAGTTCAGCGGGGGGGTTAACGTTTACATTTCCACAGGCACGTGGAGTGACTTCTCAGGTTCATGCAGTTCGGCCTAAATGTGTCAGAGCCAGAGAGCGCAGACCACGTAACTTTGATTATGTTTACGGCTAGCAGGCAGAGTTCAGGCACCATAGATTCCCTGCAGCTTCTGTAGCCCTTGAGATGAAGACTTCCTGAAAGCTCTGCCACTGCTGTGTGTTTATAATTAAAGCTATGGGCATGTCTTCTGGTACATTTGTTTTCATGTCCTGGGACATACCCTCGATCCCAAGATGTTTTCAGCAACAGTCAGCGCGTTTCTAAAAAACGGAATAAAGCAGATCAAAGCGTGACATGAAATAGCCAAACAACAAAGAGAAGGATGTTCTTTTTTTCTTGTATCATGCTCTTTCCACCGCAGAAATGAGTAACAGTAAAAAGAAAAAAAAAAAAAAAAAAGAAAAAGAAAGCTCAGCACATCTGTGACACGTCTTCCATGCCTTTTGCTGAAACACTAAAAATACATGCACTTAACGTTCATCTCTCACACAGGCACGCACAGAGACACGTGACACTGAAAAACAAAAATGCTTCACACTCAACCCCCATATTACAAATAAACCCGGATAGAAAGACAGATATAAACACACACACACACACACACTTACACAATACCATCAAAAATACAATTGTAATTGCAATCTGACGGTATGATAAGCATTCTCCCTGCATCACTAAAGGAGTTTTGGTTAATGTAAAATGATCCCAGCCACAGTCTGCACTGGCACAGTCAGGACTCGATGCTGGGCCATGGGATGCATGCCTGCACCAAGGACCAGTGCTTGAACAAGACATGCCACCTGGGAGGCCCTGATACGCCATTTTCAACTGGCATGCACACACACGTGATCAAATACAAAGTGAAAATCATTCATTGGTATCAAGTGGAACAGTGGACACTTCACACCTTCATTTGAAAAAGCCCTGGAAGCTACAGTAATACCGTTACAACACTTCTGCAATGATGTCCTTGAAACCATCAAAATCCTTTTCAACCACATCTTATATGATTTCAGGCACCAAGTTGGGAATGGACTGGATTTGTTCCTTCACCTGCTTCCTCTCCATTTGCTTAGCCGATGCCATCATACAAAGACACTAACGAAGGACACATTGGCATATCTATTTATTCGGCTGAGGCCATTCAGATTAAGCAGTGTCTCACCACGGATTGGAAGTTGGAACTGATAATGAGACCTGTTCCCTAACAACCACCTATCAACTTCCATTTCTGAGGGCAGGAAGAGGAAACATCAATGGTTCTCCTGAAGTATAAACACCAATTTAAGCGGGTTCCATACACATCAAAGAGCAGCCAGCACATGGAAAGCCAACACAGGCATTGGAGGAATGCTGTCCTGAGACACACACACACACGCACACACACACGCACGCACGCACGCACGCACACACACACACACACACACACACACACACACACACACACACACACACATACACACACACGCACACACACACACACACACACACACGCACACACACACACACACGCACACACACACACACACACACACACACACACACACACACACACACACACACACACACACACACACACACACACACACACACACACACACACACACACACGCACGCACACACACACACACACACACACACGCACACACACACACACACACACGCACGCACAAGCACACGCATGAGCACACTTTCATTCACACTCAAACACACAGAAGTAGGTATGCATACACACATACGTACTTACACGCACGGACACGCACACACACACACACACGACTGCGTTTGGGGCTCAGGATTGCCTTGCATTCTCCAGAGAGGCTGGTGTTGCCCGCTGACTGTGAGAGATGTGAGCAGTATTGAGTTTCCCTTCAGCACAATGAAACACTCAAGGACAGGCGAGGTGCTGAAGCAGGATTTATAATTCATGGACTAATAGGATTTTGTGCTGTTTAGCAGGATTAGGCATGTTAGAGAAAGAATCTATTTATTGCTGCCAGTCAGGGGGTCAGAGAGAAAACTACATAGGACCGTTGTTTTTTTAAGCGATTTATAGGATTACTCTTCAGCCCGAGCCCTGATCCATAAAGCGTCTCCGTTATTCAGCGATATTGGGATTAAATTGGTTGCTCCTTAATACCATATGATAATCCTAGCACATGAGCCCAGCGTGGGCTGAGGCGAGGAGGAGGGGGTGGGGACGCAGTAACAATTAAGAACACCTACTTTTGGGGGACCAAGGTCGGGCGTCTGCGTCTCAGCTCTGACCACGTTCAGCCTGGCTTAGCGCTTTCTTCAGACCGAGCCATGGAAAGATGCTGACCTCGTGCCTCGGAGCCCAAGCTGGCCTTTTCAGGAGCAAGGATTAGAAAACCATTCTTCTTCATTCTTTTTTCACCCACATAAAAAAAAAGCCCACTTTTAATTAGTCATTTCTCTTCTGCTGATCTTTTGTTCCCTTTCAGCATGGCTTCCCCTGGTTGGCTCCTCAGAGTGAGGTCTCTGAAGGGCAGGCAGCTCCACAGGGCTGCTTCCATTTGTTCCCGCAGGAGAAACATGAACTCTCTCATAAAGTGCAGCTGACAGCTCGCTGGGTCCATTACTGTAAAATAACACACCTGACATTGGAAGTGCGTGCCTGTGTTTTGTTTTTTTTACACATTTTTACATAGAATATATATATTTTCTTCCAATTTGGAATGCCCGATTATACTGGTACAGCCATCTCATCGCTGCAGCGTCCTCGGCCATTTCTAGAGAGCACAGACAAGCATGTGCTGTCCCTCCAAAGCGCATTCTGCCAACCACTGTTTCGTTTCACGCTGCCGTCCAGCACCGGCGCTGCAGCTATTGCGCTGGAGTTTGTGCTGGCACGCTGCAGGCACCACAATCACCAGAGGAGATACTCAAACGCAATGAGAAAGTGACCATCCGGCCCACTGCATCCCTCCCTTCCTGGGTTGTGCTACAGCCAGTAATGCGCTGCTCTGCAGGGCTGCCGGCTACAGCTGGCACCGTTAAGATTACATAACCAGGGGATAGCATAGTGGTCTAACGCACCGTATTTTGGCTGGTCCAATACGGTGTGCGCTGCCTGGCAGGGATGCCGTTCGAAACCTGTGTCTCTACCAAACCGGCCCTGGCCGTTAGCCCCGATCGGGGGTGGCATTTGGCTGTCCGCCCCAGTGGGAGGGGTGAGCCTGCACAAGTTCGTTGAGGAGCAGGAGGAGGCGGATCTACCGTCCTGGAAAATTGGCTCGTAATTGGGCGGCGGACTCATGGGGGAGGGTGAATTTAAATAAATAGATGGTATAATTGGCAACAAAATTGGGAGGAAAAACAGGGAAAAATTAGAAACTATGAATAAAAAAAAATTTTTTTAAAATTTTTTTTTAAAAAGGTTATATAACCAGACCATGGAGTTTATCACACACTGAAACCCAGTGCAATAACAGGGCGAGCTACCTAGTGTGCCTGCTTTTAAAACCTTTGAATAAGAAAATGAATCTCCCTGAGTGACATGCATCACATTCTTGATTTTCACTGAGCGTCATGCGCTGAAAAGCGCTGTTCAAATAAAGTTATCGTTATCTTCCCCCTTCCACAAATACACCTGGACAGCCAAACAGACGGGATCCGCGAAGACTCCGCCCACAATGTCGGCAGCCCTCGAGCATCTAACCTCGGGAGGCAACCCAACAGGCCGTAAAACAATACCAACGTTTCTCAGCAGGTAATTAGTGGCGCCAGCTCTCAACCAAACAAGGAGAAAACACAGTGATACAGGAGTGGACTCTGTGGGCAGGGCCCCGCTGTGCTATGGGAAAGGAACAGCAAGGGAACAGTATGCTGCAGACAGAGCCCCCCCCTTCACTATGAGGAGAAGTGTGGTGGAGACAACCAGCCTCCTCCAGACACTGGGGTTGGGAGAATAATTGGTGCGCGGAGCTTGTGGAAAAGCACTGAAAGACCACAAAGCCAAGATAATAGCAAAAAAGCAAAATCACATAGAAATTATGGGAAAGTGAAAAGTTAAACACACTTGTGCACACGCACAGGCGCATGCACGCACGCACGCACGCACGCATGCACACACACACGTGCACAAGCATACGCATACACACACACACAGGCATACACATACACAGACTCTTACGGACACAGACAGACAGACAGACAGGCAGGCAGGCAGGCAGGCAGGCAGGCAGGCTTACCAGCCACTAACTGATGTAAACTGATATATGATCAATTCATCAGC
This sequence comes from Aldrovandia affinis, assembly GCA_029706075.1. Lineage (NCBI taxonomy): Eukaryota > Metazoa > Chordata > Actinopteri > Notacanthiformes > Halosauridae > Aldrovandia > Aldrovandia affinis. The sequence continues at coordinate 1,165,311 of JAINUG010000023.1, forward strand.
CAATACTCATACTGTATATGAATATACAATATATCAGCAACACACTTGCATTGTCTCTACACATTCACATTTGAAATTCAATTCTGTACTCATGGAGTGAACTATAATCTTGTATTATTGAGTCACATGACCAAATGAAACCGCTTTTTGATTCATGTCATGAAGTCACAATGGTGGAGTCACAATGAAACCACCAAAGTCACCAAAGTTCCCTTAAACGTCAGTTAGAATGCGAAGGTCATGCCGTTTGCAAATACAGCTTGCTCATCCCACACAGGAAATCCTTGTGTGACACCAGTTCCTTGCCTATATTTTCTTCTGCCCAAATCTCAATGTTTTTGGCCTCTCTCATGGTCTGCACATTTTATGCTCTTCTTTTGACTCCAAATAGATTTGTTACACTATTAGGAGGAGCCAGATGGACACAGAAGCATCTATTACATTGATGAATGATGATGATTAATGGATACTGTGGATCTGCACTACGCTTACCCTAAACTGATTAACCAAGCTGTGGACAAGCAGGGAGACTCAAGGAGCATTCACCATGGATACGGTTTAGCACCTTGTTCCCACTATGCAAAGCCCAGAATGCCAATGGAAAGCCACATTTTGAAGTAGTCTCACCCATTTTCAGACTCAGGATTTATGCCATATTCCACAGAATTTGAATACAGGAAATTGTTCACCATCCCCTTGAAGTTCTAGGTGCCTGCGTGTGTGCACACCCTTAAAGGAATCCCTATTTACAATAAGCAGTTGCCTGTTGCTCTGCTGGCATTGGGTCTCATCCACGGCTGGATGGGTCTCCTGGTGGGAAAACATTTTCTTTGCATTTCTCATCAAATTCAGCGAGTTGTCACGAGGCAAAAAAAACAAAAAAAAACACCTGGGGCTCGTAAAGAGTGTTTTTCAAGGTGGTGGTAGTAGGGGGTAGAGGTGGATATTTAAAGGGCGTCTCTGAAAAAGCTATGACTGTAAAGGGTCACATGACTCCAAAAAGGCCACAGGACACAAATTACAATGAGGAACTGTCCAGACAGAGCTTCAGCCTCATTACAGCTCATTCCTGTGCTTATTTAATCACACCTGTTTAATGAAAACCCCAAAAGGAATCTGAAGAGACAGGCCACAGAACTGCCATTCTTTGGCACATAGGTACAGAGTTACACAGCTGTGCTTTCATTGAAAAGGCTATTGATTCTTCTTTACCACACTAATGAAGTGAGAATTATGTTTCAGGTGAGGGGTATGGAATGGGGTTTTAAGACAAACAGAAAGGCTACAGACCTCTCATGCAATTTAGAACGCTCATTAAAATATCAAAAAAATTAAATAAAATCAATACATGCAGGCAGGCCAATAAACAATAGTCTCATTCAAGAGGTAGCTGAATGCTTGTGGTCTGAAACAAACATAGCAGGGATGCCAGTTTGGAGGCCTTGCACCACTCATATCTGGGGAAAACCTGGTTGCACCACTCATATCTGGGAAAAACCTGGTTGCACCACTCATATCTGGGGAAAACCTGGTGGCACAGCAATCCCAACACATTGCCTCATCCTGCTGGCCATCAAGGGACTACCACTGCCACATCGGAATCTGTTGTCTTAGGAATAACAAGCTCTACTGTTCAGGGTACCCACCCACCCATTCTCTCTCACTCTCTGTCCCTCTCTCTCGACACAGACAAAGCCTGAGATCTCAGGGCCTGGGTCAGTGGCTCCTGGAGCTCTATGGAGCTTGCGGTGTAATAAACAAGGGCCACACTTGTCAGAAGGCCCTGTGACTCACTGTGGAACACAAGGCTTATGCACACTGACTGTCTGAAACCCCTGCGTGGGAGACACTGTCCTGCAGCGTAAACTTCCTTGGAAGAGCATAGCAGCGTGGGAGCAAGGGGGAGAGAGAGGCAGAACAAGACAGAGAGAGAGAAGAGAGAGAGAAACTGAGGTGGGAGGGAAAGGAGGGATGGAAAGGGAGGAAAACAGAGCAGAGAAAGGGAGTGGAGATTTATTGCATCAGACGAGCAAGTCTTGGCAGACGAGCTTCCTTAAATATCACCCCCTCCATCTCAGGCATACAATTAACACACAGCCTCAGCTAAGGTGTAATTAGGGTGTCATGTGAGAGAGTCATTGGGTTTGTCTATGCTCCGCTCACCCTGGCGCTCCAGTCCAGGGCTTCCTCGCACAGACTCCAGGCTTGGGGTGAAGTTGTGATGTCATTACACCACATGACCGCATTGAGGATCACAGAGGCCAATCTGGACACACTTCCAGCCACTGTGGACAGACCACTACTTATTTATTTATTTTCTTTCCCTACAGGTTCCCTTTGTAGTCATATGTTACTCCTGTCCTGATTTTAGGGATCAGATGACACCCTGCTCACAGAGCTAATGGCCTTGGGAGGAAAAGACAGATGATATGAATGTTTTCAATGGGAAAACGGTTTGGGGAAAATGACCTTTAAGGTTTTCTGCTGACCTAGGGAAAGTGTGTGTGTGACTGTGTGTTTGTGTGTGTGTGTATGGATGTGTGTCTGTGTGTGCATATGTGAGAGTGGGAGTGGGAGAGAGAGAGTGGAGAGAGGGCATTCACAGTACATTATGTATGAACTGTGAACTGTGACCTAAAAGCATGAAGTGCTCTCCTACTTTTTTCCCCTAAGTGGTAAATCTCTTGCCTTGATGCATTGCCTAACTCTCATTCTGTACAAAATAAACAAACAAAATTAGCTTTTTCGTGATTTCATTATTCTTGATCACCCGGATCAGGCATGTTGGAATAATTTGACCATTCATAGTCTATATGATGTGCTGTTTATTCCAGTTGACAATTTCTTTGCATATGAATTTGCATGTTTACATTACAAGCTTGCATGATGCAGGTTAAGATATTTTCCAGTTCACACCGGAAACCTCTCATGTTGCTTTGCCCTCAAACCACCCCCACAGGGCTGCAGCCCCCAAATTCTGTTCAGAATCTGCTTCCAGAGACAATCAGACAAAAAAGTTAAATATGTGAGGAAAAAAAAACCTACCATTAAACGTTGTGTCTGATTTCTGAACCGTAACTATGACAGCTGATTTTTTTCCAGCATTTTCATCAGGCACGTCATAGTTCACTGTCCCTTTGTGGAAAAAGTAGGGACTAAGGGACCCCAGTCAGTCCGAGGGCACTGCCACACTGGCGGATGGTCAATGTTGCACCCCATCCCCATGATGCAGGTTGCTCCCTCATGTTGCATCACGAATCTCTGTATCCCAGTATAATTACACAGAGCAGCAAATGTGTGGGAGGCAGGGCAGATGTGCCAACATGCCTCATTTACCAAAGAATGATTTAGAGGAGGAAGAATTCCCCTTGGATATCTTCGTATGGTAATAGTGAAGCCGCCAGCCAATACAGTACACGGGAACAGATACACAGCCGCATAAGAGGAGATCCACATAGGGCCGATTGAATAAAGATGCTGACCGCACAACAAATTGGAATTCCTTTGCAAATGAGTAATATATACTAATGAACTGATTAGTGAAAAGTTTTAATACGGTCCCAGGGCAAAGATTGAATTGCACGTACTGTACCGTTTTTGGTGTTTGCGAGACATTAAAGGGACCTGACAGAAACTCCACAGGAGCTGCACCAGATCATCTCAGGACTAAAAGAGAGTGGTTATGTGAGCAGTTATCTCAAATTAAGGTCTGGGAACAGGGTGCAAAGGCATAATTGGAAGCTTGTCGAGTGCCAGTTTTCGTTTTCGACCTCGAATTATCTGCAAAAGGGCCGGGCTGGCCTTGCCGGGCCACACTGGAGAGGTGGGGAAACAGTGGGAGCTTTCACGAGCAAGCGTGACACGGTAATAGTATCGCTCAGCGCACGGGATAATGACAAGCTCTGATGGATGGCGGAGGCCTGCTCTCGTCGTTAGCGTTTCTCCAGAAGTTCTCTCGGCGTGCTCTCCGTTCAGCCTGCGCCGCAGCGCACGTGAGCCCCAGGGGGGGGCCTGGCGGAGGAGCCCATCACAGGGATCTCTGTGCCCGTACACTCGCCTCAAGCTGGGACGGTAAGATGAGAAGAGGTGTGTGTTGCTCTTGGCCGCTGAGCGGCTCTCCATCTCCTCCACCTGTGTGGTGTCACCTGGCAATTGAGCCCTAGCACTGTGGCTGTCTGGTGCTGGGGATTTTCCCATTAGTTTCCTGTTAATCGGAGAGATCGGGTGGGGGGGGCATGTGGCATTATGGGGAGTGATCACAGGGCTTAGTCTCATTTAAGATGAGCTCAGCTCAGAATATCTACATAAAACAATTCTGTCTGTTTACCTGGGAAAGTGCATGCGCAAATCGTCTCGACTTCCAACCCCAGAATCCATTTTCATGTCTAGCTAGGAGGCATTAAAGTATACTTTACAATTCGGCATGCCAAGGAAATTTGATTTGTATGCGTGTATGTGGTGTGGTGCCTACTTCACTGTGCAAATGCCTGAAGCTCTTGCGTTTCATGCCAGCTTAAATAAGTATCTATCATCATGGCAACCTGGCCAGCTTTGTTGGAGAACAATACAAGCCTGACAGGTCCACATACTACACTCCAGTTATTGCAAACTACTAAAACACTAAAGCCCTCGGAGATTCAGGGAAAATGAGAAAATGTTAAACAACGAATTAACTGACAGATAGATTGCTTCTGTCTTGTCCAACTGTGAGAACAATTCATTCTTTATCCATTTCAGGAGAGTGCAATAACTTCAGAGGAAACATTGCTGAACAAAAAAAATATTCACAAACGTTATTTCACTTAAGAAAATACACCTCCCCCCTCAGAGTTAAAAGAATATCACAACAGAGCTACTGCCCTGTCCTTGACTAGGTCTCACTTGTAAAATATAACTTAAATCTCAATGTGACTTTCCTAGTAAAATAAAGGTTTGAATGAATGAATGAAAGCTATAAAATGAGTGTAAAATATGAAGGCAGAGTCTAGCTGAGCCGAGCATGGCTCTCATCACCGTGGGAGTACGACACGGGAAGGATGGGATGGCTGTTCTGCATCTCCCTCCTGACAGCTTTATAGACCTGCTGGGGGAAGTACCATGACTGGCACTCCCCACTCCTCTGCAGGGCTTATCAAAAAGGAGAGATGGAGAGAGGGAGGGAGGGATAAGGGTGAGAGAGAAAGGAAGGGAGAGAGGGAGGGAGAGATGCAGAGAGGGAGGGATAACGGTGAGAGAAAGGGAGGGAGGGGGAGAGATGGAGGGAGGGAAAAAGTATTGGGAGAAAGGGAGACAGAGACTGGGAGTCAGAAAGAGAGGGATGGAGGGGAGGGAGGGAGACAGCAAGGCGGTTGAGGGAGGGAGTATGTGTCGAGAGAGAGAGAGAGAGAGAGAGAGAGAGAGAAACAAAGGGGGAAACGCAGGAGAAGGAAGGAGAGAGAATATCAGAGCCCTGGTGATTAAACCCCTCTGCAGACACATGCACAGACTTAATCAAAGCGACGCCAGTGAGCCACATTTTCACATCACTCTCTGGCTTAGGGCCTGACAGGTTCCTCCAGTGGAGCGGAGCCGGACAGGCAGGGAGGTGCCATAACACATGTGAATGGAGCCTGGGGGAGCACAGCACAGCGCAGCAAAATTAACTGTCATTAGCAGGAGGGCCGACGCCGATCTCACAACCTCTTTGACCAAGCGCGCGCGACTCTCCAATCCCGCTAACCTCCAATCCAGCGATCCTCCAAACGCTCGAGTGTTCCAGTCCTGTTTACCACCCGCCAACCTGCCCCCGAGCTAGCCCCCACACCTCCCTGGTCTGCACACTCCTCGATTCCCTCTGACTTTTAAATCACAGCCTTTGTTTCAATTCTCTCTCCCGAGTGGGATGGAAATCTACTTGTCGATATTGCGTTTATGTGCCCCTTCACTGTTGCTTGTGGTTCCTGAGGACAAAGGGGCTTCATCCTCCACACCGTGCGGTCTGAGCAAACGACATCTACCTTCTCATAAGTAGTGTTACGGTCTTCATGTTCCTTTCCTTTTATACTGTTCCTTGCAGCTGCATTTTCAGGGGGAACAGCAATGGGTGCTTTCAAAATAAAACCTTTGACCTCCCAAAGAAGGCCAACACCAACAAATATCAGGCCTATGTAGCAACAGCCTTTTAACAGTTAAAACAAATGCTATTACTATTAAGGTTTAGATTTGTTCAAAAGGAACAGGTCTTTAAAGTCTTTATTTTATCTGACACATTGCCAATAAGCCTGTGCAGTAGCTGCCATGCACAATTAACACTACAATTTTCACCTGCTGAAAATAGAAAGGAAAAAAGTCTGAATTCAAACCTGCATGCCACAATCCACACCTCTCTCAGAGTGCAGGAAAATAGATTTAAAAATTAAAAACAAACAAGGTCTCATTTGATATGGAGCGCTGTGGCCTGCGTACATGCCCAGGGTAACTCAGTCAGCATTCTGGCACTTTGCAGATTAGGCAGAGGTACAGCGGCGTGTCTCTTGGGCAGAGCGGACCTCCGGCATGGGCACCGCTTCTCAGACTTGGCCGGGCCGACCAAGACTCGCCGTGCATCCGATACGTTCGCCACAGCGGGGCCGGCGCACTCAGAAGTCCCTCTGACTCATGAGTGAGAGCTCATTAAGTTCAGGGATCAACAATGAACAAGAGGCTCCTATAGGCCAAGCCGTCACTCACGGGTCAGTGTAATGAACACCCGGCTACAGGTGCACCGATCCTAGAGCCGCGCTGGACGCAGAAATTTAATTAGTACAGGAGGCAGGAACAGACACGCATTTGGCTTGTCTTCTGTCAGACCCTTCCCTTTCAGGAGGGATGCCACGGCGCGGACCCTGAAAAGCCTGCCGCTGTCCGGAGCCTTATTTTTCATCAGTCATAACCGTAATTATGGACGCGTCATTTATCTGCTTAGCTGACATCCTTTATCCGGGGCGACTTCAAATGCTTGCGATTTTTCGGCATACGCAGCCCGTAAAACCTGGATTTGTTAGCGTTTCGATTTCTGTATTTGCTGGAGCAAATGACGTACATTACTCAAGAGTGAGACGGCAGTATCCCGCGTGGGACTCAAACCCTCGGACCTCAATTTGTGAATCTAGCGCTCTCAGCACTACTCCCCATGGCCCATTTTTCTGTTGGATTGGATCCCATGACACATTAAGAATATTGTGCTAAAACCTCCAATGTGTAGCAACACTGAAATGCAACTGCAGAGCAATACTACTACTGCCAATTTAGCTTTATCTCTGTAGAAGGCTTGTTTACTTTAGTCTCTAAAACTGCCAAATGGCACTGTCCTGTGACAGGATATTTCCCATGGCAGTAGTAACTGGTGGTATACATACTTTGAGAAACCACATTTTCAATTTGCGAACATCAGGTAAGGCATCGCAGGAGTCACGCGAGGGAAAGCCGAACGTGACATTCAGATGACTAATGCACTGACGTCAGAGTCAGAATCATGAGACATGACCTGTTTTGTCACCACGCCCTGCTAATCTCTGCACAATTATTATTGGATCGTTCAGCAGAGTAATGTACACTGCAAACAGAACATTCCGGAACACAAGGGGGTTCCATCGATGACAGAGAAAGAACATTCAGGCAGAGCAGGTTTTACCCTGCTGCATCATAATAGCCAGGGCTAAAGGAGGAATGACACACTACTACAAAGCCAGCAATCTGACCTATAAATACAAGGAAACGCGTCCATCTGGCTGTCCTCCATCTTCTTCTTTTTTTTTTTTACAATTCCAGTAAATGATTATACACATTTTACTTCCTTCCCTTGAAATGTGCCAGGTATTACCAGGCGCTGAGCCTAACCATTTGGACTTATTGGTTAATTAATGGACCTAAATTACAACTGAAGTGAACCCTGTACTTTTAATGAAGAAAATTGATATTTTCTTTGGATACAGCAATACAATACTCCTTGTTTTCTCAGGAGGAAACTTAAATTTGCCGTAAATAAAATGAGTAAAAGATTTTTATGCTGTACCTTAACTATACTCTGAAGGTAAATACATATGATGTGCAGGTTTGTGAAATGTCTTAGACTCCCTGTCATAAAATAAATAGCGTTTTTGAAGCATAAGCCTCTTTGTGCGATGTTAGCCAAATACAAGGGCCAACATTGTAAATATGGACAATTCCAACGTCTGAAGGAATTTTAAAACAGGACTCGAGAAATGATTCGGAACGCTGTAATTTTTCCTGTACGGGACCCTTGGGAGCAATGTGAACGTACAGCATCTCCAAACATGGGCAGGCCACGATGTATTCATGAAATAAGGCAGGATTGTTTTCAGCGAGTGTGAGAAAAGGAACGATGGCACGGTAAAGAGGAGCCTCACGGTGCGCAGACGCGGCTATTTTTCGCCTCTTCGTCTTTCTAGTACAGCGTGGTCAGGAAACGGGGCCCTGGCTTCAAAGGCTGGGGAAACGGCTTTCCTGAAAACAAGGCAGGCTCCGCTTCGCTCGCCCTCCCTCCCTCCCTCCCTCTGTGGCACCTGACCAGGGTCTCGCCTCCTCTGGCGCAGGATGGAACAGGGTCATCCTGTTTTGACGCTGGGAGAACGCAAACAAAGGGTCACGCTCCCCGAGTGACACCATCCCACCACAGGTACAGGAACGAGCCTCCTGCTGCTAAGGACAGGGGGGTTGGGTGCATTAAGTCTGTGCAGGAATGCTAATATTTAGGCTTCCCTGGTATGGAACGCAAATTACGGTGCGGTGTGAATACCTGTGCCACTACCCAGGTGACCACCTGCCTCCATGGCGTAGGTAAACATAATAATTACCCAGCAGCTGCGTGGCAGCCCATGAGGCGATGAGGAGGGGGAAGAAGGGGGGGGGGGTGTGGGGAAGGAGACGGGCTCTTATTACAGTTTTTTACTGTCTGCTCTTTGCCAGAGCAAGGAGGGGGGAAAAGAAAGATCAAATGAGGATACTGTTTGGTCCGAGGGGAAATGTATTTTCTTCATTGGTATTTCCAGATGGAAAAATATTGGAGTAACAAATACGGTTTGTAATAATGGGCCACTATGTATCAAGGGAGAGAACATCTTTGGGAGCTGTATGACCTCAGCTTACCTGCAAGATCTGCGCTGCACACCAGAGGCAGCTTTACCTCAGAACTGCTGTTATTGTCACACCAGAGGCAGCTTTACCTCAGAACTGCTGTTATTGTTGCAGTCAGCACGGTTTTCCTCTCTCTTGCACAGAGAAGGGTAAGGACAGTGCAATTACATTTTGGAGAGTTATCAAACACAAAGGATAAATATCCTTTCTGTGCCAGAACTGTGAAAAATATCCTTCTACTATCCATATCCCATTATTTTACTGCTTGATTGTGTTTCTATGTTTGATTGTGTGAAAGAGAGGATGAATTAGGAGCAAAATGTGTAACTGCACGCCACGGCATTACCAACCCCCGGCACTCTCCGTAGTGAAAACACTGACTGAGCCACTTTATTATTACATTACATTATTATTTGCTCAGCATATGCCCACATCCAGAGCGACTTAAGGCCAGTTTGGATTTATAAAAACCATCAGCCGACAAAATAACTTTTTTGGAATAAATTTTGTTCAGTCTGAACTACCGTTTTAAAATGTCTGCTGACGATTGCAGAAGTCTCCAAGATTCAACACGTCAAAATTTGAGTCCAGAGTTAAAAGACAAGATGTATCCGCTCAACCAATTCACAACTCAAACAGTCATTTCATTAGTTAACCACTGTTTTGATGTGGCGAGTCTTTTGAAAACTCGCCAGTCTCGCCTCATCTGCTCTCGCAGTTTTGATCTGAATTGTGCTTTCACAGCTTACTTTTTATTTATTTATTTGGCATACTACCCCTCTATACAGCTTGAGGATAAATCGGAAATGCCCCCACCTGGGATTACAGGCCCAGCTTCTTAACCAGGACACAATACTGCCATTGCCCTTTTGGTGCCAGGATGAGACAGGACAAGTTTGTCTAACAGTGTTTTTTCCATTTGTGCACACAGGTTATGCTATCACAAACCACTAACAGAATAGGAAAGCGAAACTAGCAGACAATAAGGACCAAACACTGGTTTCTGTGCAAAACACTGGTTTACATTGGCAACACCGCCCCCTATTGACTGCTTTCTCGCCCCAGCACCCCCCAGCCGCAGCAGCAACAGGCAGCTATGGGGGCCGTTTTAGTGCCAGGGAGCCTTTGCCATGCAGCGGGTCAGTGCCCAAGGCAACGTTTTATGAGGGTTGAACATAAAAAAACTGCTGGAATTCAGCGAGAGACGTCCAGATCCAGTGTGCTGCAGGCTGGAGCGCACAGAGATGGACACAGCTCTCGGGGCTGACGGTCACCGTGTGTGAAACAACCTCTGCTTTATGATAAACACAGCAGGGCTTCATCAGCGCTGAAGGCTACATCTCGCTCAACCAGAGGGGCCACAGCAACACAGACCTGCAAGGAGAGACACTCGTCTCATCTAGGAAGACTTGAGAAGCAGTGTGTGTTACACAAAAAAAAAAGGGGGGGTGGGGGGTGGGGGATAAACCTGCCACATCCAGGCTTTGAATAAATTGCTCCTAAACCACACCAGTCATTTTGACAGCCCGGTGAATAAACACATATGCTGCTCATAACAATTAAACCCAGAGGAAGAAGGAACATTATAAAAAGGAAAAAATATATAGAAACAACATACATGCACCTTCTTTTGCATTTCCTAGAATTGGCTTTAAAAAGAGGAAAACAAAATAACTGCAGGAGGGAGGGAAACGTTACTAGCTATTCGTTTCTGGCAGTTTATTTTCGATTGGATTCAAAGGAATTTCTGCAGACTCCTCAGATGAGCCCTGGAGAAGGCAGTGTTGACATTGTGCAGAGCCCTCCCACTCCCTCCCTCCCTCCCTCCCTCCCTCCCCCCCTACCTGGACCTGGCCCAGTTGGCAAGACTCCTTACCCCCCCCAGCTCCGAACAGCCAGACGGGATGAATCGCTGGATAGAGCGCCGGGTCTCATTCACGTGAAACCTTTAATGTAGCCTGAGAGAAACGTGGCCGTGTTGAAAAGCTCCGGAGATTTACAGGTCCCAGATGTTCCCCAGAGTCTCCCCCTCCCCCCGTCTCCCCATCACTTAGACGCCTTGACGGGATGTCCACTGCCTGTCCGGCCTCCCTATTAAGGGCAGTCACGCAGGCCATTACAAAGGCCTGCCGGGCCTCAGCCCAGTGGCTGTTCATTAGACAACTGCCGCATATACCCTTGTGAAAAGTAATGAAATAGGTTCAAATAAAAGCCATTGTCCAGATCAGAATATATTTTGCAGCATTTCACAATGTATGGGCAAACGTGACAGCGGTTCTCAGATATTGCCATCAGACATATTCTTAAAACAGTATATAGCTGCCAAATATATTTATCATAACATTTTCCCCACATAGAAGTCTTTCATATTGATAATATATTGCAGCATATTCCATTTCTGCAAGGGTGGCAGAGAAAGGTTTATGGGGACGGGTAGGTCCAGATCGGCGTCGGCCTGGAGCAAACACAGGCCACCTGCAGGATGGCCTGCGGGGAAGCCGTAGGAAACGGTTCCGCTCTGTAATCCGACACAGCGCACGGAGGGACGTGCGTCGCTGCTTTGCAACAACACGCAGCCTGCAGCTCCACTCTTAACTCGCTGCAGGCTTTCGCCCAGCAAGTGGAATAATATCACAAAATCAGTGATATCTGCCTGCCGCCCGTTCATTGTGCAAGGACTCCAGTGCCATGCACATCCCTGTTTGGGGCCATTTTACCAGAGTTCTTGTCATAAAGACTGTGAGACCACATGTAGAGGAAAAAAAACGAAAACAACAAGCTAACGCTCAACCTTAGCTCAGTCTAAAAGTGTAAACACAAAACCTTGACTTTTGGAAAGAAAAAAAAAAAAAAAAAATTAAAGAAAAGAAAAGAAAATCTGCCTGCTGTTGAGTGTTAGAAACGGCCCATGTGAACACTGACAGCTTATCTGCAGGAGAGTAACACAGAAGTTCAACAGAGTCCCAGCTCCTCGCTATCTCCCATCGTTCTTTGATAACCGAAGACTTGGCTCCGTTAGTGGTACGGGTAGGGCAATCAGTGCTATCCCCCTTTATCCCACCACTGAATGGAAAAGGCACTGGGCTTTTCATCGTTGTTGATAAGGCATTGGCAAGCAATGTCGCAATATCATCTAAAGACTTTAATGTCTATCTGCGTGACTGCGGCTGGAACAAGAAGGGTTTTTAGTGGAATATCACAAGTTCCAGATTTAATCTCATAATCGCCGACTTTAATGTCCAAATGCAAGACATATGTGTTTTCAATTCTGCTTCTTAATAATATGCGGAGCATGATATGAGAGACTCTGAGGGCAAGACCCAGACCAAAAAGTTTGTGTGGATTGCGTAGGAGGGGAATTTGCTTTTTGTAGTTGTTTTTGAAGGGAACAGAGTTCACACAACTTCTGGCACAATCAGAGGCCAATTGGCTTGGTATTGTTCCTGTCACTAATGGAGACATTCAAACAAAAACAAAACACTGGCCTTTGATTCATTAACCAAACTTGTCCATCCTCTGGTGTAGCTGTATAACGCATACTGCATTTGATCTTTTTTATTACTTCTACTCAGATTACCAAACAGATAAGTATTCGCCAGAAAAACCCCATTCATTTAGCGCATGCCTTCAAAAGACAAAAATAAAAGCTACGTATCAAGGCTTGAATTTTAGCCATGACAAGAATCTTGCAGGACATTCAGCTGAGATTCAGAAATCAAAGAGAGAGTGTGGTGTGCAAAGGGTATGCTCCTAGTTCTCATTTCGGCGATTTATGAACCCCACTTTATTCTGGAGAAGACGGCACATATAACAAAGCACCTCCCCCTTCTGCATTGCATTTCCCTGCGAAGGTGCAGGTCAAATAGGTTGGATTGTTTCTTCAATAGCTGCCTCACATTCCTGCTTTGCCTTTAATGGCAGGGCCAAGCTTTTTTTTTTTTTGCATCAGAAATACATTTTTTTCTTCTTAAAGAATAGACTTCACTAGTTCCTGGCACAACATACAATTATCCAAATTATTATTACAGCTGAAAAATCAAAGAACAATCAGGAGCCTTAAAAAAAAAACTCTTTGTAAGAAGATCTACCCTAGGGATACACACGGCAGACATGTCAAAACTTTTGATGAAGAAATGTAATATCTGATTTCAATATCTTAATGGGGAGCTATATAAAATTTTCCACTTCCACTATTTAAAAGTGGAAGACAAAACAAACTGTCAGGCTGTCAGTTTAGAAACCACACTTCAGAGGCTTTCATTCTTCGGACACATTAAAATCACTGGGTACGAGCAGCATAGAGGACTGCTTTCTGTTTTATTAAAAAGCAAAAGAGAAGAGAAAGAAACTTGTACAGTACAGTGTTCCAATTCTACCTTTTCTGTGGTTTACATGACGAATGCAGCCTATTATTCCAGCGCAGCAACATCAAGCTGAGGAGGATCGAGGGACCGCAGGGATTAAAATAATTAGAGCAGAAGGACATTCAGTCTGCAGTACAACTATAACATTGCATCTCAGATTATCAGTTGCAAATGGTCTCAATACATCTTTAGTCTATTATGTACAAAATGTAACAATGTGTTAAATATGAGCGATTAGTTATGTAGTGTTACATGATGTCTATAAATCCAGCACAACAGTATCGAGAGAAAGCAGAAGAACAGACGTGAGCATGAAGGTTAAAATATTTAGGGCAAATACAGGATGTAACTAGATATCCGTTACATGACACACTTAGCCAACCAACTGGGAAAATGCACTGAGTTGTTGTTAATGCACTGGGGGGTCTTGCCACACACTTACCAGCCAGGGGTGTCAAGTCAAACTCAAGTCCTGGAGGGCCACAATCAATTTGACCTTTAGCCAATCAATGACTTAAATGAATCACTTAAGCACTGAAACACCAACAGACAAACAGCCCTGACACCCCTGACCTTTAGCCATTTCAAAACCCAGGGAAGATCAGCACATCCAATCAGCCATACACAGTACGTATACCACGATGGGGGAGGGGGCGGGGAGAACTAACTTTCTCATGCTGTTAATGTTAAATCCATAATAGTGACAATGTATTTGCAACCCAATATTAAGAAGAAGAAGAAGAACCTTTAACACCGTTTCGTTAAATAAATGTCAGGTGAACAGATGAAGGCACTTTGGCTCAGTCCATTGCTACTTTTAACACTGCGCTCTCCTGAGATGTGAAAGTGGGAAGGTTCCCGGAGTCTCAGAGTGAGCCCCTCTGTCCCGGGCTGCCTCCCTCCCCGCTCCCCCCTGCGTTCGGTTTACACAAGTGTGGGAATCGGGGTCCCAGCCTGCGTCCACAGCCATGCTGCGTCTCTCTCCCTCTCGCTCTCACGTGCAGCAGAGCGCATCTCCCCTCTCATTTTGCAACAGACACCAGTTCCCCCCCGTGTTGTGACTGCGCCCGCGATGAGAGGGATTTGACTAAAGAAACAGCCACCGGAGAGCCCTGGGCTCCACGCTGCCACACGGGAGCGGAGCCCGGGGTGTTTCTGGGATATCCCACGGCTCGGGCGCGGGCCCCTGCTCCCCTGTGTGGCGTCGTGACCGTCCGACAAAGAGCCACCGACACTGGCAGATTACCCTGAAACAACAGCCAGGAGGGTGAGAGCCAGGGGTGGTGGTTTTTGGGTGATCCCTCTTGGTTTGTGCAGATTTGCAGGGTGAGCGTGTGACCGGACGTTTTCTCATTGTTCCTCCGATGGGAAAACAAGACGCGCTGCGGCAGCGTCAGTGTGGCAGCGTCTCCACAGGACTGGCATATTTGGTTTGTCATTGTGGACCAGCCTGCATGGTGTGGTAGTCGAGGCAGAGGTTTTTGCAACGGGTACATTTTTAAATCAAGGGCACAATTTATTCTTGCGCAACTAAGCCCTGCACAATGGCAAATGCGTTCATAGCAACCTTTAAATGCCAGTCTTGTTTGCATTCAAAGATTTTTTTTAAATGTTCAACATAAACATGGTTATACCAGTCCTGTACTGTATGAACAGAAAGGGAACTGGAGTAATGAGTAAGGCGCTTGGGCAGTCTGTCCACAGTACTGGATGTGAATATTGAATTTCTAGTACTGGGCAGGAATTTTTTTTAATTTTTAAAAAATAAAAAAAGAGAGTGAAATAATCCTCAGTTAGCCTATACATGCAAGACCAGAACCCACCACTGAATTACCAAACTCACCAAATGACCAAATCTCTTCATTCTGACAACCAACAGGACCCCAGCACAGTGCTCAATCTCCACATTGTGCCTGCTGCATCCCCCAGCTGCTGGGGAGAACAACCTTTTACATATACATTAAAAGGAATAGATTAATGAATAACGAATGCCCCATAAGGAAGAGATGGGGGCGGGATTTGAAGTGCCGGCCCAGATCGTCTGGACTTCCTGAACCTTTCGGTATGCTGGCCAATCAGGGAGGCCGTTTCACATAGACCCCTACAATGACAGTCCATCTGAGTGGAAAATCCCTGCACAATGGCACAGCGCTGGCTTTTACACAGCCTTTCCGCCCCACTGGGGCTGCAGGGGAGAGCTCGCTCGCCGCTCAGGTTTTCAGCCTCCGTCCGCGTTTGTGTTTCTCTTCATTATCGGACCGGCCCATCCCTGCCCTGTCGGGGGGGTCTGATCAGGCTGCAAGTCTGTCTAGTACTGGTAACTCCCTTCTTTTTCTTTTTTTTTCATCAATGCCTATCAAGCACACCAGGAGCACTGCAGCTGAAGCACATGCAGTCTTCCAATGCACTCGTCTGTGAGCCAGTGGCCATTTTACACCCTAAAGCACACACACTACTACAGGAGAGAGCTAGCACTGATCGGGGAGGTGCATTGCTCACCCTGGGTCTGGCAGGACGGAGCCAATCATGTCGGCGAATGACATAGCCAAAGCTGTGGTTCAAAGCTTAAACTGCCAGGCTCAGCCTGCCCTTGTGGGAATAGTCTTTACTGACTGAGCCCCAATACTTGCTCCTTCTTAAAAATAAAGGTCACGGTCCTTGTCGGTGTTAAGTAGAGTGTTACCATTCATTAATTTATTTTACTGTACACCACAATACCAAATACACTGTGACACTGAGGCTCACAGCCTCCAATTATTTATTCATCAACTTATTAGCTAAGTTCAACTGCTACTATATGCTTCAAGAGATCATGTTTGTTTGAAACACTGAACTGAAAAAAATTATATATATAAAATATAAATTATGTATTATTATATATCATTTATATTTTATCATTATAAATATTTGCTGAAAAAAAATAAAGATAAAATATAAATTATGTAGAAATGTCTATAATTTAAATTTTATCAAAACAAATAGATGAAAATAAAATAGTTATTTGCCGAACATGGGAGGTCAGTGGAGGTGCACCAGGAGACACTCGTACTGCCACAAAGCATTTCCCAGATTTACTCGAAGGCAATTGCATTTGTATTTGAGTAGATATGACAGTTCTACAATACAAGGTCCATCAGACAATTGTGCATGTTTAGGATAGACAGATGTGGTACCAGCATGGGGTGGCAACTGTTAAGGCACAACGGCCTCTTGACACTGCGGTAGCATGAATACACCATGTACCAGTGGGTTTATATCATGCATCAAGCCTTCCAGAATAAGTCGAAGTGAGAGTCCTTGCTGTGTGTGTGTGTCTCTCTCTCTCCCTCTCTCTCTCTGAGTCCCACCCCTCTATCCTACGAGGCCTGACTATGCACAGACCTGGGGCAGTGTGCTTCTGGTCAGCAGATGTTTTAAGACCGGTCTTGTCCACAGAGGCCACATTGCTGAACACCAGGCCAATGAGGGCCCCCCGAAGCTCGCCCCTCCCCCCCATATCTCATGTTTGCACAGCGTTATGTGTAAGTAAGGTGCCTACAACAGAAACACTGCCCGAAATGACGCAGGGCCCAGGACTTAAAGTGCGGTTACGGCAGAATGAACAGCACATGGCGTGGCCAGCTTTCTGCCTCTTTGTCTGTCAGCCAGATCTGGAATTAGAGGCACTTTGTTTAAATATTAATAAGCATCATGCTTTGACAGTAAAATGATCGCTCATTGTAAATTGTAACAGCCCCCTAGTGCTGTCGTGCAGATCGCTTACTTTAGCTGTGCTGCTGATCCGCTCTCCTCCCCCCTAGCATCCTGCAGATCAGAAACTAAAAGAAACCCCTTGCATAGGAAACATAGTCCTGAGTTGTTGTTGAGAATTGTTGCCACGTTACTAAAAATGTAAATAATTAAATGTTCGTGTGCATTATTAATGAGAGGGGACAGTCTGAGACTGTCAGGTTAGTTCATTTGGAATGGATAGGATTTTATATATCTAGCTAGAAAGCATACATTTTTCAATAAACTAGATTGATAGAGTATTGTGTGTGAAGCTTGTTTAAACACCTTGGACTTTGGCTACCTTTGAGGAATAGACAGCACCTGGAGTGCTCCATATACAATTTTAAAAGGTAAGAAAAATATCCTTGCAATTATTGGGGGATGGATTGTCCATTGTCCAAATGCTTCCTTGTGTATTTTTGTCCCCTCTTCTTCAAATAAAGTTACCCAATTCGGCTCATAAAGTGAAGTTGTAGTAAACTTTTTTTTCCCCCATTGGGGAACACATTCTTCCCTTTCAAATGTACATAAATAAAAAGTTCAATTCTATTATAGACAATTTTCCAAAATGATTCACTTTCCACCACCGTCAAACGTTAACGAACACCATTTTCCCCCTGAAACCCACAAAACACCTGCCAGTTAATGAAAGTTGATTGAAGTTTGTCACAAGGTCTCATTGGTTGATCGGTGAAAACCCAGCTCTCCTCTCTCTCGGGCCTGATTGGAGACGTAAGCTGGCTTTCAGAGCTTTAAGTTACAGTGACACGGCAGCTGAGAACCAGAAGCCTCTTCCCCTTTTTCTCTCTGTGTAATTCAATCCTGACCCTCGACTTGTGAACAGACCTGTAACACTAGCTCTCCCACCAACGGTGCCCAACAAACATGCAGCAGCAGCAGCAGCAGCAGCAGCAGCAGCAGCTATAATGGATGGCTGGAAAAATATGCAAGCCTGGGACTCGACGGCTCTTTTCCATACGGCTACATGCCATATGGCCGCCAGGACGCAACGTGGTAATTGATGGTATCTGTCGGTGGACCCCAGTCCGGCAACACACAGGGTCCACGGGCGCAGGCTAGTGTTTCACCTCTCCTTCCCATTCATCCACCTCGGCCCATTAACTCGCAGAGTTAACCCTTCTCCCCCACTGTCCGGCACCCTGCCATTGTTCCAGCGCAGACTCGTATAGGCCCCCCTCCGTTTCTCCACCCACCCACCCCTCTTCACCAGCATGAGGTTCAAAGCCACCACCTGCCAGCCCCCTCCACTTTTAACCCCCCAGTGTGGGTGCTGCAACCCAGATGGCAAACGGGGCGAATCGTCGCTGCCAGATTAACTCTGACAACACGAGCACCCCCCGCTCCCCATGCTCCCCGCACGTTGCCGCTGCGCCGCCTACCCACTTGGAGATGCCACGGTCCTTAAGATCCGATCCGAGCATCAAAGCGCTGTAGCATGGAGGCTGTAACGTGGCACTGTACAGGACGCTTCACTTCAGTTACACTGTGGCGTGCATCATGTGACCAGTCAAACGTTCTCAGCAAAACTCTGCAAAGTTCATTTCATATGAAGATGACTACTACTACAACTACTACTGCGTAGTTGTTTTAAAAAAAGAAAAGAAAAAAGCGTGCAGCACTTTTGCGGCCCGAGTTCCTCAAAATTGCGTTTCAGAAATAGCCACCAGGCAACCGAGCCTTCAGTGTGGGTTCCATTTCAAATATAGACTGAACCATAAAAACCTGCATGCGTGACGAGGACTGCTTCATTTGAGCAGCGGGAAAGGTGACAACACTCCAAGGCTATTGCGCATCACTCAGAAGTTTAGGAAAGAGTAAAGAGTCACACGATTCGTCTAGAAGATGGGTGTGCTTTCCCAAATTAAATAGCAGTGGGTGCTAAACCACAAAAAAATTGTCACAAAAAAGTCAATCTGTCTCAAAAAAAAAAAAAGAGGGAAGAGGGTGGGCACAACCTATGAATTTATGATTTTCAAGGCTTTATTTCTGGTGCAATGGCCAGGGCTGCTTTGGGTTATAGGGCTCATTTTGCAAGGTGGAAGTAGACACATTTTCAAGGACCGATAACACACAGACGCAGGATCCGATATGCAGGAGCCCACCGCACAGCTGGCACACGCTAGATAGATGCAACTGTGAATGTTTTAAGGCAGCAGGCTGATACTGACACCCAGGTTGTGTTGTGGGGAAGCTGAATCATTCCGCTTTTGTTTGAGTGGACAGACAGTGGGCCGTTTCCATATGGCAGTCTGTCTGTACATTAGAGGCATTTCAGTTCCTCCGCCGGCCAAACAAAGATGAAGGGGTGAGCGCTCTGCCTTGTGTGGCGTGACAGGGTGCCGTGGTGATGACAGCGGGCGACCCTCACAATGGCTCCCACTGTACACCTGGCCCCGTCGCAGAGTTTTCGCGGCCTTTCGCTTTTCGCCCCCGGCCTGCTCAAACTGGTCTGAGCAAGGCTCAGACGAACGAGCGGGCGAATGTCTGTGGGTACGCCAGCCGAGGTGCGAGGACGAGGAGGGGGGGCGAGAGCAAGGAGGTGGGGGAGGAGGAGGTTGAGGGGTGGGAGAGAGGGCACAGCGATATGATCTCAATAGATCACACACTCCCCTGCGATTCAGAGGGCCATGGAGAAGTCAGGGGAGCGTCTGCTGCCAAACACCCCGGCGGACCCCTTTTGTTTTTGCTCTGTTTGCAGTGATCCGCGCCGCGGCGCACCGCGCTGTTTGCTCGCGGGGAAGGGGAGAAGCCGAGGAGGCTCTCGATTTGTTTAACGTCTCTCCCCCATTCAGCCCTGCAGGCTTTGACAAATGAAGACAATAAGAAGGCAGCCATGGCAGAGGCTCAATTAACCACTGGTGAGCGGAGAGGGCCGTGGGGGGACGTCTTTGGCCCCTTTCGCTCCAAGCGAAAAGAGGAAAATACTTCTGAGACTAATTTCCCTCCGGCCAGCAGACTCCTCGCCCCCAGCCCCTGTGAGTTTTCACAGCAACGAACATGGAGGGTTTGGAGCCCACTTTTGGCAATGCGAAAGCCTAATGTCTCACAACAAGCTACTGGTTGTTCTTTGCAACACATCGGCTAAAAGCACATCAACAATGCCTCCAACTGAACAATATTTCCCGTGACTGAATAAAATGTTAAAAAACCCTCTGTAACCCATGTGCGGTCTTGAATGTGTGACGGACACCAAAGACGTGTTATGTGAGGACGCAGCCTGTTTGTACTGAAGTAAAACACAGAACCTGCAGGCCCAGGAGAGACAGAGACAGAGACAGAGACAGACACAGAGAGAGAGAGAGAGAGAGAGAGAGAGCTGTGGCTCTGGTGATATCCATCCCCAGTGACAGTCATTTGTGTACCTTGCACTTGGGACACCAGCTAGAGTCAGCCATTCAAATTCAAATAAAACAGGAACAGGACAATGGCCACGATTCTCTCGGAGCAATTTGTAAACGACTCCTCCGGTCTCCATCCCTAGACGCTCTGACTGCGATTCCCGCGTGCTGAAGCATTGACCTCTGTCAGCCGTCCAAGAGGGAATAAAAAAAAATAAAAAAACAGTACAAAAAAAAGTGGGTGCCTAGCGACCGGGCGATTGCCAGTGAAATCAGTCAGTCCTGACAGCCACTGAATTGACTGTTAGTTTACTCGACGCTTCCTCTGGCTGAGACAGAGGCCAGAAGGGGGGGGTTGGGGGGGCAAAAAGGAGAAAAGTTTAGTTCTCTTTCATAGGTCTGAAAAAGAAGTGTGCTGTTCACTAAACTCTGGTGACACTGAATAACCACAGTTAAGCACACAGTGCCTGCCGAAATCAATGTGTGCTGAAACTACGGTACTCGTGAAGAATTGCACATATTGGAATTTTAAGCAGGCCGAGGTCAACAGAATATTTTAATAGAAAACATGCAACAGCTTGAATTATTTCCTACTCACCGAAATGGTAACAAGGAGAGCTTTTTTTAGAGTAGACTCTAAACTGTTTCCAAGCACACAGCACAAGATGGATATGCTCAGACGGATGCGGCACGTTAGACTTTTCTGCTTCCTATCTGCTATAACTTTACTATTTAAAGCTTTGTTTAGAGTAATATACACTCAGTAATATAACCAAACAGTAATTTAAAAATGTAACCAAACACAGTATCAACTATGCAATCTTTTAACCAGGACTTGTTTAAAGAAATCAGATAGTGAAAGCATTTTAGTGTTTACATGTGAGATTAAAACAGTCATGTGTCCCAAGAGAGACATTCCAATTTCAAATGGGGAATATCTTATTTAAGGGTCATTTGAGGAGACAGCTGTAAACTGTGTAAGTCACTCTGGATCAAATCATAAAAATAAATAGAAAAGAAAAATAATAGTTGGGAAAACCTCCTGCTCCTCTGAATCTTTCAACTTTTTCAAATCAAATTTTTTTTTTTTTTTTTAAAGATGACCACGATTGTACACAGTGTGCTGCATGAAGACATTCACAGGAAGCTCTCGGGGGGGGGTACAGGAAAGTGAAACTAAAGCACAAACAGCAGAGGAGGAACGTAAACATGAACCTCAACATTCATGGCAGCTGCTCAAGGAAATGGCTGTTCTTACCCATTTCTGGTACATACGGTGCAGTACTGTGCGTGTATGTGCTTTTTGTTTGCAGGGGGTCCTGGGGCATCCAGTCAGGAGACCGCCGCTTCACCCAAGGGGATCTCTCTCAAGCCCTCAAGCCCTTCGTCAATCCGCTACTTGTAAAGCATCTAGGTCAGCATCAGGGAAGTGGCCTGAAGATGCTTAAAAACACTGATCGAGAGAGGGGACTGCAGACCAACAGGCTCCGGGTGTGGTAGCCAAGTCCAATAGGTGATACAGTAGGGAGGCTCATGCTTTTTAAATAAAGCAGAAACAAGGCAAACTAATCAAACTCATGGCCGCATCCATTTAATGCATTTTCCCATAGACACACAAACATACTGGCAATACTGCACACAGAAGTGCAGCACAAACCAAAGCACTCCGAAGGCCATGGCACACAATCCAGCAATGCTCTTCCACATTAATGTCTACGTCAGGCAACTTAAAATGCTGAGGGCCAATCCAAGTTCACTGTAGCCCTGTGGGTATTGAGACTTGTTTTGTACTTTGTTCCGTCATGAATTATCTCGAAGCCTTTTGAAAATCATGTCAAATGGACACTGCGAGGCTCCTTGTTTTGTTCAAACAAGTTCCTTAAAAACGCTTACTGCGTAGTGTCCAGGTCTGGCTGACGAGCTCGTTGATTGGACCAAACACAAAGCAGGACCTATGTCAGCAGCACAAGAAGCAGGTACAGGATGCAAACTCGCTGGGTAGCGCAACGATTGGTATTTTGGAACAGGATGTTTATGCCAAGGTCGCATTCTTATATATATACTTTTTAAAAGCTTGCAATAAGTTGGTGGAACAGGGGCTGGATGTAGGTCATAGTAGTATTTTACTAATATTTTACTACTTACTATTACCAGAAACTTTGGTTTTCACACAATTTCACACACCTGCAATACCAGAATGCTTGATTGGGTGTGAGTATAAAAAAACTTTTTCAAAAGAAGAAAAACGTAAGAAGTAATCTTGATATATTTGTTCTACAAATGTTTTTATGCTATATTTGCGAAGATAGGACGTATACGAGCACACAAACAGCACGTGTCATCTGCCAAGTAACTCCCTCCCCTCATGAAGCAATCATTCAGTTGTGCTAATGTTGTCCTCTAGTCACAAGGTAGCCAATATTTAGGCAGATAACTGGGATAATAGCAGTGTCACAACCTTGTGGGACGGGTCCCAGTTCAGGCGAAACATTTTCGAAATATGGTGACCGAAGAGCAAACAGCTCTATTGTATCCTCCATTGTATTGTGGAATACACGCTGGCTGTAAAAGATCTTACAGATAACAAGCCACAGCAGGAGGGAAAAGTGACTGCCCATTTCATCACTCCGGTCACATCAGATTCTATTTTATAGTGCGTTACACGTTTACAACAGGCAAAATGGCTATGCTGGACACAGTTCCACTTATTTTGCTCTTTTAGTTTCACATATTTTTAGTGAATTTTAGATTTTTAGATTTTAATCAACAAGAATGGGATGGCAAAATCACATGACACTCTGGATAGAGTATTGGTAATGCTTAACTAGTGTCTGTGCGTGTGGCAGTGTCATGGGGCCAGGCTTCTCAGTCTCACGTCACAGAGAGTGAGTGAGAGAAAGAGAGTGAGAGAAAGATTGGAGATGAAAACGTATGCTTATAAAATTAAATAATAATGAACAATATTGGATCATTTGGGGATTAAAAAAAACCCTACATTCATGCACAAATTGCTGCTCACGTAACACTAAAAGACAACACAGCTTGAGTACTGAGCCAATGCGAGAGAGTGTTGTTTATCGCAGTAGTAAAACAGCACTCCTGCAGCCTGCTTCCCCAGGGAGGGGGGGCTTTCCCTTCCCTTCTTCTCGGAATCACCTCAACAACCCTCCGGCCCAACTCCTTTCACACAGTGTTCATATTAACGTCTCCCGCCCCTCGCACTCGTCGAGGACTATACATGTTTGCGTCTTGTACAGTACTGGTGTTTGTTTGCGTGCGTGCGTATGTGCTGCTAGCAACGCTGATGATCTCATCCACTTAATCCACAAAGCTTTGTAAACAAAATGTACTTCTCACCAGCTTAGTCTCTGCTTTGCACAGGGCGGTCTGAACTGAGGAATTTGGTTGTTCGTTACACAAGAAATTAGATGGTACCGCAAAGGGCCGCATCAAAAATAGCCTGGTGGTGTTAACACCGAAGGTGCATGGGCTGGGCCATTTAAGAGCTGTGTAGAAGAAAGCATTCGTTTCGGGGGACACTCCAGGGAGACTAGTGTTTTGGAAGAGGACATTAACTTCGGGTGCTTTGAGGCCCTGTACGAAAACTGCAGCATGCAGAGTTTTTAAGACCCGAGTCATGTTCAGAAGCTCGAGAGGACAGAAGATTTTGAAGTTACTACATCAAAGGGAGCCTTCGGCAACAATCTTCCCTTTGAAATTACAAAAGATGTGGCAAGAAGACAAAAAAAAGTCAAAACACAAGACTTCAGAGTCAGGTTTGAAAGTCTAACCATAAACTAACCGGTTAAACTTCACAGTGCAGAAGTACAGCGTCGATATCGAGAGAGACGCAGCACTGGGGAGGCCACCTGCATTGGCAGTAACTGACACAACAAACGACAACTTTACAAACACTGTTTTTTGATATTATTTTTGTGATAAAGGAAGTTGGTAACTGAAAGCCACAGCACACAGCAGTGGAGCCTCTGTGCTGTGTGATGTCACAGCGTGACCTCCAAAAGCACGGGGACAAAACGTGCCAGATCTGCGGTTTGCACTTCCTCAACACAGGTGCTGCAGCTACATTCATTTCTTCTGTTTTTTGTTTTTGTACATCTCCCATGTGGTTGTATGCTGTTGATGAGAGAGTATCAAAAACAAACTTGATGTCTTTAACTCTTCAGTCTGTACCATCTGTCCTCTCGTCACTATCTGTAATCCACTTCAGCAGACCAGAATGCTTGTGAAATGTAGCATTACCACAATTCCCAATTCAACTGCTAATGTCTTCAGCTCGATGTTGAATATACTTATGCTAAAATGTAGTTTAATCAAGTTGCCCTCTGCAGCCGTGTTTTGAAACCCGACTGCGCCAACCCGGCTCTGGCCAGGAGCCCCAATCGGGGGCGGCGATTGGCCGCCCGCCCCAGGGGAAGGGGGGAGGAAGAGCCAGCATGAGCTTGCCGAGGAGCGCAAAGGGCTTGCGTGTAAAGTAGGTGGGCAAGTTCCGCCTTGGAGGAGGCGGATCATTGCCGGCCTCGGGGTACTAGCTTGACCTGGAGGAAGGACGGGCGGTGAGTTCGTGGGGGAGAGCAAAGAAATACAGGGGGGCGAATGTGTTTAATTTAAAAATACCATTTGGGAAAGGATTCTCATGGACAGCACAGGTAAAGCAGAAGTAAAAAGAAAAATAATAATTTACTAATTAAACTTTCAAACCCCCCCCACTCCCTCCCCAACCACCTTTTTTTCAAACTCCTTTCAAAAAGTAGATGCGCATCTGATCTCATTGGCACAAACGACGCTCATGGTCCCCACACCTTGTGGTAACACTGAGTAATGAATGGAATTAAAACACGCCAGCCACGTGGTTGAGCTTGCAGTCTCTTCAGGGAAGCAACCCCCCTGCTCTGCATCTCTGAGTTCAACTGAAGGTCTATGTAATTTATGGTGAACCTCTAACCTTTAAGCTGCCACATTACAAAGAATAAAAGGGATAATCAAACACAAGCTACAGGTATAGACAATAAAAATCTGAATTTATTGAAGTGTATGTTTTCTGAACCTACACGCAGCCCACAGTAACAGCCTTTGACAAAACATTTCATATGGTGCATTTTCAAAAGTGATGCACTGATGCTGCTAATATTTATCCCCATAACAATGCAATGTAGGCATAAATATCTAATCAAGGAAACCTTAGCAGGCTTCCAGATATGAGATGGCTCTTTTGTTTAATGGGAGTTAAAACGTCTTGTTTTAGACTCTTGTTCTATTTTTTTGCATGCCACTTCCGATGGAATAATTTACAGCCCCACCTTCTCAGAGTGATTTTTTTTCAGCACCTCTTTCCGAAAGAGACAAAAAGCACACTTGAGAGCGCTTGAGGCTTGGAAGGACCTTCGTCTGGCCAGAACCTGGGAGCCACCCAAAGATAACACACCTCCGAGAGTTGGGAGTTTGTCTCAGTACAAACCTTTTTAGGGTTTAAGTTTTTAGGATTCAGCTTATTTTTATTTATCCCCCACTCTTAAACACAGGCACTTTGCGTATATCTTAGCATGAAGTGTTTTTCCTTTTGCATCCCCTTCCGTGCAATACATTTAATCAAATCAAATTCCACAATTACTCACTCACAAGCCATGGCGCAGTCCTAAAAAAAGAAGAAAAAAAACCCCAGTCCCTATACATTTATTGCGAAACTGAATGGTTAGTCATCTTTTCCATATACCAGATGTTGAAACTCTAATCTATAAAAAATTCTAACATTTTGAAAAACAACTTTAATCGGTACAGTACCTCACATTGCATGATTATATAAATTAGAAGCAGCAACAATGAGGTGCTGTGGTGCTTAGTGTGGTGGTACACTTCTTAAGCATGGCACTAGGATTGAACCACAACTGCTTCAGTATATCCTTAGCTGTACAAATGTGCAATGGATATTTGTCCGATGCGCTTCGGCCATATATTCCGGCACGTGCCCTCCGGTCGCAGGATGCGGGGTTATTAGTTGTCCCGCCCGTGGCCAAAAAACCGGTTGGAGGTAGGGTATTCTATTTTAGAGCTCCTTTTCTATGGAATAGCCTCCCCATCTCTATTAGGGAGGCTGATTCCACTAATGTTTTTAAATCCAGACTCAAAACATACTTATTCACTAAATTTTATGGCTGAGTTTGGTGCACATATGCACACGCACACACATACATACACATACACAGTTTTTAAAATTATATTAATTTGAATAAATTTTAGTTTTGCTTTGTTTTCAGTTTTTCTTTTCTTTTGCTTTTCTGTTAAGCACTTTGAGACCGCTCTGCGATGAAAAGTGCTATATAAATGAGGGTTATTATTATTATCATCATTATTATTATTATATGGCAATTGAAGTCACCGTGAATAAATCTGCTAAACAAAAGAACAAGAATAATAAAACCTACTCAAAAAAAGAACTCTGAACTAAAGCAGATAGGAAGGTTTGCCTGTCCACTTCCCCCATGAGCCGGGTGGAACCCATGATGGATATGTCTGAGAGTTTTTTTTTGTTAATAACGGATTCAATAACTGTTTTATCATCTCTTGTGCAGTGCGTTTTCACTCAGTTTCAGTTCCCGAGAAAAGCTGCGAGGTGAGTGTACACGTTTTGTGGCTTTGAGAGCTAGCTATAGGGGGCTCATCATGTGCTGACACAGCGCTCAGCAAACAGGGAGAATCAGGCTCGTTAAAGGAGAGGCCGAAGCTGCCGTAGGGGCGGGGGCGGCGGTGGTTTCGCGGCTGAGCCGGCAGGTGCGGGAGCCTCCGGAGGTCTCGGGCGGGCGGAGACGAGCGCTGCAGCTGACGTTTGCCACAGACCCTTTGCTCCTCCCACCGGGGGCCCAGCTGTGGCCTTCGCCGACCATCAAACGGCAAAAGGTCTTCACGGTCCGGCGGCGCCGGCGCACCGACGTCTCCTGGCCGTTTCTCAGCGTCTCCGGGACTCAGATGAAAGGGCCGGTGTAGGGGAGTCCGGGCGGGGACATCGCAGCTGCCAGGCCCGAGCACAGAAGCCCTCCTGTTCAGGCCCTCCTTTTACAGCCCCACCAGGCCCTACTGACAGCCCCTTTGCTTTTTGATCTCAAGGTCCCATCTATGTTGTTTCCCCATTTACTCGAGTGGTTTCGCCCGCAGGCCAGTTCCCCCTCGGATTATAGGCATGGAATTCACAGCACGCACGCGGCTTCCTATGGCTCAGGCCAGTAATGGGTGAATGAGGTGACACCAGAAATGGGCGGAGCTACCATAAGCCACCAGTAACTCGCGAATTTGAACCAACCATTGTGATCCACTGTGAAGAGCAAAATCTTTTGATTGGTTCAAATAAGTCAGTGATTAACAGCTCTTCTGCATTTCTGAACCGTTTCCTGCAGACCTGCCAGCACCTTTCAGTATTGGCAGTGTGCACCGCTCACTCTGCTCTTGCATTGCACTTGACATCGATCACAGATTGCCATGTTTATGCCCTCCCTGCATCCATTTAAGATGTAAATTCATCTCAAATTGGTAGATAGCCTACTGCACTCCGAATGTCAGATCCGCAGACGTTTCCACTGCCCGAGGTGTCTTTTTCCCCCCAGTTTGTGTGAGATAGTGGTACAGAAGATCTCTGCTACAGCTCTACAGAGATCTTCTCTCATCCTGCAGCTGTGCTGTCGCTCTTTATTATTACTTTGTCTAAAAATAAAATCTGGGTTAAAATATTGCACCAAATTCACTTCCCCAAACAAAACAGAATTATTCTGCAAACCGCTGTTTCTGCACTTCACAGTGGTTACAAGACATAGAATGGTGGCTGGTCAAACACAAAGCCCAAGATCCCACTCCCTTCTTCATGTGAAATTTAGATTCTGCTGCACTGATGAAACACAGGACTCACAGAAGAGGGGCTTTTGTCCAGGACAGTTTAGGTCAATTAAATCAGAAAACAAATAAATGTCAACCGATTCCAGCAACAACAGCACAACGTTTGTCTGTTGTGCCCGAGGTGAAAGAAAGTGCATTCGGACAATCATAGCTCTGTTTGCCTGACTCAGTCTACATGACTATTTATCTACAATATTGAGTCGAAATAAAATCATAAAACTTCATAAAGAGAACACAGACCATCTCTCAGAAAGAAACACCACAGGATGGATCATCTTACTGTAAGTGGCTTCATCCATTACCATTTCACTGTAGAACTATAATAATTACCCCAATCACAATTGGCTGTGTGTGTGTCTGTGCGCGTGCGTGCGTGCAAATATGTGCGCGTGCACGTGTGCGTGTGTGTGTGTGTTTGTGGGAAGTGGGTTGTCTCCAAGCTCAACCGCATGAGATCTCTCACAAATCTGTCTTTCTGGAACGAGTGTTTACACGACCACCCCCATACAAGGCTGGAGGAAAAAAATCTTTCTGCTAAGAAGTTAACTTACTGAAATCAGCAGTATTGTGAGTTCACTTCAATACCAGAAAATTGAAGAAGAAATTGAAAGAAGACCACCAACTCGTCGCCTCTGTTCTGCTTTGTTCCAGCTTCGCAGGCTGGATTTACCAACTTTCACAGTAGCATTGAAGCCGCCTTTTATAAAATAAAAACAAGCTCACAGAGAAGCAGCTTTGTCATTTTTGTGAGGCTTCAGCTTAAATATAAAGCCTTTAGTGATCTGTGCCTTTCTATGGTCTCTTTGTGCCTCCTCTAAGCACTCGGACAAAGCTGTGCGAGGGAAGATGATATAAATTAACCTGATCTGCCTTCAGTTGAAATACCCAGTCCAAAAACACCTTCGGAAGACAGGATGCTCCAAACTCTCCTTTCAAAAGCATGATTTTAGGGGGCAATAAACTTCTGGAATCCATTGCTTGAGAAATCACCACAAAAAAGTTTTTATCTTGCCATTTTGACAGCGGTAGGCAGCATGTGCTGTTTTTAAAAAAAATATATATATTTGTACTACTAAAGAGCAGTTTTTTGGACAAGGCTAAGTCATTTTCATTTTAATTCAATTATATATAAATGTTCACCCATTAATTCTGATTACTTATGTACGTATGAATGCTCTTAAGAGTAGGAGCAGGGTAGGAGTCAATGTTATGTTCCAACAATGACCCCTGATCTTTTTTGCGCACATCATCTGAAATGAAATACTGTCAGACGACCAGTTGTGTAGCAAGGAGAAGCTGAAAATCACAACTGACCCACATCCTGTTCCTCTAACACAAAGCCTCTTCCACTGAACATCACAACATCGGGCAGCTTTAAAGAAGGAGAACAACAAGAACAACATACGTGACACCTACGACACAATAAGGAAACGGCAGCGAAGACAAACGAGTAGTAGCATCATCAAATGATCCACTTCTCATGAAGCTCAACACTGAGGACACGCCTTCATTAACATTCTGCAGGTCTTGTTTGGCATGCATATGCCTGGCCACTCGTATGCAGTCTAGTTTTCCATCATTTGAGTGATCAGACTAATGCATGCTTTGAGGAGAGCATTGCTAAATCACCAAAGAGGAAACAGTTGTTCCCACTTGAATGTATAGCTATGGTTAAGTGCGCAGAATTCTAATGAGTCAGCACGCAAGGTCCTATTTACTGCATCTGAGCACCTATATAAAAAAACAATCCAGTTGCAAATTGTTTTATAATATTCCCAGTAGCTCATTTACAGTAACATTTAGCATAGGAGCTGAATCAGCAAGTGTAATGCTCTGTGTACCAGTGGTGTAAAATTAAAATGAACCACCAGTACTGCTACTAATGCTGCTACTATTACTACTGTTATCTACTTCTGCAAAAAGCACTACTCTTCCAACTAACTGTACTATACCAACTGCTACTACTACGACTGCGGTTACTACCAGTGTTGCTACAACACTTCTGCAACTACGGCTATGGATTCCGCCCACTGCTGTTGCAGCGACAGGCTGCTCTGGTTTGTCTGTGATGCAGCTCGGCTCAGGAGGGGCGCGCTGGGGCAGGTCAGGTGAGCCAGGCCAGGCCAGGCCCGAGAGCCGGACTGTCTGCAGCGCCACAGCTGGCCCCCTGACAGATAAGCGCAGAGCGTGCAGCGGGCCCACTCCTGCCTCCACATCAAAGCGTGGCCTGGGCCGCCCGCTCGCCTCCTTGTAACCTCTTCGCCTGCCACATCAAAAGGCCTTTCAGCTCATCGCAAATTCCCATCAAAGGGAAAGGCAGCCCGTTACCCACAGACACAGGGAAATATGATAAAGAGCATGTTACTGGGAAGAGGGGGATCTGAGGGGGAGGTCTCCCTCTCTCTCTGAGCCACGGGGGGCTCAGAGTGATTAAAGTCTGAATATGACCAGGCCGAGGATGGGAGAGAGTCTGGCAGGGCCACTGTAGCGTTGTCTAATGAGGTCAGGCTAGAAGTCATTTGACAAGAGCATTAACAGCACAGTTAATTAACTCCAGATATTGCTCTTGACATTACGACGACAACAAAAATCGCACCAGACAATTTCAACAATGACAAATAAATTGCGGCATAGCTTTCTTACAATATTCTTTCTCATAAATGTCCCAGCCTTCACGTTGCATATGTTCAGCTAGACCCATTTGATCTTTATTCACTCACACCAAGGGGTTCAAGGGCTATCCAAGTGTGGCATGCAGTCAAAGATCATCTGCTGCTACGCAAACGAGAAACGGGAAAACTAAACGACTGAAAACATCAGCACGCAGCCACTGACTCTAATCTAATACTCTTGTGCAAAAAAGAATGGTCCGGTTGTGGCAAAATGATATTAAGGGCACAAAGACCATTGTCCACAGTCACTGACATGTCAATTTAGGTGTTGTGGTGGAAAGGCATTGATTTTTATCTGAAAGGGGCCATTGTTTGCGCTAAGCCAATCCTGCTCATAGACAGCACCGGAGGGGTTAAATGGAAGTCGGGGGGTTTTGAATTAATTGCATTAGATGCATAAAAAAGCATTTGCCTGTTAGGATTAACATTACCCCCCCTTACCCCTCCCACTCCCACTCCTTCCTCCTGCCCCCATGTGTCCTCCGTGAGGCTCTGCTTTAACGCATTAGGCCAGCACTGCCCACTGACCCTCACATCCTTGAGGCAAGCGTTCTCAGCTTTGCTCCCTGCTAAACGAGACGCAGCGCCAGGCACCGCACAACGGCCAGAGAAACACACCCGGGGGGGGTGCACAAACGAGACGCTGCAAATGAACCGTGTGTGGGTGTGCGTTTCTACAAATGTTTTTTTGTTCGTTTTTTTTCTCTTTCATTTTTAAAACGTACAACACCGCCTGCTTTTGAGAAATCACGATTCTGCGGGTCCACGCAGGAACAGGAAGCAAGGGCTCATGGACAGAGCGGACGCGTGGGAAAGGGGAGCAGGGACAGGAGTGGGAATAGGGTGCTGATTGTCCTCACATGGCTCCAGCGCTGAAGGAGAAGGGGAGGAGGGTGGGGGGAGTGGGGTCAGCGCTGCATCATAAGACAGGGAAAGTGCTCGCTGGCTGACCATCTGTCCAATGGACCTTTTGCTATAATAAGGAAGGATTAAACATGATCATTTCCCACATTCTTTGAGATTATTTATTATTTATATTCATTGTTTCTCTTACCGCACACAATGTGCACAAGAAATTAAATACAGCCGTGGGAGGCGGCCGAGATACAGCATCTGGGGGTTGAGACAAGGATCGCATTAATAAATGATCGTAATGCCAACTGAGGGGAAACTTAATACGTTTCCTTATTTCTATTAATAATGAAGTAGCATTAGTAATGACGAGTCCGTACGGAAAGGAAATACATTTAGGTTTATTCCAGAACATCTCTTCTCTGGGACGTCACATGACCTCAGGAATTGGGATTTCAGAGACAATTTAATGGACAACTAAACCATGGGAGGATTTTCATTTCATACCCTACAATGTGGCCTGTAATTGAAAGGTGACCATTCGGTGAAATCCTTCTTGTCACCATCAACACAAGTTGAACAATTATATTTAGAAACAGAGCTACGCTTAGGACTCATAATACCCTACTAAATGAGGCTTGAAGGTGCCACCAGCTATTTGCTATGTGTGGAATGCAACAATGCATTTGGACCAATCTGTTGTTCGGGCAGCAAAGAGCTATTTATTTTATTGTATTTAAATCACAGTGCTCTGCTTATACCTCCCTATCCCCATCTATCCACGGACTCTCAGCACAGAGACGTCCTCTCCAAAACCCGCCATCGCACCACTTGTGTCATGTGTTCCATTCACTTTGGAGGGGAGGAGATGCCAGCCTCCCTGTTCCTTTTGGTTAACACAATTTCTCCTTTTATCTATTTTTCCCCCCCCTTATTAATGGTTTCAAAGTCCCTGTCCATTCCGATCCGATCATGCTTGCTACGGTGTTTCTCGTCTTCAGATGATTTCAGTTTTATACAAGTGGCTGCCTGCTGGAGGGGAGGGGAAGGGGGGGGGGGGCAATAACTTCGCACATCATCTTAGCTAATTAGTGCAAATGTCTAGATGTCAGAGGAATGTTTCATGGACACTTGAGAAATTACTCCCAGCACAAGTCGCTCACTGTTTCTGAAACGCAGGAAGATAAGGGGTTTATATTCTTAGAGGCTGGGCTTAAGGCCCGGCGTGGCGAATTAAACTGAAAACCCAGACGGAATTAGTTCCAAGCAGACCGAGATCCATTCTATGAAAGTGAACAATTAGGAGGATTAAAGGTAATAATTCCGCAGCGGCAGGGCTGCATTATGGCTGCCCAGCGCTTAAAGGGTGGGTGGAGCGCAACGAGGGCTTCTCGCCGCACAAATGTGAATCATAAAAGGCTGCAGAAGGAAATGTGATAAAACAGAAAATCAGAGAGCCGTCGCTCGCAGCTTACTGGATATGCGCCCCGAATTAGTCACACACACAACAAAGAGTCCATGTGTACAACGCTGCTCCCCAGACTGCTCACTTCTTCCTTTTTTTTAAATTGTTATTTGTCAAGTGATGCATGTTACTGTCTGAGATTGTTAAGGTTGAAATGGGGCACCACAACGCAACATATTTCACGCACATCACAACCTCTTTATTCCCGGCGTTGGCGATTAATAGTTGATCTGTTCTAACAGTCAAATGAGCCTGCGTGAGTTTCAAAACAGCACGCTCCTGATACGTCCCTTCTCAAACAGTGAGCAGCATTAAGGGGGCATGGGAAGCCTGCTTTAGCTCTGCGGTGTTACGAGACACTCCTTTAGCACCTGGGGGAGGTGTGTTTGTACATGTGCTTGTGTGGGTGCTTGTGTGCGTGTGCGTGTCAGGAAGAGAAAGCGGGAGAGGGAGAGCATGCTAATTTGATCCGACGCTCCTTGCACATATGGAATTGCTCAGCAGCTGGGCTAACCTCTACTGATTACTCAGAGCGTGCCATTAGCAGTGAGGGGGGGGGGAGTATAGCAGGTGAGCACAGACTTCAGCAGGAGCACCACAGGGTCACATCCCACAATCCCCCTCACCCTGAACCTTCCATCTGCTCCGTTAGTGCTGCCTGCCAGAATCACAGATTCAGCTACAGGTGAGCGGTTCAGAAATTCAGATATTCTTCCGAGCATGACCCTAAAAACAAGGCCCACAGCCTGAGCAATGAAATCTCACAGATCTTTCTCAATAACAGATATGCACGACTGTTGATCTGTCATCGCCTCAAAGAAACCCACCTCTTGCACAGCTGTGTTAAGATTGTCGAGTGAGAGTCAGTAAACCACGACAAACAAAACAATAGCCATGCAACTTGTGCACTAGCTTCAACAAAATCTTCCGCAAGAGACCTTGAAAACACTCCTCTGCTGTAGTCTGGGTTCTGCTTTCTAAGGACTTCAGGAAAGATGTTTACCTTTTAATGATTTTAGTGTTTAATGGATGATATTGAAATATACTACAGTTCACAGTGCAGAGTATTTACAATTCCTCTAACCTAAATGTCTATTCACATTAGTAAAAAGCTGCTGTAAGAAATTAAACTATGTACACTTAAATTAGTTTCACCCTCCCCCCCTCCTTCCCTCCCTCCACCCGACCTTCAAACCACCAGCCTCCTCTCTCTGTCCCCTAGTGTTAAACGGATTAAAACAGGGGCTCAATACGATGAGGTTTCTGTTCATTGTTACCGCGTTACAGAGTTTCCTAGCAACACCACTGCTTTCCATGACCCCACAGTCCTCCAGTGGAGCGCCTCTCACTCCCCCTCTGTCTCTTGTTGTCTCAATCGCTCCCACTCTCTTTTCTGTCACTCTCCCTTCTCTCTCTGCTCTTTCCCCTCGCTCTCTCTCCTCCCCTTTCCTCCCTCCATCTCTCTCCCCTCTTTGCCTCTCTACCTCCACACGGCCCGGTGAGAAGTTCACAGCCAGTGCCTCTCCTGTGTGTTTGACATGAGCGCTCATGGCAGTCAGGGTGTGTGGAAGTGGTGCTGTCAGTTTCAGAGTGCCGCACAGTCCAACAGTCATTATGGGTTTCCTGCAGTACAATAGAATGGTATATAAACCTCGGCTCGGCCATTAAAACATTTACAATGGAAAATCCTGGAAGTAAATAAAAAGAGAGCGATAACGTGCAACTTACAGAGGGTACTCTCCTCTCCAAAAAATTAATAAAAATGCAACAAACATACTACAAAACCAGGACTGGACAAAGTCTGGCTCAGCACCCAGAGAGAGAAGTGCAATTTGGATCTGCCATCATCCCCTGCTGTTTTTTACTTGGCCGTCAAAAAAGTTTGGAACATTTACAAGAAGAAATGTGAGAACGTTTTCATGGAAAAAAACAAAAGTTGCACCATTTGTTCAGAAGATAAAATTTAAGCAGTGGGGGGGACTTTATTTTTCCAAGAACGTCTTCTGAAGACCACACCACATTCACTTGACCTTAAATTTAAATTCACAGCCTTTTTTTTATTTATTTTGTATTAACTGTCTTGTTATGCATTGATCCAGATGAACACAACCATGCTTTCTTTTCCAGCTACAGCACACAAACATATGAACATCATTCTGAACCATGACCTCATCTAGCATGACAACATTACTACAAGTCAAATTATCAAAATGACATAGCCATTTAATACAGTATTTCAAAGACGTAGCACAATGTGCAATGTGCCTTTCTTCTCTAATTGACTCAAGAACACCAAACTCAAGATTTGCCTACCTGCTTTTAAGCACACACTACGGTGTAAATGTTAAGATGCGCATCATAAGCGCTCACACCCTCTCTCACTCTGAAGGGAGGGGCCCCTCAATGACTTCCCTCAGACAGTAAAGCGCAGCGTAGAGTCGGTCAGCAGAAAAACACTGCTGTCGGACTCACTCTGCCATGTTTGTTTTGACACTGCGTGGGTGGTTTGCTGAAACTCGTCGACACACACTGAAATTCCTCACCCCCCCCCCCCCCCATCCTCTGGCCAGTCTCAGACATACACACACACACCAAGGTCTGCGAGGGGCAGGACTGGACTCCATCCCTTGAGGATAGGCTTCAACTAAAACAAAATACTAAGCCCCTATTACCAGATCATCAGCTTTTCAACCAGATTTGGTTTAAAATGTACCTCTATAATCGATGTGTAACAGCAATGTGACCATTGGTCCAACGATATTAAAACACCAGGGACAATCTCCAGATTGAGTGTTAACATGTCTATGGAGAGCCTTGTCCCCTGATCTCACCCAGCAAAAGCACCAGCCTTCTCAAACGGCACCTTTTTAATGTTCCTGACAACCGCACGATGGGCCCCGCAATACACACACGTGCCGTGCTCTTCTTATTCTCTCCCAACAGCCCCACTGGTAGCTCTCTAATGTCCTTGTTTTGTATTGGGGGAGGAACTTTTTGTCCCTTTTTTGTCCTCATGGAAGGCGTCGATCTAGGCAGAGGAATCGGAGTGATTAACGGCCACGCCCACTGGCAGGGCAGCTAGGGCACACAGCTGTGCTGCATTACCTAATTGTACCTGTGTGCTTAAAACCGCTCTGCTCTCTTAGGAGGTGGCTGGAACCTGGGAGTGAAAAGTCAGAGAGAGCGAGAGGAGATTACTTCCCGAAAGCGACTGAAAAGTCTCGAGAGTGAATACGTTACTGTTTAGTCTTTTGCCAAAAGGTGGTTTTGATTTAGTTTATTATTTTGGTGTATTGTTTTGCATCCCAAACCCGTGAGGACGACGGCCAAAGGTTTTTGTTTATTTTTACATGTGCATGCTCTCTCTCTCTGATCTCTCCTGCTGAGGGATAATAAAATAAAACCACGGTCCGCAGACCGATAACGGCAATCCCTGTGTCCTGCGGTTCTGTTCCACTCCGGGGTTGTGTCACACGGCGTTTCACAGTCCTCCTCTGACTTTTACTTGTCCAAAGCCAAGCGGTCAGCAAAGCCCTCCCTCCCACAGTACAGGAATTTCACTTCTCCACTATCATCCTGTTTCGGCACTGTCCCTCAGTGATCTTTTCAGCTCTCTCCCAGCCAGTCTCATCCTCTCACTGGCTGCAGTGCTCCGGTTACCAGCCAAGGGAACTTCAACACTGCAAACATGATGTACAATGCACTGCACTCATACTCACCTATCCACTGTATGATTATGAAATGTATAGTGGAACCGGTGACCGACTGGTCCGCTTTGAATACGCCACCTTTTTATAAAGGGACGGTCCTCAAATGTACACGTTCTTTTATCAAGGAGGAGACAAAGGGGACTGGGAAAACTACCACAAATGTATAAAACACCCGAGTGAATTAATCTTCAGACTGAGATGAACGGATCCTAGCCAATATACAATACAATATCAGTACAATATCAGTACATTGAAGGGTTCAAATGCTTTACTTAATGGTGTGGGGTGCATTATTCTGCCATGGTTTACGTGCACCGATACCCAGGCAAAGTTCATGTTGACCATTACTTAATGGTACACTTCCACAACGACCCCGTCCACAGAACACAAGTAGTCACCTAATGGTTTGAGAAGCGTGACAATGAAATTATCCTTATGTCACGGCCTTCCCAGACACCAGAACTGAACATAGTCTGAACCCAATTGAGAATTTACAGCATATTCAGCAAGACGCCTGAGACAGTTTTTTTCCACTTCCATAAACTATGTGTGAGTTGATTGACTCATGTAAGAGTGGTGTTGTATGCCTCCTGAAGAATACCAGACACTGTTAGACTCTATGCCGCAAAGCATATAGACCATAATGGCCCATGTGCTGGCCCAACACCCAAATAAGTGAATGTACAATGGTGTTTTTGTCCATGAAATAGGGACAAGGACTGAAATTGTGAAATATCAAATCAATACTTGAATAAGATCAATGGACATTGTAAAATGTGAAAACATACATGATAGCACTGAGGTGGTGGGCAACAATTTACACAACGGTGGTTAATTTAAGTGGGAAAAAAAACGATGCAGTCATGGATATTGGTTGACATGCAATTGTAACAGTCAGGAACTTGTAAATGAACATTTTTATCAATTTCCTTGTGACCTTGATGTTTGAACTTTAACTTCAGGATCGACAGGGTTCTGGTGAACAGTAAGGAGAACTACTGTAGTTTGTACAAAAAGAGGCTGATAAGACAGGGCAGGAAATGGAATAATGTATCAGGTTCCCCTGTGACCTTGACCTTTTGTATTACGACTGGACTTCACTTAGGTTCTGAGGAGCAGTGAGAATGTTATCTGTGCCTATGTGAATAAATACAAAGGTAACTGCCAAAATAAAGGAAACACCAACAAGCGTCTTAATAGGGCGTTGGGCCACCACGAGCCCCAAGAAAAGCTTTAATACACCTTGGCATAGATTCTACAAATGTCTGGAACTGTAATGGAGGGATATAGCACCATTCCTCCATGAGAAATTCCTTATTTTTTTATGGTGGTGGAAAATGCTGTCTCTGGCACCGCTCCAGAATGTCCGATAAGTGTTCAACTGGATTGAGATCTGGTGACTGAGATGGTCATGGCATGTGGTTAACATAGTTTTCATGGTCATCAAACCATTCAGTTACCACAAGTGCCCTGTGGATGGGGCATTATCATCCTGGAAGAGACCACTCCAATCAGGATAGAAATGCTTCACCACAGCATGAAGGCAATCACAGAATGGTTTTATATTTATTGGTGTTTACTTTGCCCTCTGAGGGGCTGAATGGAACTAAACCATGGCAGGAAAATGCACCCCACTGTACAGAGCTGCTAGAACCCTTAATTTACTCAAGTGTTTCCTTTATTTTGGCAGTTACCTGTAAAGGTATGGTTGACCAATTTTGCAACGGGAGGAAGCAACTACACAGGGACAACCCAAAGCCATAACTTTGTTTTATTTTGGGCCACTTTGCCCATTTTCGGTTTGTGAGCCAAGTGAAAAATAAATAAATAGAACAGTCTGTTGTCATTTCAGCTCAATAGCCACAAATCAAAGTTGGAGTCTTGTTTTGGAAGAAAAAAAATATTTTGTACAGAAAAAAAAAAAAAAAAAAAAAAAAAAGAAAAAATGATGACAGCCTGCCAGATCCGCAAATCGTAAAGTGGCCCAAAATAAAACAAAACTTGGACAATTTGTTTTGCCAGTGCCATCTATTTATCAAGAGCATACTGTGTAACAGAGCAGGATCCTGGCAGGCCTCATGAAACGGCATGCTAGAGTAACGGATCACCGCTGCACACAGATGTCCAACTGCACAAATGTCCGACTGCAAAAACAAAACTAAAAAACTAAAAAACGATTTCCCTTGAGTAGGATAAAAAAAAAATAACACACATTATTACCAGCAGATACCTCGCTTCCAAAGAGTGCGCGTGCGTTCCATGCAACTGACAGCAGTTAGAGCAGTTCCCTGGACCAAGCTGACATAAGATGCTCCTGAATGTCTACACCCTGGCCTTTATTCAGCAGTCAAAGGGACCATGAGAGGACATCGAAACCTGCTGAGAGAGTCACTGACCACTGCACATGACCGAACGACCCCATTGCTCTGGGTTTCGTTTTAAAGAACCCATACACTGCAACATTTTCAATGTTACAATTATGAAGTTAATACAAGTACGTTCATTGTCCAATTCTGCCGTATGACCCATTTGACAGTCCTTTCATCATTTGTAACCATTATATTGATCTGATATTTACTGATGGACAACAAAATGACCATGGTCATCGTGGAAGGGTCAGCAATGGCTCTAGTTTTGTACATGGAAAATGTACAAAACCTAATTAATTAAATACAGTTTTATTCAAAGTTACTTAGCCAAGGCCAAAGACCAAAGACAGGAGTAAAGATGATTCTAGAAGATGAAGTGTGAGTGCACGGCATAATAATTCATACTTGGGCACACCCTGTAAACTGTGGAAATCCATTGCAAACCTTTGGTCTTCCATTTTCACTTTGTGATTGAATATTTCCTTAACTGCACAGTGGAAAGTATTCTCTTCTTTTGAATAAATATAAGTCCCCTCAAGGCAGAAAAAAAAAATCATATCTACTTTGCAAAATACCTTAATATCAATGTTCAGTACGTTCCAATATCCGAGAATGCTGCTAGAGCACACCCTGGTGGCAGAATGAATTTATTTACTTTTAATTCTTCCTTCCCCCTTCCACATTTGCCAGATAAATTAAAAACATTATTACAAACTTTATTATAAATATTATTTATGTTATCCCTACAAGTACAAGTACTGGGCAATATGTGGAGGGTACAAAACCCAGTAATTATTAGAATAATTATCCGATTTAAACATTGTTAAACTAATGTCTATTAATCATTCGGTTATGATCACCACCAGCTTGTCACCTGGTCAAGTTTTTATCAAGTTAACAGTCAACAATGGTCTCATCAACAATTCTGTACATGTTCACAGAGGATGAAATAACTGTTAGGTGACTGAAATTCTAGCAATGGTAATATGATAAATAGTCTTTCAATAGACAGTCCCGTGAAAACAGAAAGTAAACATGAATGGCATCATCGTCTCTGCACACATCAGTTGTTAAAACCATAATGCACTGGTACCCTGTGAACAAAAATCTCTCAACAAATGACTTGGGTCAGACTGATGAAACAATCCCATTTCTGCCGATCTCGTCCCGTCTTCCTATACCAGTCAATCGGGGGGAAAGAAGCTTTTATTGAAATTCTTACACACTCCTCGACACCTCATGTGAGGGATTAACACCGCTAATATAATTTCAGAGAGCAATAAAAGAAAAAAGGGGCTTTGTTCAAATTCCAGTGAGCCCTCCTCCTAACCAATCAATGTCACATTTCCAATTGTAACAGAAGATGATGTAATAAGCCAGGATGGCGAGAGAAAGCTTATTTGGCACTTGGCAAGGCGGAGGAAGCAAGCTGTTGCAACACAGATCCATTTGCTTTCTTCGGCAGAGCTTATTTCTGTCCCGATTAAGGATTCAAAGAGACAGCTTTTGAATTCAGGGACCGGCTACTTTTCCAAACATCTTTTTTTCCCCCTCCCCTTTATTAAACTTTATTAATTGGATATTGCCTCATTCAGCTGGTTCAGTCTCCCCCTCTGACTCATACAAACTTTGTTTAAAGCTGATCTCAACCTCGATCCCCCACCCCCACCCCCACCCCACCCTTTCCCTCCCACCACGACACCCCCCCTCCCTGGGTAATATGCATTGGGAGCTGAATCATTCCCAGGGGTTCAAGGTCTAACTTTTAAATTAGGAACAGAATGATCACAGAATGGTAACAAGACCAAAGATAAATGAATAAATAAATAAATAAAATGAATAAATAAAACATTTGATAGTATGCAATTTAAATTGATTGATTTAAAATGCTTAAAAAAAAAATTCTGACTCATTCAAT
This sequence comes from Aldrovandia affinis, assembly GCA_029706075.1. Classification (NCBI taxonomy): domain Eukaryota; kingdom Metazoa; phylum Chordata; class Actinopteri; order Notacanthiformes; family Halosauridae; genus Aldrovandia; species Aldrovandia affinis. The sequence goes on from JAINUG010000023.1 coordinate 1,206,804, forward strand.
TTCTATGTTTCCAAAACAAGACTAAATCGATACCAGAGTCAACGCTAATGGCATACAACACAAACTGAGCTGCACACAAGCCTGTATGCACAAACCTGGCCTGTATGCACAAACCTGGCCTGTATGCACAATTCAGGCTGTCCATTCATGTGAGCCTGACTAATTAAGGGGTTATTGCGGCTATATAAAAATAAAAATAAAAATAAAAGTATGCTACAGCTATCAGAAGCCTCTCACTGGGAGATCACATGTGATGTATGATTTAACAAGATAATTAATAAAGGCCAAACACTTCCTGGGCATCAATAGCAGCCTGTCAGACAGACAGACAGACAGATGTCACACCACATGGGCCTCTTCCGGACCCTGTCAGAGCTGCACTATTTGCGTCTCTCACAGTTGGACAACTCCAGAATGCTCTGGTATCTGCACCCCCTCCCCACGCACGCATACACACACACACACATGGGAGAGTGGAGTATATTCAGAACCCCCTCCCATGTATGCTGGAAAAAGACTAGAGTTCATTCTAGTTCCTTCAAAAAAATATTTTTTGGCACAGTATGTCTGAACCAAAATAAGCCTTTTATTAAAAATGGATGGGCTGTCGGAGGATGCATCCAGCTAAAGCACTCCTTCTCAGTGCAGTGCCTCGCCACGCGGTCTAAATCCAGACCATGCCAGTGTTGACTGTGGCCAGTAGCCATGTAGGGCAATGCATAATTGGCGGTAGCGTCGCACAGGGAGGGAGGGATTTAGTAGGCTGGATTGTCCGAGTCTCGATGCACACCAATCGGGCGCCCACAGTGTGCCACTATATAGCACCGCACAAAGCGTCTTCCTCTGATGTCTGTGCAAGCTTAACTTGCACACTGAAAAATAGTGGCAGCTGACATCACGAGGAGAGCACGTGCTTGTCTACGCTCTCACGAAATGACAGGGGAGCTTGTCACGAGCATGGCTTAGAATACAACTGGGCATTCCAAATCTGGGGAAAAAAAGGGGGTAAAAGCATAAACAATAAATAAATATTAAAACACCACACTAGATGCTTCATATTTTACTTTGACACAACTTTTTTTTAACCACTTCACAAATACAAAAAGACCCAGGCAGGTAAGCATGAACAACATTAAACCAAAGCCAATCATCAGGGCTTTGATTCATTTCATTTTGTGAAAGAAAAAGGGCAGTAAACCCACAGTAGCCTGGTGGAAAACACTTCACATACACACGAGAGGGGAAAAAGGGCATGGTTTTCAACACTTTCCAAGACTTATTTTGAACATTATTAGTTCCACTTAAGCTTGTGGCCCCTGGGAGTGCTTTAATTAGGATTGTATGGGGCTTATTAGGATCAGTCTGAAAGGAGTGTAAAGAGCGCTTTACCTGTTACCCTAAATGATCCTGTTTTTTTAACATCTGGCTTTAATGGCTGTAAAACAGCAGCATCTGTGACCATTACTTGTGTGCGCACGAGTCAGCATGCCACTCCGATATTGACACCAGCCCCCGACTTTCAGGAAAGTGGCCTTCTCTGCCAAAGACATCCGAAGCGGTCAATTATAAACGGTTATGACATGGACCTGGTCAAGGGAATACAATAAATTGTGTGCCACAGGTAGAAAGGCACAAAAAAACAAATAATTTGCACAAAATTAATAAACATTAGCGTGAAATTCAGTTGCAATTTGCTAGATAAAAGTGAACGCATGAAAGCAGCCACTCCTGTGACCTGCTTACTCTGAATGAGAGCTATACGTCATGTTAGTGAAATGAGTTATGAGAGACCTTGAGCGCTCTTCTCCGTAACAGGTCTAAATGCAGGTAGTTTGGACGTGGGGGCATTTGGCCATCTTGCAGGCCGCGGCTAACGTCAGAGATCTCTCCAGATATCCCATCAACTGTGTCCAAGACCATTCCAGCGGAATAAAAGATCCTGCCATTCTCCTCAAATGACACAAAACTAAATCAAATCATTCTAAATGGTTCCTTTCAGCAAAGCTTTCAAAAAAGGTCAAACCATGCTCCCTAATCTAGATGGATAGGTCCACGCTGCACTTGTTTGGATGCACAGAAAAAGTCCAGGAAGAGAATATTCTCTCTCGCCACTCAAATCCACTGAAATTAAGTTGCAATTTGAGAATCTTCTGAAACACACTGCTTTACTTATGGCCATTCTATGTCTCTGTGCCCAAACAGCCTGGAGTGGAATACTACAAGCCAGAGTCAGGGTACGAGGCAAAAAACAATGTGGAGAGCCCGCTGTGCACGCGGCCGCACGTGCGTCCCGTCTCTCAGCTCCAGTGTCACTTGTGGAAGCCGGTCCAAACGCCCTATCTCCCCCGCCAGTCTGCGAGCAGCACATTCCCAAACCCAGCCCCAGCCCCAGCCCCTGCCCCAGCCCCTGCCCCTGCCCCTGCCCCAGCCCCTGCCCCAGCCCCAGCCCCAGCCCCTGCCCCAGCCCCTGCCCCAGCCCCTGCCCCTGCCCCTGCCCCAGCCCCTGCCCCAGCCCCTGCCCCAGCCCCTGCCCCAGCCCCTGCCTTTCAAAAAAACAGTGAAGCGCTCTATTCAGCCAGACAGAGTGGAGTGCTCATAAAACAAGCATGAGGGGCAGCCGGTGCGGTCAGACCCACGGAGGGAGAGAGAGAGAGAGAGTGACGATCCCACCGGGCCTGTAGTGCGCTCTCCCTGTCCGGGGGGGGGACGGCCTCATCTCAACAGGGTACCCATTCAGCAGAGCCTCAGACGCGGCTCGGACCCCTCGCCGCGGGGCGTCGCCAAGGGGGCGGGGCAGCACCACGGGCCCCACTTGAAACAATCCCGCCGCCCAACGCCGCGGCCGTTTGAAATCCATCTTTGTCCACGCCTGAAAACGCAGCAAGACTTCAGACTCATTAATTGCAAATGTTCCAGGGCTGAATAACGGATTCAGGTGATCCCGCCCTGGGTGTTTTTCATTCCAGAGGCGCTGGAGACCGAGCCCGAAGGGAGGGGAGCCAGAAAAAAAAAAAAGCGCGTATTTGTACAGGTGTTCCGAATAGCAACCAGCAGACATATTTGTGAATGAGCGAGGTGACTGTGTGCTGCGCCTCCCCTCTCTCAGCTCCAGCCGCGGGAGGGTTGAAGCAGGCTGCCTCACTCAGCAGGAATGCTCTCCGAGAGACGACTACCGAAATACACGCCAGATTCCACACACTTACACTTACACACGCGCACATACACACACCCAAACATGCACACACACACGCAGACATGTACACACGCACACTAAGAGCTCAAAATATTGCCTTTGAGAGCACTGTAAAGTGGTTGCTAAAATTAAACGGCACACATGAAATTAAAAAGATAGCTTAGCAGCAGTGAATGCACACTGGAGAGAGAGAAAACATTCTGTAAATACAAAGTTTGATTTGAAATGGAACGAGACCAATCCCAATTTGTTTGTATAAACACTGGGTTTATTCCGATTTTCTTTGCAATTAACCTAAATTAGTATCTCTGAAACCCAGAGGGAATATCCTCAAAAATAACCCCTGTGGACACATAGAAAATAATATCAAAATGCTATGATCCACAAGAGAAGTTGCCAAAACATCATAATCTCCATTAATACAGTTCAGATCTCTGGTGACTTCGTAATTGTTAATGGTGGTCAGGCTTAATCAAAATAAACACATCAGTAATTTCACTAATATTTTTCCAAAAAAAAATCATGACATCATTCAGGTTTCCGCGAGACATATTGCAAAAACAGCAATTTCCTGTGTTTATTTTTCCTTTCCGTTTTTTTCTACTCCTCCCCCCCGTCCCCCCCTTAATTCTGTAAGATTTGTCTCAGTATGGGACAGGCTGTACCAGGGAAAAAGAACAGATTCTGCTGCCAAAAGTGGCCTGGCCAATCTGTTAGTTTAACATCTCACCACATAGGAAATATATTACCTCTTTCGGTCATGCAGCCCAGAGAAATCCAGGAGCAGGATTAATAAAAACAAGAGCTGAAAGGCCAGCAGTAAATCTGGATCCTCTTCTGCTCGCTTGCTTTAAAGGATTACGCCCCTCTCTACGCGGAGCATAATACTGCACCGGGATTACCTAACGTCCCGGAGACGCGTTTCATCATCACCTAGACCCTTCTACACTAGCCCCTTAGTTCTGTGGGCCGGAGGGAGACCCTCCCGGGACCCTGAGCTCAGCACCACAGGTGAGAGCGCTACAGAACAGTCACCTGAAACTGTGGTTCTGTGAGGGACTGACTGCACCCTGGGCTCTAGAGCAGGGGTGGGCAATCTTACCCTGTGTGGGCCGGTGTGGGTGCAGGCTTTTGTTCCAGCCGAGCAGTAGCTCACCTGATTTGACTAATCAGCTAATCAAAGTCTTCAATCAGGGCTTTGATTAGTGGAATCAGGTGTGCCACTGTTCAGTGGGAACAAAAGCCTGCACCCACACCCCACACAGGGTAAGATTGCCCACACAGGGTAAGATTGCCCACCCCTGCTCTCTGAGCCCCAGGGGCGCATTGGCTCAGGGAGGGGAGGGGAGCCGACATCCGCTCGTAGAACCACAGTTTCAGGTGACTGTTCTCACTACCGGTCGCAGGACTACGCAGCGAACTCACATTACTAAATTGCGTTAAAATAGCGGGTCTAATTGGCTACCAAATTGGGAGAAAATGGGATAAAATCAGAAACAAATTTTTTAATAAGATTCACACAACCGGCCGCAGCGGAGGAAAAAGAGACGGCGCAGTGATTCGACAGCGCACGTACTGCAGAAGGGGCATATTGCCCGTTCTGAAACTCGTTTAGCTCAATGCTGGGGAAGCTTGCGCTTGGCTCGCTTGTGTCTCCTTCCTCACAAACCTGTGGCAAGAGATCATTAACTGGCCTTCCTCCAGTAAAGATATCTGGCTGTAAAAGGTGCCACAGACACTGCGGGTAAACTCTCAATTTTAACAACAACGGGAGGCTTTCATTATTTGGGGGGAAATCCAATGACAGCCCCTGTGTAAATGTACTTTTTAATTAAATCCTGTATGGAGGGGTATTTCACTACTTGGGTCTGGAGTATACAACCCACGGCTAACCTTTATTTTCCGCTTGTTTGGAATGTCCTACATCCAGTGACTGTCTGCTGTCTGCTTTGGCCTGTGTACCCCTATGGCGTAGAGATGTTCATAAATCACTCTAACCCACCACGCCGGCAGGAGTTTGCCAACGTGCGTTCGCACCTTATGAATTACACAAGTGCCCTTCCATTCTGGGTCCTGGACACACTGTACCTTTGCACAGACAGGAAATGTTTCAAGTGTTCAGATTGCTGAGCTGCAATAGTAGCACTCTGCATTGTTGTGAAATCCGATTGTGACCGTTATCAGTGACCTCAGTGTATGCCGAGATACTGTTTGGAGAGAAAATAACAATTTGCCGCAAAGAACAAGTTAGGACCCCTCATGATGTGACATGCTGATTATCTGCCATTCTGCCCTTCAAATAGCACGTATTTCAGGATGTGTGAGTCACACTGGTCCTCTGTGACATTTCCTAAACACCAATGAACCCTACTACGACTTTCTACATTTCGTTGGCGAGATGGCGGAGGCACCTTGACTCTGCCTTTACGGGAGAAGAGTCACTGGCCTGGGATGAGACTACGACAGAGCTGTTTGAGATGTGCTTTAAGGATTCACTGCCCCCCCGGGGACCTGAGGAGGTCCAGAGAACTGGGATTCAGGTGCCAGCTCAGTGTCAGACAGAAGGGGCTCTCCTCAGGTCCCCGATCTCCGTGCCTCTCTCTGACACCGAGCAGTGCGCTTTACACCCAACCTTCGTGCCTTCGTAGCCATCTTCATCAAGAGACAGGTCATGGTGCTGAGCAGTGAAAATAGCTGCAAAATGATGCATGAAACAAGACAAGAATGACTCATGTGTTCACGAGTGTAAAAGACCATTGGATACTGAATCTACCGAGACACACACGTTAAATCAAATGAGATATGGGATCAGTGGAAAAGCTGCCATGCTCTCTCCCCCTCTCCCCCTTTCTGTATGGTAAACTATAACTCAGTGATATATTTTATGGCCTTAACATTTTTTTTTTTTCCTCTCTTGGTAAGCGAGCAGTGGGGGTTGGAACACTATGTCCCATTGCTTGTGAGCTGGATTTCAGTGTCATTGCTGAAATATCGCTAGCTTCTCAAGATGTCATAAACCAGTCCATAGAAGTATTTTAAATATTAGTTATGCATATGGGTAATGGAGGACCAGGCACAAGCCACATAAAAAATGAAGTCTTGCTAATGAGATTAACTACTGTCTCAGTACATACACGACACTTATGTCCAAGGAGATGAATCACTATGTGGCTGTTTTATTATGGAGTCTATGATTTTTTTTTTTTCTTCCTAAACTGGCAGAGTTTCAAGAAAATGTGGCACAATTTGTTCTTTTCATTCTCTGGTGTAGCAACAGACCAGGCGTTCACAAATCTCCCTGAAGACACTAAACAACACTGCAGCCATGAATCAGACTGAGGCCAATGTGTGCACAAATTTAAATATACTTCTGATTCAGCAGGCCGGTTTGTCACAAACATTAGTCTGAAATGAAACCAAATCTTTTGTACTTGCAGCAGTGGAAAGTGGAGAACTGTGGATAAAAGTGGAAATCAAAGGACTCGTTGCCCTTGTGTGTAAAACAAGCATTTTTACTTCCTTACTTCCACAATGTACACAAGACTAACACTGCAATGGATTGACAAGAGATCTACAACATACAATGTGCGGTCGCTCAATTACCCTAACCCTAACACCAGTAGTTTATCAGAAGAGTTGTTATCAACAGACACACACACACACACACACACACACACACACACACACACACACACACACACACACACACACACACACACACACACACACACACACACACACACACACACACACACACACACACACACACACACACACACACACACACACACACAAGCATTCATGGAATATGCTGTATGAGCATCATAAGAAATAATGGGAAATTTAGTGACAGCCCACTCCTGTACTTCTACATAATTTTTGGTTGGCTGATACCTTTTTCATTGTTTGGAACCTAGGATGGTTTTGTTTTTTTGCTGAACACGAATGCCTTGCGGCATCTGATACTCCAGATGTTCTTTTTTTAAGATTACGAAAGAAAAAAAAAAAGAAGAAAAAAGATTTCGACCAGCTGGAGTCAAAGGGCCAAACACAAAATGCATTTCTCCCTGTTGTGGCTCTTAACCAACCCTGGCCTGTAAGTGGAGGATCTCATTAGGGGAGGGTTAATGCGGGACTACAAGGCATCCCACAGAGACTTTTACAAGTCTATAGAGGAGCCAGCAGACCTTCCAAAATCAGCACTATGCCAACACCAATCCCCACAGGAGCAAGAGGAACTGCCCCAGGCCACCAGTTCACAGGGCTCTCTGCTGCCTCTGGATATGGGGAAAAAAATGGCAGACTTTTGATAAACACCACTATCAATAAAACAGAGCTTTCCTGTGCTTTTGTTGAAAAACAGTGCATTTTGGAAGAAGCATAATTTTATTTATGAGTGCACTCTGTAAACCTACCATTTATGTATTACGAATTCACAGCCTTTCCTTTGTGTTCTTTGTGCGTTTATTTTCCCTGACTTGGTAAAATAAACCATGATGTCTCTTGTGAGCACTCAGTTTATACAGAACTGTGTACAATATGCAATATTGTGATACAAAACTGTTGCGCGCCTTGTGGACTTTCTCACACATTTTTTTGGAGAACTGTATAATGAAAGGAAATAACAACCCTTCAAAAACTGTGTCTGAAAAGGAAAGGCAGAGGGAAGTGAAGAGCTAGGAGGTCTGCTTGTGCGCTAACCATTTCACGTGAGTAAGCTGCAGGAGCATGTTAAACCACGGCGGAGAGGGGAAAACATCCAACGCTATACCCGCAAAAGGGCAAACCTCAATGGAGTTATCAGCGTTAATCTAAAAACTATGCGCATATTTCTGCTATCTGTTCATTCCAAGAATTCGGGGGGGTTTCTAGAAGGCGGTTTTTCAAGTGTGCCTTGTTTTTTGTTTAAAATGACTGTGATAACAGTGGCTTCTGCATCATTGAGGGAAGATTAGAGCACACCTCATGTTCCAGCATGAGGCCATACAACGCTCCAGCATCACCACAGAGCTCCTTCCCTTAACAACCCTGAGCCACAATGACCTGCTGCATGACCTCTGACCCCCAAGACCAGAGGGGGGTCTGTCTTAGGAACGCAAACCAACAACGGGCGTGGAGGCCCAGAAGAAAGAGTGAGAGAAAAAAAAAAGTGTCCAAAAAAAAAGTGACTACTCGGTGATAAGGATCTCACTAACCCCCCCCACCCCAACTATCAAACTCTCTGAGCAGAGAGACCATCTGCTCCATGAGCGAGAGAGTGGGGTCAGTCGGCGTGGATTCAACCCTGACCACTCATCTTGGGATTCATGGTACCAAAGAGCACAGCAGGTATGAGCCTCTGTGAACAGCACGTTTAAAACATATTTACCACAGTTAATTCCTGCGCTAGAGTACTTTCGGCCATGTGTGGAGAAAAAAAAACTTGACAATTGAGGACAGAGGTCAAGAAATTCCACCTGAAACAAAGCTGCCTGTGTCAAATAGCCACCCATCCCCAAAACATTTTTTTCCCAGAACACAAAGTTTTATGTTTGTAGTGAAAACTTGGATGATTGCACAGATGAAAATAATGCTCATAGGATATAGATGATTTTTCTATGTAGACACACCATTGCGTGTACAGTACACACACACACACACACACACACACACACACACACACACACACACACACACACACACAGTACACACACACACACACACACACACACACACACACACACACACACACACACACACACACACACACACACACACACGTTTCCCCCCTGGGGAGAGAGGTCAGGGAGAATGCAGCTGTTGCTGTCATCCCTCTGCATTTATTTACTGTAATTACAGCAAAGATTAACCAGCGCTGGGAGATTAAAATTAAAACCAAAACATGCAATGATTGTTTTCAGTAAGAGATAAGCACTTTTTGTAAATACCTCAAATCTGTTCCACTGCAGCGTGCACACACACACACATTGGCCCTCATTTACGAAGGATTTGTACAGGTAACCGCCAAAATAAAGGAAACACGAGTAAATTAAGGGTTCTGGTGGCTCTGTTATGGTGTGGGGTGCATTTTCCTGACATGATTTAGGTCCACTCAAGCCCTTAGAGGGCAAAGTAAACACCAATAAATACAAAGCCATTCTGAATGACCACCTTCATGCCCCCATCCACAGGACACAATTGATCACTGAATGGTTTGATGAGCATGAAAATGATGTAAACCACATGCCATGGCCATCTCGGTCACCAGATCTCAACCTGATTGAACACTTGTGGGAGATTCTGGAGCAGAGCCCGAGAGTGTTTTCCACCACCATAAAAAAATTAAAAACACCAAATGATGGAATTTCTCATGAAAGAATGGTGTTGCATCCATCCATCCAAAATCCATCCAGTTCCAAACACCCAGCATGCGTTCCAGGCAATCACCCTGGACAGGTCGCCAGGTGCAATTTAGAAGCTGTTATCTTTGGACTGTGGGAGGAAACCGGAGTACCCAGAGGAAACCCACGCGGACACGGGGAGAACATGCAAACTCCGTGGCCCGAGACCTTCTTGCTGTGACCCGCTATTTATGTTGCATTGTTCCAAACACATGTACAATCTATGCCAAGGTTCAATGAAGCTGTTCTGGCAGCTCGTGGTGGCCCAACACCCTATTTATGTTGTTGTTCCCTTTACTTTGGCAGTTACCTGTAACTTCAAATTGTATTGTCAAATGAACTTATGCCCATTTTCACAAAGTTGGGGATTTATAAATATGAACACATGGTCTTAGGGTACAATCAAATCTCACATTAACTCTTAGCTGGCATACTTTCAAAAAAAAAAAAAAACAACATGTATTTGTGGGGAAGTTTCTTAATTCTAATGTCATTTAAAATTTTAGCAGTGATTGGCAAAGTCATTTTCCTCACCAAGGACAGTCATAGCAGGTCCTTTCCCCGAGGACAAATAAAGAGAGTAGTCCCCATCTTCCAGCATACACCTTCCTACATACAGTGCATCCAACGCAAAACTATCACGTCACATACACACAAACATCAAGCTGTTACATTGGATGTAACACATGCTAACCTATCAGTGACAGACTAAAAGCTTTTCATTTTAATAACGGGTCATACATATCCACCAAAGTTCAAATACGGATGACCAAAATTCCCGTATTAATTGGATGTAATTTAATTTCGTCAAACCAGAATCAGGTCAGCCGAATGCTCTGGAGTTGGCCCCGTTTCCCTCTACTGCAATGAATCAAAGTTATTGTCAGCAAGGACTTACTGTACAGTGGGCAGAGATTCCCAGACATTCTCCATTATATAATTAAAGGTCAACTAGAAAGAAATTTTAAAAAAACCCTACACTACAAATACAAACTGGCCTTAATGAATGCAATGATTTCATGCCAATGTTGTTTCACTACACAAAATATGAAAACCATACACCAACTTTCTAAAAACAGATGGAAAAACATGACTAATGTGTCAGATTTAGTTTTAGCAATGAAAATAACAAAACTAATAATTGGCTAAGACATACAATGTAGTTTCACATATAATGGTATACTTTAACACTTCAACTGAGGTTAAATGACCAAATTCTTTGCAGCAACAGAAAACTAAGTGTCAAAGTTAAATGAGCTTAAGCCAGACAACCATTTTCAGTCTTACATACTGCTCTGCTCAAAAAGACTTCTGAGTTTTATCTTGTGATGTTAAACCCCCCCACCCTCTGGCTCCATTTCTCTTATCCTCACAAAGAACTTGGAGGACCAGACTTTTCACTATTTATTTATTTATTTAAATAAATAAATCAACTTCATGTCAGAGCAACAGGTCTTTTTAAAGAACACTGCCATCTACTGACTGTCAGAGACCAGCACTGTCAGCGCTACCTCACAAGCAATGAATTGCACTGGTGTGATCAGTGATTCTGCCCATTAAAGCCAGACACAAACACCATTAACAGGACCCCGTGCTCACAGGGTCAGCACCAACCCAAACGAGGGAAGCCTTTAATGTCCACAAGTCACCCGTCTGGCTTTACTGTGCGTGCGAGCACATGCACCGCCCAGCCGCCCAGCCACACACACACACACACACACACACACACACACACACACACACACACACACACACACACACACACACACACACACACACACACACACACACACACACGCACACACACACACACACACACACACACACAATCGAGCAGTCTCAATTCAGTCTCCTCCACAGAAAGGGGGCTGCAGGACGCGTGTTCACATATAGGATATCGTAATCAGAGGCTCTAACAGCTACATAAATAAGGCATCCCCGCCCCCTCCCAAGGTCACTGCCAAGCGGATGTCTGGCAAAGAATTGTAGCCAATTCAACATTAAATTAACTGAACTTTATCAGTTCAAACTTTTTAGAAAAGTGTAGATGTAAAGGAGCATAAGCTACAAGTAGGTGCTGTTGAAGACTTTTTTTTGGTGTGATGTGCATCAGTTAATGCAAATAGGTAGGCCTACACTTCAAACTTTATCCATGGTCTGCAATTCCTAGGGCTCATTGTATTGTACACTGGGCATTGTCCCATCATAGCCAAATGCAAATCCAAGCTATTAGCCTGGGGTTGAGCAGTTGTGGTAGGACTCTATACACATTACACAGCAGTTTTGCAAGTTAGGGAGGGTTGCTTACAAGTCGTGTCAATATTTATAGCCAGCCCAAAACATTTCTTACATATTCAAAAAATTAGGCCTATGAATTATAGGTTGTAATTAAACAGTTGTAAATTCGTAAATAATTTAGTCTGATCAATATTTTCATAACATTAAACATTCCAATAAAAAACAAGGTAGAAAACGATTAAAGCACAAACCAATAAACACCTTGACATATTCAAGTATTGTGCGGCGACTGAGTCCTGGACCACTGCCACCAGTGGGCTTGTCAACAAACTATAAGAGAAGCATTTGTCTTCCTTTTCAAAAGCCACAATTTGCAGGGGACAAGGGGGAAAGAAGTGATCCAAATCAAATTAGGGATACAGAGAGAAGAACTAAAGCAAAATGTGATTATGGAGGGTGAGAGCGACCGCACGTAACAGGCAAAATGGAACAGGTCAACGAGGAGCTTGAGAAAAGAGGAAGCATGCTTATTATCCGAGGTGCCGCTTTCCTCCCCTTATTCGCAGTACGTGTACATTTTACATTTTAGGCATTTTAGCAGACGCTCTTATCCAGAGCGACTTACACAGTTTACAATTTCTTTACATACAATCCATTTATACAGCTGGATATTTTTTACTGAAGCAATTCAGGTTAAGTACCTTGCTCAAATGTACAACAGCAGTGCCCTACCTGGGAATTGAACCTGCAACCTCTGAGTTACAAGCCCAGCTCCCTAACCATTATACCACACTGCCAGCCATATGTCAGGACATCTTAGAAAATACACACAAATATCACGCATCCATGATGTTGGTTCAACAACGTGGGTCACGCATCAACGGACTGCAGAGAACAGACGCTGTATGAATGTGGCACTCTTGAATGTGTCTAATCCATAGGCCCAAGTAACCCAATTAGTAGATGTTTTTGGGCTTCAAGACCACCCTCTGTCGCAATTCAGTACATCAATTCATTGGCCACCATCCAAACTGGAAGCATGGCTAAGAGCCTAGATGTAGCCTTAATATGTCTGCTGTCAGACAAGAACAGGAACATCCTCCATTTGCACGTTCTATATGTAAAGTACTAGTGGCAGGCTTCATATACATTCTGTAGCTATACTTCCATTCCAATGCAAATTTTGCGTTTCCATTAAACCGGCTTTTGGCGAACAAAAACCCTTAGAAAGGCTGCTCTTTCATGGCGACAGTGGAAACAGCAGACTAAAATATTGTCACATGACTTATGTGCAACAAACAATTATTCAGTATTTTATGGACAACAAAATTATTCTGACATGTCGAACGTATAAACTTTGTGTCGAAATTGAGAGACGTTTACCGACGTTTGTTGTTTCCATCCCAACTGTCGACAAGCTTTTTTACATGATATGACTTTATTTGCATAAAAACGGACTAATGGAAACATAGCTGGTGCCATCACTGGACGCACCCTATACATAAAAAGGTATGGAATCAGAGTCAACCCCAACAAAGCCTCAGTCTCTTCCATCATCTCTAAAAAGGAATACATCCAGTGGCAGTTGGACACATGGCCTTGCGTTAAGTCCGCTATCCCTCTACTTTGTTCTTAGAAAGATTAGTCACGCATAGCCTTCCCCCCCATTTTGGGTTATTCAGGGGGGAAAAAATCATCTTTTAATGACCTTTCCCACATTCATCAGTGCGACAGTTACATGCGAAAGAAACGTAATGTAAACAATGCATAAATAAAGGGCCAATGAAAATCAAGACGTTCCACAACTGATGTTATATTTGTGGATATGGTTATGTTGCTTTTCATTCAAAATAAAATATTGTGTTTATTTAGCCCCTGAAAGGAAGTTGTCCTGTGATGCGTTCTGTAAGTTGGAACAATTCTACGTCAGCCCAAGACCCTGAAATCCTTTTCGAACAACACTTGCAGTGGGTCAGCTGGGTTCAGGAAATGACAACTCCGATGACGCACAGAGATGCAGCTGGATTAGAGGTGAACACACAGTATTTTTATTCTCTGAAATCATCTCCGTCGGGAAACATTGCTACAGTGCATGCATCATTCCAAAGCATGATTTATAATGGGAAGGAATAAATGTGTGCATCATGTTAGTCTATGCGCAAAAGCTGCTCCTGGTTTTTAGTTACAGTGTCGTGCTGCATAACCTATAACATAGTCTACATCTGCATTCACTTTCAAAGCTTTCTTTACTTCTTTGTTATTTTCATGTCTTTTACAATGGAAAGAGTAGAAATGGTGCAAAGGATGAAAACGTGCAGTATGTGTCGAGTAAAGAATGTGGTCTTTAAATAAAAAAAGGCTTGTCATGTGCACGCTCTGTGAATGTGAGGCTTTAGAATTTTTTTGGCTCTCTACGGTTTTGTATGTTTAATGCTGTTGTGCGTGCTCACATGAACTTTACCATGTGCCATTCAGTGCTGCCATTCCAGAGCCAGTAAAACTGACAAGGCCTCTTTAAGCTGTCACCACAGAAGCAGACCTTCCCCGTAGCACAAAATTACCCCCTCGTTGAGCAATACTCTGAAAAGACCTTGACTGTACAAAGTCTAGGTCACCTCAGGGCACCCACTGTAAACATATGCTACCGCAGAAAAGCACACTTGCACCTTTATACTACAGTAAATGTTATAAAAATGCAGTGGAGGAGAATGGTTATCGACACACAATCATGACTGGTGACTAACATGAGTTGGGGTGTTCATGACGGTGTCTCAACACGTAGGGTGGAACTGCACGGGAAAAACACTCAGGTGACTCAAAGAGAAAATGTTTATATTCGTCACATGGTATGACAATGGCATTACCTCCAAACAAGTAATCAACAGCTTTCATTTATTTTATTTAAAAAGCACTTGAGAAAAATAAATATAGTCATGATTCATCCTGATAGCCATCCCCAGTCTGGCTATCGGGACGCTAGATAATGGCACATCTTAAATTGTTTCTCTGTCGTGACCATTGGAAGTTATTCTTGAATTTCTGCTTTTCACATGGAAAATGCACACAATGAAGAGGAGATATTAACCACGTGCCATTAGTGAAACAGTCCAGCACGCTAAAGCCTAATAACCATAATCTCAGACTTAACTGCATGAATTCTCACAAAAGACTCCACAAGACAAATACCAGATGATACGGACCATGCAGCTGTTGGCTAATGATCCCCATCAAACTGGGGAAATTAATTATAGCCAATACACACACACATGCGCAAACATCGGCTGAGCACATGTAATGGCTGAGCACATGTACCTTTTTTAAATTCTTTAAAATCATACATTTGGTGATCGATGAGGGAAAAAAACTAAAAAACATTGGGAACAGCTTAAAACCATTAAAAATTCTAACGGCCTTTAAAATATGGCTCCCAAAATGTGCTCAAATCCCACATGATTTTCAGATCTCTGTCAACCACTTATCCCCTCAGAGCTCAAACATTTTCTGGTGCAGCGGGGATTCATTCGCTGGGGTGGACTAAATGTGGAGCTACTGTGGCCCTCCACAATGAGGACCGCTGAGAGAGGCTAGGTGGAAGAACAGTGGAAACGAGATGGATGTAATCGCCAGACCGTGGACAGACTGTGAGGATACTGAGCGAGAGAGAGACGCAGGAACTTACTGAGCCACGTCAGTCACCACCGGCAGGGGAATATCCTCGCTGACAAAGTCTATGTCGTCCACAAAGCTGCTGGTCCGTGAGATGTCTGTGGAAGGACTTTCCAGTTTTTTCTTAACTGTGTAAAAAAATATAAAAAAAGACATGCAGCATAATTAGGATAAAGTCAAATAATGTACTTGAAATGTATAATGTATAATACATGCCACTTCCATTTCAATGTAGTCAGATGTCATATCATTACTGTGGAGGGTCACTAGTAGAAGGACCACAGTGAAGTGTCTGGTTTCATCACTTTCCAGTGTGTTTGAGAGATAATCATCTAGAAGTAGCGCAAAGCCCTATACAGACAGAGAGATGTGCAGGTATACCTGGAGAGGCAGGACAGCTCAGAGTGAAAGAAGACCAGGAGTGCAGGTGACCTGTGCAACCATACAACACATACAGGAACCAAGGGAGGAAGGAAGGAAGAGAGAGACGGACAGAATTTTGAATTCTGAAATTAACTGTATTCAAATCCAACTCAACCAGAAAACCTGCTGAATTTGAGGAGCATGACACTAACATTATCCATATGTCAAGGCCTTGTCAGTCACCATGACTGAACCCAACTGAATGTGAACCCAATCGAGCATTGATGGCAGGGATCTCAACCTGTAGTCCTGGAGGGCTGTGGGTTTCTGTGCTTAACTTACAGTCAGCAACCAATTTAGGCTTTGGAGACAAGGTGTGTGGACACTTTAGCCAATCACTGACTTAAATTAAGCATTTATGTGCTGATACCAGCAGACACTGCAGCCATCCAGGACTGGAGTTTTAGTTCCCCGATTTATGGGATATTCTGGAACAATGCCTGAGACAGCATTTTCCACTTCCATCAACTAAGCGGGAGTTGATTGACTTTCTCGTGTGTGGTGTTGTATTCCTCCTGCAGAATTACAGAATCACACTCTATCAGCACTCTATCAGCGCATACAGGCCAAATTGGCCAAACTTGAATGACTTTACATGCAACTTTCTTAGATTCGGTTTTAAGAAGACACTTCTTGACACAATTATTATATTTTGTGCCACCGACACAAAATACAATGAAAATGATCCTGTACTATATCTTATATCTGAAAAAGAATGAGTCAAAAGGCTCAAAGGCCATTAGGAAAGAAAGTTGTAAGAAAGGTATGTCTCAAGCCCACGTGATTACTGCCAACTAAGAATTAGAGCTGAAACTTTTGGACTGCACCGAGTTTGCTTTAAACGCTGCGGTCCAGAAGCCAAAGAGAACAGAAACAAAGACCTTGAATGTAAAGTGGAGAGGACAGGCCTGCACCAGCACCTCCACCTTTCACCACGCAGAGCCCCACAGCTTTACTCGGCTGCATAAACAACGCTGACTCATTAATATCTGCCCTGCCTGTGCAAACACGCTTGGTTTGGACGCCCCAGTGAATGAAAACAGGAAGAGGCTTGAAAACCAAAAAGTAAAATACATTTTTTTATTATTTTAAAAATCAGCGAGCTGGCAGGGAGTCCATTGAGAAACTGTCAGAGACTGGGGAGCCAGACAGATAAGCGGACTGATAAGCTGGACATTGATGAAGTGCAGAAAAAAATGCTGAGTTTCTCACCAGCAATGTCCCACAATGGATGCGATTATTAACACTAGCCCCTACCCTTAATCCTAACACCCTCCTCCACCGCCACACCCCCATCTTGGTGCCAGCTCTCACCCCTGCTAAAGCTGGCAACGCTAGCAGTAAAGAAAACACTCCACCTAATGCTGGGAGCCAAATGCCTAAGAGGAGTCTAAGAGGAGCTGGGCTGGCTTCCGGAGTGGTCTGGTTGATGACATAGTGTCAGTCTAATTGAATTGCTGTCTGAGCCTCTTAAAAAAACATGACGCTGAAGGTTGAACACGCATTGCTTGGGAATAAAAATACAACTGGGTCTTCAACAGGAGTGGCGGACATCGTCTGCAGTTTGTCATGTTGTCATCTCAAGCCTGTTGCATTTCCTCTCTTAAGTGCTTTTTACTAGCCCTGCGTCGTCTCTTTGGCGTACAAAATCGAAACGAGGCTGGAGGAAAATGTAGAACTTTTTGTAGCACCACTGGGCTGAAAAGTTACTAGCCCATCGGAATAAATTATTGATTGTTCCGGTATGATCACATGGCCACATTAACTGGAGAAAATTACAGATCTTCATTTCAAGAGCTGGAGGCATATTGCAAACTTGTGAACGGAGGAAAATAATACAATTTAATGGTTTCTAAAGCCAATTTAATATTATAATCCAAAAATACATCAAATAGTTACAAAAATAACTTCAGTACATGCTCATTCTACAGCTGTTCCACTCAGCCATCTGGTGTCGTGTGAACATTTTGTTTCTCCTCTTCAATTATTTGCAGTACACTATGTATTCACCACCGACCGTTACACGTGCCCAAAGGGTCAACCTCTCCCTCCATTTTTGTTTTCTAACAATTGAGAGTTTTTGTTTTTACTACCCTGTTTAACTGTTCCAAAGTAGGCTCATGACCAGGGGAGATCTCTAAGTGAGTTCAATTTAACACCTTATCTCTAGTTCATCAATATCAAACCCAAGACATGACCGATGTTGATTAAAAGAGGCATGTTGAATCAATTTTTTGTTTTGTAAAAATGCTGTCACAAGTGTTGCCTGTGCTGCAGTAAAATGACCTAAAATGACACAAAAAATTGACAGTTGATCCATTGCTGTTTGAACATACTGTAAGCATGTGCTACCAATTTATACTTTATCACTGAAGAAACTAACATTTTTGGAAGTCCTTTCATACTCTCCAATGCATAGCAATCCATTGTGAATCAATGCTGCTTAAATGCTTATAATTATCATTTTCAGGTGGAACAGTTGACTTGCCATTTATTGGACTCTATAGTCAGTATAACCTCTATGTACATAGACTGTTATGAATGAGAGGACAACTCACCTGTTTGCCTGAACATCCTTGTGAGCCCTGGAATGGAAAGGAAAGGAGGATAGATGTTGAGAACTGTTACACCATTACTAGGTAAATGCTTGTGGTTGGATAAGATTTCAGCTCAATATAAATGGTGCTTCTGTGTCCCTGGTAAAAATAATAATAATACAATCCTCAAGCTTTATCCTTTACAAGTACATGCATTTTTTTTGTACAATTACACATTCAAATGTTTCATTTCTACCTTTTAGAGATTCAATTTAAGCACTGATGATTGGATCCTATCATTTGGTTTTTTTCTTAATTGCAGTGAGTTAAAAAGAAACAGAAAATCACAGCATCCAAGCTTTAACTGCAGGCCTTATGCCCACTAATACATCTGCAAATACTATTTTTAGATTTTGGTGTGAGGTTCATTTAAAGGCCTAAGCACATTTACACCCATGCAAATGCAAACTTAAAACAGCCATCCTTTAGAAAATGCTTTGAACTTGACAAAATTGCTAATCTGGGTCACAATCTCATTTTAAATCAAAGGCACCCAGACATCTGTTGCTCCAAATTATCTCCCTGCTATGCTCTTCCCATTCCAAATGCCAAACAAAGCACCTTTCAATGCAACCACCAGGCATTGCATTTCCCAATATGTCATTTGAAAACAAAAGCTCAATTACAAAGATGATATTAACCACCAGAGCCTGCAGCAATCAGTGTTTCACCTCTTTCTCAACCCCCTTTTTTGTAAGTATGGTTGCTTATTTTGTTTTGTATTCTTTGCTATTTCGCTGTATTGAGTGGATGTACTGTGAACAATGCATTTTGTTTGTTTTTGTTTATTGATACATACTTTTTCATCTGTAGTTTACTGGGGCAGGTGTTGGAAATTAGGCTAGCTACACCAACACTTAATTCGATGCATCTGATGCTTGTTTTTTAACATTGAAACAATGCTTTTGCTTTGTCCCTATCAAACAAACAAAGAAAATGAGTTACAGTTTTAGGGTAAGAAACTGAGCTTCATCCTAAGTCACCAAGCGAACAGTCTGAGCAGTGTACAGTATATCAATCTAAATGCATTGTGGGTCACACACACAACACACGTCGATGATGTTTCATACAGTGACGGTACGTGCTCTTTCTGAATGAGAGAAGGCACTGAAGGTCGCGCTTCCAGTCCCTCCTCCCTGAGGATGAAGCCGTAGAGAAGCATGTGGAGGTCCCCGGTGACGAGGCAGTCAGAATGGTGCTGGTGATTTGGACTGGCCCTCCTGCCCCAGTAGACTGACACGGCTCACAGACCATATTTAACCGTTATGAGTTAACAGTCTACAGAGAGGGTTTGTCCTCCATGGCTACATATTTTATGCTATATTTTATGCAGGTCAGTAGAGGTCTGAGTCTGAGAGAGAACGGGGGGGGGTTAGGACCGAGTTGTAGCTGTTGAGGAGTTACTGTGATGGGTCCAAATCTGAGAGAACATTTTTCTGTTGTAGGGTACATATTCTAAAACGTCCCCCTACACACTGACTGGAAGCCGTCAACTTTCTTTCATCACATCAAAGTGAATGATAATTCTGATGTGATCGGTTTGAAACAGACAGAATTTTCTTGCCAATCATTCAATGAGAAATACAAACTGCAATGTTTCAAGCACAATGAAAACCAGTTGGAATCAAAACTATACTTCAGGAGGAAAAACATGTAATCCAATTTAGACAGAGCAGTGCAAGATGGACCTTAAAATGTTTTTCCCCCTGGAGTTTAAATGCAATAAATAAAGCCCAATATGGATTAAGTCACTTTTTTCCAGGAGATTTTTTTTATCATGCTGTCGATCGATGAGGACTGTGCCTTTGACAAGTCTTGCAATAATGAGTTGTATACATGACCCGCAATCACCACCGTTGAGAAATGACTTCCATCTGCCTAACAGAATCCATGTGGCATCAATCTTGAGCATGCAGGGCTGTTTGAGGGCCCGGTTTTCACAAAGATTAAAACCCTCATAAACAAACAGACACAGAACCTTCTCCACCACCCTACCCCCTCCCCCCCAGAAGCGCAGCTGGGTTGAGGGTGAAGCAACAAAAAATAAACACCAAGGGGGAGTTGCTAACAAATTTGCTTTAAAAAAAATCTAAAATACCCTCCTATCGCTGCAAATGTGAAACTGTGACAAACTCGCTCCTCCCTCTCCTGGGGCGTCAGCTGACCCCAGACCTGGAAGAGTGATCATAAAATTCAAGGCTGTGAAAATGATCTGCTCTCTTCCCCAATGCCTTTTGATACTCAGAGCTTTACACACACACACACACACACACACACACACACACACACACACACACACACACACACACACGGGACAACAGGAAGTGTTGATTGAGAGACAGAAGCGTGCATCTGACCATGCTGTGTCCGTGGATGCACAAGAATAAAAACATGGCAACATAACAGCAGAGAAGACAGGAAGGGGTTAAGATGATAAATGGCATTTCTCCAGCTCCTATTTCACGCCGTTGTACTTGATTCCTTTGCCACGAGCACAGAGGCCCTACCTGCCAAGTTTTTCCCCCGGTTTTTCTCTCATTCTGCCCCAAACCTGTCAAATTCCATAAGTAAAAACATATTGCATATATATTTTATAGTCAAGATGGATTTTCAATGTGTAAACCATTTCTTTCTATGACATCACCCTCAGGTCTTTAAATGCATTATAGCACCAAATCCAGTTCTGAATGAAAAATGGTTTCATTACCACAATAATTCACTTTGGAAAATGCTCCTCATATGACATCTTTCTTGAATTTAGCTAACTTTATTTAAAACTCCATTAGCACTTTTGCTGCTCAGACGACCAGTTCTTCCATTTGGGCCTGGAAATAGAGCATGAAACAGCATATTGCTTTAAATTAAATAAGCGTTGGAAAAATAAGCCAATTTATGATGACACAGGAAATAATTAAGGTTTAAGTGATGCAAGGCAAAGGGGAGAAAATCCAAAAGTGGATCCAACTCAAAAAACAGCAGTGTAACTATATATACTTTATTCTATTTTTGTTTACAAGTTACTTAAAATCCTTAAAATTTGGGTTGGGTTTAACAATGGAACCAATTTTGAGGCTCAAGTGCAGTTGGCAAAGGCAAATGCCGATCAAAAAAAAAAGACGTGTCTGAACCAATATTGGTATTTTAATGGCAGGAGGACAAGACACAGGTGGGGAGGTCTAATGACTTGAACATGTGGCAAAGGTGTGTGCACCAATCAGGAGGCTTTCCACAATCCTTCTACACGAGGGGTCGCATTGCACATGGTCAGTTTCCCATGTTTCCTGTGAAGTGAATGGTCTCTGAGACTTCTGATGTGAGACTGTCCCCCCCGGGGCAGACAGCCAAGCGCCGTCCCCGATCGAGGCTCCCCACCAGGGCTGGTCTGGTACAGTCGGGTTTCGAACCACGACCGTGATAGGCAGCTCACACTCGTAAAGGACCAGCCAATATGGGTGCGTTAGACCGAACGCACCCGTATTGCAACTCTTTAACATCTTGAATTGTGTAAGTTATACACTATCTCCAACAATAGCTGGCACTTACACCAAAAAAGAAAGCTGTATTCAAGAGGTTTTTTTATTACCTTGAGTAAAATGGCCTGAGGCATACCACTGCCTTCTGGCCTCTGGTGTCTTTGGGGGTGTGGTCAAGCCCAAAGACAGCTGAACAGCTCAAAATGTACTTTTATGGGGGTGGTTTGGACAGTACTACGTATATCTATTGCAGAGAGGGGGATAGAACTATAGGTTTCTTACTTAGTTGAATGTTTTGCAATGTGTGTGCAATTATCATTCATGATTATATAATTAAATAATTTGTCTTTATATTTTTGGGTTCCTAAAGAGGAGCAGTCTGCTGGCCTATAAAAGAGGTTGGTTTATACAATAATAAAGCATTGTAATAATCTCAATAACAATAATTATTATTCTCAATTATTCAATGCACAGTTCATAAATAGTACATCCGAAAGCTCTTTAGATGTTGAGCGACATCTTCTGTTCATTATAACCAGAGCACATTCCATTGCAAAGGTTTTGAAATGACAATTGCAGAGGGAATCATATTTTACTTTACTATGATGGATTTATATAGGACATTGTTACTGCATAGTATCTGTATGTGGACGCGCAAGACCATCCTGCACCCAATCCATGACCGCAAAGGACAAATTCAACCCATCATTACGCCCAGCACAACAATACAGATATGTATGTCTTACGCCATCTTTCTGAAGCATCAAAACAGGGCCATAGCTTTGAAATGTTTGAACACCAAGGCCTCGAACACAACTGCCATTGATGATCATAACACCAAAAGAGTGGCGTAAGACGTTGTAGGACATGTTGAAATTCCACTTAGCCATTTACACTGGAGGGAATGCTATGGCGCAGGTATTGTAAAAGAGGTTTGTTTAGCAGATTACATTATCTGTATGTGTGGCAAGGGTGTGACTGAGTAGTGGGCCATCGAATAATTTGTCTTTTCCCCTTTAAAGAGAGCCTGGTGATTGCGTCACGTTGGACTGGCAATTTTGACATCAGTCAAACAATTAAGAATTAGACAGCATTCAACAGGAGTGCTTTTCCCAGAAGGAGACATACATTCCTATCCAAGAAATACGGGCGTGCCGTACAGTTGTTTATGGGAGACCCAACTGACGACCCCAGGTAAATGAGGTAAGAGCAGCATGGGAGAAGACAGCAGCATATATATCAAACACACCATAGATATCTAACACAGCATAGACAGACACACCATAGATATCAAACTTACTGTATACAGGTGAAACAATGTGAACTACAGGTAACTGCCAAAATAAAGGCAACACCTGAGTAAATGAAGGATCCTTTAAATGCATGCCATACCGAGAGTGTCTGCCGGGGAGTGGCACGGCTGCTACCGGTGGGTAGGCCCCAGCCTTCCCTTTCCCCCATCCCCCTACCTTCCCTGGCTGGCACTCTCCTAGCCCGGGCCAGGGCAATTTGAGCACCCCTCCCGGGTTACCAAAGTGTTGCACCTTTATTTTGGCAGTTACCTGTAGTTCACATTGTTTCACAGAGTGCCAAAATGCAGACTAAAGCCTTCTCACCTTGGTCACCACATGCGTTTGATGATGTTATAGATTTGCCCAATTGTATTATTCAATTCAATGTTGATTTTAAATGTTTCATTTAATTTGTTTCGCTAGACAGAAAGAAAAGTCACTGCTGTTGAAAACGGGTGAAATGAGCACTTTGCCAGGTGATTTTCATAAACACACCCGTGTTAACGCCACCTCTCGCATGCTAGCATGAGAACACTCATTTTAATCAAGAATACAAAATGAACATCAGCAATAGGTTCGCCGCAGTGGTGCGAACTCCATATGGCGGTCAAGTAACGTCATCACATTTTTGGATCTTAAGTTTATATCTCTCTGGAACATTGGCTTCTAAACTCTTTACATAAAGAGAGTACTGCTCGTTGCCTCCTTCCATGATTTCACTTCCTGACCACCAACTGAGGGAGCACGTGTCAGCACAGTCATGTGACTGTAAACAACCTATAGCGTGAAATCTCATCACTGCACCAAATAAAATTACTAATCAGTTTGTGTTTGGGCACTGTATTGCTTTGCGTGAATCCAAAAATATGTGTTGCAAAACATTTTTATGTTTAGAGAATACACTGCACCATACAGTCAATACACATTTTGTCACTGCTCACGTTAATTGTCCATAAGAACTACTCATTTTGAATCACTGCCAAACATCTTCAGCGTTTAATCATGCATGACATACCCATATTCGTTCTGAGGTTACTGGCGACAGGGCTGTTTTTCACCACTCCCATGTAAGTAGACTTTTAATGAGTTTAAATCTTCCCATCATAAGTCATTTTTTTCACTACTCCCCAAAACAAACCGTCAAAAAAATTCAACTTAAAGAAAGAGAATGGAATTCAATCTCAAAGTATGTGAAGCATGTCATTATCTCCCCATGCTCTTCATCGTTCACCGATAGCTGGGAAACAACTTGGAATGGAATTCTGTGTAACAAAATGGCTTACTGAGCCAAGTCCCATCAATCCTCGATGATTTAGACTGTTATTCTTTAATGCTTTCCACTTTGTTATGATTAATCCTAAAAGATGGTAGAATGGATTACTGGAGGCATTTAACCAAATGCATACAGTAAGAGGAATTAGACCTATACCAGGAAACATTTTGGTACATTTGGGGGCAGTGTGTCTGCCATACAGTGCGTCTGTCTCACCATCTCATTCACTGGAGCCATCTGCTGCTTTCAAAACTGTTGCCCTTCATTCGGGCTGCGTACACACACACGCACGCGCATGCACGCACGCACGTAACTCCAAGAGGTAACTCCACACAAAGGTGGAGTTACCTCTTCGGTTGTCCTTGGTGGTCCATATCGTAACTCTAACCCATGAAATCTTTATCAAATGTCAGTCAAAAGTTTCCTAATGGGGCCTACAATCTCTCTGCAGTACTGGAACTCATTTTACACTCTCTCTGTTGGCAGGACACAGTTTCATTTCATTTCAGTCAGACTTTGAAACTAAGGAGGTTCAAGATACAGGCTCAATATTCAAAGCCTGAATACAAAACCAAAACCCTCACAGCTAATTACACCCAACAAAGCCTGTATCTCCCAGTCTTTGTTTTGCAACCAGTTTGAAAAGAGACTGCTGCCAATTACTGATATGTAACTAGATCTATTTAGGCTCGACTTCACTGGTCCTAACGTAGTTTGCTCGTAAACAGATTTCAGCGCAAACCTGTAACTAATGCGGTGGAAACAATGGCTCCAAGGCTCTCAGATACCTGCTGGCTCCTCAAGGAAGAAGGGCGCCTCTTTCTTCTCTTCTCTGTCCTCGATGTGGTCGTATGTGATTTGGGGGATGGACAAGGCCTTGTCAGCGAGGTTAATGGTGCCCACCAACCCGTTGTCTCGAGGCGGCTTGGGTTTCCGTTTGCTGCGTCTGCTCTGAGGACCGAAGCACAAATGGGACCTTTTCACTCCACAGATGCAGTATGATCGGGCTCCTATTCCCAAGAAGGAGGATTCTACAGCGAGTTGTGTTACAAAGGCCTTGAGAACATCGGCGAGGTCCACAACACTTACGGTATATAAGCTATAAACAACGCTGTACTACTTTTTTCCCCTTCCCCCTCAAGTGAGGACATCACTAAGTCTCGACAAAACCACATGAGAGTGTGCAATTCATCAAACGGTGAGACTGTTATTAAAGGAAAGATACTGAGATGTAATGGGGGGGAGAAAAAAAGATGACGACGGTTTGCAGAGAGATTAGCGCACAATGCAAGCTCATGATAAAAACTACTACAGACTTAAGAGGAGATCATTTGGAATGCTTGTGGAACAAACGTCGAAAAATAAAGGTACAGAAAGAATGGAAGACAGCGCAAAGTCAATATTTGTTTAAGGCAAGTTTAAGATAAGTTTATCTGAGAAATATTACTCATGCTTCATGGAGGAGTGGTGGAGCCTGTTAAACAATAGATTCTGCGTAAACCGCACATCTCTCAACAGAAAGTTCAAGCACGTTGCATGCTGGTTGTGTAACAGGCACAAATAAGGTACATGTACATTCAGTACATTGTATGTCCTTATATTTTTATTTTACATTCATTCAATGTTCAAAAGCCAAATTTGACCCAACTCTGAATGAGACTTTGCTCATTTGCTTTTTTCCACTTGTTAAAACTGTGGCAGCCATGCCTGTTATTTCCCCCATTTTGCAAGTCTATCAAGCATTTTGTTCGCAGTTTAAAAAGAACTTACAACAAGGATGTGATACATAAATATAAATATATGTTGTCAAAATGCCTGGAGCTTTTGCCCCAGTTGTCATGACCTTCATGGGCTCTTCTCAGTGAAAGTAAAGCCCAGGGCTCCAACACTGGGCTATAGTTCTCCCTGTACACCACGGCCCCTTCTGACTGATTAACAAAGAGGAGACAGTCTCAGGTTTGAAGGCAGAAAGAAAAAAGGGCACAGCTTTCAATCTCCCAATATACGGATACAATACAAAACAAAGCTGTTTTTGTTGTTGTTTTACTATGAAAAAAGTTTACTCCCATGAGAAAAGCACCCGTGACATCATCTCATCTGACTGTGTCTTTGTATACCGGAGACAAAGAGCTGCAGTGGCCCTGGTGGCTGGGAGAACACTTGTTCTTTTCACAGTCGGGCCCCTGACATCAGCAGTGCACGGTTCACCACGTAGCCCATACGAGGACGGGGGGAGGTCAGGGACAAATATAACATTTGTATGCCTGAATTGAGTGCAAATTAATGTCTTGTTACAAAACAAAAACAGCTTTTCCTGAGAGCACCAGAGACACTCTTCTCCAGCATTGCAGCAGCATCCGGGCCAACTGCAATGGAAAGGGGCAGGGACACCGACTGTACCAAGCAAACAGACTGACAGTAATGAAGGGTAGCCAAGCAGCACGGTAACTGTTGCCTTTCAGAACAGAGGAAATGTGGTGAGCTGCCACTGCTGAGGGAGGACAAGCCTCACCCCAGGGGGTAGGGGGGTGGGGGATGGGTACTACTTTTGGGCTTGTAGCTGTAGCACTGCAGAAACCGTTTCTTCAGGTGTCAAACCTCCTCCATGTGAGAAAGTCCAGACGTGCTCACCAGTATCCTGAAGTTGGGGCTGGAGTTTTCAGAGGTGCTCGTGTGCACGTAGCCGCCGGTCAGCACGTACATGTTCCACGTCGCCGGGCAGCCTCCGGGTTTCTCCGCCGCATAGCACCGCCACAGGGTCTGCCGGGGAGTGAGCACCGCATCACTGTCCATAGGGCAATCTTTACATTTCATTACTTTCATTGCATTATACAGGGAGGCCACTGCTTGTAACAAACGAGTGTGAGGTGTGATTTTAATGCTGGTAGTGTCATG
The DNA here is from genome assembly GCA_029706075.1 of Aldrovandia affinis. NCBI lineage: Eukaryota > Metazoa > Chordata > Actinopteri > Notacanthiformes > Halosauridae > Aldrovandia > Aldrovandia affinis. The sequence continues at coordinate 1,234,234 of JAINUG010000023.1, forward strand.
CATTCATTTGCAATGTATTGCCATGAGTCCTTATGTGCAGGACAAATTATAAAAGTAATAAAGTTTTCTATTCTATTCAAGTTTCTCAGACCCTGAGTGAGAGGGTTGGAGACAGTGTCTGTAAATCTCAAGCACACGCCCAGTTAGAAAATAAAAGATTGACTGTTTTAAGCAGCCGGCTGGCTGTGTTTGAAACACAACCTGCACTTTATTTCACTTTCTGCCACGATACACATTTTCTTAGGGTCGCATCTACGGTAGCCCAGTGCCATCTAAGTGAACGCCCCTCCTTCTGATCATCCACTGCCAACAGTAATGGCCAATATTTGCCAGCCGTCTCAGACAGGCAGGGCAGGACAGCTCACCTATTCAAGGGTGGAGAGGGATGAGACTGTTTGTACTAGGACTGCTTTTATAACTCACACTGACAAGCACCTAAAAGGAACAAAGCTCTTCCTTAAATGCTGAAATTTAAATGATTTAATAGTGCAGTGTGTGTTTATGCTTAAACAGCCTGACATCACTGTGAGACTTTACACAAGCAGTGTGGGCAGTAAATCTGTGACATGGAAAGGTACACGCTCTCTGGCTCCCTCTCCCTCCCTCCCTCAGCATGCTCTGTTCCACCATCACCGTTCTCAATCACACACTAGAATGGTAAATACACTCATTCAGACAGAGTGAAAGGATACTAAAAGGAGGCTAAAAGGATACTGTCCTGTCGCATTCTCAATTTCTGTATTGTGCAAATTCCAGGAGTCTGTATGTGGTTCAGGGAGGCTCGTCTCAGCTCCTGTCATATTACCTGGATCTAGTCCAGTCTCATTACTACCTGCATCAGTACGGTCTTGTCTCAGTACCTGGATCAGTGAGGCCGCAGCAGGTATCTGTCTGTTGAAATGCTTCTGTCTCTGTTTCTGTTGCACCTTCAGAGCAAAGCCTGAACCCAGAATTCCCTGGAGTGAGAGGCAGAAAGTTTTATTTTAAAAGGCACACTGCAATCAATAAAAGAAAAACCACAGAACTGCAGATGGTGTTTTTTCCCCGCCACAAAGAACTATTGTGTTTCTTCAGCTTTAATCAGCCAACCTACTAAAATCCAGATGTTCTGTTTATGCACAAACACGCATCCCCTTTCTTCCCTCCTATAGGAAGTAATATTCAACACTCATCAACATCTACATCTGCACAACAGTCGGTTGCCATTGGTCCAATTATCATAAAAAAACAGACTGAGCCACACAAGTGTTGGACTGCATTTCACCTCCTGGTTTTTAGCCCCTGTTAATCATGGCAGTCAGTGTGTTCAACTCTGCAGGGCCTGCATGAGGGCTAGAGTTAGGGTTAGCCAATAGTGTGAGCTCAATCTCTGCCCTGTTCAGTTCCTGGCTGACAGACCCAGCAGTGCTCTGCATGGGAAGACACCTACAGCATACAGGTAAGCCTATTACAAGGTAAGCTCCCCATATGCACCACCACTCGGGACAGGGCCTGTGTGACAGCGGCATCAAACATGCTCTACTACACATTATAAGTATTATAATATTAGTAGTATTATTAAGTATTAGAATGAAGATTACTGCTGGCAAGGCGAAGAAGGAGATGGCAAACACGCTGAAGCAGGAGGCGATGGTCTTCCCTATCCACGTCTGCGGAACTTTGTCGCCATAGCCGATTGTAGTCACGGTAACCTACGAGAGAGGATTCCAAGAGGCACCACTATCAAACAATGAATGGGAAATATAAAATATAAAACTCGGGAGCATCTGAGCAGTGCTTTGCGCTCCAAAACGTGCCATGGCAGAGGGATTGAGATCACAGGTGTGGTTTGAGTCCCACACCGCTCCGCTGAAGTGCAGCGTGACGCCTGTAAACACGAGAAACGGGAGGGTCTTCCAAACTTCCATTTCTTACAATCGGCTTTAAATGCATCAGTCAAACAGAAAGTCTTTATGGGAATTCCAACTTGCATAGTTGGTACAATATGCATACTACTGTAAATGCTCAAGAATTTAGACTGAAGTGGCAGCTGCAAAGATTTTAACACAATGCGGTACTTTCCCAGGTCCTTCAAACTTAAACTTAATTATGGCGGATTTTGAATGTTCATCAGACTTACTGCACACACTTCTCATCTGTCATCTCAAGCTCGGTCTGTGTAGTGCATTCCACGGGAGCACAATTAACTATTCATCTTCTGTGAATATAGGAATTCTACAAAGTGTAGAAAATAAATGGCAGCATTAACAGTGTATTTACCCCCAATCCATGCCTTCACACGGGGTGAAACATGAGCCAATTCTGACACATTCAGACCACACTTGGCTTACAGTAAGTGTCTGCTGGGAGCAGTGCCCCCATCGCCCTCAATAGAGACAAAGGGGGTGATGTAAGGAGAGACACTTAAAAACTCTTTTGAGAGAAGAAAGAGGGATTTAATCCTCATTCACAAATCCGATGACTAACAATCGGGCGACATTGGTGTGGAATTGGCCACTCGACGCGCCCCGATACATAGCCCCACATGGCCTGGGCTCTACGTGTGCGGTGATGTGACTCTCCAGCCACAGGGCCTCGTTCTACCCCACACACGCACAAACACACTCGCACATGCACACACATGCACACACAGTCACACGCAGTCACACACAGACACACACGCACACACAGAGACAGCGTACGCCGTCTCTCCTCAGGGCTCTGCTGACACTAATGACAGCAATGAAAGCTGTGCGAGGAGGACGCAGACAGACGGCCGTGAAATGAAACACACGAGCCTGTTGTTTTTCATCTCTCTCCCCATCTCCCCCTCTCGCTCTCTTTTTCTCTCGGACTGCCCCTCTTCTACGCTTTCTCTCCCTCTCGTTTTTTTCCCCAAATTTTCAGAACTGCCGTTGTAGGCGAAAAAAAAAAAAAAAAGGAGCAAAAACAAAAAAGGATCCAGATCAAACATCATTCCCTCTAGAATGACCTCCGTCTGCTGTGATTGGGCTCTTCAGCGGCGGAGAGAGGCTGTGATTCATGGCACTGGCGCTCGCACTGCCACAGCTGTGCTCTGCACCTGCAATCCCCCCACCACACACACCCCCCAAAAAAGTGGAAAACAAGCTGACGGGAGCATGCAAGGAAACCGGCCTTCGCCCGCCAGGCTTCCCCCCCCTGTTACCGAGCTAATTGATTTCTGTAAACACAAGGGCGGCCAAAGCTATTGGCTCCGCATTTATGTGTCTCAAGTTTACAGTCCCTGGAAAACAAAAGGGAACGCGGGCCCACAGGGATTTTCTGTTCGGCGTGGCACTCGACACAAACAACTTCTTTTATTTTACGTTGTGCAGGGCACCGGGGACTCCGAACCTTTCTGACCCAAACAACAAAAAAGGTATTAATCCCACCATTACGGTTTTAATTAAAAGGAACTGACACATTATTATCTAGGGTTTAGAAGTCTTTCAGCCACAGTACAGAGGCATGAAAAGGGTTTATTGCCAGTCTTTTGTCATACACATATCCCATGTAGATGAATAGCATTGGTTTTCATTACCAGGCACATTGAGCTAAACTGTTTAATTAACTGAACTGGAAACTCGAGAGGGATCAGCTGGGGGCACAATAAGAGTTTTATCAGCCTCTTTCGGTTTCATGACTCTTTGCACTCCCCAAAATCGGTAAATTAATAACATTTCAGAGGTGTATGTGAATACTCCAATCAGAGGCCATTGAGATGTGGTCGTACTAAAACCAGTCTAGATGCTGTATGTGGTTACAAAAAACAAAAAACTTTTATTCCAGCTGGCGTTAGTATGGACTGTTAAATTAATTGAAAAAACATTTTGCCCTATGCAGCATAACAGGCCTGTGTAAATAATGTTGTGTAAATTGAATTTCCTGATCACCTGCAAAGGATTCAAATGATATCTTTCAAGTTATATCTTTCAAGTGGAATTGTGAGGAAAACGCTACATTGGCACTACGGCAATGGAAGAAATCGGGCTGTTCAAATCCTATTGTTAATCAACCCTTTGTTTTGGAACACAGATCCGGACAGGTTTTGGCTCCTGGACTGGACTTGGTATGTCGGTGCCCGAACATTTGCACTTCCTGTCTAGAACAAAATACATAAACATCCAACTTCAGATATTCCGTACCACAACCTCAACCCCATACTGCAGCTTGTACCATAAACTACATTAACATGTCTAAAACCATTGCTTGCAGATGCATTACCTGACATATTGCTTCATGCATCCCTCTTCACACCAGTTTACCCCAGTTTATTCAGCAGGCAAAATATGGAACAAAATACAGACTCTCTGATGGGCTGCATGGGCCAAACAGACACTCAACTTCTGTGTACACGTATCGACAACTTTCCTGACCTCGGACTTTTCCTCAGATTCTTTTGCACTCTCTGCTTTTGTCTGCAAAGGACTACCGGAAAGGGTTTACAAAAAGAGGAAGATACTATGGACAATTTATGGACGATCGTGTGTAGAACATATTAACATTTCATATCAACAACATGTCATATCTTTCGCCAGAGAGCGTGATTTTCACTTACAGATCTTGAACTTATGGGGAAAAAATAATTTAAAAAAGGTTTGCACTCAACCCCTATGTGCTGAAGTTTCCTTTTATTCATATACTTCAACACTTTGTTTGTTGTACCTGGGCAAAATCTTTGTCGGACGTGTGGCTGTATTTTTCTATGAACTTACAGATCTCAACTGTAACAGGGTGCAGTTAACAAGTATCCCCGCCTGCAGCAAGTTCCTGAACGTGAACTTGGTAAATTACCAAGGGTGTTCTGACGTCATATCACGTAGCCAAGAAAGTTCTCTGAGGTAACCGACTAGCTAGCCTGCAACATCACACTATTTCACAAACACTTCAAAGAAACTCCAACAAGTGGCTGCAGTAAAAGCCACAAACAAAAGCTTAGAAATAATTCTGTTTGTTTGCCATCGTTCAGCTTTCACATTTCATTGTTAATATGTACAATTAGTAAATTAATATAGTAAATTAATAAAAAGCTATTTTCACACAGACATTTTTACACAGCAAACAGAAAACATAGAAAACATAAATCAGGAAAATATAAAGCCAGAAAACCCCAAATAAACAAATGAGTCTCAGAGACACCAGTTCTCTACATCCTTGGAACTGGAGTTTCAAAGCCAGTGCCAGTGTTCTCTCCTCCCATGGTGCCAGTTTGCTTCAGACATACCCCTGTGGGACGCAGGGTGACCTATGAATGCAATATTAAGAGTTAAAGAGACTTACCACGCCCCACCATAAGGCATCAGCATAGCTCGAGAAGCCAGTCTTCCCTTCCTCATCCACCGCATCCTTCTCAGCCAGATACACAAAGTAGGAGGAGAAGATCAACCCCAGGAAGCCGATATACAGTGTAGTGATCAGCTCCTGAAACACAAAAGTTCTCACAGCTGTAAAGATAATAATAATTTGTGTAATTATTGTTATTAGTAGTAGTATTATGGTTTTGTAAATGTTTTACATTTTTACACAATTATAAAAATGTGTGTGCTCATAGGCATTTCTGAGCACTTAGGTCACATGGCATTTGATGGTGCCATTACGATTTTTGCGTAAACAACATTTTTTATTTAATCTTTAAATGTAAACTTTTTGACTTTTACCCCATCATACGGGGCTGGCAGATTTGGCTCATAAGGGAGTGGGGAGGGTGGTCAGCACAAACTCGCCATGAAACATGTAACGGTGTCTCCAGAAAGAGGGTGTCGGTGAGTTCCGTCTCAAAGGAGGCAGATCATCGCCGGCCTCAGAGTAGCTTGCCCCATAGAGACGGGTGGCAAAATTTGTTGGTTTGTTCATTATAATAATTACCATCATACTACCAGCTATAAGTAAGATTATGAATTTATCAGGTTTATCAGGATGAAGTGTGTGATAAGCAGTTATGCGTGATTGAATGTTGTAGGTCACGTCATGGCAGGCGGTCCTTTGTGGTTCTTGGCCTGCTTCACAGCATCTTTCACTAGTTATCATTTATTTGCTTTGAAAATGCCCTTATCAAGTTTCACTTACATAGCTCATATATACTATTACGGATTATCCATTAATAGGATATTTGCTGAAGGAATTCATCTTAATTGCCCCAGGTCAAGCAAACAGCAGCAGTGCCCCACTCAGGATTCTGTGGTAGCATATACCTGCTAAAACTACAAATTGGAAAAATAAAATTCAATACCCAAGTTTGTGATTTCATTTCCTTGAGAGATGGATGAATGGATGGATGGGAGAGGAGGATGTCACACATCCCTGCCCATCACCAAAAAATACATCTAAAGTAAAAGGTGAGCAAGGATTGTGGTTTAATTTGAGTTGTGGCACGGATCACAATGAGGGAATTAAAACAGAAATGTGAACCTTGCCTTTGGCTTATCCAATGCACAAATGCTTTTTGAATTATGACAGAGCTCAACTTAACAGGCAAAGAAAAAGCTTTGCAAGATTGCATATATTGATTTTCATTTTTGGCATAAATGACACACTCACAATAAGGAAATGCAATTTCAAATGTAAACATTGCTTTTTATTTTTCCCCATTTGCGTTTGCCTTAGAATTATCGCAATGTTATACTAACAGGGCAAGACAAAGCCATGTCAATCTGACTTGCATTTGAATTTTATTTTGGCACAAATTATATGCACACGACAATGAAATCAAATTGCAGACTTGGCAAGGATATGCTTCCATAGGATTCTAGTCTGCCAGTCGTCTAGTCACAAGCCCCATTCCTTAACAATGGCACACTGTTACCCCATATCCGTAAAATGTATTAACATATACTTAACGCATTCAGATAAGTACTAAATCCAAATAATTTACTTTAGAAAAAGAATTGTGCTTCAATTACACGCATCAGCATTTCATGTGAGATTACTTCAGTGACAGTTTCCATCCTTTAATAGGCAGGATTAAAGTTCATTGCATGTTTTCTGAGTAAGATTCATGGTTTTCCCTCCGTGGACTGGCTTTTTCCTTCTTTTTTTTCAGTCCCGTTAATTTAATGTGAAGCAACCTTTTTATGAACACCTTTTCAAATACATCACAACAAGGTGATGCATTAAGATGCTAGGAATACCATTTCATACATTTCCCCCCACACCACCCCCAGCACACTTTTAGGACCACTGATCACATTTTAAACATAATAAGTGTGGTCAGCGCAAAGGTGTGAAGGTGTGCCCCCAAAGGTTTATTTCTCCCATTTTCTCCTCAGGCTTCATGTTTCTCATCACAGTGAGTTTCAGTGGAGGTCAAAGGTCAGCAGGGTGCTCACTGAACACTTAGCGAAGAAAGTAAGATGCGAACGGATATCAAATTAGCACCACGCACCGGCTCTCTCCTGCGCCCTGACAATGCTGTGTTTCAGTGACAGCATTTCAGACAACGGAGACAATGCAGGCAACTGTGCGTGTCCACATTCCTGTCTTACCTCAGATTCAGCAGTGGTGTCATTAAACTGTAATCTATGCTTCGGCTCTGTAACAAAAGCAGCTGTCTAAATCACACCTGACATAATGCCAGAAGGATTGTGCAGGGTCACAGATAGGAGCTGAGGGCGCCAGTCAGGTTACTCGATCATCTGGAAGTAGCTGGGTGAAATTTGCTCAATCTGATTTCCAGTAACCCTTAATTATTACACATTTACATTTTACATTTTAAGCATTTAGCAGATGCTCTTATCCAGAGCGACTTACAAGATGTGCATCAATACATAGGTAGGAACAATCACAGTTAGCGCACAAGATCAGTGCAGGAATACAGCAATAGACATCATTGCAGGCATCTGCGTACCATACCTGTAACACCGGGAAGGAAAAGGTATTTTAATTTTTTTTTTTTAAAGAGTATAGTGTTGAACAAGTAAACAGTGGTGAAGACAATTTAGCTAGATGGACAGAGATCAGGGGTAGTGGAGTACACAAAAGCAAGGAGGCAGAGATGTAGACAGATTTGACTGCAGACTGATGAACTAGTACTCCACAGATTTCACTGAATCTTCAAGGCCATCCTTTCAATCAACTCCTATCTAGCTGTGTTTATGTTTTTGTCTATGTTTGTCAACAGAGAACTTTAATTATTTAATGTGAAACAAGCAGCATTCAGTTACATATGGTAAAGGGGGCTTTACTGAACTCAAAGAACACATTCTTGAGCAAAAATATGGGCCAGCTTTAAGAAAAATGAAGTCACATACAGTACCTTTGTGCAATCATGTATGAAGAACAGTGGGAGGTGAAACTCACCTGTCGATGAATGAAGACTACAGATCCCAGAAGCCTCCAGGTGCCCCCCTGGCGATCCACGTGCAGCATGCGCAGAATCTGTAGGAATCGTATCCCCCTGTAGACACATAATAAAACTGGATGTTGGTATATCCATTATACTGGATTATACATTATACGTTTTCTTTTTTCTTTTTGTTTCCTGTTTTTCTCTCAATTTGGTTGCCAATTATAACCTCTATTTATTTCAATTCACCCTCCCCCACAAGTCTGCCGTCCGTTCTCCAAGCCAATTTCCCTGGGACGGCAGATATACCTCCTCCAAGACGGAACCCGACCACGTACGTACAATTTTTGTACAGGGATACCCTTCCGCTCCTCAATGAACTCGTGCTGGCTCCCCCCCCCCCCTCCCCCTGGGGCAAACAGCCAAATGCCGCCCCGATTGGGGCTAATGGCCAGGGCACATCTGTCACAGACGGGTTTCAAACCACGTCCGTGACACGCAACTCACACTCGTATTGGACCAGCCAAAATACGGGTGCGTTAGACAGCTACACTATTCACCAGCCCACATTATACATTTTAAACTTAAATTCTGGCATGATAGAAGCTGCAACGACGTTCTGTTATTTTATGCAGTGAGCCTTATACAATTACCACCATAAACATCCACACTAGCCCCAATGCAAGGGAAGAAATGGCATCACCACCCAGCTGAGAAGGAACTGAATGAAAAAACGGTCTCACTGAGCACTGTTCTAAATCCTAGGTAACACACGTGTGCCCTGTGTCGTCCAATTTAAATTCATTGTTTAATTTGAACATTTGAACATTTCTTAACTCAAGTGTCACATGGACAGGAGCTCACAAGAAACGTGATTGTGTGTTTATTGAAAAACTACTCTGGATAAGAGCATCTGCTAAATGGTTGCGCACCACTCAAACACATACCTGATTGCAGAGGTTGCAAACACCTGGCCATTGGATCCCACGCTCAGCACAATGACTGAGGCAATCACGACAATCAAGTCTGTTGAAGCAGAAAAAGAAAAGCATGCAGGAATTAAAAACAACAAAATACACTAACAAACAACATCCAGTATAATACGGATTTCTATAACCATTTTCCCTTTTTTTCTCCACATTATAGAATTGTTAATTGTGCCTTGTGTCAATGCCACCTGCACCAGCATATCCACTCTTCCGCAGCACTCACCCACCCACAAGCCAGTGGCTATTTAACACTATGGGCCACACAGTGACACAAGAGAGAGCTAGCGCTGATCGGAGAAGCGGCGTATCTCTCACTGATGAGAACTGGTAGTCAGTAGGTACCTGGTGCATTGCTGGGAGAAGCTAAGGGGTAGAGTGGGCTTAGCCAGCTGACTGACTTAAGCCCACCCTACCCCTGGCAGGACAAAACCAATGTTGTCCCATCACCGTGGTCTCCCTGTCATGTAAACAGATGACACAGCCCAGACTTGAACCTGTGATGTCTAGGCAAGGGGTGGCAAACCCTGGTTCTGGAGAGCCTCAGGGTATGCTGATCAATGCTGGTTTCTATGGTCTAAATTGATTGCTAGTTTTAAGGTGAAAACAACAAACAGTGCATCATGCGGCTCTCCAGGACTAGCATTGGCCACCCCTGATCTAGGTTATAGGGGGCAGCCTCATGACTTACCTATGATAGAAATGGGCTTCCTGGCAAAGCGAAGTCTGCCCTTGATGCCAACATATTTACTCCTGCAGCCAGCAGACCACAGACGAACCACGTACTCTGTTCCAAAGAACAACACCAGGACAATTTCCTGTAGACCGAAAGCCAGGCAGAGAGTCAGTGTCAATCGAACCCGCTAAACACTGTAGCACTTCAAAAACCTATTTAGGTCATGGTTTTTGTTTTTTTGAAATCAAGAAATGCATCCAAAACAGTAAGGAGAGAGAGAAAAAAATGCAACAACCACTCCCATTGAACTCAACGAACCTGTCTGTGCCAGGTCAAGTTCATGAAACAGAAGAGATGTCGAATTCCGAGAACAGTCACGGAGACTTGACGGGCGTGCCGACAGACGAGGGTGCCTCAGACCCCCGCAGGCACGCTGCCGTGCGAGAGCGGCCCACACGCACTCGCAAGACGGGGACTGATAATATCTCTAATGACAGGGCACCTTCTGTCAGTTTCAACAGCTCATTCATCTGCGCGCCGTGACTGCGTTCGGCAGGAGGCCTGGGTTATGTAAACACTTAGCCGGCGTGTTTGTGCCGCGGCGGACTCCTGCACGCACTTGTTTGCTCCGCGGCGCGAGAGCCTCTCAACAGTCAAACATCTTCCCTGTCACCGGGACGTTTTAGCCGGGTGAGCCTGCTGTAAGAGGCTCTGCCAGTCACCTGCAGAACACCCCCCGGGGGCAGGTTACGGGGAGATAATGGCATTCATTCTTTCTATGTGCGCCCAACGTTTTTCTCCTTTCTTCTCCATGACAGTTTACAAAGATCATCAAAACAAGAGTGCGAAGGAGGCCTTTGTTCGGTTACGGGCTCACCCGACCAAGCAGAGAGTCTCAGCCAATCTCTACCCTTTCAGCATTCACACACTATACTGTATTTCCTAAGAGCGTGCTCTGATACAGTGGACAGTGGCAGAACAACAATCCAAAAAGTTTTTCCCGTAACAATTTCAATTACAACGTTATACATGGTGCTGTCCCAGCAATTCTGCATGAGGCATTGACTACATCTCCCGTTATCTCCTATGTTTTGAGAGAATGCAAAGGCCCACTTGGGTGGGCATTCCTTTGCTTGCTTTAACAGACCGCTCTTCGGTCCAGTCTACGGTATCTAATATCTTAAGCCAAGCTGCAATAACAAAGCACAGTACGTGCAATAACAAGGGTCTGATACTCACCTAGCGCAGCACTTATTTACAGATCATTGCATTTATGTCTCCGCCAACTTCCCTGAATGGCAAACTCCTCAGCTGGTCTGACAGTATGTTTTAGACACTAAATGCAGTAATTTCCCCTTAATGTATACATGTGGCATGCGCTTCGCTTTGTGAGGGAAAAAATAAAAATAAAAAAGTACATCTTCCAACTGGGCCAAAGACGCAGTCAGCAGCAACCCCAATTTCCGCCTACATCATTAGGAGTGTAAGGAGAGGAGAAAGAGAGTTGCTTCATTTAAATGACCCTCAAATCAGTTCATTTGACCATCCGTACACACGGCTGTGTTTGTTGTACTTCAGGACTATGAAGCGAGAGGGAGAGAAGCCAGCACTGTCCTGCCATGTGCTAGGGGGTTCTCCTGGGCCATTTGCAACAATATTGTCCTTTCATAATGGGGTCTCACTCTGAGACTCGCCAAGGGTGGGATGAAAAAGCAAACAGCAGATTCATCGGCAGATAGCAGTACAGATAAGAATAATACAAAAGAGCGAGCTGGGAAATTAATAGGATTAACACTAATTCCTTAAATGGGACACCAAGATGTTTTGGAGTCACGACACATTGAACCCATAAACAAATGCTGGACGGTAACTTAGGAGCAGTGTCATGCACATTCCCTAATTGTGTCAACCAAAAGCAGGACACGGGACACATTCAAAGCCTGGGAATTCTCACTGAAATGTGAATTTACCACCTGCAACATCACCAGTCTGGAAACTTTTCAGCTTTTGAAGATCTGCAGAATGTTCTTTTTTAATATTCATATTACTACAATTGAACTTCTCAGTGTGAATATACGATCAAAAAAAGAGACATTAAGAAAAAGGCAACACCCCAAAAAAAAAAAAAGAAATTGGAATATTATCGCAACTCCATTATTTCTTAACAGAAGCATCTGTGGAAAGTTCAGGGCTTGTTTTTGCAGCCCTCTTTGCCTAGCCCTACAGGTTCCCTGTGTGTATTTTAACAGCTGTGTGTGTGTGTGTGTGTGTGTGTGTGTGTGTGTGTGTGTGTGTGTGTGTGTGTGTGAGTGCGCGACTCCTGTGACAGTAGCCTCACTGTCCCCCTGGGCCAGGCCCCACTCACTGGCAGGAGGAAGGGGCTGAACAATGGCAGCCCTCAGAGCGGCTGTTTCCTGTGCCTGCCGACGGAGGCACAGCGGCTACGCCTCTCCACACCGGCTCTCTCCTCCTCGCTCAGCCTCGCCATCCATTTCAGGGGCTGTCAGGAAGACTGGGGCATTGCTGCTACAGTTGTACAAGCTACTCTACTCTAATCTTAAGACACTGTACACAATAAAATAAAAGTTAAAAAAAGTGTCAAAGTAAAAAATATATATATACCGTGATAAATACCTTAAAATAAACAGAAGCTCATTTTTTCCCAATTTTGCCAATTAACCCTCTTATAATATGAAAAAAAAACCTCAGTTTAGTTATTGAAGGTTTATAGAAATGATGATTAAAAAAATAGTAGAACATAAGTTTTTACATACATTTTTTAAACATTGAATGTGACAGCAAAGATTACATTACATTACATTACAGGCATTTAGCAGACACTCTTATCCAGAGCGACTTACAGTTTACATTTCTTTACAATCCATTTATACAGCTGGATATTAACTGAAGCAATTCAGGTGAAGTACCTTGCTCAAGGGTACAATGGCAGTGTCCCACCTGGGGATTGAACCTGCAACCTTAACGTTACAAGCCCAGTTCCCTAACCATTATACCACACTGCCGCCTGTAGCATGTAGCATGAAAGATGTAGCATCAAAACAAAAGGGAACAGAGCTATAAATTTAGTCTGCACGATAACGAAGAAACTTGAAATATCTTGTTCCCACAATCCTCATTGTGATTAATATGAGATAAATGATCCATAGCAGGTGTGAGGAAAATTATCTAATGGAAACAAAACCAAAAAAACACCCACCAACTAGCTTACTGCACAGTTGACAAATGCATCCATGTCTGCCTGTACCCTTCCATAATCATACTGAAAACATCCTAAAACGGCCATAAACTGTCACACTAAAAAACACTGCAGCACATCTGACTTTAGTCCCAAGTTCATTGAGAGTGTGAGTGCATGAACTCAGATCAGCATCTCTGTAAATGAGTGAGTGTGTAAGGACTGATCTGATCTGACATCAGCTTCCCGCTAAATAAGGAAGGTTGAGTGCTGGTCTGAGATCACTCTGTAAATCAGTGAATGTGAGTGATGGTCTCAGATCAAATGAGTGAGTGTGAGTGCAGGTCTGAGATCAGTGTCTCTGTAAATGAGTGAGTGTGAGTGATGGTCTCAGATCAGTGTCTGTAAATGAGCGCAAGAGTGAGTGCTGGTCTAAGATCAGTGTCTCTGTAAATGAGGGTTAGTGGGGTAGTGCGGTGCTTTGCGTCAGCTGCACTGGGATCAGGAGCTGGAGGTGCCACACGCCGAATATCTCTGGATGCAGCGGAGGCGTGTGACATGTAACGAACGTCTGTGCTCCCGCCAGGCCTGGCTGTCTTTACTTTGGCAGCTTGTCCTGAAAGCCAAATATCCTCAAGGACTAATGTCCCCTCTGTCATCCAAAACAAGCAAGCTTTGATTCATGCACACCAGCTAACCCTGAACCTGCTGAGTACAGTCGACGAAAAGGCATGCGCTGCAAGTGACACACACACGCACGCGCGCGTACACACACACACACACACGCACGCACGCGCGCACACACACATACACACGCACGGACGCACACACACATACACACGCACGGGCGCAGTGTGCCATAACTGTGACACATCCTGAGCTACCATCCATTTCCATCCCTGTGGGGCTTCTTCGCTGCCAGGCGGGTTTTGTAACAAACTGTTATAGTTAGGCTCAAGAGAGCTCTTCCAGGGTGTAAATAAATGAACAACTCCATCCATAAATCCTCCAAATGACAGTGGCCAAAAGTTTAGAGAACATGGTGTACACTCTTGTCCTCTGAGTGCCCCCAGGCCCGCGTCTTCTCGACCGCAACAGTAGAACGTCCCATCTTATACACAGCTGGCAAGGTCAATTCAAAGCTTTACCCAAATGCAAATCCTGACCACTGCCAATGAGGGGCCACAAGGTCAAAACCACAGAAACAACAGAAGAACAATAATCAGCAACAAAACATCAGCCCGGTCCCTGAAGAGCTCCTCAGGCCTAAAAGCATGTGAATAAAAACAACGAAATATGTTGAGAGGGAGGGCAGATGGCCATATTGTCTTCACCTCTGAAGGCATGCCAGATTCAGCTCAATGTGAGCTTTCAGAGCAGCAGCACTGTTGAAACAAATATTTTCACAACATTCCAGGGAAGATGGTAATATTAAAATAAACCATAATTTCATGTTTCTTTGCCTATGACAAGAGAGGATCCAGCTGCTCCGTGCAGCCAGAAAGGAAGAGTTTAGCTGATACCTTTCCAAAGGACAGAGACTCAGCATATGCTCTCATCCCGTTATTGAGTCCGTGAAAATGACGTCCCGCAATGCACAGGGACATTGAGGTAACTGCCAAAACAAAGGAAACACCTGAGTAAATGAAGGGTTCTGGTGGCTCTGTTATGGTGTTGGGTGCACTTTCCCAGTATGGTTTAGGTCCACTCAACTCCTTAGAGGGCAAGGTAAACACCAATATATACAAAAACATTTGGATTGATCAACTTCACCCTATGGTGAAGCATTTCTATCCTGATAGGAGTGGATTCAACCACAGGGCATGAGAGGTCACTGAATGGTTTGATGAGCATGAAAACAAAGTAAACCATATGTCATGGCCGTCTCAGTCACCAAATCTCAACCCAGATGAACACTCGTGGGAGATTCTGAGAATCGGAGTTCCAGACATTTGTAGAATCTATGCCAAGGTGCACTGAAACTGTTCCGGCAGCTCGTGATGGCCCAACGCCCGATTAAGACACTTTATGTTTCCTTTTGGCACACTGGTACATCTCCTCTACCTTCTACACTTTCAGTCTCTACAATCTCAATAGCTTTGACTTTTCTCCATTTAATTCCCTTTTTCGCACTAACGTTGCAAAACCTTAACATTTTATGAAACCTTTGCAGATCACTGGGGCAATGTTACCAGCAATCTCCAGCAACCCTTTGAAAAAAAGACTTTCCATTCCATACTTACCACACAAACAGTGAGCATTTATTGTTATTAACTATGCACGCAGCTAAAAATGTGACCTATTCATAACCGAAGATGAAGAGGCGCAGCTGTGCAGATTACAGGGGCAAAGTGCAAGAAATCACAAAATGAGCGGAAATTATCTGCACATAAAAATATTGTGGACATGTTTCAATCATTATTACAAATGTAATTACTTTACTCCGCGTCTGAAAACATGAAACTAAACCTGTGCCATCAAAGAAACAGCATTCAGGCTGCATCCAGTGCTGAAGTGTCACTTAAAACTGATATTGCAGCAGAAAAATATGAAATGTATTACATTTTAAAAGTATAATGTGACCAATACGAAAATTATATTTACCATGAATGGACACCCCTATACTGCTTACAGAACCCTGAGAGATTTGATGTAATTTAAAACAAATTAGTTAACTGTATGCTCTTTCATCTACACCTAAAATGTGATTGACAAATACTGCCCATATTCATAACCTTGAACAAATTTGTAAATTACATGCATGTCAGTTCATGAGAAGATGCAGTGCAAAAAGGTTTCAGTACAAGCAGAGGAACACATGTACCATCTGCATTTTCATTTCAGACCTCTAGCGCATAGGAGATATATATATTTTTTTTTTGCTATAGCGCCACCAAGTGTCTGATAAGCCCACTATCGAGAGATTGGAAGTTCAGACGGCATACAGTAGATCTCTACCTGCCTGCCAAATTTGGAATTTTGCAATTGAGGAGGAGGAGGAAGAGGAAGAAGAAGAAACCTGCAACAATAATAGGGTGCCACCATAGCATAGGTGCCTGACCCCGTATTCATACTAAACACTCGCTGTTGTCGAGGAAAGGTCTCCTGTGATACCAAGCTGAACCATCACCATCAAGTGGATTTTCATGGTACTGCAGTGAAAGTTCCACAAAAATCATACTTTATCTGGGGTCAAAACTAGTCAAGGCCTGATTTAGCATACTTACTAATGCATCTTTAACAGCACCATATATTACTTTATGTTGACTACTGGAGTGAAAGTATAAGGAATGGTAAGGAATTATGGCCTTCCCACCCGCTCCCCGACCCCCCTCCTCTGTTCAGACCTCTGACAGCTGTAAAGCCAAGAGCTTAGTCATGTATACTCACACATGGTCCACAGTCACCCTATTCTTCCCATTTTTCCCCCCATAATTGACAGTGATGTAAAATTATGTTGTAGAGTTGGTTGATGAATAGAGGGAGATTAAGCCATTGCTAAAATTATATATTTCTTCTTTTTTTAATTTTTTTTTTTTACTCACCATCCAAAATAGAGTTCCACTAGCAAAGTCTGCATACTGTTCAATTGTGGACAGAACACTGAAGATCAGGCACACCAGCACCATGAGGAACCTGCCAAAGGAAAGAGAAAATTCTAAATCAAAGTGTTTTATTTATCAAGTGCACAGTATAACACAAGGTCATTCTGAACAATGAGATTCTTGGGACATGGCAAGCAACAACTACGTAGTAACCAATAGCAGAAATATACATAACAGAAAAACATTAAACATTAGTAGCAGTTCCAGAACCAGTAAAAAGGGGAATAGAGACAGTAAGAATAAGAATTTTAAATATTGTAAATATAAAGTGAAGAAGTGCCGATGGATATGTGCATTAAAATTGAGGTGATGTACATTTAATGTACATACAAAGTGATTTATCTGCTCAAATATCTGTCAAATATCTGCTCATATTGTGTGAACGCCCACCCCCCCAAAATCAGTAAAAAATACTCAATGGCACATCCTCCATTAAAGGATATGACAAAACTACACTATCCCTTGACTGGTCAATCCTGAAATCAGCAATAAACCTGCCATTAAGCATCTACTGCATTGCATTTTATTACTATGATGCCCACTGTCATATGGTATAGTGACCTATGCTTACAGTTGTTAATTGAATGCAGAATTTAAAATGGTGTGTGTGAAATCATTTGTGTGTCAGCATGGTTCATTCAGCCCTAGTCAGTGCTAGGGAATCTCCTAAGCCAAACAGAGAACTAATACAATAATGTAGGCCCAATGTTTAGGCCTGAACCTTTGGCACTGCAACATGGCACGTGGCAAGCCAAGTTTAAAGCCAGGTAGAACTAGAGGACAGATTCACTGAAAATGGTGAGACCTACACACAGAGTATTCTCTGTTCCCATTGTTCCCCAGTTGGATTTGTATACATACAGTTCATATACATGTTGACAAGACCCAGTTGATCCAGTACACGGATGATACAGAAGCTTGTGCCATATGGAAGTGTACTTTTCATTACAAAAACAAAATGGCTTCACAGCCACAAACAGGAAAGAGAAAATAGATCAGATATTGAATTCTGAATTCTCATTGCAATATATTTACATCTCTAAACAGCAGCCAGTGATGAAACACGGCAGCGGATGTGACAAAGCTCAGAGGACAAACGACTTGACGTAAGCTCCGTTTTAGAAGAAAAAGCCATGTTTTTCCACTCGTCTCTGGGAATACAAGTTTTCTGTCAGAGTGAGACAAACCCACCCCATCCCTCTCCCACGACACATTACAGCCAGATGGGTGTGTGTTTTCCACTACGGGGATTAAGCGCCGCCAGTAAAGTGCACAGCTTCATGATCACAATGTTCCATCTGCATCACCGCAGAGATAAAGAAGAAAAATATCCCTCGTACGAAACGACGATGACATCATTCCCCCCAAATGCGGTGGGACCTCACCGAAAAACACATCCTCGAGCGCTGGCAGGGCCTTCCAAAGTTTGACACTTAAAACCGCGTGTGTACAGTGATGAAAAATAAACGAGACTCTGTCACTGTGAGAAACACACAACAGATCGTGCTGTCTAGTCGACATACTTAAATGTGAAGAGCTTCGACTGGCACCACAATAATATACCTTAGGTTGATTTCCTGTATAACCTGTATCGAGTAATTATCATTACAGCTCTGATAATGATGCCATCAGATTTTACCACCCATCGTTACATGACAGCACCTTGCAAGTATGATAATGTTACTGCACTGCGTCTGTGTTGATGGAAAAACATGTTATCGGTCTGAATTTGGCTGTCAACAAGAACGAAGAGTGGCACTTCCCATGCACTACTTTCTGGGGTTTTTCCCCCATGGACAATAACCAAAAAGGAGAGACTATGGATCTGGCACATAAGACCCAGTTATCCTGATTTGCAGAGGTTTCTTTAGAATAAGAGGCAATTTATTACAAAAAGCCAAAGCTGAATAGACTGTTCTGTCAATTAAGTGAGAAGGCCGAATCCCTTGTGGTTACTGTGGAATGCTGTTTGGCAAAGTGGATTTTTATCAGACAACAAGCAGCGTCCAATTTACTTCATATTGATGGGAGTAGCCAATCACCTTCACTGGATGTTTTATTGTATAACAAATATTTTGTAAACCATTTACACCCATTAGACATAATTGGTGCAATTTAAAGTAGATATTGCACTGTACTGCATTTGTTGCTGCAGTGACACTTTGAAAATAAATACACTTTTTTAACCGGTCAGGTAATGTCAGATCAGGGATGTCCAGAAAAGAAACGGTTAAGGTCACTGAAAAAATGCTAAACCCCAGGTCATGGTGTCTTTTAAAAAGGGAGCACAAATGCAGCAACCTTTAACTTACCATGACATTTTATCGGAAATGCAAGATGTGATCAAGCAAAATAGTAATTCAATTTTTTTATTTAATTTAACATACATCTCCTGTGCTTGAATAATAAGAGGGTCCCTGAGTGGTGGCCAGGGTTCGATTCCCCGGCTGCGCCAGCCCGGCTCTGGCCGATTGGCTGTCCACCCCAGTGGGAGGGGGGAGAGGGGGAGGGAAAGCTGACAGTAGCTCACCGCAAGCACAGAAAGCCTCCCTGTGGGCAAAACAAATAGGCAAGTTCTGTTTCGAAGGAAGAGGTTCATTGCCCGCCCCAGGGTAGTGGCTGGTCCTGTGGTTGCGGGCGGTGAGCTCGTGGGGGAGGGTGAATTTAAGAAATAGAGGGTACAATTGGCCAACAAATGTTTGAGAAAAACAGGGGGAAACAAATACATTTAAAAAATAAGAGGATGGGTAAAGGTCTCCCCAAACCGGGCACTGTTTCTCAGGCTCAGCAGTTCAACGCTGTCTGTTTTATGAAGAAATCCTTGCATAACAAAACGCCCTTTTGCATTTGGATATCCAACATGTGGATGTGAATAATCCACAGGGATGCTGCTCATATAACATTTTTATGTATTTGTTAGGAAAGGATAGTTGACATAGATACATTGTTAAAACAATAATCTGATGCATTGTACCATAACATTTATAGGTTACGCCAATTTCCAACGCTTGTCCCTACATTTTAAAGGATTCGCTCGTATTGGGCCTACTGGTCTCACTTCATTGACGTCAGTCTTGGCATAGTACAAACAGTCCCATCGCATAAAAGCTGTGTTCAGTGTTAAAAGCCCAAATCAGGACTTAATTTGGACACATTTACTTTCTCTGAACTTTGCATCTGCATAAAATAGTCAATATTTTTATGTTCAGCTCTGCCAGGTGTAGTAAAAAAATATGTTGTATACGTACTCTGAACATAATGGATTTGACTTCAAAGTCAATCTGTCAAATGGATACTCTCTATTGAAGGCTGCTTCTCATATTCCTCATATATTTTCTCATGCTTGGATTAAGATTTATTTTTTTAAGAATTAAAAAAAATAATAAAATGGTTATCTGAAAATCCTTTTGGGTCACTACTTGCTCTCCAGGAGAATGTGACAGCAAATGTTATTTCTGTTTGGATGTTTTCAGTTAGTCACTTTTACAACATGTGGTCAAGTGCTGAAACAGGTTCTGTAATTACAGTAATCAGTTTTCATTTTAGAAAAAACTACTCCAGGTCTGGCTTGGATTTCCATCCACATTGGGGACAGTTTGAACAGGGTTTAAAACAATTAAAATCCAGCACTTTATCCTAAGGCCATTATGAAACCAAATTTAACCAAGGCCTTCATACAAATGATCTCCAATGGCCTACTGCAGTGACCAACTACACAGGAACAAGCAACAAAAATGAGGAATTATGACCCGCTTTTCAGAGATGAAGGTCAGGATAGGCTTTGGACATTTAACGCTGGTTGAGGGAAACCACTGAGAAACTTTTACTGTTGTCCCGTAGCCAGGATGTTTTACCACTGAATTACAATCTATAAAAATCAGGCAGCAGAAAGGCCTTACTTAACAGTAAAAAATAAAAATAATAAAAACGTAAAAATAAAAGGCCACAGTAAAATCTGCATCAGGACTGTGTCCATCAATGATGATATGGTTGAAGATTTAAAATAGAACACAGAGATATCACAGGTGTCACTCACCTCTTTTCATGCCCAATCCCCAAAATACACAAAGAGGGAGAGAGGCAAAATACAAATTTATGGACATGTTTAATTTGGGAGGTTTTTTAATGCTTTCGCCCCCCCTTTTCTCCCAATTTGGAATGTCCAATCATCTCTTAAGCCACGCCCGCTGCAACCTCCACTGTCAGGAGAGTGCAGACAAGCAGGTCTACGGAGGTGATGTCAGCCGCCGCTTCTTTTGATGCCGCTGTTCACAAGCTAAACTCGCACGGCCGTGAGTTGGAGGAAGATGCTTCATACGCAGCTTTATACCGGCAGACTGAGCGCGCCCGATTGACCAGTCACCGGTATGTGACGAGACACGGAGAACCCAGCCCACTCAACCCCTCACTCCCCCGGGGCGATGGTACCACCAATTAGGCCTAGGTGTCGCGCCGCAGTCAGAGCTGGCACGGTGTGGATTTGATACCAGACCATGGGGAATATGGGAGGTTTTATTCTCTCTCACAATGTTTGTCAATCCACGTGGCAACCACAGGAGTTTCCATCGGGGCAAATGTACCATGGGCAACATCTCTAAGCCACGTGAAGAGTGCTTTTATTCCCAGTGTGCTGCCATTCATATCCACTGGATCAGTGAGTCTAGTCCCCATTCATAAGTCCATTGTGTTCCCTGCGTACGTATTAAGTAGTGTGCGCAGTTGTCTGAACGTGCCACGGTGCTTGCACACATTCAGGTTGGTTTTCACCTGAAGCGGATTCACGATCCTCGTGTTACAGGACCAGTGGACAGGAGCACTGGACCTTTTCTTCCTCTGTGCAAAGCATTCCATCAACCAGACGGAGAAATAAATATTAATCTGAGCTTACATTAGAAAGCCTTCAGAAAGAAGCACTGTGACTTTTCCCCAAATTATTACCTGTGACTATAACAGCAGAGCAAAGCAAAGAGGGGACCCAACACCTTAAATCTTTCCCTATTGAGTAAATTCATTGCAAATGTACATTTTAACACCACATTCCTTATTGTCAGTATATTTGTACTTCAAGTCATATACAGTACAGTAACCCACATTCAGAATGCAATGCTTCACCACTCCTTTTCTCTTGTTAATCACTTGCATGATTACTACAATAATTTATTTAAAAGAAAGTTATTGATTAATCAAATGCATTCAGACTCCACATGCTAAGCTAAATGGTAGTCTTTATATTTTAATTTATGTCAAACTCAATATATCAATACCCAAGCAATGCAAACAGGCAGAAAGGCCTTGAACTGCTTCAGTTCATTCCTGGACTGGTGGTGGATGGGAACAAAATGTGACAAGGTGCACAGGGTTTCAACTAAAATTGTAAGAATTGTTTTTGTCATTGTAATAGGTTTAGTCAGCGGAGGTTGCTGCTGGAATTTAGAAGGGGAGAACGTAGCAGAGGTCAGCGAGACATCCGTTAGCATGCGCTACAAACTATGATGTCACCCCTGGAGAAGCAGTAAGATAATGATTATTATATGTAATAGGGCTGGGGGATCGTGGTCTTTAGCCGAGTGGGCCGATTGTTCCCTTGTTGTGCATCGCAGCCAGCAAGGGCTGCAGTTCGAAACCTGCAGCAGAGATTCCCCGGTTACGTTTACACGGTTCAGATAGATACTTATGCTTTCAAGGCTAATATGAATGTCAGGCGGAAACCATTTACGAATCAAGGGCCCACTCGTTCCTCATGCATAAGAGAGGAAATGCCACACAATGAAGAAAATGTGGAAGGAAAGGGAGAAGGGAGAATTCTCAGTTCCCCAGGTCCTTGCTTCTTAATAAGCAATGGTTCACCTAATAAGTATTAGGCAAGGAACATAAGCCATGAGGTATTACTCCTGGCTGCCACATGAAATGACTTATTGATGGTGGTTGCTTTCCACTTGTGCTTCCCGAAAACAGGATAACAAGAACAGAATCGCAAGGACTTCTTCTTTTTAGGACGCATCAAGAAACAGACCTGTGTTTTTCAAAAACTAACAGACCCCGGGATGTTTACAGCAAGTCAAGGGACAATCACCCCCAACAGTATTCTTACAGTAACATTTGACATTTTAAGCATTTAGCAGACGGTCTTATCCAGAGTGACATACAAGATGTGCATTAATACATGGTATGATCAATCATTGTTCGTGAAAGAGATCAGTGCAGTAACACAGCGATAGACATCATAGTTGGCAGCTGCATACCCTACCTGTCAAAAAATTTTTAGAGGATGATTGAAACAAGTATACATATACAAAAAGCAGTAATAAACATGTAGGCAGTGGTGATGGCAATTGACTAGATGTACAGAATTCAGTGGTAGTGGAGTCTGAAAAGGTGGGTTTTGAGTCTCTTGCAGAAGATCACAAGTGATTCCGCGGTCCTGACTGGGTGCGGAACATCATTCCACCACTGAGGGGTCAGGACAGAGAAGAGGCGAGACCGCGAGGTTGTAGCTTTGTTGGATTTGGATTTGCCACGGAGGCAGAAACTAATCTCTGAACATAATGGAAGAGGTGGAGTTTGCCTTTCTGTAGAGGAGGCAAAATGAAACGAAACTAATCTACAACGTTAAAATCCAGTTTCTACTTTTAATTACATCTGGGAAGAGGTCCGATCAGATGGTACTGTACTGCACAATTTCTTTCTGTACAGAGCGTGAATTTTATGCATACAAAATGAAACGCACAAATTTTATGCATCGCACTTGCATTACGGCACAGGATCTTACAGTAAATAAATTACATTATTTATATTTGTTTAATGAAAATAGAACAACTTCAAATTGATTTACCTCATAAGTAGGAAGGCTCAATGTACATTTGATTGTACACAGAGTTAAAACACTGAAATAAATGCCCTCTGTTAGCCCCTCAAATTTGCTAAGTCTCTTCAGGCTCTAATAGTGGAGCTGCTTCCCCAGCAGAACACCGCTAATTAGGTTTCATTCTGCTTTAGTAGATTAACACAATCTTTGAAATGGAAGGCTTACCCTGGCTGTGTACACTGTGCAGGTTTAGCTGGAGTGCACCATGGCATCATCCAGACTTACAGTTCCCTACTTTGCTCAGAGTTGTATAGATAATATATGGCAAAGAGAACTGCTTGCATTCTTTAAAGTGAATACTATAAGGGCACAAGTGGAAATTAGTTAAAGGCAAATTCCACACGATTATCCTTTTTTTTTTTGTTTTTTTTTTTACACAGAGTTGTCAGCTTGCCAGGTCAGGTAGTTGAGGCAGAAAACACTTGGGGTATTCAAGTCCAGGCTTGATGCAGTACTGGATATTCTTTGGACTAGGAAAGGATGAGCCTTTAACGGCCTGTTCTCATCATTATGTATTCTTATTACAAATTTGAAGGCAGATGAATAAAAATAAAATGATCAATATCTTTTTGTTCAGACATTTTCTACATTTAAGAAAAAAGCTTAAGAAAAAAAAGCTGTATCTGGACTAGACATTTAGTGCAGTGTGTGTGTGCTGACATGGAATGGAGCCAATGATGCAGCTGATCTGTCTAATTATCCATCACCCTAACTGTGCCACTACTGCCCGATATGTATATACATTCACTAAACTGCAATTTATCATTTAGCACAACCGCCTGAAATTAATTGAGCCTCTACACCAACCCGGCATTCAGTTCCCCTGCAGCCTTTTGAGTGTGCAGAACAGTATCACGAAAGAAGACTGCTACACGAGACCTGCTGTACCGTACCATATACCATCAGTGAAACACTTGGCATGGCACACGTGTGTGTAAAGGCTACAACATCCCAACTCAGGGCAAGCGAATTAGTGTGGATTCTTCCCCTCGGTGTCAGGAAGAGATGGGTAAGAATGAAGAGGTGGAGAGATGGAAAAAGCAGAGGCAGGCGGTCTGTATGTATTATTGATGCATTGATGTATTGTGATGTGAAATGATTGCATTATAGTATGGAGGCCAGGATTACATTTACATTTTTACATTTAAGGCACTTATCCAGAGCAACTTACCCAGTTTACATTTCTTAACATACAATCCATTTATACAGCTGGGTATTTTACTGAAGCAGTTCAGGTTAAGTACCTTGCTCAAGGGTACAATGACAGTGCCCCACCTGGGAATTGAACCTGCAACCTCTGAGTTACAAACCCAGATCCCTAACCATTATACTGCACTGCAGCTCCATGGGATGGCCCCACAACCTCATAACCTCAAGGGAATGAGATCGACACAGGCCCCTGTCCTCACTTTGCATTAAAGAACACAATGACATGCAGCTGCAAATACAGTAAGTACCTCTCCCTCGGCAACAGTGTCCCTTACTCTGTCCAGCCTTTTTCCAGAGCACATTACCTGCCCAGTCACTCTTGGCAGCCCATTTGAACCAGAGATTAGGATCAGCAACATGCAGAACATACACTTAAAGGAGACCCAATTGGCATTATTCACTCTGGTTTCACTCATGCAACCTTCAGTGACACCAATATTGTGGTGCTGACACTATTGCGATACCAGTGATGACAGTGATATTAGCGTACAATTGAGCATGTCACATGTCAACCGATGGAAAAAAGCAAGGGAAGGATTTGTCTATAGAAACCAAAACTGTTTCTGAGTAACCATACAAAATAAAAGAAAAAGGAAGTTTGAAACAGTGCTGTACATAAACAATTAGGTTTGATATAACATAGCATTCAAATTAAATATGAATATATATATGTATATGTATATATATATATATACAGTGGGGAAAATAAGTATTTCACCCCCTGCTGATTTTGTGAGTTTGCCCCCTTACAAAGAAAGGAACGGTCTATAATTTTCATGGTAGGTTCATCTTAACAGTGAGAGACAGAATATTTTAAAAAATCCCAGAAAATCACATTATATGAATTTTAAACATTTATTTGTGTTTTATTGAGGAAAATAAGTATTTCACCCCCTAGCAAAACATGACTCAGTACTTGGTGGAGAAACCCTTGTTGGCAAGCACAGCGGTCAGACGTTTCTTGTAGTTGGTCACCAAGTTTGCGCAGATCCCAGGAGGGATTTTGGCCCACTCCTCTTTGCAGATCCTCTCCAAATCCTTAGAAATCCATTTTCAGTGTCCTGGCTGAGTGAAGGAGGTTCTCAGCCAAGATTTCCCGGTACATGGCCCCATTCATCCTCCCTTCGATCCGGTGAAGTCGTCCTGTGCCCTTAGCAGAGAAACAGCCCCAAAGCATAATGTTTCCACCGCCATGCTTGACGGTGGGGATGGTGTTCTTGGGGTCCAAGGCAGCTTTTTTCTTCCTCCAAACACGGCGAGTCGAGTTGATGCCAAAGAGCTCGATTTTAGTCTCATCTGACCACAGCACTTTCTCCCAAGCCTCCTCTGAATCATCCAGGTGCTCATTGGCAAACTTCAGATGGGCCTGTACATGTGCCTTCTTGAGCAGGGGGACCTTGCGGCACTACAGGATTTCAATCCATTACGGCGTAGTGTGTTACCAATGGTCATCTTGGTGACTGTGGTCCCAGCTGCCTTGAGATCATCAACAAGCTCCAGCCGTGTAGTTCTGGGTTGTTCCCTCACCTTTCTCATGATCAGGTTCACTCCACGAGGTGAGATCTTGCGTGGAGCCCCAGACCGAGGAGATTGATGGTCAATTGGTGTTTCTTCCATTTTCTAATTATCGCACCAACAGTTGACTCCTTCTCACCAAGCTGCTTGCCAATGGTCTTGTAGCCCATTCCAGTCTTGTCCAGGTCTACAATTTTGTCCCTGATGTCCTTAGACAATTCTTTGGTCTTGCCCATTGTGGAGAGGTTGGAATCTGATTCATTGATTGATTCTGTGGACAGTTGTCTTTTATACAGGTAACTTAATTAGGAGTACTAATTAAGTAAGAGGACTAATCTGTGTGCCTCCTGGTCACATAACCGGTCTGTGGGAGCCAGAATTCTTGCTGTTTTGCTAGGGGGTGAAATACTTATTTTCCTCAATAAAACACAAATAAATGTTTAAAATTCATATAATGTGATTTTCTGGGATTTTTTTTGAATATTCTGTCTCTCACTGTTAAGATGAACCTACCATGAAATTTATAGACCGACCGTTCCGTTCCTTTCTTTGTAAGGGGGCAAACTCACAAAATCAGCAGGGGGTGAAATACTTATTTTCCCCACTGTATATATAACTTCAATATTTAAAAGCATGTGAAGCTAATTACAATGTTCATTGTAATCTAGTTTTGTTTTTGCTTCCACAACAATCAAACTCTCAGCCACTCCAAAAACGTTTTTTGAAATGAATTAAATAATTTTGCATGTGAATTCTGCAAGTGTTTGCATGAAATGTATTACGTAGTTTTGGTTTGAAGTGATCAGGTTGGCCAAACTCAATTTCCTAGTTAATTAAACTAATTCAACAAGCATGAGTGTTCATCTGTGGGGAATGATTGAGGCTAATTTTACTTGTGGGACATACTGTGAAATGTGTTTTGTTTGTGGGTCACCCTAGATGAGATATTTGGGTTTGTTGATGGATTGGCTGGGGGGATACAAAATGCAGTGTTACAGCTGAGAATGTGTCATTGTACAAGTTAGTTAACAGTGCATAGTATAAACATTAGTCACACATTGAGTCCATTGTTAATTATGCATTGCAACATGAATAATAATTTTAACTGGGGGCACTGGTGAACAGGGCACTGGTGTTCCTACAGTCAGGAATAAGAAATTACATTGCCTGTCGACACCTGACATCTGACAGAATACTATGGCCCAATACCCTGCTTAGCCCATCTGGCCCACTGAGCACAAATACTAGCAGAGCTACGTATGGAAGAGAGGAGAAAACAGCTGGCTTACTTACACTAAGAAATGGTAGAGGAAGCATCTCAGTCCAGTGGGTCTCTCCAAGAAGTTGTAGACATCCCCCTGCATGCTAGTCTTGGCGCGGTAAGGCTTCTGGAAGTGCTTTGGAGGGCAGGTCCCGCGCCGCACGCTGGAGGAAGAGGGTCGGCCGTCGATCTGCAAGGCTGGGTCCTTTGTGTCGGTGTGCGGGCCGCAGGGAACGCCTGATCCATTATTCACCGCGGGGTCCAGTTCCAGTGAAACAGGAGAGTAGTGCGTGCTGTCAGCGGCCACCTCCCGGCCCATCTCCAAGCCCAGGCAGGCCCTGGTGTGGCCGTTGGGCCTGGGGGCCTTAGGGCTGCCGGGGCCACTCCTGCAGCCCCTGCACAGCAGGCACATGGGGCCCCTCCTCTCACCCATGCTGTGGGGAACCCCTCTGGTCAGGGGCCTGATCTGTGGTTCCGTTGGGACAGGTGTGCAGAGAGGTGCCTGGGAAGTGACGATGGCGGGGATCCGTCTATCCTGCAAGACATGTGCCGTTTAAAACCTGCTGTCACCCACTTAAATATTACTGAAGTATCAAAGTTCAGTTTAAAGACTTTTAATACTTTTAAGATAATTATCAGAAGTAAATCATTTTAGGATTACTAAATTAGAAACGATAACTAGTCGTAACTTAATTTATTTTGCATTCAAAATACATGCCATGACACATTCCCAAGCATCAATATCTTGATTTATTCTGGCTCATAAATGCTGTAAGGGAGAGAAAGGCATAACTGTATGTACATGAATTGTTTAAATTCTGGCAATACTATTACCACTGATAGTCATCGAGATCAGTGCCTGTGCAAGCGTAACTTGTGGACTGAGGCGGTAAAAAGAAGCAGCGGCTAACATCACGTTTCGTTGGTGTGTGTGCGTGCTTGTCTAAGCTCTCCCGAATTGCAGCAAGCATGGCTTAGAATATGATTGAACATCACAAATTGGGATTAAAAAATGGGGACAAGCATGGAAAAACAACCAAAATAACTAATATTCTTCCATATTTGTTTTCATTAATCTTACTTTTACACAATACAGGTTTGGTTTGGTACCACCTTTGACCTCTTCATTGGCCACAATGGTTTAGTTTCAGTAACCAGGTGTCCACACTTTCAGCATTTAGGACTTCACTGATTTCACCAATTGGATCAAATTAAACAACCATAACCACTTTCTAATGACATATTGCACATTACAGACAGAATTAGTTGAGAACTCATGGGATGTGAATATGGCACATTCATTCTTAATGGCATGCGTAGCCATTTCTGATGTAACATGGCTTAATTGGGTAAAGCATCCTTCAATAGTCCAATTCAGAGTTGTGGTTGGAAAGAAAACCAGCATACAGTTTGACCCCTGACCTAGATTATCATAATTAAGCAACAGATACAAACATGTAATCAAGTACATCAGTGGTTACAGTGGTTCTCTCCTGCCCTTTGAGAGTCGCAGGGTGGCTGGTTTCAGTTTTCATCTTAAAAATCATCAGCCAATTCAGACCAAGGAACCAGATGAGACCCGTTAACTGGTCAATTAAAGCAGTGGACTGCACAGTTAAGTGCTGGGTAACAATGAAAACCTGCACACCCTGCGTCTCTCCAAAGACAAGAGTGAATACCACTGGTCTAGGACATGATATTTCATTCAATCCTCTGAGGGAGTTATACATCGGCCATCTTGATGGGATACGGTTTGGTTACATGCATGCATCAGTGACACCAACAGTACTGTGGTGATTGTGATACCAGTGATGACAGTGTTATTAGCGTACAATTGAGCATGTGTCACATGTCAACCCATGGAAAATAAAGGCAAGGGAAGGATCGGTCTATGGGAAACCAAAATTATTTCTGAATAACCAAACTAAATAATCTGTGCTTCAGAAATAAAAAAGCAACTTGAACATAGAGCCCATTTGAAAGCCTTCCTAAAAACACATGGAACATATGAAGTTCCTACCATGTATTGATGCACATCTTGTAAGTCGCTCTGGATAAGAGCGTCTGCTAAATGCTTAAAATGTCAAATTTAATGAAGTCAGAGCTTTTAAAGGGGTGTTTTTCATTGTTGTTTTTTAGGACATAGTCTTGAGCCAGAAGCAGTTGTACATGCAACGAAGACTAAGTGCTGAAATGTAAAGGAAAACCATCAAAAAGAAGGGTAACACTGTTTTTTGGACAGACCCATCCCATGAGAAGTGGTGAACTGTTTGCTCTTCAAAGCCATAGGAAATATGCCTTTGTGCAAAGAGGTAAGCAAAGTAATATTAATTATAATAGTAATAATTAACTAATTCATTAAAATTATGACTATTTTAAAAGCACTTTTTAAAATTAGGTTCAAAGCACTTTCCAAATAAAACAAGACCATAGGAAAATAAGACAATAAACCAAGAAACGGAATCAGTTTCCCTTCACCTCTGTCTGTCAATCACCACAGTCTCCACGGCCATGTCTGTCTCTTAAGATCCGTTTTCCGTGGCTCCATCGTTTTACACCAGCAGGACAACCCTAAATCACACTACACCCATGTCTCAAAGAGGACTCCTCGACAGTGCATGTATTCGGTTACAGTCGAGCATCCACAACCATCAAACCCTCGATCCATTACTTGAACAGCACTGCGCACACTGTCAATGCACCAAGCTCAATGAAAATGGTGCTTTTGTACAGGTCTCTGCTTCTACTTATGATTGCACTGGATATACTCGAAAGTTAATTGTTAAATTAATAGTGTTTACTGCTTGCTGGTGTAGTGTCTGACGTATATTGGCACACATATTTGATATTTGGCATAAATTCCATTTTAATAACTTCCTATACCCAATGCTTACATCTCTTCAAACAATCCAGTCCCTGTCAATTTGGCTTTTCTTTGGATCCTAACTGCATTTACTGTGTTATGTTAAACACCTGCGGTTTAATCTCAGAGCAGAGACATGTCAAGATTCAATGCATAATGGCTTCTACCTGAAAATACCTGAAATGGTGACAATAAAAAAGGGCCAGTACTTGTAAAGTTAGAATAAATGTAAAAAGGAGACATAAATATTACACTCAAAGGGTCATTAAAGGAAACAAGTTGTAATTGTTGACTCTTAAAATAGTAAACCTAAAACAGCATAACATATCAAATAGTGAATGAGTACATTCTAATATCAATTTTGTTATATCATGTAAATAATTTACTTAATGGAGCAGTAACACAAAGCTAAGGTTTATAAACAAACACTGACGTTAGGCTACATCCTCAACGTATCTCCGTGACAGCAAAAAGTACTCATTTGGTGATAATAGTTTGGCAAAATATATTTACACGAAATTTGGAACAATATTTCATCAGAACATTGATTAATTCAATGTTTTGTATTGGCGACGCATGGCTACGAATCACTTCTAAAATGTCGTTTACCTTTCTTACGTGACCCCAAGGGATAGAGCGCCTTTTGTCGTTTTAGCAGATGCGCGCAATACAGTACCGTCGTCGTCTCTTCAGCACCGTGGAAAGGAAAATTAAACAAACATAATTGTTTTAAAAAACAAACAAAAAAGCCTCATCCCACGGACGTTGTCATTTGAGTGCTGTCTCTCGCATAGCGCCTCTTCCCCCGGAATTGAGACGCCAACTGAAGCAGCTGCTGTTGATTGTCCAGCTACGCACACCACGCACGTGGCCAGATCCTTTTAACCGTCGCTGTAGTTTCCTACCTGACGCACGTGACCAAGAGGCACTGTACTGCAGGAATATGAGCAAGCACTCGTTTCCATTGTGAAAATGCACATAGCCCAAATAATTAATATTATGCACTCAGTTTTTGCAATGTAGTAACACATCACCACTAAAAAGAAAATACAGATGCAGATGTCATAGAATGGGTCTGTGTACTGTCAGTTTCTTTTGAGGGACAATATAACATGAAGGACTTCTGAAAAGGACAACATATTCCCACTCATCTCTGACTTCAAGTGGAAAGACATTTTGGGAGGTAGCTAGTTTTGATCTAACTGTGACCTGTTGGAAAATTAAACTTGACATTTGTGCTGCTGAAATCTTATATCTTATTTTTATGGTTCAATAATTCTAAATCTATAATTATCTTAATAAAACTAAAACTACCTTAATCAGATGGGTGCCTCCTTGCCACCTCTTGCTCCTCCTGTGTGAATCGCTGCCTTGCTTCTGTAAAGGTTTATGTTAAATTTGGGGGGGCAGGGGGGTTGTCATGAACTTCAAAGGCCCAAATCACACAGGTAGGTTGGCAGGTGTATATATATTTGTATATTTCTTTTTTAAATATAATTTTTTATCACAATTTAGACTTTGGAGTGGGAAATATGTGCTTTGATTAAAACCGCCAGCCATCTGCTGCTCCGACACTCCCTGCTGGGTTACGACCCTGGCACAAGTATTATTTTAGCCAATAATCTCCTTGGATTAGACTGGGCAGTGGGGAGTGGGGGATGAACCAGAAGATAAACTACAGTCAAAAGTGAGTGAAAGCTGCAGACAGTGGGCAGCGGTACCACACACTGAAACACACGCCCACGTCCACCACTCCACCCCGCTCTGAAGAGCCATTACCCCCATCGGCGTCATTAGAGCAGAAGGCTCTGACGATGAATGAAATGACGTAGGCGTTCCCGTATTACTTTCTCCACATGCACACACGCTCATCAGCCCATACATACAGTTCAGTGGATGTGCGCACGCACAGGAAGGTAAGCCCAGCCACGCATACATGCGGTAAGCTCTTTTGTTTCCTTTGGTCGCAAAGGGCTTAGAGACCACTGTAAATGAGTCTGTGGCCTGAAAAACTCACGCGATTAAGGGAGAGGAATCCTGTTGATGGGTTTTCATTTAGTGTTGAGTTATCATCACTGGAGATAACCGATCTTCCTGGGTCTGATATGGCAGACATACAACAAGAGAAGCACAGACAGTAGTATGTATATGTTTATATAGATGTAGAAATAGATATAAGCTCCTCTGATGAGAAATGAAAGGGACGCTGTGCTTTCCAGACTAGGCCAAGTTTATCCCATTGACTGTTTCTGGTGCAATCTAGAGCGGTTGGGAATTACTGAGCAGGCTGGATGCAGTCCCGATGGAGCATCACATTCATTTGGTTTGACTGACTGCTAATTAAATACCTATATTAAATACCTATATCTAGATTTGAAGTCTCTACGGCAGGGTGATTTCAATTAGGTTCCCTCCTTAGTTGAAGAAGTGAGCTAATTAGTGAAATCACCTGGTGTAGTGCATTGGTTGCAACAGAAACCTGCACACACTCGGCCCTCGATGGAATGAGTTTGACACCTGTGCTCTATGGTCTCTTTTTTTCCCCCACTCCTGAAGTAATTAAGATCAGCATGCACAGTGTGTCCCCAGGTCCAGTATCACGAAACCATCCCTGTGTGACATCATCACTTTTTTACCATGACCCATCCTATGTACCAATTCCTTAAGCCATCGAGGGCCTTTTATCTGCATTCAAGACCCTACAGTATTATCATTTGATTGCCATATTACAGCGCTCTGTCATTTGGGAATCCATGGGAAGTGTGTTTTATGTAGGGTCACATTTCCAGCAACCATACCACCATGTACCCTTCTCATGTCAAATTGCTGAAGCTGAGCAGGTGGAGGCTTGGTCAGTACTCGGACTGGAAGACCTCCTGGGTGTTGGTGAGACAGTAGGGGGCACTCTTTCCTCTTTACCAAAAATAGAAAAATCTATATCCCAGAGCAGTGATGAGAGGACTATGCTGTAGGTGCTGCCTTTTGCATTCCCAAACCACTTGGATTCCCCAGTTCATCAGTATAAATGAGAATTGAGTTCCCAGTTGATTTACCTGATAATAAAAAGGTCAAATAACAGTAAAACTGCATTTAATGGGAACCCCAGCATTAACTATGGCTGTGCCCTGCAAGAAGGTGATCAGACTGCCAGGTGAGTTGTAACTGCCAACATGCTCACCTTGCATGCTCACCATCGCCACCATAGCAGTAAGCAGTCCTCCAAAAGGAATTTCACTAAGGTCCAGCGCAGAATTTACTTGAAAATTTTTACCTGAAGATACTAACTGGAGAACAGGAAGTGGTAATGAGCAGTTTAGCCCTTAACAGGGCCAAGCAGGTCAAAGTATACACTTGACAAGCTCAGACGTTTTCATGGCTTTCATCACTTCTAGTTTCGAAGCCGTTTCCCTTCATGTTAACCTATACTGAAATTAGTTTTACAAATCGTGCATGCAAAAATGAGATACTATGTATGGTATTATGCATGTGTCACGCTCAAGGATTAGGAATTAACAGGTGTAGATTATGGATGCAACAGCGCTATACTTCATCAGACACGATGTAATGACCTCTCACAGGTTATCCGTTTATACAGCTTGACATTCGCTGAAGCAAATCAGGTTCAACACATCACCCGCAAGTGTTATAATCTGATTAAGATACGGAGTGGAGTAACATAATGGAATACATCACTGATTACATGCAAATACACACGCAAGTAATCTGTATTCTGCGTCAAAACTACTCTCCAACTTTGCATATAATGCTCTTAGTTATGTCATTGGACTCAATGCAACTAGCACGGCCCAACTTTCCAACTCAGCTCATTTAACTGGCTATGATAACAATTTCTCATCTGCAGGGAGGTTTTTTTTTTTTTTTCAAATCGGCAACCTGCTGAAATCCACCTCTCCTCATTTTGGTTCATTTCAATTCAGTACGCATTAAATTCCAAATTCAATCCACTTAAACGGGATTCCTTATACTCAAAAACTGGCCACAGCAGGACAAGTGATCCTGTGCACTCGGTACAGCCTAAAGTTAACTTTTTAGGGATTCCTAAAGTGGGGTCCTGCTGATAGAAGTTGCTCCCATCTGTAGTCATGAGCCAGGAGCAACACAATGTTCTTTAACTTAGAATTACACTGAGATACCTTATACGGCTAGGGCAACGCTCATTGGAGCGGTACAGTACACACCAAGGGGTTTGCTGGTATATAAAAAAAGCAGAACACTTGGTTACATTTCCACTGTGCAATGAATATTTCAGGGGGGCATCAGTCAGTACCATTGTCCCCCTCATTGATATGAAAGTCTAGCTGGGTTTACTGTAACCGTGTCATTGTTTCCATGACCAGGTTCACCCACCGCCTCAGTGTGTGTGTGTGTGTGGTGTGAGAGAGAGAGAGAGAAAAGACAAGCTGCCCTACATCACTTAACCTGGGATCATTGAGTCACACAGGAGGTAATTACATGAAGGATTAACTTTCTTTCCCCTTTACATGTACACTACAGCACAGCATGGGAACAGCTAACGACTACAATTTATTTGAGAGGAAATGTTTGATTAAATGCTGGGCACATTTGGAATGTGCACGCACTGTGGAATATTTTGATGTGGTTTCCTCTGTGAGGCAGTAAGTGACCTGGCCATTGTGACATGGAATGACAAATTGAGAATCCAATTTATCAAATAAGAAGTCCATTTCAAAGTTAGCGGGGAGGATATGTACAGTATGTATTATATATTATGCAATACTGTGGAGAGATGGCTCAGCAGGGGTTTCACTGTTCACTTCAGTCACAGAGGATGAGGGGGGTAGGGTTTCAATCACTGCTGGGGGCACGAGGCAGTCACGGAGATGGGCATGTCAAACGTGGGATGGACACTATCTCACACGGCAAGTAAAATGAGATCGGAAACTGTGGCTGCTGAGTGGGAGACAATGAGAGGAGGCAGATATGCATCACAAGGACACGCTAAATGAGGGGTGGCTTCATACCAAGTCAAAAACATGAAGCACTTCTAAATGATTATTAGAAATGCATATGACATTCAGTATTTACAAAAACAATATTCAATATTTGATTTCAGGGATGTATTGGACATGGGTCATTACATGCCGGCTCACCCAGAAATGGGTTGTTTTGGTACATTTTGTTGTGCAAACACGTAAAGGTTTCTGACCAATTTGGACTTTGACCTAAGGTTTGTACAGCAAATCTCTTGTGCTCTTGCGCATCCCCTTCAGGGTCAAAAGTTGGGCTGAAGTTATAAACCCCATAAGTTCACCCTCGTCTGACAAAGGCAAAGCTTGAAGGTTATCTGCCAGAGACTTCATCTATCGCCCTGCTGCCGGACAGTCTCAGAACCCAGAGATCTCAAGACACTCTCACCTCACTTGGCTGGGAACAACACATATCATCGATAATATATGCCATTTAGCAGACGCTTTTATCCAAAGCGACTTACAGTATCGATCACCACACCAGGGATGTGGCAGCTGAAACATTGGTCAGATTCTCAAGAGGGTGGTTAGCGGAAGTGTTTTCTGGCTTGAATCACCGTCTTCAACATTGGCCGAGGATTTGTTCACGCTCATTCTACTCATTCAACCTTGACTGAGTTGATGTGATTGGTTACAAAATATTGGTTACAAAAGTGGGCAGGTCTATCGCTCTGAACTGCACTGCTTTCGGCGGGCTTGTAGGGCCTGCCAGGCAAGGCTAGGACTTCCGTAACTCTGGACAGGGACCCTTATCCGGGTACTGACAACCGGAGCCAGTGGAGCCCAGAACTAGTGTTAGGCAGGGTCATCAGTCCCTGAAGTAGCCACTGCGTATAAACGTATACGGCCAGCTGAAGAGAAGGGCAGAAGACCGAAATGGACGTTCCAAAGTGTTTTAAATCTGGGTTGTAAATTGATTAACTGAATTAACTTATTTACAGAATTTGTTCTTCATGTTTTATATGAACGCTTTCTAAATTTAAAGTCTACTGTAATACTATGAGACAGCAAGTTAGTCATGTGTGCGCTGCACATCGGACTGAAAGTGGTAACTTAAGTTGTAAACTAAATACATTACAAGATTGTGTGCTTGGGATTAGCCAAATTAGTTTTCTTTCACATCAGACAATCATTAGATCTTTTTTTTTCTTTTTCTCAGACTACAATGCATCACTGGTTGGAAAATGTCTGCCAGACATGAATAGCTGGATGCTACCTCCACACATCAGCAGAGTCACAGGGGAGTCACTGGCCTGCTGCAGGTCAGACGCCCACCATTCACTTTCTGTGGGGGTTGATTTTGGTGGTTAAAAGGCCTGGGCAGCCTGGGCTTCCTGGGGAGAAAGGTGTCTGGGCCGAGAAAGGGTAACTCAGTCCAATGCCCTTTGCACACACAATGGGGCCACTCAGTGCTGAATAGGGCCTGATGTCAGCAGGTGGAGCCGCTGAGCAATCATTGCCCTCGGGGTAATGTAACGCTCTAAAGAGGCCCTTTGTCAGTCGCTATCGGAGCGAAGCTCACTCCGCAACACTCTCTAAAACAGCCGCTAACTGCTAATTCCACTGTGTGCTAATCTGGGCCCGACCAGCGTCCAGGCAACCAGAGATAGCTCCTAAAAGTGGTCGCACTCTACTGTATGCCACTTCCACCAACAACAGCAAATTATCAGTGTTAACATGTCGATACTTTATTTAATTTTTCATTTTTATTAAAACGTGTGTGTACTTGGCTGGCTAGATTCGTGCCTATTTGAAGGTCTTGACCTTGTTCTACCACAGAGATGCCAGTGGTTACCAGTGTTTGATTTCACCCAGCCGATTCCCTTCTGAGAATGCAGTACTGAAAAATCCCCTCTGAGAGTGTTTACCTGGATCCTGGCGCATCAGATCACTTCAAACCTCCACGGGGTCAATCATCCACCGTGTTATGATCTCAGCTTAAGGCCCCTGACGGTCTCCGTGGAAGAGTGGGATAATCTCCTCCATCGGAGCAGGGGAGGGCATTTACACAACGTATAGACGTAATGATGGCCATTAGTCCCAGCAGCCAGGCTGAAGCTGGAGGGAGTGGCGGGAGCTGCACGCTTAGTGGCCTGCGCACAATCGCTCTTTTGTCAGCGGGGGGAATATGACGTGAGGCAGACAGTCTGGAGAGAGGCCCTGTGGAGCAGCACACAGGGGGAGAAACTCAATCTCTGTGAGAGATGCCCGAGGGGTGCTCATAAAACAGGGAGACCTGTGTGAGGAGGCAGTGGAGGGGTGGGGGCGGGGCAGGGGGGCGTTCCATGACTTTCTGCGGCCCACGTGGGCGTGGCCTGAGATGAGCTGCTGAGGGGCAGGGGTACCCAGGCTGCATTCACACATTAACGCCAGAGTCATTAAGTAAAGGCTATAGAATAGAGTGGGGAAATTGCTGCGTCATTGCTGTGTTGCTTCGAGCTCTGTTCCATTTCCCCCGCTCCAGCCGCAACATCCAGCCAATCAGCGGATGCTGGTGGGGTGAGAACAATCACGTATTAGTGATAGGCTTCTACATTTTTTATCGATAGGATACTTAATGGGAGGCGAGATGTTTATTTACGTATTTATTTTGTTTGCCCATGCTTGGCAGAAGAATGACTCTGGCGTTAATGTGTGAATGCAGGCTCAGGCTGAGCAGAGAGAGGGGCAGAGGCAGAGTGGGGTGCTGTGGTACAGAGGGCCGGTGGGGAAGTTGCACCCACACGCTAACAGGGCCTGACGTACTGCTGCCCTGTCTCAGACAGCAGGACGCAGAAATGCCTGAAACTCCTTTCTTATTTCTCATTGCCATGTTATTCCCTGACTGTCCTTTGCACCTGAATAAAACAGAGATTGCTGAGCAGTCATTTCATCAGAGGAGTAAACTTTATGTGCAGCTGGCGCAGGCAGACTGCAGGTGCCCGGTCAATGAGGGGAGGTGGCTGGTGTGACAAAGACAAAGCTGTTGACTAAATCCACCCTCTTTGGCCAACACTATTGCCAATTATGCATCACCCTGAGGGGCTGCAAGCCACAGTTGGCACTGTCTGGATTAGATACCAGATCATGGGCCATATCCCCACACCAGAACAGTGTCTTAAAATGTTGATGAGCCACACCTTGCATTTATGTTTTTACAATAGTTTTTTAAAACTATCTCTTGCTTGGTTTAATCGCTCTTTAGGGTCCAATCCTAACATCAATCCTAATATTTTTACGTTGTTGCTGGAAATTGTCTCAGGTTATTCAGTCACATGGCTGTTTTTACCATGTGATCTGATCTGATCCCACTCACAGGAAGTTGAGCAGGACTCATAGTGCAGCACGATGAACGGGCGCATTCAGCACCCTCCTGAACAACACTGCAGACTGTTTGGGATACGGTGTCGGGTCCCTCGCAGACGCGAAACAGGAAACACAACACCCGAACATGGTTCTGGTCCAACCGCTTGACCGACGTCAGCAGAGGAGAAGATTAACGAGTCGTCACGCCAGAACAAACCTGCAGCACTGCTCCAGAACTGAAGTGCAGGTGTTCTAGAACAAAACTCTACCTGTTTGTACACTTCTACAAGAACTTCTATTGAAAAACAATGATAATCTGCCTAAGGTACCATGTAAATCATGCAATTTCACAAAGCATAACTGATTGACTGATTGTGCTAAAATCATGAATTATGAAATATGCTGCTTATTGCTTATCCGTTACTCCTACTTAGTACTGGAGTTGTAAAGGAATTTGCATGACAAGTAAAAAATAAAAAAAAACATAATATGGAATTACGCTTAAATATTTTATGACCTTAAACATTTCATTTAAAAAGCTTAAAATAAAAGCTGGAAAACATCTTTAATTGAATGAATAAACCTACAGCACAAGAACATAAAAAGCTACAGGACAGCTAAAGAACAGGAATTTCTGGCAACAAGAACAGGCCATCCAGTCCTTCGGACACCCTTCATTGTGCTCCAAATGCTCCATGTTATCAAAGTCCAAATGCTTGCTTAAAAATCACTGACCAACTAGATATACATTTATGGACTGACCTGGCTAATAAAGGCACTGTATCAGCTTATTTAGGCCTCAAGGCTATGAATGAGTGGTAAAAGTCAATGTCTTCATTTTGACAGAGGAAACACCTTGTTCAGAGAGGTTCTGAAAACCCTCAATCGTGATAAAAATATGTTCTTTTAAGCAGTTCCATTCTGCGGATATGCTCTCTGACCCATGGTATGGGAATACTGCTCAGATCCCATGATATGGACCCAGAGTCTTGGAGCATCAGTTCATATGGAATTAAAAACATATATCCTGTAGATAAGGTCTGAAACTCAAAGATGTGATTTTCTGATGCCGCAGTGGTCCCATGCTGATGTAGGTCAGAGGCAGTAGTGCTCTACTGGTAACGGCATCATTACATTTTATCGACGGTATCACGCAAAGAGAAAACCGCAGGTTCACTTGAGGCAGTTTGGTTCACTTTGTCTCAAAATGGCCAAAAAGGCACAATTACACAGTGGACAGTAATAAAGCATTTTGTGATGCTTCATAGGGCTCAACCTTGGAACAAGAGCAAAGATCTTCCTTCCTTCTAATGGTTTATTCTCAGTTCATAAGTCTCCTTTTGGAAGGTTTTCCAGCGGCAGACAGTAAAAATACCTCCAGCTTAAGCAAGGATCTTCTGTAAGGTTGACTTTGCAGCTCCATGGTGGCACTTGAGATTTCCATCACCTCGTGTCCCAGTGTCCACTCACGGGCCCTCGACAATGACGTACCTTACGA
This sequence comes from Aldrovandia affinis, assembly GCA_029706075.1. Classification (NCBI taxonomy): domain Eukaryota; kingdom Metazoa; phylum Chordata; class Actinopteri; order Notacanthiformes; family Halosauridae; genus Aldrovandia; species Aldrovandia affinis. The sequence goes on from JAINUG010000023.1 coordinate 1,274,483, forward strand.
GGTACGTGGAGCCCCTGCCATTCCCCCGGGAGGCCCTGTGGCGGCCCTTTCTCCTGGCCACCAGACAGACGCCCACCAGCACGGAGCAGCAGCAGGCCAGCAGGGCGGCGGCACACACTATTACGGGAACCAGCAGGGTGTTGGCAGCTAGGTGCCACACAGGACTGTTGGGTCCGTCCCGTCCCCCTCCCCTGCCCCCTCCCCCTCCACCGCAGTGTGGTTGCGACTGACGTAGCTCTTGGTATCGTTGGGATACTGATTGCTACCATCGAGGTTGGCAGGTGCGGCAGTGGAGGGGTGGCAGGTCTGGCGCTGGTAGAGATTGTGGTGGTGGCGTGCCGGGTGGTGGGAGAGGAGTCACTGGTGATGTGGGGGTAGCTCCTGCTGATTTGGGTGGAGGAGGGGGCCGCGGTGTGGGGGATGCCAGCTCCCATGGGGTCAGCGGCGGGGGCTACAGATGAGTGGGGGCTCACAGTTACCTGGTTTGGGCTTTGAGGAGGGGCAGCTGCCCCAGTGGTGGGTGTGGGGGTCAGGGACAGGGCGGGAGGAACCAGCGGGCGGTTAAACTGCCGCTTGTCCAAGGCCAGCGGTTCTGAAGCGTTGAGTCTGGAGGAGGAGAGGTTGGGCCACACCCGCATGTTGGAGGAGAAGTACTTCCCAAAAACCAGCAGGTCAGGATCCACACCTGAAACACACATTCCAGAGGTTAACAAGCAGAACCCCTGAACAATTAATTCAAACAACAATGGTGTGCAACTGTTGCCGACTCAAATAAATATGTAATATGTATACAGACTATAAAATTAATCCAATCAGTTTTATGTATAAAACATTGGTCATTTTAAAAAAAATCTCTGACAGGTTTTACAAAATTATTCCAATGGGTTATTAGTAAAATTAAAGTAACTCAAATTGTGTTACCTTTTAACATATTTCAATTGTATATTGCAATTCATCAGCCTGTTTGATCATTTCCTCATTGAAATTCTCAGTTACACATCAAGAGATCTGTCACATTCCCTTTGTTCCTGTCTCGTTTTTCCTTTGTCTTGTTTCTCCCGCGTGATTGTTAATAGTTTTATTATTTTCTATTCAATTATCAACCCTCATTACTCCTCATCATACTCACCTGTTGCTAATTCCGTTGTCCGTTCCGGCACACCAGCCTCCCATCAAGATCATCAGCCCTGCAGTATATCTACCCTGGTTTTCCAGTCATTCATCGTCAGATCGTTGTTCTCCCTACCCCGGTCCATTCCTCGTCTGTCTGCCAGCTCTGTCCGTCCTGCCAGCCCTGCCTGCCTGCACGCTTAGCTTGCCCTCCGGTTCCCTCATCCTGTCTGCCCAGTCATCTCGTCCACTCCTCCTGTGCATCCCTTCCGTTGTCCAGCTCATCGTTTTCCACTACTTCTGTTATTACTATTATTAAATCATCACTCTCTATTCTAAACCTTGTCTGTGTCTGCGTTTGGGTTCGTTCCTGTTCGACATAACAAGATCAAGAGATTTAGTTTTTCAACGGTTATATTTCAGGATTTGGGATTTTTATTTGGGGGAGGGGAAATGTACCCACCTCCAAGAAGATTTTCAAGTCATCAGCATGTTAATTGGTAGGGTGAACACTGTACTCTCCACCGATTTCTATATGTGAACAGCCGAGAACGTGAGGCCTGCGGTGGTGTGGGTCCTGCGGGGAGACACTCACCTTTGCTCACATTGTAGAGGATGGCGTCGTTTCTGCGCCTCAGGACACAGCTCTCGAGGGCGGGGCAGTGCAGGTGAAAGCAGTTGACGCTCTCCGGAACGGTTTCATTGTGGAACACGGCCAGGTTACAGGAGACTGGGGGAGATGGGGGAAAACAACAGTAATCTCTTGCCTGTTCAGAGAGCCTTCTGTGAGATTCAGTTAAGCGACTCTAAAATAATCTATGATCGCCACATCACATAGGCCTACGGTTAGCCAACATACACCGTTAGACTCTTCTTTGAAATCCACTGTAATGTTTTCATTATTTCACAACATGATAAGCTAAATACAGTCTTATTATATGAACAATATAAAATATGAATACATCTTAATTTTCCTCTTATTTTTTCATAGAATACCAGCTTGTAAACTGGGTTTGTTAATAAGTTTGTCATTGTCTGTTACATACCACCAGCTACACAAAATACTGTACTGCAAGTTCCGAAATCCAAAACAGTGAGTAGTTTATTTTTGGTGCAGAAAATTATTAAAGTGGAAAATAAGTACAGAAATATCAACCAAATGTCACAGTTACGGTATAAAAGTTTATACTGCTTAGATACGGTTGAAATTACAATGTCATATGAATTCCTAAACTTAGTCCAAAGCTTACAATTTCGAGTGAGGCAGCAGGTGCGACTGCATTTCATGGCACTCTCCTCCTGGTAAAACTTGAGAAGCTGCGCACCTCGCCGCTCAGACTCGTCGATATCGATAAAAATCCCCGGGAAGCGCCTGATCCAGCAGTTTTTGTAGAAAGACATGGGAGAACACCTGCTCTCCGTACTACACACCACACTCAGGATTAGCAACAAACTCCGTGTAACGGTCATTGCGCAAAAATCCAACAATAGAGAATTCAATCAGGCGAAGCACGCGCAGATAAACATTTCGTGCAGTGTTTCGTACAGCTCATCAAGGACCCGTCTTCCGTCGTGGTCTCAGTCCAGACCATTAACGACCATTAACGACCGCGAAGTGTGCCACAGGTCCGTGCGCCAGATTTGTTCTCTAGGATATCTCGCCCCGGGTCAACTTTCTCCGACCCCCTTGTGGTTTACGGTCCCTTTGCAGTGAGAGATACTGACATTAGACACCTGTTCCCAGGAGCGCAAGTATGTCAAATATGTGCACTGTTTAAGGTGTAGTGTATTTACTAGAATGTTAATAACTATTTAAAATGAGATTTACTTTCAGCTGGGCTATATGCGTAGGATTTCAAAACTCACTTCATACGCAAGGCTATGTTTATAGACTGAATTTAAAATGAAATAAAACAGATGTTAAAATTTGTAACCACATTATTGAAAGGTTTGCTTTTTTACAGTTTTTAAGATGCTGTCCCCACTCAAAATATGCATCTCTAATTTAAAATGCCAAGGATGCCCCTCTCTAATATTTCGCTGAATATATGGTTATTCAGATCTGAACAAAGGGTGTTTTGCCTTACCTAGCCCAAGGTTATCCAGCCAAGGAGTTGGTATTTTGTTATGAAAGATGACACCCCAGCCAACACACCTGCACAGTTGTGAACTGACTGGCTGCAAGAGGTCCAAGCATTTGGACTTTGGATCATTTCTACATGGGAAAAGCCCCAACAAAAAATACTTTTCATATCAAGGAACGGAGACAAATGTGATCGGCAAAACTTGCAAACATTGGCAAGGTGATTGAATAATTTGATACCATATTGAGGATGATCATATGAAATAGACAGCATGTTTGGAGGCAGTGCGTTGTTTTCTGTAACACTAAACAAAGCAGAGTAGCCTACCTGGGTCATAGAGAGCCACTGTCCATCACCAATGCCTGTGCCACAGAAACGCTCCACCCTTTGTTCTGTTAATGAAACTCCTTACTGTTAGCGGGGGAGATATCTGAGAAAGGATTAGCATAACTGTAGCTGACTTGTGTTCAAATGGAGAACATGAGACTTTTGTTTCTTTGCCCTCTCCCTCGCTCAGTTCATGTCTGAACCCTGTGTGAGACCTTCCTCAGAGCTCTGCTCTCTCTGACCCGTCTCCCTGTCCCATCTTTTTTTTCCATGTCTTTGTGGGTCGTGCTGTTCCTCTGACCTCCAGCTTCTGTTGCTCAACAGCCCACACTTTGTCCCGGTTTAGACACAAAGCTAATAAAACGCTGGGTTTAGCTGGCACTGGGCTTGGGCTCCAAGACAGAGGAGAATCATTCAGCTGCAGCTCAAGTCCAATGACCTGGGAGCGCTGCCCACGAGACCCTGCCAAACAGCTGTGTGCATGTGTGTGTGTGTGTGTGTGTGTGTGTGTGTATGCACATCCATCTATGTGTGCTTGTGTGTGCATTTGTGTATGCATGTGTGTGAGCATGCTTGTTCCTGTTTGTGCATGTGTGCGTGTATGTATGTGCACATGTGTGTGTGTGTGCATTTGTGTATGCGTGTGTGTGCCTGTGTGTGGGTGTGTGTGTGCATCCACGAGTTTGTGAATATAGGTACATGCAAGAGTGTGTGGTGCTTGTGAAAACAGGTTTATTTTAAGATTGTCATTGATCTGCAGGAATTTGACTGGTTTCTAAATGTAGCATTTGACTCAGGTGTGCAACAGATAGTTCACTGTAACCATTTTGATGGCAATTAAAAGGATTGTTACAATATTTTAAGACCACTAGATGGCGATGTTGGGTGTGAAATTGTCATTAGTCTTGGTTTATTAGGCAAGATAACAGCATACCTGTGGAAACTCCAGAGCTGCAGCTCAGTGTGCAAACTGGCATCATAAATTCCTAGATTGGTAGAACTGGTGATAGTAGCAGCATATTAAGTTGCTATGATGGGCATAGCAAGCACTTTCAAAGTTTCATCAGTTAATGATGTCCAATAACAAGAAAGACTTTCATTATGAACCAATGTTCTTTCTTGAACATGACCACATATTTTCCTCTCTTTTTTGTATATCATATGAGGTGACATTACAATAAAGCACAGTGTATTCAACACCTATTTTGACAAAGTCTATGTCCATTCTATTCTTATACTAAATACAACTACTGTAAATATGGTGTGTGCCTTCAAATAATTGCCAATTAATGACAAAAAGCAAAAAACGTAGCAAAAACAGTGTAGAAACAGCTGTCCACCTCACCTGCCATATCCAGTCAGACACTCAAGCAGCCAGCAGTCTCCTCTGCCATTTTCTACCCCTTCAGTTGACAATAAAAGAGTGGCTAAAAGCAGCAGAATTCAAAAAATGAAAAGAAGTTGCTTTTATTTTCATTCAAAGACACCAACTTTAAATATAAGTTTACATATGTAAAACAACTCCATTAAAGATACACGCTTTTCTCCGTTTTTCTGGAAATTCAAATTTTTCCAGTCAGGTCTTTTCCATGGCAGACGCTAAAGGCTGCAGTATTTTGGAACACTACCCATCATTTGGAAAGTGAAAAGACATGTAAGAGACACAGCTACTTATTATATTACACAACGGATCTCTGCTGTGATATCCTGACTCCAGCCATGGGCATTTAACTGGGACCACCACTAGGTGGCACTGTGGTTCTCTTTCCTCAGCTCCCCTTGACCACATTCCCACACATGCAACGGAGTCAAAAGAAACTTTATTAACAAACAAACACTGGGGGGAAATGAAATTAAGAAACAGACAGTCCATGCATGTGTTGTGTTGTCTCATGGTTGTCGCCTTCAGTAAAAAATAAAAATAAGAATAAAATAACAACGACGATAACCAAGAACACAGCTCATCCTTGTCCTCATCCAGGCGCGATACGTTATCCTCCGTGAATGTTCCATTTTGGCTTTGACTGGTGTCACTTCCTTCCTCTTGGTGTCAGGACACACGAGCCCCAGTATTTGGGCCCCCCACACTGAGACGGAGGCCCCGTTGGCTGTCCACAGGGGAGGAGTTTGTTGCTGTAGTGACAGTGGGGGCGGATCTACAGTATTTTGCCCTTACGGTATGCCTCAGTCCTTAACGAGCCTGTAGATGTGGTGTTGGGCGCCGTGCTTGCTGGTCGACACCTCGAAGACGTACGCCACACAGAGCAGGGTCTCCAGTGTGTCTCTGTTCGTCACCACCTGCCAGCAGGGACAGCCCAGTCACCTTAGTGCTCAAACCACAGCAGATCTCAAACAGTGACCGCAACACAACCGAGCCACTCACACTCTGGAACAGTGACCACAAAACAACCGCGTGACACAATTCTCAAACAGTGACCGTGACACAAGCAGGAGAAAACCCCGTGAATGGCATCACTGCCACATGAGCGCGTTTCCCTCCCTGTGAGTTCATTGCAGAGAGGTGCAGAAGCACAACGAGTGCCGTAGTCACAACGCACACAAACGCTAAGACCACACCATCGGTACACGGAACTCTCTCTCCGCTGGGTCTGGCTCATCAGACAAAGCCCTGTGCAGACGGAGCGAGAGGACAGAGTGCACAATGTGGCCACATTCCGTGTGCTTTCCATCCGCAGGAGTCTGAGAACAAGAGAACAAGTGACTGATTCTCGCATCCCTGTCCAGTTGTTCCTTTCCCTCAGTCTAGAATGGAGGGCTTGTTTTCCATATGCCTTATCATTAGCAGGGTGGGGGGGGGGAGAGGGTGGAAGGTCCCAGCCTGGTGACACGGGTCCTGTTTGTCACTCAGTTAATCTGATCCACTGCAGCCAGCTCGGGGAATCCGCCAGTCAGCGGGGGACTCTCCACACACAGCCTCTGTTTGTGCACTGTGTGGACTGCCTCAGGACTCTAATAAGCAATGTATTACTACACTATCGCTGTATTACTGCACTGATCTCTTGCTGCGCAGACTATGATTGTTCCTACCATGTATTAATGCACATCTTGTAAGTCGCTCTGGATAAGAGCGTCCGCTAAATGCCTAAAATGTCAAATGTAAAAATGCAATGGAGCTGCAATGGTTTCCACCGAGTGACGTTAAAAAGAGATCGCAATTATAATGGCAACGCGCTTGGTTATGTCCAGATGCATTTTTTAAATGAAATTATAATGGTAAATTGGGCCAATACAAATATTATTTCATTTCCATTGGGTCACTGTCCCTGACATCGGTGTGGTCACTGCGGAAAACTAATCACTCTAACGATCACTATTTATAGAACGATCAATCACCGAAGCTTAGTTCAGCGTGTACTTCAATGGTTTCTTTCAATCAATACAACAGGTTCTTTTATTTCAGGTCCATATGATGAAGAAATAACCTGCGCTTCACAGCATTCAAGCATATTGAGAGAAGTGCATGGCAGTGCGCCTTCGAAGTGTGTTAATTTAGTGCAGTGTGTGGGAGTGTGTTAATTTAGTGCAGTGTGTGGGAGTGTGTTAATTTAGTGCAGTGTGTGGGAGTGTGTTAATTTAGTGCAGTGGTGGGTGTGTGTTAATTTAGTGCAGTGTGTGGGAGTGTGTTAATTTAGTGCAGTGTGTGGGAGTGTGTTAATTTAGTGCAGTGTGTGGGAGTGTGTTAATTTAGTGCAGTGAGTGGGAGTGTGTTAATTTAGTGCAGTGAGTGGGAGTGTGTTAATGTGCAGTGTGTGGGAGTGTGTTAATGTTAATTTAGTGCAGTGTGTTGTGTTAATTTAGTGCAGTGAGTGGGAGTGTGTTAATCTAGTGCAGTGTGTGGGAGTGTGTTATGTGGGAGTGTGTTAATTTAGTGCAGTGTGTGGGAGTGTGTTAATTTAATGCAGTGAGTGGCAGTGTGTTAATGTAGTGCAGTGCGTGGGAGTGTGTTAATGGGAGTGTGCTAATGTAGTGCAGTGTGTTAATGAGAGTGTGTTAATGGGAGTGCATTACCTGCAGGATGGTGAAGTTCTCCAGCACGCTGTTCATCATGTACTTCTCTGGCAGGTGCTTGAGCTTGTGGAGGAAGTTGATCATGTACTCGCAGAGCGGCGAGCGGTGGAAGCGGTAAATGTAGCGACCGCTCTCCAGCCTCCCATACTCAGTCTGCAAGGGACACAGGGACACGACACTCACTCACTCACGTGCAAACAGACCACCGAAACACGGAGAGCCTGAAACAAAGACCTCGTCAGAAAGACGGCGATCACCAACTTCTGTTATAAATGAATACCAGAGCCTCGTGCAGAGCACAGCTCTCTGTGTGCAAGGTAGAGAACTTCAGTGTAGAACAGCCTCCGCCTCCCCTCCCCCTCACCTCCACTTTCTCCACCACCTGTTTGCCGAAGGAGCAGACCTTGGTGGAGGTGGTGATGGTCATGCTGTCCGAGCTCTCGTAGAGGCTGGACATGCCGTAGAACTCAGAGCCGTCGTCCTGGATGCTGGCGCTAAGGTCTGCCTGTGGAGAAACCGCACAAGCGCTCATTTTCACACAGCCAAGGGGCGAGACATTCAGACCTGCACAGTGCATTATCCTAGTGAAGAAAAACCCTCTGATCTAAACCATTTACCAAGCATAACACAATCAGTATAGCCGTATGGATAACAAGGGTGCTCCAAATTTGGTCCTGTTCCCCATCAGCCTCACGTGCTGGACTTGCTGCTACAAATCTGGCAAAAGCTGTGCAGTTCAGAGGAATAGATCTGCCCACTTTTCGGGACTAAACCAATCTCTTCTAACCAATCATATCAACTCAGTGAAGGCAGGTGTAAAATGAAGTGAAGTCAAACAAAAAGTACACAGAGAGGAGGTGTGTGTCAAATACGGCACGCTTCTGTGAACCACCCTCTGGAGAGTGTGACCAAATGTCTGAGCCGCCACGTCCCTGGCAGGCCTATCGCTGCCTCGGTAAGTGCTGCCCCCTGATGGCAGGGCGAGATATGGCACTGCACTCCTGAGTCTCAAACTGCTCTGACCTGCATCACCTTAGACTCCTCAGGTCCAAAATCAAAGACCTGGTTTGAGCATTAAATCATCCCCACATCTCCATGCCAGAGACAGCAAAGCTGAGATCCATCACACCGCTCTGCTGAGCAGGACCAGCGGAACGGGTAAGCCAGCGAACCCTAAACAGCGGGAGGCCTTGAGGTGAAGGACCAGGCAGTGGGACCCCCCCCTGTGGCAGCTCTCTGTTATGGAGCCCCTGATATCCGCCTGCTGGGGTGGGATTGGAGGGCAGTCCCACTTTAGAGGGACGGTGGATGACTCCCAGCAGAGCCACGCAATCTCGCGTCGGCCGGGGCGGTGTTGACTCGGCTCAGGCTGAGAATCCAGCCCCGGCATTCCCAAGATGCTCTCTGTCTGGCCACAGTCTCGTCACCAAACACCCCTGCTGCTGGCGCAATGCTGCAGTCTGGGTCCGTGAGAGAGGTGAAGATGTCATCGGAGGCAGTAAACAGCACAGTGGCCAGAGATTACCCCTCTCCCTCCCATCTCCTGCCTCACGAGAGCGAGCTAATACCGCACGTCTCCTGAATGTGTCTGCCCCTCCGCTCCGGGCTCCTTTTAGTTTGTGAATTATATTTGACTTAATAAAGCTCCCTTGCCGCACGCCACCTCTTGACAGGGCGGTGCCTTCCACGCTGATGACGGAACGGAGCGTGTTTTTCTCCGCCGAGATTGCTTGTGTAACCTGCACGCCGGGTGGACACCTGAACCTCAGGGATTAACCCAGCCTGAATGACCAGACAATGGATGGGGGATCGCTGTTAAAAAACACACACAAGACGCACAGAGCAGCAATCCTCGTATGCTGAGAATCCTGCCCGTGCATTCCTACCCTCTGCTCCAACATATTTAAACAAATATCCTGGATGCCAGTGAATAAGTTACAGTTCAAAGGAGGACGGAGCCTTTCCGGGCAGTGGAGAGGCTGGAGGAACAAGGAGAGTATATCTGTCAGGCCTGTGTGGCCCGCCCCCATCTGAGGGCTGAGGGCTCTATAAATAGGCGTGCATGTGGGATGAGTTCAGTGAGAGAGTCGAGGGGGTGGGGGGGGGGGGACAGGTGCTCTGGCTTGAATTTCACCCCTGAAAGAGCAGCGCTGCCACTGTCCTCCTTGACGGACCCACGCTGCGCCCACAGAGGTCATCGGAGGGGACCAACGCCCACCACCCGGGCTGACCTGGGGAGCCCCAGAGACCCCACAGCACCTTCTCCACAACACTGCTGCCCGTACAGCGCTGGAGAGGCAGGGCCTGCTGCAGGAGGGAGATACTGCTGCTGCAGGAGGGAGCTACTGCTGGACAATCCTGCAGGTTTCACAGAGTCACAGCAAAACATGATCTCCATCAAACTGAGACGCAATGTGAGAAAGCAGACACTTCTTGGAGCGAAGATTCCTCACAAGCTGTCACAAACACCAGCATATCAGAGGTCGACACTATACATAAGTCACCAAGATCTTCCAAGGATTCTATAACTTGGGCGATCAAAAAATACCCCCTTACCTACTGGGCAAACAGAAACAGTGTGTGGCATTAGCGGCACACTGTATAGCAGCTTGCCAAAAGCAGAGGGACAGCAATTGACCCTACAAAGACAAAAATATGTACACAGAATATGTGTCTATGTACTGTGTGTCTAGAGTTGTGTCAAGGGCGTAATCATATATTAAATATCGGGGGGAAACAGACATTACTGTTTTGAATATTGGGGGGGACATGTCTGTCCACTCATTACGCCTATGATTTGTGTACATTTTATATTTATACATTTTTTGTGTTCAGTATTTTATATCCTTGTTCTTCTATTTGTGCTTTGATGACAAATCTTGACCTATTTTACCCATCTTAATGTTGCAAATGTTTACTCTTCGCAATTTTACTTGTTTACTTGGCAATATCTTGTCATGCCAATAAAGCGGTCCAGTCCCGTTTGCCACAGTGAACTTGCATGGCAGCACTTTTCCACAGCAATTGTGTCCGTTTTCCGTGCCAGATCATTCCAATCATTCCTGCACACTTGCCAGATCCCTTGAGATAACAGCTGGGTCTTAGTCTTAGAGCTGAGAGCTGGTGTATTACACACCACTTTCCTGACGTATAAATGTACTTACGGGACAACATAATGTACTGTACCCAGATCCTAGGACTTTCTCAAACAGGAGCAAACCCGCCCCCCACCCCAACACAAGGTGTGAAAGCTCTCACAGCTGAGTCTGCTCAACTCCCCCCAGAATGGGATGACCCCCCCTACACACCTCCAGCAGGCTTCAGGAAACATATTCTCACCCAGAACTTGACCAGGAAGAACGTATTGACCGGGCCCTTCTCAAACAGGTCCTTCAGCCCCCCTTTTTTCTCGGGGAATTTGTCGTAAATCTGCCGGACATCCACAGCCTCCAGGTACGGGTCACTGAAGGAGGGGTTGGACTGGCCGATGTGCACAAACAGGTGTTTGTTATACTGGGGACAAAGAGGACAGGACACTGAGGGGTTGCATTTCCCTTCTCAATGGCCTCCCTTTCATTTATGGTTAATGCGCTCCGGGATACTGCCCATTAGTTCAACCGTTCAATTATTTAAACCGTTAGTCAACCGCCACATCATTTCGACAGCACGAAAACAACACTATGTCAGTCTGTCTAGTCGGTCTGTGTAAACCTGTGTTTTAATCGGAGTCTTTTGGCTGGAGGGTGTAGAGCCAGGGTGGGCAACCGTGTATGCAGGCGTTTGTTCCCACCAACTACACTGACTCAGTTAGCTAATTAGCTGTATACTCCAATGCTGGTTCACTTTTAGGCAAATTAGGCCACAGTAAAACGTTGCATATATGGGCACAGAAGAAATCTAGTTATAATTTATGAGCTCATCAAGAACTGTAGTTACAAAGTTAGATCACATAAATGATTTGACAAATTGAATAATGCAGAGCAGCCCTCTTGACCCGCCCCTGGTGTAGAATGCACAGACAGGTGTTTCAGTTGGAGGGTTCTGGGAACTGACGAGTGTTTTAACTGCGGGGTGTGAAAACCCCAGAGTGACTCACGGTTTCAGGGTCGAGCTGGCGTTCCAGGAACGCGGAGAACTCCAGCATGCGAAACCTGGAGCTGGCAATACTGCGACCCTGCCAGGAGGGGGCGCTGGACGACACGGACAGACCCACCGTGCTCTCGTAACCTGCGGAGGCAGGGCGGTAGGCCAGCAGAGGCTTGTGAGTTTAAAATAGAGGAGGCAAAAATCTTACCGTGTGACTGATAATTGGTCTAAACCCGTTTTAATTGCCTTTGCTTGATGAAGAAGCATGTTGATTATGTGAATAATCCACTGGCAAGTAATCCCAAAGCTTTCTCTATTTCTGCCTCGTGTTGTAGAGTTCAATTTATTAAAAATCTATGTAAGAATTTCAAATTATACACTTAACAGTCACAACAGCACAACACGGTCAAAGACTAGCAAACAGAGTGCAGAAAATCGAGGCTTTTTAATGAGCGTCTAACTGCAGAATCGACTGAGATTAGATTTACAGATTTTTACATTTTCGATATTCCTTGAATTTGGGAACAGCAGGCTACATTTATCCACGATTTCCAAAATGGATACGAGTTCAAATCTGTGGATTTTATCCACGATTTCAAAATTAGATTTTTTTAAATTAACTGTGGATACAAGATAAGAAAATGTTGCACAGTTCTGTGATACAACTAGAAAAAAATAACGCTAATACAAAAGAAAATTGGGAATAATGACATAATATTGATTATTAGTATTAACATTAGCAGTAGTACCTAAAGTGGGGTCCAAAGGTTTGAGTCCACTACCAAGATCTGTTTGTTTTCATCATTCATCAAAAAACACAACACATCATTTCTAACTACTTTACTTAAATTGTGTTAGTTTTCGATAAACAATGAAAACAAACAAACAGAAATCTTGGTAGTGGAATCAGACTTTTGGACCTCACTGTATTTGTATAGATTTTTCAGCTGATGAATTGCTTGACTGTTAATCAAGGAAAGTGAACAGAAAGAGGTTGAGAGAAATGCCGGGTTGTCATATTTCTGCCTCACCCATCAGCACTGCGGTAGGGATGAAGGAGAGCGAGCGGTGGAGGTTTAGGGGAAGCGTGATGGAGGGTGAGCGAGGCGGTGAACATTAGGATTCGTCATTACAATCTGAGTCACCTTCAATGACGGCGGAGTATAGTCTGATGCTGGAGAGGGATGTTCAAAGTTTACCCGTGATCACAGCCTGCGTTTCACTGCTCGACTTGCTCCTGTTTGTATCGACTTTTTATTTTTTGTCATTCATTATTTACTTCATTGGAAACAGAAAGTACACTGACACAGCAGAAGGTTAAGGTTTTATTGGCTTGGGATTTCGAGCGTTGTCTCTCCTATGATGGCTGCCGGCGGGTCAGAAGTGCGAGGAAACGGGACCCCTGTAGGTGAACGCACCTGTAACGGGAGTCGGACCGGACGTCTGAAGGCCGTAGTTCTGCTGTGAAAAGGGCTTGATGCTGTGGAGACAAAGGGAGCCATTTACTGGGGCACGTCCACCCTGAGCACTGCGACACAGTCACCCGGGGACACGGCATGACCAGTGGCCACTGCACGCAGAGAGAATGTTTGCTAGGCAGGACTAAAGTGTCATGTTTCTTATACCGCTATATAAATGGATGGATATCCAGCTATGCAAATGGATTGTATTTTTTTAAAAATATGCAAGTTGTGTGACACGCTCTGAGTGCTAAAAGCCTAAAAACATAAAACATAACCACTGATACCATGTTACCACATTTTTCAAATACAGATCGAGTGCTTTGAAACAGGGGTTCCCAATGCCCATGACCCATTTAATGAGCGATTTGTTTGTTGTTGAGACGTTTTAAAAAACATATTACATTTACATTTTAAATAAAGCATGGGTTACAGAAAATGTATTTGCTTATTAAGTGGGCCTTGGGCTCAGAGCGTCTGGGAGCCCCTGAACTGAGTCAGTGCAGGCTGTCTGAGGACACACAGAAACACACAGGAGCATTTCACACAGCCAACTTACTCTTCAGGGCCAGACAGGCCTTGCATAGCACCGGGCCAGAACTGAAAAACAAGAAAACGTGAAAACGTGAAGGCATGTGTCACGTGTAAGGGCATCAACCGCTCAGCCAGTGAAAGCACACGTGTGTTATATTTATAAATACATTTACACAAACAATAATCAAAATGAAAACCGTAAATTAAATGCAGCGTTAGTGTTAGTAACCAGGTGACCTACGAGGAGGGAGCTTCTTGGTGCTGACCAACCTTACCAAAATAGGACAGGTTGTGACATAGCCGAGGTATCGATTCCAAAGAAACCGGCAAGAAAGCAGCGCTGCATAAATACATGGGGCAAATTACTGATTGTTTTGGAAGTAAATGGAATTGTAGTAGCCAACAAATGGCTACCATAAATATGGTTTGGCACCGGGGTATTTATAAAAGAACGGTTAAGACTGACGGTAATGTATATTTTGGTGTCAAGTCAGTTTGAAACCCCATCCTAATCGCTTTTGGATTCCAATAATAATAATATTCCTTATGAAGAATAGACTATGACAGGGGGTTTCTTTGCTTTTTAAATATTTGTATTTTTAAATGTAAGTAATATAATGGCACTCCTATTGGCAAAATGTATCACCACTATGCATGGCAGATGCATAAAGATACTATAACAACACGTTTTAATTTTTTTAATTACATGAACGCCGGTCCACTTGCGTGCAGACATACATTTGTTTAATAGTTGAATAAATATTGAATTGTTAGTTGATTATTTTCTTTTTGTTTAGATTAATCGAGCACGCTTAGTTTGACAAAATATCTATCAACCAACAGCTTCGATTTGTTGATTAAGAGATTACCATTTTTTGTTAAAGGATGACTCGCTAAAGGCTCTTTTTTAAATAAAAAATATCTACCCATCTGTCCGTCCATCTATGCATGTAAACATGTGGCATTGTGACGTATGGCACAGTCCTCACCCCAGTGGCTGTTGGGTAGACAGGCCGTGAGAGCTCCTGCAGTGCCAGCTTGTTCTGAAAGGCAGAGGCTGAGATGATCTGGGCAGAGGACATGGCGGCCATACTCTGAAGCGCCTTGTCTTTGGCCACCTGGTCCTGCAAAGACACCGGGGGCCCGGAGAGATGGGACGAGCCGATATTACTGCCAACCCTTACGGGCGGATTGCCAAACCCCACGCCAACATACATCTCAGCCAGAGAACTAGAGGGAGAGCTGGGGATAGGGACCACCAATCGCAAGATGTCACTGTGTGTGAGGCTAAATAGGGTTTATAGGGTGATGTCACTGTGTGAGGCCCTTGGGTCTGAATAAGAGTTAGAGTATGATGTCACTGTGAGGCTCATTGGGTCTAAATAAGGTTTAGAGGGTGATGTCATTGTGAGGCCCTTGGGTCTGAATGAGGGTTAGTGTGATGTCACTGTGAGGCTATATAGGGTTTTGAGTGTGATGTCACTGTGTGAGGCCCTTGGGTCTGAATGAGGTTTAATGTGATGTCATAGTGAGGCCCTTGGCTTTGAATGAGGTTTAATGTGATGTCATTGTGAGGCCCTTGGGTCTGAATGAGGTTTAGAGTGTGATTTCACTGTGTGAGGCCCTTGGGTCTGAATGAGGTTTAGAGTGTGATGTCACTGTGTGAGGCCCTTGGGTCTGAATGAGGGTTAGTGTGATGTCACTGTGAGGCTATATAGGGTTTAGAGGGTGATGTCACTGTGAGGCTATATAGGGTTTAGAGGGTGATGTCATAGTGAGGTCTTTGGGTCTGAATGAGCTTTAGAGTGTGATGTCACTGTGTGAGGCTGAATAAGGTTTAGAGCCCTGTCAGACTGAGTGGTGCTGAGGGTGGCATCATTGTGAGCAGCCGTTTGGGGAGGCCTGGCAGTGGCTAATGTGATGACAGAGTGAGACAGAAGCTGGTGCCACTGCCACTGGACGAGTGGGTGATGTTGGTATTTGTCCAGTCTTTTCTCCATTGCCGTTGTTCATGTTTCTGTCAGGCAGGTTCACATTGTCCCAGCTCTAGGCACGAGCCCTAACAACACGCTCTTTTACCCAGAACTTTCCAACACAACGGCATGGAAAAAAGCATAAGTGCATCTGGCAGCCTTCTTAGTTACAAGAATGTTGTATTTAGACTAGGGCTGTTAACAATTAATCGACGATCGATTATTTGGTGTTAAGAATTTGATCGATCACGCATATAAAATTAAACAATGAAATGGAACATTTTGTGGTGTCGTCGTAATTGCATGGAAGCGAGTTGAAACGGAAATAAAATCATTATTTAAATTCTACACAAGGGGACGCAATGTGATTATTGAGGAGAATGTTTTCATTACACAGAAAACAACAGTTAAGTCAACCATGAAGCCACTTCATTGAAGCGTGCCAAACGTAGTCCCGTGCGGGAACGTTTCAAGAGAAAAGAATAAAATGTGCATTGTCAACATTATGATGTCGTTTTGAAATATATCACAACGAGTCCGTTAATGTACCACCTGAAAAGCCAGCATCCAACCGTTTTGGCAGGTGTGAGTGGATCCCAAGTTCAACCAACCTTCAACTAGATGTTAGCTAGGAGAACGTGTGACGAACGACGGGCGGAGGCCATTAATATTCCTAAATAAAAATCAGTAGATGTATGGATTTGCGGTTATGAGGGAGGGGCCTTTCCATTTCAAGACGGAATATATTTTTAAGTTGCTATACCTCAGCTATACAGCTTTTTCATTTTGATAACATTGTTCAACTGCAAGATGGTGAATGCAAAACTTTAACATTATTTCATTCTCCAATGTTATGTTCCTAATTAAGGGTAATCTTTTGAATCTGTTTTGTAGCAGGTTAATTTTAGTTCACTGATTCGTGGGAAGAGACAGAGCGCAATTGTGCCGAACCATATTATCCTACCAAAACGGCCTACGTAGTATTTTTGTTATGCTATAAAATATGCATATTTCTCTCATTTTCAATAAAGCTTTTTTTTTTGTCATAAGCCATATTTAGTTAAAGATTAATCGATTATGTTCATTAAGGGCTGGCGGCAATCGATCAAGGAAATTCATTAAGATTTGCATCCCTAATTTACACCAATACTACCAATTGTGGGGATCAGCCTGACCTTAAAGTGCAGAGAGACACAAGAGGAGCACAGTTGCCCTGGGAATGTCCTGCCACTGTCTACAGCAAACCAAACCTCATTAGGATAGAGCCATAGGACAATATTGGGAAGTAACACAGCACAAAAACAAGGAGCTAATCTACAATATTGCTGTACAGAAGTGGGCCCAAAAAGCTGCTTTTCCACAGACACACAACACACAGTACATTTGCAATGTGATGCGATGACCACCAAGCAAGGCTTGATCTTTCTGCTTTACAGTCCTCTAGCAGGTCATTCCATGCTCAAAAACACTGTGTGTGTGTGCAAACGATTCATACTATGATGTACTACAGCTGTATGAGTCACAATTCGATCATTGAACCGGGAGGGGAAAATGTGAGGTGAATGATTTAGCAGCATAAAACCGGTACAATATACAATAAAATTAAATAAATATAATAACATAAATATAAATAAAATCTATACCGTAGTATGGGTATCAATGTGTGACCTCAAAAGACTCCAGCACTGCTCAGCTACTCCTCCTAGCCCATCTGCGCTATCCCACAATTCCCTGCACAGCCTGCAGCCCCAGCTGAGAGAAGCGCAGGAGACACCGCCGCGTACCTTTAGCTTCACATGGAGCTCCCTGGCCTTCCGCCGGGCCAACACCTGGATGTGACTGGACACCTGGGGGAGAGCAGACAGGTGAGGTGTAGAGGCCGCCTTAGAGCTGGGACATGGCACTACGGATCTGAGACCAGACCTTTACTCACATAGATTGATTGATTGTTTTTATTTGACAAATAAAAAATACAAATACACAAATGTGCATACAGTACTAAAGAATTCGTCAGGATATCGCAATAAAGTCACATGACTTATTTCCATTGCGGTCCTGGAGTCTGAGCTAGGAGACAGGCAGGAAAAGGAAATGCATGTGTATCCTACTAATATCTAACAACATTAGCTACACTAAAAACACCTAAATAAAAACATCAATATTATACACTTGTCATAAAAAAGATGATTCATTATACTAGACTAACTTACTCATCATCCATTTTTTCATACAACTCCGTATCGCTGTCCACAAACCGCATGCTTTGTTGCAAAAAAAAACGTCAGTTTTCCTTGACCAGAAGGTGTCCCCACGTTTCCTCAATTGATTGTAGCGTCGCATATGAAAATCACATTCTTATTCTACACCGGTGGTTCCCAACGTGCTCCCATTAACATTCTTTTTACATACTAAAATGGACACTGCCTAAAAGTTGAATTATAGGATTTATTATAATTGGTGGTTCTGTGTGGCTCGGTAGGTAGAGCATGGCGCTGGCAACGCTTAGGTTGTGGGTTCAATTCCCACCGGGACCACATATACTGAAAAATGAACGCATTCACTACTGTATGTCGCTTTGGATAAAAGTGTCTGCTAAATGGCATATACTATATATATACTATTACTTAAACTGTACCGTCGATGGTAAACTATTAATCGACCCATAGAGGTACGAGTAGTTCTAAGGTCAGAGAGTTTTGTAAATTCATAGTATTGAATACAATTGACCTTCTCTGGAGTTATCTAGGGTGCCCCCTTTTACGAACCAGTGCTTTACACGCATCGCGCCACTCTGGTGCAAGGACAGACAAGGGCATTAATATTGGCATTTAAAGAGGGCCATGTCTTTGCGCGACGATATTAAATTCCGTGTCCTCGTATTAAATTCCAAATGTTCCCCATGTTATGAAGTGTTTTTCCATAACGGGTTCCCAGATTTCCTCTTATCCTCGTGGACTAGGCTGTTGGGGGGGGTACTACGCTGACATTCAATCCTACAGCATCTGTGCGTCGAGGGGGTGCTGCTTTAGATCACTCACCAGCATGGGGGGCTCTGTCACTCAACATGTTAAGGGCAGCACTAGGTCTCTTGATGTGGCGACAGGCAGGGTCTGTGATTGGCTGAGCCAGGTGTGTGACACGGAGGTCAAAGGTAGCAGCTCTGTTTGTGTCTCACCTGCTTCCTGGTGCGCGTCTTCCCCGTTCTGAGTTTGATGTATCTCGCGATCAGCTCATTCCGTCCTGAAAGAACCAAACATAAGCCGTTTTCTGCCATGCGGGGGCAAATACAGGACACCCCTAAAAACACAGCCAGTGTTCCACGGTGACAAATATTCAAACACATGGGTGTGGAGCATTTAAAGGTACAGCACCTTGCTGAAGCAGAAAGCATGACAAAAACCCTAGTTCAATTTCACCAGCAATGATTTTTAATATACCCTCAACAAGATCAAAATATATCTATTTCTTTTTCATAAAATCCCATCTGAATCTTACAATTTTCCTTTCCCTTGTCGGTCTTTTATAAATCAGTGCTGAAGTACACATATGGACAGATCTGCTCAATAGATCTCACCAGAGAATGTGCATGAGGCGAGGGGAGGAAGTTTGGGGAGGACAGGGGAGATACAGCACATCAAAGGGGCCTGAGGAGGATCCGATTCTTGTAACTGCGCGGAATTAAAATGTTTACCGAAGCAGACGAGCGGTGAGCGAGCTGTGCATGCCTGGCTTGGTAAACCAGAGACAAACCCAGGGGAGGGGTGCCTGTGCCTGTGCGTGTGTGTGTGAGAGAGAGAGACAGAGTGTGTGTTGCCGATGACAGATGGGTCACATTGGTGGAGCAGGTGAGCCACGCGGTCCTGGGACGGGCTCAGAGGAGAGGGGTGCGGACGGGGCCCTGGCCCAGGGAAGGGGGTAGGCAGCTGGCCCGTGTGTCAATGTTTATAGAGCATGCCTTTACGCCAGCAGTAAATCACCAGCTCGTTCCTCCATCAGGGCTCTGGTTACAGGGACAAGGGCTCAGGAGCTCATGTGACCATCATGTGGCCTAGCCTTCCCCCAACAGCACCCCCTCCCCCACACACACACACACACACTCTGCTTCACTCATGCTAGGGGTGGTCAAAGTATCAGGAGGGGGCGGTGTTAGACAGACCTTGTAAACACATCCCTCTCTTTCTCTCTCGTTCGCTCTGTCCTGCGTTGGCAGGTGAGGTTGCCATGCGAGAGGTCAGAGAGCGCTCCATCACACCAGTGGAACAAGCGGTGAAAGAGTTTCCCCAAATAGCGTAACACCAGCTGGAAAACACTGACTTCCCCTGCCAGCCAATCACGGGAGAGCAGAGCATAGAAAGTCACGTCTGAGTGCCAGGGAGCCAAGGGGGCCTGCCAAGCAATAAATGTGATCGGGTTTTTGGTTCGGAATGCCAAATATCATTTTCAAACGAGCTGCACGGAGAACCGATGTTCCTATTTTAGCATAACTCCATATAATGTTCAAAATTATCTTTTTCTCTTTAAGCTTGAGTCATTCAAGCCCTAATACTACCAGTAAATCACTTTCACCATGTCTAGTTAAGCTTTCCCGAGCGCTGGTGTTCGATTTCCCCCGAATCATAGAGTACGTTCTGCTGCGCTCTCATGCCCACGTGAAGGGGTTACGGGAGAACTCCAGGACAGGGGGTATTTTAAAAAACTGCAATTATATGCAATTAGACACATTTATATGCACACTCTATACAGGGCTAATAAAGAGCTGCTGTGTCTGGAGTTTGGTCTTTATGTGGTCATAACCTGCATCTTAGAGCTTAAGTAACGGTGATCTCAGAATGACTATACTGCCGGGATCAGAGAGGGAGAAACAGCACACAGTGATGGCATCAGGAGGAGTGGAGTCTGTAGCCGACTCCTCCTGCTTTGAGTCCCGGGAGAGCTAGATCTGTGCTGTGACACAGGGCACTCGACCCACACCACATTTACATTTTACATTTTAGGCATTTAGCAGACGCTCTTATCCAGGGCGATTCGCACAGTTTACATTTCTTTTTCATACAATCCATTTATAGAGCTGGATATTTTACTGAAGCAATTCAGGTTAAAGAGAACCAGCAACCTCTGAGCTACAAGCCCAGCTCCCTAACCATTACACTGCACTGCCGCACTACACGCCTTCCTGCATACAGAAAACAAACCGCGCCGTGACACAGAGCGTAGTCCAGGCCCAGCAGGCCTCCCTAGCTCCCAGGCCCAGTCGAGGCCCAGCTGAACCGGCCTCCCTAGCTCCCAGGCCCAGTCGAGGCCCAGCTGGCCTCCCTAGCTCCCAGGCCCAGTCCAGGCCCAGCAGGCCTCCCTAGCTCCCAGGCCCAGTCCAGGCCCAGCAGGCCTCCCTAGCTCCCAGGCCCAGTCCAGGCCAGGCCCAGCTGAACCGGCCTCCGCAGCACACGCTCCCTTTGCTCCCAGGCCCAGTCCAGGCAAGGCTCTCTCCCAGCCCGCAGGAATCTGTTGGCTGAGTGCGACTTCCCCTCAGATAACACAGCGGAGGCCCCTGAGGGGCACCTTTCAGACAGCTGGGCCCCTGAGGGGCACCTTTCAGACAGCTGGGCCCCTGAGTGGCCATCTCTCCCCCCACTGCTTTATGACACCCTGACCGTGGTCTCCAGCTCTCTTTATGACACCCTGACCGTGGTCTCCAGCTCTCTGCTCCTGGGTGGGGGGGGGGCTGGCAGACATGTACAGGCACAAACACAGGGCTCTGCACACTGAAGCGAGCGGCCTGTCCATACACAGTCCCTACCCGTGCAGGACAACTGCAAACGACGGGAGAGTACGCCTAAACGATCGCTTGTGTTCAGGAATGATCCAAAACGACGTGGCAAGAGGCTGACATTCTTGGGCCCTGGTGCATATTTATGGTCACGCCTGGCAGACTTGATTGCGGGCAAAGACGGACAGATGGATGTGGGAATGCCGGGGGAGGTGGAAGTGGGGTCCCACTGGAGATCAGAGTGAAGGTCAGGGTTAAGGTGGGGGGCAGGGGGCTCCACTTGCTGTCCCTCATCCATGACAGCATCAAACAGCATGGTGATCGGAGTAAAGATTGGTCAATATTCCATAATGCAGTGACCGTAAATGCATCAACAAAACGCATCCTCAAACATACGCGGAGGATGCATAAAGCTTGGAAAAGCCTGGGTGAGGGTTTTTCCATTTAAGGGTAATTAATGACTGCCAGCGATGTTTTTTGTACCACCGTTTTGTGTGCCTTTCCTTCATTGTGTGTGCGTGCATATGTGTGTGTGTGTGTGTGTGTGTGTGTGCGAAGAACACATGCATACAAATAATGTGTGTGTGTGTGTGTGTGTGTGTATATATATATATATATATATATATATATATATATATATATATATATATACACATAAATAAAGCCTATTAGTCGCATTGATGTCCATGAATCAATTTAACAGCGTTTCATTTCATGAGACACAGCAGCTGTTCGCAGTGCGTGTCAGCTGCAGATGAGGAATGTTTTCCTTGGCAACGGCCGCTGAGCATCAGACCGCCGCACAAAAGCACAGCGATCTCCATGACACCCTCTAATGAGCGGCAGCTCAGGGTTAAAGTAATTGAGAGCCACGGCGGTCGGTGCGACGTTAACAATAACACAAAGAAGTTATGGATGCGTGTGAAATGCGTGTCAAGGCCTTCCTGCCTACTTGTGAAGTTGCCATGGATCGAAAGGTAAAGTGAACTGAACAGTCAAGTCACGGCGAAGCTCCAGATACAAACTACTTTGTTTTGAAAAAGGTTCAAATATTAATCCAAATTTATTTATAAAAAAAATAAAAAATTGTTTCTAGAATTTATGACGCTGGCAAGTGGGGAGGAAAAGTGAGAATTTTTTTTATTATCCAAAAAACAGTGCGTTGTCAGGTTGTAGCTGAACTAGAATGATTCAAGAAATGGTGCTTTGGAGAGCGGCCGTGCGGGCGACACGCACACACATATAC
The DNA here is from genome assembly GCA_029706075.1 of Aldrovandia affinis. Lineage (NCBI taxonomy): Eukaryota > Metazoa > Chordata > Actinopteri > Notacanthiformes > Halosauridae > Aldrovandia > Aldrovandia affinis. The sequence goes on from JAINUG010000023.1 coordinate 1,297,096, forward strand.
ACAGGTTGTTTTCTCCCCTGGTGAGGCAGCGAGTGCAGCAGCCAGAGGTGAGCTGAAGGGCAGTCAGTCTCTCTGACAGACTGAGAGACAGGGGGCCTGACCCCGGGTCTGGCAGGGTGTAGAGCAGATGGGGTGGGGTGGGGTGCATCGAGACGACGACCGGGGGGCAATGGGGCAGGGAACGGGGATAAGGGGTGTAAAGACTTACAGCAGGGACAGGTGCAGTTCGCCAGCCCCCCAGCAGGGCGCAAGGCACAAGTAACTGCATTTATTTGTTCCCCCACCCCCTTCCCCCCTCTTCACCCAAACGCCCAAAGGGTAAACGTCTATTCTAGTGTAGAGTTACAGCGGGGCTGCCTTGAACCCGACTCTGAGCGCAGATGCCATTCCTGACGAGCTGACAGTCACGGCCGCTCACCCGCCCCTGACCTGCAGGGAAGGGGGGGGGGGGGGCAGAATGTCACACCTGCCCTCGGCTCCTTCCCCACCATTACTGAAGGCTTTATAAGGGTTTAGAGCTGATCAGGGCCTGGCTCTGACCTTGCTCCTCCACTCGCACACACAGAGAGAGGGAACAGTAAAGCAACACCCTGGGCCACAGCCAGGCCAGAACACAGACCTCACACTCGCCTGCAACGTCCACTTTTAACATGAGCCCCTTGACCATCTACTGCTGGCCGAAGTATCAGGACAAGAATAAACAGTGGAGAATCATTTTCATTGACTCTTCGTGAGATGTGGGCTAGATCCTCATTTTATTCCATGTGTCCTCACGTAACATTTTATGATAGAAACCATCACCAGACAGCTGTATTTGATCGATGAACATTAGGGGTTTTGATGAGATGAGAAGAGTAAATGAGTTTTACATAAACCAGTGGGGGGGGGGGGGGGGGCAGAGGGCAGCCTGTGTGAGGAAGAGGAGGTGGGGTTTGGGATAGAAAGGAGGCAGAGTGAATGAGGCTCAGGGGTACTGGTTTAGAAGGACATTAGAGGGCCTGGAGGTGGAGTATGAGAGGGTCAGCAGGCAGGGTATGAGAGGGGAGAGGATGAGGTATTAGAGGGTCAGGGTGCAGGGTATGAGTGGGTCATAGGGTGGGGAATCAGCAGAGTGCTGGGGAGGCATGAGAGGGTCAGCGGGTGGGATGGGACACAGGAAGGGGGCAGAGGAGTGGAGTTGGTGGAGGCGTACCGTACATCTTGCCCTCGTCAGAGAGGATGATCTTGCGGCGGCCACAGGGGGGGTAGATGGCCAGCGCCTCGTGGAAGCTCTGCTCGATGTCGGGACTCCACACCCCCTCCGCATCGTTCTCCAGGGGCTTCTCCAGCGGCTCGCTCAGGTCCTCACTCGTGCCCCCAGGGGAGGGGGCCGACACCCACTCCACAGACGTGGTGGGGGCGTGGGGGCGGAGGGGGGCTCAGACGGGCGGGCAAGGGGTTGGGGGTCGGGCGGCAGGACACCTAGAGGAATCGGATGCACAGTGAGGTCAGGTGCCGTGCTCCTTTTCCTGTTGCTGTGACTCAGAGGGGCGAGCGTTTCCTCCCGAGCTGTGCGGACTGTGCCACTAATCCTACACGGGGAGAGAGAGAGAGCCTCTGCACTGAGACTAGATTAACGAGACAACAAAGAGCAAGGAGAGCAAACAGATTACAATGATGTCCCAGCCTATGCCACAGGTTCTTGATAGCTCAAGGATAATAGCAGTAATAAATAGCGAGGGACTAGCCTGTGTTCGCCGCAGTGTTGAGCGTGAGACTGCGGGTCAGTGGTTAATCGGAGTGACTAAGGGGAGGTGAGTGCAGTGAGTCACAGTGTGTCACTTCTCCTCAACGCTCGGCGATGGACTGGATTCCCGTAAAAACGCCCACGCCATTAACCCTGCTCCTCTCAGGACAATGAGGCCATTCAGAGCCTGACTACAGCACGCACTCTCTCTCTCTCTCACACACACACACACACACACACTATAGCACACTCTCTCTCTCGCACACGCACACACACACACACACACACTCTCTCGCACGCACACACACACACACACACACACACACACTCTCTCTCGCACACACACACACACACATTATAGCACACTCTCTCTCTCGCACACACACACACACTCGCACGCTCGCACGCACACACACACACACACACACACACACTACAGCACACACTCTCTCGCACACACACACTACAGCACACTCTCTCTCTCGCACACGCACACACACACTGTAGCACTATGGTATGCACACCCACTACAGCACACAAACTTACTACACACACTATAAAACGCATACACATACACACCATGTGCGTGTCAATTAGTGATCTGCATATACACCGGACCGACAGAAACAGAATTGCGCACCCCTGTGCTACAGAGTACCTGCCAGAACTAACAGAGGATGTCGCAGGGATGCGATGGGCTGATGGCTGCAATCAGGCATTCCAAAACAGGGGGAAAAAAGGGGGAAAATAATTCCCAACGAGGTAGAAAATGGAAAAAAGCCCAACACGGCAAATAATGACATGCAAGAGAGCCTGACCAGTTGTTACTTTAAACATCAACTCCAGAAATCGTCATGCAGAACATACATTTTGTGAACTGTTGATTTGTAGCCTACTTAAACTGACGAACAAAAGCATTTAGTCTTCAATCCGCATGCATGGATCCACTTTGCATTACTTTTCCATTTCATGTAAAGTGTGAACCATTACACTACCATGTTACACAGTAAATATGTCCTGTGGAGTTAATGAACCTAAGCGCTTAATCCACAGGGCCCCCTACCCAGCGCCCTCTTGCCCCAGCACGCTCCCAGCCCCCTGGTCCCCCCCTGCTTGGCATGCTGGGGCTGGATAATCTCCCAGCTGGTGTTGCGATCAGGACCCACAGAGACCCCAACAAGCTGGTCCCCATATCTGTAAAGCTAAGCCCCCCCTCCCCCCTCGGTTAACAGCTGCACCAGTCCACCCTGCACCAGTGGCCTGCGTGCTCAGACTGGCCCAGGCAGGCTGGGGGCGGGGGCAGGGGCGTGGGAGAGAGTGGGGCTGATCCCCTGGAAACAATCCACTAATCGGACCAGGAATGTTAGGTTGGTCCGAAGTTTGGAATACGGCCGCGAAGGGAAAAGCAGCCGTGGACAGAGCGGCGTAACGGCGTAACGTTTTCCCAAACGTGCGGAGCGTGGGTATTCCCCCATAGAGGGGGAACAGGATCGGGCCTTCACACAGCGTGCCTGAGGCTGGAGCATATACTCTACTCTCAGGACAGGATCGTTCAGAGAGCTGACAGGCTTCAAGCTTTACACCTTTGGGACCACGGCTGGCTGGCTGACACACTGCCCTCTGGGAGTATTTGGGCCCTGCTCCCTGGTACCATCGCGTGCTCCTACCATAGCACATGTGAAGTGTACATCTAGCTAATTGTCATCACCACTGCCTACTTGCTCAACACTATGTATCCCTGCTTACTCAATTTAATAAAAAATAATAATAATAATAATAATTACTAACCTTTTCCTTCCCAGAGTTACAGGTATGGTACGCAGCTGCCTGCAATGATGTCTATTGCTGTATTACTACACTGATCTCTTGCACGAACTGTGATTGTTCCTACCATGTATTTATGCACATCTTGTAAGTCACTCTGGATAAGAGTGTCTGCTAAATGCTTAAAATGTAAATGTAATGTAAAATGTAAACAGTCCCCCCAGAATTATTGGCACACTTGGTAAAGATGACCAGAAAATGCTCTGAAAAAATGTCTTTGTTGTTCATCAGCTTGATCTTACACTCAAAATGAGAGAAATGTAACCATTGAAGTAAAATGATTCAAAGAAAAAACTAATCATTTTTCTCAAATCATGCGTCACAATTATTGGCACCCTTAGAAATTCTTATGAATAGTACAGTGGGGTCCAAAAGTCCACTACCAAGATGTTTGTTTTCATTGTTCATCGAAAACTAACAAATGTTTTACTCATGTGGTATTTGTTATTTGGGAATGTCATAACATAATCATACAATTTGTAAAAAAATGCATGTTTGAGAAAGGATGGTATGAAATTTAAATATCTATAAATATTTTGCATGCACACCATTGCCTTTAATTTCCTCAAAATGTTGTGATTTTTTTCATGTAAGTTTTAATAATTGGACACTCCGAATACACAGTGTGAATTGTTTTGGTCTTGAAATAATTAATACCAGATATTGATGTAATTCATATGGTCCTCTATGTGTTCTTATGCTACTGCAGGTGCTTTAATCTTGAAAAAGGACACTTCCTTTGCAAATGTTTTTGCAGCGGTTTGTAATTATGTCAACAGTGAAAATACCCATCTCCACTATTAGGGCAATAATTAAGAAGTTTAAAACAACTGGAGCTGTGATGAACCTGCCTGGAAGAGGACACAAGTGTATTTTGCCCCCATGCACAGGGAGGAGGATGGTTCAAGAGGCCAACATTTCTCTAAGGATCACAGTTGTTGAAGTGCAAAAGTGTGTTGCATCTTGGGGTCGCCAAGTCTCCAAAACTACAATTAGACGCCACCTCCATGCCAACCATCTATTTGGAAGGCTTGCCAGAAGAAAGCCTCTGCTGTCATCAATCCACAAATGTAAGCGCCTGGAGTTTACTAAACGACATTGGAACTTTGAGTGGAACTGGGTTCTATGGTCAGATGAGACAAAAATAGAGCTTTTTGGCAACCAACACCAGAGGTGGGTTCGGCGTAATAAGAGGGATGGTCACGCAGAAAATAACCTAATCCCCACTGTGAAGTATGGTGGTGGATCTGTGATTCTGTGGGGCTGTTACTTCCAAAGGCCCTGGGAACCTTGTTAGGACACATGGCATCATGGACTCCATCAAGTATCAGGAGATTTTAGATCAAAATCTGGCTGCCTCTGTCAGGAGGCTAAAACTGGGTCGTGCTATGTGTTCTCCCACCTCATCAAGTATTATAGGAGAAGACTCAGTGCTGTTATTTTGGCAAGGGGAGGGTGCACAAAATACTAAATGCAGGGGTGCCAATAATTGTTTTTGAGAAAAATTTTGATAAGGATTTTTTTTTCTTTGAATAATCTGACTTCAATTAAAGGTTAGATTTCACTCATATTTTGAGTGTAAAATCAAGCTGATTAACAAATAAATTTTTTCATAGCATTTTTTGCTCATCTTTACCAGGGATGCCAATAAATCTGGAGGGCACTGTAGGTGCCACAGAATCTGATACAGGACCTGCCTATCTTTTGAGAGAAAGGGGAGTAACAGAGTCTGCTTAAGTGTTGTTCAATTTCAGATTCCTGGATCCATACATGCTCTTATACTGAATCATCCCAGATCCATACAGGCAATTCCACTGACTCTCTCTGGATCAATACAGGTCACTACACAGGAGAAACCATGTGTACATAACCATTATCTGTACTGTATTTGTATATTTGTATTTGTATTTGTATATTAGCACTGTACTGTATTGTATTGTATTATATTATATTGTATTGCATTGTATTTTTATTACACAATTTTTTTTGGTATCTACATAACTATCTGTTTTGGTTGTATGTTGACACCCTTGCACTAAGGCAAATTCCTTGTACATCGTACTTGGCGAATAAATCATTCTGATTCTGATTCTGAAAGTGAACAGAATGGTCTCTGTTAAAAAGTGTGCACGCTCTCCCGGAATAAGTGAGGAAATGCTTAGTAGGGGATTTGAGGGATGGACACAGAGGCAGGCTGGGTTCTTTGTTGGGATTGGCGCATTATTCCCATCTCCAGCACGAGTGTCTGAGGAATGCTTGCGACGCAAGATGACCACAGCAGTGAAGTCAGCGTCTCTGCGCATCACAGAAACTCTGAGACGTGTTGATTTGCCCTGTCCTGACTGAGGTGAACAAACGGCCTGGTAACATTGACAGAGCGACAGATTGACATTGAGTGTAGCATGCAGAATTGGCAGGGTTCGCAGGAAAAAAATATTGAATCAAGAACTTAGTAGGAATAACGTTTTTTTGTGAGTCAATTGCACAAATCATTTAATATAGACAAAACTCGCCCGGAGTGCAGGTGGCCCACTGCGGCCGGGATTCGATCCCGCTCGGGTGCGGCGATTAGCGCAGGGGAAGGGGGAGAGCCGGCAGAGAGCTCACAGAAGCACAGAAAGCTTCCCTGTGGGCAATAATATTTCCAAAACCTCTGAATCTGATACCAGGTGGTGGGAAGTGAATGCAGTTCTGAATCAAGGTAAATATATGAGAATTAACTTTTCCGACAAGAGTTTTTAATATAAAAAACACAAGTTTAAATTGATTAAAAGGTAGATTGAAAACCATCTGACGTATTATAAGTAAGCTGTAACATGGGCAGGAGACTGTGTTTATGATTTCAGAGCCACTGCTTGACGATTACCTTCCTTTTTATTCCAGGCATCTGAGAACTTTACAGCTGTGCCACTATTAAAACAAAAAGCTTACGAGTGTTTATGATTTTGAAATGACAATAAATAAATACAGAAACATAAATGACAGATGTGTAGACAGGATCTGTGCCTCAGCTGCAAAGCGTGTCTTGGAGAAGCAAGCGGTTGGGATCCCTATAATACGTTCGCTAGCAGGAAGGCATGGAGGTGAGGGAAGAACAAAAGACGGAGAGGAACACATATTTTTTCACAGTCCAAGAGAGTGCCCTGCCAGCCCCCCCGCCCAACCCCCCTCCACCCCACCTGTTACTGCTGTGAAACATGCATTCTGGGACAGGCTGAAAATACTCGCTCACCCTTACAGTCAACGCCAGTGTGGCCAGCAGCAGTCTGGTCACTCTACATGTACAGTACACTTTAAATCTTTTGTTGGGACAGCCGTGCTCACAGTGGCCATTCTAAACAGCATCCACTGACAAAAAGCTGTTGAGGGATTCATGACTTCCACTGGTTATGGGCAGTGGGTCTATGATGATAAACACTTGCTTATTGTACTGAGCTCAGTTCTGCGTATAGAGATGCATGCAAGTAAGTGGTGGATAACGTGTGCCAATAACCCCAGGAAAGTGTCCGCCACCATCAGAATAAGATACAGTAAATGCCACTGCATACTATAATAGACAGATAACAATAATAATGAAAACATTCATTACAATGGCACTGTTATTGAAATAGCAGCCCGATCAAGTATTTTTTAAATATCTGTCACCATTTCAATATATGCTTTGTCTATATGAATTGGTTGAACACAAATACAACTTTAACCAATTAAATAGTTCCACAGTTCCAGTAGTTAATAGTAATAACCAATAAAATATGGTTGAAGGACAACAGCATATTCCAGATATGAAAACATTTCATGAAAACATTCGACTTTATAAACATACAGTTTAACAACACATGTAATTTACAACCATAGAAACCAGCTAAAGGAAGGAAAGGTAGGAAGTGCATGAGTAGCCAGACAGGAATTCCAGGATAATGCCAGAAATGTGAAGTATGTAACATGTTTAAAAAGGCAAACGCAGCAATAAACAGCGACACAAAAAGTGAGCAGGACGTAGTATTGAAAGCCAGAGGCGGTGATATTTAACACCAGATTTAAAAGGGTTCAATACCACGTTTGATTAGCTCAACGCTGGAAAGACGAGCTAAATGTAAAACTGTCTGTGAAAATAATAGGCCTAAATAAACACATGGCTAAATGATGAGACGAAGTTAAACTGGAAGAATAACACAGTGGCTCTGGAGAACTTACCTAGTGGAAGTCGTACGCCAGGCAAAGAAGTTTGGCGGAAGCAGGTGAGGCGAATTTTGAAAGGAAGGCGAGGTGTCGGATTTTGAAGGGAATTGGCGAGTATTCGTTGCCCCCCTTTCGGAGTTGTTCGCAGCGCGAGAAATGTTGGAATTTGAGGAATTGGCTGTGGTATGACATGAAGGCTGGGAGAGAGAAAGAGACTGACCGACCGGCAAACGCGTAATGAAGGGGGGGGATTCAAGGGGAGGGTCTGGGATCCAAAAAGGAAAAGGAACAGTGTCTCAGCGGGGGGAAAGGAAACACACGAGGAAGAGCAACTGCCAGGGATTGTCATCGAAGGGGGTGGGGGGAGCTCAGGAGGGAAAAATCAGTTGTGAAACATTTCCGTGAATAATGGGAAAGTAGTCTGCACAAATTCAACCAAGCCAGCTTACGGGAGTTGAACTCTAAATAACCTTCTCAGGGAACAATTGAACTCTGCTGAAACACAAAAACACCAGTATGTCATGAATATCTAAACAGCATGAATTTATGCCCTGTCCAGTGTTTTTGGTGTTGTTATTTCAAGGGGGAGTGTGAAGTTTGAAATGGATATGTTTAAAAAAAAATACACTATATAAAGTAGCAGAGTATTTTCAGTTGCACCCCAAGCATTGCTTAAACACATCATAGTTATCAATCACTAATCGCTGTTGTCCTTTGAACACATGTCCTATGTCATCTCATTCTTTAATAGACAAATCTGAGAAAAAAGCACACAGAACACATTCGCTCACTGGACATAATTTTATATGAAGAGCTTGAATTATAGAGCCCTCTAGTGGATGGTTTGCGGCATTGCTTTTAGCATGCTTCAGTCGACAAGCATTTCCTGACACTGGTTCTGGGGCCACATTTGCTCTGTCATTGAACTCTTAATTTTTCACAAATTGTTTAGTTTCAGTGACCAGGTGTTCACTCTTTCAATAATTAGGCCCCCACTGATTCACCTGCAGGCCTATAATTGAATCACAAAAGATAGCCTCTTTCTAAAGGAATCATGTGTCATATAGCACATACAGAAAATGAGAGCATTAGTTGATCTGACTGATTTAAAGTCCTGGGATGTAAGGGGATGTATTGTTCATGGCATTGTCACAAACCCAATCCTCAGGTGCTGTGTGTACCTCCTAGCCTCCTACCAAGACGCCTAGCTAACTACCTAAGGAAGTTCCAAGGCCTCGCGTGGTCCAGTGGTTACATCCGACGCTGGCCAGGCCCCGTGACCAGGGGCCTGTCTCATGAAGGAAGTTCAAAATAGTCAGGAACTCATACTTTGACGTAAAAAATAGCTCTAATTGGCTAAAAAAAATGGGATAAAATCAGAAACAAATTTTTTTAAATTAAAAAATTAAAAAATTGTCAGGGTATCTTTGCGTTACAAAAAAAGCCTAACAAAGGCAATTACGGCTAACCTGTCTCACAACGGTGGTTATCAATTCGCTCGGTCAGGGCGGCAGTGTGGTATAATGGTTAAGGAACTGGGTTTGTTGCCCTGCGATGGATTGGCAGGTATTCCTGCCTCTCGCCCGGAACAGTGGGATGGCTAGCCCCCCGCGACCCTGACCAGGAATGGGCTTAGATAATGGAACTGGGTTTGTAACATTAAGGTTGCAGGTTCAATCCCCAGGTGGGACACTGCCGTTGTACACTTGAACAAGGTACGTAACCTGAATTGCTTCAGTTAATATCCAGCTGTATAAATGGATTGTAAAGAAATGTAAAACTGTAAGTCGCTCTGGATAAGAGCGTCTGCTAAATGCCTGTAATGTAATGCTCTGTCAACCCTGGTTTTTCCGATCGAGCTATGAGCGAGTGCACACAAAAGGGCCGGCGTTTGTAACACAGCCAATCGCATGCAACATGAACAGATCCAGAGCGCTGCTTCGCGAAGCAGGATTGGTGGGTTAGCGAGCTAACTTTGGGCTTAACCCTGGGTTTTCGGTTTCATGACTGTGGCTCACCCAGGGCTGTGGGTGATCGTAATGTGAGTGCAATCAATCACTCAGTAATCACTGAGAAGATTACACCGCACTTATTATGAAACAGTCAATTTTATTAATTATTGATAACTATATATAACTATATAAACGATGACATTTGTGACATGCGGCTCTAGAAGCTTGCAAAGATACAATATTCCCTCCACGGAGAATCTGTATCTCTGATATAAAAACAACGATGACGAAATTCTCTCTGATTGGTGAGGCCATTTTCCAGAGAGCTGATTGGTCAGGGGGCGGGATTCTTATAGGATTGGATCCGTTAGCCTGAATTTAATCTACACCGGAGCAGGTTAGGTTCGCAGCATAAATTACCATGGCAATGTAACGTGGTTAAAAGTCGTAAAACTGAAAACCAAGGGTTAAACTAGCTCGCAAGGTTAGCTCGCTAACTCACTAATCCTGTGAGACAGGCCCCTGGTGTATGTTATACAATTAATATGGTGTAATGTTATGTAAAGGAAAACAAGAAAGAGTAAATAAAACAAATAATACGGCAAATGCACGTCAGCATACAATGAGTCCCCCCACCCCCTTACCACATTTCCAGGGGGCGGACTAGACATCTTCTCCAGGTTGTTGTGGGAGGAGGAAGACGTGAGACCCGACCAGTGATTTTATTTTTATTTTAGTTTTATAAATGGGGAAAAAATAAATAACGAACACAAAACAAACAAAACACGGAGGCACACTAGGAAATGGTGAGAATCGGCAAAAACACACAAAAAGCAGGTGTCACTCAAAGTCCTTTTTCACGGAATGTCCACAACCGAACACCCCGACGGCGCTGCTAGGGAGTGACCCCCTTTCCGGAAGCCGTCGGCTGTAGGTTTTGTTTAACTCGTTATAGAGCACTCTTTCACTCTTACTCACACGCCAAACACCTGTTCAAACTGCCGCCACCATTTCTCCTCCTGTCCTTCTTCCGGAACCTCCGGTTCAAAGCCCTCACGAGGGGGAGGAACTACGTTATGCAGTCACGTGCCCAAATCAAAGAAAGAAAACTAACAAGACTCCGCACCAATGGAGATGCTACGCTAGGAGTTCCTAACAGTATGCATAGCTATTTCTGACATAATATGGCTTTGAGAGAGTAAATCATGCTTCAATAGAAATTAAAAGTGTCTAATTAAGAACAATTAACCGCTCGTTACAATTCGAAGGTTGTAATTATCGTTGGAATGAAAACCAGCATATACCATAAACCGCTGGTCTAAGGTTAGAAATGGAAAGTTAAACAGCGGATTGATAGCTATTGGTAGTTATTTTGCTAGTTAGCTAGCTAACTATATGTACCTAGCTGTCATATTTTATTTTGTTACTTCATGGAATCAAAATGGATTCAATTAGGATACCCGACCAACACAAAATACTTTGTAATGTCAAATTAAAAAAACAAATTTTCTTTGCAAAACTGCCTGAGCTTCATCAGGTTGGATCTGGACCGTTGGTGAACAGAAATGTTCAAATCTTTCCACAGATTCTCAATGGGACTGAGGTCTGGGCATTGACTGGGCCACTCCAGGACATTTTTTTAAAGAAACCACTTTATTTGTTTTCCTAAACCACTCTGCAATTTTGAGGCCGCTGTTTCAACATCGTATTCAATTCTAATTTGTGTTGTATTAGGGGAGTATTCATTCTGAAGTAAAATGTTCATCATGTTATAGTTTACAATAAATTAACCAAATATTTAATGTAATCATTTGTTATTTTGATTTCCTTCATTTCATTTCATTCCTGTCTCCCTTGACAGACCACCACTGGTATAGTTATATGGAACATTTTTTTGACATTTTAAGCATTTAGCAGACACTCTTATCCAGAGCGACTTACAAGATGTGCATAAATACATGGTAGGAACAGATATGGAAGACAGATGAGGAGGGAAATGCTCTCTGTCCTTCGCTGTCTTTAGGATGATTCCTGGCTTTCATCTCTGGCGACCTCTGTAGGCAGGGAGTGCTCATAACATGAAAAGTCAATTTGATGTGAAGTAGGATCCCTTTCAATGTTCATACAGCAGAAAAGCTAAGAGGTGTGCTTTCAGACTCGGAGATCTCAATCTTGATCTCAGATAAAATCATATATGAATTAATCAAGGCAGGCCTTTGTCAGTATATGAAAGAATAGTAAAGTTATTGGAACTTATATGGATCTGAATAAGTCTGATCTATGCGAAAGCTGAATGCTCTGTATGGTGCTTGTGGTGATGAAATTGTCAGAACACACATCAGACGATAGCATACCATTTCAAAATGTTCCATTTGCTTGATTAAAACACGTTATTTTAATTTTTTATACAGTTTCATTGCTCGGATCAAGTTCAAGACAAATCAAGTGGTCTTTCGAAAAGAAAAAAAACACAATCACCACATACAACAATCTTCAAACCTTTTGTTTTTACAACATTACCGTTCAGTTCACTTTCTCATCTCAGCCTCGTCCCGTGTGCTTTGTATCCAATACTCTCAGTCCATGCTTCTCACAGAAGCGTCTTACATAGTTCACGTTTCCCATCATCCTCCTCATCACTGTCTTCTTCGATCATATATCCTTTTGGCCTGTTCCTTTAAAAGTCAGTTCCGTGAGTTCCCCTGTCACAGTGGTGTATTTCCATCGCCAACACAAAGTGGTGTCCCGTCCCAAATTTGAGAAACACCCTGATTATTAAAACAAATGACAACTACAATTGATTTTTTTTTTTTGCTTTCATTTGAAACAGACAGAGAAAGATATAACGTTTGTCTTAAAAAGAATATAAATTAAATAATAGCCTCCTCTTTTAAAAGAAGTTGTACTATGTTCAACTGTAAAAAACAAAACAAAACACATTTAATAAAAAATGACTAAAAAAACCATTAAAAACTACACAAATCCTCTTTTGGCTGCGCATCACACATCTTGGATCAGCCTCTCGTTTGGTCCACTGCAGTTTAGTGTCCGTTTTGGAGGATTGACGGCAAACCAAGTGAAGGAACATGGGACTAGTTAATGACCTGATGTTGTCACCATTAAACTATATGAGGGTAGAGAGAAGATGGCTTTGAATAGGAACTTTGCCAAGTGACTGCCATTTTCTCAATTAGTACTTTGGGGCAGGCAATGATAAAATGGCACCCAACGACAGTTTTCTGCCCACATCCCAGTGAGCCTAACATCCACCTCTCTCCTCAGGGCTGCCAGGGACAGACTACATCAGGCGGGTTTTACAGTTTGGCTGCTTTCTCTGCGCAGATCTGCACCTGCATGACCCCCGCAGTCTCCATCCGTGCCGAGCATGTGTTGTGGGTAAGGCCTCCAGAGGTTGCCCGTTTTTCTGCCATCTCATACGTACTGAATGCTACTGAGCCGCAGGGTCCGTTATTGGTCATCATTTTTTGGACAGGAATTTCATTTTATTGCCTGGAAATGAATAGTGTCACACGATGAAAGGTTAAAATGCATGACGTGCAAATATCTCCATGGTGATGCAGTGACACAGAGGTATATGTTATTTAGATGGACTTGTAGCTGGTTCATGGTCTGCCGTTGTATCCTTGAGTAGTCACAGCTGGGATGGTTATTCTCACCTAGAAAATGTAAAATGTAAAAAAAAAAAGTATATGTTATTTAGATACCTTTAGACAGGAACTTTTGTTGACTCCACGGTGCTCACTACCAGGCAGAGAATCCAGGTAGTCCTGGGCCCTCACTTCAAACAGGCCTGGAGAGAGAGAGAGAGACTGCCGTTAGCAACAATATACCCACAAGCGCTACTGCACAGTGCAGAGTAATGCTGTACAACACTGTAGTGTACTACAGAGTACAAAACAGTGTAGTACTGGTGCTTATCGTACCATTATTTCAGGTGGTTACAACACAACACACTATGAGGGCTTTGTGGCACTTTTGTTCCACCTGAACAGTGACACACCTGCCACTAATCACTGATTGAAGATAGTTAGCTGATTAGGTGCTGTGAACAAAAGCCTGCACCCACACCGGGAAAATTGCCCACCCCTGCTGTAGAGGAAGGTAGGATACAGTGGACACTGGGACACAGAACAGACAGGAGGAGCACAGCTGAAAGGACACTGATGCATGGCACGGCACATAGCACACAACACAGTGTAACATGGCACTGTGTGCAACATCACAGTGTTTAGTATGGCACTGTGACACAGCACAGTGGACACTGGGACACAGAACAGACAGGAGGAGCACAGCCTAAAGGACACTGATGCATGACACAGCACACAGCACAGTGTAACAGCACAGTTTAACATGGCACTGTGACACAGCACACAGCACAGTTTAGTGTGGCACTGTGACACAGCACACAGCACAGTTTAGTGTGGCACTGTGACACAGCACACAGCACAGTTTAGTATGGCACTGTGACACAGCACACAGCACAGTTTAGTATGGCACTGTGACACAGCACACAGCACAGTTTAGTATGGCACTGTGACACAGCACACAGCACAGTTTGATACCTCTCAGGCCCTGCCTGCGCTGCTCTCTCTCCTGGATGAAGCCGGTGAACATCTGCGTCTCCATGAACACCTCCAGGAGTTTAGTGTGGCACTGTGACAGGCTCTTGGACACAGCACAGTGTAACATGGCACTGTGACAGGCCTCAGTATGTCTGGAAGGACAGTGAGGGGTGTGACACAGCACAGTTTGAAGAGGAGGAGGAGGACATCTGCGTCTCCATAAACACCTCCAGGAAGCGCTCCCTTGGAGGTGACGGCGCCTCAGGAGGAAGAAGCGGGTAGTCCCCGGCCCAGGAAGAGCCATCTCCACGAAGAAGCGCACAAAGGCCTCGGACACCACGGCACTGAGGGAGCTGGAGTCTGGGGAGGGAGGGAGGCGATCACAGACGGGTCTCAGAGCAGCGCGGCGTGCCAAGCGAGCCGAACAGTGAGCGTGACTCGTTTCTCACTCCGATGTGGAGCCCAACCTTCGGGGATGTGCTTTGCTAATTAACCAGTTACAATCTCACTAATCCCATAATAGAGTAGGGGCAAGAAATAATAAACTGCCTAAGCCAACCAAATCTATTATCAGATACATGCTGGCAGGAAGCCTAGGGCAGAAAAGTTAACAAGGTTACCCAGATGCTCTGCCTCAAGACTGCTACCAGTCATTACATTTACATTTACATTTTAAGTGGAGTAAGCAGGGGGTATATAGTGTTGAGCAAGTAGGCAGTGGTGATGACAGTTAGCTAGATGTACAGAGTTCAGTGGGAGTTTGAGTCTCTTGTGGAAGATTGCAAGTGATTCCGCGGTCCTGACCGATTGCGGAAGGTTGTTCCACCAGCGAGGGGTCTGGACAGAGAAGAGGTGAGACCGCGAGGAACGGCTGCCAGGTGCCCAGAGGGATGGGACAGTCAGTTTGCCAGAGGACTGGGGTGTAGGGAGTGATGAGTGACTGTCAGTCGGCAGTGTTAGCATAATGGCTAAGGAACTGGGCTTGTAACGTGAAACTGTAAGTCACTCTGGATGATGTAATGTAATGTAATGCTACCGCACACCAGACCCAAGCACACAGCCCCACAGGGTGGCTGCCCCCAGTGTCCTGTTACACAGACTCACCACTAGGGGGCTCTCCCCTCTCACAGGCCAGCTCCTTCCTCCTCTCCAGAACGTGCTCCAGAGCCGTCTGCAGCTTGTGGGGCAAGATTGAGTCCTCGTCATCCATCTGTGAGGGACAGCAGAGACCGTCTGTAAATACGCACTACAGCTGACCGTTCCTCTGTCCTGGCAAATTACCGCGTGCGCAGGTTTCCACGACATCGCACGCTGAGCCCATGCGCGCTCACCTGTTGTCGTGGAAACGTGCAACGGACAAGACAAACTTGGATGACTGTACCTGTCTGAGGAAGCGACTGTTGCCCAGGTCAACCACGAGGACCTGCGGGGTGATCAGAGGGGAGAGTGATGTCACTTCCTGCCAGCCCACTCTTTCCTGAGTGTGCGCACATGTGGCAGCCTGGCCCATTGTTCGAGGGAGCAAAGGGCCAAGGCCCACATGTCCCAGTGGCACCCCTCAGTCAGGAAGTGCACTGAGGAAAAGAAAACCTGCCCTCTGACCTGTCCAAGCCCACATATATCCACATTCTGCTACTGCATGTGTATCGCCCAAACTATTTTTATAGTGCACATCGCAGCCACCCAGCCCACACTCTCCATGTGGGCTAAATGCACACGCACGCTAAAAGGGAGACATCTAGGACCAGAGGGGTGTTACAGCGCTAACTGACGCAATGCTAACTGTTCCACACTGATGTGAGTTCAACAGTCTGTTGTGTATATTACTTGTGATGTGATCTCGGAGCGGCCCTTTTGTGTAACAAGATGTCCAAGTTGTGGGTTTGGAGGTTTTTGGGGGACACGGGGGGAGCTGATCTCACCTCCTCGATGGGGAGCTCTTTGAGACGGGGCAGGGAGCTGGACAGCAGGCCCACGATGAAGGGGGTGGGGGTGCACACGATATCGATCATGGAGGGGGGCAGCACGGGGATGTAGGTGTGCTGCCAGGCAAAGGGGTACAGGAGGGCCACCACCGCGTGGCAGCACTGAGACAGCGTGCTGAGAGAGACAGAGAGAGAGAGAGAGAGAGAATTGACCTTTATTGAACAACCTTGACCCACATCCACACCCACAGCAGCAAGGCGGGAACCTCATATTCGTCATTAGAAAAACAATCTCCGCAAGGTCACTCACAAGTGGAAAAAGAAATCTGTTTTGTTTATGCTGGAATATTAAGGTACTAAAATGAAAAAAGCCTGAAATGGCTGTGCATGTACATAAAATGGGTTTTTAAAACCTTCCAAATGATTGAGAATGAAAGAGGCCCTGAGAGGATTAGTTATTATGTTATTATTGTATATTATTATTATTATTGGATTATTATTATTATCAATAATAAATAATTACTAAATATTTTTGTAAGTATTTAAATGTATTGCTATATGCTTTTCTTATAACTACAAATGCATTTCCTGCCAATGAAGTAACTCGAGGTTAAAGGTAAAACCCATGGAGGAAGAGCAAAAGTCAACAATGCTCCATAAATAAAAAACTAGTGGTGGAAAAGAAAGAAAGGTAGACATGCTGGACATATTTAAGAGTTCTATTCCGGCCTCCCTCGTGGTCTAGTGGTTTCAATGTCCGACGCTGGCCAGGGTTCGATTCCCCGTCGTGCCAGAGTCAGCCCTGGTCGGGAGTGCCATCTGGGCGGCACAGGAGTGGTTCTGGGGTACCAGAATTACAGTCGACGGCATGACGAGTGTTGTCTTGGAGGAGGCAGCGCTTCGCCCTTGTCACTGCCGGTCACAGGACTACGGCAGCGAACTATGAGGGATGGGGGATTGAACTAAGCACATGGGTAATTGGCTACCAAATTTGGCTACCAAATAGTTATATTCCGATACACCAGCCATCATCAACAGTGCACTTTCATCAATTCTATCCACAAGATGGCAGCGTTGTGCCAGATCATCTGAACAGATAGCTGGTATTTACAGAAATTCTCTAGGCCTGGTCAAGTGGTGAAGCAACAGATGAAGAGTTAACCTCAGTGTCTCTCTCTTGCGTCGAGAACAGTGAAGCGCCCGTAAAACAGAGAATGTAATATGAATACAAAGTTAATGTCTCCAGTGTGTGTGTGAGTGTCTCTTTCATTTACACTCTTGGACACGTGACTGAAGAACCATGTGCCCAGTTGTCTTGTTCAATTAAAAATGTAAAGTATTACTATGTGATACTAGTAAGATATGGTACTATTGTGTGTGGGACAGTGTGTTTTCATTTATACTCTTTGAAGAAACACAATTGCGACGTTATGATGTGATACTACGCCATGTGCTATGATGCGATCCCACTGAGTATTCAAATATTTTCCTCTTGAAAAACACTCGGCTAATATGAAAAATATGACGATCGAAAAGACAAAGAAAAAAATGTCATGGTGATTCATGAATCAGGGAAGACTTCTTGCAATACCAGCCTTTACCCGAGCGGGCTCTCAGCGTCCACTAACAGCGAGTACTAACCCAGCCACTGGCCTCCCACAGTTTGTTCCATAAAAAAAAAAAAAAGATTGTTTCCATAGTAACCGTACTGTATGA